>CM041744.1:14802500-16245000 GCA_023373885.1 Hestina assimilis
ATAGAAATACAAAAATGTCGTTACTTTTTTTAAAATAAATTTTGGGGTTATTTTCTTTAGATTATAGGCCCTTCCTTTATGAAATAGATAAGGATTTATGGCACTTCACTAAACTGACGGATTACTTTCATTTTTAAATATCGAATTAGGCATGAAAAAAAAATTAAAACAACTATTATTGCTATTTGAATAAAGTCACATAACTGTGGTTTGTTTGTGTGATTGTGTGCATTTTTGGACAGTGAATACAGAATTTCTTCAGATAATTAATAATATAATATTAATACTTACAACGAGGAATTTATTCTTCAGGATGATACCGTAGAGCAGCCACATGAACGTCACTATAGTACCGGAGAAGATGATCGGGAAAGGCATGCCTTCCGTACTCTTGTTCTTTATTATGTGTTTCTGTAAGATAATAATATAAAATATATTACAATATAGTAACGACATGTATAGACAAATGTTTTGCGGCGTGTTGTTAAAAAGAAAAAAAATGATCAGCTTTATTGACGACAAACACGCGCGTATTAAAAATGTACAAATTAAAAATGACTATACCTAGGAATATATATTAAAAAACAAAAGAAAAAATCAACATATAGAAACTTTTATATAATAACTTTATATAGGATATTACTATCCTAATGGGGGCGTTGAGTGTGCAACGTTTATTTTTTTTTTTATTTTACGGTAGAAGCGCCATGCACCTTCCAGCACAAATGAGTCAACTCGACCGGTTACTACTCTCTCACAGAAAATTGGGGTATAGTAACTGTATCAGTAGGTACTGTTGCGTTTCGTGCGATGAGTGAGAGCGCCGGAGACCCTAATCTCCCAAGCCCCTCTGTTCCCTTCTTTTTTCCCTTTATACCCTTTTCCTCCTATCCATAGGGTTGGCAACGCGCAATGTAATGCTTCAATTGTCCCAAGCGTTCAGAGGTCGCGGTGACTGCTTACCATCAAGCGGAATCTGGGCCAATAGTTAACTTTAATATTAATTGGCTATGTTGATCGGAGTCGAAGATACATAATGATTAGTTCATAACGCCGTATGGTCAAAATTCAATTCGGAAATTTTCCATATTTTTTTTTTGAACAGACGTCTATATTTACCAAATTAAAAACCGGTTAACAGGCAGAGCAGAATCTAATAAAGATTCTGAGCTGTTTCGTCTGTACCGATTTATAAATCGATATCTAATAACAACAACATTCTGATTCTGTGTGGATGTCTTTTTTTATTTCAGTTGACAAACAAGCTGATCACCTGATGTTATGTGACATACTGACGTTGTTAGTGTGTTGCATACTGACGGTTGCTTCGCAGTATATCCTTAGCAATATCCTTTATATTCATAAAAATGTTGATTTGTTTGACACAAACAGTGACAGACACTGCTTTAATACAAGAAGAAAAGATAAACTTGTTACACCAAGTTTTCGGCTTCAGAAAGTAAGTATGTCTTTTTTGGGGCAAGGTGTTCGCTTCTATAATAAAATTCCGCAGACAATTTTGAATCTACCACTTATGAAATTTAAATCTTATATCAAGCGGTGTTTACTAAATAAAGCTTATTATTCCGTTAATGAATATATTGCAGATAATGTGGCATGGAATTAATATACGTTGAGTTTCATGCGGGATATATATCTTAATTGTACATTTGACAAATGTAATGTGATTATTTTTGAAAAGAGTAACTGTAGAGTTTCTTGCCGTTTCTTCTCTGCAGAATCTACCTTCCGAATCGGCGGTAGCTTCACTTAGGCGGACATAACAGACTGTATATTTGACGATTCAAAAGCGCTTAAAAGCCTATTTGAATAAAGAATATTTTGAGTTTGAGTTTGAGTTAAGCAGTTACCGCTACACATGAACGCGCGAAATACTTGAAGTATCACATGCGCTTTGCCAACCCTAGGGGTGACAGAGAAGAGAAAAAAGGAAAGGAACAGAGATTGTGAGAGTTTGGGCCTCCGGCGCACACGCACATCGAAACGCAACAGTACTGAAATGGTTACTTTACGCCGGTTTTCTAAGAGATAGGAGCACCACCCTTCTTTTTGTTACCCATTCGTGTTGAGAAGAGCTTGGCTCTGCTGGTCCTAAAATGTAAAATGTCGCCGCAAATAGTCTATATATATAGTTTTTCCGGTGGCAAGAAGTTAACATAGCCCATGCTGAATATATCCAGCCAGCGTATCAGCATGCCCTCTGGTGTTGCAGATGTTCATGGGCAGCGGTGATCGCCTTACATCAGGTGAGCCTCCTGCCCGTCTTTCCCCTCTGACATAAAAAAAAGCCTACCTAGCCGGCCTCTTGCAATAAAATACTTAGCACCAGTAAGTGTTTATGAAACAGTAGTGATCTTCTCTTGCCATTTATGCCAAATACAGTAAGGGCTAACTACTCCTACCGTTGTAAATAAAATAACTAAGTCCAAGTTATAAATAAGGACAATGTCACAATAATGACGATGAAATTTTTGTTATTTCCTTAAAATTTGTTTTTAATTTGGTCAATTATTAAGAAAACATCGGAATGTTTTATTAAAATAGTGTCTTCACAAATGCAGTAACAATGGATTTATTTTTAATTAGCTACGAGTTAAAATGGGCCGGCTCGATCGGGGAAGTACCACCCTCTTACAGAAAATTTGAGTAAAATAAAAGTACCGTTTCGTTTGAGAGCGCCGGAGGCCCAATCTCCCACCCCATTTGTCCCCTTCTCATTCTTTCCTATTATTCATTGGGTTGACAGCACGCATATGATTACTTCAAGTATTGCGTGCGTTCATAAGAAACATTGACTACTTACCATCAAGCGGACCGTGTGCTTGTTTGCCAACCGTCATGATATAAAAAAAATCTTACCAAATGGAACAACGGGGAAGCGATCAAGTAGAACATGAAGGCAGTGATGATGGCTCCGAATCTATTTTCAACGAGCTTCGGATCTTCCATCTCAGCGTAGGCAATGAGAGCAGCACCAAACGCTCCCGCCAATCCTATCTGTAGCCACACTTTCCCCTTGTCGCTGGAGTAGTTGAAGTAAACCATGATGTATACAATGTTCAGGGCTAAACCGAAGAAGTTGACTTGAATCATCGTGTCATCGCGCAGTATGAAGCCGAATTTCAAGTTGAGAATTGACCTGTATCAAGAGAAATGTGTTCAAAGGTGCGATCTTTAAAGGTTGTTTTAGTTGGTTGGTTGGTTTTACAGCAGTAGCGAACCTTTTTTTTTGTTATCGGGAAGGAAATCTGCTCACAGATACCTGGCCTCCTGGGGAGGAGAACCGGGTTAGGTGGAGTTCGTGACAGGTCAGGTTCAGTCATGGGGACCCACTAAAACCTCCTCGGTGGCCGACCTCAGCGAAAGTGAGAGTCCGGAGTACATCTCCATCATTGTGCTGGCAAAGCTCGGTCCCAGGGGCGAGATGGAGCGGTAGCGAACCTGCCTTAAGCGCCACAGGTCGTGGGCAGAAGTTTGTATTGACCATACAGGCATTTGTCTGGAACACGTACCTGTACGTCTGGGTGTATTTGTCCTAATCATTGTATAAGTTCACCCGACCCCCGACACAGGATATTACTATCCCAATGGGGGCCGTTGAGTGTGTATCGTTTATTATTATTACTGTTATCGCTTTAAGACTTCGTTCCGGACACATTACATGGAGTAAGTTTTTTACAGATAATGCAAAATCCACAAATTTTAAATAGAAAATTGTTTATTGTGCATTACCATTAATGATTTCTATCACAAACTAGCTTTCGCACGCGTGAATGACGAACACGCTTAGAAAAGCTATGTCAGCGATTCAGGGTTAGAATTTCAAAAAATGTTAAATAACGTGTTTCTTAATTCTCTGTTTGTTAGTGTAAAAGCAAAGTTCAAAAAGCTTTAGAAGTTACGAACTGGCATACAAACTTTCAACCTCTTGGTTACCCCCTTGAGAGCTGAATTTCGAAAAACCCTTTCTAGTCTTATGTTTACGTCTTAAAAACACACATAAAAAAATCAGCTTTATACGTCTAAGCTATAGCTCTTCAGACACTTGTTATGCTAAGGTTTTACTAAATTTACTGTTCACCTAATCAGGGTGGCAAAACCGCAAGTGCGACAAAGCCCGTACCATTAAGAATAAAAAAGAAAAACCGATAACTATATGCATAAGCAACATCTAAAAGTTAAAACAAAGCCAAAGAAAAGAGGACGAGGACAAAAAAGGAGATAGAGGGATTAAGAGTTAACATAACACATAAAAAACGTCTTTTTTCATTATCATTAATAAATGAAAAAAGATCACAAATTCCAATAATTACAATTAACTAAATTCCAAAAGTTTCCACTGTCAAATTTAAGATAATTATGAAACTTATTAGCGACCAACGACCATGTTAGCATACTTAAATAGAAAGCGATTAATATTCCGAGAGATCGAACAAAAATATTTAGCGAGTTTATACTTAATAATTATTGCACTAAAATGAAATCTTGTGCAAAACTCAAAAGCATTACTTCCCCAATGGCATTGAATGTAAATTTCCACAAACATTTGAATAAAACATTAATATGTTAATATTATTTATTTAAATTATTTTTACAAATAAGAATATTTATAAATTCGTGACATTAAATGAATGATTATTATAAAATTACTAATTATTTAAATATTTAACAATAAAATGATTGTGTAAATTGATGAATTGATAATTTATTAGTCGATAATTAACTGATTTTAATTGCAAATCTTCTGGACGTTTTTATGAAATAGACCTTCGGTTTTCCATTCAGACGTATGACTTAACCCCGTCTCCTATCTTCTTAGGCGAAGCCAAGAAATCCTAAGTCTATAATGGCTCTTCCTCCAAGCATTATTCACAGTATTTACCAAGGGTTTACTTATACTCTTATCCTGATTTGACGGATTACTAGTTTTTACACAGAGCAATTACCATCTGAACCCCGAAACCGAAAGGGTGAACTTTTAACTCATTGGATAAGAGAAAATTACCTATCAAGAGTTAATGATTACTAAATTTAAAGGCGTCGGGATGTGACGACCCCATCGCCCGCTGTTGGGATAGCCTCTGTCACAGCAGAGATTATTCCACCAGTGCAATCAGTCACACTGGTGGTAGGTCTTTTGTTGCAAGAGGCCGGCTAGGTAGGTACCACCGCAGTGTCCAATATTCTGCCGCCAAATAGTAGTGCTTAGGCACTACTGTGTTCCAGTTTGAAGGGCATTGTACGCTAGTGAAATTACTGGGCGAACGAGATTTAAGAACTAATATCTCGAGGTTGGCAACGCGTGAGTGGCACCTACTAATGGTGCTGCAAGCGCTCATAGGCTGCGGCAGCCACTTACCATCAGGTGGGCCGTATGCTTGTTTGCCAATTTCTAACATAAAAAAAAAAAAATAAAAATAAAAGATGTTATGATAACGGGACCGACAGCTTAAAGTGCTCTAGAGCTAAACACATCTACTCGGAACGGGAATATAATCCACGACTGTCGATGCTTAATGCTGGTAATTATCTTATTGCATTAAGTTTTTTTTTTTGTCCGTTCATTAAAGTTATTTATTATTTTCAGAATGTAAAATGTTAACCCATTTTAAAACACTACCCATTTCAGTGGTTATCATAAAAGTGTCCAAACTAACTTCCTTTAAAATTATAAATAGAAAATCTGTTACAAAGTCAAAACGACAAATGCTAAGATGAAAACAACCATTCACATTTTGCAGCATTATAATTGAGAGTTATGAATAAATCAATGTACTATTGGGATTTACGTTGCTCGTACTCCATACATTTTAATGATAATATATTGTTTATGTAATTGAAACAATTTATAGGTCTCGTGACGATCTATTTCAATGAAGGAGGAACACTTGATAAAATAAACGCTCAATAGACGTACATACATATATATAGCGGCTGTTACACCAGAGAGGGAGACTAAATTTATTTATACATCACATATTCTTTCGCATACAGAAAATTTAACTAACAAAATAAAAATTATTTTTATTCAACTGTTTGAAAAGGTACTTTACAATAAAATAATGACCAAGTGGAATTACCGGTTGATTGTACCGCGAAAAACCGGCAGGAAAGTTTACATTTTCAAATATCAAAATGTATACAATTTTTTGTTATAAAAACAGCAAAGATTATAAGAGATCAAGCAATTCAATCCAGAATAATCTAGTCGTACGTTCATTTTACATAAAGACCATCCATTCCATTAAACATACCTACTATAATTAAACATACTACAAACTAACATTACAGATACTAAAATTTTCATTAAAAATGCGAATACAAAACACCATACAATATTACCCGTAAGACATTGAGACGCGAACTAACACGTAACATATTTTTTTTCTGAATGTGTACTGCTGTTGGCCATACTGGCCTTGACAGCGTCACCCAGCGGGACGGTTGCCTTCCTCCCGTGATAAGAGAGACCCGTTCGTAAAAAAGGGACAGCCTTCACGAGTGTTCAAATTTGATTGATTGCGTCCAGGGTGTCTCCTGCGAAGCCGAACCACGACTAAGGACGTTATCGGAAATGAAGGGTTCCGAGCTCATTCTACACGATGGACTCACCCGATATGTAACTCTCATTTCTAACATCTACATATAGATACTTACATAATAAGACCGCCAAGGAAAGGCATGATTCCCATGCCCTTAGTGTTCCCCTGTTTGTATATGTCGTAGCAGAGGAAACCGCCGGAGAACATCTGGCCCATGGTGACGATACGGGTCACCAGCGCGATGGGCTCCTTGTAAGGCAGGAGCATATCTCCTAGTGCCTCCATGTTTACCTGCGATAAAAAATATATTTGAATTTCGGAGTTACGCTACCATGCGTAACATGCTCCAAAAAGTGGCGCGAGGTGTGTGGGACTCAAAGCCAACAGTGCAACGGTCTTTATAGGAGCCTTGGCCAAATACACACTTAAAACCCAAGGTCTGTGCACATTTGAGACCGGGGTTGTACCAGCGTGAACCCTAACCCACCACGGCAGCACTCCACTACATATTATGTACACATTTTTATATCGCTGGCACTTTAACCAAGTTTAATCAGAATAATAATTATATTTCTTCCTTTTTAAGGCTGGTAAAAACATGGAGATAAAAAATTGTGTTGTAGCGTGTTGTACCAATAATTGAGTTAAATAATTACTAATGACTCGATAATAGCATAAGGACTTGTTTCGTGACGACATGGCAGCAAAGTTTATTAAAATATGTACCTACATTCGTGTATACTGTAACAGTTATGCAATCGAGTTCTTTAGTAATTTGTATGTAAATATTAAATTTTAATTCGGGTTCTTTATATCATGTTATTACCAACACAAGAAATTATCTTTTCAATGCCAAATTACTAATTAAAATATTGTTTCTTTTTTCCATTTTTAGACGTTGTCGAGGCTGTGCCACTTTACGAATTTTCATTCTAAAACTTGGAGTCATTGATCAGATCCAAGGAACGTAAACGTAACGTGAATTGGTCTCCTTTCTACGTTCCGTTCGTGTGAGAACCTCGTAAAAAATCAAAAGAGAAAATCGCGTCACATATTCAGAAAAATTACATTGAAATTAAAAATTACAAAAAATTATATTAAAATATTAAAATCAACACACTTTGCAATCAACAAACACTTAGCCAATCAGGTGTATGAATCGATACGTTTGTTACACAAGGACTGCATGACAAAAGTAATCCAATATTTTTACAGAAGTAGAAACTAGAAACTAAAAATTTACCTGTAAGAAGTACCTACGTCTAAAAATATAGCTTCTTCTTCTTTCTAAAATTAATTAAATCCGGTAATTAGTTCCGTTATCTTTCCTAGGGTTTGGCTATTACTCTTATACGGTTTTAACAAGTTACAAGGTTTTACGCAGAGCGATTGAAATCTGACCTCCGCAACCACAAGGTCGAACCAGAAACTTATTGAATGAGAAAATCACCTATTGAGATATGAATGATTAATATCAGCTTAACGTGCTCTCCGAGTCAATAAAAACTACTAACACATCAAAATGACAAATACCACACTCCATAAACTTATTACCTCCTACAGTGGGTCACAAATCACAAGCAATCACATCCTCGCGTGTCATTGAAACAAATGACCATCAATTGACTCAAGTGCGTCACTAAACACACCCACCCGAGGCCGACGCTCTGTGACGTCAGAACACAAGCCACTAGTAAGCAAAATTTACAACTACTCATATTACGAAGGCCAATAAAACATTGCTTTAATGCAATGATTGTTGTAGGGAATTTTCAATAAGGAAGGTTCCTAATTCTCGCACTCAGTGGCCCCATTAGGATAGTGATCTGTCCGGTCTGGAAACTTACACATGGACAAGGATAAACACCCAAACTGAATCACATGCCTGTATGATTAATACAAAGATCTGCTTCGAGTAGGAATCAAATCCGCTCGCTGAGGCTGCACTACAGTGTCGTCAAATTATATTAACATATTTCATAGAAAATTTTACATATTTTTTTTTATTTCAAGATGGTTAGCAAAAAACCCACACAGTTCATTTGTAAGCAGTCACTGCAACCGTTGCCATCGCAATACTTGAGATATTACATGCGAGTTACCAACCCAAGGGATGAGAAGGGAAAAGAAGGGGTGGGAGATTGGGCCTCCGGCGCTCTCACTCTTTACATGAAACGCAACAGTATTATCTCTTTATGCCAATGTTCTGTGAGAGGGTACTACCCTGGTGGAATCGGCACATTTGTGCTGAGAGATACATAACTCTACAACTACTAAAGCTGTTTGGTTGATAATATGAAATACTTTAAGAAGTTACGAGGTCATGTTTCTTGCATAAATGAATGAACTCTATGGAGATTTAGTTCCAAGCACATGTCGGTATTAGCCATACAGCCATGTATATAATTTGGTGGTTGTGCTTGTATTTGTGTGTTTGTTTCAGGACCCCAAGACTTGTGATTATTATCTTAATGGGGGGCCATTGACTGTGTTACATTTTTGCATTAATTTTTTCATAATATAATTTTATTTTTCCTTTTATTAAGGTCAATGTAAATATAGCTTTAGAATAGGTATAAGCTTTTAAATTCTGTATGCATTATGAATGTAGACAAAGTATAGAATGTAAGTCTACCTCATTTACAGAGGATACTGTACCATTCTGTATCTGTTGAGTGTTTACTTATATTAAATCAATAATATAATACCTGACTCTAGACTTACAGTATAATAACGATAACTCTTGAACACAATAGTTGTGATAGATTTAAAAATATACTGGCAAAGTGCATGTTGGACCATGCACAGTGAAAATTGAAGGATTCTGCAGTTCAGATGAGATGCTGCAGATGAGGAAAAACCTTTTGGAGCTTAAATATTTACAAATTAAAATGGACAGCAAAAATGTTGGTAATACCAATAGTATTAAAATATATTATATTAAAAATAAAATGAAACAAGACAGTTATGTGAAAAATCTATATGTCTAAAACTTCTAAACATATCTTCCTCAAATAATAATGTTTTTGGAAAGTTTTTTTGAATAATCTGCAAATTTTTTTCCTGAATTTTAAAAGAAGGAAGATCGAACGTTAAATTTTCAATCTGAATTCTATATATAATTATGTTTTGATAATAATTATGTAAGTTAGGTAGTGTTAAAAAAAATTCAATGTTTTTCTTACCTTTTTATGTATTTTAATTTGCAATACAAAAACTACAGGTACAGTTGGTCACACAATATGGTCACTTAAAAAGCTATTTTTATTTTAACAAAGGGTATTTTTATTTAGGCAGAACAATATCACGACTCGCGTTGTCGTACATTAGTCAGGAACACAAGAAATCGCGAACACTGAACTGAAAACTGATTACTGAGCAGAACACGTCAAGAAGAGAAGTGGTGACTGGTGACTGGCACAGATTAATTAATATAGTATAAATCTATGTTACAAAGCTCGGGACCGTAAACATAGAGAACTAGACTGCTGGTCTGGTGTGTAAAGTCACAGAAACTACCTACAATATTATTGAAGCACCACAATAATACCTACGTACGCATGAGTTACAAAACCATTAAAGGGTACTTAAGCACCGATAACTAAAAGAAGTTATTTTTACTTAAACATACTAAATTGTCGGTTGTCGGTTTTTGTGTGTATTTCCATTCTCTATTCTTACTCGTGCATTTGCAGTTATATTTTTTTAAGTTCCAGTTAATTCACTGAGGTTCGTCCTCAAATTTTTCCAATCCATTCCTCTATGTCTATGGTTTAGATTTTGACCTTTAGACTTTAGTATAGTTAGAATATGGGTTTAGACTTACTCAGTAGTTCAGTACCCTGTGCGTCTGTGATTGTCAATTGTCAAGTTGTCAGTACTCAGTTGTCACTTAACAGTTTTCAGTTTTCCCAAGATTTTCACGAATTTTCAACCATCTCGTTCTATTTTAGGACGAATGAGTGATAAGAGATTCTTGAAATTATCCGTTAATTCGCATTAGTAATGTGTTTTGTCTTAGGACAAACGATGTCGGTATGAAAATCGTTCTATGAATAGTTCGGAGGTTCGGGTATTGTTCTTAGTCGATAGCGCTCAATAATATGCAATGGAAATGCAAGAGTTGGAAGGGTCGATGGCTGTGTGTACTGCTGATGGTGGTAGTGCTACCGATAATCGCAGCACAAAAGATCGGTGACCCATATAAAATACTGGGTGTCCACAGAAGGGCGACGTTGCCTGAAATTCGTAAGGCGTACAGACAATTAGCCAAAGAATGGTATGTATTATGTACCATTGTTATCATAATTTCAAATCTCTTCTACTTATAAAACAGGAATAATCATATTTAATTAATATGAAAAATAAATCAAGAAATGAAATACACTACTTACTTTAATTTATTTAATGTCTATCATGAATTCTCAATGATATAGATAAAATTGTAATGCACATGATTTTATATTACATGATTACAAAAAATGTACCTTTAAATAAATATAAATAATAGTACTTTTAAAGTAATTCATTGAGCAATTAGTCTTGGTACTTAAAAGTCTAGTCTTGTTACTTGTGTATGCTAATCTTGATCCTTACCATGAATAATATGGGGTATATGTCAAATGAGATCTATCTAGTGAAATAATTTAAGTGTTATTAATTTATAGGCACCCAGATAAAAATGAGGATCCAAATGCTGAGTCTAGGTTTGTTGAGATTAAGCAAGCATATGAGCTGTTATCCGACACAGAAAGAAGGCAGGCTTACGACTTGTAATGGATAACCAATGAAGATGATCACATGTATAAACAGCGACATGATTATAGCCAATATGCTAGATTTAGGTAAGCTTAAGAATAGGTTGAGATTGGCTGCAGATGTACTCTACATTGGAGACAGTCTGACCTTTGCCAAAAGGCATTATGAAAACGAAAATACACACATATTTTTTTTGTATTAAGAATGTTAGCAATGCTTTTTCAAGGCCTTACTAATATTGCCCCTCCAAATAAGCTTGAAGCTTGTGTTACGAGTTGGTATGACATTAGCCCAAGTGGGTGAGCATTGAACCCGTGACTACATTAACAGAGTGGAGTTGGTTCTTCTACCTTTGACCTATTGAGGCTATTTTATATTTATGATACTTTATTGTAAATAACTTTTAAAAATAAATCTAATCTTTTGTTAAGTTAGTAATTGTGAAAATAGTATTTATAAAATTTTTTTTATTCCAGTAATGATCCTTTTGATTACTTTGGAGCTCACTTCAGAACACAAGACCAAGATATTACATTATTCCACAAGTTGTCTATTACGGCTAGGTTGGTAAATAGCTTTAATTATGTATAATAAACTTATAAGTATTTATTTGTGCTGAAAAAAAAAAGTTTCATGCAACAAAATGAAAACATATGTAAGCTATTGTAAGCTTGTTAATAATAATATGTACAACTGATTTTGCTATTTAATTTGTATTGACCTATTACTGTAATGAGCCAAACATAACTGGTGAAAAAAAATCTGCCCGACTGCACTGGCTGGGCCACCTAGAGAAAATGGAAGAAAATTGTGCAACTTAGAGAGAATATTTGGGACCAGCGATTGGTCAGTAAACGGCCAGTCGGTTGTCCCATATATGTCTGAAACTATTTAGTCACAAAAAACCTGAACCCTCTAAAAAGAGCTGATTGGCGTGAAGTGGTGCAGGACTGTGACAAGTAGCGTCTTCTGATGTCAGAGGCCAAAATCCTCTTTGGGTCACTGAGCCAGTGCAGTAAGTAAATGTACTGTATGGTGTATCATAAGAAGTTTCTTTATTTTTTAGGCATTTTGAAAATAATATTCTGGAAAAGAGCGTCCATACCCCAGCGCTAGTTCTCTTCTATACTGATTGGTGTTTTGACTGTGTACGGTCAGCGACTGCTTGGAGACGGCTCGTTGAAGCCCTACAACCGTTGGGTGTGACACTGGCTACTGTACATGCGGGTCACGAATCAAGTTTGGCAAGACGTGTTGGTGTCCATGGTGTTCCATGCTTAACTTTAATTTTGGACAAACAAGTTTATATCTATAAGGAAAGCTTGTCGTTGTTGCCTAAGATATTGGGTGAGTTAATATACGTATATTTTTATGAATATATTATATGAACTCTAAATGTTACACAGGCAATATTACTTTATACTTTTATTGATAATACAATATACTTTTATGTATAAAGTTTTTGTTTGTTCGCATTAGCTAATCAATTTATAAATAATTAACTTACCTGACATTACAGTCCTCATTACATCATGTTTTAAATTATGAAAAATTTAAATAATTTACAATATCTGAATTATTTTAGAGTTCATCCGTTGGAAATTCCCTTACAAGCTGGTCCGTAGCTTGACAGATGCTAATGTTGACTCATTTGTGAACGACTTTGAAGACAACAAGGTGAAAGCTTTGATATTCGAAGAGCGACAGAACATTCGTCTCCGCTATCTGATCACTGCCTACCATTATAGAGATCGGGTTTCATTTGCGTGAGTTGTTATATTAATATTTGAACATTTTTAATTTTTTTTTAAAGATATACTGAAATCTGCTACTTACTGGGTCTAATTATAAATCCAATCTATCCAGGCACTCAAATTTTTCAAGCCTTTTAAGGGTTCCCGTAAGCCCACTGAACATTATAAACAAAAAGATTATATTCAAGAAACTAAACATGTATCAATATACAAGTATGGATTCAAAAATGCATACGAAAAATTCCAAAAAAATAAACTAACAAATAGTTAAAACATTATTGTGCTAATAGTTCTTTATTTATATGTGCACCAAAAGACAGGTAGTGGTGCTAGGTCTTTTATTGCAAAAGGCCAATCAATGTAGCCGATTGATACCACTGCAGTGCCAGATATTCTACCGCAAAGCATTTGTTTCTTACGCAACCAAGAACCAATAACTTGAGGTTGGGAATGCATGAGTGACACATACAAATGTTTTTGCAAGCACTTATAGGCTACAGCAATCGCTTACCATTAAGTGAGCTGTAGGCTTACTTGCCTACTTACTTAAAAGATAGAATTAAGATATTTGTGTGTTTTTTTTTAATGTCATGATGGTTGGCAAACATGCATATGGTCTACCTGATGGTAAGCAGTCATGCAGCCTATGAATGTTTGCGATACTTAAGTATAACATGCGCATTGCCAAACCGAAGAATAAGAGGAAGAAATGGAAAAAGGAATGGTACAGAGGGGGTGGGAGATTGGGCCCTCGGAGCTCTCACTCATCTCACGAAACGCAAAAGTAATCTCCTACTTTACGCCGATTTTCTGTGGGAGGGTAGTACTTCCCGGTCGAGCCGGCCCATTTTTGCTGAGAGGAGCATAAATAATAAATTGAATTAATTTTCACCATCACACCATTTTTCAGTTTCGTGGATATAACAGCACAGAGTACCCAGAATGTGACAGCTCGGTACAAGGTCCAGCGTAGCATGGACACCATGGTGCTGTTGAAGGAGGACAGTGTTGAACCAGCAGCTACTGTCAGCACCACGGAGATACCCTCGCAGACTTTGAGACAGTTGATTGAAGCAAACCAGATGTTGACTTTACCGAGGTTGTCTTCTCAGGTAATCTTGCATCAAGTCTTAAATATTTAAAAAAGCATTTATAATTCATTAAAGATGGCTGCCTATTTTTTTACAATAGTTAATATTCAAATTGAAAATATTTCTTATTCAAATAGGCTTTTAGAAGGAAGAATCAGCATGAAACTCCAGTTACTATTTTCAAATATAGTAAATTACATTCGTCAAACTTTACAATTACATTTTGTATTGTGCATGAAATTTACTGTACATTAATTCCGTGCTTCGTTATCCGCAATATATTCATTTACAGAATAATTGGCTTTATTCAGTAAACAATGTTTAATATACAATTTAAATTTCTCTGTGTCTTTTTCAGTCTCACAAGAATAGATCAGATATTTATGTATGACCATTACCTGCTATATACGAAAACCAAAACCGCCATCGTCCATTTAGCTTACACTTTTTTACATTTAAATATTAGTTTTCGGCACAAATTAGTTATGTTATTATATAGTCTACTCCTCTCCGCAGAGCGTGCTGGACAGCGTGTGCCCGGTGGAGTGGCGCGCGGCGCGGCGGCGCCTGTGCTGCGTGCTCATCGCGCGCTCGCAGGCGCACGCGCACGCGCTGGCGCAGCTGCGCGCTCTGGCCCGCCGCGCGCCCGAGCGGATCAAGTACGCGTACGTGTACGCGCACGCGCAGCCGGATTTCGTCAACGCGCTGGCGAACGGTTCCGGTTAGTAATTTCATTGTGACAATCAGTTCTAATTTTCGCTGATTCACATTTCAAAATATATATTTAATTATTATTATTGGTGGCATACAGGTACAGCATACAGCATTTTTCTTCATTTTTTAGTGTGGATTTTTAAAATTGTTATATTGTTATGAGTCCTTGATAATTAATGTACAAAATTTCGATTTGATGTACTTTCCAGGCATCGACACGTCCACCCTCGAGCACCGCATCGTGGTGATGTGGCGGCGCGAGGCGTCGCGCGTGCAGTACGAGTGGCTCAACGAGACGTGGCCGGCGGACGCGCGCGGCGCCGAGCGGCTCAACGACACGCGGCGCGCGCTCGAGCAGCTCGTCAAGCGGCTGCTGCGCCCCGCCGAGGTGGTCGCCTACGAGACCACGGTGCAGGTCGGTTCACACTCTTCGTACTGCTCCCCGCTCGATTACTGTTGCTGTGTCGTGCGACGAGTGACGGCGCCGGAGGCCTGGTCATCCATACCCTCTATTCCTTTCCTTTTTTCTCTTCTCAACCTTTCCCTCCTATCCCTTGGGTTACTAGAAGTATCACATGAGCGTTGTCAACGCGTCATCACTTCCTGTAGATAGAGCCAATAGTCTCCAATTGAAATGGCTGTGACATACGAACGAATTTTTTGGTAATGGGGAGAAAATTTGCGACCAGATACCGGGCTTAATGGATGAGAACCGGGTTATGTGGGGTTCCATGACAAGGTGTTAACGTCACGAGGACCCACTAAAAGGTGGCTCTCGTAGAACAAATAGCTTACGTCTTTTTCAACGTTCGCATTTGTAATATCGCGCCTGCCCCGCCAGGAGCTGGCGGACGAGGCGGCGCGGGGCGCGCTGTGGCGCGCGGCGGGGCGCGTGTGCGAGTGGGCGGAGCGCGCGCTGGCGGCGCTGCGCACGCAGCACGCGCTGTCCGCGCTGTCCGTGCTCGCCACCGTCGCGCTCGTGCTCGCCGTCGGCTACTTCATGGCCTACCTCATGTGAGTCCTACACCGGCCCTCTCCCGCAGGCAACAAACCATCCGCACTCGACCCCATTACGATAGTTATATACAGTGACAAGGACAAAAACACCCATACCGGAAAACATGCAAGTGTGGTCAGTACAAACAGGTGCTCAGAGCGTGATTCGAATCCGCGACCGTCAATGACGAAGCAGGCTCGCTACCAGAACGCCACAACTATCGTTAACATTTTGACCTGACTATATACTCATAAATTGTGACCTGGCCATATACCCATAAATTAATATACCGACAGACGTGTTGAAGAAGAAACTGTCCAGCGTCAGAAGGAAGAGAGGCGTCGGCAGAACGGCGCGAAACGTAACAACAACGAGCAGCAGCCGGAGATGAAGCTGCACGAACTGCGAGCCGAGAAGTATAACGGATTAGTCAGGTATGTCTTTAATACTTATAACAACAGTTTTGGCACATTTTACGTTATAACTTAATTATAAATGTAATAATTTTATAATTTGTTAAGAATGTTAATGATGATAATGTATTTGTATGACATAGTAAAAAGGGCCACAATTTAACTAATATTTAACTTATAACTATTAAACTCATTCCGCCCCCCTCTTGACTATAAATTAAGATTTTGCCCTCCACTAGCCCAAATACTGGCTACGCCAATGCTCTGGGATAGTTGTTATTTTTTTACGAGTTTTAATTTCATGGTGATCGATTGACTACTTATGGTTTACTTAAAGGTAAGTTACGTAACACTCAAACGAACTCGTGCTTTTAATCCTAAATAAAATTAATTAATATTTTTACTAATTAATTAAACATTTTGTAGGAAAATAAAAATTATATATCATAATTAAAAAGTTGTTTTTTTTCAGATTGTTGAAACCGGGTTGTCGGACTATCGTCCTGCTGGTCGATACGCAGAGTCGGGTACAGCTGTTGTCTAAATTCCACAAGATTGTGTGGCCTTACCGGAAGTGAGTCTTTTTATATATATAAATAAATAAACGCTCATCAGGATAGTTATTTCCTGTGTCGGGGTCTGGAAACATACACAATGCAAAGGACAAACACACCCAGACCGTAATATATATTCTCGAACTCGTGTTCTGAGCTATATAAGCGGCCCGATGCTTCGACTGAGTAATTCGGATTCGGTTCAGAGCAACTAACTAAACTAGTGATCTCGGATATTTTTCTGGACTACGATTGACCTGTGATTTGTGAAGTACTGTTGTTTGACCTTGAAGATCTCATTAAGAGCCATCAGGTGTTTTAATCTAAATCTGTGCACATTATTAATTGAACTGACCATTTATTTTCTTATTTCAGGAACAAGACGCTGGTGTTCGCGTACCTGTGCGTGTCGCGCAACGTGGAGTGGTTCCGGCGCGTGCTGCAGCTGTCGCTGGGCGGCGGCGAGCTGCGCGTCAACGCGCGCAACTGCGTCGGCACCGTGCTGGCGCTCAACCCGCACCGGAAGTACTTCTGCATCTACCACGCCAAGCACCCCGAGTGCGCCAAGCCGCACAAGGTGATCATTACATTCCACCTATATTCACCCCAAGATTCTACCAATTTTTTTTTTCTTGCAAAGAAAATCTTTTAACGGCGTGGGGATGTGACGACCCCATCGCCCGCTGTTGGGATAACCCCTGTCACAGCAGAGATTATTCCACCAGTGCAATCAGTCACACTGGTGGTAGGTCTTTTGTTCCAAGAGGCCGGCTAGGTAGGTACCACCGCAGTGTTAAATATTCTGCCGCCAAATATTAGTGCTTAGGCATTACTGTGTTCCGGTTTGAAGGGCACTGTACGCTAGTGAAATTACAGGGCAAAGGACATTTAAGAACTAATATCTCGAGGTTGGCAACGCGTGAGTGGCACCTACTAATGGTGCTGCAAACGCTCATAGGCTACGGCAACCATTTACCATAGGTGGGCCGTTTGCTTGTTTGCCAACTTCTAACATAAAAAAAAAAATCTTATTTGTTCTTCCATACAGCTTGTCTTCTTAGTTGATAGTTTTTTGTATGTAAAACCATTTGTGCTTCTTGGGAATGAAACCGACTTTTAGGCCGTGACGGCAATCGGCATGACGCTCTGTTATGCCGTCACTCCCTTTGCGTGTGGTTTATTGTTCCGTAACGGCCAAATTATTTATATTTTTTATCAATAATAATTTAATTTGTCTTTGGACAGCGCATGAGTCGTATGACGGTGTCGCTGGGAGGGCGCGCCGCAGACCCGGAGGCGGGCGCCTTCATCGGCTTCACCACCGACCCGGACTCCTCCGACGAAGAGCGCTACGACCCACCTCTGCTGCTACAAGGTACTTGATGTGATGATGAAGTGGTTATGTGATGTGATCATGAGGTGATGATGTGACGTAATGTGAGGTGGTGTAGCAATGCGGTGAGTTGATGATGAGGTTATGCGATGATAAGTTTGTGTAAAAGGTGATGTGTGTCAGGTGATAAAGCAATGAGGTAGAGTGGTCGTGAGGTAGTTTTGTATTCAAGTAGAATGGACTCTATTTTTTTGTTTCATAGTGCAGTGACATGCAAGCATATTATATTATATATTTTTTTTAATTTCAGAAAATCTTTTGGACGGTCTCGAGAACTGGCTGGATCGACTGTTCGAAGGCAGTACCCACCGATACTATGTGAACTACTGGCCGGATATGACGACCAAGTGAAAACATATTTTAAAAACTCCTTGGTTCTCCCCAAAGCCTTACTGGCTTTAATTTTTTTTTCACACGATGAGTCGAAGGAGGTATGTTACTAGCCTTTTTATTATCTGTAAACGAAATGTACTGCCCAGGTATTATAAGAATTTTCTCGACCACTTACGGTAGGTTTGTGATTTTACATTCATTGGTATATTGATATTAGGTTTTGCGTATTACTTTTAAAACTACTGAATCTCTGTACAGACTTATTTTTGAAATGATAGTTTTTTTTTTCTTAAATTTCGGAACAGAAGTCTTGTTTATATTTAATATCAATATAAAATGAATGTAAAACATATTTAAGATATTGTGCCTGTCATTTTGAATAGTTGGAACTGATAGCCCTCACGGTAGCGGCATAGTGCTTAGATATACTGTAGTTAATACTATCACTGGATCTGCGGTATTAAATTATTTGTATTATTTTTTATGT
Organism: Hestina assimilis; assembly: GCA_023373885.1. Taxonomy (NCBI): domain Eukaryota; kingdom Metazoa; phylum Arthropoda; class Insecta; order Lepidoptera; family Nymphalidae; genus Hestina; species Hestina assimilis. Next base: position 14,821,558 of record CM041744.1, read on the forward strand.
GAAAAATTTATTGGTGCGCTTTGACAGTAAAATCGACTGCGTGACGCCAGACGGCATGACGCTATCTTATGCCGTCACGGTCATTGTGTGTTCAAGCGCTTATACTGAATATTTTTTGTATCTCTGTGTGAATTATGTACAAGTGTGTGCCTATCTTCTCGACTATAGATTGCTGCAAGCGTCTTGTATACACACAGCGCGCCATGTGTGGAAAAAAAGTATTGATGTAATGATTTTTTCTATAATTTATTTTTTATCATAATTTAATATTCATAATGTTTATTTATTTTGGTAAAAAAGGCTACTTTGCTGTGATGGTGCGTTGTTTTTAGTGTTTTCATTTTGCGGGTGTATATGTTATAAACATTTTTTTTTAGCAAAGTATTCATAGGCCCATCCTGTCACTTCATCTGTCCCTTCCTTCTCAATCCTCAGTCCTATCCCTTGGATGGACAACATGTCTGAGATACCACTGGTGTTGCAAGTGTTCATAGACTACCGTGATCACATACCATCATGTTAGCGATGGAAACATTGTGATATTAAAGAAATACCAAATTCTTTTTATTTAAGTTAATGTTGAGCCCTCTCTAAAGAGATTTTATAACAGTAGAAATACATCCATTAATTAAATTTTTTTGACATTATACCATAGACAATTCTATTGTTTTTTCTTTTTGTAAAGTGCTTGATAAAATACCGCTATCCAGTTTAATATAATATTCACACTTTTATAAGAGGTAGTTATAATTAGCCGTCACGTTCACTGCTAGTCATGTTAGCGACATGCAACAGTATTAAAAGCACCATAGTTGGTAATGACAATAAAAAACTTTTACCATAGACATTTATTGTTTTTATTTCCATTTTTAACAAATGAAGAAAACTGTCAATGTTACCTTAAATGCAGCATAAATTAAATGTGTGTTTTTTTATTATTACAAAATCCACATTTTATTTTTCGTTAAAAAAAAACAATAAATGTCTATGGGAATATAAAGTAAACACTATGATAACGGATTTATCTCTCTTTACCTTATCCCTTAGATTGTTTAAATCTAGCTTTATACATTAATCTCTATATTCAGGAATCGTGTTTTTTATAATTATATTATTATTAAATTGCGTGTGCCTAATGTGGCTTCCGATTTATGTCTGGGAAGGGTAGAAGTAATCTTCGCTTTAGGCATGGAGGGTAGAGAGAAGAAGGTTTCGGTTTTTTAGCTAAATTAATGTATTAAGTGTTATAATTGTTTACCAAGTACAATTCCATAGCTTCATCTATTTCAGTATAATTTTTACACGGGATCAAGAATACACTGTCAAAACCATAAAATATTTTGCAATATTGATTATTTCATAATTTTTTGCGATTTGATTAAAATGTATTAATTATATGATAATATAATAAACATAAGTGTCCTTGCTCTCTCTATTCTCTCTGGAAGTGGGTGTAATCATTTATTGCCATAAACAAAATTTCTATTTTAATAAATGTTGAATTGTAATAACTAAAAGATGTCACAAATTTGGACTTCAGGTTACTATTTAATTTTCAAAAAAGAATACTAAAAATTATCAAAAGATTCAGTCGTACATAAATATACAATTCTTAATCATATACAGCTTTTTAAAGCTAATTCGTATAATTGCCTTTTCATCTTGCCATATTTTAAAAAGAAGCAATTAGTATCTGATAAGAAAAATAAGGTTGCGAGTTGAGTATTAAAAGTTATATTATTATTCGTATAAAGTCTTTGTTGTTTAAAGGATTCTATAAGTTGTTTTACTAGTCAATGTTACCAAATAAAATATATGTTGTGACATAGACTATAGACTGCAAATGAAATTTGTGAACCCATAAATAATAAGTCCGAAATATTAAAGCGAATTACTCGCATATTATCTACATCAATCTACTATCTGATTATTGGTACAGATTATACTACTACAGTGAGTGTGGTGGCCAGTAAAAATGATGTCACTAAAAGCTTAGAAAAATATAATTATATTTCAAAATTGAACTGAAAATAATAAATAATGACGTCTTATGCATTAAAATTTATTTTTTATACTATTTCATTAATTGAAATTGTATAAATAATTTGTTAAAAGATGTGGTTTTATATAATTCTATCCTCTCAGCTTTTTGCCATTACTTTTCAGTGGTACAGGTGAGTTCATGGCAAAATTGAATTTCGGAGGTTGCGACCACAGCTTTGTACCCTGTACTGACTTCCGGTACCACTACTTCTGAACGGCACTAGGTTTTATGCCATTTTAAAATCTCTCATTTTTGAGTGATAATTTTGCAGTCTATAAGTCTATGATTATTTAGCTATTAAGTTATTGTGATGCTGTCTATATTTTGTAATTTTTGAATGGGCAAATTTAGTAATTTATAATTTTACTGTTAAAAAAACAAATAATTGCTTGTATGGAGTTTGTCTCTTGGATGATGAATTTTACTTGCTTTGGCTGTTTGCCTTTCATAGGTTAAATTACATGGGCGTAGCGAGGTATGAGCAAGGTGGCAGCAAACCCACCCTGGGACCTTCTAAAATACCATGAAATGCAATACATTTTCAACTGTTTAGCTAATAACTATTGGTGAGAATAGTCATTTGCCACCCTCTAGGCACTTAATTAAGATTTTGCCCACCCCTGGGCTAAATCCTAGCTACGCCCATGGGTTAAAACAATAATATAAATGAAATTAATGAAAATATAAATGTGCAATAATTTGAATTAATAAAATACCAAGTTTTCCTTCTTTAAAAATGTTTCATATTGTGTTAGTGTAAATATTAGTTACTCTATTAAAAAAATATATACAAGTCAATGTTGCCATATAATTTTTGTGCATGCCTAAATATTATAAATCGTATCATCGTATTGTGTTAAGAGTTTCTATATAATAAAAAATGTTGTGTGTTATATAGTACAAAATATTTAAAATTTTCAATGTGATAAGGCCGATTTTTAAAACTTTCAGTCTCAATACTTGCAGTATTATGCAAACATAAATCGAAGTAATAATTTAATACCAGTTTTAGTATGGAAATGATAGAAATTAAATGCTTATAAATCAAAATATATAATGGTTCTGTTTATTGTGTCTCTGCATTGAAACATTGTGTATAATATTGAAGGCGTATGGACCCCTTAAAGCAAATTTAATACTCCGTTTAGCGTCTATTTCTTTAGAATTATATTCACCATTCAATATCTATATGACGGGATCTGAGTTTGTAAAATAGAAGTTAATAAAATCATTTTTTAAAAAATCTATATTTTTATCTATTATATCGATTGAAATTAATGTGATTTTTAAATGGATTGATTTATATGTTTTCGGATTTTTGTGACTTCTGTATTTTTGATTAGTTATATTTCCTCTCCACTTTTCTTACAGTGAAAGAGTGTCCACATAACAATTTCTAATGCATTTTCAGTAAAAAATGATAAAAGACAAGTAAGTATAATGTGTTAAATTTAATACATTTATGTAATCTTTATTCTTATTAATATTATTGTATGTACTCTTGTCAAAAATTGGGCTATAGTTTAATTATACTATGAATTACTATTTGTATTTATTCCTTTGTCCTAAAACAATGTGGAGTGTAGAAATGCAGAAGGAAATTTAATAGTTTTTCACATGTAAAAGTTTCCATCAAATTCTGTGAAATGTGAAGTTATACAATTGTAAAACTGGTATAGCTACAGGCTTAAATGTTGATAAAGTCAAGTATGGCAAGAGAGAATATCACTTTAATATTGAAAGACAATGAAAAAGAATTATTAACTGAAAAAGACACGATACTCTTTCTAGAAATTGTGTCTGGATTTCTGGCCGTTGTGCTGTAATATAAATATGTTGTTTTTATAATATATCCACTACAATAAGTCTACATCATTAAGTTCAGTCTTTAGTCTTTTGAATTCTACTCACCTATACACTTTCTTTTTTTGACACATTTTTGGTACTAACGTGTTCATATAAAACTTATCCCTTTGTCACAGTAGCGCCATCTATTTTCCTAATTTTTAGTACAATTATTGTTATATTATAATTATACCTCTGAACTGAACACTCCAAACTACCGAATCCATCATGTGGGTAGTTATAAAATAATTAACACTGCTTACCATTTACATTAATATTTAAAAAATGTTGTCATTATAACTTGTGTATTTTATGTATAATTTTAGTATAATTACCACCACATTGGGTGTCTGTATATGGGTTGTTGGGAGCTTTCTTGTCTATTCGTAATAATGTATTGTTATATTATTTTCTACTTCTAAGATACAAATTTCTTGTTCTTAATTCCAGTATCGATTTGTACAATAAAATATTTAAATTTGTTCTTTGATGTCTGTGTTTAATTTTTAACTGTCTTCATCAAAATTGAATTACTCATATTTAACCACTTTAACCCGTGTGCCGTTGTGGTTATATAATTCTTGAGGACTCATAGTTATAAGTAAACTCTCCGGTGGAATGTAGTGGAATAATTTATTCGAAAAGTAAACAGGTATTTATACAAAAAATGAAAAAGTAATTAGCCAATAGAAAAACAGTAAAATCAAATATAAAATTACAAAATAAATTTCCAATAAAAAAGTCTACATTAATACGCGGGCTAATAGGTTAGATTTAGGTTTTTTTAACAGTATACTTGCTTCACCACTGTCGGATGAAGCAAGATTATTATTACATTTTGTAAAAATTTTACTTAAGAATCGTTTATAGTATTTTTTGGTTTAGAGGTCCCTATGAGGGTGACATATTCTGTAAAGAAAAAACCCTCAATAAATTTGAAGATTAAAAAAAAAAAAAAAAAAAAAAAATACGCGGGCCTCTCATAGGTGGCGTCCTGCGCCCCGCACGCCGCTGTCTGAAGCGAGAGGGACGCGCGCGAATTAATATAATTGACCGCTGCGACCCGGCGTCGCCTTAGAATCGTCGAGCGCAGAGTGCAGCGAGATCGTGTTGTCCGTGTTCGGTTCCGGCGTCGCGTATTGCTTGAAGTAGTACTGTGTGAAGATTCTTATTAGAAGATTGAAGAAAAGAAGAAATTGTAGATCTTCGTATCTGCATATTAAAAACGCTCTTATCAGAGCGACGCTCTTTCGCATACCAACCACGCCTTATAATGAAGGCATATAAAAACAGTTCTTTTCAGAGCTATCTACGTTCATCTATTCCGAACGATGACGTAGAAAATAAAGATAAATAAAAGATGTGTAGCGTACAATTATTTCCTATAACTGCACGTAGGTGATGCTGCTACACTGTGCATACATTATACTTTTTAATATTGCGAAAGAAGATAACACTCCTAACAACTTTTCTACGTATACTCTTACCAGAAGGAGAAAAAGAGAATATGTACTGACATACAATTCATGTCAAAAATAATTGTTTTTTTATTTGCACTACTAACTAGAAATGATTAGTTAACAATCAATAAAGCCATTATACAGAAACACTAATAAGGATATACAGCAGTAGCTAATTTTAAATTATTCCATTACACTATTCTTCTAGTTATATTCACTGCTTAAGGCCTCAATTGTTTATTTTCAAACTGTGCAATATTAATGTATTATGTAGATAAACTGACAAATAAAAAAAGTCCTTTCTTTATCGTGATTGAAAAATAAGGTTTCTATTCTTTTAACCTATTACTATACTAAATTGTCAGTATTGAAAGCCAGAGGATAAATATAAATGCTGACTGCTCTTTATAATAATAATTCTTACTTATTTCAGACAATTGTCCATAATATGTTAGTAACATTTTTTTATAAACTAAATTAGTACATACATTTTTTAGATGACATACAAATATCAGGATCAAATATTACAAATCATTTGGTACCAATCCTATATCCAAGCCATCTACATGCACCTCAACAAACATATATTTTTGTATTGTCTGATTATATCACATTTTGTTTTCATATTTTTCTTTTTATAACAGGAGAAATAAAAGTCAATGATATAAATAATATTTTAATTATTTGTACATTAACAAAATAACAGTGCTTTCTAAATAAATTATCTACTGAAGTTGACTATTGCTTTCGGGACATGATTTTCATTACTCGTGACTTCTTATCTGAAAAGTAATAATAATTTTCACAACCTAACTTTGTTTTTATATCGTTTTTGTGTATAAAATAATAATAAAATAAATAAATAATTGCTACACACTCAGCAGCCCCCATTAGGATAGTTATATCCTGTGTGGGGGGTCCAGAAACATAGGCATTGACAAGGACAAATATACCCAGACCGGAAAACATACCTGTATGGTTAACACAAACTTATGCTCCAAGCAGGAAAAGCACAACATCGTAAAAATATAAAAATATTTGTCCTAGTGATTCTTACCACTCTCCCACCGCTAACATGTTAAGATGTCTGTCCTGGTTGTTATCATTACATCTGGTAATAATAACATCTAATTAGTTACTGGCTCACACTTAGGGTTGCAGAGATCAGATGGCAATCGCTTTGTGTAAAAACTAGTAACCTGTCAAATCCCAAAGACTAATAAGCAGACCCTGGGCACAATACCTCAATAGTGCTAGGAAGAAGAACAACAACAATTAGATTTGAGTACACTTAAGCAATTAATAACAATTTCTAAATAACATTAACATAACCTAATTACCTGTTATTGTAATTTTAACATCTATATAATTATGCAGTATTTTTCTTCTTCGGATTCAATTCATATTCACAGTTAGCATACGCTAAACCTATCCCCATGCCCATTCCAGCTATGATGGGCCATCTCCGCCGACCAAGGAACAGGACTGAAGTTATTGCCCCAAGAACTACACCACCACCTGGTAATTTTGTAAACATTTAGTAATCAAACATATTATAATTATTTTAAATTTCAGTAATAATTAAACATCCTGAATAAAATAAAATTTCAATTTCAATATTTTTTAAAATTTAAACGCCCACAACTAGTTAGTCGGACAAGCACAATAATAGGCTTTTATTAAATATAAATATGCAAACAAGAATAGAGAAAAAGGATGTCTCTTGACTTTATGATGAACTGTTAGTGTTATTAGAAAATCTATCTGGAATATTTATATTAAAAACCAACAACCCTACCAGTTTTGATAATTCCATCAGTGAGACACATGTCTAACTTCGCTGAGTATTCGTCTTCGCCATCGGTTTTGCCTTTCGCCATTATGTTAACTATAAATAATTAATTACTACTACAATACTTCCAGTAAATGATTATTTTATCTACATAAAGTAAATGCTTTTACATAATTCGATACTAGAAGGGAATTTGGCAGACACATGACAATCAATTATCTTGACAAATGACAGAAGTCAGAAGCGAAACAGGCAACAGCATTTTTAATCTGCAGTATTGCGTTCAACATCAAAATTTAAGCTAGGTGTATAAAATATAATGTACAAAAAAATTGTGCAACAATGTGATATAACGAGATCTATTTGTAAATATTCATATTTTTATATATTGTTCTAACCGTAGGAAACAATATTTACTAATTAAATATGTGCAACGAAACGTCTTGAACAGCTGAGAAGTGGAATGAAAAATTAACCATTGATAAATTGACATTTGATTTTGACAATAATTGACAATATTGACATTGGATCTTTTTTATCAAACATTGCGATTTGCGAATAAGAATACAATTAATTTTACAATAATAATGTAGTTTGAATTTAAAGCTTGTAGTATGTTGCCCATTCGTGTAAATAAAGCTTACAGGCTTTGTACAGTACTTCTATCGAGACAAACTAGTACCACACCGGATACGAAAGCAATACATCCACCAAACCCAAATAAAATATCTAGTGATATGATAGGTCCGCCTGATCCTGTCTCTAACTTAAGAACAGTAATATTTAAAAAAGCCACCCATGAATCTGGCTTAGAAAAGAAATATAGAAAATTGCGCATGGAGGTACAGGAATGGAACCAGAATTTTTGGACACAGCATAACTCGAGGTTTTTTCAGGTAATTTTTATATAATGTTTAGCTTTTTAAATGAGTTAGTGATTCTATGCCTATCAACAAAATGCGAAGAGCTATTATACATTAAATATATTTTTACTTTTTATGAGACTATAATAAAAATTAATGTGTTCAAATCATAACATTTATTCGCATTTATTATAAGTTTAAACATAAACAGAATCTTTTCAATTGTTAAGTATCTGTAGGACTGTTTATATTTTATAAAAAAATAGATTTTCCATAGATTGATACTTTCAAATATTTTTTAATCAGTAATAATGTAACTTGCTCGGACAGCTGGTGGTATCTAGCCCACTCTAATTCTGTGGCTATATCTCAGTACAAATGAGAGAAGTATTTGAATTATTTAGCAGTACTTTAACATCTGTTTTTCTGTATATGTAGTCATTAAATGTTTCCCTTGTACTTTTTACAGGAAAGAGAAGCATATTTAAAGAATAATTTACCTGAAGGGAAGACAAACTTGACAGCAGATGAAATGAGTGTGTTTTACAAGGCTTTTTTAGATAAAAACTGGAAAACTCATCTTAATTACAACATAGAGTGGTATAAAAAGAATTTTATACTATTAGGTTTGGCCATACAAGTAAAGATTAGGAAATTATTAGGAATAAAAAATTCAAAATAAATGTAGGTTTTGTTTTAGATTAGTTAAGCGATCATAGGAATCACTGTTTTCTATTATAAACAAAAAAAAAATCTGAATAAAAATCAAATCAAATCTGAATATAAAGTGTTTTTAGGTATTTAAAGCTTTATCAAAAAATTTGATACCAGTTCAATATTGAACTCTTAAGTAATTTACAGAATGAACAAAACTTAAATAGCAACAAATTCTTAGTGCTGTTTAATAACCCTTCATAATTGCCTGGTTGATTTACAACATCTGTACAACATCTAAATATTTGTTTACTATAATTACTTTGTTTATTGAAACTCATTTGTAATTTCTGTATATAATTGTAATAAGATTTATTATTTTGTTTATAATAATAAAGTATTTTATTTTATTACTATTCACTTTTATTAATATTTATTATATTTGGTGATGTTGTGGCGCAGCAGTAGCGAACCTGCCTTAAGCGGCCCAATAAATCGCACTCGGAGCAGATGTTTGTATTGACCATACAGGCCTGTTTTTCGCTCTGAGTGTGTTTGTCCTTGACATTGTGTATGTTTCATACATAATAAGGATACATGGATATTTTCGAAGAAATTTGGGACATGTATATGACTAATCTGCAGGCAAGCTATTTGATGGATTAGCAGATTAATTTGTCAACCATATGCCAACAACGCATTCTAACATATTTTGGCCACACAATGAGCCGACGACAGTTTAAAAAAAACTCATTTGATTGGTAATACTGAAGGTTAGGTCGCGTGGTCGGTTGGAGATGGACCGACCAAATAAATGAACTGTCATCTTCTTAATTCTACACGGTCGTAAAAGACGCGCTAGACAGAAACCGGTGGAGGCAGGTCAACCGCTCCAGGTGCAACCCTAATGCTGGCACTATTCTAAGATATGAGGGTACAACCCAAGAGAGCATATTACCATATGCGTAGAGCAAAGTCTTTGGCTTCAGTAGACAATTTTAAATGCCATTATATGACAGAATAAGTATTGAGTTTTGGATTTAGAAAAGTAACTCTTAAGTTCTAAGTTTGCACTATTTAGAATTTACATCCCAAATCGATGATAGCTTCCTTTCGAAATGACATGTCAAACTTTGTAAGTGTATTGTGTATACGACGATATATCTACGTATGACACGAGACTTTTTTTTTTATGTCAGAGGGGACAAGCTGGTAGAAGCCTCATCTGCAACACCAGAGGGCATACAGATGCGTGGCCGACCTTTTTTTTTAGGATACACCGGGTTATACGCTGGCTGACCTCGAAACGCGTCTGACGAGCAATCAATTGTTTTTCACCAATGTACGGTGTTAGCTAACCAGGCGGACCTTTTTAAGCCCTACCTATATATATGTACATGTCTTAGAATTTCTTACACTACACAATGCATTTTGTAGCACAAATTAAGCTCTTGAAAACTCAGAGGTGCTTGCCCGGATTTGAATCCGCGACCTTCGGTTAGTGTCTACGTTTTTGATCCATTGGGCCATCTCGGCTTAAAAGAATTTATACGACGTAGTGGAAAAATGATAGCTACTGTGGGTGAAATTTTAAGTCCGATGCTGATATTCACAGCCAAACAATTCCGCAGAACATTCGGCATGAATGCGGAATAGATGCTGTAATTAAAAATTTCTACGAAGAGAGAAGAGGCCCAATCTCCCACCCCCTCTGTTCCCTTCTCATACCTTTCCTCCTGTTCCTTAGGTTGGCAACGCGCTTGTGATATCGCAAACGTACATAGGTTGCGGTGACTGCTTACCATCAGGCAGATCGTATGCTTGTTTGTCAACTGTCATGATATAAAAAAGACAAAGGATCAAGTTTATCGAATCGAATATATGAATGCGGGCAAACAAAAGAAACCGTGGTGAGTCTCTGTACTCGGCCTCCCCGCCCGGTGACGCTGTCAAGACTAGTAGGGCCAACAGCAATACACATTCGAAAAAAAAAAAAAAAAAAAAACTGGCACAGGATGATGGCCAAAAATGACGGCAGTAGTTCATTTGAGATCGAATTTGCTCTGATTAAAGTTGAAGGCGATGAGCCTACGTAAAGTACTCTCTAAACTTCCATACGTAAAAGCACACACGCAACAGCGTAACATATTTGTTAATCCTGAACGCTATTTCCGACTTCGAAACGTTTTTCAGTTACACTTATTTCTTATGCCACAAATGCGGGGAATATTTGTTTCGGGAATGTTTTTTTTGGCAGTTTCTCTAAAGCTAAAAACTTCTTTAAACCTAAAAACGGTCTGCTTGATAACGTAGCTCATGTTTTTTTTTTTTTTCTCTTTATTAATTTAGGGACTTTTAACACTAATGTGAGAATGTCAGTCCCATCGTTCTCACATTCACATAATGGTTCAACTTAATTAAATATAAATCACACTAACAACTATAACTAATTAACTTACTTAAATTTAAACTTGTAAAGCATTTTAGCTGCATCTGAAGAAGGTGCAGCTAAAATACTTTGAAGGAATCCAACATCTATTATATTAATATTAAATTTTTTAATCAATTCTTGTCTCTTCTCCCTATTCCGACGACATTCTATCAGAAAGTGATAAATATCTTCCACAACACCACAAATCTCACAGTTAGGTGAACTTGAAATCCTCATTAACATTCTAAACTTATTTAGGGGAACATGGCCGGAACGATGTCTGAGAGCAGTGACAATTTGTTGACGCCTTAATTTTAAATTATAAAACCACGGGACTTGAGGGGGTTCACACTGTATACTTTTAAACCATATTCCTTTGCTTCTAGATCTATCATCGAAATATTCTTTAAAGTTTTTATGACATTCTTTTCTGTAGCTCATGTTCATCAACAAAATTGTTTATTGATTGTACCCCTTGTACAATATAGATAAGCGGTAGGAATAGAAGAATTACGAAAAGGTACGTATTTGAGCCTTGCTGTTTTCAGCACGTCCAGGAAAATACTATTCTCACAATCCTAGAACTACTAATACTGTTCTCACTATTCTCACAAACCTACTGGCCATTAACGTGCCATTTTTTATTTTTCCATCAATGAATCAGATATAGCATACCCAAAATACTGAATTAGTCATTTTCAGTAACATTAATTAATTAAAGAGGATTCATTAGCTTTGATTATACGTACATATATTTTTTATTATGACATTATTTTGAAGGTAAATTTGATGAAAAATGTCATACTTTGTCAATTATTTTGTAATTACAATTAAATGGTTTAATTATGTTTAAATTTATGGTATACGGTCGTTAGGGTAAAAATAAAAAAAATGTATATTGCATTGAAGTGGTTAGTATGTATGGCTTTAGTTATGTGGATTGCTTTATGCTCTATAGACATATATAAGAAGAATACAAAAAAATCACACCTATCAGGTAATTAATCAAAAGCAAATTATTAATGAAATTAGATTGTTTTCTAGGTCATCTGGAGTAGTTTAATCAGTATGTTAAAACCCTTACAAACACATATAAATATGATCTCAAAAATTTGGAAAATAATTATATTAATAGAGAATAACTGATGATTATGATATACCTGCAAATATTGTTTCATGTCAATGAAAACAGTAAAAAATCACAAGAACTTTGCAATAAAATCAGGTTAATAATATAACGTTTGCATATTGCCAAAGTCTTCTTCTTCTTGCCTTTCTATCACACTAAGTGGGGTCGCCACAGTTCGTGTTCTTACATTCTGTTCTATCATTCATCATCCTTGCACTCACTCCCTTTCCTTGCATATTTTCAACGCACTTCATCAAAGTTTTTTTAACCAAAGTATCGTTCCAAAATCGAGATACAATATTGCCCCGTTATAAAAACTTATAGTTGCTGAACAGGTATATATACTTATACTTAATGTATGTTTATATTTCAGCATTTCACCTGCAAAATCTTTCGCCTTTCTATAAAAATAAAAGTATTTCAGAAGCAAGAGGTTTATTTATTCATAAAGAACATTTTAATTTACCAAGTCAATACTCCAAAGATAATGTTTATCTAAAGTACTTCACGTTCCTAGCTGGCGCCTGTTTTATTTCGTTATTTCATAGGAAAAAACAAATAATGTTGTTTACCAAAAAAAGAATAATTTCTTTTAATATCGGAGCTGTGAAAGAACTTATACAGAACGATGGAAGTCTGAAAAAACTCGTTATATTGATTAGTGTTATCCTACTAAATATAGCAAATGTGGTGAAAAAGAATTATAAGAAATTAAAATTGAAATCTGTATTTGTAACAACTACAAAGCAGATCTCTCCAGATTACAATGTATTATTACTGAATAAATTAGAAAAATCGATCGAAGAACGGAGAAACTTAAGTCAGCTTTTACTTGCTGTTATCGAGGAAAATAAAAACATGCGAATGAAAAATCGTCTGGAATCGATAACAAAAAACAGGCTTGTACAAAACATAGAAAGTTCTCGAAGACAAGTAAAGGAGAATCGGTCAAAATACGTTAGTTTTCAACAACTATATTTAATAACCAACCAAGAAAACATATTTTTAAAATCACGATTGAAGAAACTAACACAAGAAAAAGAAGATGCTGAACGAAATCTTATTAAACTGATAAATCAAGTTTGCCAATCTAAGAATAACGATCTTAAAGCATATTGCAGTCGGTTTATAGTTGAAACTAAGAATAATTTGCTCAATTCCGATGTCAAGAGCGAAATAGATCGATTTTTAAAGAAAACCCCAGCTAGTTCATGTTCACTTGATACAAATGAAAAATTGTCTAAAGAGATTACAAGCCAAGTCGATATACGTAGTTCTACTGTTAATGTATCTGAAATTTTAAATGTAGATACCCCAAAACTGAAGGGATTTTTAGGGGAATGTGTTTGGACGATAAAGGATAAAAACGGAATCATAGAAAAGCTTTACGAATACGACACAGATTTCGATAATACTGATAATATTAGAAGGATAAGACAATACTCTGTATACTATGATTCTGAATGTTTGCTAGATTTTGCAAAGTAAGTTGTGTTTTTTTTTTCTCTTAAATTATACAAGTCCTCGTTTAGAACTTTTATCTGTTAAAAAAGACGACTTGCCGATTATAGATTAAATTTAATGTTTATTTTTCTGATGGCGTATCCATCACGTGTTTTTTTTTGTTTTTGTTAAAATTTTTTTGTGTTCAAAATATTTTTTCTTTTCAGTTCTACTTTTAATAATGATACAACTGATGATTGCCGAAATCATTTTTTAAATGTGAATCGCTGTTCCAACGTGACAAGTCAAAGATTCTTAACTGACTCTCAAGCATTCAAAAACTTTCTTCAAAATAACAAAAATGCTATTGTACATCGACCAAGACTACCAGCTTCTTGGTCACCTACATAACGTTTTTTAAAAATTTTATTTGTACATTACGTATATGAATATTTTTGAAGCAATAATTTTTTTTATAAAACTTGAGTTATCTACTTAGAATGAAGTTTGATTTCGACCTGAAAATATAAACATTTTTATATTATTTTATTTGTATACTGGCGATAATGGTAATACTAAATACTGTCAAATGTCAAATTAATAATTGTATATTCCTAATGTTTAAAAAAGTCAAAAACAAAACGAAAGTTGTAATAATTAAACTTTAGGTAAGTTTCAGCATTATTTAATTTCATAGACTTACTATATACTTGCAACTAAAATATACGCAATATTATTTGTAGATTCAGATATCTTTCAGTCATTCAGAAAAACAATAATTAATCAAACAAACCTATCAAAACCCAGCCTAACGCTGCTGTCTGCAAAGTGCAAATTGCAATATCTACTAATTTATATTTTATAATCCCATATTTGTCATTACTTGTCAATGTCAGATTTATTTTCTTAAAGAAAAAAGCAAAGGCTTAAATTAGCGCAGCCTTGAATGATATAAAATATTTGTCTGGTCACAATTCACGAGAGGCAGGTCTCATTGAAAAAAAAAATGTTATTGACGGTATCGCAGCTCACAACCTCGTGGACTTGCTTTTTTAGGAAAATTAAATATGGCTGAAAGTCTTCAAGAAATTGACTTGAGCAATATGTCGTTAAAGAAGATAAACGATTATGGCATTGATCTTGATTATGCCGTTCCAATTTCAAGGCTTGTAGCTGATGCAATTTTCAAGGAACTTGAAGCAACTTTAATTTATTTTACTGGAGATCTAGCGAAGATAAAGTATTTTTTTAAAATATTAATAAATTAATAATACTTTCAATCGCAATAATATATAAGTTTTAAAAAAAGATGATTGATATTGTTATACATTAAATAATTAGCATCAAAAATCAATAACAATAATTTAAGAAAATATTGAAAAATATTTTTTCAGAGTTTTCGGAAAAATTTATCCCTTACCTCGCCAATCAGTGGCCTACGGTGATCCTGGTATAACCTATACATATTCTGGAATTACTGTACCTGCTTTACCATGGTCACCCCCTATATTAAGCTTACGAGATTTCTTATTCAAATTAAGGGGTATTAAATATGATTTTGTTTTGATAAATAAGTAAGTCTTATCCTCTTTATTTTATTCTATTTATTGTTTAGTTTTCAAATATAGGGCAGTAAAAATATGATTAGGTAAATGTAAAAAGCATTATTTTTAGTTCGTAATTTCGTGTTAGTTTTATTTAGTTACTGTCAATTGTTATACCATCAAATTTGAAGTTCATCTTTAAAATGATCCTGGATTTGTCAGGTACAGAAATGGGAATGATCACATGGGCGAACACAGGGACAATGAACCCGAGCTTGATCCGAATGTCCCTATAGCTTCCATTTCTTTCGGAGCAGAAAGACCCTTTATTTTAAAACATAAAGATGCGAGAAAAACAGGTCCAAATAAAAAAGCAATACCCACAGGTATGTAAATAGTTTATTTTAAATCTTCATACTTATTAATAGTTACAGAATCGTCTATACTTCGCAATTTGAAAAACATGTAACGTAAGAGTCGAGCTTCATACGTCACGGTCTGCTTCGCTTTATTATTGGCGTCTTCCTCTTGAAATGGAGTTTCAATTACTGTACTAACACGTCTACCGTAAGTTTCGCAACCTTCAAGGAATAGTAAGCAATCTTTAATCGTATTATCCTTCACAACAATCAAATGCTTTGCAAGATTCTCTAAGAATGATAAGAAACATCTTTTCGCGTAAAACCAAGTATCTGTACCCAAACGCTTGTTAAAGGGTTCCAAAGATTTTATAACTCTTGAAATACCAAACTCGTAATTTCCTTTAGCGCAATAAAGAGTGCCGATAACAAGGTTAACGATGCACAAATGATAAAACTTTTTTTGCGGGTCTTCAAATATTTGTTGTTCTTCTTCCTTTTCAATCTTACGCATAATATCTTCAGCTTCCTCGTTTTGAGATGTCATTATGTACGATACGCATAAGTTCGCTAAAACTACTGCACTTACATCTAATATATTATCGTATTGTTTTTTCACGATTGGTTCATAAAAGCTTGCTGCTTCCTTGTACTTATTTTCTTGCATAAATAAAACGTGAGCTACATTCAAACGCCAAACATCAGATTCGTTACAAAACTCCACCGACTTTCGAAATATTTTCTCAACTTGTCCGTAGTTTTCCATGTTCCAATATATTTTGGCTTGAGCCATCACAACTGGAATATATCGCTCCAAAGCTTCTTCATACTCGACTACCGCTTTCTTAACCTGATCATTGTCGCCCTGAGATCGACTTTCTTGTACTACTTTTGTTAGTTTTCTTAATTGTTCTGCATGTTTTGATGCAATATCTTCATATTTTTGAAAAGCTTCTTCAGGAGAAGTTTGGCTGGTTATAATTGCGTCTAAGAAGTCGTAAAGATAAGGTGTCAGATATTTGTAGGTGAATTGAGCATTTTCAGCCAATATATCGGCAGCGAGATCGTAATATTCAAACTTGCAATATAAAAGTAAAAGGTTTGCAAATGTTTCTGGTGGAAAAGGGTCTTGTTGTAATAAGAAGTGGAGCTTTTCGAATCCATCGTTTGGCTTTAAATCGATTGACGTCAGAGCCAAGTTATGCAGTGTGACCGCATCTAGTTCATGTTCATGCCTTGGAGGCATATCAGAGAGAGCTTCTCTTGCTGCTTCCGTATTCTTCAATTGATATTCAATTGCAGCTTTCAAATTAAAAACTTCTGTTAAAGCTGTTTCGTGAAGCGTTAGAGTATTTCCAACAGATTTCACTTCGGAAGTCTCAGCTTGCATGCCAACAGCTAACTCAGGGTGATCTCGAATTCCTTTTTCAATTACGAGAGTTATATGTTTCAAAGCTTGAGGGTACTCTTTCAATCTGAAGTAACATAAAGCAACATTGTAATGCAAATGTGCATTAAACCCCATTATATTTAGGCTTCTCGAAAACTTCTGCAATGCTTCCTCATACTGATTTTCTTTGTACAACAAGCATCCCAAGTTGATATCTTTATCGGGATCATCCTGTGGGTAAGAATCGACCAGGCCTTTTGCTGTTATAGTATCTTCTTCGCCATATTTTATAGCAGATTGTAATTTAGTGACTTTTTTTTCTAAATCTGGAGCTGTTACTTGCATAGTAACTTTATATGCTTCATCGAACATTGACGCTTCATACAAAGCTTGGGCAAAGTAAAGTTTGTATTCGGGCACATCAGGATGCATAGCAGATAACTGTTCATAGCAGTTCGCCGCTTCCACAAACGATTGAGTTCTAAAGTAGCAATAGCCGAGAAGAGACAAACCGGCCCTGTTTGGGTTGAAATTAATAGCATCGTTAAGAGCTTTGATTGCGTCTTCGTATCTGGATTCTTTTATCTAAAAAAAATACTACATATTCAAAAATATGTTTTTCACTTAATAAAGAGATGATAAATTTATAATAGATAAATTTATTCGTTATTTCTATATTTCTGTACTTTTTGTTATCTGAAGATTATTAAGATTTAGTGAGACGCATAAGGACGTTTAACATGCGTCTAGTGAATGGTAATTTATAAAATGATAACACAAACAATACTCAAAAGATAAATTATACTTATTTTATTTTAAACTATGTTTTCCCTATAAAAACCTATTTTAATCATTAACATTCATAGTCAGAAAATAAAACATTGTTTAGGTACTTTAGTTTGTCTTTAAATAACGAATGTTTCTACTCTTAAAATAGTAGAAACAAAGAGCGAACTTATATTACCTATACCATATGTAGCATTTGTTATTCTTATTTTACACATACCACGTACGGTCTACATGTTTTTCTAATCCCTTATTTTTAATATTTTGATTAATTTCGTAAATTTAACACCATAAATAAAAAATTAATAGTATTATAGCCTACATTGATTCTACGATGTCAGAATGATAACTTCCTATAATTTGCTATGAATGTTGATGAAAAAAACCTTACTCAAGAATAGTTTTACGAGATTACTAATTTCTCTCAACGGTTCTTTAAGTTTACGCGTGTATCGTTAATCTAATCATGTTTATTGTTTGAAATGCGCAGTTATAACTTACAGCTATCATACAATGGCACTTGCAGATAATTTTCGTTTATCGTATTAAAGTTCGCGTAACATTTCCGCATGGGTTGGGCAATTTTTAGGGCTGGGTTAACTTATGTCACCGATATCAATATAAATAAAATAAATAGGAACTCTTTTATTACACAATAGTTAAGATCAATCACCTTAAATTCATAGTAGATAACGATTAAAATATGGTATCGTGTTGTGCTGTTAATGTTCAACTGTTGTGTCAATAGTTTTAATCCATTGTTTTTCAATGATAAATTACAAGGCAACTATCAACCTAAAAACCTGATTTTTATCATTTCTTTGTTTTGTTTTACTATAGTACCTACTGATTTATTCTGGTTAATATCAATAAATTATAAAATAATTATTATAAAATAATTTTACTCAATAATCATGCCCTCACAATATAGAGACGTGCCCTTACAAATTAACAAAAATCAAAATGTCCAAAGATTGGTTGGTGTTCCTTCGTAAATTCGCACGAATGCTATGAATCGAAGTTAGTCATAAGCTTGCAATATATTTGAATAAAGAAAGTGTCACAAGCTTGCAACATAATCGAATAAATTTATCTTGTGACTAATTTGGATTAGTTGTTACGAAGGAGCAGCAGCGAATCTTTGAACATTTTTTCTGTGTGAAAGGGTCGTTTCTTAGTTTATAGTAAGTCAATGGCTCCAAACTGTATTTCTGTCTTTCTATTGTAACCACGTTAAGTTACATACAAATAATTTCTTATTATCAAGTTATTTCATTAGAAGTACTGGAAAATATTTACCATAGTATAAATAGTTTTTGTATATTGACCATCAGATATTTGAGCGTAATCCATTTTCATTAAAAATAACACTATTTCACAAAAAGATCGTTTGTTTGCTTAATTGTTGTCATGGTAATAACATTTTAGGTTCAAAAATATTAATAAGTCAGTCTTTGGAGATTAAATTTCATTTTACCCGTTTATTTTTCCTAATTACATTTAGACTGTATTTTATTATATTGTTATAATATAATTAAAGTTTAACACAATTTTTCAGTTAAAATAAATTTGGAACATGGAAGTGTGTTGTTCATGAATCCACCGACAAATGAAGTGTGGTATCATAGTTTGCCGATACGTAAAAGAATTCTGGGTGCAAGAATAAATCTAACATTTCGCAAAATGCGTGAAAGAAACAAGTGATAAATAAATGTAATAATATTTTGATACATTTCGTTGTTTTTTTTATGTACCTTTTTGTAAGAGTATAATAATTTACATGTTAATTTGTGGTTCCTTTAACATATTCTTAATTTCTAATACGATATTGCATTAAGAATGCAAAGAAAGATTATATTAGACTCGTGTTTTTACTGTCAATTTTATTTTATATAACCTACGTACGTGACTTCGGTAGATACAGCACTATGCATCTATGGTACAAATTTATTTTTATTTGAGGCAAACTGTCATAATAGAATTTATGACTGTTTAGTTTTTCAGTGTTTGACAGATGAAAAGTTGATTTGTATTTTATTATGTTTTCGTTCTATGAAAAAAAATTTTAGAAAACCCTTTTGATAATTGTGTAATCAAGGGAAATTATTAATAGCCTGCGTTTTGGAGGTGAGTATTGACGTCCATATCGCAAATATTTCGTTTTTTAGCGTCACTGTAGATATCACAGCCTCGTTCAAGTACATTTACGATAAGAATAGCCTATATAACGTCGTTGAACGGCCACCGTTACGTCCGTAATACTGCGATGAAACATAATTCACACGCTGGAAATCGTATCTGTAACTGTTACTATCGGCAAAAATGGGCTGAGGTTTCCATCGAGTCGTTCTACGGCAGGCTTTTTGAGTGTCGAGTTTTAAAACTAACTTAAAAAAAAAAAATTAATAAATGTAGCTTAAATTTTGATAAAATTAAACAATGTGGTATGGTACGAATCTACAGAGGTCTTATAAATATATGATTTTTGCAAGCAAGATGCCGTCCCTGAGGATAGATCAAAGTGATCTGAAGTGCAAGAATGGCTGTGATTACTTCGGTAACCCTCAGTGGCAAGGGTATTGTTCGAAATGTCACAGGGAGCAGCTTCAGCGTCAGAGAAGAGCAGGTAAGTGTATCTTTGTACTTTTGTATTTATAGAAGTCTAGGAAAATATTAATACCTACCTACCTACTAAAATTAGGTAATAAACACTTTTTAGAGTTGAAGTATTTGCCTCAATAAATAATATTTATCATTCTTCATTACAAATTAACAATAAATTATTGAAACTAGAGAAAGATATTTTATTTATAACAAACATCTCTGAGCAGGAATCAAATCTGCATTGTTGAAGCTCAAAGCAGGCTCGCTACCAATATACCACAATGGTGGTGACAACACAGATCTAAAAAAAAATGTAGTTATTATGTTTGTGAGGCATCTCTTAAACTCAGACAAAATTATGGCATGAAAATCTAGATCAGAATTTTGTTTCTGATCTAGATATCTATAAGTTGGTTTTTTGTTATAACAACTGTATAGTATATGTTCATATTATGTGTTTTTCCTAGCATTATTTCCGGTACTATATGAGTATTCACCCAGGGTCTGCTTATTACTCTTTGTCTGGATTTAACAGATTACTACTTTTTACACAGAAAGGTTGTCATCTGACCATCACAATCCTAAGGGCAAACCAGTAATTCATTGGATAAGAGCAATTTGCTTATCAAGAGTTAACAATTATTATCAGATGTTACATGATAATAACCGGAACTGACAGCCTTGTGTGGTCTCTGAAGACCAGTGGGGAGACCCACAAAGACAAACACCCAGACCGAAACAGATATTTATAACAAACATCTGATCATCGGAGACTCGCTACCCACAATACGCCACAACAGTACAGTTTGATATTATGTATTAACTAAAAAGTAATTTGAATTTTAGGTTATTAGACTAAATAACACACACCGTTGTGGCGTTGTGGGTAGCGAGTCTGCCTTTAGTCTCGACAGGTTGTGGGTTCGACTCCCGCTCGGGCAGAATATGTTTGTTAAAATTTCTGTCTCGGTCTGGGCGTTTGTCCGTGTGGGTCTCCCCATCGTGCCTCGGAGAGCACGTTGTTGTCGGTCCCGGTTATTATCAATAACATCTGATAATAATCGTAAACTCTTAATAAGTAAATTGCTCTTATCCAATGAGTTACTGGTTCGCCCTTAGGGTTGCGGAGGTCAGATGGCAATCGCTCCGTGTAAAAACTAGTAACCTGTCAAATCTGGATAAGAGTAATAAGCAGACCCTGGGTACATAAAAATACCGGGAATAATGCTAGGATGAAGAAGACTAAATAACATGATAATGTTAAATTACAAGGTTTTTAACTATTAATTTTAACTCTCATCAATGTTATTTGATAAGATAAGACTAACATGATTATTTTAATTACAACTATGACTTAATCATGTACCTAGTAATATTTTTATAGTAATATTTTTTATAGTAATATTTTATATAGTAATATTTTTTAACTGTAGTTTCATTTAGTTTCATCTGGTTTTGTAAAAATAAGCTCCTGTTTTAAACAAACTCTTCTCAACTTTTAATAATTTATTTGAAAATGTACGCGTCACTAAATATTTTACAATGCATCTGTCTGTCTGTGTTCGCGATGAACTCAAAAACTACGAGTTTTATGCGGCTTTCACTAATCGAAAGAGTGATTTATGTAAAGGTTTAGGCGTGATTTGTTACGTAAGGCTTTGTCTAAATTGGATGACGATATTTGTTTAAAATGTCGGAAAAGGTCAAGCTGAATTATTTGTTGCCAGAGCTGCAAACGCTTGGTTTTGTCTTCTAGTTATATATATTTAATAAACTTTTAATAAAATATTATTAACGTAATAATATTTATTGTTTTCAATTATTAGTTTGACAATTACGATAATAGTAATTAGTATCAAGGTTGATCTTGATCAGTAATGCCGATTGATATAAATAACTATTTTAAATATTACCCAATATAGATTTTTTTTCGGCGTCGGGACGTGACGACCCATCGCCGGATTTTGGGTTATGCCAACTCTAATCTCTGTCACAACAGAGATTATTTCACCAATACAATCAGTCACAACGGTGGTAGGTCTTTTGGTGCAAGAGGACTGCTTGGTAGGTACCACTGTAGTGTCAAATATTCTACTGCAAAGCAGTAGTGTCTTTGGCATTACTGTGTTTCGGATTTTAGGCTAAATTTCTGACAAAGGATATTTATGAGCTTATGTCTAGAGGTTAGCAACCCGTGTGTGCAACCGCATTGCAAGCGCTCATAGGCTACAGCAACCTCTTACCATCAGGAGGACCATATACTTGCTTGCCAACTTAGTAACGTTCATCCAAATGGCAGTAGGCTTGAAAATTCTATGGCCACTAGTGTATCGAATTAATCGTTTTTTCTTTTAACTTTTTGGTCAGTATACCAGAGAATTGACAGTTCACTTCATAATGATTTCCAGGTAGTAGAGCCACGCCCCTTTCTCTCACAGAAAATCGGCGTAAAGTAACAGTACTGTTGAGTTTCGTTGGTGTGGGCGGGAGGCCTAATCTCCCACCTCTTGTTTCCTTCTTTTTTTCTTCTTCCCTTGCGTTGGCAGCGCGTATGTGATACTTCAAGTAACGCACAAGCCTTCATAGGATCCGGGGCGCCCCACTATGACGATGAGGGTTCCGTTGAGTTTTAGTGGGTATTGCCGCTAGACTAAAAGGTAGTCAAGTCCCACACTACCACTGCCTAGTGTACTTGACGAGTACACTACGTACAGTGGTGTGCGTAAATGCATTTCTCAGCGAAAACAAAAAGGGACCTTCTTGCTTGCTGCCCTTAAATCTTATTAAGTACTTACCTGATTCAAATCCCAATAAATATATGAAGGGCGCAACCCTGTCTTTCTTCTCTTTCTATTTCTGTTGTTGACATATTGCTGTTCACTCGCACATCACCCTTTCACCAGACGCCAGTGTCAAACATCGATGTCGTTTAACGTTCTTCATTGGCATCCTATACCTTTTAATAGTAGGTAAAAATGAACATGGCTAAGCATGTCGCATCATCATAATAAAATCTGATATAATTACTGCCACTTTATTTCTTAAGTGCTATTAAATATTATCGGAATTAGTTAAAAGTGATCGCCGCCAGACAACCTTCGATAACAGACATTTGAATTAATTACTATTATGAATTATGATCGTTACATTTTTCCATTCGATACTTTCGGCACCGTTGTGGCGTTGTGGGTAGCCAGTCTGCCCTTAGTCTCGACGGTTGCGGGTTCAATTCCCGATCGGGCAGATGTTTGTTAAAATTTCTGTTTCGGTTTGGGCGTTTGTCCGTGTGGGTCTCCCCACCGTGCCTCGGAGAGGACGTTAAGCTGTCGGTCCCGGTTGTTATCATATAACATTTGATAATAAGCGTTAACGCTTGATAAGTAAATCGCTCCTAACCAATGAGTTACTGGTTCGTCCTTAGGGTTGCGGAGGTCAGATGGCAATCGCTCCGTGTAAATACAAGTAACTTGTCAAATCCAGATAAGAGTTATACGGACCCTAGGTAAATAAAATACCGGGAATAATGCTAGAATGAAGACATATTTATGACGACGTTATATTTATCCAAATATCGTAACAGTTATCCCAATGGGGGACGATGAGTGTGTAAAAATAAAATGATAAAATTGTAATTTTATTAACGGTAAAAGTAATTAATTTATCTATACATATAATATGACTATACAAACAAATTAAATTGAAGTGTTTGTTATTCCAAATTGACAGTGTTAATTAAATTCTAAAGTATTTAAGGTACTCTCATAAAAAAAAACAATTTTTATATTTTTTGTCCGTCTGTCTTTTCCGGCTAGTCTCTGAAACGGCAGGAGCTTTTTAACGAGACTTTAAATGGGATATAGCAGATCTTATAAGGAATAACATAGGCTACTTTTATTTTAAATAAAACTAGTTACGGTTCCTTCCACTAATTAAAAATACATACAATAAATTCTGAAATAAATCATTTTTTTTATCCGATAGGATAATTATGCTTCTATGAGAGAAGAGACAATCATAAAATGAAATTTTATTATGGACTCCAAAGAAAAAAACATTTCAAAGTGCGATTATTACGTACGTTTTTTTGTATATTTCATGCTACGATCGCTATAAAACGTACAGCGTCCTTGGTCAGATCATTAAACAGTTTCGAAAGGACTATTAGGTATCTTGTTCATCAAAAAAACAAAAAAATTAAAATCATGTCTATATAATCGCAAATATCACGTAATGTACACAATACGAAAATACTCTACCGAATATTAAGATCCTCCTTATTGTATTAAATAAAAAATATAGTTATAAATAATTTGCTGTGCCCGCGGCTCCGGTCGAGTTATGTAGTGTCTTAATGATCCCACGGGAAGAACATTTTTCCGGGATAAAAAGTATCCTATATGTTAATCCAGGTAATAAACTGTGTGTGTACCAAATTTCATCTAAATCTGTTTATTAGTTTTTGCGTGAAAGAGTAACAAACATCCATCCATCCAAACTTTCACATTTATAATATTAGTTAATTAAATAGTTAAAATTTATATTTCTAAAATATATCAAAAATTACCATATTCTTATTTATACCAATACCAAATGTTTATCGTCGATATCGTTGTGGCGTGGTGGTAGCGAGTCTGCTTATAGACGGACGACGGTTGCGGGTTCGATTCATGCTCAGGCCAAATGTTTGTATTGATCTTACAAATATCTGTTTCGTTCTGCGCGTTTGTCCTTGTGTCTCCCCACCGTCCCTGGGAGAGCACTTTAAGCTGTCGGTCCCGGTTGTTATCACATAACATCTGATAATAATCGTTATCTCTTGTTAAGTAATTCGCGCATACCCAATGAGTTTTCTGGTTCGCCTTTGAGTACGAAGGTCAGATGGTAACCAGTGTTAAAAACTAGTAATCTAAAACCAGATAGATTAATAAGCAGAGCTTGGGTAAATACTTGTATGATTTTTTTTATGTTATAAGTTGGCAAACAAGCATACGACCCACATGTAAGTGGTTGCCGTAGCTTATGAGCGCTTGCAGCACCATTACTGGGTGCCACTCACGCGTTGCCAACCTCGAGATATTAGTTCTTAAATTTCCTTTGCCCAGTAATTTCACTAGCATATAGTGCACTTCAAACCGGAACATAGTAATGCCTAAGCACTACTATTTGGCGGCAGAATATTTGACACTGCGGTGGTACCTACCTACCCGGCCTCTTGCAACAAAAGACCTACCACCAGTGTGACTGATTGCACTGGTGGAATAATCTCTGCTGTGACAGAGGTTATCCGAACAGCGGGCGATGGGGTCGTCACATCCCGACGCCGGTTAAATATGGTAGAAAGATGTGTTCTTGAAAAGTGCCGTATAACATTCCGTGGACGGAACTTTCTCGAACCCGTGTTCCGCACTGTATAATATGTCGTCACGTCCCGACGCCGGTAATTATCGTTATTAATGTGTGTTTGTTTTAACAGATAAAGCATCTTCAGCAACACTCCCGAAGCCCGAACAGAAGAAACCAGAACGCGGTATAAAGGTCGCCTCGCATTCGTCATTTTCAAAATTTGAAGAGAAACGACTCAGGCAAAGCGAGACACTTAAGAAGGCTAACTTATTAAAGTTTAGTGTTTTTAAAAAGAGTACAAGTACTGGTAAGTAGTTTTCATTAATTACAATATCAAGTAAAAAAGGACAAAATCGACAAAAGAATAAGATGAATATATGTAACAAGATATAAAAATATTCACAAGCACTGTTAAATAATAACACACCACGCTGACTTCTTACTAAAAAGCTGTAATGCAGCCGCATACATATATATATATACATGCACACCGACATTTGCTCTCTCGCTCTGGCTCACTAAAGCATGGCGCAAAGAGAAGAGACCGATAATATAAAATAGTATGTATATTTCTGTCTCATTCATTTATACACATTTTTTGGATTTTGTGTCTCTATGGACTTATTTTTTCGTTTCATCGAGTTTGAAATCACAACGATTCTAAAGAAGTTTCACTTAAAAAAATCATGTTTTATTTAAGGTTTTATATTGTGCTTTGTCGTCTTTTTTATGTCAGAGAGGGCAAACGGGCAGGAGGCTAACCTGATGTTAAGCGATTACCGCTGCCCATGAATATCTGCAACACCGGAGGGCACGCATATGCGTTGCCAACCTTTTTTTTAGGATACACCTGGTTATACATGTTATGGTCAGCCATCACCTCGAAAGGTAGCTCGTGTTGATAGAACTGGCAATGGGTCTGACTAAAACAGTTTGGATATTAAACTAGGCTAAATACCTTCTCACAGAAAATCGGCGTAAAGTAACAGTATCAGTTGATGACGCTGAAGCGCAGCGGTAGCGATCGTGCATTAAGCGCTACTGGTCACGGGGTCCTCCGCTCGAAGCAGATGTTGGCCATGAAGTCATATGTTGCGGGCTGGATGTTTGTCCTTGTCCTTGTATGTGTTTTCGGACCCCCGACACAGTATATCAGTGTCATAAATGCCGTCGAGTGTGTAACGATTAAAAATAAAATATACTGTTGTGTTTTGTGCGATGAGTGGGAGCATCGGAGGTCAAATTTTCCCGTCTTTTACCTTCATTTTTCCCTTCTTATTCCATCCTCCTATCGTTGTATCGAGGGTTGGAAACGCGCATGTGATACTTCAATTATCGCAAGCTGTAAACGTTTTAATATCAGGCGGATAGTAAGCTTGTTTGCCAATCGCCATGAGATAATCCTTACTAATATTATAAACCAGAAAGTAACTCTGTCTGTCTGTCCGTCGCGCTTTCACGCCAAAACTACTGAACCGATTTAAATAAAATTTGGGACACAGACAGTCTAGAGCCTGAGAAAAGACATAGGCTACTTCCTTAATGGGAAAAAGTGTTTTAGGGGTTGAAAGGGCGAGATGAAAAGTTGTATGTAGGTATCATTATTTTTAGAGCAACCTTGAAACTTTTAGGCTGTTGATTAGAAATAAATATGACATTCAAAGTTTGTAAGAGTTTTACCCTCAAGGTTGTAAAATAACAATAGGGAATAGGGGACGGAAGTAAAACGTAATTCACACGGGCAAAAGCTAGTAAAAATAAAAAGTGTCACACAAACGTGTGTGTCATCGTAATCGGTCATACATTTAAATAAATCTGAATATGTATACAAATTATAGAATATTTATAATTTTATACAAATCAGGTAACCTGTTGTAAATGTTATTTCCTACTTGAGACAACGACGAAGTGAAATATAGTATATAAGTGGTTTATTTAATATAGGTAGTGGTAGTTATTCACGTATGAAACCGCGGGCAATTTTCTATATAAAATTTCTTTATTATTTAATAATTTAATGATAATAAATATAACAGATGAGCATGATCACACGCCCGAACGGAAGCCACCGGAGTTCAAAATACCGGCGATGGTAAACGAGGGTATGAAACGCGAGTTTAAGGTGCGGTTTCCAAACCTACCGCCCCAAGTGGACAGAGACGCTAGGGTCTTCGTGCACAGTTTCATTATGGACGTTATCAAGTGCTCGAATGTTATGACTGTTGATGAACTGTCTGAAAGGGTGCAGAGGCATTATCAGGTAAGAATTTTTTTAAAGAAATGTTAGTCGATTTTGAGCTATAGATGGCGCTCTTTGTAATTTTTGAATTCCTGAATTTATTATTTTTTCTGCTTTTAATAAATGTTATTCTTATGTATTTTGTTATTTCCTTTCCTTTTGACATTTAAAGATTTTAAAATAAAAAATGGTAGTCAAATTTGTCAAAGTAAATAATGTTTATAATTAAGTACTTAGATTTTTAATAGAAAATATTATTTTAATTTCTTTACAAATGAGGTAGTAACACATTAGAATATTATTTTCTGCATAGAGCTATAATTTGATATGCCTTTTGTGGTAAGAGGCCGGCTAGGTAGGTGCCACAGTGTCTCTACCGCAAAGTATTAGTTTTTTCCACATTATCGTGCTTCGGTTTGGAGGGCACTTTAGGTTAGAGAAATTATTGGACAAATCAGATTTAAGAAACAATATCTCGAGGTTGACACCGTTGTGGTGTTGTGGGTAGCGAGTCTGCCTTTAGTCTCGACGGTTGCGGGTTCGATTCCCGCTCGGGCAGATGTTTGTTAAAATTTCTGTCTCGGTCTGGGCATTTGTCCGTGTGGGTCTCCCCACCGTGCCTCGGAGAGCACGTTAAGCTGTCGGTCCCGGTTATTATCAATAACATCTGATAATAATCGTTAACTCTTAATAAGTAAATTGCTCTTATCCAATGAGTTACTGGTTCGCCCTTAGGGTTGCGGAGGTCAGATGGCAATCGCTCCGTGTAAAAACTAGTAACCTGTCAAACCCGGATAAGAGTAATAAGCAGACCCTGGGTACATAAAAATACCGGGAATAATGGTAGGATGAAGATGAAGAGATCTCGAGGTTGGCAAAGAGTGAGTGGCATCTACTAATGGTGTTGCAAGCAGCCTATGGTAGCCGCTTACCACCAGGTGGACCGTATGCTTGTTTGCCAACTTGTTATCAAAAAAAAAATTAATAATGATCAATGTTTTTATATAGCACTTCATGAAATATATGGACTCGTCTCCTCACTTCGCGAACTCCGAGTCAGAGGTTAAAGAGCTGATGATCGATTTCGTGGAGAAGCATGCCATGACTTACTTACATGAGTGAGTTTTGACGTTATGTTTATAAGTCAGTCTCTACGAAATAATAGGAGTGGAGAGTTTCATTGACCGAAAACACAAATAAAACGACAGTTTATAAAAATAAATCCTAGCTAGATCGATTTATCGCCTCCAAAACCCGCCGCATACTAAATTTCATGAAAAGGTTTTAACAATTTGAATGAAATGAAAGGTTGAGTATCCCAACATTCTAATTCTTTGAGCATATTTTCACTTATCTATTATTCTCCAAAAAGAATTCTGTTCTTGGTTAAACGAAAGGTCGAGACAAGAATCTAATGATCTTGAAACGGCTGAACCGATTTTGATAAAAGATGTCTTAAGACACACTGCGAGAAAACCCGTTTCCAAACAAAAAATGTCGCATCTTAATTAGTTTACCCGTTTAAGAGCTACGTTGCCACACACAGACAGACTCATAATTATCAAACTTAATTCCTCTTTTCATGCGTCGGTTATAAATGAAAGTCAACAATATAGAAAAACCACCTGTCTGTCAGTCTCCCAGGGGTGGTGTTCTCCCCCATCGGCACGGAGGACGAGCGGCTGGACCGCGCGATGTCGGAGCGCATCCAGCAGCTGAGCTGGGTGGGCGAGAGGCACCTGGAGTGCAAGCTGGACAGGAAGAACAGCGCTTGCAGCCAGCTGCTGTACAAGGCTATCAGCGGTGAGTTGTTAAAACCTGGAAACAACAATCACACATTTTTACCCATCTTAAAAAAAGAGGTTCTCAATTCGGTTGCATATTTTTTTTTCCACTAATTTCATTTTCAACCAATTCCATTTTTTTTTTGAAGTGTAACTTCCTTAGAATCGTTGTGATTTCGAACACAATTGACAAAAATACAAAAATGTGTAGGATGAAGCCGGCAAAGAATGAGACAGAAATATACATACTATTGTTACGGGCTGGGGTTCGCTAATTTGGAAACAAACACCTGATGGCTCTAAACAAGACTTTATTATAGGTCTAGATTAAACAACAGAACTTCACAAACAACAGGTCCAATCACAGGTCAATCACAGTCCAAAAGAATAGCCGAGGTCACTAATTATCGCACTTGTTCACTGGTATCACTTGTAGTGTCTTCGCTTGTTGCTCAGAACTGAATGAATCAGTCGACGCGCCGGGCCGCTTATATACGCGGACACGGGTTCGAGAGAGCTCCGTCCGCGGAACGCTGTTCTACATGTTTCGAGAATACATCTTTCTCGAACCCGCGCGGCGGTCGTAGAAATAAACAAAAGGAGTAGCAAGCGATTTTGAACCTTATGCCCCTGTGATAAGGTTCTCCGTAACACTATTTTATATTATATATTAATCTCATTCTTCTATCATGTGTGAATCGCACACACATTTTATACATACAGACAGACCGACCGACCCACCGAAGGACGGACGGACGGACAGATTAAGCCCCTACTCGCTGACTAATTTTAGCTAAAGAAGTTTTACTTCAATCGTGTGGTCTAAAGCACACTGCTTTTTAAATTTGGTTTCTTGGGTAAACGTTACGGTTTTCTTTCTCACGTATGTGCATTCTTTGGAATGATCTTCCTTCTGAGGTCTTTCTGATGCGTTATAATTTAAGGGTATTCAAACGTCGAGTATTAAAATGCCTTTTCTGAAAAGGCAGGCAACATGTTTGTGATCTCCTTGTCGCGATAGGTGTCGGTTACCATCAAGTGGATCTATACGCTCGTTTGCCCCCTTTTTAATATTAAAAAATATCACATAAGTCGTGAGTTCGATTCCCACTCGGAGCAGATGTTTGTATTGTCCATTGAGGAATGTTTTCCGGTCGGGGTGTGTTTGTCCTTAACATTGTCTATGTTTCCGGACACAGGATATATCATATCGGGGGCCATTGATTGTGTAGCGGTGTAGCGTTTATTCTCCGTATGGAAGTAGCCGATGACTCTTAGAAGTCTTTTTATCTTATCGAGTGGTTAGTGGCTAACATGGTGTCAGAGTTGTTCAGGTCGCCCGGAGGCCTCTGACTTGACTTTTCGACTGTTGTCAAATTTTCAACAGCCGGGACCGACTTTTTACTTGAAATACCACAATGCGATCACCCACGTAGTGACTGTCCGCGGCTAAGTACCGATCAGTGGGTGCACTCGGCTATGAGCGTCTCAGCCGTCTCTTAGAAGTGTGTGTGTCACCCGCAGAGCTGCTGGCGGTGGACGGCGCGGCGGGCCCGGGCGGCAAGCTGGCGCGCGTGCGGCGCGCGTGCCGCCACGTGCTGGCGCTGTGCGGCGCGCCCGCCTCCGCCGACGACCTGCTGCCCGCGCTCATCTTCACCGTCAGTACACCGACACACACCACAACACATTACTCACCGACCTACCTCAACATTTCACACGGTTTCATAAAATTGCACATGTTACGGTTTATGGGTACCATTGAAACCAAGTTGTGAATGGTATGCAATTTTAGAACACGGCACCACCTCAGTGTCAAATATTCTACCGCAAAGCAGTAGTGTCTTTGGTATTACTGTGTTACTGTTTGAAGGACACTATAGGCTAGTAATATTAAAGCGCTCCGAGGTTACGGCCTTACCCTTTTCCATCAAATGACCCAAACCGCGTAATGGATACTCCGGCCTTGGTTGAGTACTTAAAGACTGCATAGGGACTTTTTTTTTTAAGAAAAAACTTCTGGCCTTTCAAGCATCCAAAGTTTTAAAAAGTTTTTTTGTAACTTCAGTCACATAGACAGAAAGCAATAAAAAAATTAAGACCTGTTAACCGACTGTATTATCGAGCTACAGACAACATTTGTGTTGATTTTTGTATGGAAATTGAAAATGTATCTGATTCTTCTAGGTGTTGAAAGCGAATCCGCCTCGTCTCGTCAGCAACATCAACTTCGTGACGCGTTTCTGCAACGCCCAGCGACTCATGACCGGCGAGGGGGGATATTACTTCACCAATCTGGTAAAATACACTACTTATTTTCGAAATGAAGTTCCTTTAAGTGGCTTACGGGTAGTGCGATTTAGTATAGAAACCGTCACGTAACGAAATGGCGTATGCTTTGTGTGTGCGTGTTTGTATCGAGCCTACTATAAGCAATTGAAGCCTCAATAGCTCAACAGTTGAAGGGCCAACTCCGCTCCGTTAACGCGAAAATTACGGTTTCGATCCTGACCCCTTGGGCTATTGTCGTACCCACTCCTAGCGCTAGCTTCGAGCTTATTTGGAGGGGCAATAGGCATATTAGTAATACCTTGAGAAAGACATTGCTAGTATTCTTATTATTAAAAAAAAAAAAACAGCACACGAGCAAGTGAGTTCGCAGCCGGGTGTGCAGCTCTCTCTCTCTCTCTCTCTGTCCCTCTCTTTTTATCATATAACCTATTGAAATTTACATGATTTCATTTCGAATTACACTCAAGAGTTGAAGAAAAAATGTAAGGAATGTTCCTGACGGGGTTCCCGACCGCACTTTTTTTTCCTACTATAAAAGGAGAATTTTGTATAATAATTGATCAGACTTTTTTTATTTCCATAGTGTTGTGCGGTGTCTTTCATAGAGAATTTGACAGCTGAATCTCTTAATATGGATAAGAAGGAATTCGATTGTTACATGGCGATGCCTGCTTCGATCGGCGGCAGTACATGGGTAAGGGACATTTACAATAAGAAAATCATCCTTGAAATAAGTAGAGAATCGGTGCGAAGGTTCAGTCGGATTGGAGAATGAGTCGGAATGGTAAAGTGTTGGGTGGGAGAATCAGTCTGATTAAGGTTTCAAATAGATGTGAGTATTAGCGCTTTGGGCAAATGAGAAAAATAATTTGGATGGCAAAAGGAGTGGGGTGGCAAAATGAGTGGGGTGACAAAATGATTGAGGTGGCAAAATGAGTGGGATGGCAAAAGTAGTGGGGTGGTAAAATTATTGGGGTTGCAAAATGAGTGGGGTGGCAAAATGAGTGCGGTTTTTTTATTTTTTTATTTTTTATGTTAGAAGTTGGCAAACAAGCATACGGCCCACCTGATGGTAAGTGGCTGCCGCAGCCTATGAGCGCTTGCAGCACCATTAGTAGGTGCCACTCGCGCGTTGCCAACCTCGAGATATTAGTTCTTAAATCTCGTTCGCCCAGTAATTTCACTAGCGTACAATGCCCTTCAAACCGGAACACAGTAGTGCCTAAGCACTACTATTTGGCGGCAGAATATTGGACACTGCGGTGGTACCTACCTAGCCGGCCTCTTGCAACAAAAGACCTACCACCAGTAAAAATGATGTGGTAATGCCAGGGTGGCAAAATGATTGGGGGTGGCACAATGATTGGGGGTGGCAAAATGATTGGGGGTGGCAAAATGAGTGGGGTGGCAAAATGAGTGGAGCTTAAAAATGAATGGGGTGTCAAAATCAGAGAGTTTAAAAATTTAATGAGATGCGAGAATAAGTGGAAGTAGAAAAAGAGTGGGGTGGACAAAATTGACAATGAGTGCGTTGACAAGTAATTGAGTGTAATTTGAGAATGAATGGAGTGGAAGAATTAGCGAGGTCCGAAAATTATTGTGGAAAATAAGCCAAAGTGGATGTGAATGAATGACAATTATTAAGCAATTGACACATTTCAGGCGGCTGCGCTGTCCCTGTGCGGCGCCGTGCGGGAGGCCGAGGAGCAGCGGCTGCAGGTCGAGAAGCTGATGGAGGAGGTCAGCTCTCTGCGCACTAAGGCGGTACAGCTGGCAACCAATGCTGAGACCTTTGAGGTACCAACTGTTCTATCATATGCATTGCTCAACAGACTTCCCGTTCAAGTTCAAGTTCAAGTTCCCGGTCAAGATTACTTAAAAAAAAAAATATATTGTACAAGTATTTTATGACACTATAATTATAGTCTGATTTCATTGCAATGATTGATTTTGTTAATAAAATTTCATATATGTATTTTGCAGAAGGAAATAGCAAATAAAGTTCACGATGTGCTGGCAAAAACTCCTTTAGAAATAAAGCCTCGTCGTGTCCCACCAAAACTTAGTTCACTTCGAAATTCAAAAATACCATTAATAGACCTCGAGACTCCTGTACCTACACCTGTTCAGACCAAACCTCCAGAGGAAATACCAAAAATTCAGATTCCGGAGATACTACCAGTTGAGGAATCACCAACATTAGTACAGACCACCGATGGAGATGTTCAAAATGTACTTGATTTCCAATTACTTGATAAATCACCACCAAAATCTCCACAAAACCAGCCCTGGGAACTCAAACAGGCTGGTTCCTTTGAACTACTGACTCCATCACCACTCGGGTTCACACCATTCGATTCAAGATCTATGGATGAATTGTTAACTCCAGACGATTTTGGGTCGGACCATTTAGCACCTGGTTTAAGCAATATTAATTATGACATAGATTTGTCAGACTTCAGCGGTGATAACAGCTTAGCGGAAGACAACCCTAAAGAACCAAAAGATCCTTTTAGTCCTGATGGTATCAAGAAACCTATATTTGATCCTTATCAACCTCAGACAAGTCAAAATTATGCAAATGTCCTGGAAAAGTTTGATGAATTTAGTTTAGTCAATCCAAAAACAAATGAAACGGCAGAAGCTTTTGAGGTCGTTCACAGAACAAATGATTCTATAGATTCAGATGAGCCGAGGGATCCATTTAGTCCTGTCCAGAAAGAAACCTCAATTTTAGATGATTCAGGTTCACCTACATCAGGTTGCCTTTTACCATCACCACTGTTACCGCAGACAAACAAGCCTTCATAAATAATCTCCGTAGTAAGTATAATCTTGGTAAATAGCCAAGCTGTGTTGTAAAATATTATTAATTAAGAAATTTTTGTTTTGTAATTTTTGTTCAAAGAACATTCCTTATGTTAATTTATTTTATTCACCATGAAAATTTTCATTAAAAAAAATAACTTGTATATTGAAGTATGGGAAATTTATCACTTGTTTATAAATATATAAATTGTGTCAAAATACAATAAATAGAAGCAGGTAAAAATGCTTTTCATGTTAATAATAAAAATATCTGTACTAATTAAAGTGTCTTATTTTTAAACATAAAAACTACATTTTGTACATTAAACAAATTTATTTCAACCAGAATCTTTCAAAGGCATCATTGTAAAAAATAGTTTAAAGGATATAGAAGTATACTAATGAAAAAGATGCCACTAGATTCAGCTACAAGTTATTTCTATAATTAAGTAACATGAATTTTTATAAATAATAAAATAAAAAAACTACAGTAAGAACAACCAAGACTTCACATTGGCAAAAATGCAAAATAAAGATATGGTAAGGTAACCTTAACTAATCATAAATTTACTTAAATATTGTGCATTTTGATTACATGCATTAAATACAATATTTTATTAAATATCAAATTCTACTAGTCTTTTGACGTACAATCATATTAGTCGTTATCATAAAACTTATATTAGCTTTACGATATATAATGAATATTGTCTTTATCGTAAAACTAATACAAGTTTGTGTAATGAATATTGACTATATTTTTAAGGGAATAAATAATCGATAAACACTATGAGAGGAGTTTCTTTGAATTTTTTTTCCTAAATTTAATGTATCTTCTCAAGTCTTTTGAGTCAGTGAGATTGAATAATTAAATTATTTCAGCAAGTTACAGCAGGCTTCATTAATAGATTCAAATTTTTAATACAGTATTTTAATAGTAAAAAAATATAAATGAATAATATAAAAATTAATTTATAAAACAGATTTTACAGGATAAAATTTTGAATTAATATTTGATCACAAATTTTGTAAAAAATAGCAAATTATTATTGATAGTTATTGAGTCATTCTGGATTTAATGTATAAAACTAATCATGCAGTTTTTCATAATGGTTGTTATAAAAATATATTGAACAACTTTATTATTACAATTATAACAATAGTGTGATGTGAAACACATCTCACAGGTATCAAGAATGTGAGGCTTTGAACCTTCATTCTCTTCGAGACCATTTCTTTCAATCTACCTTCACTCATATATACACAATAAAATTTAATACAAATTATTTGTTCGTTTGGAATAACTTAATCACATTAAAATATCTTCAATCCTTTGTGAATTACTAGATAAGTATCTCTTGGGGATCTTTACACTACTTACAAACTAAGTTGAACACACATTTACAAAAATAAAAATGAAAAAAATTTTTGGCTCATTTTTATGTTGATACAAAACATGTCAGTAATATAGTAATATTTTGTGGTTATAACAAAAATATTTCCTTCATTTCATATTTCCTGCAATAATTGTAATCCTAACATATACACCATATTGTATCCTATCTACATTTATATTTTAGTTCTGGTATTTTTTCATTGGCATGAAAATATTTATAATTACCTTTACAAATAAACAAAAATACACATTGTTACATCTATTGTTGAAACATGGCAATGTTGATTAGGCAATGGATATTGTGACATTAATCCCGAGGTTCCCATTATCTGCAAACAATTGTGCGAGGGATGTATCAAATACAAGGCAATCAGAGTTCATAATAGCTGATGAAACTCCTTCATGTATAGAGCGAGGCATTGCTTCCCATGTTAGTCTACGTCTATGACCATTAAGTTCTAGTCTATACGCAAAGTTTTCAGCTTCTTTTCGTGAACCTATAAGTTGGACTATGGCAAAGAATTGTTGATGGCCATCAAACTTCTCCTGTTTTTCAAGTACCAACATAAAATGATGATTAAAACAAGATTGCATCATTACCCAATCTACTGCACCAGGCAGATTGATATCCGTTGCCAAGAAAACAATATCCTCACCTTGTAATGTTGTTATACTTTTATGAGACATCATGAGGTGTGGCATGACTTGATCCAATCCTCCTTGCCACTTACAAGATGCTCCAGGGCATGGACAAGAGTAGGGTCTGAATTCACACGCTTCTTCATGTTCCGCTTTTTCTGTGTGTACCAGTGTGACAGTGCAGCCTGTATTGGAATGTTTACAAGGAAACATTACATTACTGGCGACTTTTTCCATCGCGAGATTGCGTATGTTTCCAAGAGGGCCGCGGCAGGTCGGACAACAGGATAACTTGGGTCGGCAGCTCGAGCACACGAGGTGCCCGCTCTGGCATTGTAAGATAGGTGGTAAGACATAGTCAAAACACACTGGGCATTCGAAGAGTGATGCTAAGTCAGCAGACATCGCGGTCGGTACGTGAACAAGCGCAGGCACCCCAGGGACAGCACAACTGGAACTGCTAGCTCCGCGCCTCTTGTTGTTTGTGCTCATGTCACCGTCACGCGCTCATAAAATCCGTCGATCGGTGATCAACACGATGATATATTTTAAAAAATCTATGAAATAACCGTTGTATCCTAACTCAGATCATTTGTAGCCTTCCACCGTCGACTTTTTTCGTCTGCTTGTATCGTTGAAATTAGTTTCCATTACAGCTCCGCACAGCAATGTTTTATATTTTATCAGTAAAGTTTTGATCTTAGTTTCCGGATGTTGATGTTATAATCCCTGTAGCTGATATATAGAATGTTACGTTTGCATTGGAAAATTTAGTTATCTATTAGGAATCAATGAAATATATACGAATGTTCTAGTTCACGACAAAAGGATTTTTGTCGTATCCCATCTATTCAATGACGACTTGACCAATCGAAAAACATCTGACAGATAACAATGATGTTGCCACATGTGTTACCAACGTCAAAAAATATTTACCCCTAAACTGCTGTCAAAAACTGCATTTATCAGCATCGAGTTCCGTTTTCTCTTTAGAAAATAGTCATTTTGCAATATGCGTACGCATCAATTCTCATTTCACCATTAATTCACATTTCGCATTTTTCGATGTTAAGTGCTTTTATAGCCGTTAAAGTATTCTTAAGCATAATATATTATACATAATAGAAAAAGATTAGTTATGTAATTATTTGTTAACGTAGAGAAAGCAAAGGGAAGGCAGTATATTGAAGTTGAAAGTATACGCAAACATATGAAAGCATCCTTTAACATACGATGCCTATAAGTATTGTAAAATCTATCCAGATAAATACGAAAAACAAAGATTTTATAATATTCTTTACTTATGACTTATATATATCTAATATTTCAAATAGAATTTAGGTTTTTAATTTTAAAAATAATCAAACTTCTATATCAAAAAGCCCTAAAAATACAAAGTTTCTAAAAATCCCAATTCACTTATTTCCACCCTAAATTTAGGGAGAAAAACTTTAAGTTGGGAACACTGGTTGCCGTTGTTACCTTATTCCACAGATAAGGAATGATCATGGAAGTTTCAAGTTTTGGAAATAATGTTGCCATTTCGCATTTATTGAGTTTGAAAATGAAGTACAGGTACTTTTGGGTAGGCAGTAAAAATTGTTTTTCTATTTTTTTAGGTTAGTATGTTGGCATACAAGCATATGGCCCACCTGATGGTAAGTGGTTGCCGCAGCCTATGAGCGCCGGCAGCACCATTAGTAGGTGCCACTCACGCGTTGCCAACCTCGAGATATTGGTTCTTAAATCTCCCCTGCCCAGTAATTTCACTAGCCTATAGTGCCCTTCAAACCGGAACACGGTAATGCTTAAGCACTACTATTTGGCGGTAGAATATTTGACACTGCGGTGGTACCTACCTAGTCGGCCTAGGTAGGCCTTGCAACAAAAGACCTACTACCAGCTGATTGCACTGGTGGAATAGTCTCTGCTGTGACAGAAGTTATCCCAACAGCGGGCGATGGGGTCGTCACGTCCCGACTCCGGAGAATTACAATTTTTATTTTTATTTTTATTCGGGAAACATACAGTATTTAGGTACTTTTACAAGAAAATATGAAAATGGCACATACACCAATAAAGCTTCCACTGACATCTTTCACATATGAGCAGTATATACGAGCAGTAACAATTACAGAAAAACATTAAAAAAAACTAAGTTATTACAATATTTAAAAAAAAAAGCAAAATAATATAAGAGAAACGAAATAAAAACAATTAAAACAAATTGAAAACTGTTCTCTGATTAACTTTTTACATTGTATAATCGAGCAAGTGTTAAAATCAATGTTGGAAAATTTACTATTATAGTTTTCACACGCTCGAAATATAAAGGTAAAATAAAGGTAACAATGGAAAATATTCTATGTTAATTGAGTTATGTTAGATATAATTTAAAGTAGTAATTATTTATTGCAATAAAATGCAAGCAGAATATTACCATTTGTACTTAAACGGGAAAATAGGAGGTGAGGTAGCCCTCAGTGCCGTTTGTGCCAACAGACCTGGTGTCCTGAAATACAGGCCTAGTGCTTAGTTTAGGCACCAGTCTCCCACAATATTAAACATTTGTGCAATATTGTGGCGAGAAAATAAATTATTATTATTATTATTATTATTATTTTACTTAGCATTAACATCGACTGCTAAAAAATATTCCGTTGAAAATACTTATACGTTGCTTTGAAGGAAGGTTTTTTTTATTTTTCAACCATATTAAAATACGTAAATGTAACAACCCAATCTGTTTAACCTATTTTAATAATAATCGCTCATTACTTACGAGTATATATACTCGTAAGTAATGTGCGATTTCCTGGTTACCTGTGATCATCATCAGAAGTACTCACATCACCTGATGGTGCTTCTCCTGCGCTTTTGATGGACAATAGAAAAAAATATATATATGCCCTAGATATCATGTGAAGTAACAAGCTATTTTAACACACTTCTACCATATGTCACTATGATGATCACGATGTTCTCAAATCAAGTCAGTACTCATTGACACACCAGAGGATTACACCTTGAGAATATGATCGTCACTCCAGGATTTTCAGTGAACATAAAAATATATAAAAAGAAGTTTGTTTCGCTGGGTCTTCACAGGTACTGGTTTAACTGTGGAGCCGTTGGTAGAATCTTACTTTCAACAAATAAGTGATATGCGTTTTCCAACATCATTAAAGCCTAAATAGCTCAACGGTAGAAGGGCCGACTCCGTTCCGTGAAATCGAGAGTTGCGAGATCAATCCTGACTTCCTTGGGCTATTGTCGTACCCACTCCTAGCGCAAGCTTCGAGCTCATTTGGAGGAGCAATAAAAATATTAGTAATGTCTTAAAAAAAGGGCATTGTTAGTATTCTTTAAAAAAAAATCAATAAAATTATTTGATTTTGTTTGTTTTGTTTTTAAATGTAAATAAGTTATATTTATTCCACAGGCGCTACCACTGAAAGACTCATGACAACATACTAATACCAAAACTTTCCTCGAGTAATTATGATGCACTTTTTTTAAAACAATTGAGTTATTTTTTTATGTTATTAAGTTGGCAAGCAAGCATACGGACACCTGATGGTAAGCGGTTGCCGTAGCCTATGATCGCGCGCAACACCATTAGTAGGTGCCACTCACGCGTTTGCCAACCTCGAGATATATTGTTTTTAAATATTCTTGCCCAGTAATTTTACTTGCATACAGCGCCCTACAACCCTATCGTCACGTGACGACCACATCGCCCGCTGTTGGGATAAAGCACAGATTATTCCAATAGTGCAATCAGTCACACCGGTGGCAGGTCTTTTGTTGCAAGAGGCCGGCTGGGTAGGTACTACCGCAGTGTCAAATATTCTCCGGCAAAGCAGTAATCTTTGGAAAACATTGTAGGGTAATGAAATTACTGGGAAAAGGAGTTTTAAGAACTAATATCTCAAGGTTGGCAACGCGTGAGTGACACCTACAAATGGTGCTGCAAGCGCTCATAAGCTACGGCAACCACTTACCATCAGGTGGGCCGTATGCTCGTTTGCCATCTTTAGTAACATAAAAAAAAGATATTTTTCACCAATGCCTTAGTAAGA
Source organism: Hestina assimilis (assembly GCA_023373885.1). Lineage (NCBI taxonomy): Eukaryota > Metazoa > Arthropoda > Insecta > Lepidoptera > Nymphalidae > Hestina > Hestina assimilis. The sequence goes on from CM041744.1 coordinate 14,862,482, forward strand.
GAATTCTTTAATTAAGTTTCAAGCGTTAAGTAGTAATAATTAGAGTGTTTTTGTCACGTTATAGAAAGTTTTTTAAATTCCATATCGTCACGAAATCTTTAACATAATTCTCAGTGTATCTTTAATTCCTAATCTCATGAGATAATAATAAAACGACAAGCACAAGATAAAAGTAGAGATACAAACCTTATCTGAATTCTGCCACGGATTTTTTTATTTACAACATTATCGAAGCAAACAAAAAGTCGCCATTAATTCTGTATATAGGTCTTTTGTTGCAAGACACCGTTGTGGCGTTGTGGATAGCGAGTCTGCCTTTAGTCTCGATGGTTGCGGGTTCGATTCCCGCTCGGGCAGATGTTTGTTAAAATTTTTGTCTCGGTCTGGGCGTTTGTCCGTGTGGGTCTCCCCACCGTGCCTCGGAGAGCACGTTAAGCTGTCGGTCCCGGTTATTATCCATAACATCTGATAATAATCGTTCGCTCTTGATAAGTAAACTGCTCTTATCCAATGAGTTACTGGTTCGCCCTTAGAGTTGCGGAGGTCAGATGGCAATCGCTCTGTGTAAAAACTGTCAAATCCGGATAAGAGTAATAGGCAGACCCTGGATGAATACCGGGAATAATGCTAGGAATAAACAGAAAAAAATACTTACTCTAAAATATCATACATTACATTTGGTTATCCTTACTAATATTATAAATGCGAAATCTAGCTCAATCTGTCTGTTTGTCACGCCAAAACTACTGAACCGATTTAAATGAAATAAAGTTGAGGGGGTTTCGTTCGTGTAGCAATGTAGAAAGTTGTATGGAATTTATTTATTTATTTATTAGTAATAAAATTATTATAAACCCCCAAAGGTGTAAAATAATAATAGGGAATAGGAGAAGTAAAACGTTATTCAGGCGGGCGAAGCCGCGGGCAGATGCCACTTATATATATTTAGTAATACTGCGAACGTCAATGTTTAGTGTAAACATGTTTGATCATATCACGGAAAGATATTATGTTGCGTAGAGGCTAGAGACAATGCCTTTATAACTACATCCGGCGGTGAAAACCCACAAACATAATCTAATCTAACAAAAGTTTGCCTACAGTAATAAAGTTATATTTGTGATAGCTTGAAAATGTATATTATTATTTTTCTATTTCATTAGAATAACTCCATCCATTCCAGGGTCACTAACAGATAAATTAACATTTATAATATTTTTTTTAATGTTAAAAAAATATATGTACAGCAAACGTCCCATATAAAGTTTTGCTCATAAAAATTATAAACAAACGCAACCCTACTGTTGAGTTTCATAATGTTGTGGACTTCCCTTTAATATTTACGGGCTGGTTGAAAAACTTAAAAAGCGCGTCGTAATGTGTCGTCGTTCTCTAAACTGACTATGAATTTCTCAGTAATTGTTTAACATTAAAACAAACAATTTCTTGACGAGATAACCGAGATGGGATGAGAAGTTGTCATAACAAATGTTTCTACGTGATAGTAACGTTGCCTACAAAATACAATTAGTGTATGGCTGTCTGCTTACTACATTTAATGTTAGCTGGTATTTTTATCGTATAGATTGATATATCTTTTTTTTTTTATAAAGAATATTAGCAATGCTTTTTCAAGGCATTACTAATATTCCTATTGCCCTCCAAATAAGCTCGAAGCTTGCGCTAGGAGGGGGTACGATAATAGGCCAAGGAGGTCAGGATCGATTCCTCGACTCTCGCGTTAACGGAACGAAGTTGTTCTACCGTTGAGCTATTAAGGCTTTCATATCTCAATCAATTTCTTGTCCTTGAAATAGACATAATTGTTAAACAATATAAATATTCATATTATTGGGAATCTGTAAACATAATGATGGGATTTTGGGAATTGGTTTTCCGAATCCGAAATGTCATAGCCTCATACATAAAATAAAACTTCGTAAAATTCCTAAAAAAACTTTAAAAATATTTTTTCAAGTATTTCATGAATAGGTTTATGTTTATTTATTAATAATGTTTAATTATTAATTTACAAGTTGAGAATCGGATACACACAGTGTAAAACAGACCCGGCCGTGAAAATAGGACAGGCGACAGATCTCGCAGCTCGCAGGCTAAGATTTTTCGATTTTATAAAGCTAATAAAATGCATTTAACTATCAAGATATAATAATAATAATAAAATAACTTCTTTAATATAAGAATGTTTTAAAAGTTTCTGGAATACAAAAATACAACTTTTTCACTTTTGATCCACGGCTCCATGCTTGTAATTATGTAAGTAATTAGCATTGAATGAAAAAAACGTTCATTCTTTCATTCGCGATCGCGGGAGAAAAAAGTTTTTATTCGGTTAGTAAATATTTTAGTGTAGTCTCTGTCTTCGTTCGCGAGCGTCGTCTGTGAATATTGGCGGGAATTTTGACGGCAAATATTACGTTCAATTTTCATTACGATCAGATAATTTGTGTATGATTTTGTGACGCGATGATAAAGTGACTTTCGTTGTGCTATTTGTCGAGTGATAGTGTCATTTTGGATTGAAAGTAATTGTCAATTAAAAAAGGTATGTAATTTTTTAAAATAAAATTTGAACAATACTCAAAATAGTATTGCTATTTTTTAACAGGATAAATTCATAGATAAATCCGTTTTTAAATAAGCCAATATCCGCTTCGCTAATTCTTATTGCGAGACCTCACAGATTCGAATCCGGACTATTGTTATATCAACGTGTTTCTGATTGCGAAAGGAAAGAAATTTCAAGGCGCGTATAATTGTAGACTCATTATAAAGGAATATTCATTTATTGAAATGGATGTCTTAATGTTTTTTCTAATAATAGCGGGAGAGTAATCTACAATTTTATTTTTTTACTTATGAATTTTGTTGGGCTAAGAACTTATTGTATATCTTAGGGTCGGCTTTTATATTATTTTAATTTAATATTCTGAAACTAAAATTTTATATTCCCTTTTTCAACTTATAGCATTTAATGGATGGATGGACGGACGAGGGTAAATAAGAGTAGTTACGTAAAGAGTATATACAAAACAAAACACAACCTACAATAGCCAATACCTAATTATATTTGGACGCAAATAAGCAATACCATGTCAACCCACAAAATTGAAAAAACTGAGTTATATATGCAAAAGTGCCGATAAATGGCTAAGGGACATTTTTCTTTAATATTTGTAGTTTAGTTGTTTATTTATGTTGTGTTTCATAGGGTTTTAAGCTTTAAAACTTCTAAAAAAGCCATTTTTAATCATGCAATTTATGTATTATGTTAAGCGTTTTGGGTTGTATAATATAGAAATATGCAGTTTGTATATTTATTTTTGTGAAAATAAGTAAAATAACTTACATAAATCTGAAATTGCCAAAACTTGACCAATACATAAAAAAATCATATAAAGCAAGTTGTTCAAAATTTACAAACGCGTTTTTCTCGAAATGACATTCGTGTGGGTTGACATGGTATTGCTTATTTGCGTCCATTTACGGGTGAAAAAAAAATTCTGCTTATTTGAAACCATATATTTTTTAACATTATACTGAACAATGGGTTAATTCATGACCATGGACCTTAATTAGGTGTTATTACATATTTATTACTTCGATTGTCCCGATCCGGTATAGCATATGACGTTGCCCTCATCCGACAATGTTCGGTCCGGCAACAGAATTAGGCCACTTACTTGACTTGACTTACTATAAACTAAGGACCGGCCTTTTTATACAGAAATAATTACCAAATTCGGTGGTGCTCCTTCGTAAATTACATTAATACTGAATTAATGAACTGAATCGAATTTTTTTGTGTACACACTCAACGGCCCCCATTAGGATAGTCACACCCTGTGTCGGGGGTCCGGATGCAAGGACAAGGACAAATTCACCCAGACTGGAAAATATGCTTGCATGGTCAATACAATCATATTATGCTCCGAGCGGGAATAGAACCCTACCGAACAAGTGAGCCGTATACTTGTATGTTTAAAATAAAAGTTTAACTTGGTTATACCAACAAAATAAAAGAAATGTTTTTTTTTTATGTTACAAGTTGGCAAGCAAGTATACAGCCCACCACAGCGCGCGCAACACCATTAGTAGGTGCCACTCACGCGTTGCCAACCTCGAGATATTGATTTTTAAATCTCCTTCGCCCAGTAATTTCACTAGCCTATAGTGCCCTTCAAACCGGAACACGTTAATGCCTAAGCACTACGATTTGACGGTAGAATATTTGACACTGCGGTGATACCTACCAAGCCGGCTTCTTGCAACAAAAGACCTGTGGGATGAATAACCACCACTGTGAATATATGTAGTAGTAGTCCGCTAATAAAGTTAACTCAAACATCTACCCAAAAATTGCCAGCTCACTATAAGGTATTTCCCGGACCGACAATTGCCGGATACAGGTCCGGGTTGTATACGTCTTACAGTATTAATTTACTTACAAATTGTTCAATTAAAAATGTGATCCGAGCTGAATTGTGATAAATTTAGTACTGAAATAAATTGTACTAGAATGGAAATGAGATATCTGTTAACCAGAGCCGGATTTAGAGGCCTCGGGACAGCAAAGGAATGGAGGCCCCTGGCTCCTAATTATGTTCCGCTTTTATTTTATGGACTTGTTTTTCATTAAATGATTCATTGTTAAATTAAGTAAATTATTTTTAAAAATATATAAATATGATCAAAAACAAGAATTATCTGAAGTTTAATTTTAGCGTTCACAAACGGAACCGGAACGGAACGGTAAGGTTTGTTTCGAAGTCTCTATTATGAAGCCCCCATTTTGTGGAGATCCCGGATTACGATTTTATTTTTCAAAGATATTATATTAACTGGCCCTTAAGTGGTCATCGGACGTCGGATTATATGCAAAAGTGTGATGTCCCGAAAAGCAAGACGTCTGGCATTATTTATTAGCAGTTGCGCTCATACATTACTTAGCGTGTGTAGGACAAGCGTGAAATGTTCATATACGATACGCGTGTTGCTTGATTATCGAAAGTGGCCTTATGTGAAAACTGCACGAAATAACTCATTTAATTATTTGATAATTTATCGGTGATTGCAACTCTATTCTTAACAATTTTTCTAATTTACTTTTTGTCGCATTGCTTTTTTATAAGGAAGGCGTGTTTCAAATGTATGTGTGTGTGTCATACACACACTGGTGAATTTTAATGATAAGGATGGTTAAATTTATCTTTGTCATAGAAGTCTGTTTAAGACCTCAATAGCTCAACGGTAGAAGGGCCGACTCCAATCTTTTAAAGCACTCACAGCACCCACTCTGGGTTCGATCCTGACCGTCTGGGACTATTATTGTCGTACCCACTCCCAGCGCAAGCTACGAGCTTATTTGGAGGAGCAATAGGAATATTAGTAATGCCTTGAAAAAACAATGCTAATATTCTTAAAAAAAAAATAAACTGAAGAACTAAATTAAATTAGTAATTATTTAGTTAGGTTATAAGAAATATATTTAAAAATATCAGCAAAGAAGTAGTTTCTTAACATTTTCTCTTTATATGTTAGAAGCGGCAAACGGTAGGAGGCTCGCTTGCCGGCCATTAACACCTGCAACACCAAAGGGCATACTGTGCCTGTGCGTTGCCGACCTTTAAGATGTTATAGGCTGGCTGACCTCAAAACGTGGCAGGATGTGACGATCCCATCGCCCGCTGTTGGGATAACCTCTGTCACAGCAGAGTTTATTCCACCAGTGCAGTCAGTCACACTGGTGGTAGGTCTTTTGTTGCAAGAGGCCGGCTAGGTAGGTACCACCGCAGTGTCAAATATTCTGCCGCCAAATAGTAGTGCTTAGGCATTACTGTGTTCCGGTTTGAAGGGCACTGTACGCTAGTGAAATTACTGGGCGGTCGAGATTTAAGAACTAAATATCTCGAGGTTGGCAACGCGTGAGTGGCACCTACTAATGGTGCTGCAAGCGCTCATAGGCTACGGCAACCACTTACCATCAGGTGGACCGTATGCTTGTTTGCCAACTTTTAATATAAAAAAAAAGACATGCAGTCACTTAATGAGCTTTTCAACCAGCAAGGTACAACCACTAGGATTGGCGGATATACATGTACATATGTACATGTTTTAGAATTTCTTCTACGGCTTCCTCACGATGTTTTCCTCCAGTGTTAAGCACGAGATTTTGAAACGCATATTAAGCACTTTAAAAATCAACAGCTGCTTGCCCAGATTTGAATTCGCGACCTTTAGCTAAGATCTATATTTTCGATCGATTGGGCTATCTCGTTTGCAATATTTTTGGAATAACTATAAAGGGTTTTCTGAAATTTATTATATTTTTGACTCTATTTCTAGCTACAGTTTATCTGATATTGAATTTTTCGAGTAGCAGTTGAATATATTGTATAGATAAGTCGTAACAAACAAATATTATTAAACTTTGATTCGCGTCCATGTCACGAACATAAATTTGATACATAAAGTAATAAAATATACGTAAACATTTATAGAAACACCGATCTATACAAATTTCTTTTATTTTTTAATTTTATAATATTATTTATATTTACAACAAATATTAGAACATATTTACAATTCGGAATTTTTTTCGGAATGTGCCTTGCTGTTGGCCCTACTGGCCTTGACAGCGTCACCGAACAGGGGGCCGAGTACAGAGACTCAGCCTTGATAAAGGGGCAGCCCTCGCGGGGGCTCAAATAGGGCTGCTGTTGTACTCACGGATGGTATAAAATTCTATTGCGATGAAATTCAGTTCAAGCTACGTTCACGTAGTAAAATGCGTGACGTAACGTTCTAAAATACATTGTCTGTAACTTCCTATTATCTTTTTTTGTAATAAAAGGGCCTGTCCCCTTTCCCAGGGTACCAGCGTTAAATCATCAGGTCTCTTGCCATCATCTCGACTTCACATGGATCAGTAAGAGCAGGAATGTGTGCCGTGGCGGTAAAGCCTACCTAAACGGGGCAGGAGATGCCATGTTAAGTAGCTTGGGTCATGAATTTTCATTAAGAGAATAATCTAGAATTTTCTCTAAGCAATTTTCCAACCTGGCATTCGATTTTTACATATGGATGACATATTAAGTTAATAGGTTGATTAGTAATAAATTGGTAATAGGAAATGGTACGAACTACGAAATTGCGCTGCGGCTCAGTTTAGGTTGTCATTTGAATTGAAAGATTTCATAGTAGACCCCCAGGCCACGTAACCGCGACGTGGTTTATCGGTTCTGAAACGTTACCATAAATTTTATCACTAGTTTACAAAGTTCATTATTGTACTACGATTTTATTAGTTTATTTTCCTACACCTTTATTGCTTCTATGATTAAACGTACTATGATTCATTCGAATGTTAAAGAGAATATCGATATTCCATGTTATTTTTAGCAATTTTTTTAGCTTTTTTTTTTTCATAATTTTTAGTTAAAAAGTAAACTGAGAAAAAAAATTTGGTAACATATTGGAAGTTACTCCAAAGTTACCCCAACCTATGAACGCTTGCGATACTTAAAATATCACATGCACGTTGCCAAACCTAAGGATAGGAGGGAAGCTCCCCTACTATATCTGTTTCAGTCTGGGCGTTTGTCCTTGTGGATCTCCCCACCGTGCCTCGGAGAGCACGTTAAGCTGTCGGTCCCGGTTGAGGTCATATTAAATCTGATAATAATCTCTAACTCTTGATACGTAATTTGCTCTTATCCAATGAGTTACAGGTTCACACTCTGTGTAAAAACTATTAATATGCATTTAGGCAAGTACAAACAGACACTTCAATTTTATTTATTTGTATAGATTACTAAAACCTCTTTTTGAACATTGAGAGAGATAGAGAAAGAACATGTTTAATTTAAACTAAAAAAAGTGAGGGGTGAAGCTGCGTGCAAAAGTTGTATATACAAATTAAAATCATCGAAATAGTAATCAATTAATATAACTTTAAGCAATATATCACTAGAAATAGGGAGGCGAGACGAATTGCGTGCCGGACATCCGTCTAAGCCATTTCAGTAATTGGCTCGTTGTAATACTGTGAATAACTTTTACCAGGAAACGGATATTTGCATGCACGCCAAGGAAAAACCGGCTGCTTGAGAGACAATTTAATAGTCTTGACATCTCGGGTCTGCACAGATTATATGTAATAAGTGCTATTTATACGTAAATGGGGTTAATCGGTGTATTTATGTTGTTACATGTCAATTGTTTTACATTTTTAACAATAAGGACGGTTTCTAGACTAGCGGTATCGCGCGTACACGGTCGTTATCGCATACGCGCTTACAGGCGCGTTTTATTTTAAGCTCCAAAAATCCGCGCGTACACGGGCTTATAGTTGTCATGCTTCTTCAAGTACAAACTCGATCGGACACTATTCTATCCTCTCAAAGAATATCGGCGTAAAGTAACAGAATACTGTTGCGTTTAGTGTGATAAGTGAAAGCGTCGGAGCCAATCGCCCACCCCGTCATTCCCTTCTTTTACCTACTTATCCCTTCCCTACTACCCCTTGGGCTGGCAGGCGCGCATGTGATACTTCAAGTATCAAATAAAAATATTCCGGCGTATAATACGCTCGAACGTTTCACTACATAGAACAGCTAGCGTAGTAAAACCGGGTTATATATACGAGCTTATAATCGCTTTAACTCTCGCGCAAGTTGCGCATGTGCCAAACAGCGCGCCAAAATGCGCTTCAAAAAACGAGCTTATCGTATAAAACGCTACATCACCGAGTTAGATTTTTTACATCCACAAACATAAATAAAATTGAACTGTCTGTCTTTTGTGTACTTATCTTTTTATATAAAACCGAACATTATTACTAGTGTTGCAAACTATTCTTACGATACATTGTTACACATTACCGATATCATTCATCAAACAGACATTGATACGAATTACGTCACTAAAAATTCTATGAAATTGTTGAATAAGACATGTGGACCATATCTTTCGCTTTATCACTTTACTGAACTATTTGAGATTTACAAAGTAGTTTGCCACTCGACCTGTCTTCGTCTACAGATTTTCAAAATGGTACAATCAAGTACTTATCCTCATCAGCTAAATGTAGGAAGCCGTGGCGACCGTTGTGGCGTGCTGGTACCGCGCCTGCTTTGAGCTTTCGGAGCAGATGTTTGTTATAAATATCTGATCCTGTCTGGGCGTTTGTTCTTATGGGTCTGTTCGCCGTACGTCGGAGAGCACATGAAGCTGTCGATCACGGTTGTTATTATATCATCTGATAATAATCGTTAACACTTTATAGGTAATTTGCTCTTATCCAATGAGTTACTGGTTCGTCCTTAGGGTTGCGGAGGATAATAAGCAGACCCTAGGTAAAATACCGGGAATAATGCTAGGAAGAAGGAGATCTTAGAAGGAAACCGTATACAAAAATCCCTAAAACCGTCTTACAGATTCCGAAACTCCCACGTGACATACATAAACCATACAAAAAAAAATGAGAATTGAACTTGCTTCTTTTATAAATCGATTAACTTAGGACTGCCAAAATAAATGTCAATTCAATTAAATTCTTAGACGACGTTGTGGCGCAGCAGTAGTGAACCTGTCTTAAAAGCCACAGGTCGCGGGTTAGGTTCCTGCTCGGAGCATATGTTTGTATTGACCATGCAAGCATATTTTCGGATCTAGGTGAATTTATCCTTGTCGTTGTTATGTTTCCGGACCCCCGACACAAGATATCACTATCCTAATGGGGGCCGTTGAGTATGTAGCGTTTATTTATTATTTATTTAAATTAATTTGCCAATATTAAAAGTAAATGTCAGTTTCAGCTATTTCTCAGCCTTTATAGTTTTCCAAGAATATACTTTCACATAATATGTAAAGGGCTTAAGATAATTTCGTATGACATTTAATAAGGTCATATAGCCCTGTTATTATTTAAATAAAAGGTCGAAACACTTTACGTAGCCGTGATCTTACCATGTTTTTTCGAATGCTCTATATCAAAATTACAATTCAGAATTGTCAAAAATCACAACGTTATATGAAAATAGTCCAGGTACAGTCGTTATATTACTTTATTGGCAAACCTTCAAATACTCGAAACCGAAGTTTATGCCTAAAGCCGGATATATTATATATCATCCATTCATTCATACAGATAGACATAATAAAGCAAGAAATAGTATGTATATCGAGTTTTTGCACGCCTGGCCTATCCATATTACTGGGTTTCTCGCAAGTACGACCATCTTTGCGTTCGGTTGCTGTTTTCACTCGTGGTAGGTCTTTTGTTGCAACAGGCCGGCTAGCTAGGTACCACCGCAGTGTCCAATATTCTGCCGCCAAATAGTAGTGTTTAGGCACTACTGTGTTCCGGTTTGAAGGGCATTGTACGCTAGTGAAATTACTGGGCGAACGAGATTTAAGAACTAATATCTCGAGGTTGGCAACGCGTAAGTGGCGCCTACTAATGGTGCTGCAAGCGCTCATAGGCTGCGGCAGCCACTTACCATCAGGTGGGCCGTATGCCACCTTCTAACATATGTGTTTGCCAACATCTAACATAAAAAAAAAAAAACCACCAACAAAGTTTCGGAAAGGTAAATACTTATCCGGACAACTTAATACTCAATTCTTCAGCTAAATATTGACGTCTGACTACCCTAGGAATGAATGTCGATATAAGAATTATTCACGAATTCTTAATATAGGTCGTGTAAGCAAGAAGTCCCCGGATAGGTAAATATTTGACCAACGACCGTAAAAAGCAGGCAGCACTATGAATGGTAGTCGATATAAAAATTATTTACGAATTCTCAATATAAATAGTCTCATAGCCGGGAGCGCTCACCGTTGTGGCGTTGAGGGTAGCGAGTCTGCCTTTGGTCTCGACGGTTGCGGGTTCGAATCCCGCTCGGGCAGATGTTTGTTAAAAATTTTGTCTCGGTCTGGGCGTTTGTCTGTGTGGGTCTCCCCACCGTGCCTCGGAGAGCACGTTAAGCTATCGGTCCCGGTTATTATCAATAACATCTGATAATAATCGTTAACTCTTGATAAGTAAATTGCTCTTATCCAATGAGTTACTAGTTCGCCCTTAGGGTTGCGGAGGTCAGATGGCAATCGCTCCGTGTAAAAACTAGTAACCTGTCAAATCCGGATAAGAGTAATAAGCAGACCCTGGGTACATACAATACCGGGAATAATGCTAGTATGAAGAAGCCGGGAGCGCTCACTGATCGTTAGGCGATCGTTAATAATAGTAGAAAAGTCAAGTCCGAGGCCTATACGGGCGACCTGAACAACTCTGACTTTAGGTTGGCCACTAACCACTCGATAAGAAGAAGAATAGAAAAGTTTTGAAATTAATAGTTTTGTTTCAATAATTAAATACTATTATTTAACAAACATATAAGAACAAGTATGTGTATTTGGCAAAGATTACAAATACTGTGTTTTATAAGTAACATGCTATGAAACGGCAAACACAGTTATCACGAGAATATGTTGTTTGTTTTGAGCTGATTTTAAACAGGGATTGTGTTTAGATGTAACAATAGAATACGTACATTATTATCTGAGTGTTACAACGTTTGTATCTAAACGCAAAGAATTCAGATACATGTATACTCAATGGAAGATGGGCCGACTGCGCTCCGATAACTCGAGAGTCGAGGGTTCGATCCTGACCCGTCTGGGCTATTGTCGTACCCACTCGTAGCGCAAGCTTCGAGCTATGGAGGGGCAATAGGAGTATTAGTAATGCCTTGAAAAAGCATTGCTAAAATTTAAAAAAAAAAGTATTTTATTCAAGATAACAAAACTCAATTAGAGTTAGGTGGAATTTCACCAGCGGACATCGCGACAAAACTCTAAATTCCATCCTTACCACCTCGATGTCTGGAAATCAACAACAGCGCGATCTAGACGACATTTTCTTTCTCGCACAACCACTCTGTGGAATCAACTTTCGCCGCCGGTCTTACCGAACGGATACGAACCTTCAAGAGAAGAGCGTAATCTTTCCTTAAAGGTCGGCAACGCACCTGCACACCCTCTGGTGTGCAGATGTTCATGGGCGGTGGTGATTGCTTAACATCGGTAAGCCTCTTGCCTGTTTGCCCTCCTTATAGAAAAATATTTTATATTATTTAGTTAATATTCCGCTTGGTTCAAAGGTATACGCATATTCTGTTTTGTATTTTAATGTAAATTTTTTTAAAGAATAGTAGCAAAGTATACTAAATATATATAAATAATTCAAATTACTAAAATTCCTATTACCCCTCCAAATAAGCTCGTACCTTGCGCTGGGAGTGGGTACGACAATAGCCCATGGGGGTCAGGGTCGAACGTATTGAAGTCAGCCTTCCTACCGTTCAGTTATTGAGGCTTCATCAATTGCCGATGGTACTTATAGTTTAAAATATAATAGAGGTAAGATAATACCTATGTATATAGTATTAATGCATATAGTATTAATGATAAATAGAAAAAGACTCTTGTCATAATCATCTAACAATTAACTCTTGATAATAAAATTACGCTAATCTCGCGGAGGTCAGATAGCAAATGTCATTATCGTAAGCGAACGATCATCAATTTATACGTCTCGTGAGAATCAGATCTTTCGAGTTGGTGTATCTTATGAATCTTATCTTATCGAGTGGTTAGTGGCCAACCTAGCGTCAGAGTTGTTTAGGTCGCCAATATAGGCCCTACTCTTCGACAGTTATCAGATAGATAACAGCCGGGACCGATTTTTTGTCCTCAGAAGCACGGAGACGCTTAGTTGAAATACCATTATGCGATGCTTAGCTCACCGATGGTTTATCGATCAGTGAGCACACCCGGCTATATATCTTATGAATGTCAAATTTTTGCTGATTATCTCGCCCGTGATAAATTAAACAATAAAATAAATTATTAAATAAAACAAAAAACCCAACTGCATTAATAATAATTCCTAAAAAGCTAAAAACAAGCTCTATAATGACTACTATAATATAAATATTTCTTTAATGTTAGTAAAGGTACTGCAGACGGGGACAAGCATTGAAATAAAACATAATTATTATATTTTTCCGTAATTTAAGCACTTCCCTTTAAACTCCATCATCAATTTACAAATTGATTGATCAGCTTGTCCCCGTCTGCAGTACCTTTACTAACATTAAAGAAATATTTATATTATAGTAGTCATTATAGAGCTTGTTTTTAGCTTTTTAGGAATTATTATTAATGCAGTTGGGTTTTTGTTTTATTTAATAATTTATTTTATTTCAAACTTTTTAGTTAAATAATTAATAATTGATTAGGTATATATATATATACAAGGAGAAGACCTGAATTACTTATAAACGCGAATCCTAAGCCCTTCACCCTAAAAAGCTATTTTTTTTAAAACGTAAACGGGGACTAAGAAAGTACTTTTTTGAAATTCAACCGTCAAGGGGTTAAAAAGGAGTTAAAAGTTTTGTTGGAAGTTCATCATTTTTGAAATTAAAGTCATGTAACATTGTTTTTTGGGGAACTATTAACACATTTCCTTCAATCCTGCCCTGAAGGTGTAAAGCTTTATATGAAAAAGAAAGGATTTGTTCCTCTAAATTTAACGCAGTGAAGCCGTGGGCAGAAGCTAGTTATAAGTAATATAACTTAGCTCTTTGCACTAGGTCATACTAGAATGTCGATTATATTTTTGGCAAGTTCTATCCCACAAGCTTGTAACTTATTTCGAGCTGGCATCTGCCCGCGACTTCGTCCGCGGTGACTTTAGAATTGGCTCTAGAGACAAATGAACCATTTGTAAGTAAATAATCACTACATAGTATAAAACAAAGTCGCTCTCGCTGTCCCTGTGTATGCTTAAATCTTTAAAACTACCCAACGGATTTTGATGCGGTTTTTAATAGATATAGTGATTGAAGAGGAAGGTTTATATGTATTATAACATCCATTAAATAGTGGAAAAAAAACTGTTACTTTTGAGGTTTCTAATGTGAGGTCGTAAATAATTACATTTAACGCGTGCGAGCCACGGACAGTAATGAATGAATCAAAACTACTGGATCGATTTTAATCATTTTTAGTGAATGACATAGGCTATATATTTTATACCCATGCAAAGCCGGAGCGGGCCGCTAATATTTCATAAGACAAAGATAAAAAAGTTCTGTAGAATGTTTTTTGATAATTCAGGGTGTGTTAATTCAATATAAGCTCTCTGTGTGCTAAATTTCATCCAAATTCGATCAGCAGCTTTTGCGTGAAAAGGCTAAAATACTTTCTTACTCTCTCATACTTGACTCACGTTGTCGTCAAGATTGCAATAAATATTGATGGAGTGAACGCATTTTTACGAAACAAAACTGAATGTTACTCGAAAATACGCTTTATCATTTCTTTGCTGACTTTGAAGTTGAAAATTGCAGTTTTGCAGCATTGCGTCAGAGGATAAGAAGTGCGGAGAGCCGACAAACAGGCAGACATTTGCAAAAAATATAAATATATGATATTTCATCATTTAGTTTTTAGTTCCGAGTAACATTTTTATAAGAATCTGAGATGTAGGTACAGACACTTAAAATCTATATTTTTTTTACATTAAACAAATTACATGACTAGAAATCGAAAAATACTTTTATTATAATATATTATGCTGGTTCCTATATTTTATTACTTAATTATTTATTAATTGTATAATACATTGAATAACATTATATATTATAATAGTTTGCGTTTTAGAAGTTTAATTATTTTATTAATCTACCTATTTATATAACTATGCCGTATTTTTTATTTATAGAAAATGCTTTAATTAATTATTCTAGACATTGAGAGTGGAATTGGCAATCAGTGGCAAAAAAAAAAAATCAAACTTCAATCATCGATATCTCGAAAACTAAGCAAAATATCGAAAAATTTTATTTGTACTTTTCGTATTATTTTATCGAGTTCTACAAGGAAACAGCATCAGATTTTAGCTCTGAGCGAACTGTGATATTCCGCTTTGAATATCTTTGCTTCTGCGGAACCCATGTCAAAATAATGTAGCCTATGTCACTCTCACAACTGAGACGAATCTAATGATACCCTATAAGTCGATGTACGTCCAAGGGTTTAGCCTGTAGAGCGTCACAAAGAAATAGACATACATACATACATACATACATACATACATACATACATACGCTCGAAAACATTACCCTCCGGCAGTCGGGTAAATATTCTATCCCAAAACAGTAGTGTCTTTGACATTACTGTGTTTCGGTTTGAAGGGCGCTGCAGGCTAGTGAAATTACTGGGCAAAGGAGATTTAAGAACTAATATCTCCAGGCAACAATAGGCAACGCGTAAGTGATACCTACAAATGTTGCAAGCGCTCATAGGGTACGGCAACCGCTTACTATCAGATGGGTAAAAAATTACTTTAAATATAAAAATGTAATAATTGAACTTTAATTGTGTAAGTAAACAAAATACATTTGCCAAGAAAAATATTCCATGGTCGATACACATCATTACGCTACATTCAGTTTTTGCTATAAGCGTAGTCACGCGTCAAGATTTTCCTAGACGATGCAATATTTTATACTTTCTGTTTGGATTTCATTCACATAATAAATGATACATTGACATTTAAAATTAAGTATCAAATCATTATCAATAATATGAGACGCTCATAGCCAGTTCCGCTCACTGATCGGTAAACGATCAGTGGGTAAAGCAACTCTAGGCGCGGTCAGTCACTAGATGGGTGATCGCATAGTGGTATTTCAACTGAGCGTCTCCTTGCTTCAGAGAGCACGTAAAAAGTCGGTCCCGGCTGTTATCAATTTGATGACACTCGATAAGTCAAGTCAGAGGCCTCCGGGCGACCTGAACAACTCTGACACTAGGTTGGCTACTAACCACTCGATAAGATAGAATTATCGTAAATCATTTATTTGCAAGCTGAAGGTATAAACTGGTAATATAATAACAATTTAATTCCAGCCACAGCAGCCACAAATTGGCATGCAAATATAACATTTTTATGACAATTGAGAGGCCATTGTTATGAGATTACTAATAATAACAATTAATCAATTAATTATTATAATATAAATAATAATAAATTACAAATTAATTTATAAAACGATACAATGAAAATATACAGTACATAGAACTATTGTTCTGTTAAGAGAGTTATGAAGATGTGATGAATGACCATAAAAAAGATGAACACGATTTTAAAGATATACACTATATAAAATTATTGATGTATAAATAACAAAACAATCAAATTAAATTTTATTGAAGTACATCAACAACTCGATTGTAAGCCTTGTCTATTAGATAATTCTTTAATCTCTTTTTAAAACTATTTACTGTGCTTTATCGTGTCCGGTATTATAAATTTTAATTTATATTAAAACATATAGCCATAATATAAACCAAAAAAAATCCATTTTGATTTTGGACGCATAAAAATTCATCCAAAGTTTATTTTTAATATTAAACTTCTTCCGCGTTACGGCATAGAAAATTTTTAATGAAAATTTCAAAAGAAAAGTACAATGTGTTCTTTGCAGTATTATAAGTACATTATAAACGCCCTAGGGACAGAATGGCCGTCATCCGCAAAGATCAGCTATTTTAAACTGTTTCGGTGGTAATGGTTGTCAGTTCCGGAGCGTTCGTAAATAAAAAAATAACAATTTAATCGTATTAATCTTTCGCGCCGATAATTTTATTAAAATATAAAACATAGATTTGAAATGAAATGGGAAAATTTCCTTTCATATCTAGAATATTTAGGTTGCTTCATCTCATCACATCCTTATCATTTTATCAGTATTTATTCTGTTTATCTAAACATTTGTTATTTTTATATACGAAAATATTTCGTTGACTCATAAAAATATCAAAGTAAAATTGACAAAACTGAGTTGAAATTGTTGATAAAAAATATGATTTACGGTTTACATGTAGGTACCTAGATTGATAGGAAAATTTTTAGAAACGCAAATAAATCTTCTGATTCACTATATTTAGGCATTAACTTGTCCGCATTTGAGTATTATGACCTTAGAATGTTTTTTATATTTGTGCAGAAACAGCTTTCATTCTTTCAGTAATAAGTATACAGGTGCAAAACAAAAGTAAGTAATTAAATTAATCAACTTAGTGTACAATGTGTTTATTGTAATTAAAATTATAATATACTTGGGGCCGAAAGGTTCTTGACCACGAGAGGATATACAGAGAATCCTCCGTGTACTACGTACCGGAAGGCGCAGCGTGACACTCAAAAGGTGGACAGATGACCTGGTGAAGGTCGCGGGAACCTGCTGGATGCGGGTGAAGTAAGACCGGTCATTGTGCCACTCTTTGGGGGTGGCATATGTCCAGGAGTGCACGTCCTTCGGCTGATATGATGATGATAATGATGATATAATATTATATATCACTCTAACGTAATAGTAGCGAATCTGGTCAGAGAAGATTTTTGTATTAACCGAATGTTGTTATTCGTAAGCAAAATCCTACAAAGAAAACAAGTTGTAACTCAAGATAACGTTGATATTTATAATACCAAATAAACGCAAAATAAGCGCAAAATGAAAGAAATTATAACTGAAATACAGAACTTGTAAAATTTTGCATATTGCAATAAGGAAGACTATGTGAAGATCTGCAGATCCGAGAAGCTGTTAGACAAAAAAAATTTAAAAGTGATAAAAGTGTTTGGTTGTATGCAAGTTGTATGACATAATATCAATTAATTCGAAAATTGTATCAAACTAAAACTACAATTTCAAGTCAATGTTGTGTTCAATTTTGAATGTTATGCAATCGAAAAATACAAGAAAATGGCTTATTCTCGACGGTCCTTAGCAGAATATTAAGGTAATTCTTTTACATACACTTAGTAAAATTTTACTTTTTAAAACGATGATCTAAAAAAATTCTTCAAGCCAGACAAAAATAAAATGACTCGTGGAACAATCAATTGTTGAAAGTAACGACTGATCTCATGGTAGGTCTGTTTAATGCGAGAAAAATAATTAAACGCGTTCGGTAAACTCTGAGAGTTCGGACGAAAACATTATTTGATTGACTAACTCACTACTCACTTACTAGATTTTATGGACGGGCCTTTTCATACAAACGAAATGTCAAAGACTCGCTGGTTGTTGATGGTTGCTCTTGGATGATGCTGGAGTCGCTGGCTGGTGATTCAACACCAACGCAACAGAACGAAATTAGTCACACGCTGACTTCATTCGGTTTTTTTAATTTTAAACGGAAAGAAATGACTTTAATCCTTAATGATTTTAAAGGCGTCGGGATGTGACGACCCCATCGCCCGCTGTTGGGATAACCTCTGTCACAACAGAGATTATTCCACCAGTGCAATCAGTCACACTGGTGGTAGGTCTTTTGTAGCAAGAGGCCGGCTAGGTAGGTACCACCGCAGTGTCCAATATTCTGCCGCCAAATAGTAGTGCACTACTGTGTTCCGGTTTGAAGGGTATTGTACGCTAGTGAAATTACTGGGCGACGAGATTTAAGATCTAATATCTCGAGATTGGCAACGCGTGAGTGGCACCTACTAATGGTGCTGCAAGCGCTCATAGGCTGCGGCAGCCACTTACCATCAGGTGGGCCGTATGCTTGTTTGCCAACTTCTAACATAAAAAAAAAAAAAAATAATCCACCTGATGGTAAATGGCAGTAAAGTTCAAACGCGAAGACGGCTAATATAATAATGTTGTTAATGTGTGACTAGCTTCGTTCCGTTAAAGCTTTTCCTACGCGTATTACGAACGTCACTATGTAGGAGTGCAGGAGGCCTAGACAAAGTCACATTTAAACGAAACTAGATAATTCTAGATAATGAAAAATTATGGAAATTGGCATAAGTTTTCGAAATACCACGTGACCTTTGATTGACTTCGCACAAGCGTATTTGACTTTCAAAATGGAATCGACACGGAGCGATTGCCTCTTGTCTAGGCCCAGAGGTCCTTTTATGTCTTATATGATTGAAATCGGTGCTGGTTTTTCACAAACAATCCTCAAAGCTATATGCACATTAGTCACATCTAACATTGAATTAGCTGTTGACCCCGGTTGACTCGTAACAGTAATTGTTGTAGCCTTCGCGTGGGTAACTAACCTAATTATAAATAAACCTGAGTTGTACCTAGATTACGAGAACATTGGTTGAGCAACGTCGTGTTAATACGAATATGAGTATAATAACTTTTAAGCATCGTAAGGAACATTCTATAATATTAGGATGTAAAGAAATTCTTTGAGAATCTTTTAAATGTAAATGTCACCATTGATTTAGTTTTTTTTGTTAACACTTCTATAGCATAATGGATTTACTGCATTTTAAAATAAAATTAAAGAAGCATTCTTTAGGCTTTAACTGATCTGCTAAATAATACAAAATTACAAAAATAATTGTAATTTTGTATTGTATAATCGGTATTTTCAATGAATATATTTATTGATAGATGTGGGTTATCTGTTTTTGTCTAACCGGCTTTTTAATGAAGATTATTAATACCGCAAAATATGTTTTGTATGAAATCTTTTAATTAATAATAATATTTTCATTTCTTGTACCTATGTTCCTTTGTGTTAAAACCTCGGCGGTTGGAGTCGTTTTTTACCGATTTAGTTAACCATCTCTAACAGTGTTCCGCTGTCTATTCACGTGTCACGTTATATTGGTTGGATAAATATATTATTTAGTCTGGGCGTTGACGTTGGGTGTTCCTTCAAAATGCCCTTGATACAGTCGAAATTAGACTGGCTTAGTAATAAAGCGAACAATGTTAAAATGAAATTTTTACGCCAAAGATTCTTCAGTTTTCACTTGAAGTGAAAACAAAAGATGAAATTGAGAAACTTTTAATAATATGTAACCTCTTGTAGAAAGAATCGCCACATTATGCTAATATTAGTTTAATTTGCTTTTTTCTTTTTTTATAACTATGTACGGGTTATTAAAAGAAAAAAAAAATTAAACTATTTGTCCCAAATAAACGCGTTCTTTCTTTTATTTTTATTTATTTTATTTAAAAAGGTACATCAACATCACAAATCTTGAGCACTTGTATATAAAAAAAAATTAAATCTGATATGAATGAAATTGTCATTCATACACATATATACACAGCGTTTCCAAAAAACTTATTGTCTAACTATCCGGTGCAAATGAGAAATGAATAACTAATAAATAAAAGAAAAAAATTGTCTTAAAATAAAAGCTTAAACAAAAAATTATATTATTATTAAAAGTGTGAGTGCGAAACTAAAGTCATAGTTGCTAGTGAATTTTCTTTTTATACGATCTTTCTTTCTTTATTTCTTACGTTTTTAAGTATAGTATACGCTAATAATAATAGCTATTTTTTATTTTTATTTATTTATTAAGTCGATATTTATTAACAATATGTTTTATACTAAAGTCTTACAAAACCTGACAATTGGTTTGACTGTAAGATCAGTTTAAGTTATACTATTAAGTCAAACAAATATACTAATAACAACAACATTTTATACATTTAACATAACAATAAAATATAACGTATGCTTCGATACTTTATGGCTACTCATACATGGGACTCCCCGGTCGAATCACTTAATTCAAATCGACAGAGTACCCAGAACCGGAAAACTAGATAATGTTTTTCCCACGGAAGCACACAGTTTCCGTGCGAAGCGGCTTGTATTGTTTATGTTTATTGTCTTATAGAAAAAGCAACCATTATTTTATTGTGCGAATTAATATTGTAATGACAGTTACTTTCACAAGAACTTTACCACTGAAGCATAGTGCGTGAGGTTTTATGTTTTCTCGATATTTTTTTACCAATGGATGAATGGATATTTACATCTAACGCATGATATTATATAGTAGTAATAGAATTAATCATTTACTTCCCGCCCGGTGACGCTGTCAAGACCAGTAAGGCCAATAGCAATACACAATCAGAAAAAATCCCCTTTATCATCTTACCACAGTTCCTTATCCTTAGAAAACAACGCATAGTGATGCCTCTAGCGTTGCTTGTAAAGAGAAGGCGACGCTTGAACCAGCAACAGAAGCATGTTTTAGACTAGCCTTTTAAACGAGCGTACACGCCCGTGTTTTAAAGCGCTCTTCACTCTACACATACGAGCGGTGACAAAAGTGCCGATATGCCCATATACAGTCGAAAAAACAAACCTCTGTCTGAAACCATTCGTAAATCAAAAATTATTACGCGCGTATACGAGGTTATAAGCGCCTCAACGCTGGTAGGAGATGCGCGCATTCAAACGCGCGCTCTCATTGAACAATTCAAATAGCGCGCTGTTCCTCTGTTTCCTGTTACACACTTCCGTTCTATTTTCACGAAATCATTCCACAGATTACAGAAAGAAACTACAGAAAGTGAAGGCAAAGATTTTGCATATCAAATGTGCGATATGTCACAGCAGCCTACTCTACGTAAAATAAAGTTATTAATATTGCGTCGTTTCAAACTAAAGTGGTACTTATTGCCTTCAAATTGTGTGACGCAATTGCAAAATCTAAATGAGGTTTATATTCGAGCATTAAATGTTTTAAATGGTTAAAACAGCCTCAGTTAAGCTGATGTATTTTTGTCGCACAGCTATTTATGTGATATGAGGAGTATGGGTAATAATTGTATTTATGACATAAAGTAATAAGTTCAGTTAAAGCTTAAAGAGGGAAATAATCGTTGTCAATTAATTATATAGTGTAGCTTTTGAAGGCTGAGTCGAGTTATGATATGTATTTTTAAATTAGTTAATTAATATTGTCAAAATAAACACAAATTCATTTAAGAGTAATTAAATTTAATTGTATTATTTTTTGTCAAAATTAATTTGCGCATAAGATATTAAATTGGCCCCAAAGGTTGAGGAAACTAAAGGTAATCGCTTTCCCATATTTTTTACTTTATAAAAAAGTCTGATTTCGTTTTAAACCTAATAAGATAGAAGAATATAATATTTCGTTTATATAAAAAAGATTTTTTTTCAAAAATATCTTTAGATAAATTAACATATTATTTATACTTTCTTAAGATAATTTAAAAAATATTCATTCAATGCTTTCTATGAACATAAATTTTGGATTCGTGAATTATAAATCACTTATGGAAATTATTTTAACTTTTCAATGTTACACACATTGAAAAAGCCTCAATAGCTCACCCACTCCTAGCGAAAGCTTCGAGGCCTATTTGGAGGGGTAATAGGAATATTAGTAATTCCTTGAAAAAAGCATTGTTAAAAAAATAATTGTCAGACTAGAAAGAATTCGACATTTATTATTGATTATAAGAAAATAAATACTTTTATAAGAAATAAATACTTTTATAAAAATTTTATAAGAAATGAAATACGTCTAAGAAATCTCGGCAAAGCGTTTTTGGATGGGATACCATTTTTTTTGGATGGGATACCATTTTTTCGTTCTAATTCACATCGAACCTGTACAAACAGATTGAGTTTTCGTTTTGTTTGCCAAATAATATAAATGCAAATATTTCTTAATGTACTTCAAAAAAATGGAAGGTGATGAAATCAAAACATAATTGATTGAAAACTAGAAGAATACACTGGGTTTGCTTGATATTCCGATTTAAAAATAAAATTATATTTCTTTTTATTAGTAATATATTTAAAGCCGACTAGTTACACCTACGCCTTTACCCGCGTAAAATAAATCTCATAAATTTTTGTGGATATTTTTTTTTAATGTAAGAGGGGGCATACGGGCAGGAGGCTCATCTGATGTTAAGCGATCACCGCCGCCCATGAACATCTGCAACACCAGAAGGCATGCAGGCGCGTTGCCGACCTTTAAGGAAAGAATACGCTCTTCTCTTGAAGGTTCCCAAGTCGTATCGGTTCGGAAAGACCGCCGGCGGAAGTTGATTTCCAAAGGATATTTTTTCAACTCTATGCCCCTCTAATTTTCTATTCAAGGATCCAAATACAGCTATTAGGTACATCCAAAATATTAAGTAACATAACATAATCATTATGTATTTTCAATCTTTTGGAAAGAATTAAATGTTTTTTTGTTTTTTTTTCTAGTATTTTTGCGGGGCCTTTGTAGAAAGCCTACATGTCGTCCCCATCAAACAAATACAACAAACAAGTACAAACTAAATTACACACTAAAAGCTATATTTAATAAATTAAAAATACATTAATTTGAGAGAATCGCTAACAAAATCTATATTATCATTGCCGAAATGCTAAAAGGCTCGCTAAGAATTGAGTTAAAAATAACCAACCTAATATAATATTTAAATTTAGTTCATATTTTAGTGTTTCTCTCAAACTATGGTTGGCGTAACAAGTGTTAAACATCGCCAACATCACCAATAGCGCCACATAGGTCACAATTGGGTGTGTCACTTTTTCTCATTCATTCATTCATGCATTCATTCATTCATTCATTCATTCATTCATTCATTCATTCATTCATTCATTAATAACTTCTAATCAAAAGACACATTTAACGAGAAGCACAGCAAAGAGTCCTCAAAGAGTACTCTTGTACTTCACCTTATTACCTTGAGAAGTTTCGATTCAGCGTTGATGAATCAATCTAGACAAGGTCTCATATGTAATACATGTATATACTTATGTGTATTTGTGATGGTCCACTGAACGACTTCCGAGTAAAACAATGGCAATCTTTAACGTATCATACTTAATTAATAGCAATTACTTCAATTGCTTTGTGTTCATGTGACGACGCCGCTTATGTCTGAAATTGGTTATAGTTTTTTTGTAAAAGGCTGATAAAGGGGCATAGCGAGATAGGAGCAAGAGGGTGCAGCTGTCCCCCTGGACTTAGCTAAATAGTGAGAAAAGTACGTAATAGATCGCGGGTCCGATTCCCGCTCAGAACATATGTTTGTATTGACCATACAGGCAGGTTTTCCGGTCTAGTGTATTTGTCCTTGTCATTGTGTATGTTTCCGGACCCCCGACACAGGATATCACTATCCTAAAGGGGCCGTTCCGTGTGTAGCGTTTATTTATTTATTTATTAACTATTGAATAAAATAGTCATTTTGCTCTACACCCCGTCCTCGGGGTCCTAAATTAAGATTTCGCCCTCCCCTAGACCAAATGGTGGCTGCTCCCAGGAGCCGATACATCTATGAAAAATAAATATCGTGTTGTTCGTACTATCAGATATATTAAGACAGATATTATGTACAATTTGTATAGTAGGATCCAATCCGATCCAATGATCTCATTCCATTTTAAGTAAAAAACTTTACACTTGAACGTGAAATTTTTTCCCAAAACATTTGAGACAAAATAGTGTGCCAAAAAATCTTTGAATGTTTAAAATTGTAACGAACTCAATACTGTTAAAAATGTGACAAAAAAAAACAATCAATGATTTTCAAAACATTCATAAAAAGAAGTTTAAGTTAACTTAAGCATTTAAGGAACAATCCTTTTGATTGTATAGTTTTTTTTTTGCGGAAAAATGAACCAAGGATTTTATCAAAAAAACATAATAAACAATGTGGCTCGAAAATTGATAAGTTTAATCGACATATACAATGGATACTGTGAATTAAGAAAATGGATGAAAACAGCATTACTGGCCAGAGGAGATTTAAGAACTAATACCTTAAGGTTGGCAACGCGCGAGTGGCACCTAATAATGGTGCTGCAAGCGTTCAATATGCTACGGCAATCACTTACCATCAGGTGGGCCGTATGCTTGTTTGCCAACTTATAACATAAAAAAAAGCAGTGGACGGAGAGAGAAGAGATCCTACTGCCAATAGTATATAATAAGGTAACATCATGGAGACGCACTTAAATCCCCTCGGTAGCCGATATCGGTGGTCTTTCGCAGAATGAGTCAGGATGCTCCGCTCATGGCTGGTGGGGCTCGTTCCTGGGGTGTGGAAGATGGAATCAATGATCAACTGGTTTAACTTAAAGAGGTTAAGTGAACGCAAATAAGCAATACCATGTCAACCCACAAAATTAAAAAAAAAACGAGTTATATATGCAGAAGTGTTGGTAAATGGCTGAAGAACATTTTACATTAATATTTGTAGGGTTTTAAACTTTAAAACTTCTAAAAAAGCCATTTTTAATCATGCAACTTTTGTATTATTTTAAACGTTTTGGGTTATATTATGTACGAAATATGCAGTTTGTATACTTATTTTATGTAAAAATAAGTAAAATAACTTACATACATCTTGAAATTGGCAAAAACATGACCAATACATAAAAAAAACATATAAAGCAAGTTGTTCAAAATTTTAAAACGCGTTTTTCTTGAAATTACATTCGTGTGGGTTGACATGGTATTGCTTATTTGCGTCCAAATAGAAATCGCTAAAATCTTGTAACCTGATTAAGTAATACACTAGTAAAATTCAAGGAAATAGATGAAGTAAGAAGAAGTATTTGCTTAAACAGTTTGTTCTCGTTTCTTTGATAGTTAAACTGTTAAATTTCGTTTAACATCTTAACTAGATGGTATCTTAATTTTCACGGTAGTGGAGCCATGTTTCTCTCAGCACAAAAGACCCGGCTCGATCGGGAAGTACTACCCTTTCAGAGAAAATCGGCGTCAAGTACTATTATTATTATTATCATTAGGTACTGTTGCGTTTCGTGTGACGAGTGCGAGCGCCGGAGGCCCAATCTCCCACCCCCTCTGTTCCTTTCCTTTTTTTCTCTTCTCATCTCGTCCCTCTTATTCCTTGGGTTGGCAACGCGCGTGTGATATTTCAAGTATCACGAGCGTTCATAGGTTGCGGTGACAGCTTACCATCAGGCATGACATAAAAAATCTGTTTTAGGTTTCCATAGCCAAATGGCAAAAACCCTTATCATTTCGTCATGTCTGTCTATCCGTCCGTCTGTAAGTCAAAGTCATTTTACTCGGAAACTTTGGGCTCTATTTTATATAACGTTTGGCAAACAAGCATACATTTCGCTTGATGGTAAGCAGTCCTAAGATTTTATAAGTGAATAAATTATCGCTGTAGAGTTGTTTACGAACATTTTGTAGGATTCATGATTATGTACCTTTAACGAGCTTATGATTTTATCAATGGCTCACAAAACTTTTGTAAAAATTAGATAAAAATATTTTCTTTTTTTTTCTAGAAGCTTAAAAAGGTTCTTATCGCCTATCTTTTATTTCTGACTGAATGAATCACACGTATTTAGCGTAAGTCATATGATAACATTTTATCTAAATTAGATAAAAAATGTCATAAAAATCTCTCAGATATGTTTTGATAGACAAAAATGGTATAGTGATAAAATTAAATGACAGGAAAAGAATAGGAAGAAGACAAACTAGCCGGTTTTTAAGTTAAAATGTAGATAGGTTCACCTTTTTTTTTGAATGTGTATTGCTCTTGGCCCTGCTGGCCTAGACAGCGTCCCAGAGACCCAGCCATTTAAAGAGGCAGCCCACGCGGGGATTCAATTTGATTCCGTCCTTACGGTGCCTCTTGCGAGACCGAGCCACGGCTAAGGATGTCATGTGTGTCAGTGGAGAGTACGCTTCGAGCGCATTCTATTAGCAAATATCTTTAAGAACCATTTCACTGTAAAATCGTCACTAGGACCGGCGTCGGGGGTGCTCAATGCAGGAGTCAACGGTCAAGTGGTAGGGATTTCTTTCATTGCCAAAGACGTTTATAACGTAATAGAGCGAATTGCCAGGGGTAAGTCGCCGGGCCATGACGGGCTCAGCATTGAGCATCTTCAACACGCCGGGCCTCATATATGTAGAGTGTTGGCAATGTTCTATTCACTATGTGTGAGTCATAGTTACTTGCCGGACGATTTTATGAAAACGGTAGTGGTGCCTGTAGTAAAAAACAAAACTGGGGACCTAGCAGACAAAAATAATTACAGGCCTGTTTCCCTTGCCACTGTCACGGCCAAGATTTTTGATGGTTTGCTTAGTGAGCAGTTAAATAAACATGTAATACTCCATGACAATCAGTTCGGTTTTCGTCCTCAGTTGTCTACGGAAAGTGCGATACTGACACTTAAGCACACGGTGAAATACTACACAGATCGTAAAACCCCTATATATGCATGCTTTCTAGACTTGTCCAAGGCATTTGACTTGGTGGCGTATGACCTTCTCTGGCAGAAACTTAAGCTTGCGGGACTACCACAAGAACTGCTTAACATGTTTCAATATTGGTATGCGCATCAGTCTAATAGTGTTCGTTGGGCGGGAGCAATGTCGGATTCATATCAGCTCGAATGTGGAGTCAGACAGGGTGGGCTATCATCTCCTACTCTATTCAACTTGTACATGAACGAGTTGATCGTTGCGCTCAGTAGCCAGCACATTGGCTGTCATGTTGATGGCGTTTGTATAAATAATTTGAGTTACGCTGATGATATGGTGTTACTGAGCGCATCGATTTGTGGAATGAGGAGGCTGGTGCAGACTTGTGAGGAATACGCGTGTGGTCATGGCTTGAAATATAACGTTGCGAAAAGTAAGTGCATGGTCTTTGAGGCCGCTGGTAGAAAATGCCCTCAGGATGTGCCACCAGTGCTACTGTCGGGAGTTCCTTTAGACACAGTGTTTCAGTTCAAGTACCTAGGGCATGTGATTACAATCGACCTCAAGGACGATGCTGATATCGAACGGGAGCGGAGAGCTCTGTCGATAAGAGCTAATATGATAGCTCGCAGGTTTGCACGTTGCTCAGCAGATGTTAAAGTTTCACTTTTTAAAGCGTATTGTACATCCCTCTACACGTGCAGCCTGTGGGCTAATTACACTAAGAAAAAGTACAGTGACCTCCGTGTCCTTTACAATAATGCCTTTAGAATGTTGGTGGGGCTGCCGCGATTCTGCAGTGCATCTGGTATGTTTGCGGACGCGCGAATAGACTGCTTTAATACTATCATACGAAAGAGATGTGCATCTATGGTGCGAAGAGTAAGGGGTAGCCCCAACACCATTCTGAAGGCTATAGCGACTAGGCTAGACTGTCATTATATTCGGCACTGCTGCGGTAGACATGTAGCAGTGTCAATGCCGGAGCGGAAGTTATAACATAAGGATTGGAAATGTAGTTTAATTTTAATTGTTATGTTTTAATTCTTAATTTTATTGTGAATTTTTAATTTTTAATTTTAATTTTGGGCTTTTAATCTTAATTTTAATTTGTAATTTAATTTTAGACAATTTTGATTTTAATTTAGTTTTCAAATATTCTCACATTTATATTTTTGAATTTATTTGGTATTTATACGTTAGGTTTTTAACTGTTATCCAAATGTAAATGTATTTTTATGGGTGAATGCCTGAAATAAATGAAATTTAATTAATTTAATTTAATCTAGTCCATGGACTTACCCGACGGCGTGAGTTCACATGGTTCTTATCCCGTTATGACAGTTAAATACATGATACGCTCATAGCCGAGTGCATCCACTGATCGGTTAACGATCGGTAGGTTAAGCAACTTTAGGCGCGGTCAGTCACTAGATGGGTGATCGTATAGTGGTATTTCAACCGAGCGTCTCCATGCTTCGGAGGCCACGTAAAAAGTCGGTTCTTGCTGTTGACAATTTGACAACAGTCGATAAGTCGAGTCAGAGGCCTACGGGCGACCTGAACAATTCTGACACTAGGTTGGCCAGTAATCACTCGATAAGAAAGAAAGACTACATGATATTTTGGTAAAGACTGAATTTAATTAGACTGAATTTAATGATATATCAGTATCTCCGTCATCATGACCAATTTGAATTCTAGAAAACGTACCATCATTTACGTAACATTTCTATAGTCTGTACTAGAATTTTTCGATCACAAGCTAAAGTTTTACCAAACGGATTACATTTATATATGGTATTCTTCCTAATGCGAATGAACGCAAAATGCCGAATTAGACGAAGGCATAAATACATCAAATGTAACAACTACTGTGTTTAATCAAGAAAATGCCATAAAACTGTTGATCTGATCAACATTACATTACTTATCAATATCCACTCCTAGTTTGGTTCAAACAATTCTTCTTATACACCTAAAATATACCTACGTCATATCTAGTTGCGTAGACATTTCCGTGCTAAGTAAAATAAATTTAATTTCTCTTCACTTTTCGTTTTTTGGAGATTTCGTGTTTTGGAACTACATTTATTTATTTTTATTTATTTATTCTTTATTGTACACCACAAAAAGATCCAAAGAATACAATAATTATCAATAATAGAGGAAAAAAAAAGTACAACAGGCGGTCTTATCGCTTATCAGCGATTTCTTTCTTCATTCTTTCATACATCTCATGCGAGATATAATATTGTTACGGGCTTGGGTTCGATGATTTGGAAGAAAACACCTGATGACTATAAATGAGACTTAAATGAGATCTTCTAGATCACACAACAGAACTTTACAACTTAGAGGTCCAAATCACAGGTCCATCGTAGTCCAAAAGAATAGCCGAGGTCAGTAATTATCGCACTTGTTCGCGCTTGTAGTTTTTTCGATCGTTGTTCAGAACTGAATGAATCAGTCGACGCAGTGGACCGCTTATATAGTGTGGAACACGGGTTCGAGAAAGTTCCGTCCACGGAATGTTATACGGCACTTTTCTAGAACACATCTTTCTAGAACCTACGTGAACGAAGCAAATAGACAGGTACGGTTAATTACATAGGTAGCAACCGATTTTGAATCTTATACCCCGGTGATAAGGTTTACCGTAACAATATATTTACGGGGTTTTAGTTTGGTAAGTACCCACTTTTATTCTTGTATTTTTACTGCATTTATGAATAATAAATAAAAAGACAAAAAAAATTGCGGTAGAAATAATTTATTCTTCAAGATTCTCCAAGTAATTGTTAAGAATTTACAATGCTCTTCGGTCAATTAAAATCGCATTGTGACATAAATAGACAAATATTTATTACGGTATTAATTTCTATAGGGTTACTTTTTAATTATCGTTTCCTTTCTTTCCTTGTATTATTCTAGTCTGCTTATTAATCATATCCTGATATGACAGCTTACTTTTATATAAAGATCGCCATCTTAATCAGCAACTCGGAAAATTGCTTTTAATTGAAAGGTCGCTCGAAGATATTCCAGAAAAGACAATCTATCTATGAGTTCTTCTCAATAGAAAGAAAGAAAGAAAGAAAGAAAGAATCAATTTATTAGGACAACAACAGACATAAACAAAACATAAACATTAAAAAGCATTATAGTTAAAAGAAAAACAAAACACTATAACAATAATATAAAAAAATTAAACATAATTAAAAACTTAATTCTAAAAATTACTTCTAATACTAAATAAAAAATAAAAAAATAATTAAAAATAACATAAACAAAACAATAATAACAAAATGTTATCCTTACTTTAAAATCCCTCCCGAAAAACATTCAAGGTGACCAATAAATTGTCTTAATTCTCTTCGTCGTAAAAATCATTTTCATAATGGGTATATTTCTCCCTATAAGTAATTATTACAAATCACGCGATTAATTTCGTTCGGCTGTATAAGAACTTCGTT
The DNA here is from genome assembly GCA_023373885.1 of Hestina assimilis. NCBI lineage: Eukaryota > Metazoa > Arthropoda > Insecta > Lepidoptera > Nymphalidae > Hestina > Hestina assimilis. The sequence continues at coordinate 14,893,091 of CM041744.1, forward strand.
CACGGTCAGCCGTCTTTCACAGTACTCATTAAGTAGACACCTTTTCGCGTTGTCTTTTTTTTCGTATAATGGAAAACATAAATATTAGTAAAGTATAATAAATAACAAAGGTTTTATTTATATAGTGTTTAGCTTGGAAAGTATTTTTCATGACAATGGTTATAAATATCAAATACAAACTCAGATTTTACAATTATCGGTGAGATGTTGTAATCCTTTGGTTGCGGGGATTGGATGGCCATTGCTTTGTGTAAAAATTAGTAACCTCAATGGTTCAATAGTGGGAGTAATGCTAGGTAGAAGAAAATAATTTAGTAATCTTGCTTTAGATGTAAGGCAATATTAATATAATTAGCAGTTTTCACAACTATTGTTCGTGACATTGCGTGGAATTTTCATATTATTATATTGTGTCTTCATTGTTTCTGAACGGAAATAAAACTTAACTTTGATTTTAAGTTAAAGTTAAGCTATCACTTGTGCTGCAAGTTTTACGAAAGTGTTCCCGCACCCGGCGGCTAAGGGTACCGAGAAGGAAACCGTGGGGTTTTAGCCGGTAGGGGTCCGGCATAACCTTTCGAAGTATCCATGATGGATTTCCCCACGGAAAATAAAACAGACGAAACTATATCACAATCGTAAGATATTATCGCTGTTCGTGGACTGCCCTTTTTGTTGGATGGATATCTTTGATGATTTCATACATTTCTAAAGTCGGGAATAGAGGACGGAGCTCTTCCAAATATACGAGATAATTACCCGCCTTAATTTTTTTTTTTATAGACGCTACACACTCAACGGCCCCCATTAGGATACTAATATCCTGTGTCGGGGGTCCGGAAACATTCACAATAACAAGGACAAATACACCCAGACCGGAAAATATGCTTGCATGGACAATACAAACATATTATGCTCCGAGCGGGAATCGAACCCGCGACCTGTGGCGTTTAAGGCAGGTTCGCTACCGCTGCGCCACAACGTCGTCATTTCATACAAATTGTTTCTAAAATGTATGTAATACCTAAAAGAAGTTGGGAACTTTTTATTGAACATTCTAATACCAGTTTATATTCAATTATTTAGTGAAATTACGGGGCAAAGTAGATTTATGATTTAAGAACTCATTTCTCGAAGTTGGCAACGCGTGACACCAATGAATGACGAAGCAAGCGCTCGGAGGCTACGACAACCGTTTTTTTTATACCACAATGGTGGCAAACAAACGTTCGCTCCGCCTTTTGGTAAGCGGTCACCGCAACCTATGAACGCCTGCAACCCCAGAGGTCCCCTTAAAAACTTTTTCAAAATTCCCTTGAAGAACCCCATATTGTAGTGTATTGGGAAACTCTGCTTATAAAATGTTTACCATCAGATGGATCGTATGCTTGCTTTGCTTGCTCGCCAACTTATAACCCAAAAATAATGAAGCTGTTATTTTTTCCGAATAATGAATTCCGAAAAAAATATTTTTAATGTTTACAGAAAACATAGCGATTATTGTAGATCCGGCACGTCAATGGGAAACTCGTAAGATGATAGTCGCTGCCGGCACACCGCGCGAGCGTGACGACCGTACTTGAACGAACCAAGGTAACACTTTTTTATACCACTGCTTACATTTGTAAATAAATAACAAATAAATAAACGCTACACACTCAACGGTCCCTATTGTGATAGTTATATCCTGTGTCAGTAGTCCGAAAACATACACAATGACAACGACAGATACACCCAGACAGGAAAATGTGCTTGCATGGTCAATACAAACATATTATGCTCCGAGCGGGAATCGAACCAGCGACCTGTGGCCCTTAGGCAGGTTCGCTGCCGCTGCGCCGCAACGTCGGCAACGTACTGTTATCGAAATTAATATCATTCATTCATTTCTATTTTGTTCATTTTCGAAATTCGCTATTTGTAAAGGCTTGACTTTTGTTACTTCTTAAGTAGTACTAAGAATGTAATAAGTAATTATCCTAGCCTATGTTCGTTTGTAATAGCACTGAGCACTACTCGATATAAGAATGTGGGGACATGTGTAAGGAAAAGAGGGGTTTTATCACAGTAAACTTCAGTTTGAAGTCACTTTTTATTAATGGGATAGAGACCTCACAAAACAGCCCCCCACCGGCGACGCTATCGAGGCCACAGTGAACAATTCACAGAGAGACTTTAGAAAATGCAAAGCACTTGTAAGCATTCATATATATTTCTAATAAGCCTTTTCTATGAATGAATTTAGTAATTAGATTTTCTTTTTTTTTTTTTTTTTTTTTTTATGTTAGAAGTTGACAAACAAGCATACGGCCCACCTGATGGTAAGTGGCTGCCGCAGCCTATGAGCGCTTGCAGCACCATTAGTAGGTGCCACTCACGCGTTGCCAACCTCGAGATATTAGTTCTTAAATCTCGTTCGCCCAGTAATTTCACTAGCGTACAATGCCCTTCAAACCGGAACACAGTAGTGCCTAAGCACTACTATTTGGCGGCAGAATATTGGACACTGCGGTGGTACCTACCTAGCCGGCCTCGCGCAACAAAAGACCTACCACCAGTGTGACTGATTGCACTGGTGGAATAATCTCTGTTGTGACAGAGGTTATCCCAACAGCGGGCGATGGGGTCGTCACATCCCGACGCCTTTAAATCCCGATTAAAACGCGCTATCGTTAAAAGCACATTTATTTTTGGAATTCATCTAAACACGGAATGTGTAACAACTGAAACAATACGGAGTATTTTTAATGATAGCAAAGGTATGACCGCGACTATGTATACAATGATAATAACTCAACGATAAAAGGGCCGATTTTGTTAACGCGAAAGTTGCGTGGGCGTAGCCAGCATTTGGGCCTAGGGCATCTCCGATGACGTCCTTAGCCGTGATTCAGCTTCGCAGGACGCCCCTTAGGACGGAATCAAATTTGAGCCCCCGTGAGGGCTGCCCCTTTTTCACGGCTGAGTCTCTGTACTCGTCCCCCCGCTCAGTGACGATGTCAAGGTCAGTAGGGCCAACAGCAATACAGATTCCGAAAAAAAAATGGGCCTAGGGGAGGGCAATAATATATATGCTGATATACGACTAGTCCATTGTCATAGATTCATTCATCATAATTATAATTCTCGCATTGTCAACCTCGAGACATTGGTTCTTAAATCTCTAAGGAAACCACTAATTTCACTAGCCGCAGTGTCCTTCAAACAGAAACACAGTATACTGCTTTATGGTAGAATAACTGACACTGTGGTGGTATAGTTCTTTCAATTTAAAATGAACCAAAATGGCCGCTTCTACGCAGGTAAAATCATGGACAAAAATGTTAGACAAAAATATTGATTTCGTCTTATTTAAATAGATTTTTTATAAAGTGGGAAAACGGAATTAAGTATATAATATAGTTATTGTTTCTTCTAAATTCAATAAATTATTAATTCATTATCGTAATTAATTACTTAAATAGAATAAAACAAATAGATAGTATAAAAATGTATATGAAAAAAATAATAATAGTTAATGTACATTTTTAAATACTGTCACTTATTGGGATGACACCTTATCTTGAAATAAAATTAACTGTTTACACACCTGACAAACATAATTTATATTTTTATTAAGTTTTTAATCATTTATTTTTAAAGAACTAAAACAACCGTGAGCGAGTGCACTAATCGGGTCTAGCGGCGCCGCGTTGCTATAGTTACGCGGCCCCCTTCATACCGCATACGGTTGAGACCAAAACATGTGTTACTGCGCATGGTTCAATTTATATTGAAAGAGTTATACCTACCTAGCCAGCCTCGCGCAAAAAGGCCTACCACCAGTATAATACCACCTCCCCCAGGAATATCGACTAGTTACAGCATCTCTTTTACGGAAGCCGGAAGCCTAACCTCCTGCCCTTATAGACTTATCAAATAATTTTTTTTCATTCGAGAATCTAATATATATAATAATAACTCTTGATCACCAATTCGCTCACACGGTCTTTAGATTTTCTCACTACACGATATTCTCGTACTTCCAACTTAAAAAATGATAAAATATTGACTCCAAAATTCCTATGCTAAGTAGAGGTACTTCATTGGTACAACAGAAGTTGTAAAAAAAAACAAACATTTATTTTCGCATTATTAATATCATTAAATCTTATGATATTTTAGGTATTTTTATTATCAATTTTACTTTAAATCTTGCTAATAATTTTTAGAATAATTTGATAAAAAAATCTCCTCCTCTTCTCGTTTCTTTGATAACGTACATAATAAGTACGGAGTATGGAATAGTGGTATAGGAAAGTAGTCACAATTTTTAACGAGTCATATTTGTTGCGCAAAGCCGTGACGTCACAAGTCTAACAAAAATACTCAAGCGCATAGTCATCAAGGTCATTCTCAATCTTGTTTGATATTTCGACCTCATTATGTGGGGCTACGAAACCAGCAGACGGTTACCGCCTGGTTTATTCATAACAATATTTACTTTAAAAATTACTATATTTTCAAACTCTTGAATTAAAAGCATATTTCATAATTATTCTGTTGTGGAATAAAAATTATATGCCTTTGCTGATTTATTCATGTTATGATCATGTCATAATTATATAAAAAAAATTGGTTGTCAGTTGACACTTTTGATATTTTAAATGTTTAACTTTTACATGGTCAATGTTCCTTCGACCGTGAGTCCGTCATCACGAAGTTTTAAGATTTTTTTCCAAAGTTAAGATTTAGACAAAATTGGAAAAAAATATATTTCAGGTTAGGATGTGAAAATAAAGAAATAGTATTTTTATTTTAGAGGCATAAAATTGACAATTGCACACATATTTGAAAAAACATTACACTCCAGGTAAAAGTCAGATAGGGTCGGAGTACCGAAATATTACGTTTGTAAGTTGAATACGAATATAATAGTGGGAGGTAAGTTCAACAACCGAGGAGAGAGGTAATAACAATATAATAGACTATAGTCTATTAGAAGTGGTAACGCTATCAAAAATACTCGATATTCATACACTGATAAGCTTGTCAAAGATAGCTATTTAGAAAATAAGCTTTATGACCGTGAAAATTATAGCGATTTTTTTATGAATAACATCTGAAATGTATTTGATACTGTATGTATTTGATACTCGCGGCTCTGCTCCATTAGTGTACCACTTTTTCTTTTAAACGCAACCCTTATCCTTTTTCTAAAATAAAGAAAGTTAAGCCTAAGTTAGTCCTTTTAACATCATCTATATGCCAGTAAAAGGCCCGTTAAAATCAGTCCAGCCGTTTTAGAGATTAGCTGAAAAAAACAGACAAAAATTTTAAAAAATATTTATACTATCATATGCATTGAATAAAAAAACTATTCTTGTTTGTTTTAAAAATTTGCATAGAGCTACTTTAATCAATCAAATTGTTGACAAGATGGATGGATAGAATCTTTGCGATTTTGTACTAATCTAGATAGCCAGCAAGCTAAGATATTTGCACGCAAATAAGCAATACCATGTCAACCCACACAAATGTTATTTCGAGAAAAACGCGTTTGACAATTTTGAACAAGTTGCGTTCTATGATTTTTTTAAATGTATTGGTCAAGTTTTTGGCAATTTTAGATTTATGTAAGTTATTTTACTTATTTTCACACAAAATAAGTATACAAACTGCATATTCCGTGTATAATATAACCCAAAATGTTTAACATAATACATAAATTGCATGATTAAAAATGGCTTTTTAGAAGTTTTAAAGCTTAAAACCCTACAAATATTAAAGAAAAATGTTCTCCATTTACCAACACTTCTGCATATATAACTCAGTTTTTTTAATTTTGTGGGTTGACATGGTATTGCTTATTTGCGTCTATTTGAGCTACTTATAAGATCAACGATACATTCTGTTCAAATTTTAAGATTTTATATTTATATCTTTATGAAGTAAGTAATTATTTTTTTATACAAATTATACTTTATTTACAATCAATATTACAACATAATTATATATTTACAATTTAATATTAACTATATTTACAAATAATTACAACTGTACAAATCAATAAAAAAATTAAAATAAAATATTAAAATAATTTGGTTTCGTGGCCTTCTTGACAAGTAATTCTATTATGTAGTAATAGTACTTTGGAGTAACGTACGTTGGAATCTATAATGCGTCTTTAAAATTTGAATCTATGGTGTTTTTGAATGGGCGTATGACTAATTAAACCAAAAGTACTTATTTTTGTCATTTTCATTACCTTGTGATCCCAATTGTATTCCAATTAATCACTAAAATGCTTAATGCTTAAAAAATGTATACAAGTTTGCAAAATTTTAACTCCAAACATTAATGTTTAATGCTTTGCTATTTCTGGTATGGCTGCTTTGACTGGAAGAATACTCAAACAGTATTTTGAGTGGGAGCATTCGAAGGCCCCCAGTCCTATCATTTTCTTATCTTCCCTCATCTTCCTCCATTCTCAACTGACCCTTACTTGTGATAGATGTTGAGTTGCCAGTTCACATACGGTTCGACAACTGTTTCCTATCAGATAGGCTGTTTGAGTGAGATTCAAAACAGGGTATGGATTATTTTAAAATGGGATGATTCCTACCATCTTACATAATTTATTTGCACAATATCTGATAACAATCGTTAAGTCTTGATAGTAATTTACTCTTATCCAATCAGTTACTGGTTCGCCCTTATGGTTGCGGAGATCAAATGCCAATTGCTCCGTGTAAAAACTAGTAACATGTCAAATCCGGATAAGCAGACCCTGGGCAAAATACCAGGATAATGTTAAGAAGATGAAGGTAATACCAATAAATTTAAATAGAAGTCACTACGAGTTTAAAGCTTTATTGGTATCCCTAATTACATAATAGATGATTATCAGGCAATACAATCAGAGGTGGTAACGATATTGGTATCGGTAATGACATCGAGTGCTTTCACTATCGCCAGATTAGATACAGCCCTCGCGTTCAATTATCCGGTATTTTTTGTGATCAAAATATGTAACTGTTGTTTTTTTGCGATCTTTCACCATATTATGTAACTGGTGAGTGTATTATTATATTAGACCTTATCCTATGGACGCAAATAAGCAATACCATGTCAACCCACACGAATGTCTCTTCGAGAAAAACGCGTTTGGAAATTCAATTTTGTGGGTTGACATGGTATTGCTTATTTGCGTCTCTATATCAATTCGGGTCGGCCTTCGTTGTCCTTCTTTTTAGTTTTTCTTTTATTTTATCTACTATGGGAGTGACCCCGAAGCTCCTTCTTATATATTTATTTTTAATTTTGTCTAGCATAGTGAACCCGCTGACCAGCGTAGCATGCGCATATCGGTAGTATGTAGTTTATTATGTTGTTTTTTTCGCAGTCCAAAATTCTGAACCATACAAAACACGAGGCCTTGTCACTGCTTGATATATATTTTTTTACTTTGAGTTGCAGTCTTTTGGCACACATTAAGGCAAAACTGTCTGTCAATTCTCATCTTTTTATTGTTATTTTTTTTCTTATTTTAATTATCATTTAATAATAAAGTTGATAATGAAGTACGAATTCAGGTATTATAATACCATTGCATTAATATTTTCCTCTCCTATAATAGGGACCTGCGCTGTAACAGGATCACAATTATTATAGCATTGCATATTAATGATTACTTTTTGTCTATTAAATTTTAATATTTGTAAAATTTATATTAAATGAATAATATGAACTTAGATAATGTCAATCCATAACAATTTCTTAAGTTGTTTATTTTGTTAAGGAAATTGAGAAAAGATTACCATAGAATATGAACAAAAACACGTATGTAATGATTACAAAATATTTTTCTTTTATTTCCAGATGCGTTGGAAATTTGATTACGTCTTCGAGGGAGCTATATTCATTTTACTATTAATAGATGCACCAGTAGCTCAAGGGAAAGACAGTTACAAAACACCATTATGTCCCATCGGCTATACACTTTTCTACAAAAAAGATAAAGATGAACCGTTCTGTTTCCGGCGGAAAGGTCCAGAAACTTTCGCTGACAAATATAAAGACTGTGTTGGTAATTTATACACTTCAAAATTGTACCATGAAGTGAATTTCCCTAAACCAGAATACGTGGTATGGACGGAGTATAAGTCTATGCACCCAGGAGGGCTCTTCGTTGACTGGTCCTACTCGAAAAGTATTGGTGAAAAATTCGATGCAGTGTATGACGTCACGATAGATTCTACATTAGATTTAGAAGAAGAACTGTGTCTGGTCATTGACCCTGTTAGCAATTACACAGCGGTAAAGTGTAATGAGAATCAATATAGCTTTTGCGTTGTGAGACCTTATAAAAGTCACATGAAAAATGAAGGATGTGAAAGTTTGAACAATTCATTAAGGTTTTGGAGTCCAGAATCGACATGTATGTTTGCTTTATCTGGTGTGAATGGCACAGCTATAAGAGCTACTTGGCACGTGGCTAAGGATCTTTGCGTACAAAATGGTGCCGCACTGTTGAGTCGAGGTTGGCGTTTCTCAAACTACCCTACATTCCATGAATCGAAAACGAATCATACTTATCCGTTTGGTGTCACTATTGATACTGATTTTAATGTACTATGGTACGATGGAACAAATAATTATTCATATCATCAGGTTAGTACTTTTTTCTTACTCAGCTCGTACGTATAGGCCTCTGATTGTCGACAATGATCAAGCTGATATCAGTCGGGACAGACTTTTTACCTGTTTATTTTTCAACTTTTTTTTAAATGCAAGAATACCTTTTCTTGAAAATACCTATTGTTGAAATACTATTATGTGGCATCCAACCGTAGGCTCCCCGTGGTTTCGTTTTTAAATCACTGGTCATTTACCGTTCATTGTTATTTTAAGGTACCTTATTCAGAATGGAATTTCGATGAAAGTCATCATAACACCGAATCTACTTTCGGCTCCCTACATAATGGCTTCTGGGGCCTTGTCGATCGTTCTAAGATATTCTACGATGTCATCTGTGAGCTTTCCATCTCCTTGAAGAATATTACTATGAATGTTACTATTGACGCGTAAGTAGTAGAAAATAAAATGAAAAATGAATAATGATATAATAAATCTTTTCAATGTTGTGTCTCGGATTTTGCTTTATATAGAAATGGTGGTAAAAAAACTTATATTGCAACTGATGGTAAGCAGTCACCGAAGTCTATGTTCACTTATATTACCAGAAGAGTAACTGTTAGTTGTCGCCTGAGCCAAGGTGTAGAAATGTTGGAAAAAGAAAAAACAGTAAGGTGGGAGTTTAATTCTTTGGCACTCCTGTTCATGCCGAAAACGTGGTCCTGTTCAGAACGAAAACTAAAGTGGTGCAGCATTTTTTAAGAAATTTGACTAAATGGCTTGGATTTATAAAAGCTATTTAGGATATTTTGTAATTAAAAATATAGAGACCAAGGAATTCATTTAGTGATGGAATTCCGAAAATCTCTAATTACATGTGTGTGAAAGAAAATCTAGTGTACTTTAAATACTTTGTAATAATACGAATAAGATTATTAATAAATAGATGAAAATGTTATTAAAATTTAACTTCTGATTTTCCGGCCTTGATATTTAATTATGTAGCAAAATTTGTGTTTTTGCAAGAAAACATATTCATTGTTTTCACAAATTCTAGGACAGTTGCTATTGTTCCATTGTTATCACTTATAGTCAATACTAATTCATAAATCACAAAGGAATTTTAGTTATTAAGCACTTATAATAATGCAATATCCTTTGATGTTTTAGTGACAACAAACTCACGTTGACAATTAACGATACTTTATTGGATGATGACATTTACTGCTTTACCGATTCTGAAAATCGTTATCCAGTGAAGATAAGTAAGAAACGCATCGATGATACGAACACTTTCGTTTTGAAACCCAAACAGGATGGCTACTATTGGTGTACACACATAAACACAATACACTTCAATCCAATCGAGTCGAAGAAGATTTTATTCATCAGAGAAAAACAATCATTGATTAATACATATGCAGTTAAGTTAAAGAATAATAAACTGTATAAGTTGGACGATTTACCAAAGCTAAGTAAAATTTGGGAGATGAAACTGAAAGAGTATATTTACTTTCGAACTAAATATGTAAAAGTTTTTGGTGAACTAAGTTCCAATATAACTGAGGATGTGTTGCAAAATTTCAAGAATTCTAACCCTGGTCTAGATTGGACGGATAAATCTATAATACTTAAGATAAAACTCAAACGGTTGTATATGGACAGACGTACAGTGCTGGTACATGTTGAGTTGAATCCTGATATGAAACCAGTGACGCCAGGGATTTTGGGATGAAATTGAGATTCTGTCAATGAAGATGGTATATTTCTGCAAAGCTTTCGATACTATCCCGCAGCTTTCAATGGGTAGGTTGCAATTGACAATGTGATTATCTTAACCTTCAAATTTTCTTATGTAATGCCATTTAACAAACACAATATATAAATAAATGCTACACACTGTATGGTATCCATATGGATAGTAGTATACTGTATCGGGGGTTGGAAATATACACAAGAACAAGTAAAACACACCTATATTAGAACACATGTCTCTATGGTGAATACAAACATCAGCCCCGAGCGGAAATCAAACCTAGCGACCTATAGCTATTAAGGCAGGTTTTCTTATTTTTATAGCCTATCGGCGATGTAGGAGAAGGGTAAAGGTAAACGCCAAACTCTACAAGGTAAAAAGTTTTTGTGCTAAAAAACTAGGAAATGATAAAAAATCTCAAAAAAATCCTCTGATCTAGAAGTTAAGTCTAAATTAAAAAAAGGTGTGTATAAGACCTTAGTTAAATCAAGTTTTGAATCGAATTGATTTTTTAAAATTCTAGGAGAATCATTCAGTACTAGAGGATGTCGTACTCACACCTGCGTGGGAAATTTCAATGAAGGTGTCCAGTGGGTAACAACAGCAGCAGAAAACTGCACTGCTAAAAATTTCATCGCTATCAATAGAGACGTTACAGTATTCATACCAACGGTTGACGTTACAATGGTAAGTTAAATTTTAAATTTTCTCCATGTCAATAAAATCTACTTTCCGTTCATCTCTTTCATATTCTTTAACAATTTTATTTATTTCAAATACAAGGACAGGTATTGCAAAAGTTACTGATATATAATTTTTGGTTACTATCTTTCTGTCACTAATAAGCATACTGGTACTTAGTTTCCATCGCATGCAATTAACATAACACTAACCCATTATAGACATCACGATCACTACCGATATTTGATGATGATACCAATGAGAGTTTCGATGAAAAGGATTACAATACAACACAGCCAAGAACTGAAAATTATCGTAGAACTACAACAACAATCGCAACAATTATAGACGAGACAACATGTAATGATGAAGTTATTACAGTTACATCACCTTCTGATATTATAATCGTGGATACAACAACTACTGAACTATATGATACAACTACTGTTATACCCACTACTCCTGAACCAACAACTACGTCAATACCAATAACTAGACCGGTAAGTTCTTTAGAGGTATAAGCGTTAATGAAATCAATCATCGTGCTATTGCTTTTGTTATTACGATAATTCAGATTGATAAGTCATATCTAAATAATTGTGTAAAAAATTGTACGGCATAATTATACAGCTACTCTTCAATTAGAAATGGTATGAAATATGGATGATTTCTTTATGTTATAAATAATATTTGAGCCTTTGTACCTTTATATAAATTAATAAAAGAAGTCAACTTTTCAAATATAAAATTATACTAGTTTTCGATCTAATCTAACATTGGCTTATATTTAGCCTAAGAAAATTGCTGAGTGTACACAGAGTTTTTGGTTAATGTTTGGTTATGGTTAAACAATAGATACTAAAAAACATTAATTTCGGACAATAGATTAACATCCATTTTAATTATAATAATTCAAAATTATGAAATTGTATTGTGAAAATGAACACTCTCAAAAGTCGCGATCCATGAAATCATTTTTTTGGGAAAATACCCGGGGTGTGTTAAAAACGCCTTAAATATAGAACCTTCAAGAGAAGAGCCTACTCTTTCCTTAAAGGTCGGCAACGCGCCTGCATGCCTTCTGGTGTTGCAGATGTTCATGGGCGGCGGTGATCACTTAACATCAGGTGAGCCTCCTGCCCGTTTGCCCCCTCTTACATAAAAAAAAAAAAAAAAAAAAAAAAAGAAAAGCCTGAATGTTATATGTAATAAGCTGAAATTAACTTTACAGCCAGAAGAAAAGCTTGAGCAAGTAATGGCAGATTTGGACCAATTACTGAACAATGGCAGCATACCCGTGGTGGTGGATGATGTTGCTGATGTATTTAATGATGTAAATATTCTTTTAAATTTATTATTCATAGAATAGTTGGTTGAACTGATTTTAATCAATAACCTTTAGCACAAAGAAATGTCTCATATTCCTGTACATCGCATAAACGGAAAGATATTATTCTTCAAAATTAATCTTAATTTTCAAACATTTCAGGTAGACACTATACTGGAAGTTCATGAAAATTTGGAAATTCCCGGTAAATTATTACATCTGCTGGACCAACTCGGTTCTTCGATACAATTAAACGGTTCCACCGAATCGGCTGTTCGAGGAAATATAGCTCTGGTTATGGCCGATGCAACTCCTGACAATCCAGTTAGAGGCTTGAAGATAGCAGCTCGGGACACTGACATATTTACTGAAGAAGCGTTTCAAATATTTTCATGTAAGTTTATTAAGCAGGGTAGGAAACACGGACTTTACGAGTCAGTAATATTTGGTACATTGAGAGTTCAAGATTAATATTAAAACTGATAAATTTAGGATTTTTTGAATTTTAGTTTTGATTTACAATCCAACAACAAAGAAAAACTAAAAATGGTTTTATTTTGTAGCCGAACCAAACTCAACTGTGCTAGATTCCGAAAAAAACGAAGTAGTGGTCCATCTACCACAGTCAGTATCAGAATCATCTCATCGGATTAGCTTCGTAGTGTTCAGAAATGATCGTGCCTTTCAATCAAGCGATGGGTCATTTTCTGTCAACAGTAGAGTTTTAAGTATCAAGGTTGGAGATGTCACGCATTTTGAAAACGGGGAGGTAAATTGTACCTCAGTTTTTTTATTATTATATTATAATTAGTTACCATTTTATAGGTCATAAAGTTTTCAGTTTTAAATATAGTTGATTTAGAATTTTTGAGTCTTGATAGACTTCTTTTTATCCAATGAACTCTGAAAATTTCAAACATCCCCAATTGATGTCTAGTTGATAAACCACTGTGTTATTTTAACATCTGGGTGCTTAATCTGAATTAAAGTAATTATTAAACTCAGGTAAAAAGCTACGAGTAGGAATATTGATAGGAAAGAAAATACTGCTTTATTTATACGTAAAGCATAATTTTTGAATTAGGGCTATTATTTTTTTATCTTTTAATTAATGTTGTCATTTTCCAGGTAATCGACATCCATCTAAACCCAATCACCCAAGAGCCTTACCGTAATCTTAGTCGGACATGTGCTTACTGGGAGTTCCGAGATGACGGTACTGGTTACTGGTCACAAGAAGGTTGTACGCTCATCCGAGCCGAGCAACCAGGTATGTTGGACACTTGCAGGTGCAACCATCTTACCCACTTCGCAGAGGTGCTGTTTCCAGCAAGCGTCTTCTCCCAGGCGAACGAAGATGCTCTCGAACTTCTAACTATCATCGGCTGTTGCTTGTCCATATTTGGGCTGACGTTGGTAGGAGTTACAGCTCTTGTCTTTAGGTCTTGGAGAAGAGATTTCAATAACAAGATCTGGCTTCAACTTTGCGTAGCCATTTTTATGTTAGTATTAAGTTTCTTAATTATAGTTTTCGCGCACTTCGATCAGTATAACATATTCTGTATGCTTATTGGAATTGTGTTACATTACTCAGTTTTGGCTTCTTTCTGCTGGATGTTGGTAGCGGCTGTGCTATCGTATAGGAGATTAGTTCTTGTCTTCACTCGAGATGCCTCGCATAAGCTGTTGCGAGCATCTGCGTTCTCTTGGGGTGCTCCTTGTGCGGTCATAGGCGTTCTTCTCTCAGTTGACCCTCATTCCTATGAAGGTAGATTCGAAGAGAAGACGCCCAGTGGATCGTTTTGTTATCCATCCGGTCTTGGTCTTTGGCTAGCGGTATACACGCCGATAGCTTGTATCTTACTTGTGAACTGGACGCTATTTGGTCTGATAGTGCGTTCCGTGTTCTCCTCTAGAGGAATTCAAAGGCATGGTGATTCAAATGAGGCACTGCGATGCGCTTCTGTTAGTTGTCTTCTTGTATTTCTTTTCGGCCTACCCTGGATATTCGGTCTTTTTGCCTATAATATCATCGCTGCGTATTTATTTACATTAACCGCAACCTATCAAGGTTTCATGTTGTTCTTGTTCTTCGTAATCGGTAATAAGAAGACCAGAGATATGTGGTTGAATAAGCTTAAGATTAGGCAGGTGCGCAAGGTTCCTGTGACGTCATCGACTTACTCTAATAGGAGTACTGGTTGGCGAGGTGGAAGTCAGGCTATGACTTTCGAAGCGAAGGCGTCGAAACCTAAATCACTGGCACAAGACGATTCAAGGTTTTCTTGACATTGGCTGAAGAAGAAATCCCTATGATAAATGCTGCCAATTTATTTTATTGATTGAATAGACAGGTCGGATTTTCAGGTATTTTATATGACCGAGTGAAGGGCTACGTTCCCTTTTCTTCCATAAAAGGTTTATAGCTAGTCCAGCACTTTTCTTTTAGAAAGTGTCTGTTATATGTTTGAGTTTAAGTACAGTAATGTATATACATCCTCTGGGTCGTGACATTTTTATTTAGTGTCGTATATTGATGTTCTGTCTCCTATGAACAACATTCCTACTATAAAATATAAATGTTCGAAGGGTTAGAAAGTGGGGACCTAAGTAAGAAAATGTATTAAAACAGCAGCACATTTCCTCCAAAAGAAACCTCCCTGTGTACATCTTGAAATTGAAATATGTTCAAACTCATAGTTTCTGTTGAAATCTTACCTAAAACCAACCATATCTTATTTAAATACTACGGAGGAACGGAGCGTAATTTTTTTTTGATAAAGTGCGTTATATTTTAATTGTTTCAAAGACATTTATTGGTCTGCAGTCTATAGACTTATTATACATATATGTACAATTGTATAAGTCCTTCTGTACTAACAAAGTGTGAGAAACTGGTGCTCGTTCAAAAGTTATCGCAATCTTGACAATTCAAGTTGTCACCAGCTTGCGACATAATGAAGTAAGCGTCACAGACTGTTCAAATTTTGATTCGCATTATAGTTAAATGAAAACGACTAAAGGTTTTACATATCATGTATGTCCGTAACAATTTTGAAATGCGATGCCGTCGTTGCCGTCTTTCCGTCCCACACGCCCTCCTAAGATCTTGTGTTTTTTCAATCGTACGGTAGATGGCGTTAACACAAGCTTGCATCATAATCCAATAAAATTAGCATGTGACTACTTCGATTAGTTGCGAATCTTTGGACATTTCTTTCTGTATGGAAGTGCCTGTCTTTGGTTTAATAGGTTGATGGCCTCTGTACATTTAGCCCACAAGTAAGTGAAATTCTTTATTGGTATTGAGCTATCTTGTATCAGAGGTTGTAGCTTTAATAAAGGCTTGCTTTGTTTTAAATTATCGATGCATATGTCTAGTCGTTTCACAATACTTCTTCTAGTATAAGTAATTCTGCATATGCAGTTATGTAAATTTATTTGTGCATAGATAAATTATACTATAACAATAATGTTAGAAATATCAAAGGCGTAAATTATCGTATTTTAAAATGCATAAAATAGTAGAGCGATTTAAAGACATTTGTATGAATAACTTAAAAAATCTAAAATGCTATAATATATTAAATTTGATTTTTGTACTAATTTATATAAAAAAAACTGGTTTTATTGTGAAAATAAGCTAAAGTGACTGTTAATAAAATCTATCTTCCTTCCATATGAACACTTTATAAATAAAAGTTGCTCAGTGAGCCATGGAAATAGTTTTGCTTGGTAGATGGATTCAGAATTTAGTTAATCTCGCATGGAATCTAATTTATTAATGCCTGAAGCATTAGCTGAAGAGGCTTGGTAGAGGCGAGATGAAGCTTAGATACACACAGAAATGGTTCAGTAATAAAATCAACGGGCTGATGTCTGATGATTTGTGATTAAAGAATATATCTTTAAATCGTTAACGTTAAATCATAGCATTATTAAAATACGATAGATTACGTCAGATGCTTTGCAGTTTTTAAGTGTTCATTAATTTATTTAAGGCAAAGAAATCTTAATAATAAGTTACTAGAAGTAGCATATCCGTTAGTCGCTACAATTGTGACTTATGAGCCACGAGCAATGTGGAGGGACGAGGTATGAAATGTCCCTCCAACACAGGGAGGATCTTCCGACCAGGCGGGTGATATTACCTGGCGGGGCGCGGTTCAACAACCTACATTTAGAAGTTGTATAAGTTCTTATTAGCGTTGAAAACTCAGATAGTGATTCAGGATTTTGACGATCTTGTTCCTCAATATCATTTTGCGTTGTATGTAGATATCGCTATAACTTTCGATAGCTTGATGTGGGATTGTGACGTATTTGTCTATTAGCCGCGTTACGTTGTGTTGCGTTGTGCTGAGTGTAGATGTCGCTACATTATTGCCATTTATTCACCTTGATTACCATTGCTGTTTAAGCTATTCAATATCCGGAGAGTTACAAGAGAACGTAGCAATGGAATGTGAAACTTACGATATTGTAGAGCTTTGCTTATTATTAAGATTTCTATGATTATTATTTTCTGATTATTAACTGTCGTAGACTCAAATTTATTTATAGCTGTTATCAGTATTACAGATGTTCTGTTTATATTATAAATTATAAAATAGAACATTCATATTATGTGTATTTAGAATAAGGAAAATTGTTTATATAAAAATAAGAGGCTTTATAATTTATGTATTTAGCTATAGATTGTTTTAAATAGAAAAAAATCTAAGCGCTGTTTTACTTCATTTTCCTTCATTACGACGTTAATTTTTTAATTGACCAATGACGTCAAAGTGTAACAATTCCAGATTTTTCAATTATCGATTTTTATCGATTACAAATAATTATTTCATAAATATTAATTCCACAAACATTACCACATCACAGTTTTGAACATTTAAGAATTGGTACTAAAAATAAAATATTTGATAATAGACATGACTTTTTAATGCTACTTTAATTTTATTAAACAGTATTCATTATAAAGTTGGTTTAGCTTTTTATTAATTCTATTGAAATATATGTGTCGTTGATATCTTTATCAAAATAATTAATTAATAACTTATATATTTAAATAAAAGAGTTGTATACTTTAAACTACTAAAATACATGATTGTATTGTAATTGTCTTTTCCTAACATCAATTAAACTTGGAAATAGAAGTCTCCGAAGCTAACACAAGCTGCAACATAACCGAATGAAGTTAGTGGCTAATGCAACAAAACGAAGTTAGTCATAAGTTTGTTTTGTTGCATTTACGAAGGAAGACCAGCGAGACTTTGACGTTTTGTCTGTATTGAATAGTAAGTCAATGTTCCGAAGTCATACTTATACATACACCTTATCGCCAATTCTGCTGATAGTTGCCGATGACGTCATAACGTAATCCAGTTTCGTAGGAGAGACCCTAAGGACAAAGTTAACTTTATTTCTAACTGCCCCTTTTTCACTGTCGGGTTTCAGTACTCGGCCCGTCGCCCAGTGACGCTGTCAAGGCAGTAGGGCCCAGTAAAAATAATGGAATATTAAAGAAACCAGCCAAATACTTATCGGTCTCGCACATGAAGGGTTCTGTACCACTATAGAATATATAAAATTAACAAAAGAAAGTATTTTACGTATTAAAGTTTATGAGGTACGGCAAAAAGTCAAAAATAATCCTGGGGTCACCAAATTTTCCGTTTATTTTTAAATTTTATTGTATTTATTGTTGTAGTGGCAACAGAAATACACATTATATGGATATTTCAACTCTACCTATTAAGGTTCGTTAGTACAGGCTGCTGAAAGACTGAACAGACGGAAGGACAGCAGAGGCTTAGTAAATAGAGCTCCCTTTTGGGTAGCTCTTCATACGTTTACTTCCATTACTAATTAAACTAGACACCTCAGTTTTTGTTATGCAATTGTTAAATTGTTACTCAGTAAGAGTTTTTTTAATAAAAATATATTTTGTTGTAATTAAGACAGATTTATTGTTATTCTTTTAATTATATACATTATATATGTACATTATATAAGTAAATAGTTTGTAAGCGAGTGTACAGAACAAAATGTAAAATTAAAAATTTGGCATTTATTATAAAACTATTAATTAATGTTATAATAAAGATATTTATTTATATTTGCATTTATTAAAAAGAGTACATCATTAATAAGTAAAACAATATTTCCAGATTTTCCTATCCATTTGAGATTTTGTTTCTTCGTTCGTGATAATTCTTACGTTGTGGCGCAGCGGTAGCGAACCTGCCTTAAACGCGACAGGTTGCGGGTTCGATTCCCGCTTGGTGCATATATGTTTGTATTGACCATGCAAGCATATTTTTGGGAAACTAAAAATCAAAAAAAAATCTACAACAGAAGGTGTCGAAGACGGTTTTAAGTAACACATTAACAAATAGAGCATAAAAAACATAGATCATTAAGAAAATTCTAGCCTATAAAATTTTCACCCAGCTGACGAAAAATTCCCTTGGGTTTAGTATTTTTTCTTGAAATTGAGATGGAATTGAAACAGGAAGCATACTCCTTCAAGCAAAAAAAATCCAAATCAGTTCATTAATGTCGGAGTTTTAAGATACAAACATAAAAAAAATCAAATGAATTGAGGACCCCCTTTTAAAGGTCGGTTAAAAATACGTACCTTACCTGCGATTGGTTACTTTTTCATTTTTATATCCTCCGTAAAAAATATATTCTTATTTTGTAATGGTTACTTTGTAAATCACCATTATTGCCACTTGACGAGTTATCTAGAACTAACAGGCTATATTTAATTAATGCGAGCGTGTAGGAGCCAATACCGTTCAGATATGGCCAACAATAGACGGTTGCCGTGGCAACGCCCTACACCAACGCTTCAATAACTCACGTGTTTACGTCGCTAGGCATTGACATATCAGGCATTCGCTTGTTGACAGTCGAAGTTGTTGGAAAATGTTCTGGGGAATTAGTCCAGCTCTTGACCTACAAAAGGAATACTTAAAACATGGAGATGAAAGCGCGTATGAGCTTAATTTCCTTGTTATCGGAGGTTGTGACGCAAGACATCTTATCAAGACTTTGGCTCAAGCGTATCGTCAAACGAGACGGTACATGAACTTATTTGTGGTGGATGGATGTCCAGAACTTATAGCTCGACAAATCCTTTTACTTTCCCTTGCTTTGGAGAAGACCAATCGGTGTGGAATCTTGGAGAAAACAAGGCGGTTCCTTGAGATATATGGGAACCTTCTGTTACGACCCACTACATCAAGGTACTTAATAGCGAAAGCTCGTCAGCTAGTCGGTATGATAACCAATCCGGAATATATGAGCTGCCTTTTACCTTGTATTTCTGTGGATCAGATGAAATATCGCGAGAGAGATTACATTGAAAATCTTTTCAATTTCTGGACAACTGGTAACACAAATCAATTTAACGCGTGTGAATTATGGGAGCATCGTCTCAGGCAAAGTCTCGCCGTCAGATATGATAACAGAATGGGGGTCTACGATTGGGACTACCACATGCGTATGAAAGAATTAGCTAGCCAAATATGCTTCCAAGAATACAAGCATTTTAGAGAACACGGAGTCGCTTTTACTTGGTTGGAGACAGAGGTGTGCCGACCAAATGTTTCATTGTCTGCTGGTGTCTATAAATGCGGAGATAGGTATCTCCATAGAGGATATCTTGGTGATATAGTGACATCGCCATATATAACCTATGGACTTGATTGCGAAGACAAAGACATGTTGAAGTCCTCGCATGGAGTTAATTATAAACGGGCAACTGATATATCTGAGCGTAACGTGATGCGAATGTTATATGAACTTGAGAATCGCAAAGCATTCGACGTCGACGCATTTAATATAAATAATGAACAGAATTTAGGTATGGCCGTCTTAAGTCAGTTTGATGCAAAGATTTCCGAGTGGACCGGAGGCTCCTCTAATTTTGCGAGAAAACCGCGACACTTACATGGATGTGGATTATGGGAAAGTTCATTTTCTTTCACTATCTGCATTAGATCATTATCCCCACAAGCCCCAATTCCAAGGATTATTCCATGGGGTGTTCGTTGGACATAACGTGCTTCCACGTTTGAAGCCAAGTGTCTGGTCAATGGCACGAGACGATGCTATAGTTATAATGGAATCCCGTAAATACGTAGTGGAATTGAAGAGAGAAGATGTGAAGGCTTATGGAGACCAGATCCAACAAGCAGCGACAACAGCTCAGTGCGATAAAATTGGTACTTTTAATCCGGAAAAAGATGATTACGCTAGATTTTTAATTAAAAGAAAGAGTGAGAGTATGGATCCACCTGTTTAAATTCATTACAATAATTATAATAATTGGTGTTTTATTTCAATGTAGTCTGAACTTCCTTCATTAGATTGTGTTTGTGTAAATATGCCTTAGACCTTATGCAATTAAAATGGGTTACTTTGTTTGAAACAGTCAAATTATACCTCTCAGTTCAGCAACTTCTAATTCGACTTATATACTTAGATATAATGACACCGTTGTGTCGTTGTGGGTAGCGAGTCTGCCTATAACCTCGACGGTTGCGGGTGCGATTCCCGCTCGGGCTGTTGCACGTTTGCATTGATCTTAGAAATATCTGTTTCGATTTTGGTGTTTGTCCTTGTGGGTCTCCTCATTGTTGCTCTGAGAGCACGTTAAGCTGTCGGTCCCGGTTGTTATCACATAACATCTGATAATAATCGTTAACTCTTGATAAGTAAATTTCTCTTATCCAAAAAGTTACTGGTTCGCCCTTAGGGCAATCGCTCTGTGTAAAAACGACGAACCTGTCAAATCCGGACAAGACTCTAGGTAACATACTCGTATAGTACCGGGAATAATGCTAGGAAAATAAGACACCTACATATAATATCACCCATTATTGTGCATGTTAATCTGAAGTGTTAAGAAGCTTTAAACCAAACAAACAACTTCAGCGCTTTTAAAAAAAAATAATTCAATAACTCTAACTAGAAATTTAGCAGTCCAATGTACTAGGAGAGCAGAATATTGAGAAGTGATAAAGTACTTTCTTGCGACTTTCGAAATATATCCGATTTAATTAATAAATGAATAAGGTTTAAAATACCTCGTTAGTAGTATTATAGTTTTTAATTTATTTATTCTTTTGTCACAGTTATTTAGGTTTACTAATACCAGGGCGACAGCCGTTGACGACCTTTGTGGCGTGCTGGTAACAAGCTTGCTTTGAGGTCACGGATTCGATTCCCGCTCGGAGCAGATGTTTGATTACCCGGCGTCGGGATGTAACTATCCCATCGCCCGCTGTTGGGATAACCTCTGTCACAGCAGAGATTATTCCACCAGTGCAATCAGTCACACTGGTGGTTGGACTTTTGTTGCAAGAGGAAGGTTAGGTAGGTACCACCGCAGTTTCAAATATTCTGCCGCCAAATAGTAGTGTTTAAGCATTACTGTGTTCCGGTTTGAAGGGCATTGTACGCTCGTGAAATTACTGAGCAGAGGAGACTTAAGTACCAATATCTCGAGGTTGGCAACGCGTGAGTGGCACCTATTGTTGTAGATGTATTCTCTTAGCACCTTTCTATATTTCTATGTTCTTGTTGTTAAGCCTAGAATAACTTTTGAACTATGGGATTTAAAATTCTAAACAAAAATAAGGTTGCGGAAAACAAAAAAGAACTTTCAACCACGTTTTGTAGCAGAATCTACAAATTTTAGAGATATACAAGGTATTCCCATAACTTTGTTTTTCATCTTACTTTTAATAATTACTATGTAGTTACCAACTTATTTCTGCGATCAACTTTAATTCCTCATTATTTTTAAAGTCCTTAAGATTCTCCACCATCAAGCTGTGGAACCCTTTATTTTCGACTGTGCTTGGTTCACAATGCGCTTTACTGATAATTATTAAGTTTTTATCTCGATACATCATCAAGATCATGTCATAGCTTTAACTGTAAACTACGTTATGGCGCACCGGTAGCGAACCTGCCTTTAGTGCCACAGGTCGCGGGTTCGATTCCCGTTCGGAGCAGATGTTTGTATTGACAATACAGTCATGTTTTCCGATCTGGGTGTGTTTGTCCTTGTCATTGTGTATGTTTTCGGACCCCGACACGGTATATAATGATCCTAATCGGGGCCGTTGAGTTTGTAGCGTTTATTTATGTAAAGAAAAAATTATGTATTTATTGAGTACGATTTAAACGCCTCCCACAATCAGTCGTACAAGTTAAACATTCTGTAAAAAGAAAACTATTTATTTATATAAATTAATAACCCCCGGTTTCTCGAACGTTGATCAAACTCATGTCAAATTAACATAGTAAATACTAAACGCTCATTGATTGCCTGTTGATCATCGATTAACTTTAACCAATGAGCGTTCTATATTTGCTATGTTAAGTTGACATGAATTTGATCAACGTACGAGAAACCTGGGGTAAGTATCTTCTGTAGCAAGGGTTTATATAAAGAGGTAGTTAGAATAAAACAATTGAAAAAATCTGTGTTCATCTATTTTCTTTCATTAATAATATGTTACATTCATTTAGTAAATAATATAGCAAATATATTTACAAGGACAAAACCAAACAGAAAAGTCCAACGTCTCAACGTTTTTTTTTTGTTAAAATTCGTATTTTTATATCACTTAACATTAACAATACTATAATCAGTAGGTCGGTAGTGATGGAGTTCACATATAACCATCATTCTTTATCCAAGTACAAAATGAAAAAAAAAATCCTAAGAAATCAGCATTAACTATAGGCCCCGGTTCCTATTACGTTGATCAAATAAATGTCAACTTGACAAACGAAATACAGAACTCATTGGTTGCCTGTTGATCATCGGATGTTGTTAACCAATGAGCGTTCGGTATTGCTTATGTTAAGTTGACATGAATTTAACAAACTTACGAGAAACCACGGGTAAGTCTATCAAAAGAAAAACATATGAACATTACAAATTTAATTAAAAACTGACATTAAAAGATTTTAAAGTAGACTTATTATATCTGGACAGTTTTTTTGTACCTTCCATACTAACAAAATATCAAAAGAATCGGTGCCGCTCCTTCATGGTACTAATGCAACGAAATGAGGTTAGTTACAAGCTTGCAATATACTCGAATCAAGTTAGTGTGTGACTAACTTAGTTTCGTTGAATTTACTAAAGATCACCGGCAAATATTTGGACATTTTTTCGGCATGGAAGGCCCGGTCCCTAGCTTATAATAAGTCGATGTTTAAATGTAATAAAAACTGACAAAAGTTGAAAACATGCCAATTTTGTAATAAAAAATCTGGCTATTTTTGCTTATTTAAATCCATTTTAAAATCTAATTCATACAATACATAATACAATCCTTTTTAGAATTCAAAATTGTGAAAGAAATCTTTTAGTAATTAGTAGCAGCTTTATGAAATATACATACCATGGTAACTTTTGAACATAAATAAAACACATAACTAAGCATAAATAAAACATTTTCCTTCCAAAACAATTTTAATATTAAAAATCTTTTAACAATTGGTTTAGAATTTTTATTAAATTACATTACATAATTACTAAGAGCTGAGTAGGACTTATAAATAAACAGTTTTTGGCACTTTAAAAATAATTATGTAAAAATTTACTACAGATAAAAAATGACGAAATCTGTATGACACCAGAGCACTACCGTGAGCAATGGCCGTGTATGGCGGCGTCAATTGACGAATTAGGCCTGCGCGTTGCACGCATACGCGGGAAATAAACACTCATAAAATTCACTAATAACAGCAAAATATAACATTCCATATATACGTAAATTATTTGTTGTTGAAGGTGAAAAGCCGGAGCGTACCAAGTTATTTGTACATTTAAAAGTAAGGGCTGCATTTCCCGCGCATGTGATTTCGGGTACTAAACGCGCTCGCACGCGACGCCTTCTGGGCTTGACACTCGCTTTGTGCGCAAAACGAGACCAAAGTATTTCAATGAACTGCGCTTAATTTACAGACACGTACAACATTCATCATCAACACACTGAGAGAAAAGGAGATAGCAATGGTCTTTACATCTCTTTTTCGTTTTATATAAGATAGACTGATCGTGTGTTAAAGTGTACATTTGTCTATGATTATAAGAAAAACGCATCATACGGTGCGAAGGACACACAGCCAACGACCACACTGTTTAATTAACAACATCGTAGAACGACTTACATATTTAACATTATATCCGCATTCATCACACAACTTGCATTGCAAAGCATATGCAAAGGAAACCACACTTAAATACTACGGTATCGCTCGTTTATGTGTTATTCTTCTAAAAGATGGCTGTTAGAACATCACCTTTAGATATATCGCATATTAAAAAGTGCCTATCGTGTGAACTATATTATATTATCATGTGCGTTGATGTATAGAGACACTATGTACATCGATTTCATTCTACGAAATTTATGAAGCAATGCTGATTTATTGTGCTCTTAGATTGTGATAAAATCATTAAACGTCCTTATCATATACCCTAGGCTAATTTTAAACACTGTTAATGCTACGAATTCATACATATACAGGATTGTTACTGTCCTACCGGTTATATTGTTTTAACATTTTTAGTCTGTGGCGGCCCCCGCACCGGTCGCGAGTGTCGCACCCAGTACAGAGTATATTTATGTGACTACCCTGTACGCGTAATTTGTTAACTAGTTTACCTTATTTTTATAATATTATAACGTTTATCTAAAGATTAATTATTATAAACGGGGCCATACGACCGAATTTCATGTGCATTGATGATCGACATTGGCAGAGTCTAGCTTAAAGAAGAATTGGACAGATCAAGAAACTCTGTTACAGTTCAAGTTTTGATTATGACCAGTTCAGCATTGCATCCGTCAGCTAGCTGGGCCGATGTCGATCTATGTGGATTAGACGAATTACTTTTTACTATTCAATATTATATAACTTTAAGTTACTACATAATCGTGGCGTCGCCACCTAGCCTAGCGTAACCCGAATTAAACAATACACTTCTAAATTGTCATAATAAAATGAACATAAACTATAACATGCGAGGGAACCACCTCGATATGATAGGACTCCATTGTCGTATGATGACGTAATTTTTTCGCTAACTATGGTTACATCTTCCATTAGATTTAACCAATAACATACACGTTTTTTTACATCAATATTATATCTAAAAACTATACTAAAGTCGTTTCTAAGTGGAGTCGTTCCACATCGAGGTGAGTCTCCTATTTCAACATACGTTCTTTCATATCAGCGTAAATTCGATTCGATAATTATACATACCATATACATATATATTCTGATAGAATCCGAAATAACTTATATTCACATCAATGTAGTTATCTATTTTAGAATATGTGTATTTTATGTATCTAAATACAAAAACATTATTAGATTACGGTTCGCGATCTCCGAGTGTAACGTCTTTTTTGAGAAATTCACCAACGAAACTCGAAGAAATCGCTACATGCATGCCTGGTGTTATCATTGTTTAATCTAACCGCACGTGTGTCTGTGAAGTTGGGCGTTTCGGAGAGGTGATTCGGTGATGTGTTCATTTTACTCTCCGGGGACGGTTGCGACGCCCGCCTTCCTACCGGCCTCCGGACACACGGACACTCGAATGATGACGTCAGATCGCACGTCTCGAGCTCGCTCGCGCACGGTGTCGACCCGGCTCGATTAAAGCTTCGACGGTTCTATGTGACCAGAATTTGTTAAACGCCTATCTAAGTGTAAGCCACTCGGCGGTCGCGTCCCGAGTGTGAGCTCGACGCGTGTCCCGATGCACATCCCGACGCGCTGCCGACCCACCGCCGGGTCGGAACCGATAATATAAGAGTTATAAAGCGTATTCGATTTAAAATGAATAATAAATATTTAAAACAACACGGCCCGGCGGCGGCGCGGCGTCCAATCGACATTTTAACGCTTAAATTATCTAAATATCTCAGTCATATCGTTAGAGTAATTGTGCAATTACTTCGATTATTTACATTTGTCGTCTAATGATTACGTATTCACATGTCCACTACGCGCGTCCTAGGGCTAGCGGTGGCGGCCGGGGGTCAGTGCGTGTACTCGGGGAAGGTGGCCGGGCGGTCGCTGCCGGAGCTGCCCGGGGAGCGCGGAGAGCCCGGGGAGCGGGGGGAGGGCGGGGAGGTCGGCGAGGGGAAGTAGTCGCGCTCCACCGGCATCGCCTCTTCACTCGCCCACCGGGCTAACTGTTGTTGAGCTTGAATAAATTCATCACTAGAAAATGATAGAGAAGAGAAACGGAGAGTCTAGGCGCGTTGTTGCGGCGGGCTCCCGAGTCTGGCGACATCCGACCGGCTTATGTCTCGCTGGCGATTTGTAGATCGTCGGGTAGAAGTAAATCAGACGGATGTTTATGTTCATTCTTTTTTAAAATTTTGAATAGTTATGGCCGAATTCAATAAAAAAAAATTATTAGCTGAGGCAGTTCCAAATCTTTTTAATTTTACGATTATGGGAATTTTTACCAATACAATCAGGATTGAGGATTATATCCTTCAAATTAGACCCGGAGCCCGCCAGTGAGTTTTTGATGAGTGTTTTTATGTGTGATGTTGCTGCAAATAAACATTAAAAACAGAATAAAAATAAATTATTAAGAACTGTGCTGTGTTAGTAATTCTGTTTCTTCTATTACTTATAGCTCCAGTAAGTATTATTTTAATTTCAAAACCATAAATTTAAAAGTATGTGTAAGTGTTTCTATAAAAAATTTGACGTTTACGAAAAAAAAGTCTCACCTCTCGCTGTCCGGAGCGTCGCGCAATCTCTCCGCGTCTGCGGTCTCGTAGAGTGCATCGTCATCGGGCGGGACGCGGTGTGTCCCGTGCGCGGCGATCGCGTGTCCCGCGTGCGTCCCGTGTCCCGGGTGGGCGCCGTGCGGCGCGTGCGAGCTGTGCGGCGCGTGCGCCAGTAGAGCGGGCGACGTGGCCGTGGGCGCTGCGAACATGGCGGGGTGGTGGCGCGTGCTGCTGCGGAATCGCGGGTAGCCAAAGCGGGACTCCTCCTCACCGGGACCGATACGGCGACAACGACTGAGAAATATAGAAGAATATAATTGTACTCATGATATATCGATTTTTCAAAATAAAAACCCAAGTTCATATAGTTCGTTTATTTATTGCAAAAAGCATGTTAAATTTTACTTACGGTGGTACATCTCCTTCAATTCGATAATGTCTATCAGCTTCCGTCTCCGACATCCTTATATCTTCAGAGCCAGACGGGCTCATGTGTCTGCTAGAGTGATGCTCCAGCTGTCTGATCAGATCTTCCAAATTCCTGATTCTGATCGGCCCACACGGGGGTGCTTCGTCTTCTTCCTCATCACCCCTCTGCCTTCTCAGTTCAGTTTCATGGATTTTCTCCGCACTGGGAGCTCTTTCTCGCTTGTATTCATATTCTTGAAGAGCTCTGAGATCACCTGATCCGACGGCTGCTCCTGCACTCGCTCGCTGGGCAGCTGCTGTCTTCAATGCTACGATTATGTTTTCGTGATACCCATTCAAATCCTGAAATAAGTTAAATTTTCCGGTCACTTTTTGAAATACTGATATATGCCAACAAAAAAATTGAGGGACTATAAAGGATAAATAGGTTAGTGAATAATTTCATACAAAAAATATTAAGATTTGTTTGGTAAGAACAGCTTTTGTGACGCTACGAATGGTACTTGACTGATGATTGACATCATTGCAAATCAAATTTATTTTTGAATTTGGGTTTAAAAAATCTAGTGCCTTGTACCTTAAACTTGTATTCCATATCGGCGACTGCACCCGACGGTTCCTGTCCATCGGACTGGGAGCCGGCTTCCAGCTGCTCGGACTGCGAGTCTTCCGCCCACTTATCTTTACCGTCCACTGCACCATACCCGTGCTTCTTAAGGATACCTTTCTCTGGTAGTTTCGCCATCGAGTTCGAAGCTACATCTATGAATGCGATGTCTTCTTCACCTGGAAATTGATTTGGTAATATGTTAATATTTTAATTTAAATTAATTTAGTTACGATTTCATTGTAGGAGAGTAGGGGCAAGAGACTTAGTCATTATAGGTGACTTAATCGCCCTATTAATTATTCAGAAAACAAAATCATCTTAAACATAAGCATTTGTTTGTAAATTTATAAAGTAATTTAGATTTGGGAAAAGAAAGAAAGCTTATACAATCAGCAATAGTTACAGTAGCGTCTAACAATAATATAATTATGATAGCTTAAAACTTGCATGTTTCATTATGATAAATTATCTTTATATCTCACCAGAATGTGTTGGCTCGTCCTCACTACCGGAATGAACACGTTTAATTTGCTTGTGGTCTCTGAAAATAATGAAAGATTTAGTAATCTTGGCACTAAGTAACGTAAAGAATTTAGCAAAAATGATTCGCGCATGCCTATAACTTCATGAATTAAATCATTAGTTGAAATGACGGAAAGTAATATAACTGTATGCATGAGAACTGAATTATGTATTTCAGAATTAATAATAAACTATAAAGTACTTGGTGTTGAAACGGCTACTCACTCGAATTTGTTCCATAACAAGATCTAACTAGGACATAAGCAACTAAAGGTAAAGTAAGGATTAAGGGAATCTACGGTTTTTAAGTACAATAAGATATATAAAATAAGAATAATTACAATAGATAATCAGCCTAGAAAGGTAGACCCCATGAAGTTAGTACAAATTTTGCTTTTTGTGATTGGCAACTCACGGATATCTGCTAGTGTTGCCAGCTCCCGACATGTGATTCCCGTGTCTGAAGATCACGCGCTGGGAGTCTCCGCGGCTGAGAAATTTGGAATCTTTTAAATTTTGTTCCATTATCGAATCTTTTGAAATTTCCAGGCCGTTATTCTTGAATATTACGAACCGCTCCTTATGATCTTCTTTATTAAATAACCGGTTTTTTATCCGTAACTACATTCGATATTTGAGGAATTTTGCTAACTAACTACATTGTAATGGGTTTTCGGCTACAGGTATTAATCGTTTTTGAACGATTTTATTGTACTGAATCAAGTGTTATTGTGAATTCCTGTCATACAAGTACTATTAGCTACTGTATTACTATACTAGTAAGTGCCTGTTATGTATCTATGTGCAATTTTATCACCTTCACAATATTTATATGATATCTAAGAAATAATATTAAATAAGCGTGTAATTAAACGCATGTGTGATTGTGCTCGGTCACACTAGAAAACCACGTAATTGCTGATATGTCAAAACTGCTTCGAAGCATAATCGTATTTAAGCCGAATGCGTTTAAAGCGAAAATCTCGTGAGCGTAAACTTTATGAGCGGTGAGACTTGAAGCTAGAACGTACCTGAGGAGATTTCTGTTACACCAGTTCCGATAAGAAGAGGAAAAAGAAATTTAATTTCGAAAAATAATCAAGGGTAATTGCAACGTGCCCTAGATGTTGGTAACTGCTTGTATATGGCAAACTTTTCTGATAAATGTCAAAGGTATGACACTCAGATTTTAGGGACATTTTCAAATTTTAGATTATCGTTAAGATGGAATGCATACATATTTTACAAATTAATTAAATTTTATAGAACAAGTTATTTTATATATCTATATAATATATCCTCAATTATATAATTCAAAGTACCATTTCGCAAAAATAAAAAAAATGTATATCGTAAAAAGTGAAGTAATATTTTAATTTAAATGGGTACATAAAAAAACTAATGTTTGTTGTATCCCTCGACTTACTTTATAGACTATAGACAGGCCTTTCTACAGTATATAGGAAATCTATGTATATAAAATAAAATAGATTAAAAGAAAAACTTAGATTTTTGAGGTTTTTAACAGAATAAAATCATTCTATATTGCCAGAAATTATAAAAAAGTATCTAGAGCACGTTTAACTTATACTTTATAATAACTTAATGGGACCTAAATTATATTTAATACACAAAATATAGACAAACACAGATCAAGACGTTGGGTAATAGTGTGAGTAAGAGGTATATAGAAAAAGGGACAGTCAAAAATAAATAATTGCCTGTATTGTATAACCACAATCAGTTAAGTCACATATAAACTGATATAGACTCTCTAACATTTATTTACCAAAAAGGAGAGAATTTTACCAAAAAAGGAGACTATCTAAAGGGTTACATAATACTTACCTAAAAGTGTTATTGAAGGCGTGGATCTTTCCACCGTCGAGGGATATGTCCTCTTGGGAATTATTTGATGTAGTCGATCCGGCTGCGAAGCTTTTAGCAATGGGCTTCTTCACGTATGGAGGGTCGTACTTCGGGAGCGTACTCTTTTTCCTGATGCAGGCGTGGCGTGGAAACGCACACTCAGATCAATCGATTAAGTTTGAAAAATCGAGTCATTCGATTTAGCAACGGAATCGAGAACACCTCAGGGATCAATTTTGTTGTCGTGTTTTCGTTTCCGAATTATAAATTTTGACGGTGTGAATGGATGCTGGTGGAAGTTGGATCGTCTTATTGCAAAAGGTTTTGGGTAAGTTACAGACAGACACTTTTTTAATGTTTACACATTTCTGAAAACTAAGTCCTTAGAATTGTTAGAGTGAGATAGTGTTAGATAAAGACCAAATTCTTATTCGTTATATTTTTCTGCCAGTTTCCATCCAACACAATTTTGGAACTATTCTCAATGTTTAAGTGAGTTTGGGAATGATAAGAATATTTAAAAAATTTAGACATTTAAGTCCCAAATTCGACATTTCAATTATTCCAATTTGAATTTAAATACTGGTGCTTTTGGATATCACAATAAAAACAAAATTTAATTCTGAATTTAATTATTATTGAATAAAACTTCAATTTTTCGTTTCATTCCTCATGGGAATTGATGTTCATGGAAACATAATCAAAATTGATCTTAGCTTAAGTGATAAGTCTTTCCAGTAAAAATGATGCTTCAAATGATATTTTTTATACAAATTTTTACGTCGATTGAAAATGAAAAATGATTTGAAAAAAATTTAAAAAGCTCAGCGTTGGTCGTAATTTTTAATGGAAAGATATTTTACTTAAATATAACATTAGGCGTTTCTAACTATATAGACAGCTGCTTGAAAGAAGAATCCGTGCATCGCACATTCGCTTTTCGTGCAAAAGTTAATAGATAATTGAGTGATAGTGAAATGATCGGTGATATCAGAGTCGAGCGTACTATATCTTCACATGAGGTCGTGTCGATCGGTCATACATCGATTGTAACGCGAGAATAAAAATACTACTTAAAAATTGATAAAATAATAATATCATTAAAGTAAAAGGCTACGATGAGTGTTGTGACACAATGTGGGAAGATATAGACGCGATCGCGCCGTCGGGCAGCAGTCCGGGGCGCCCGGCGACACGGTCTCCGACCAAGAAAGGAAACGAAAACGAGTCACAGTTCACATAAGCCAATGCATACATCCAAGAGCCCAGAATCTTAAGGGTTTGAATCGAGGTGTCGCTCGAATACAACGTGGAAAGCCTCGTCGGCATGCAGCGAGGCGGCCGGACGGCGACGCCTCGCGAGGCGAGAGGCGCGTGCGGCGCGGGCCGGGCGCCGCGGGCCGGCCGCCGGCGCGAGCACAGAGCCACAGAACCACAGATCAAATGCAGTTGGGGCGCCTGACCCGCCAGCTAGCTCTACGACGACAACGTAAACGACATAAAAAATCTCCAAATAATCAAAAAACGAAAAACCAATCGTCGACTTTAAAAACGTAAACACCAACGCTAACGTCTAAAATAAACATACAAGTATACGAAGGTGACGATTTAAATTTCTCCTTAAAGACTACCTTTGGTCTGTTTTCTGCTCACTAACCTTAGGCACAGGGAGAAGTTTTTGTGTACTACGACTGACCTGTAGCAGAGAGCGCTCAGGGCAAATACTATGAATACCCCCCCTACCACAGACATGAGCACCGCCACGAGGAATACCGTGTTCGAGCCGTGGTAGTTCTCTGCGCCCAAAGAGAAGAGTAAGTCACGCGCGGGCCGGCACGCTCGTCGTCGTCCCGGCGCGTGGCGCGTGACGCGTGCCACTGGGGAGTGACACGCGGCGCGCGACGCGGCGGGGCGGCGAGGACACGCGAGCGGCGCCGGCGGGACCCAGTTCCAGTAACAATACACGACACGACACTGCAGGCAAAGGCGACGGATACAGTGCAACACCGAGTTACCCGGCTGTTACCTGGAGCAGTACGCCGTCCAGGCGAAACCCACGAACACGGACAGCACGACCGCGAGTAATAATAACACCATGTTCACGGTGCTCATCTTATTCCCCTCGATCTCACCTGGAAGAGAGGGGTCCCGCGCGTTAGTGCGCTGGCGCCGCCCGCGCTTGTATCCACGCCTCTCCGAGCATTGCTCCTCAATCTCAAATCTCAAAACTTCGCGACTTATGAAGCCCTCATTAATTCTATATTTGTTTTTAAAAGCTTTTGCCCACTTTTGTACTTATAATGATAATTTAAGAAAAACTCGAAACGATTTCGAAGAGCAGTGCTCGGATAAATTCGGCCAATTACACATGAAAAAAAAAACGTATACATCAATAGCAAAGGAAAACAGTAGGGGGAATATTAATAGAGGTAAGAAGGAGGCACCTGAAATCATAAATCAGCGATACATATTAGTAATCACCAGTAAAATAAACTGCAAGAAAAAAGCAAGACAGTTATGAAATTAGGAAAACAGAACACATTTATACACAATACACAGCACAATAAATAATACACAGACACAATAAATAATACACAGACACAATAATCCACAGTCTACAAAAACAATTTACAAAGAAAGTCAAGTTTAAATAAATTTAATAACATGTAAATATAGAAATGATACACAGAAAGTCTTTTCGTAATTATTGTTAAGTTATTAAGTTTACTAATAAGAGACCATTAACAAACACACAACATAGACAATTTAAAATTCAAATGTAAGCAAAGACGAAAATATAATGCTCTATACGGGCTCTTCCATACAGACATTTTTGTAATAGAGTCATGCTGCTCCCAGCACAAATGGGCCGTTTCGAAAGAACTACCCTCTCATAAAAATCGAGGCGAGGTTTAACCTCCCACCCTCTCTTTTCTCTTCCCAACCCTTCCTCTTTTGGGTTGGCAACATGCATGTTATGCTTCAAGTATCGCAAGCTTTCATAGGTTGCAATAACTGCTTACCATCAGGCGGGCTGTATTCTTGTTTGACAAGCTTGTGACTAACTTCGCTTCGTTGTGTTGGTTTTGAAATTACGAAGGAGCACCAGCTAGTCTGACATTTTGTCTGTTTGGAAAAGCCTGTCCATAGAATAAGGTAACTGTGTACTGTATAGCTATTTTGTTTTAGTAATACTTGAATATTTAGAGCACGATAAAATAATACTCAGATAATACTCAGTTTTTCTCTTTTTATTAGTTAATGAAAATTACCAAGTAGTTATTTAGTAGCTAACCGTTTCAAAGACATAATAGATTTTCTATTGTGTCTGTTGTGTGGGCAAAAATATACCATAAATGAGACCCATTTATGGTATATTTTTGTAAAGTTAACTGAATAAGAGTATACTTAAGTTTAGGATGTTGCAAAATTAAAACTTAAATTCTTTTTTTTTCTGATTGATTTATATCCAAAACCGTGTATAGGAGTTCTTATTTTGATAAGCAAACTTAACTTATCATGTAGCTGTCACTGCTATCATGGAGCCGGTATGCAATAAATAATTCTTTTAACCGTTGAAAGGTTCATGAAATTTCATGGTCGAACGCTTGATGTAACTTTCTGGTGATGTACAATTTACGACAAAAATATATTCATCGTATCAACAAGCAAATTAATAGTTCAGTGCTATATTTAATTTTTAAAATAAAAAATAATTGTGCGGTCGGGGGACTTTTGCTTGTAGTAGGCTCCATACAAACACAGATATAGCATACAGCATTTTGTTCCGTGACGATTTGTACTAAATCGCACTACTCGTAAGCCGTGTTAAGGAACTTCGTTTCAAACCGATATATTAAGTAATGCGTACTGTTAAAAGTTACCTCACATGACATTTACAACTGACAAATGTCAGAATCATATTCTATTGACGGCCAGAGGATAGTTAAGTTGTTTATCTACAAAGGAACTCGTATCTACAGCCTTGATATTATAAGCAGTTTCCATTAATACATATATTATCTTTAACTGGTTTCGACTCACCATACGGCGTTTCCTTTTTGGTCATGTTGTAAGCCGCTTTAGTCGCGTTGTCCGGGACGTAGGGCGTCGGCGACGGCGGCAAGGCGTCCGGCTGAGAGCAGTCCGGTCCCGTCCATCCTCGGTTACACACGCACTTGTTTAAGTTTGAACATGTCTGGAAGTAAAATAAATCTAATTTAGTGTATTTTATAATGTTGGAACATTAATTTATACGAATATCTGTCTAATAAAAATGCTTGGGGCTCTTTCAATAGCTGGATCTGACTGTAGATTCAAATTTTGTAATATTTATAACACAATTGTAAACCAATCTATATTTGAAAAGAGTAATTATCAACTTTCTTGCCCTTTAGTCTCTGTAGAAACAGTTTACCGAACCGGTGGTAGCGCTTGACGATTCAAAAGTACATTTTAAAAGTTTTCTTCTATAAAAATAATTTTGATTTTGATTTATAGTAATTTATATATAATAGTACTAGCGACCCGCTCCGGCTTCGCACGGGTATAAAATATATAGCCTATGTCATTCACTGAAAAAATTATTAAAATCGATCCAGTAGTTTTGATTTATTCATTACTGCCCGTGGCCCGCACGCGTTAAATGTAATTATTTACGACATCACATTAGATTTTTAAATTTTTTCTCTACTATTTTTATACATATAAACCTTCCTCTTCAATCAGTCTATCTATTAAAAAAACCGCATCAAAATCCGTTGCGTAGTTTTAAAGATTTAAGCATACATAGGGACAGAGAAAGCGACTTTGTTTTATACTATGTAGTGATTATAAAAAAACGAAATTTGTGAAAACGTGAAATCATAAATGAAAAGAAACAAATTTAAAAAATCTTTCGTGAATTTATTTTCAATGAAGGCATACCAATTATATTAATGACAAATTTAATATTGGCTGCGGTTATGGTCGTCAGACATTTATAATAATTATGAAATTCTAATTGAACTTCACTTAATAAATACGAAGCCGACATTCAGAAGTTTAATTTAGAATTACTTTCAGTCGAAAATTCGAATGGCTAAATGGTATTAAATCAAATTTAGACGTCAGAGGCAAAGTTTTTGAGGGATGGATTGCTCGAAGTTTCCGAATCCTCCATATTATAAATAACTTTTAACTGAATTCACTGTTGACTTACAAAACTTCTGTTGGTATAGGATGTTTAGATTTTTGCAGCTATTGGTAAAAAGGTCGTGTTTTAGTTCGAGGGTGGTGAAAGAAAAATATTATACATAACGTAAGTTAACATAGCCAGGTTTCAGATTTTGAAGTCAAGAGATGTCGAAACTGGACTTTGTTTTTTTTAACGTGAAGACACTTCACTGATATTGCAATCTAGCTTACTGTTAGGCCTTTTATTGCAAGAGGCTAGGCAGGTACCAAAGTAGTGTCAGTAATTCCACCGTAAAGCAGTATACTGTGTTTCGGTTTAAGAGACACTGTAGCTAGTGAAATTACTAGGCAAAGGAGATTTAAGAACCAATATCACGAGATTAACGCGTGGTTACATCCACAAATGTATGGTGTTGCAAACGTTCATAGGCTACGATAACCGCTTGCCATCAGATGGGTCGTATCGTATATTGAGACGAATTGAGAACCTTCTCTTTTTGTTTGAAGTACGTTGAAAATTATCTATTTTTAGGAATAAGTTCCATAATGCGGCTTGCGGGTAGTGCGGCTTAGTAGAAATCGTCACGTAACGAAATGGCGTATGCTGTGTGTGTGCTTGTGCGTGTATCGAGCCTACTGCAAGCAAATGAGTACACGAGCAAGCTAGCGCGTAACCGGGTGTGAAACTCTCTCTCTCTCTCTTTCTGTCCCTGTCTCTTTTTATCATATAACCTATTGAAATATACAGATTTTATTTCCAATTACATTCGGAGTTAAAGAAAAAACGTAAGGAACTTCGTTCCTGACGGGTTCCCCGACCGCAGATTTTTTTTCACTTCATTTTGTTTCGTTATAAAGACGAGAATATGTAGGTTGCGAGATTGAAACAAGTTTAAAACAAGTTAAATTGTTTGGTCTCGAAGCCGGAGGAGGTAAAACGAATTATTATCCACAGGTACAGGTGTCAACAAGTCTTGTTGAGTTTTAACAATGTTTGTGTTACCAGCTTAACAATATTCAGAATAATGCGAGCTAACTTCCTACTCTCGTCTTTGTAAGTTCTCTCCAAAGTATAAGTACTTTGAGGTTTTCTTAAAGATGCCTGGTTGTTATTTAACAATTATGTCATATAGAATTAATAGTTTATTGATATATTTTTAAATTATTTCACTTAATAATTGTTAATTTAATGAATATTTGGGATCACTCAAATTTCAAACATATTCTGATCGATTCGTAATTACAAGCCCTTATTATCTTACATAATTCGTAAGTCTATAATTTTAAATTGGTCTGATAATGTTACCAGAAGAAAGGAACTCCTTTATTGTACAACACAATCACCCGCTGTCATAATTTGATAAATTGCGAAGCTCTAATTGTTCAGGGTATAACTATGGGAACTTAAAATTAGCTGTAAATATCCCATCATTACAGGATATAACACCGTCGCTTTTGGATTAATTAATTTCGTTTTGTCAAGAACAATCCGTTTATTTTATTAAACACAATTCTTGACACTGGTACTGCCAATTTTATATTTAATACCTAAAATACTTACGTCCAATACAAAGCAATAGATTAGATAATTGAATTAATTGGTTCGTCAAGCAGAAATCGAGAAAACATTTTAATGGTGCGAACAACACCATTTCAAGCGTAAAAACGGTTGGCATTCCAATAAAATGACTAAATTTTGTCTACAAAATATTGAAACCATTTCATAATTACCATTAAGATATAGGATTATTCAAGCATCTTATTTTAAAATGCAAAAAATACCAAAGATAGAAGTGAAAATTCAGGAACAGGTAAAAGATGATGTTAACTGCCAATGGCTGCTGAAAAGCGTCCACTATTAATAAGAAGGCTTTGGAAACTTAACTCACCTTCTTCTTCCTAACATTTTCCCCGGTATTTTATCTACCCAGGGTCTGCTAAGGTCTCTAATGACTCTTATCCGGATTTGATTGGTTACTAGTTTTTACACAGACCGATTGCCATCTGAACTACGCAACCCTAAGGGTGAACGAGCAACTTATTGGATATGGGCAAATTAATTATCAACTGTTAATTAACGATTATTATCAGATGTTATGTTATAACAACCGTGACTGACAGCTTAACGTGCTCTTCGAGAAAACCGGAAACTTAACCCACCATGACGCATTATTACCGGTCGGCAGATACAGATCAGAAATCATATGATATTTGTCCTATACATACAATTTTAATTAACCGTAAAATCATACATCAGGAAAGAAACAAAATTTGAATCAAAGTAAAACTGCTTGCACAGTATTGAACTCTCGAAATTTGGTTTCTACACACTGAGCAATCGCCATTTATATATAAACATCGAATCCTATACGATGGATTGAAAAGTTTATCAATCACTCAAATTCTAAACCCCATTCAGCACAATCAAAGTCCACAGAGCGTATATTTGAATGAAACGATTTGACTATTCATGTAGCAACAAGTTCGATAAAACTTAATCCACATCGAGTCGGTCACAATGGAGCGAGATATATAGAGACTAGATTATCAAATGCATTCAAAACGCTTATGCATGGTTGTTAGAACAAGTTGGTTGCTGAAATTATTGAGTGATTTTGTATTATATATATATTTTTGTAAATTATTATTCGTTAAATTGGTTCTGAAATTGACAGTATCTGATTTGGTGTTGTGTGTAAATAGGTCAGATTGGCCGAGAAAATTCGTATTTTCGATTCCGAGGCATGGGCGTTGCTAGCATTTTCCTAATTTAGGGTCCTTTGGGTGGGCAAAATTCATATTTTCGATTGCAAATCGTTGAAAAAACCTTATATTCGTGTATTTTGGCAATGAAAGGGGGTCGGTACGCTAGGCATGAAAGTAATGCCACTTGTCCTCGTGGCACATTTTCTTTCGTTTTTATCATCCGTCATCAATCTTTTGAAGCTATCTATCTTAACATATATAGACGCAAATAAGCAATACGACGACGATGTGGCGCAGCGGTAGCGAACCTGCCTTAAACGCCACAGGTCGCGGGATCAATTTCCGCTCGGAGCATAATATGTTTGTATTGTCCATGCATGCATATTTCCCGGTCTGGGTGTATTTGTCCTTGTCATTGTGAATGTTTCCGGACTTACATAAATCTGAAATTGCCAAAAATTTGACCAATACTTAAAAAAATTCATACAAAGCAAGTTGTTCAAAATTTTCAAACGCGTTTTTCTCGAAATTACATTCGTGTGGGTTGACATGGTATTGATTATTTGCGTCCATATATGTTACACATTTTGAAGCTATCTATCTTAACATATATATTATGTTACACAATAGATAGGGGTTGCTAGCTCGACGACGTACAAAAATTTTGTGATAATCCGATTTAGGACTCCAGATCTAAACCAAACTCCACAAACCTTAAGAGATAATTATCCGTGCCCAATATTTTCAAAATTCTTGAAGGTCTAATTGGTTCATTTTAAACAGATCAATTAATAAATAATAATAATAAACGCTACACACTCAACGGCCCCCATTAGGATATTGATATCCTGTGTCGGGGTCCGGAAACATACACAATGACATGGACAAACACACCCAGACCGGAAAATATGCTTGCATGGTCAATACAAACATATTATGCTCCGAGCGGGAATCGAACCCGCGACCTGTGGCGTTTAAGGCAGGTTCGCTACCGCTGCGCCACAACGTCGTCATATATATATCAATTATACGGCAGAATACGAAATATAATAATGTATGTGAAATTTGAAATAGGTTTCGTCATCAGATAAAGGCGTTCCAGTAAGTCAGTTTAGACTCATTTTACTATAAGATCACCATCAGATAGTTATTGTCAATGGCATTGACCCCTTAATATTCAAGCCAAGTTCGGTGAAACTAATTCACAGTTAGTATACAATAGAACCACCCAACAGCTCTGAGTTATTCAACTTCGCAAATTGTGTTCGAAAATCTCAATTCTGTAGGTACGTGTGGGCTGATTTGAGACAGATTGTAGGTGAATAATGTCGGTAAATAAAGCTAAAATTTATTTCATAATGACTAGTATCTGCTCGGAAATTTGTCTTCGACGACCTTAGAATTATCTCCAAAGAGAAATGAAAGATTTGTAAGTGAATAAAGTTCTATTAGAAACATCTACACCAAATTTATCTTTGTCCTGTAATTATATTTATATATTGATATTGATAATTGAAAAAAGTACCCTACACTGTTAACCCAGTGTGCTAAATTTTAACCAAATCCTTTTAGACTTTTTTGCTTTATTATGTAACAAACATCGAAACGCATTTATAACATTAGTAGCATAATATTTCACTTTTTAACAAAATATTAAATTGACCACCAAAATGATGGGACTAGTATAGCTAGAAGGCAAGAATCGAAAGAAGAAACTACATTTAATTTTAAACTGGAAAAAGTTTTTTTAATACATTAAAGTTCATTTTATAATTCTACGTGACATTGGCTCAGAAATATACAATAAATTGGCACAAATGAAAACCATTAACTTATTCATCAACCATGAATCAACTAACATTTTATAATTTTTGTAAACAATAATTGTATCAGTTCATCAATACGTCCCAGTCTTAAGCATCTTTTTGTGACTAAACACGTACACACTGAACGGACCCCATTAGGATAGTTATATCCTGTATCGGGGGTACGGAAACATACACAATGATATGGACAAATATACCCAGACCGGAAAATATGCTTGCATGGTCAATACAATATGTTTGTATTGACCAAGTTTTATGCTCCGAGCGGGAATCGAACCCGCGACCTGTGGCGTTTAAGGCACGTTCACTACCGCTGCGCCACAACGTTGTCGTGACTAAGTGACTCAGTTGGCAGTCAAGCATACACCCTAATGTTAAACGGCTGTCGTAGCCTATGAGCGCTTGCAGCATCATACATTTGTAGGTGTCACTCATGCGTTGCCAACCTCGAGATATTAGTAATTTCACTAGCTACCCTATCCTTCAAACCGAAATACAGTGTGTTTTGCGGTAGAATAACTGACACTGCGGTGGTACATACCAAGCCGGCCTCTTACAATAAAAGACCTACCAGTAGTTTTATTTTTTGCTTATCAAGAAGATAAGCTAACGTTTTTTTTTTTAACTAAGCAGATTAAGCGGGGTCTGCTTATACTTGAACTCTTATCCGGATTTGACAGCTTACTAATTTTTACACACAGCGATTGCCGTCTGACCTCCGCAACCTTAAGGGCGAACCAGTAACTCATTGGATAAGAGCAAATTACCTATTAAGAGTTAACGATTGTTATCACATGTCATGATAACAACCGGGACCGACAACTCAATGTGCTCTCCGAAGCACGGTGGAGACACCCACAAGGCTCAAAACAGGCTGACTACTAGCACGCCACATAGTTCGTCAAACGCCAAACAGTATTATTTCCCTACCTTATCGAACGAAACGAAGTACGTATACTTTATAATAGACTATGTGAGAGTAGTACTACCCTGATATTCATTTATAATGAAAACGGTAAGAATAAATTGTATAAAACTAATTTAATTGAATTTATACCGCAATTTATAAGTTCTAATACAAAAATTAAACACGAGACTAGCAACATGGAACTGATTAAAACTTGATCCTGCGTTTACAACTAACAGGAACAGAAACGTGACAGATAGTGAACGGCAAACATCATCTCAACTTAGTTGCAGTCAAATAGTGTAGCCTGTTAATCTGGGAACTATTTAAACAGGGCTTTAGCGAAATTAAATTGTCGCTGTTACATAATATGGTAAAGGCTTAACTTGTATTTTAGCTGCAGTTCATACATTATAAATAAATGCTAAACTAAGGGATGTTAGATATTATAAACGGTGTCAGGAACACACACACAAACCCACACACAGAATAACTCTGTCTCTGTCTGTCTGTCGCGCTGTCACGCCAAAACTACTGAAATGATTTTAAAAAACACATACTACATGATATAAACTTACTAAAATAAAAAAATAAAACTGTCATACTGATAGTAACTACACTGTGGCAATGACTTCGTTATCTTAGTACCGAAGAGTTATAAAACTTGTAGGGGTATTCTAAAAAAAGCTGTGTTTTTGATTAGCATCTGATTGTCAATCGTCTGAATTATTTTTGTACAAATATTGTTTTGTCTGTAAATGAATTTTGTAAACAATTTTTTGAGAAAATAAATACTTTAACCACAAAATGTACAATTCTAGTTACGTAATCACAAACACGAGTTCTAATCAAGTCGAATAATCCACAAGTTAATAATATTTCAAAGGAGATCTCAATAATTGTCGACGAACTTGAATCGGTACGGTCCGAGTCTAATTTGTCAGTTACGAATTCCAATTATACTAAGTTAGTTCTTAATAATCTAAGTCTATTTGTAATGTCAGTTCTATCAAAGGTATTAGAGTGATATGGAGTTGATTATTTGTTCGTTACATATTGTAATTATTGTAGTAATTGACATATTATATGAATATTACATTACATGTAATAATGCTTTGACACCATTTATATAGTTAAAATAGGTAAACGATTTGGATATAGTGATTGTGAATTTATTTTGTAATTAGCGCTGCAGGCCCAAACTCCTCCTCTTATATATCTCGTTCTTCTTAGCATTATTCCCGGTATTTCACCAGGGTCTGCTTATACTCTTATCCGGATTTGATCGGTTACTAGTTTTTACACAGAGCGATTGTCATTCGACCTCTGCAACTCTAAGGGCGAACTAGTAACTCAATGGATAAG
Organism: Hestina assimilis; assembly: GCA_023373885.1. Lineage (NCBI taxonomy): Eukaryota > Metazoa > Arthropoda > Insecta > Lepidoptera > Nymphalidae > Hestina > Hestina assimilis. The sequence continues at coordinate 14,935,681 of CM041744.1, forward strand.
AGCAAATTACCTATCAACTTAACGATTTTTATCAACAAGGACAAACTCCCCGCAACCAGCACGCCACAACGGTCAGCGTCTGATCATATTTCCATTAATAGTAAATATTAAGGCACAGAAGTATACCAATACTTTTGATCAAGAGAAATTAGTACGCACGAGCCTGAGCACATTAATATGCGAAATCACTAGTGCAAACAGATTTGCATGTACGCATACAGGCAAACGTATAAGCTTTGCATAATATAGATGTAGACAATAGATGCATAGAAGAGATCACGTAATTTATGTGCTTGAATTTTGGGTATTACCAATGTATAATTTGTCTTTGTGGGTCTCCCCACCATGCCTCGGAGAGCACGTTAAACTGTCGGTCCTGAGTGTTATCACATAACATCTGATAATAATCGTTAACTCTTGATAAGTGAATTGCACTTATACAATGAGTTACCGGTTCGAACTTACGGTTGTAGAGGTCAGACGGCAATCGCTATGTGTAAAAACTAGTAACCTATTAAATCCGGTCATGAGTAACACGCAGACTCTGGGTACACAAAAATAATAGGAAAATTCTAGGAAGAAGAAGACCAATGTTTAATTTAACATCATATCTCAATAACAACGATAATTATTGGCGTGTCCTAAAAAAAAAGACTATGCAAATTCGATCGCCTATGTTTGAGGATCAGGTACACAAACAAAACCAATATGGATGTTATGATCGCTGGTTAGGTCTTCTAATTTGAGTATTTCCAAAAAAGTGGAACTTTTGCCGGCATACGTGTTCCCTCCTTCTTATAAACTGGGCTCCCTCAAACGAGGCGTGAAAAGGCATCTTGCGAGTAGGCAGTGCGAGGGTGGCTAACGCAGTACCCCTGGGCAACCGTATTAGCACTTTACTGCCACTTACTACTAGGTGGAGTAGAGTCATATGCCATACTTTTCAAATAAAAATCAACATAATTTTCACGTAATTATTCCGGAAGCTAAAGCCTTTTAAAAGAAAATAAACTGGAAAAACCAAACACATTGAATTAACAACCTTTTTTTTTTGAAGTTATTAAAAAAGTTGGTGACTATTGTTAAATTTCATAGCTTGGAAATTATTCTAAAATACAGAATTCAGGTAGATGGTTCAGTGTGTTTTAACAACTGGCTATCTCTCGTAGCTATCACCAATGCAGAGAGTGCGGTTGTAAACGCATTAGACCGGGTTGCACAATCTGATTTGTGAACGAAGGTACGCTCTGACAGGATAGGGTTACCTTAATACTGAATAAACTTGGATGCTAAAATACTAGCAGAATTGAAATTTTAGTTAATTTTATCATTACTATTTTTAGATTTTTGTAACGCCAAATAAATACTGAAGAAAAAATGCTTTGTGTTGCTGGTAAATTATAGTCTGTGTAAATAATGGATGTCTCAAAATTGAACAGTATTCATACGTATCAAGAATAACTATTATCTTAGCATCTTGTTGCCTAAATGGCTAACTGGTCTGAGGAAGTACTGACCACAAAGATATTGTTGCAGTAATGTAGAGTAAATTAATGATAAAGCTGAGGTTGTTGAACCCCACTTTCATTTATTTTCAACCTCTTTCTCTCATCCCAATAATTTGGGTCTAAAACGTTATGATACTGGTATTCCAAGCGCCTGCAGTGACCGCTTAGCGTCAGTCCGTAATTTTGTTTTCTATAATGGTTGCGGTGTAAAATACATAGTCTAACAAAATCTCATCAGAATCAGAAACAATCACTATAATTCACAAACAGTCCCAACTCCAGCAGATAAAGCAAGTTTCAGAAACACGTGCATGTAAATACCAAAACATCCAGTTTCCAAAGCCGGACCAAAAGTTCAGTGTCGCTTTACGTTAATTCAGGACGAGGTGCTAATTACTGAAGTATAAGCTGAGATGAACGTTTTTAAATCAAGAGTGGAAGCGATTAGTAAATAGGGGTGAAAATAGAATCAGAAAGATTTTAAAAATGGTTTTATGGCGCAATCTTTTTCAGATTAATATCATATCAATATATTTAGAATTATCAAACAATTATTCGATTTGACACCATTGCGGCGTTGTGGGTAGCGAGTCTGACGTAGCCTCGACGGTTGCGTGTTCGATTCCCGTTTGGGCAGATATTTGGTAAAATTTCTGTTTCGTACTGGGCGTTTGTCCGTGTGGATCTGATAATAATCGTTAACTCTTGATAAGTAAATGCCTCTTATCCAATGAGTTACTGGTTCGCCTTTAGGGTTGCGGAGATCAGTTGTAAATCGCTTCGTGTAAAAACATGTAACCTGTCAAATCCGGATAACAGTAATAAGCAGACCCTGGGTAAAAATAAAATACCGGGAATAATTATACGACAAAGAAGAAGATACAATTATTCGATTACCTTTAGCTGCCGCTTTAGCGCCATTATAATATATTATCTTTTGATATATTATCTTCTAAATAGTCAGGAGTAGTTACATATTCGGTGTCAACTAGACCCAAATGACGGTAGTTAGATATTCGATGTTAGTTCATTGTCAGTACGTTTATATAAATAGCCATGCAGCGTGGTATATGTACGTATTTTTAATGATTGCGTCTTGGTGTACGGACCGTCGTCTCTCGCTAAACGGTCCGACCTAACCTTGTCATTCTTTTGGCATATAGCTACATACCGATCAGCCCTTTAGTAATTGATATAATGTTCATGATTTCATATTAAGTTATATACCTCTGTCCGTTTTTGATGTTTGAGAGTGACGTTCCGACAGACAGTTAACACGACAGGCCTTTATGCCTCTCACAATATATATATGTCTGTTTATTTAAGCGAAATACCGCTCATTAACCCACTCACTTATCATGAGATCTTTGAAATTATCCTTGACTTTAGATTTTGCACAATTGCTCTGTGTGCGATGTAGATTCTCGGAAAGAACGGATTTTATGATAGTTTTAGTAAAAAAAAAACTATTTTATCATGTCACCCATCTATAGAGTAACTACTTCTAAAGCTGCAAGCCCGAGAAGCTCATATTCGGGAGCGCTCACTGATCGGTAAACGATCGGTGGGTTAAGCAACTTTAGACGCGGTCAGTGACGAGATGGGTGATCGCATAGTGGTATTTCACCTGAGCGTCTCCGTGCTTTGGAGAGCACGTAAAAAGTCTGTCCCGGCTGTTACCAATTTGATAGTAGGTAAAAAGTTACGTCAGAAGCCTATACGAGCGACCTGAACAACTCTGACACTAGGTTGGCCACTAACCACTGGATAAGAAGAAGTCTAATTACAACCATGAAACTTTTTTATGTTACAAGTTGGCAAACAAGCATACGGCCCACCTGATGGTAAGTGGTTGCCGTAGCCTATGCGCGCTTGCAGCACCATTAGTAATGCCACTCACGCGTTGCCAACTACGAGATATTGGTTCTTAAATATCTTCTCCCCAGTAATTTAACTAGCGTACAGTGCCCTTCGAACCGGAACACAGTAATGCCTAAGCACTACTATTTGACGGCAGAATATTTGAAACTAGCCGGAAACTCTTGCAACAAAAGACCTACCACCAGTGAACTTGAATGGAGTATATAATCAGGACACGCGATAGTTACCACAAATCGCTTATACATTGTACTCAACTTTTAACGTAGAATCCATTGAGCAAGTTATAATTAATGGGGTCCGAACTACCTCGGCGGGTCGATTAAATGATATTGAATTAAAACTCAGCTCACTCTACCTGGAACTAATGGACGCTTTGCAAAAGTGATTTGTTGAAAACTAAATTTAAAATTTCTAGTTAGTTTCTTATCTGTTGGACTTTACGGTGAGTTAGATAAAAAAATAAATAAACGCTACACACTCGTTACCTCTAGGCTCCTATTAGGCAGGGGTTCTATTTTAAACAATAAAATAATGTATTCCATAAAAAGCGATACAATACATCTATTTAAAAAAAAGTAACAGTCATATTTCTAGAAAAGTGTTATTATTCTGTGAATGATTTTTTAAATAATAAAACAACTAAGATTTTGTTTGCTAATTATTATTATTATTATTATCTTTTTTAAATCTTTTTGTTCTTATTATTATTATTATTATTATTTCGGTTTTATATTTCTATATTCACCTTTTCAGGTATTATTATTAATTAATTATTATGCCTATTTTGAATTGTATACCATTTATTGACGATTTATTTTTGACATATCTCCTTTACGTAATATTTTTTAATTTTTTTTAAGTATATTTGCATGCCTCGTTTAAGGCAGATTGTACAAGGCTCAGAATATTGTAGAAACCGAAAAAAAAATTATGTACCTACTTTCAGCAAATAAATGATTGATTGATTGAACCTTAATCGAATAAGGATTTCAATGTCATAGTTTGTTGAGTATCGATTTAATTTATATATTTAAAAAAAAAAAACGTAACGCAATACTGCTGCTAAAGTAAAGCAGACTGCTTCCTCTCCTGTTATGGAGAAGGATAAGGAGCTTAATCCACCACGCTGCTGCACTTCGGATTGGCGGATATACATGTTTCAGTATTTCTATCAAGACATGTAGGTTTCCTTACGATGTTTTCTTTAAATATTGAGGGCTTGCTCTGGATTTGGAACTGCGATCTTTGTTTCAAGTCAATATAATTATTTGTTTGAAGCAGAAATGAGAAGAAAAAATTTCTTTTTTAATACCTAAAAAAATTATCCAAACTTACCCCTCTAGCGGAACACTCGTTGTTGTTGTGGTCGGTGGGGCACTTGGTGTGGTCGATGTAAGGGAAGATGGAGGCGCAGGTCTGGTTGACGCATATGAGGTTGTCGCCGCACGGCGTGCCGTCGCGCACCAGGCCCAGCGGCCCGATCTCCGAGTACTCCGGGAGGCCTGTCGTTGCTCTGTAAGTATTGATTTTTTTCTTTAACAATGGCTCCTTATTAATGTAAGAAAAGAGGCAATGGACAGAAATGTAATTTTAGTTTTTTTTTCCCATTTAAGTAAGACATTCGCTTGCTGGTTTTATTTTTTATTGGCATCTATTGGCTGTTGGAAGGCCAAACTGTTCAAATGCCGTTGGATCGAAATTGAACATATAACCGTTCTATATATTATATACATGTATATATGTACTGTCGCCTTTTTTGTTTCTGTATTATTACGTTCGAAATGAGCGAAAATACTCTTAGTTAAGCTAGTAATCGCAATAAATTTTATTTTTATTACTTAAGCCTGGCCAGATATTGCACTTTCATTTTAATATATATAGATTGTTTAGACTAGAGGTCATGTCGCAGTAAATTTTACCCAAAAAAATTAATAAAAGTTTTTTTTTTATGTTACAAGCTGGCAACCAAGTTTACGGCCCACCTGATGGTAAGTAAATAAATAAATAAATAAATAAACGCTACACACTCAACGGCCCCCATTAGGATAGTAATATCCTGTGTCGGGGGTCCGGAAACATTCACAATGACAAGGAGGTAAGTGGTTGCCGTAGCCTATGAGCGCTTGCAGCACCATTAGTAGGCGCCACTCACGCGTTGCCAACCTCGAGATATTAGTTCTTAAATCTCGTCTGCCCAGTAATTTCACTAGCGTACAGTGCCCTTCAAACCGGAACACAGTAATGCCTAAGCACTGCTATTTGGCGGCAGAATCTTGGACACTGCGGTGGTAGGTAGGTATACCTAGCCGGCCTCTTGCAACAAAAGACCTACCACCAGTGTGACTGATTGCACTGGTGGAATAATCTCTGCTGTGACAGAGGTTATCCCAACAGCGGGCGATGATGTCGTTACATCCCGACGCCGATGAAAGTAACTTAAGAAACCCCTTAAATTAAGATTTTCATTTCATATTGACGCTTTAATAATATAACTTCATACTAATCTAAAACTAATATTATAAATGTGAAAGTTTGGATGGATGTTTGTTACTCTTTCACGCAAAAACTACTAAACAGATTTTTATAAAATTTGGTACAAACATAGATAATTACCTGGTTTAACATATAGGATTTTTATCCCGGAAAAATGTTGGGAGCCGCGGGCATAGCTAGTGCTTTATAAAACATACAAATTTTTAGAAAAAGTCGAGGAGATATTTTATAAACTCACTTGCAATCGTATTCATTTCCCTTTATCGTGATTACAGTTCTCGTGTAGTATTCGTCCATACCAGGAACAACCGGATACCTGTTTCCGGATTGACACTGCAATGATCCGCATCTCACGTTCCTAAAATCAAAAGTGTTTAGCGTTCTTATAACTTATAAATTTTAGACACGAGATGGAGTTAAAGAACGTGACAAGAGAATTAATCGGTAGAATAGAATTGAAAAGTAACAAATATTTACACATAAAACAGAACAAAAAGTGTTTACAAATGATCAGTTCATACAACGGAATATAGAATCCATAATCTGCAATTTTACTGTGACGACCGTTGTGGCGTGCTGGTAGTGAGCCTGATTTGAGCCACGACGATCGCGGGCTCGGAACAGATGTTTGTTATAAATATCTGTGTCGGTGTGGGCGTTTTTATGTGGGTCTCCCCACCGTGCCTCGGACAGCACGTTAAGCTGTCGGTCCCGGTTGTTATCATAACATCACATAATAATCGTTAACTCGTGATACGTAATTTGCACTTATCCAATAAACTTATTGGCAAAAACTAGTAACCTGTCAAATCAGGATAAGGATATAAGCAGACCCCACGTAAATGTCGGGAATAATGCTAGATGAATATTCTGCACCATCATTGTTAACAAAATAAATGTTTTTTGTTGATTTTGTTTCACACTTACTCTGATTCACACTTCATATAATTCCCGTTATTGTCTTTGCCACAGTGCCCCGTCACTGAACCTTTAGAGTTGAACTGTTCGAAGCATTCCTTATCCGCCCCGTTGGAACCTGTGCCCCAGATCTTTTCACACTGGTTAGAGAGCGTGGGGCAATGTCCGGCGAAGCAGTATCCTTTTGAAGACTCACAGGGCTCGCCGTTCTTTCGATATGCGTCAGTGGGACAGGATCCTGATACGCCATTGCAGGTTTCCTCCAGGTCACACTCGTTCGATGCTTCTCGGCAGACGATACCACGGGGTTTGAGCTGTTGATAATGAAAAGATAATTTATATAAAAACCTGATAACTTTGAAGATACAAAGATGAAATGATGTAGAGTACCAGGCATCGTTCACAACATTCGCCTTCCGCACACTGGGCTTCCTTAGTGAGTCTGCAAGTGAAGGGGTCGCAGCAAGGGTTGAGATGCTGACATTCAGATATCGTGCCGCAGTCGCACTCCTCGCCTTCGTCCAGACGACCGTTACCGCATTGACGATGTACCACCAACTGAGTAAAAATGTATAATTAATAAATTTTACTACACAAGGAGAGATAGAGTTCCTACGCGAAGACAAACTATTTTTATTTTTTTACTTTTTAAGATTAGAGGAAAATGTAGATACTACTTTACTGAAATCTGAAATTTACTGAAATGTGTTACCTATTAAAATAATTATAATGTAATGAATGTTTTCGAAATTACACATTGTAAACATTAAGAGCAAACAATTTCACTGGTAGGTCTTTTGTTGCAAGAGGCCGGCTAGGTAGGTACCACCGCAGTGTTCAATATTCTGTCGCCAAATAGTAGTGCTTAGGCATTACTGTGTTCCGGTTGTAAGGGCACTGTAGGCTAGTGAAATTACTGGGCAGAGGAGATTTAAGAACTAATATCTCGAGGTTGGCAACGCGTGAGTTGCGCCTACTAATGGTGCTGCAAGCGCTCATAGGCTACGGCAACCACTTACCATCAGGTGGGCCGTATGCTTGTTTGCCAACTTGTAACATAAAAAAAAAAATTTAAAACCAACCTAAACAATGGTATAGTAGATGACTTAAAGACTACGAATACGTTTTTGGGTGGAACACAAACATTTTCAGAAAATAAGTACATACATCACAACAGTTTAATTTCTTTATGGCTTTGCATAATTTTCCTTCAGTAAAAAACTGTTTAACAGTTGAGATAATAAATAGGTCACAGAAAGTGGAACGAGTTAAAGAATAAAACATTGTAATTTAACTTCCATTCTTCGCTATTCCCGCTTTTGTTTCGTAATTAACTTAAATCTAACGAATATAGTCGGATTAAGAGTTTTTCAAAAAGGAACTATACAATCAACCACTTTGTTGCAAAAAGTATTAACAGTTTATCTAAAGTTAGTGAATAATTGCCAAAACATTTCATTAGTAAATCACTACATAAAGAATATAACATTAATAAATTTTACATTCATTACGTAAAATCAGCGTCGGATGTTGGAGCTCTTAACAAAAAAACAATCGAAGGTGAAGAAGAAGTCCACAATCATCCGATAAATATGTAAACGTGCCAAAATGATGCGGGAGCTACGGCCGTTATCGTCCACCGCTATGTAAATTTATTCCAATAAGAACTACGCCCGGCCCGCGCCCTGTTATTATATATTCGCAAACGAAGAGATAATTCCGTGGGAGGGCAGCTGTATTACCATAACTTTTATTAAAGGAGTGGGACCCAAGAAGCGATGACAAACAATGCGACTCTACTGATTAATTTTCAACGTAGAAATCTGTTTTGCATTCGAATGCCCGCCGTGTTAATGGTTGGAGTTAAGTGCGAATGACGTTGGAGTTGAAAAGTTGTGTTGTTCGAGCCGGTTGAACTTCGGGGATTGTGGTTTTATGAAGGTGTCGAGTAACTTCTGCGCTTGTACCAATTATAAATGCGTCTCTGGTAGTTTATTGAATTCTGTGGAATGGAAGGTTAAGTGCGGTGTTCGAATTGTTACGCAAAGTAGGATTCCAGTACAACATATCTTATTTAAGTGAAGCTTGCAATTTGAATCCCTCGGTTACTTATATTTCTTTTAACATTTTATAATTTTTGGAATATTGAAATGATAATGTCAATCTTGATAAAATAATGATAAGAACAATAAAAATTTTTTTTGGTTTTCCAATTTTAATTTTCTTAATTTTCAAACTTCGCAAGTACAAATAAAATTTTCTGTAATCATTATTTCACTATCGGAAAATGTTGTGATAAAACGGTTATTAAAACTTTCATTAATTTCAATATTTATTCCAAACTTTATAGAAATTCCGTTTGAAAGGAGCTTAGGGGATGAAGTTGACTAAAAGGTTCTCATGAGCTTAGTAATAGACCCAAACTTCATTTAAACCAGTAAGCCGTTGGCATACTTTACTTCGTTAGTAGGAATTTTGTCAGTGCCAAGAATGCATAGCGTGAAAATTTCTATTCGCCCCTCAAACAATGAAACGCTTTTGATATTGGCTTTCAAACTTCGGTCTCATACACCTTTAATAGAATCAACACTGAAATTTGTGATGAGATAATCCCCGCCTAACAAAGAGTATATTCTGCTTAATTACATTGTAAAGAATTTAATCCTTTCTAGATGCGACAGTGTTTTTTTATGTCGATGCTTCTCTAGTTGTAAAGTCGTCTCTTCTGGTAAAGGTACTAGGGTAAGCAATGCAATCAATGGTTAAGCAAAAAAGTGAAGGCATATTGGCACGTAAAAAGTCGATTGCGTCTGATATAAATCTAGCAATAGTCGATAAATCAAGTTAGGTTATATGAACAATCCTCAGACTAGGTTGGCCAACCACAAGGCATAATGAAAAAGTATTTGAAATTGTTTCACCCTAATCTGATCAATGACTGTTATAGAATTTACGTAACGCAGATAGTCGTGAGTTCAATTTCCGCGTCAAAGAGATATTTGAATTGACCATACAAATCGAATGAGTGAATGAATGGATGGATGAACAAGTGAATGGATGTAACTCAATGTTTTATGGAAATTAATTATTTATATATTTCCACAAAACATTGTGTTAAAGATGGTACAAAATATGAAATACAATGATTTACCAATTTTATAAACATATTTATATGCGTTTCGATCTGAGTGGAATTGCTTGTTTGTGTGTGTCATGTGGGGAACGTTAGCGGTTTATGCAAATGTTAATTATTTGTTATTCCAATTCAATAATTAAAATCTCACCTCATTCGGTTTATTGAGCAAACAGAGACCCTGTCCGATGCGAAGCTCGTTCAAGTAGTCGGTCTTGGAGCATTCGGAGAACTTGTAAGGCTGGACGTTCTCCAATCCGACAATAGATTGCGCCATGATACAGCCGTGCCAGTCCTTACAGAAGCATTTCTCGCGACCATTGTCATGACCCATACCTTGAAGAAACAAGAGGTTAATATTTATAGAAACGTTAAATTACTAAGCAAGTTTGAAAGAAAAGCAAGAGCAAGGAGCATGATCTCTCACTAAGATATTTTATTTGACACTTGTCATTTGTTTACCACAAAGACGTCGGGACGTGACAGCCCCATCGCACACTGTTGGGATAATATCTGTCATAGCAGAGATTATTCTACCAGTGCAATCAGTCACACAAGTGTTAGGTGTTGCAAGAGGCCGGCTAGGTAAGTACCACCGCAGTGTCATATACTCTAGCGCGTAGCAATAGTGTCTTTGGCATTACTGTGTTTCGGTTTGAAGGACTCTGTGGGCTAGTGAAATTACAGGGCCAAGGATATTTAAGAACCTATATCTCGAGGTCGGTAATGGCTGAGTGGCACTCACTATTGGTGTTTCAAGCGCATTAATTATTTACTTCTTTTTATCAATTTACTAGAGTGAAGTGTAGAAGTGAATGCAAAACACATTACTGCTTTTCTGCTGCAAACGCTGGCAATAAAATATTTATGAAGTAAATTATACTTACCAATATTATGACCAATCATGTGCGCCATGGTTCCCGCCAGTAAATGTGGCTCGTAGGAGTTGGTGTCTACGGAAATGCCAACAGACTTTGGCGTGCACACCGTGTCTGGTACCGATATCCCAGCCTCATTACCAGGGTACATCAGCCCCCTAAAATAAATAATAAACATGAATAAATATACGCTGCATATTCAACGGCCCCCATTAGGAGTGCGATGTCCTGTATTGGTCCGGAAACACACACAAGGAAAATGACAGGCGCATCCATACAGAAACACGAGCCTGTATGGTTAATGCAAACATACACCTGGAGCGGGAATCTAAACTGTGATCTGTGGTGCTTAAGGCAAGTTCCCCATTGCTGCACCACAACGTCGTCAATAATTAACAATAAATATTGATGAAGTTGGACAAAAAAAAACAAAAGTATTGTTGATAAAGACTACAATAATTTTATTTAAGTGTAATATTAAAACGTTACATATATACGTAAGAAAAAAAGGCATTCAAGGAGTTTAGTTGAGTGAGAAAATTGTCAGCTCAAATGTAGTTACTAAATTTGATAATTTCAAATGTAAATACTTTTATTATGATTCCAAAGCTTCCACTGAAGCCAATAAAATAGATCGAACAATAATAATTTCGCCAATAATTCAATCAACAAAGGATAGCAAATTATATTCTATAGAGGCCAATATTGTAAATAACATCCCAAATCCTCAACCTTTGAAGAGGGTCCTTAGAAAAACTTGTATTGTTAAGAAATAAATTGTTACATTAATACTCCAGTATTTTATAGGTACAAAGCCCGAACCTAGCTAAGTAACTGACATATTATTTGGGTTGCGTCAGACACAATGCCGCAAAAAGTAGCCTTCGTTAAAAACCTAACTGGCGTAACAGAATGGAGCTGTGTTGAAACTGACACGTGCCAACTTAGTAATTTAAATCGGTGTTGATATCTATTTCTGTACAGTGAGATATCCATAACGATAACGGGAAAGAAGCGAATAAGTATTTTAATAATCTTTCTTTTCATTTCCGCTGTGTACTTTTTTAATAAAGAAATTTTTTGGAACGAAGTTCCTTAATGCGGCTTATGAGTAGTGAGATTTAGTACAAATCGTCACGTAACGAAATTCCGTATGCTGCGTATGTGTGCGTGTATGTATTGAGTCTACTATAAGCAAATGAGCATACGAGCAAGTGAGTGAAGGGTGCGCAACTCTCTGTCTCTCTCTCTCTCTGTCTGAGTCCCATTTTTAAAATATAACCTATTGAAATATATCGATTTCATTTCGAATTACATTCGGAGTTGTCGGATTGTCGGCAAACAAGCATAAGGACCGCCTGATGGTAAGCAGTCCGACTTGAAGTATCACGTTCGCGCTGGTAACCCAAGAAAAGGGAGGGATGAATATGAAAAGGGATAAAAGAGGGGGAAACAGAGGGAGTTGGTGATTGGGCTTCCGTTGCTGTCATTCATTGCACGAAATGCAACAGTACCTACTGATATTGTGTATTTTGTCGATCGACCCAGCCCATTTGTTTTGGGGCACAATATCAAAATATTTGTTACTTGTAGCAGCAGTGGTTTGTGCCTATCCCGTCAGTATTTAGTGAAATCGGAATATCCCACAAATGACGATACGTCTGGTAACCCTAATTTTAATATTCATCTTTCTCTTTGTAAAGGATCTTTCAATTTTGCGTATGTAATAATGTTATTATATTGTATTGAGTTCTTTCATCATGTTTCAATATCGTTTGTACCTATAACGTTATACGAATCGCCTTTTATTTTGAAACGTAGTCATGTTATTTATATTCTTTTATTAATTAGCTGTTCATATGTTATTTTATTTTCGTATCTTACTTATTATTAGTATTATAAAAAATGGAAAAATGCTTAAATAATTTGACAACGTTGTGCCGTATCGGTAGCGGACCTGACTTAAACACCAGAACATAGCGCCATAATACAGATGTTTGTATTGACCATACAGGCATGTTTTCCGGTCTCGGTGTGTTTATCCTTGTCCTTGTGTATGCATGTATATATGTCTCCGCACTCCCGACATAGGTAATAACTATGCTAATGGGAGCCGTTCAGTATGTAGCAATTATTATATATTTACTGATTTCGTTTTTGTAAAATAAACTATAGAAAAATCTCACTAAGTAAACCATTAATAGCAAAGCCTTAGGTTATTTTACAACCAATTAAAAGTGTTAACTTGTTATGAGATAAATATTAATATTGCTACAAAATCCTTCGATATACCAGCTAAGCAAAAGTTTGTTGAGTAAGTCGTTGACCCGAAGAATTGACATCGATACAATTTATTTGCGAAAGTTACAACTATCGAAGCGTAAATACGAAATAATGATCTCAAGAAACTTCGAGATAAAATATTATAAAACTTGTATATATGTTATCTTTTTTTATATAAAAAGGTGACAAACAAAATTGGACGCAAATAAGCAATACCATGTCAACCCACACGAATGTCATTTCGAGAAAAACGCGTTGGAAAATTTTGAATAACTTGCTTTATATGAATTTGTTTTTATTTATTGGTCTAGTTTTTGGCAATTTCAGATTTATATAAGTTATTTTACTTATTTTCACAAAAACAAGTATACAAACTGCATATTTCGTATATAATATAACCCAAAACGTTTAAAAATATATAAATTGCATGATTGAAAAAATGGCTTTTTTAGAAGTTTTAAAGAAAGAAAGAAAGAAAGAAAGAAGTAATTTATTTGGGACAATACATGGTTGTTAAAAGAAAAGACAGACGTAGAATAAAAGAAAATAAAAAAAAAAAAAAAAAAAAAGCTTAAAACCCTACAAATATTAAAGAAAAATTTTCTTCAGCCATTTACCAACACTTCTACATATATAACTCAGTGTTTCAAATTTTGTGGGTTGACATGGTATTGCTTAATTGCTTCCAAATATACTGTCTCTACCTGATGGAAGGCAGTTTTCTTTAGCCTTTGTTCACAACACTGATCTTTATGATATTGATTGCGGATCTATGTGTATTGTACATACATGCCGATTATAAAAAAAAATCTATATTTTTTATTGGGCAAAAAAGGGTATTTCAGGTACTAATTAAATAGAGGAAAATAAGAAATCTTTTAATTTAACAAAACAAGCTTTTGAAGATAGCCTTCAAAATTTCTAGTTATTTTATTAAGTACGTAGTAATTAGTATCCATCCATCCAAACTTATATTTATATGAGTAATATTAGTTAGATTTTTTTTTTTTTCGGAATGTGTATTGCTGTTGGCCCTACTGGCCTTGACAGCGTCACCGGGCAGGGGGCCGAGTACAGAGACTCAGCCGTGATAAAGGGACAGCCCTCACGGGGCTCAAATTTGATTCCGTCCTTAGGGTGCCTCCTGCGAAGCCGAACCACGGCTAAGGACGTCACCGGAGATGGAGGCAGCGCTCCGAGCGCATTCTATACGATAGACTCACCCGACGGTGTGAGCGCGACGCGACGTGCGGAACAAAGGACGGTGTTGTGTGCGTGTCTGTGCTGTGTAAGGGCATTTTCTAATGTAATCCTATCGTCAGGGTCTTGCAGGACGTGCTTAGGACGCCTTACTTTTGTCGGTTGGTTACATCGGTCTGTGTAGATACAAGCATGTCTAATCAAAGGATTTGGATGGAAAGTGGTTTGATCGAAATAGTTTTGCGATAAGCGCTTCAAATATTTCGGGATCGAATCGATTTCAAAGTCTCTATGGAGATCTACGTTGCGAACGTACCACGGACAGCCCGAGGCCATGCGTAAGAAACGGTTCTGAATTATTTGTAATTGATTAATTCTTCTGGCGTGGACGTGTGAAAAAACAGGGCTCGCGTAGGTCAGTATGGGACGTATACAGGCTTTGTATAATGTCACCTTATTTCTAAGGGACAGTTTACTCCGCCTGCCCAACATCGCATACAATCTTCCCAAAACGAACGCTGCTTTATCACGTGCCTTGCGGATATGAGCTTCAAAGGTGAGTCTGTTGTCGAGTATGACGCCTAGATATTTATACTCGACAGATTAGTTAGATGTGAAAGTTTGGATAGATGGATGTTGGTTACTCTTTCATGCAACAGCTACTCGACAGATTTGGATGAAATTTGGAACACACATAGCTTATTACCTGGAATAACGAATGGGATATTTTTTATCTCGGAAAAATGTCGGGTACCCGTGAAATCATCAAAAAACTGCTTACTGCATGTGGAGCAACAGACACAGCTAGTAATAGTAGTTTATTATAGTTATTGGCTCTTAAATTGTAATGTTAAAATACTAATTGAAAAAAAATATATCAAAAATATTCCCAACACGTAAACTTAATCATGTCTATCTAAAACCCCGACAGGCAAATTATGACAGGACATCCGGCCCGACGGCTGTTATCGCCATCTATCGGCGTATTCGTTAAAATTAGTTCCCGTTTTACGATAAAAGTTAAAATCAATCTTATAACTCTGGAATAAGACTCATTTTTAAATACTGCTATAAATATAATGGCAAGGAAACAACATAAATAAAACATGAAGTATAATTTGCCAAAAAATTTACGTACGAAAGTTTCGGTAAGAGGATTTTCAGATTTATTGTCTATCCCTCTCTTTTATCATAATACATATTATTATATTCTTTCAAAATCGACGATGTAACAAAAAGTAAAATAAAATAATTTTTAATTAAATTCTATTTTAATTATAACATACTAACTGTGACTCCGCTTGCGTTATGTTGTGTTTTGATGATCCCACGGGAACCATACATTTTATTAGTTACATTAGGTAGTAATTAGTCAGAAGTTAGATACAAATGTACTAGTTGTTTTCTATATCACTGGATTTTTAAATTAAAATATGTAGTATTCTATAGAAATGTTAATAACAAAGTACGAGAAGTTGTATATCCGAGTGACCTTGTCGCCGCAATTGTGACTTATGAGCCACGAATAATGCCAGTATTAGTGTCGATTACTCGCTTTGCTTACCTTTACTATTTATTGCGATTAATTAAGACACAGTCTTACTAACTTACTGGTTTCAATATTTCAAATCCAAAAAAATTAAAATTATTTCCACCTAATCTTCAATCACTCTATTCTTAATAAACAAAAGAATTACATCAGATGCGTCTCATATTCTCAAGATTAATTCACGCGACATTTCGCGAGCGGTGTCTAAAGCGCTCTTCTCGAATAAGCAGATTTGAATTCCAAGATCTTGTATTGAAATGCAAACGAGGTAGATAATTAAAATAAACGAATAGTAAGCTGACTTGTATTTCTGCTTACATTTGTATGGATTATATTAAATTACCATTTCTGTAAAGAAAATCTTTAACAACTGTGGGGTGTATTATGAATGCAGATTGTAAAATATTCAATTTTTTCTAACATATTTCTGGGTATGTTTATGTACTTTAAATCATATTTCATAGATTTTTTTGATACTACGATGTGTTTGTGTAGAAATAAGTCAGATGTTTTTTTTTTTTTTTTTTTTTATGTTAGAAGTTGGCAAACAAGCATACGGCCCACCTGATGGTAAGTGGCTGCCGCAGCCTATGAGCGCTTGCAGCACCATTAGTAGGTGCCACTCGCGCGTTGCCAACCTCGAGATATTAGTTCTTAAATCTCGTTCGCCCAGTAATTTCACTAGCGTACAATGCCCTTCAAACCGGAACACAGTAGTGCCTAAGCACTACTATTTGGCGGCAGAATATTGGACACTGCGGTGGTACCTACCTAGCCGGCCTCTTGCAACAAAAGACCTACCACCAGTGTGACTGATTGCACTGGTGGAATAATCTCTGTTGTGACAGAGGTTATCCCAACAGGTGTTAATCTTCAGGTGTTAATTATAGTCCATATTGGGTAAAATAAACAGCTATTGTAAAAAGTGTGGACTTGTCGATCATATTTCTATTTTTCTGCTACTATCCAGAAGTATCTAAATCTTGGAAATAACGGTAGTGCCTTTTCACACGTTCCGGTTGACGGGTATTGTATGCAATAAATTAACTGCTGTTAATATTTATTATTAAAAGAGGGTTAATATTATCCAATTACAAAACCATTTTTTTACAAAGGTTTTGTTCTATAAACAAATTAGCTAGATTTTTCAAAAAACTAACATTTTAAAAATAAAAATAATGTTTTTCTTATTTCAATTTAAGAAATAATTTATACTAACGACAACAACTGCGTGGTGTCCTTCTCGATCTTGAACAACTTCCTCGCGCTGTAGTCGCTGAACTTCTGTATGACGCGTGTGATGTCCAGACTCTTGTCGATGTCTGCCTGGTCCGCGCTCTGCCATGACTCGATGTAGACCAGCGAAACGCGCGTATTGAGTGTGCGGAAGTACTGTTGGAGAAATTAGGCGAATATTAGGCGATCTGAATACGGTAGTAGATCCATGCTTCTCTCAGCACAAAAGAGCCGGCTCGAATGGGGAAATACTACTAAAAGAAAATCGGCGTACAGTAACATTACCCGTAGGTACTGCTGCGTCTCGCACGATAAGTGAGAGCGCCGTAGGCCCAATCTCCCACCCACTCTATTCCCTTCCTTTTTTCCTTCTCATCTCCTCCCTCTTGTTCCTTGGCAGCGCGCTTTTGATACTCAAGTTTCGCAGATGTTCATAGGTTGCGGTGACTGCTTACTATCAAGCAGACTGTTTGCTTGCTTGACAACCTACATGATATATGATAAAGTCTAGAAAATAATTGAAGCATGAAAAGGTTTGATAATCATTAGTTTCCTTGTCATGTTTGCCGGGAAGAAGTCTGCTCACAGATATCTGGCATACTGGGCTAAAGAACCAGGTTATTTGGGGTTCCATGACATGAAATCGCCTCGGTGGCCGACCTCAGTGGAAGAGAGAGGCTCTGGGATCTCGTGGATAACTAAATACCGGGGTATCTCGAGCACTCTAATCACTATTCCCGATGACGTCCATGGCCGTAATTTGGCATCGCAGGAACTAAACGCAGGAACAAACTATGGACGAAATCAACTTTGAAAGCTCGCGAAAGCTGTCCCTTTTCCTCGGCTGGGTCTCAGTACTCATCCACCCTCACCCAGCATCAGAAAAAAAAATCCCAAATAAAAGTAGCAAAACACATCTCTGTTTTATGGCCTAAAATAATATAAAATAGAACTCAATAGTGAAACATAAACATTCATAATGTGTAAACGAAAAGAACACGTAATTTCAATATAGACAATAGATATAAAAGAACCAAATATAAATTTCTGGAAACTGAGTCACATATAAAAACTAAAATATCCAAAAAAGGTATTAACACAAAAGAAACTTAAAGTATTTTTTATTCATATACCAAGTACGACCTTGTAATATACAGCGTTGTCGTACGTGTAACGTCTTTATAAGAACACGTGTAAGCCCTCCATTAAACTTACGAAGTTCTGACGATAAGTCGGTAGCAGCATTTGAAATTTCAAGAAGATAATGTACCTCTAATGCAAGAACTTCGTTGCTCGTTAGCGTACCTGTACTAAGAGCGGAGTTTGTGCAGCCCGCATCGAGTTTCTAGAAACATTTTTCCTGAATTGGAATCGCAAATTCGAACTCCCTCCTTTGAAAACCTCAACGAATTCCCTTGATACCGTTTCGATCAATTATTCATAGATCTGAATCGAGTAATCGTTTGATGCTTTTAATGTTATTCACTTTTAATATCGATGAACTTTAGATTATTATTATTTATTTTCAGTGAATTTTTATTCGTTATTTTGAAAATGTTTTGCTTAATTTCTTCTTCATCCAGTGTCTACCATAAGAAATTATTATTAAAAGATAATAATTTTTTTTGGAATGTTTGTTGCTGTTGACCTTACTGGCCTTGACAACGTCACCGAGCGGGGGCACCAAGTACAAAGATCCGGCCGAGAAAAAGGCAGCGCTCACGGGAGCTCAAATTTGATTCCGTCCCTGGCAGTGCTCCGAAAGGATTCTTCTAATTTTATTGCGATCCAATTCGATTAAGCTAATACAACGATTCAGATTTTATATGAGCATGACGTATAAATATATATGTCATGGTACGAAATACCGATGTAGCTGAGTTTAGGTTGTCATTTGAATTGCAATAAGAGTTCATGGTAGGTCGCCAGGTATAATACGTCATTGTCAATAATGGTGCGATACCAGGGGAAGATGGCACGGCATGTGTTATGTGTCAGACTCTTGCGTTCAGAAACTTTCTATTAATAAATTTTAATTAAAGGTCAAGGAAGGCTATCATAAAATGAGTGAATACCTTGGAAATGAGACAGTCATCGTAATGAACATAATAGATAAACTAATTTAACATAAAAGAGGTAACCTTCTGAGTTTCGCGCGCTCTTTTCAGGAAGATGTTTATTTTGGAGCCGCTGGTAGAATCTGACTTTTGACAAATAAGTGATATATGTTAAAAGTCAGATTCTACCAGCGGCAGCGGCTAATTTTATGTTGAATAAAATTATTTCATTGATTGTTAAATGCCTCCTGCCATCGCAACACATACATCAAAATACGAAAATTATAAATTAACTTTCATAAACGTTCACAATAATATGGTTCAGTTTTGTTTGAAAAGTCAAAATCATTAATTTCTTTTTTTTGGGTTCCATAGCCAGGTGGTAAAAATGGAACCCTTACCATTTCGTCAATGTGTGTCCGTCTGTCTTTCTGTCCCTCTATACGTAACTGTAAATTTACTGGGAGACTATCAACCACATTTATTATGATAAAAAGGCTCACAAATTTGAGATATATTTGAGTTTTTCCCAAAACTTTGTTTTTCATATTACTTTTAATAATGACTACAAATCTTATATATAAACTTCTTTTTGCGGTCGGTTTTAATTGTTCGTTAAATATTTAAAGTCTTTAAGATTTTTCATCATCAAGCTGGGGAACCCTTTATTTTCCAGTGTGCGTGGTCCACAACGTACTTGTAATGGTGTTGATTACGTTAAGAAATCAAACGCAATTTTTTATGAGAAGTAATGTCCTTTAATGACGTGCGTACTTAGTGTAGGGTACAGAGCTTGTGTCGTAATGACAGGCAAAATTACATATAGTTCATTAGTGTAAGAGCAAATAAAAATTGTGATACATTTTTGATAGTACCGACGCAGCTGTTGCAACTGGTTAAAAACGTGAGATTGCTATTACAAAATCAACAGGCGCAAACATAGTCCCCCCTATTGAAGGCGAGCAGAATGTGAGTCTTCAATTTTCAACGAAGATCTTCTGGTGTAGGAAGCGGACATATCCGTATAAGAGGTCGTCGTACACATCCACGTACAGTGTCTATGTCAGCCACCCGTGACGTACCATCTGCGCCAGGGAATAAGCGCATGACGCGACCAAGGCGCCAATGGAGAGGGGCCACGTTGTCCTCTTGAAGCAAAACTAGGTCCCCAATTCTTAAGTTAGAATGGTTTGTTCTCCACTTGCAGCGTTGTTGAAGCTCGCTCACGTATTCCTTTTGCCATCGATTCCAAAAATGTTGGCGAATTTGTTCGATCCTTCTGAAGCGGTCTAGACTTGAAGGTTTGAAGTCTTGTAGTGCAGGTGAAGGCAGCGATGTCAAGGGTCGGCCGATCAGAAAGTGCCCTGGAGTCAAAGAAAAGGAAATCGTGAGGAGAGGAAGACGCAGGACACAGGGGTCGACTATTCAGTATAGCCTCGACCTGTGCAAAAAGAGTCGACAACTCTTCATAAGTTAAATTAGTGTTCCCTAATACCCTTTTGATATGATGCTTAGCTGACTTAATACCAGCTTCCCAAAGTCCACCAAAGTGAGGGGCATATGCGGGTATAAAATTAAATTTTATATTTTCATTAGCAGCATAATCAGAAAGAGATAATGAATTTTGTTTTAAAAAATTGCCGATTTCTTTAGCCGCAGCAATAAAATTGCGTCCGTTATCCGAGAAAATTTCTGACGGCTTACCACGGCGAGATATGAATCGGCGAAACGCTAATAGAAATGCATCTTTCGATAATTCTGTTACCGCTTCTAAATGAACACATTTGTAGCAAAAGCAAATGAACAAACACAAATAACATTTTGAAGTTGTAGCACCGCGACCCTTTCTATTTAATATACTAAATGGTCCGGCGAAATCCATGCCCACTGTTTGAAAAGGGAATGCAGGAGTAATTCGCTGAGACGGGAGAGAACCCATCATAGGATACAGCGTTTTACCACTGAAGCGTCGGCAAGTGACACAATTTCTAACCACTCTTCGAGCGAGATTTCTACCGTTGATTGTCCAGACATATTCTCTTACGCAATATAATAGAAGTTGAGGGCCGGCATGCATATTTGAAATGTGTTCAAATTGAAAAATTAATTTTGTGAGATGATGAGATGAATGTAAAATTATTTGATGTTTTTTACAGTAGTCATAATCAGAGTGATTAATTCTGCCTCCTACGCGCATGACTTGATTGTCGTCTAAGAAAGGATGTAATGAAATTAAACTACTCTTACAATGAATTGGTTGATTTTTTATTAATAATTTTAATTCATTGGGAAAGCACTGCCTTTGAGAAATTTTACATAAAAAGTGAAAGGATTTACTTAATTCGTCGATTGTTATATGACCTATTAGTTTAGATTTTGGATATTTAAAATTGTGAATGGCTCTCAAAACATAAGCAAAAGTTCTTTTTAATCTGCGAAGTGTGGAAAAGTTTTCAATGTTAATTACAGGCGTATCTAAATTGATTGATAAAGTTTTAATTTCAGGCAAATCGTTGTTTGTAGCTTGAGACGGTAAAGTAGGCCAAGTTGACTCTCTGCTGTAAAAATTGGGACCCGACCACCACAAATGCGAATTCTTAAGAACCTCTGTTCTGGTACCTCGAGAGATGAGATCAGCAGGGTTGGCATTAGTGGGTACGTATCGCCAACATGACAGAGTAGTCATCTCCGTAATCTCAACAATTCTGTTTTGCTACAAAACATTTTTAAATTGCTAGGACTAGCATGTAGCCAGCCTAAAACGACACTAGAATCACACCAGTGAAAACTGCGAGTTATTGGAAGCCTTACAGACTCAACCACCGTTTGATGTAAACGAGAGGCGAGTAAAGCCCCACATAACTCGAGCCGCGGAATAGTAGTTGGCTTGACAGGTGCTACTTTTGATTTAGCACACAGCAATCGTACAAAGACTTGGCCTTGAGAGTTGGTGGATCTAGCATAAAGACACGCGCCATAAGCATTTTTAGATGCGTCACAAAATGTATGCAACTCAATTGAACAACGATTGTCGCACAAGATAAAACGTGGAATTTTAATTTGAGAAAAGAAGAGGAAATTAATTTTTATTCTATCCCACTCCTTACTGAGTACTTCAGGAATTGTTTCATCCCAGTCTAACTTCCTGATCCAAAGTTGTTGTATAAGTAGCTTCGGTTGTATGGTACAAGGAGTTAATAATCCTAGTGGATCAAATATTTTTAGAGAAGTTGACAAAATGACTCGTTTAGTGACATTAGTGTGTTTGTGAGACGTAATATTGACAGTAAAATGTAAATCGTCGGTGTGTGGACTCCACCCGAGGCCTAAAAGCACTGATGACTCGCTAAGACTTAAATCGTCATGAAAATTAATTTGTGATGATTGAAAAATATCAGGAACATTGGATCTAAATTTGCGTAGATTAAAACAGCCAGCTTGAAGAGTAGAAGAAACAGAATTTAAAATGTGAAGCAGCTCCTGCTTAGAGTCCGCCCCAGTGATGAGATCATCACAATAAAAATCTTTCTGAATGACCGTTTTAATGATATCATCAGAGGATTCTTCTCCTAGTTGCCAGAGGCAGCGAGTTGTTAAATAGCTGGCACTGGCAAACCCATATGTTACTGTATTTAATTTAAACGTTTTTATAGGTTTGTAATCTTCATCACGCCATAGAATGAGTTGTAGATTCCTATCATCTTCATGTAACAATACCTGACGATACATCTTCTCAATATCGCCGGTAAGTACAAACTTATGTAGACGGAACCTAAGCAATATAGAATAAAGAGGGTCTTGTATGGTGGGGCCAACCATTTGAAGGTCGTTGACAGAGTAACCGGATGATGTTGGAGCAGAGCCATCGAAAACGACCCTACACTTTGTGGATTCACTCTGTGCCCGGAGTACAGCGTGGTGACATAAATAATAGGACGGTTCTGGCCTTATTATTTGAGACTCCGAACAGTGCCTGAGATTGATATACTCGTTAATAAATTGACAATATAATGTTTTTAATTCAGGTTGTTTTTGAAACCTTTTTTCTAGTTTTAAAAATCGTTGCTTTGCTAGATTGTATGAGTCACCTAAGCAGTCTGCAGGAGAGAAATTAGAGGAAGTTTCACTATAAAACGACCTGACTCATTGCGACTGGTGTGAGCACTAAAATGTTGCTCACAAGCTTTCTCCCTGTCACTGAGCAATGAAGAACGCTTGGGTAGCTCTTCAAGCTCCCAAAACCTGGCAATTTGCCTTTCCAGGTTCTCGTTAGAAGTGGAGTGAGAAGCTAAAAAATTACATTTGATGGCCTTAGGCTTAGAGTTTAAAATGATTGGACCGGAAATAAGCCAGCCAAACTCCGAACTCCTAAGATAGGGTCTGTTGTGACCGAGCGGTTGTTGCTTGTTCCCTATAACCTCCCAAAAAAGATCTGCACCTATTAACATGTGTACAGGCCTAGCATCATAGAAACTCGGATCAGCAAGCTTTATATCAATAGGTATATTAAAATGCTTGAGATCGATACTCGATCTTGGAAGATTACCGGTTAGTTCGGGCAAAACTGAACATGCCAACGTTACGCTAAAATTATTAAACGCAGACTTCAACTGAAGTACGCAACGCTCGTTTGTATAGTGACATGTTGAGTTACCTATGCCGATTATTTTTGTGGCACTTGTATTGATGGATTTGAGGTCTAATTGGTTTTTGAGGGACTGTGTTATAAAACTAGCTTGGCTACCGCTATCAAGAAGAGCACGAACACTACTTACCTGCTGAGTCGAGGGGTTCACCACCTCAACCAATGCCGTAGACAGCAGGACGTGATCAAACATCTGTTGTGAATAAGCGACATTTAACCCACTACCAGAGGCATCGGCGCCGGTGACTGCTACACACTTAACATGTAAAGAGAATTGTCTTCTTTTACACTCACGACATGAACCCATCTGGCACTGGTGTACTGAATGTCCTAGAACGCAAACAATTAACGCATAACTTTAATTTGATTGCCTCGGTTTTTCTTTTGTTCAGGTGTTAGCTAAAAAATTTGGACAGTCATAAATTAGGTGACCTCCCTTACACAAAGAACATAACCGCCTTTTATATTGAATGTGCTCTTCAGAAGATGTAACCGCGAATGATTTTGTAAATTGTTTTTCATTATGTCTCTGGTTGTTATTATGATTGTAAGTAGAATAGCGTCGAAATTTATCAGTCTTATTTTGATTACACGTTTCAAGTATGTCTGCGCGATCCCTCAGAAATGAACTGAACTGATCAAGGGTAGGCATATCATTTAAAGTTTTGCGATACTCTTCCCATTTCAACATAGTTACGGCTATCCAACTTATTAGAAATCATATATATTAGCAATGTGTCCCAATAAGTTGTAGGCTGGCCTAAACTCGCCAAAGCTCTTATGTTTTTATTATAATTATCAATCAATGAACGCAACAAACTAGCGGATTCTCTAGAAACCGGTTCAATAGAAAACAAAGCGTTAAGGTGATTGTTAATCAGCTGTTGCTTATTGTCGAAGCGTTCGCACAATAGACTCCACGCCTTGTTGTAGTTAGCCGCAGAAATTTCAAAATTCGATATAACTTCAAGCGCATCCCCCTCTAAATAAGAATTCAAGTACTGGAACTTGTGTATTGGCAAAATTTGGTCGTTTAAATGAATAATAGAAAGAAACATATCTTTAAACTCAAGCCAGCGACTATAGTTGCCACTAAATTTAGCTATTTGAATTTGTGGTAATTTAAAACTAACTAAGAAATAGGATTTTTTTTTTTTTTTTTTTGTGATATAGAATGAGAGGAAAAATAGGAAATAGAAGGACACTTATCTGATTAGACCGGCAGTGCTGCTGATGTGCTGCACGCTGGAAGTATCCTTGCACGCCTCGAAGAACTGGGATTGATGTTGAACTGATGCTCGGCAAACTCCAAAATTCGTCTGGTTCTCGGTTGCTCGACCAGGGATCCAAAATACTTCGCCGACTTCGCCTCCGCAAACGCAATTTCAGTTCGAAATATATCACGGTCGCCACTTATGTTGATTACGTTAAGAAATCAAACGCAATTTTTTATGAGAAGTAATGTCCTTTAATGACGTGCGTACTTAGTGTAGGGTACAGAGCTTGTGTCGTAATGACAGGCAAAATTACATATAGTTCATTAGTGTAAGAGCAAATAAAAATTGTGATACATTTTTGATAGTACCGACGCAGCTGTTGCAACTGGTTAAAAACGTGAGATTGCTATTACAAAATCAACAGGCGCAAACAAATGGTATTTATTTGAGATTAGCCTCGCATCAGGTTGACTTCTTTATGTGAATACAGTATCCTATAGATATAAAAACACCCAAGCTATTGGCATTTGGGTCCGTATATATGGAAAGAAATGGTGAAAGT
The DNA here is from genome assembly GCA_023373885.1 of Hestina assimilis. NCBI lineage: Eukaryota > Metazoa > Arthropoda > Insecta > Lepidoptera > Nymphalidae > Hestina > Hestina assimilis. The sequence goes on from CM041744.1 coordinate 14,961,241, forward strand.
AAATGTTGGTTGTTAACCCATGTCTATAAAGGCACTCGTGTAAATGCGTGTGGCGGAGGGGACCTCGACGTTATGGGGTTCTTTTGTTGAAAAGTATGAAGCAACTTGGCTTCATACATGTTGGTTAAAAGGGCCCTGACTGAAATCGGTAATATTTGCGTTGCTTGTACAAAAATTGGACAAGATTTTTATAAAACATTTCTAACGAAACTACGAAGTATAGGATAAACTATATCTTTATTTTATATAAACAATTACGAGCATAACTACAAAAAGATTTAAAGCTTTAATTAGAACATCTCATAAATAGCTTGATTAGGTAAGAGAATGTTCTCGTCAGTTTGATTGTCAAGTGTCGTCCCGTAGAGGATTTTGAAGTGACTTTGAAACATTAGCTTCGGTCTTAGATATTTGATAATATCTAAATCCATTTGAAAAAGCACTATCTATAGATTGACTGAATTTAAACTGTTTAGCTTCTTGATCCATTACCAATCAGTGATCAGAACTCGGGGCTTACCATTAACTAGTCGGGCGTAGTTAAATATTCGATACCAACTACACTCAAACGGCGGTAGTTAGATATAAAATATTGGTTCATTATCAGTACTTTTCTATAAATAGTCACGCCGCGAAGTATCTGGGCGCACCGTCGGCTCTCGCTAGACGGTCCAACCCAATCTCTTGATCATTATGTTGGCATTATAAGTGTATACCACCCAGCCAATTTGTTATTGATATAATTAACAGAGTTATAATTATCTACCCTACGTATAGTTCATGATTTCACACTAAGAGAAATACCCGTGTCCGCTTCTGATGTTTGAGAGTGACGTTCTGACAGACTGTTAACACGACATACCTACATGAGGTATGTCGTGTTAACAGTCTGTCAGAACTCTGTCTGTCTCTCACAAACTCTTAGTGCGATTGAAATGACAACCAAACAATTGAATTCAATTCTGACAGTAAATGATGCAGAGTTCATGGTAAGCTTACTGAGCGTATCAATATGAATAAATAAAACTTTTTATACATAATTAAAGAAAATGGTATTTCAAATAATAGACATTTTAAAACATTATAAAATGAGAAGTAAGTCATAGTAACAATCTCTTCAGGTTATAAGGAACTTACCAGATCAGCAATATTGGCGACTTGTATCGCGTCGTGAACAACCTCAGAACGTGTGCTACCGTTTCTTTTATCAAACATCGCTTTGTCAATCACCAGTGCCGCTTCAATATATTTTGTGGTTTCTCTCACATCGCGCTTGTATCTTTCGATGGCTCTAAGGTTGAAATTTGTCTGCCACCAATTCTGTGTTGGACCACTGTGAAAGAACAAAACTTATTAAGTTTTCGTTTCTTACATGTTATTTATGGTACAGCTAACAGATAATATTCTTTTTAATATTAAATTATAAAAGTATTAGGTTCACAGTTAAATTGGAATTATTACGTTTCAATCGATGATTTGTAGGCCCAAGCTCCTTTTCCCTTTCACTTTTCTACCCCTCTCCTCCTTTCTACTTTTGATCAAGTCATAGGCTTGTTATACTACTGGCGTTACTAGCATATGAACTAGATACCTTATTTTGTGTGTGGTAAGATTCAGGGAAGTATAATTTTCCATTTATGCCAAAAAACATATGCGGGCACTACTATACTACCAACTACAGGATAAACCCTATCCTATCCTTGAAGAGAGGACTGAAAATGTTTAAAGGGTTGACCACACGCATGGGACATGTCGTGTTTTGTAAGCGTTCATATGAAGAAAGCTGATCGCTTGTAGTTGAAGTTAAAAAAACCAACAAAATTATTTACTAGTCTCAACAACTTTCAATTCTTTACGTAAAATGTTTTAATTATATAGATGAAAACTTAAAGAAGTAAATGCTTTATCTAACGATTTCCTTTCGAAGATAAATTTTAAATAAGAATAAGAGATTCCTTTTTGTTTATATTCACAACCTTCATTATATTATCCAATAAATTATGCTTCCCAAATTAGAAAAAGAAAAATGGCTTTAAATCGGCTAAGGTTACCGGCCTCCTTAATTTTGGGTCTTAATCGACTTTATCTTCGGTCCGTCAAGTACCTCATTATCGAAACAAGGGAACTCGAACGCATTTCGAGGGCCTTCGAGAATTTTCTATTGGGCCAATTTTTAACGTTGCTTCTTTCCGCGAATTGTATGAATTTATGATTTCCTTAAAATTATTCAGGGCATGATTTTAAAGATGTATTGGAAATGTATGATATCAAGTGATTTCGCTTTGAATTATTTAAGTCTTGGTAAAATTTACCATGAATTTTACATTATGCAATTTAAGAAAATATTAGCTTAGTAGTTTAGAATAAGAATAGAATAGAATAGAAAAGAAAACATATTATATATTTTGAAATTATTGTAATACAGACAAAGCGTGGAGTAATGAAGTAAAAAAATAGGAAGGAATACTTCCTAAATAGTTTTGGAATCTTTAATTTTGAATTTATCTTCAATAATTTCAATATACAACAGAAGTTTATCTGTTTATATATTGGTGGACTTAGAATTACATTTAATTTTCCTCAATCCTTATCCCAATTCCCCCAAAAGTCCCAAAAGAATCCCAAAAGTCTACTAATCGAATTTATGATATTTTACTAATTTTATATCCAACGAAATAATTAAACAGTCAAATAAACAACTCTCTTGAACTAAATAGCTTCGTCGTGATTCTTTTCCATTTCACCAAGAAAAATATTTGGACTCGTAAAAAAATATTTCCGACGTAGACATTACTGTGGCTCTTACGTCCCTGGTTTATTTATTGCCAGCTCCACTTTACCGAGTAAAGTTAAAACCATCTCTTTATAAATCACTTGCATAAAATTTACTTGAGCTAACTTCTGTTGGAATTTGCGTTAGAATTTCTGTCTATCTCGCGATGAATCCTCGTGATAAGGCTCTTTCACCTCCACTTTGCCTCGGGTACATTTTAATGATACTCTTTGACATTTTCATCGCTTCGCCCCGATTTGACTTGAAACGTAACGGCCGAGTTGGGTCTGCCTTAGAGCTTATTGGATTTCGAATGCTGTTCGGAATATCAAAAGATTTAATTAAAATTCCTTCGGAGGTATTGGTTCTTTTTTGAGGTTCGATAATTGGGCATGTTATTGGATTTTGAACTTAGGTTTGATTAGATATTAATTGGATATTTTGTTGGGAGATTAGATACTAAAATGAATGTATTTTGAAAGCAGTAAGTTAATGGAATAACGTAAAAATATTATCGCGATAACAAGTTCATTCTCTTTTGTGTTACAAATTTCTTGATTTAGCTGTAACTTTAACTCTATAATTATTTTTGCTTTAAATTAATTTAAGATTTAAATCATTAAGTTTCCTGGACTCTGTTTGAATACGTTACGTATCTCGATACAATTTTATGTAATTCCGTACTAGGCTAAATGAAATTCCCCAAAGTCTTTTTGAAAATAAACAATGGCGCAAACGGAGCATCCGAAAACATTTTCGCAAGGAAACGAGCAGCCCATGACAAATCACACAGGTCACGCACTCGCTCCGGAACACAGCCCAGGGAATTAATTCACCCCATTAAAATATACTCGGCGTTTTGTTTGCGAAGCATTGTGGCTTGATATATTTGGATGTATGGAAGTAACTGTTTGATGTACCACTTCCTAGCAACATCCTGTTTATCTGGAGTTAGCGTTCTTTCTTGAAGGAACTTCTTTGAAGTTCTACTACACTCTACTGATTTATAAGTAAAAAAACTCTTCCGCTTTACACTCATGACTTAGCAATTTTGCTTGCTGTGTTAATCCACTTCTCATTATTATTTTTTATGTTACTAAATTGTCAACCAAGCATATAGTAGAAAGCCGTTGTCGTTATCTATGAACGCTTGCCATATCATCTCTAAATAGTGCTCATGCATTGCCAATCTTGAGATATTGGTTCTTAAATTTATTTATTAAAAAAATGATATATTAAAGTCATGTTGTGGGTAGCGAGTCTGCCCTAGCCTCGACGGTTGCGGGATCGATTCCCGCTCGTGCAGATGTTTGCATTGATCTTACAAATACCTGCTTCGGTCCAGGCGTTTGTCCTTGTGGGTTCCGGTTCCGCTATCACATAACATCTGATAATAATCGTTAACTCGTGATATGTAAAGTACTCACACCCAATGAGTTATGGGCTCTGCGTTAAAGCCAGTAACCGGTCAAATCCGGATAAGAGTAATAAGCAGACCCTGGTAGATAAAATACCGGGAAAGATGCTAGGAAGATGGTGATGGTGGTGGTGTTTACTTTTCTTAGTGTAATATCAATCACTTTTCTACATATTTTTCTTTTAACGAGTATTAATAACTTAAGCGATATCTTATTTTGAGCATACAATACATTTAAAGATCGTACCAAGAATATAAAGGTCTTTGTGAACCAACAAATTGATGTACTCGAATGATTTATGCGGCGTAAGCGGCTCAAGCCTCACGCACAATAGTCCCCGGTAATACTGAAGCGATGTTTCGAGATATTGGGATATATTTCAATTGGGTTCTGTCCAAAAGGTCACAGACGGGACTCTTGTTAATAGTAAGGTTTGCTGCCGTGATAACTTTGGGTTTATCATTTGTTATTGCTGCATGTTCTTTTTATATACCACAAAATACACTACAAACATTTTTATCAAACTATATTCATTTATTAACACGCCTATGATAGTTTGCCTTGCCTTGCCTACATATTTCTGTTTATGGAAAGCTGATATTTATATAGGGAACCTTTCAAAGTTAGTAAATATATAAATAGCTTCACGGATTTGATAACAAATAAAAATTGGTATAGAAAGAAAAATAATTTAGTAAGGAAAATAATGGCACTGACTTGTCTCCAAAAATCCGTTCATGGAATATGATTGTCAGGCTTTCAAGCAACCACGCCCATTAAAGGTTTTTGGGATTGCATTAAATCATTATAAAAAACGCAGTATGAGAAAAAACTGTTGTTATAAGTGCTTTGTCCATTAAATTTGTCTTGAACAGGCCAATAGGGATTTTCGTTTTGTCCAGCTATATGCATAATATATCATTTACATATAGCCAATAGCCTTATTGAATGTCTATACCAACAAAAAGGCTAATGGTGCTGATAAAACGTGACTTCAAATACTATCATTGATCGGAGTCCCATTCATATTAGCTTTAGTTTGAATATATCACAGATTGACCAATAAAGATACTTCATCTATTCCTGTTTCTTAAACCTAAGAAGTTGTGTTATAAGTTTAACGTGTGTGTCTGTGTTTGTGTATCCATGTATCTGTCTGTGCCATTGTATCTCGTAAACGACTGTACCGAATTTTTAAATTTTTGTTTTAAAAAGAATATTAGCAATGCCTTTTTAACGCATTACTACTTTTAATCTTGGGTATTTTTCTCGAACCCGCAACCGTTGAGACTAAAGACAGGGCCACAACGGTGTTGAACTTAAACCACCATCAATGTTTTTTATACATAGAATCAAAACAAAACAACCCTGTATTTTGGCATTTTCAAATACGGCCACAACAATGTACGAACGCTATTCTTTACTGGGGTATATTTCTTTGGTAAATATTTCTTAAAGAATAATTTAAAAGCTACAGGAAGCTCGTATTTTCGTGGTTCATTATCAAAAGAGGGATTATTTTTATCCCTTTTACCAATGTATTGTGTAGTACAATAACCCGAGTCCTGAGTTGAAGATAAAGGAAAAAAATATTTTCATACTATAACTTGTAATTCTAAATTACAGAATCCACTATTCAACGTTTTTTGCCCATACGGATGGTATTCATCAGCAAAACTTCACGGTGAAGTTGGTCAGGGATTTTGTTAGAAAAACTTTTTTAAACTTCTGCCCCACTGCATTATTCACTTTTCTGCAGTCTGCTCAGCGTACTTTGATTTATATATTAAGAAAACTTTTTTAAAACTTGTAGGGAAATGTATATGTGGTAACGAAATGTAATAAACGCTAAACTCAGCATTAGGATAGTTATATCCTGTGTCGGGGCCGGAAAAATAACGTGACAAGGACAAACACAACTAGATCGGAAAACATGCCTGTATGGTCAATACAAATATTTGCTCCGAGCGGGAATCGTACCCGCGACCTATGGCGCTTAAGACAGGTTCGCAGACATAAGGGACCTAGTTGAAAATTTCAAGGTTGTTTCAAGCCAGTGTTTATACGAGCTTATATTATAAGCTCGTTTTTAAAGGTAAAGGTGCGTATAAAGTGGCGCTTTAATCGCGGTAGTAAAGCCATGCCCTTCCCACGGCTCTACGGGCGAAGTACCCTCTCACAGAAAATCGGCGTCAAGTTACAGCATCAGTAGGAACTGTTCCGTTTCATGTGATGAGTGAGAGCACCGGAGGCCCCATCTCCCACCACTCTATTCCTTTCCTTTTTCGCTTCTCATGTGATACTTCAAGTAACGAAAGCATTTATAGGTTGCGGTGATTGCTTATCAGGTGAACTATATGCTTGTTTGCCAACCGTCATGAAATAAAGATAAAAAACGATCAGTTAGAACGTATACCCTGTAATTAGTCCATGTAAACGCGTTCAACTTTTTGAAAGGTGAAGTAAAACACGGGTTTTACGCGTAAAAAACGCTGGTCTGGAACCGCCTTATAGAGAGTTTCATTAATTTTTAGGGTTCCGTAGCCAAATGGCTAAAACGGAACCCTTATAGTTTCGTCATGTCCGTCTGTCCGTCCGTCCGTCTGTCCGTCCGTATGTCACAGTCATTTTACTCGGAGACCATTGACTCTATCTATACGAAATTTACTAATTAGGTGTATTCCATGAACCGCACAAGGATTTTGTAATAAAATCTTAATATATATATGAATTAAGGGTAGCAGTCCATACATGTAACTGACGATTGAAAAAAATTTCAACGTATGGCAACGTGTGAGATATCTTTGGATAGTTCTTTTAAAATGATAACGAGGTTTGATTTTGAGTTTTTCATTAAGCCAGTAGTTGTTGAGATATTAGCTCCTAAAGTCGTAAAAATCGTGTCCCCCTCTAACTTTTGAACTACGGGATTTATAATTCTGGAAAAATTTGAGCTTGTAGAATACCACATGAACTTTCATCCACATTTAGTTTGAAGAAGATAGGTCTATAAATTTAAGAGATATATAAGTTTTTCCCAGAACTTTGTTTTTCATATTACTTTTAATAATTACTATGAAACTACCAACTTATTTTTGCGGTCGGTTTTAATTCGTTATTATTTTTAAAACCGTTCAGATTCTTAAAACCTTACCATCACCCATTTACGCCTGTTTTCTCGATTTATCCAAGGCATTTTAATAACGATATCTTATGGCAGAAATTAAAACTCACTGGCATGCCTGAATCAGGTTACTGTTGTGCGATGGTCAGAGAGCTACTCAAGGTCTTACAGGTTGGAATGTGGGGTGAGGCAGGGTGGCCTGACCTCACCCAAGTTGTTTAATCTGTATGTGAATGCTTTAATACAGACGTTCAGTAGCACTCGTGTCGGATGTCATATTGACGGAGTCTGTTTTAATAACATTAGTTACGCAAACGACATGGTTCTGCTGAGTGCATCTGTCTGTGGGTTAGCAAAACTGCTAAGTCTTTGTGAGAACTATTTCAAACGTCATGGCTTAGTCTATAACTGTAAGAAAAGCGAATGCATGGTCTTTCAGGCCAAGGGAAAATCGATTCCATCTATTGTACCTGCTATCAAGTTACACGGGGTTCCACTAAAGAGAGTTGAATGCTTTAAACATCTTGGCCATGTAGTATTCTATGACTTGAAAGACAATGCAGATATTGAGAGAGAACGCAGGGCTTTGTCGGTTAGGGCAAATATGATTGTTCGCAGGTTTGCTCGTTGCTCAATGCCAGTCAAAATAACGCTTTTCAGAGCTTAATGCACCACATTTTACCCTAGCAGCGTGTGGGCAGACTATACGCGGAAACAGTACAACGCCCTGCGTGTACAATATAACAATGCTTTCAGGATGCTAATGGGTATGCCTCGTTTTTGTAGTGCATCGGGGATGTTTGCCGAGGCGTATGTGGACTGTTTTTATACCATTATGCGAAAGCGGTGCACATCGTTGTTGCGCAGGATTCGTTCCAGCTCAAGTGGCGTTCTGAGAGCATTTGTTAATAGATTCGATTGTTTGTATGTGAACCACTGCTGTCGGATTCACGTGCTGACAAATTAATCCTGTCTTAGGTTAAATAAGTTTTAGAAATTACTAATAAATAGGCGTAAGATACTTGTATTACTAACAACATATGATCCATTGTTGGTCGAAATAAAGTTATTATTATATATATTATTATATAACCATGCTGCGGAACCCTTTAGATTCAACTGTGCGTGGTCCACAACGCACTTGACTGGTAATTTTTCATGACTGTTATGAAGACGTCGTGTTCTAAGTGAATTGTGTTTTTCATCCGTTTCAATGTAACGTTTTGATCGTTTGTTAGACGTGACATCTCACGATATATTTATATTGTTATTTTATTTGACGATGTTGTGGTGCGTCGGTAGCGAACCTGCTTATGCGCCACGATCACGTGTTCGATTCCCGCTTGGAGCAGATGTTTGTTAACTATACAGGCCTGTTACAGTCTGGTTGTATTTGTCCTTGTCATTGTGTGTGTTTTCGGACCTCGACACATGATATAAATATCCTGTTGGAGGCCGTTGAGTGTGTAGCGTTTATTTATCTAAGCGCATATTAAATTGTCTTTACATATAACTAAAATAGAAGTGTCTGTAATATAAAAAAACAGCTTTTTACTAAATAAATATGCGCCACATATAGCCTGTCTTTCTGACTGTTCCGACTAATCTCCGAAATAACAGGACTTTCACTGGCAGATAGCTCATGTTCAAAAGAAAACTGAAGCTTACATTTATTTTAGACAAATAATTAAGGTTCCGTGCACCTGAAAGAACCTAACCATTAATACCGTACATCTCTTTACGTTGTTGAAGTAGGGATAGTGTTAAAAATAAACGCAACTATATTGAAAGTTCTCAGTCACATGTAGCCATCCGTTAAACCTATTTTGTAACGTGACACGTCCATCTGTGGCGTGACAGTGACGTGCGTCTTGAACAAATGTCGTCTGCGGCGTGACCTGTTTTGAAGTGGCGTTTTGATCATTTCCACTTATTTACACTAGGGAATACCGAAAATGTCAAAGGTGAAGAATTAGTTTTTGAGCAAAATAAACGAAATGATTCTACTGTTAATAATTGTTAGCAATGATTAATATTGGAGTCGTAGTAGATAAAGGATACTTTTATTGGTAAAATTGGTGGTGTTTAAAACCCGTGTTTTAATGGAGTTATTTATAAGCAATCCAAATTACAAGGTAACATAATATTGCAATATGTTTCAAACATTCCATAGGATCTCTCTGTTGATGTTGATGATTAAGGCGTCGGGATGTGACCACCCCATCGCCCGCTGTTGGGATAACCTCTGTCACAACAGAGATTATTCCACCAGTGCAATCAGTCACACTGGTGGTAGGTCTTTTGTTGCAAGAGGCCGGCTAGGTAGGTACCACCGCAGTGTCCAATATTCTGCCGCCAAATGGTAGTGTTTAGGCACTACTGTGTTGAAGGGCATTGTACGCTAGTGAAATTACTGGGCGAACGAGATTTAAGAACTAATATCTCGAGGTTGGCAACGCGTGAGTGGCACCTACTAATGGTGCTGCAAGCGCTCATAGGCTGCGGCAGCCACTTACCATCAGGTGGGCCGTATGCTTGTTTGTCAACTTCTAACAAAAAAAAAAAATGTTGTTGTTGTTCTCGAAACTAAAGAATATATTGTTTCCCTTCTATATAAACAAAGTGTCAAAGAGTCGTTGATGCTTCTTAACAACAAAACGAAGTTAGTGACAAGCTTGCAGCATAATCGATAAGTTAGCATGTGACGTTTCGTTGGGTTAGTGCTAGTTTATAAAGAAGCACCAGTGAATCTTAGTTTATAGGAAGTGAATGAATGGTTTACATTTTGATTAGTAACATATGTCCGCGTTCGACCATTTTTAATTTAGATTGTATTGACCAGTTTTAAAAATTAGTTGCACTGGGTGTGGTTATATCTAATGATAATGGGTTGTCGTAGCCTTCGAGAGATTGCAACACCATTCATTTGTAGGTGTCTCTCAAGCATTGCAAACCTCGAGATATTGGTTCTAATACTTCCTTTTCCCAGTAATATCAATATCTAGGACCTTTTTTTAATACCGGGCTTCCTGGGGAGGAGAACCGGGTTATGTGGGTTCCATGACAAGGTAACCTAATGGAGACCCAGTAAAACCTCCTGTGGATAATCTCATTGCGTTTGTCAGGTTACAGGAACTCTCGTAGAACGAACCAACGCGACCTGACAATCACTGTGCTCTGATACACACGCGGTAGAATATCTGACACCACGGTACATCATACCACCTACCATACCATACCATCATACACCCAGTATAATAAATATTTAATATATAACTTACATGTAGCTCATATCATCAACTAGGTCCGTCTTCATGTATTCGATGTGTTTCGTTCGTCTGCTCTTTGACCTCTGGTCAAGCCGGTTCCCGCATCCGTTGTTCTTCTTTGTCCGAGCTTCAAAGATCACATGAGGGTGCTTCTGCTGAAACAAACCGATCGTCATGTTAGTGAAAGTTAAATGTAGATCATCCATTGCTTTTGAATCAAAATCGGTTGTATCATGAAAATAGTTTGTTGTGATATATGGTTTTACGATAGTTTTCGTCAATTGAGTAATGATTTAATTTATTTTTATAAGATACCAGCGGCCACCCTCGGTTCACTCTAGATGAGAGAAACTGCTTAGCATCTATGGATTCACCGTGCGGGCACCGGGTACAATTTTTATTGTTACTAAGTTGGCAAGCAAGTATATGGCCCATCTAATGGTAAGCGGTTGCCGTGGCCCATGAGCGCTGGCAATACCATTAGTAGGTGCCATTCACGCGTTGTCAACCTCGAAATATTGGTCGTTAAATCTCAAAATCTTCAAACTGAAGCACAGTAATGCCAAATACACAACTTCTTTGCGGTAGAATATTTGACACTGTGGTTATACCTCTCTAGCCGGCCTCTTGCTACTAAATACCTAACACCAGTGTGACTGATTGCACTGGTGGAATAATATCTGCCGTAACAGATATTATTCCAATAGTGTTATTATTCATCGTATAGTAGAGGGAGAAACTCCGAGCAGTTCCCGGGACTTGCGACCCAGATGCAGGTTTAAGGAGGCCTCCTTTCTAATACGCATTTACATATTAACCTTTCGTAAAAATTATCTTATTTTACTTATTTTAACGGCGTCGGGATGTGACGACCCCATCGCCCGCTGTTGGGATAACCTCTGTCACAGCAGAGATTATTCCACCAGTGCAATCAGTCACAGTGGTGGTAGGTCTTTTGTTGCAAGAGGCCGGCTAGGTAGGTACCACCGCAGTGTCCAATATTCTGCCGCCAAATAGTAGTGCTTAGGCACTACTGTGTTCCAGTTTGAAGGGCACTGTACGCTAGAGAAATTACTGGGCAGAGAAGATTTAAGAACTAATATCTCGAGGTTGGCAACCCGTGAGTGGAGCCTACTAACGGTGCTGCAAGCGCTCATAGGTTACGGCAACCACTTACCATCAGGTGGGCCGTATGCTTGTTTGCCAACTTGTAACATAAAAAAAAAAAATCTTAGTGATGGTGAAAATCTATTCAAATTCTTTGCGCGGTTATTGGAAATACAGACTGACGCAGATAGTGACTTTGTTTTGAGCACTTCTCCGGTCGAGCTGGCCCATTTGTGAATGGAGGTACATGATTTTACTCCTAATATAAAATCTGTAAAAAGCCATTTTTGTAAATGCCTTTTTATAGATTTATTTTACTTATTAGGTTAGTATGATGTGTTTTAAAATAACTGTCTTGTATATAGTGATACATTATAGAGAAGAAATAGTTTTTACAAATTTAATTTGAGCCAAGTCCATTATCCAGTCTTAAATAAAACGGCTTTGAAATTTACATCTTGCAACAATGTTTAATGTATTTAGTCTTTAAGACACAGATCTTTTATTCGTTAAATTAACTTTAAACAATGTATTTCTTTAAACCTTTGTACGTAAGAAAGACAAGTTAAACGATCGACTGATACTTTTCAAAAGTAATAAACCGGTAAGCCGGGTGTCTCGAAAGTACGTGCGCCCGGGGACGAATAAGAGAGAATACGATAAAATCAAATAGGTCAGGTTGGATCTTGATACTGTATCCACGGAAGATAAATATACAATTCGGTCGAGTTATATTTTGTATCAGTCCAACTCAATGGAGAAAAATACATTTTCTTGTTATGGTTAAACATCATTTAGTAAATGGAATCCATTTCTTTTTTTGCGATTTCGAGCTACGTGAACAACTTATTTCAAGGACTCAGCAAACATAATATTAAAAAGCATAGGTCTTTATATATATGTCAATATAATCTGTTCGATCACCAGAATGTACCGTATATTTTTTTATGTTACAAGTTGGCAAACAAGCATACGGCCCACCTGATGGTAAGTGGTTACCGTAACCTATGAGCGCTTGGAGCACCAGGTACGTTTAATTATTATTTAGTTCTTAAATCTCCACTGCCCAGTAATTTCACTAGCCTACAGTGCCCCATAAACCGGAACGGTTGCGCTTTTTCCAACGAAAAGAAATACCTCTTCTGACCTTTTCTCTCCATCATCGTTCTCTAATCCATTATCCTTTCATCATCATCAACAACGCACTGCGGCCATAGACGTAGAGTGATGAGCCTAGGTTATTGTAACTAAGTACCGTTTTTTTTCTTTTGTGCCACTCGTATTGCCAACTTTGGTGTTATAAGAAATTTTGTTTCGTAGATGTGTATCAGAGTACTAGTAGTGCTCTCTGTTAAATATGCTTTTACGTGCATGCCACATAGATGGAAAATTCCTTAAATTGTAGATTATTTACTTACTATAAAAGGACCGGCGTTTCTGTACAGAATAAATGTCCAAAGATTTGCTGGTGCTCTATTGTAAATTTAACACCAATGCAGCGAAATGATCGCACACTGATGTTATTCGAGTGGTAAGCTTGTGTCTAACTGCGTTTCGTTGCATCGATCTAGATTTACGAAGGAGACCCGGCGAGTCCTTGACTTGTCATTAACATTTTGTTCATATAGAAGGGACTGTCCATGTGTATATGTGATACGTCTGTATTGTCAGTGTATGGGTACACACGTGACACACTTTCTACGTTCAAATGCAAAACCTCGCTATACTACGCTATATCTCGTATTGCGAGAGACAATTTGATTTTCCTCGTCTACCATGTAAGTGCCTCCGCACGTATTGAATAAAATATTGGTGTGAGTGATGAAAGCCCTAACACGAATTCACTTTCCATTCACCGGTGTTGCCAGGTAAAGGTAATACATAAATTGAATTAAAGGCCCAATCACGTTCGATTTTTCGATGAGGTTCGACGAATGAATGGTGTTTTAGGTACGGCGAGAGGGTTTACGACGCGGTTTTGCTGCGGAATTTTCCTGTGATTACTAAAATTTTTCAGCATAAAAGATTGAGTGGATGAGGTGAATGTAATGAACGAATGAAAGCCGGTACTTTTAAATGATTCTATCGTGGACGTCCACGTTTTCGAGTTATGTGAATGGGGTCGATGGAATTCGGAATAAAATATGAATATGCTAATCGCTGAATTTGTTTTATTATTATATTTAAATATATGAATAGCTGGGTTTCTATCCGCATACTAATACAATTAAGCAAGCTGGAAATAATTTAGTTCATTCACTGAAACCATTGACATAGGATGGTGCACAGAGTGATTAAAACTATATTCATCAAAACGCTTGTAATATAGTTAGAGAATATCAATTTAAATCTTTTGATATATTCACTAAAATTTTGGTCTTATGTGTATCTATTTTCAATATAAAAATAAAAATTAATGTTATCAACAAAAGTGCTGAGGTCACGCCATTTTTGACTAATTAAAAAATTTACTCAAAGACAAAATAATAGTCTTGTAAGAAACTAAAAAACAGTAAAAATAAGGCAATTTAGTGCAGCGGCAAGATGGCGGTCGTTAAATTGAAAAAGCTTATCGTGTTACCGAGTCAAATTGGACAATTAACCAACATTACATGTTTTACCAGCAACTTTCATTACTGAACTTCATTTACCCGAGTGCCAAATAATAATCTTACATGTGTAAAAAAAGAAAGAAGAAAAACTCCTGTAAGCAAAAACGCTGCGACCGCGCCACTGCGCAAGATGGCGGTCATTGCAATGAAACATGGCGGCAATTTACCGGATAAACGCGCCAAATTGGATATTTCTCGCACCTCACGTTACTGGCATGTTTTTGTTGGACCATAGAGTTTTAGTTTTTTTATTAGCGGTTTTGTAAAGCTTCTAGGCTAATGGCACGTCATAACTGTATATATTGTTTTAGATGGGTATTTCGTTGACACTTTAGTTAATTGAATTTGGAAACGATATGTTAAATTTCTCTCACGTTCCATTTATATAATTCGTCAAATGGAAACTGTAAAAAAAGGAATTAGCTAACCAGAATGCACTTTTATAATTAAAGTTATTTTAAAAAATATTTTGTAAAACGTGAGCATAGTTTTCAGCAACTTTTTAAAATATTAAATTCGAGAGAAGATTTGTGATAGTTTCAGCAGAACTCTAAGTCTCAAATGAACCCATTGTGAAATGAATTATAAATTCGTTTTTCACATATACAGCATGCTTTCAAAAATCAATACAAATACATAAATTTTATTGGTGAGAGTATTGTTAAAAAAATTGGAGGGTCTATTGATAAAGAATTCCGCATACGAGCTAAATAGTGGAGATTTTTTCTGTGTTCGTGTACTCTAAGTTGGCAAACTTAACCCATAGCGTATTTTACCTCATAGAATGTTGAATCTATAATAATCATGACTAATACTATAAATTCGAAAGTAAGTTTGATTGGTAGTTGACGAAGTTGTGGCGCAGCGGTAGCGAGTAGTGCCACAGGTGATGGTTTCGATTTCTGCTCGGAGAAGATGTTTGTATTGACCGTACAGCCATGTCTTTCACAATGTGTATGTTTTCGGACCCCCGACACAGGATATACATAACTATCCTAATGGGGCTGTTGAGGTTGTAGCGTTTTAAGTTTATTTTAGTTTGTTTGTGACGCTTTCACGGCTAAACAGAACCGATTAAGATAGGTTTCTAGTCTATACTAGACATAGGTTCAAAATTTTGCGTGCGCTGCTTAAGCAGTTAAAGTTACACAAATATAATGTGTGATAGAGTTGTTCCCCTTTAATAGTTCTAAAAAAAAGTTCACGATAGTATGTATCTGACTTTAAAAGCAAACTCACTATAATTATTTTTATAGTGATCAAATTTGTTCTAAGCATCATAAACGCGGGTATAACCGCTGGCACATCTAGTCTGTACTAAAATCACATTTTTATTTTTAAACTTAAAAGCTCTTAAAGCATATTTCCCACACTATTAACGTAACTCAATAAAAATCATCTCCTTGATACCTCACTCACTTTAACGCAATATCGCCAAATGAATCACTATCATGGAGTTTTCGCGTAGAAAGCTCACAAATTTCAAATACCCCGGAAAATATTTACTACAAAACTCTTTTTTAAGCGTACCAAGCGATATATGACCTAATTCTTAATGTTATAAGGGCTATAACTACTGCAGGATATATTTGTAATGTTGCAGAGCCGGTTTCATATGAAATACAATATTAGAACGTCCAATATTTCTTCATAAATTGCTGACGTACGTGGTACATGACGACGATTTAAAATTTGGACCTTAAATTCTGATATATAGAGTTGAGAATATATTTATCTAAATATGTCCTTTAGCAATTTATTAGCGAAATCACAAAAGGAAAACACCCGTCGTCTTTATTAAGTATACCTCAAAGTAAATTTCAAAAGTAATGCAAACATTTTTATAATAATAAATTGGATTCTCTTTATAAAAATGTTCTAATTAATAGTAAAATCTGGTTTTAAGCATCAATGGACCAGTCGTAGTGACTCAGCCGCCTGTTAGTCTAGCGGCAATACCCACTAAACGATCGGTAGGGTAAGTAACTTTAGGCGTGGTCAGTCACTAGATGGGTGATCGCATAGTGGTATTTCAACTGAGCGTCTCCGTGCTTCGGAGTTCGGTCCCGGCTGTTGTCAATTTGACAACAGTCGATAAGTCAAGTCAGAGGTCTAAGGGCGACCTGAAAAACTCTGACACTAGGTTGGCCACTAACCACTCGATAATAAGAACACCCACTAAAACTCAGCGGAACCCACATTGCCATAGTGGGACGTCATGGAGTCGCTTGCGTAAACAACCACGATGTCCCGGCAAGCATCAAGAGTATATAATCATCATTATACAATTTTGACGACGTTGTGGCGCAGCGGTAGCGAACCTACCTTGAAAGCCACAGGTCGCGGATTCGATTCCCGCTCGGAGCATAATAATATGTTGTATTGACCATGCAAGCTTACTTTCCGGTCTGGGTGTATTTTTCTTGTCCTTGTATATGTTTCCGGATCCCCGACACAGGACATCACTATCCTAATGGGGGCCGTTCAGTGTGCAGCGTTTATTTAATCGAACTAAGTAATACCCACTAAAACACAACGAACTGCCTTGCGCCAGTGGGTCGCCATGGGTTTGCTTGGGCAATCAATCCCGATTGACACCACGCGCTGATCGTCAAATCAGGGAGCTTTTGAGCCCTTTCAACGAGACTAACTTTACGACCAACCACCGCGACTGATTCCCTCTACGACGTAGAAGAACTACCGTCTGAAGAATATCAACAGGAAAAAGTATCCATGAGCCACGAGCTGCTCATAACCAGAGGCGAATCACTGATCGGGAAGCGATCAGTGGATTAAGCAATTTAAGGCGCGCTCAGCCAATGGATGGGTGACCGTTTAGTGGTACTAAAAAGAAGAAAGGGTGTTCATACTGATGATTGATGGAGTTTTTTTGGTCAAAAATTGTGGTTGGAAATGAAATTAAATGTAGGAATTTTGTTCATATCGGGTGTCCTGCCGTTAGCCGTTAGCGTTTGTTTATTTTATCTTGAATCTCAGTACCCTCACTGTATACACATTTCAAAAAGACGAATTTATTTTTATGTATTTTGTTGTAGTCCACCCCTGTCGTGCTTATTGGAGCAAGATCATGTAACAAAAATAGCCTATAACTTATGTATTATACATACGACAAACAGAAAAAAACAACACAAAAATTGGATAAAGAATAAAGCATAACCTACCAAACCTACATAAAAGATAGTTTATACATTCTATATAAATAACATTTGTATCTTTTAGAAGAGAAAAACAAATAGCTTTCACAATGCATAATTAATGATTGAATATTGAAAGGGGGCCGTTCCGTGCGATGGTCACTCTATTTCCCCGTTTTGTCACTGTCAGTATGACGTATGGGGCTCGTTTGCTCGGACACTAGGAAAAGGCACACATCCAAAGACGAGGGTTTTGTACTATAAGTTTTTTAGTTTGATCAAAAAAACTGGAAATTTGCCATTTTTAAACCTTTATTAAGTTATGCTGCATGCTTAAGTTGAGCACAAATTAGTACTCGGATCGGGTAATTATAACAAGTTTACCATTGTTATAAAACAAAGAAATGTTGTCATGCCAATAACATTTATTATCATAATCATATCAGTCATCATAATTACCACAAAAGTCCAGTAAAATGACTGTGATAAACGGACGGACGGACGGAAGATCTATAAACGGACATACGGACAAACAGACAGACAAACAGTCAGACAGGATGAAAGAGGGCAGATGGACGGACGGACAGACGAACATGACGAAGTTATAGGAGTACCGTTTTTGCCATTTGACTACGGAACCCTAAAAAGAAAGAAAAAGTTACGTAGAATCAAAAACTCAATACTAAATGCAATATCGTTAAAGATATATTACCACAGGAATAGGAAAGTGATTCCGAAAGGCGTGAAGCATTCCCGCGATTTATTCCCGTTCGATAGTTTTATGATAGTAATATCCCATGGCATTTGAAGATTAAAATTTCAAATGCTTTATGGGTTATAAATGTCAATTGAGGTTTTAGTGGTGTTTTATGATTGGATTCGACTTTTTGCATAGTTTACATTTGAAACATACTTATATTTTGTTTTTGAAGTGAAACTTCTTTAGAATCGTTGTGATTTGAAATCGTGTAACGGAAAGACAGGTAAGAGACAACACACACAATATGTGTAGGATGAAGCCGGCAAAGAATGAGACAGAAATATACATACTATTTAATATTATATATATTCATCTCATTCTTCTATCGTGTGTGAATTGTACACATATTTTACACAGACAGACAGACCGACCGACCGACCGACCGACCGACCGACCGACGAACGGACGAACGTACGAACGAACGGACGGATAGACAGACAGACAGATTAAGCCTTTACTCGCTGACTAATTTTAGCTAAAGAAGTTTTACTTCAATCGTGTGGTCTAAAGCACACTGTTTTTTTTTAAAACAATATTTGTAATGTATTTTTTTGAAGACATTACTAATAGTCTTATTGTATATCCGTGGGCAGATGTTTTATAAGATAAGTGTGAGGTTCCATGATAGTTTAACAGACTTTTTTTATGTTAGAAGTTGGCAAACAAGCATACGGCCCACCTGATGGTAAGTGGCTGCCGCAGCCTATGAGCGCTTGCAGCACCATTGGTAGGTGCCAATCATGCGTTGCCAACCTCGAGATATTAGTTCTTAAATCTCGTTCGCCCAGTAATTTCACTAGCGTAAAATGCCCTTCAAACCGGAACACAGTAGTGCCTAAACACTACTATTTGGCGGCAGAATATTTGACACTGCGGTGATACCTACCTAGCCGGCTTCTTGCAACAAAAGACCTACCACCAGTATAAGACAAAAAAGACTACAAAACTAAAAAAGTTCAAAGCAATACTGAAAATAATGCAATTGTGCTAATAAAAAAAATACCGACGAAATAGCTCAAAACTACAAAGAAAAAATCCACAATAGAAGAAGAATTTAATGATAAAATCAAATTTAAGACTAATATAGAACCTCCTCTTTTTTTTGAAGTTGGTTAGTAACATAAAATAAACCATAACTTTCGTAAATAAGTTACATTTCGGTTTGACAAATTTACATTCAAATCGTAGTTACAAACACAATAAAACGATTATCCGTATAAACTAATATTATCCGTATCTAATTATAATGGTCAATATCCTGTGAGGATATAGATGCTCAGTATTTTCAACAGTTTGTTTTAAACAATAATAGCCTTTAACAACAATACCTTAAAGTCGATAACAGGTTATTGTACTTGGTAGTGTTTGGAGGTATACAAAACCCGGTCAAATGCATTGACCCGGGTTCGAGATGCTAATTAGTTTTCGACTGCGGTTCGTACAACGTAAAATCGAATTCTCGACTAGGATTTTAGGATTGTAGATTAATAAAAATGACAATTAAATTGATGCCCTCTTTATAAGCCGATTTCACAGACTTTGGATCAAGACGATTTTTATGTGTATTAATGGAAATGATTTCTTATAAGTTTGTGAAAGGACTCTTGGCTCTAGTGGCCACGATAGCGTCATCACTGGCGGAGGCAAAATCGGGAGACGCAGCTAGTAAAACAGTGACACCTCCAAGGGCTAAAGTTGAATCCATCCCTGGCCACTTGCAAGGTTAATTTTAGGCTGGAGAAGTCATATAGAAGGGAAGAGGGAACGTGAGAATTGGAAGAGAAAAGAGGAGGCTAGGATTTATAGGAGTGTAGGATAGTGATATCATTCATCAAACGAAACACAATAGTATAGATACTGCTACCACCATAGAAACCTTAATAACAACTGGAAATGTTAAAATTCGCTTTTAATTATGAAACACGTGTCACCTCCTTGCCGCTCCATTTCTCCCACCCATGCTGTCACTACTACATACACCGTACGACGATATCGTAAGTATTGCATTTCATTGCTACATGGAGTTGTGCCTCTTCGGATATTGAATAGCTTATACAGCAATGGTAAGCAAAGTGAATAAACGACACTAATGCATGATCTCACCGCTCGTGGCTCATAAGTCACCATTTCTTGTGCGGTGTTATTAAGATTTCTATGGCTAAGGGCACACACACCGTTTGTTGTTATCCAAAAACTAACTTTTAAAATTAAAATTTGTTTGTTATTTTATAAGAAATATCTGTTTGAACAAAAACATTGCGTATCCGAAGCGTTGTAAGAATGTTAATAGCTTTTACTCTGGATCGCCATTAAGACGAAATCAGATCAGATTTTTCTTAGATTTATTTGCAAAGTTTAGTAAAGGTGGTATTAACTGCGATTTTAGTTTTGGTCATGAGTTAAATCGTTTGAATGAGCTTAGATATTTTATATATTGCCTAAACTTATTCTCCTAACTTGCTAACTTTTTTATATTAGTATTTCTTTTTTTTTTATGTCGTGACGGTTGACAAACAAGCATACGGTTCGCCCGATGGTAAGCAGCACCGCAAACTATGAACGCTTGCGATACTTGAAGTATCACAAGCGCGTTGCCAATCCAAGGAACAGGAGGGACGGGATGAGATGGGTCATCGGCGCTCTTACTCATCGCACTGTTAATTGAAGTCGATTTTCTGTGAGAGGGTTAGGTTAGCCATTAACCACTCGATAAGAAGAAGAAGAATTCCAGTAAATCACATCACATTCAACATAACATAAATCACATCACATCGATTTTGTTTTTTTTTTTTTATGTTAGAAGTTGGCAAACAAGCATACGGCCCACCTGATGGTAAGTGGTTGCCGTAGCCTATGAGCGCTTGCAGCACCATTAGCAGGTGCCACTCACGCGTTGCCAATCTCGAGATATTAGTTCGTAAATCTCGTTCGCCCAGTAATTTCACTAGCGTACAATGCCCTTCAAACCGGAACACAGTAGTGCCTAAGCACTACTATTTGGCAACAGAATATTGGACACTGCGGTGGTACCTACCTAGCCGGCCTCTTGCAACAAAAGACCTACCACCAGTGTGACTGATTGCGCTGGTGGAATAATCTCTGTTGTGACAGAGGTTATCCCAACAGCGGGCGATGGGGTCGTCACATCCCGACGCCTTTTAAAAGTGAGGATTTAAGAATGACACAAAATTTGGATGCTGTGATAGTGATTAGTTATGACATGTATATAATTTGAAGAGTTTCGGCTTTTATCTGCATAATTTCGAGCAGATAGTTATAAAATTAAGTTACAAAATATATAAAATTTGACGACATGGCGCAGCGTTAGCGAAGAGGTCGCGGGATTAGGTGTTTGTATTGACCATGCAGGCTTTTCGGTTTGGGTGTGTTTGTCCTTGTTCTGGTATGTGTTTTTTTTTTTTTTTTGGTGTTTCCGAACCCCAGACACAGGATATTTATTTATTTTAAAATTTACATTTACAAATGGGTAAAAATTTCTCGTTACATAAAACATTAAAAAATACTAAAGACTTCATATATATGGCTATTAAACAAAATTAATCTTTCCCGACTCAAAAATTATTATAGCTCAGTGTGTTTCTCGTGGCTCTCGTGAGTCGTGATACTCTTCCGTCCCAGATGATAAATATGAGACGAAATATTGCGCTCCTTAAAACGCTGATAAGAGGCTCGTAAATTATAACGAAAATTGTAAATTACTACCGCCAACCAAAGGTTCCGCGTCTGATTTCTATCCACCGCATTTATGAGTAACTAGCTGCGCCCTCGACTCCACTCACGTGGTGAACCGATTTTTCTTTATTCCAAGGAACTCTAATTTCTTTTATTATTACTCCTTATAAAAATTATGTTCAAAATTGATTTTATTATGTATGTACCCTATATATTTTAAAATACATTTAGTGAAAAGCTGTTCATTTGGAATTACAGGCAGACATTTCAATTTTATTTATTCTTATAGCTTTATTAAAGTAACTTGTCTCTTTTTGTTGTAAGATTCTGTAAAATAAATAAAATAAACGCTACACACTCAACGGTCCCCCTTAGGATAGCTATATCCTGTGTCGGGCATCCGGAAACATTAACAATGTCAAGCATAAACACACCCAGACCGGAAAATATATCTGTATGATCAATACAAATATCTGCTCCGAGCGGGAATCGAATCCGCGACTCGTGGCGCTTAAGGCTAGCTACCGCTGCGCCACCGGGTCGTCAATGCTCCGTGTTCGAAATATTCATATAAAGTTGGGAGTTTCTGTATATATCATTTCTAGAAATGTTAGATTTAAGACTGTGCAAATTCATTCAGCAAGCAAATCGGTTTTATTAGTTTACTTGGATAGTTCAGTTTGTGTGTTTATAAAAGCTGAAACAAGCAATCCTTATTTAACCAGTTTCGTTGGGTTATAATTAAGAATTAAAACATTTTTAAATTTGATTGTCAGTCCCATTGGTTGCCAGGGTTGTAACAATGGTATTCTAGTAAGACGTGGTATCTATCTAATAAATTGATGAAATTTTAGCGTTACAAAATTAAAATAACCGTGATTCCGATGGCAAATTCTGCTTTTTATAACTATTTTGTGGATTTACATATGTCGAAAAGAATCAATGGTTAGAAACCAACGACACCTCGATTTACAGAAACATGAAAACGATTACTGATTTATGTAACCACTATGTGGAATCATGTCGCTAGAGGTCTTTTTTTTAAATAAATAATAAATTAAAAAAATAGAATAAAATGATGATATCCTATGTCGGGAGTCCAGAAACATACACAACATACACAAAAAAGGAGGACAAAGACAAAAACATCCAGACCGGAAAATATGCTTGCATTGTCAATACAATATACAGATAGGATATGGAAACCTTTAAGAAAGAGCTTGCGCTTTTCTTAAAGAACACAAACCACAACTTTAATCCACCGGGGTTGCAGGTGTCCATTTGCGAGAAGACCATTTTAGGCTAGCCTCCAGCCCGTTTGTTCACTCTATCACAAAAAATCAATATAGTTCTAAAAAATAAATGTCGAATATATAAGAACTTTATTTAATTCCTGGTACTTAGAAACACGACAGTATAATGGCGCCACAACCGTTGAATTAAGTGTCACAAGAACCGTCCCAAGCGAATAAATCTATCCACACTAAGATTTAATATGATATCGAAGACGAACTGCTCTAAATTCAGGCTTCTAAAACTCATAGATCACGTTCGGGTATAATCGGGTATCGGGTAATTCGGGGGTAGTTTCGTGTTGAGGTAGAAGTTGGGCGGGGTAGTGCGCCAACTTGGCGCTATCGCAGGCAATAATTCAACAGTTTAAAACTCGTATAGACGAATCGATTTCCGTTGTCGGATATTATCGATGTATTAATGTAAGTTTTTTGTACATACATATCTATGCAGTTGTTGAAATTTTTATTTTTAGCAAAAGATTTTTGTGATTACTAAAAAATGTTTTTTTAAAAGAATATTAGCAATGCTTTTTTTAAGGAATTACTAATATTCCTACTGCGCCTTCAAATAATCCCGTAGCTTGCGATAGGAGTGGGTATGACAATAGCCCAAGGAGGTCAGGATCGAACCCGCGACTCTCACGATAACGGAACGGAGTTGCCCCTTCTACCGTTGAGCTTTTGGAGCTTATTTTTAATTTAAATTCATTTACCAAAATTTTTATCCTGCTTAATTTAATTCAAAGTAACATCACGTAACATGCAACGAACTTTGAACTGTAACTATTTCAAGTGTGTTAGACTAGTTAAAACTAACTGGTCCGTCTGCGTTTCGTCCAAATTAGTTTAGTTCGTAAGCCGGCCGAAACTGGTTAATACTGGTGCGATCTGGACAGAAACGCGGTTAGTTAGCAACTGTTCCACTAAAGTCTGGACATGTCCATTTTGTTATTCACATATACAGTTGATGTTATTTAAAGCGCAGATTCAGTAGTTTTAGAAGTTTGCTGTTATTGACGTGAAAGGGTCAGCTCGACAGTGGAATTGTTAATGTTTCATGGAATACTACTAATATATTTTACCGGCGTCGGGATGTGATGACCCCATCGCCCGCTGTTGGGATAACATCTGTCACAGCAGAGATTATTCCACCAGTGCAATCAGTCACACTGGTGGTAGGTCTTTTTGTTGCAAGAGGCCGGCTAGGTAGGTACCACCGCAGTGTCAAATATTCTGCTGCCAAATAGTAGTGCTTAGGCATTATTGTGTTCCGGTTTGAAGGGCACTGTACGCTATTTAAATAACTAGGCATAAGAGATTTTAGAACTAATATCTCGAAGTTGGCAACGCGTGAGTGGCGCCTACTAATGGTGCTGCAAGCGCTCATAGGCTACGGCAACCACTTACCATCAGGTTATTTATATTATTTTCCAGACCAAACAAGGAAATTCAGACTCTATTGCCATTAATTTTGAGTTAAAAACCGATTGCAATAATAATAATAGTACCCATAACATGCTTGTTTGCCAACTTCTAACATAAAAAAAGAAGAAATACTTATTGGTACTGTTGCGAATATAGCCTATTGTAAGTTATTTCAATCTGTTAGCCTTATGTACGTTTTCACATAAACTTTTTACCATTTCTCTATTTTGTCAGTTCGTTACTTTTAATATATATTTTTAAATTCCAATTGAAAACTCAAGTCTTCTTTTTGTTATCAAGTGTTTAGTAGCTAACTTGGTCTCTGTTGTTCAGGTCCTTCGAAGCACGGAAACACTTAAATACATCTATGTGATCACCCATCCAAAAATTATCTATATCTAAAGACACACACTGATCACTTACTAACCTATTGGCTACTAGCCCTCACCTAATAAATAAATATGAAGCCAAAAAAAAACAGAACTGATTGATATATTGTTGAACATTATTGAAAACCATTTTAGTTTACAAGTAAACGCTTGTTACGTCCTATCAAAACATTTCTCGTTAATATATATATATAAAGCAAATAAACTATATTAAAAGCGGTTAGTTATAGTCGATCCGGCGATGTTTGTGTAACGGGTATATTACCGCCGAGCCTCGGGGAGAAGATTAACAAGAGCCAGGAGAATTGATATGGAAAATGAAATAGATTTAAAATCGTTTGTCGAAAGTTATATTACTACTATTATTTTAATCCTGTTGGGATAACCTCTGTCACAACAGAGATTATTCCACCAGTGCAATCAGTCACACTGGTGGTAGGTCTTTGTTGCAAGAGGCCGGCTAGGTAGGTACCACCGCAGTGTCCAATATTCTGCCGCCAAATAGTAGTGCTTAGGCACTACTGTGTTCCGGTTTGAAGGGCATTGTACGCTAGTGAAATTACTGGGCGAACGAGATTGAAGAACTAATATCTCGAGGTTGGCAACGCGTAAGTGGCACCTACTAATGGTGCTGCAAGCGTTCATAGGCTGCGGCAGCCACTTACCATCAGGCCCGTATGCTTGTTTGCCAACTTCTAACAAAGAAAAAAAAAAAATTGCAATCGGTTTTTAACTCAAAACTAATAGCGGTAGAGTCTGAATTAGCTTGTTCGGTCAGAAAATATTTTTTTACAGAATATTGACGTGGAATAGCAGCAGACTGAACTTCAATCCTTTGTGCAATCCTTGTCCTCTTATTCTGCCCTGTCCTAAAGTCCTAAAGTCCAACTAAGGTAATTGACGACGTTGTGGCGCAGCGGTAGCGAACCTGCCTTAAACGCCACAGGTCGCGGGTTCGATTCCCGCTCGGAGCATAATATGTTTGTATTGACCATGCAAGCATATTTTCCGGTCTGGGTGTGTTTGTCCATGTCATTGTGTATGTTTCCGGACCCCCGACACAGGATATCAATATCCTAATGGGGGCCGTTGAGTGTGTAGCGTTTATTTATTATTGTGTAACAAATTTCGTGACAATAGTCTAAGTAATATTGTAAATGTGAAAGTTTGGATGGATAGATAGATAGATGTTGACGACACTGTGGCGCAGCGGTAGCGAACCTGCCTTAAACGCCACAGGTCGCGGGTTCGATTCCCGCTCGGAGCATAATATGTTTGTATTGACCATGCAAGCATATTTTCCGGTCTGGGTGTGTTTGTCCATGTCATTGTGTATGTTTCCGGACCCCCGACACAGGATATCAATATCCTAATGGGGGCCGTTGAGTGTGTAGCGTTTATTTATTATTGTGTAACAAATTTCGTGACAATAGTCTAAGTAATATTGTAAATGTGAAAGTTTGGATGGATCGATAGATAGATGTTGACGACACTGTGGCGCAGTGGTAGCGAACCTGCCTTAAACGCCACAGGTCGCGGGTTCGATTCCCGCTCGGAGCATAATATGTCTGACCATGCAAGCATATTTTCCGGTCTGGGTGTATTTGTCCTTGTCTTTGTATGTATAACTATCCTAATGGGGGCCGTTGAGTGTGCAGCGTTTATTTATTTATTTATTTATAGATGAATGTTTGTTACTCTTTCACGCAAAAACTACTGGACAGATTTGATTAAAATTTGGTACACATATACATAGATTATTAACTGCATTAACATATATGATACCCTTTATCCCGGAAAAATGTTTGATTCTAATGGGATCTTCAAAAAAATTCATAACGCGAGTGGAGCCGCAGGCACAGCTAGTATGATCAAATAGTACCAACTATCCGGAGTATTTTACTTATACGGCTAAGTCCACTCTTTGTTTTTAAAACCGTCTATTCTTCACGATAAAAAATGTACGATCCGTCCATTGAGTCAAATTGGTTAAAAGACGCTTGCAACATTGCAAGGAACACAAGTGCGTTGTTAACTCAAAGGAATGAGACGAGAGAAAAGAAAAACCAGAACTGTAACCCTTGCACCCTGTATGGGTTAGAGTTTTAATAACTCACGCTCAAAATCATCAATCGAAACGAAACAATAAAAATAAATGAAACTTGAGAGGTGTCAAGGGACACCCGGATGGAACGAAGTTCCTTTCGATTAATTAGTGAAGGAATTGTAATAAAATTTTATTTTTTTAAAGTTATAATAATATTTTTTTATTATTAACATTATTTATTATTTACAAAAACCTGTATACACTCAACAAAAATAATCGTCGCGACACCACACTGTTCAATGCGAAATAGAAATGAAAATATCTGGCTTGCTTTCTATAAGAGAGAGAGACAGACAGAGAAACATGCGACGCCGCACAGCTTACAATAGCTTACTATAGCAAAAGTGTCGTGACAACTTTTCGTAAGAATTTTTCCGTCTAGCCCCCTTTCACAACGCGCGATAAGGAACTTCGTTCCAAAATATTTCACATCGATTATGTGTTGGAGGAATATGTCATATTAGACCGGCCTATTGACGCTAAAAATAGCAAAGCTCTTCAACACATCCCCATCCAAGGTTATTCACGAATTATCCGTACAGTAACTATTAAGAAATATTCACACGTGTATAAGGTTATCTCACGTTGTAAATCATTATTCTCTCTCCGAATGTGGGAGGGTAAATGTTTGCGCTTTGCCCTGGTCATAATTTAACCCCCGGTTCGCATGTAATATATCAGTGAACAGAAATGTGTGGCGCGTTTGCCGAACGGCGATCTTTTGGGGGAAATGAAAAGGTGTTTTAATTTTTCACAGTGTTTTTGTCAATGTTCGAAGAATGGTAAGACTTTTCGGCAACTTTTAATATATAAATTGTGTATTAAGATTTATTTTATTGATGGTTGGCACAGGAGTCACCGAAACCTATGAACGAGATACTTGCGATACTTGAAGTATCTCATGCGCGTTACCAACCCTAGGGAAAGGAAGAAAGAATGGAGGAAATGGGAAGCAGAGGGGGTGAGAGATTGGGAGAGCTCTCACTCATCGCACGAAAAAAAAGTACGTTCAAGCCGGCCTTTTTGTACTCAAAAAATAATAAAATGGAATTAGTAAGAAAATAGTGCAGAGGTTTTCATTACTACAGAAAGACTACGTTAATGAAGCTAAAGTAAGATCTTTTTCTTATTATTTTTATTGGCATTACCCAGGAACTTATTATTTTTATCTGTGTATGTAAATATTGCTTAAAAATATTTGGTCTGTTCCAGGGTTGTCTGATGGAGATCGTTGCAAAGCGATAAGACCGCCTCCTGTAAATTTTGCGTTATTTTTTTTTTGTGATATTGTGATTTTTCTAGTAGTGTACAGTGAAGTACAATAATCTTTAATTATTTTAAATAAATATTTTAATTAAATAATTATTTTAAACTTAACGACAAGTCGCAGGTTTGATACCCGCTCGGAGCAGGTGTATGTGTTCACCATACAGGCATGTTTTCCGGTCTGGATGTGTTTGTCCTTGTCATTGCGTATGTTTCCGGACCCCCGACACAGGATATTAATGTCCTAATGAGGACCGTTGAGTATAGCGTTTATTTATTTAAATAATATACCTGAGTGTTTACAACAGCATTAACATGAACCTTAATTACATACAAAACTTTTAATACTAAAGTGACTTAAAATTCAGCTTTTGTGTTTCGAAAATAATAATATTCAAACAGTCCCAGTCCTAATCTCTGGATCTACGTCAGTGCGGAGTTTTCGTGATTAGGAGATATGCTAGTTAAAATTTCAAGTCTGCGGCTCATTGCGAAATCCACTTTTTCCCAGAATCTCATTAGAAAAGAGACTTGTTTGACTTAGTTTCAAGTATTTTTTTAAAGTTATACACTTGTATAAAAATTTGCTATAACATAAGAACATTTATAACATCAGTGGTTCACGTTTTTCATCGTGTCCATTACTCTTGGACCAAGAGGCCTTGACAGCGTCACCCGTGTAGGGAGGGGAGGCGAGTCAGTAGACCCTGCTGGTAAAATAGTGACAGCCAAGGTCCAGACTAGGCTTGCGATGTCTTCGGGGCGTAGAGGCACGTGCGAGTTGTTGATGGGGGGAAGAAAGAGGAGACGAGGAGAAGAAAGGGAAAAGGACATATTGGCTGGCGATTTCGAAGGGAAGTACTTCACAGACGGCTCATCAATTTCCAAAAAAACCACCAAGGGCCTAAACACACATCCAGGAAACAACAATTCTCAATAATGAGGCAAATATAACGATACAATGCTGCGTTTTCCGGTTTAGCGTCGCCATTCCGACACCTTTCGACCCCAAAGTCCATCAGTTATACAACCATAGGGTCTCCGCCTACTTTCACTGTTATTTATATATTTATTGTTTATTGTTTTATAGTGGTTTAGTCAGTACCAAATATATGCGTTGACAGGAAACCGGAATACATCTAACGACGAGGTTGTGGCGCAGCAGTAGCGAAACTGCCGCTACCGCTCCATGTCGCGGGTCCGATTACCGCTCGGGGCAGATTGCTTTGACCATACAGGCATGTTCCGGTCTGGGTGTCCTTGTCGATGTGTATATTTCTGGACCCCTGACACAGGATATATACTATATAAATACCATCTGCTGCTGGGCTGTTCAGTATGTAGCGTTGAAAAAAACTTACTCTAAACTACGTTTTTTTAAATATAATTTTTAATATTGTTTTATGAGAACTAAAAACTTTAAATATTACAAATAAAATAAATGTAAAATTTCGTTAAGAAAATCCCGTCGACTCTTCCCGGGTTATAAATTACCTGAAAAGCTCTTTGTAAAATCAAATTATCGTCGGCGTATACAGCCTGATTCTAAAGAAAAAAACACATACATATCGTATTTTATAAAATGTGTGTACGTGTATTAATTGTCTTTTTATATATTATGTAGAAAATCGGTTTTTTGTACACGAGAAAGTACTTACCTACGTTGTTTTACTTTTCAATAAAGGGAAATCCAATAAGAAATTACTCACAAAATAGGTATTACTCACATTACATAGGATCAAGCCTTTGTCGATAAAATTAGTTGTATAATCAGATTATATGATAAAGGTTATAAGAAGTGGCAAATGAGCCAATGAAATGAAACGGCTTTTTAATGATTAGTGGTTGTCTATAAAAACCTGCAACGCCAGTGGTTTAAGTGTCACATGCGATTTGTCGACCTAAGTGCCCCTAAGACTCTCATTTCTTAGAAGGGAAAAAAGGAAGGAGGAGGAGGAGGAGGAGGACCAATCTACTCATGGGGGCAGTAGATTGGCCCTTCGGCGCTCTTATTCATCGCATGAAACGCAACAGTAATCTTTTACTTTACGTCGATTTTCTGTGAGAGGGTAGTACTTCCCCTTTCGAGCCGGCCCATTTCTGGTGGGAGAAGCATGACCACCACTACTACAATTTTCCCTATCACACTTAACCCATATATAGACCCATAGAGACAGTTATAGGCAAGTTTTTGTCGCGAAAATAAAATTTGAAATGGTTGAAGTGCGGAACGAATTATTTCTACACAGCACTAAAGAAACCTCATTCAAACTATTAATTCACGCAGGCGAAGTCACAGGCAGAAGGTAGTATAGAATATTGTAGATAACACATTGAATGTTTTACATATTTACCCTAAAATATCTAAAGTGGGATACCAGGGTAATGTGAAAAATGTTAGTATTCTGCGACATGGACGATTTATTAGGGCACGAATCAAGTAAATTGCCTCTTAGGAAACTGTCGGCTCAGATTGTTTATTTTGTTTATAAAGGGCTTAAAACTGAGATGTTACTATCTAAACTATTTGATCTTGGCATTTGAGATATCTTTTCGGCGTACCATTTGTCGATTGCACTGTTCTATTAGTCGAGATTTGATTATTGTTATAAATAGGTATTATTTTGTTTCAAGCCTTTGGTTTGTAAAAATTTTAAAAGTTCTGTACCTAGAACTTTTAGTATATAATTCTATTGTGATGCAATTCCATTCAGGTCATGTTCACTAAGGAGACACTTACCAAATGTTAGGAAAAGAAAATTATTACTATAATCGCTAGTTTTATGAATGAATGCTCACAACGGATTCACTCGCCTGATGTAAAAAAAATTTTTCTTATAATCAGCTGTCTGCTTGTAAGGTCAGTCAAAATTGGTCTAGTCGTTTCAAAGATTAGCCGGAACAGACAAAAAGACAGACCGAGACCGGACACCGTTGTGACATTGTAGGTAGCGTGTCTGCCTTTAGTCTCGACGGTTAAGGGTTCAATTCCCGCTCGGGCAGATGTTTGTTACATTTCTGTCTCGGTCTGGGCGTTTGTCTGTGGGTCTCCCCACCGTGCCTCGGAGAGCACGTTAAGCTGTCGGTCCCGATTGTTATCACAAAACATCTGATAATAATCGTTAACTCTTGAAAAGTAAATTGCTCTTATCCAATGAGTTACTGGTTCGCCCTTAGGGTTGCGGAGGTCAGATGGCAATCGCTCTGTGTAAAGACTAGTAACCCGTCAAATCCGGATAAGAGTAATAAGCAGACCCTGTGTAGAATAAAATACCGGGAATAATGCTAGGACGAAGACAGAAAGACAGACAAACTAAAATAAAACTTTTATTTTGTTATTGCAAATAAACACTTCAATTTTGTTTTTTTTAAAGATTTGAATCTATATTCAACAATACAATTCAAACAATTTTGAAGCCTCAATAGCTAGCTCAACGGTGGAAGGGCCGACTCCACTCTGTTAACGTCGTGGGTTCGATTCTGACCGCTTTGAGCTATTCTCGTACCCACTCCTATCGCGATAGGAATATTAATAATGCCTTGAAAAAGAATTACTAATAACCTTTAAAATAATCCTTCCCAGTTAAATAACAATACAATAAACATGACGCTTTTTCACCCATAAAAGGGGTAATGTCGGGTAACTCTGGACATTAATGTCGACTACATAAAAAATACGCGATAATAATTTGTTCGCTTCGGGTCAGCGAGACCCGTAAGTCACACGTGGATGACGTTGTATTTATATTTATTATGTTGTTATTGGCTCGCTTTACCCTCACCCTGTCCCACCCTCTCTCGGTTAAGCCTTGCAATAAATAAATTTTATATTTCAACCGCGGGCATGTTAAACATAACTAGCTTAATTGTTTGCGTGCGTAATAATTGGTTACGTATGTTGTAGCAATTGAATAATGCGTAGCGCTGCTACGGCTCGTAGCCGCACGCTACGATTTACAAGTGCTACGATAAGAGTTGATTGAATTTTATTCTTGCACAAATGTTTGTTGAGTTGTTTTCATATTAACAGTAAATAATAAATGTAAATAATATTTAATAAATTTTAATATTGAAATAAACGCTACACACTCAACGGCCCCCATTAGGATAGTTATATCCTGTGTCGGGGATCCAGAAACATACAATGACAAGGACAAGCACACCCAGACCAGAAAACATGCTTGTACGGTCGATACTAAAATCTGCTCTCAGCGGTAATCGAATCCACGACCTGTGGCGCTTAAGGCAAGTTCGCTACCGCTGTGCCACAACGTCGTCAGTAATATGGGATATTTACGGTATCAATTAAAGTTGTCTTTTCTTTTTCGAATGCGTATGCCGTTTACAGTGGGAAGAATAGGGAAATGGCAGTGAAATGGGGATAGTCTTTGCGAGGGCTCAAACATGATGAATCAAGGTTTCATATGCCATCAGGAGTGAAAGAAGCGTTCCGAGAGTATATTACCCAATGGACTCACCCAAATGCGTTATATGTAACAAGGGTCCTTGTCTGTCCGTTGGTGATTTGGTTTTCTCAGTCTGTTAACGTAACTACTGTCTATTGGAAGTTGTGATTAAAGCACTTTGTCGCAAAAATGTCTTTACTGAATTACTATAATTATACTATTACAAGTTTGCACATTGCATGATTGCATTACGGATGCGGAATTTACCAGTTGCCATTAAAAAAAATCATAGACATAGATATCCACAGACGTATCCATAGACATACTAATACAATATTGCCTTACGCAATCTATTTGAGAAATATAATAATTTGATTGAACACAGTCAATTTTATTTATGTAAAAGAAAAACACAATTAAGGAAAATGGAACTTCAATACGTTCATAGTTTGCGGTGACTGTTTACAATCAGGCGAATCGTATGCTTGTTTGCCAACCGTCGTGATATACAAAAAATGTTACGGTATGTTAATGTACGAATCACATGTTTTGCTATTGTGATAGGTATAAATCGCCCTCAAAGTACGAGGTACATTATAAGAAGCAGGTGCTTTTGCAAAACTCTCAGTCATTGTTCGCCGCTATTGGCCACGGTAAGTATTTATTGCTTTTTAATTTTATTTATAGTATACCCTCTGTTTATGATCTTAACAAATCACTTTGATGGCGTAACTGAAGTTTATTGTGCGAGTTGAGATCATAAAATTATTTAATAGGCTCTAAGATTGCGGGACGTTTTATCTAACGTTAATATTGATTCATCTTTTCTTAAATAATTTATTCTTACTACTACAGCGTGTTAGTTTTTTGAGCAACAGTTGTGTGTATAATTTTTTTTTATTGAAAAAGCTGAGTACAATCTTTAATCTCACTAAACATAGTACACAAAAAGACGCGTGTAAGTAGCTCAATACACGACTAAAGTGACGCTGATAAGGCCTGTAGGGCCAACAGAAATACACTTTGTGCTGTTTGGCATAACTGATATATGAATGAATGAATGAATTGAATTATAAATAATACAATCAATCAATTAATTAATAATCATAAAATTAAACAGTTTTTTATGATAATATATCAAACATGCCACTTACATAGATTGTGTAGAAGAAGGGGGGTCAACAAGGATGGCTGAGAAATTTATTTACGCACACCACTGCATGTAATGCACTCGTCAAGTACACTAGACATTGGTAGTGTGGGACTCGGCCGCCTGTTAGTCTACGCAATACCCACTAAAACTCAGCGGAACCCTCATCGCTATAGTGGGACGTCATGGGGTCGCTTGCGCAAATAACCATGACGTCCCGTCTGCCATCCACCGACCATAGGCCGACGAGCGGGTCCTCTAACTGATTTCAATTACAAATAAATGTATTTTTTATTTTACAAGTTGGCAAACAAGCATACGGCCCACCTGACGGGAAGTGGTAGCCGTAGTCTATGAGCGCTTGCTTGAGTAGGTGCCACTCACGCGTTGCCAACCTCGAGATATTGGTCCTTAAATCTCCTCTGCTCAGTAATTTCCCCATTCGTTATACATACTCGTACAATCCATTCGTTTTACTTTCTCCAAAACAAAAATGAACTAGAAAAAAGCATTGCCTTTCTACTGAGGCAGTCGGATAAAAAATAAAAAGAATTCGGGCACTGATAATAAATATGACAAGGTCAGATGGACCTGCGATAGGAAACTCCGTAATAGGCGGTGCGTCCATCGACGTGGCTCCATTTAGGTCCATTTAGCATCAATCGGCCCATTTCGGCCAAAATCGAGGAAAGTAATTGCCCGCGTATCGTTTCGTACTTGCCCTTCGAGTTTTTTTTTTGACAAGATTTATTATATGAGATAGTGAAAAGCGCTTCCATTAGCAGTAATAGGATTTTTTACAGAGTAATTGCTTAACAATACATAAATATTAGGAAAAATGTTGGTTTGTGTAGGAAAGATAGACGATAAGCGTTGTAGGTATCCAAAATCAATTACGTACGACCGGAGATTATTAGCTCAAGTAACAAATAAATAATTATCAGTCCAGTGCATTGCGGACCACGCACAGTCGAAACTAAAGGGTTCCGCAGCTTGATGATAAAGAATCTTAAGGACTTCAAAAATAATAATGAATTACAACGACCGCAAAACTAAGTTGGTACTTTTTTTGTCAATCCTCAATGATATGTATGGTCTGCTACACTTAATTTTTATATACTTTAGGATTTCATTACAAAATCGTGTAGCGGTTCATAGAATACACCTATTTACCAAATTTCGTATAGATACAGCCAATAGTCTCAGAGTAAAATGACTTTGACATACTGATGGATGGACGTGAACGTACCGCATAGTCACACAAATCACACTCACACACAAATGTGTATACAAAAACTTTAAAATAAAGATCCTATACTTTTTGAAGTCTCATAAAAATTATAGATCAAATAAACATCTGAATTGACAGCCCTTCTGAAGTCGTTTGAAAGTAGATCTAGCAGTAAACGGAAAGACTTAAATATGATTTTATTTTTAGCCATGAAGCGATGGTAAAAAACAAGCATATTGCACACCTGCTCTAGCGTCGGGACGTGACGACCCCATCGTCCGCTGTTGGGATAACCTCTGTCACAGCAGAGATTATTCCACCAGTGCAATCAGTCACACTGGTAGGTAGGTAGGTAGGTTTTTTGTTGCAAGAGGCCGGCTAGGTAGGAACCACCGCAGTGTCAAATATTCTGCCGCCAAATAGTAGTGCTTAGGCATTACTGTGTTCCGGTCTGAAGGGCACTGTACGCTAGTGAAATTACTGGGCAGACGAGATTTAAGAAACAATATCTCGAGGTTGGCAACGCGTGAGTGGCACCTACTAATGGTGCTGCAAGCGCTCATAGGCTGCGGCAACCACTTACCATCAGGTGGGCCGTATGCTTGTTTGCCAACTTTTAACATAAAAAAAACCTGTCGATCCAAGAGATATAGAAGGAGTAAACAGTAAACATTCAACGGCCCCCATTAGGATGTCGATATCGTGTGTCAGGGGTCCGGAAACATACTATAACAAGGACAAGCACCCAGACCGGAACAC
The DNA here is from genome assembly GCA_023373885.1 of Hestina assimilis. Taxonomy (NCBI): domain Eukaryota; kingdom Metazoa; phylum Arthropoda; class Insecta; order Lepidoptera; family Nymphalidae; genus Hestina; species Hestina assimilis. Next base: position 14,997,180 of record CM041744.1, read on the forward strand.
ATGCCTGTATGGTCAATACAACCATCTGCTCCGAGCGGGATTCGCACCCGCAACCAGTGGAGCTTAAGGGAGGTTCGATACCACTGCGCCACAACGTCGTTACACGTTCTCAGGACAGAGTAGGCAAGAGATCCGGTCTCTGGCATTCCCACAAATTTTGTAACGCTATATTTTTTTTTAATATATTAACAATGATTTTTCAAGGCATTACTAATATTCGCAACGCCCCTCCAAATAAGCTCGAAGCTTGCGCTACGAGTGGGTACGACAATAGCCCAAGGGGGTCAGGATCGAACCGTCGACGGTCCCGTTGACGAAGCCGAATCGGTCCTTGCTAGCTACCGATGAGCTTTTGAGCTTTTGAAGAATCAGGCACCTTATAATGTTACGCGCTACTAAACGCTTTAAATCGACATTACAAGTGGACTATTAGACTAAGCTACCCAAAAGTTACCGGACGTGAGCCTAACGAGCCGGTTAAATTTTTCAACCGAAATCTGGTCCGTGAGGTTGTTTTTGTCCCCAAAATTTTAAAGTTGCGGGCGTGCGAAATGTTTTGGGTCGAACTAAAACCGAAACGAACTTTTCGGTTAATTGATTTATCAATTAGTTGTGACGTAGTCGTTTTAGTTATGTATAATTTATTGTATATTTACTGTATAATTTTCTTTGTTTATGTAGCAAAGAATAATGATATTTATATCTATTCAAAAGTACTTTTTAAAAGTCTACTTGAATAAAAATAATAATGATTTTGATTTATAGAGAAAATATTTATAGAGGTTGACAAGGTGACAAGTAGCAACCAATTTTTTTTTACCGCTGTGGCCTGTGGGCTGGGTTTATATTTGTATTGATCTTATAAATGGACGCAAATAAGCAATACCATGTCAACCCATACGAATGTCATTTCAAGAAAAACGCGTTTGAAAATTTTTAACAACTAGCTTTATATAATTTTTTTGTATGTGTTGGTCCAGTTTCTGGTAATTTCAAGATATATGTAAGTTATTTTACATATTTTCACATAAATTAAGTATACAAACTGCATATTTCGTATATAATATAACCCAAAACGTTTAAAATAATACATAAATTGCATGATTAAAAAATTACTTTTTTTAAAGTTTTAAAGCTTAAAACCCTACAAATTTTAAAGGAAAATGTTCTTCAGCCATTTACCAACACATTTTGTGGGTTGACATGGTATTGCTTATTTGCGTCCAAATATCTGTCTCCGTTTCGGCGTTTGTCTTTATGAGTCTCCCATGCCCCGTCTCGGTCTCGTTTGTTACTATAACATCTGACAATAATCTTTAAGTCTTGATAGATAATCTTAATATCCAATTATATCTCTGGTTCGCCCTTAAGGTTCCGGAGGTCATATGACAATCGCTCCGTGTATAAACTAGTAACCTATCAAATCCGGATAGGAGTAATAAGCAGACCCAGGACACACATATCGGGATTAATCTAGCATTAAGAAGAAGAAGAAGACCATGGTTGTTACTTGGGGTCGGAAGAGAACATATATTATTATAATTTTACACGGGAAAAACTGGGCAGAAATTAGTGCACATACAACTCGAAAGATATTGAGTGACGACATTGTGGCGCAGCTGTAGCGAACCTGCCTTAAACGCCACAGGTCGCGGGTTCGATGCCCGCTCGGAGCATAATATGTTTGTATTGACCATGCAAGCATATTTTCCGGTCTGGGTGTATTTGTGCTTGTCATTGTGAATGTTTCCGGACCCCCGACACAGGATATTACTATCCTAATGGGGGCCGTTGAGTGTGCAGCGTTTATTATTATTGAGTGAAGTTCGATAAGCGACGTATTTCGTAATGATAATAAGTAATAATTTATTAATTCTTCTTTTTTTATGTCAGAGAAGACAAATGGACACGAGGCTCACTTTATGTTAAGCGATCGCCGCTGGCCATGAACATCTGCAACACCATGGGCATGCTGGTGCGTTGCCGACTTTTAAGGAAGGAATAGGCTCTTCTCTTGAAGGTTCCAAGGTCGTATCGGTTCGGAAAGAACGCCGGCGGAAGTTGGTTCCACAAAGTGGCTGTGCGAGGAAAAAATGTCTTCCAAATCGCGCTGTTGTGGATTTCCAGACATCGAGGTGGTAGGGATCGAATTTAGAATTTTGTCGCGATGTCCTATGTTGAAATTACACCGGCAGGATCCAAACAATTCCTCAGAATATTTTTAACATCTGTAAGTGGCCAACATAGTATCGGAGTTGTTTGATCATTCAATCTTATCATACCAATAATGTATAAACATTGTTCTGTTAAATTTATCGGCCACCAGATCTATTTAAAATGTAAATACAAAACGATCACGATCCCCAGCCTCGTCTCACCTCTCACGAGTGTAATTCAAATCAAACATAACACCCGGATCGCAATCTCATTTCCCTCTCGAATTAAACATGGCTGCTAAGCTATTTGATTACCGCGGTAAACATTCGGTACCTACCCTCTGCGTGTCTCCTTATAATTAAATTTCAAACTGAAAGAATTTTAATCTATCAAAGATATATTTCAACTTATATAACAAACGATTGAAGAAAAGTACTAAACAATCTTGAACATTAAATGCTACACACTCAACGGCCCAATTAGGATAGTGATGTGTGTCGGGAGTCAGAAACATACACAATGACATGAACAAACACACTCAGACCAATCAATACAAACATCTGCTCTGAGCGGGATTCGAACCCGTGACTTGTGGCACTTAAGGTAGGTTCGCTATCGCCACAAAGTCGTTACATTATTATTTAAATGACAACAGTTATAACAGTGTCATTTATGTCATGACCGACCAACAAGCATACGGTCCGCCTGACGGTATGTCACCGTAATCTAAGAACCCACGTGATACTTGAAGTATCACATGCGTTGGCACACCCCTGTGTTGGCAACGCGCACAGGACAGAAGGGAGGAGGAGGGAAAAAATTAAGGGAACAGAGGGGGTGGGAGTTTTAACCTCTGGCACGCTTATTCACCGAACAAAATGCAACAATTTCGATACTGTTATTTTACGGCGATTTTTTGTACCTCCCAGATCGAGCCGACCCTTTTGTGCTAGGAGAAGCATGACTCCACTAATATTTTACGTTTGTTGCCATTTGAATGGATGGTCATCATTTCACCCTTACGTATATTACTTATTGAATAAAAGTCACATTCTATCATATCACGCACCATCTTGAAATCTTTATTTATTGCAACGAAAAGATAATCTTATAGAATCTCCAAGCGATTGCTACGTTTCGGGCATTAAATAAATTGATTTCGAAGTAAAATCGTTCTTCTGGCTGTAAGTATGCACTTACAGTAATGAATCTGCCGCTGGATTATGTTTATGACGAAATCGTTTAATATTTAAAAGTATTAATAAATGGTTTCATTTTGCTAGACCAGATTGGTTCAAAATACGTACAGTTTGTGTCCGTTATTACTTTTTTATTTGACTAAGTTGGCAAGCATACGACCCAGCTGATGGTAAGCGTATGGCGTAGCCTATGAGCGCTTGTAACACCATACATTTGTAGGTGTCACTCACGCGTTGCCAACCTCGAGAAGGTTATTAAATCTTTTTTGCCCAGCAATTTCACAAGCTGCAGTGTCCATTAAACCGAAACAAAGTATAGGTACTGCTTTACGGTAGAATAACTGACACGGTAGGTACCACCTACCTAGCCGGCCTCTTGCAATAAAAGGCCTATCCAAAACTATTACTAATATTAGTACTTTTTTCAAAAATCAAAATCAGAGCAGCCGTTTAGGACGAGTTCAGTGATATACACACAGACAGAATTATATATATTAAGGTTAATTTTTAATTCAAAAGTTCAACCATATCAATGACGTAATCAAATAATCGATTGAAGTTCAAGCCAGAGGGCGCAATATGGATTTCAATATAACGACACATCACAACGCGAAGCCTACTGAGTATCTAAAGAAAACTTCGCAAGCTACTTTGAAGTTAAAGCCAATTTCTACACGTACATATATACGCAGAAGTCATTAAGAGGCAGCTAGTCACCTGTCATCAGTTATCTCCGGCAGTGAGAAAGCAATTATAAGTTTCGTACGAAGTTTGTCACGTACATAAATTACGATTTAATCATATTCTTTCATCCGTGAGAGAATTTTTAATTATAAATCACTACATAGTATAAAACAAAGTCGCTTTCTCTGGCCCTATGTATGCTTAAATCTTTAAAACTACGCAACGGATTTTGATGCGGTTTTTAAATAGATAGAGTGATTGAAGAGGAAGGTTTATATGTATAATAACATTAATTAAATAGTGGAGAAAAAAAATTGAGGTTTCTAATGTGATGGCGTAAATAATTACATTTAACGCGTGAGGGACATGGCCAGTAATGAATAAATCAAAAGTACTGAATCGATTTTAATCATTTTTTCAGTAAATGACATAGGCTATATATTTTATACCCGTGTGAAGCCGGAGCGGGCCGCTAGTCTATAAATATAAATCAAATTAAAGACTCGGCTTGTAATATCAAACAACGGTTTTTTACTATATGCGTATGGAAATATATACGGAACTTTGAACAAAACTAATTATTTTAAATTTTCGAGTTTGCTGCTGTATAGTCGATTTTTATATAAGATATGGAATATTTTTGAGGAGTCAAATTTATGCTGCCTTAAGCGCCACAGATCGCGGCTTCGATTTCCGCTCGGAGCAGATGTTTGTATTGACCATACAGGCATGTGTTCCGGTCTGGGTGTGTTTGGCCTTGTCATTGTGTATGTTTAAAAAACAGGATATAACTTTCCTAATGGGGGCCGTTGACTTTGTAGCATTTATTTATAAACATATCACATGATTTAAAAGTGCAGATACAACTTTATTCTCGACATTTTGATATAATATATTTGTAGAGAAATCGTTTTCAACTATTTTTACATCGAATATGCTTTCAATCGGCTTTATTGAAGAATAATATTGTACGGTTGTAAAAGCCCATGTCATCACATTAATGAATGCGGATAAAGTATAACAGTCGATCGAAATTAAATATCCCGGGATTCCGGGGGAGTGTTACGGTGAATGCGATCCCGCGACGTAATCCGGCTCATGTTGTTGATAAAAACACCGGCCAAGTGCGAGTCGGACTCGTGCACGAAGGGATTACTACCCTTATATATATAAACGGCAAAAAAAATTTGTTTGTTGTATGGGAGCCGCCGATTTTTCAAGTGAATATATAAGTAAATATTCTGTAAATATTTTATTTTAAGCGTCTGAAACCTGCTCCGTTATCAATATCGAGCAAAAACGAGTAAAAAAATCACGTCTGTTAAAGGTAGCTCTTTAAATATTTATTATATTAAATTTTTTGACATTTTCAACTGTCTAACTATCACGTTTTATGAGACATAGAATGGTGACAGACCCACAGGGAGTCTTAGTAATAGGCTCCCGTTTTACTCTTTGGGTACGGAATCCTAAAAATAAATACATGGTGCTTGGTAACGTCGTTTCGTTACAAAAAATCGGAAATGAAACATCAAGGAAGCAAATTTTTAAAAATTGCTTCGGGGCCTCGGGACTCGGGGAACATCGCGCGACGGTGCTGCGTAAATTAATACGGGTCTGAACGGTTACGCGGGGAATAATAGGTCTACAGGAGCTTTGTTGGAATATACATACATGACTTTAATAGTTTTATTGTTTAATAAGTAATTCTTGTATATAAAGTCTTAAAGACAAGCTTGAAGACTATCTAAGACCTAAATTTTTTCCGAAGTATAAAATATAACTGAAATCGTTAGCCCTTACCTTGTAGGTAAGGTGCAACCTATTTCGGAAATTATTTAAGCCTCCCAGGCCCCCATATCTTAACCACCCTTCTCGTCACTTCTTACGATGTAACGGACAGTACCTTTTATAGGCATAAGTACCAGTATTAAAAGTTAACACATGTGATGTCCATTTATCGCCAGACAGAACTTGATACTTTTTTTTTTTTTTTTTTTAAATTTATTTATGTACCCAAAAACAAAGTCACATAACAGTCAAGATACAATAAGTTAATGTGTACAATGGACAAACTTATCTCTTTAGGAGATCTCTACCAGTTATCCATAAACGTGGGAGAATTAAGTTAGGTAGAATTGCAGGCAGGTACTGGAAATAATATTGAATAAAATTAAGTAGATAAATAAATAAATACATACATACGTATACGCTTATATAATACACACATACATACATATATACACATATACAAACAAACATACATACATACATACTTAATATATACTACATTATAACATACATACAAAAAGAAGTAAATGGATACATACAAAATACACACATACGAACTTATTCGTGGTAGTTTAAAGTAGACAAATAATGCTGTTTTACTCTAAACTCAAATGTTTCACCCGAAGGGTTATTATCTTCTAAAATATGAATTACTTTTTTTATATAACTAACTTGGCAAGCAAGCGTCGTATGCTATGAGCGCTTACAATACCATACATTTGTAAGTGTCATTCACGCGTTGCCAACCTCGAGATATTGGTTCTTAAATCTCCTTTGCCCAGTAATTTAACTAGCTACAGTGTTCTTCAAACAGAAACACAGTATACTAATTTACGGTAGAAGAACTAACACTACGGTCTTCTTATTCTTAGACGCTTATAGCCGAGTGCCCCCACGAATCGGTAAACGATTATTAGGGTAAGCAACTTTAGGCGCGGTCAGCCACTAGATGGGTGATCGACCGAGCGTCTCCGTGCTTCGGAACGCCGGTCAAAAGCGGTCGCGGCTGTTGACAATTTGACAAGTCAGAGGCCTACGGGTGACCTGAACAACTCTGACACTAGGTTGGCCACTAACCACTCGATAAGAAGATGAAAAACATTGCGGTGGAACCTACAATAATGTTGGTAATAAAAGGCCTACCAGTATCTAACATAAAAAGATCGCTAACCCAAAATAGTCGAATAATGGAATAGTTTACAAAACATATTACCCTCAATATAAACTACTTCCCTTTAACGAAAACAAGAGCTTATAAATAATTCAAGGTGCTCGTTAAAAAGTAACGAAGCTACAGCACTCATGGCTGCGAACCAAAGAGAAATCGACACAAGAATTGATTGCGAAAATCTTTTTGAATATATTATTATTGATGAATAAATTGGATATTTACCGTTTGAAGATTTTTTTCCCATTAATGGTATATGTTGGAATTGGAAAACAATTTTGGTAAATGCTCAATTTATGGAAATATTCTATGACTAATAATGAAGATCGTTATGGTGTGATGGAGAACTCGCATTTATTGCTTTAGGTTCAATTTCATTATGGATGTTGGATAGTGTTTCACTACTATAAAATTAAAACAACTTATTTGACAATTTTAATTGTTATTACAGACATGACATCTTTAAGTAGTGGAACCTTGCTTTATTCATCATTACTAAAACACGCTGTTTACCTAATAACTGCCTACGACTTTGTTATAAAATGAAACACCACTTCAAAGTAAGAAACTGTATTGAAAGACCAAAATATATTTACATTACAAATGACTTATACTTTTAGCCGGGGTTCTGGCCAGCGCGATTCAGAAATGTTCAATGACTTTAATAATGCCATCTATTGGCATATATACTCAAACACACGCAAATAGCACTTTTTGTATCTCCTCTCCTTATCTTTCTATATTCTTTCCTTCCTCCCCGCCATCTTCTCTTCCACCTTTCCTCCACCTCCTCTGATATTCTATGAACACAGATTAGTTTCTAGCGACATCTATACGTAATAAAACTTAACGATAAAAGATTTTCATAATCCTAAATCGCGCTATCAAAGTTTTCATCGCAGATTAACATATACATGTCGGAGTTGGATGTTAAACGAGCTTTTCTTTAATAATTTTACTGATATTTGTTCATTTTAAATCATAAATTAACTTAATTTGATTTGTTATCACCTTTTAATATTGTATAAGCTTTTATTAAGTTGTTATAATACTGGCCATATCGAGTAGAGGGAAACCTCTAGTGGGGTCGAGACACCATCTGAACGCTGTCAATGGGAATGAGAAAAGAAACAAAAGTTATGTTGTTTTACGGGACTAAGATATATTGTGAAATTGTGGTTGGATCGAGATGGATCACTCTTAGATTATTGGGAGGTGAAGTCAGATCGGTGCGCCGAACCCATTGCTCGAATATATGATATCATACTATGATTTGTTAAAAGGAGTAAATCCACAATAAATATTGTACAGCTTGTTTTGTGCTTGCATTTTACCCACACGAAGCCCACAAGAGTTGTAACCACTGATGACGATGTCTATGAGAATCTCCATTCTCCGACATACACGTAAACTATTACGCTGTGGCTCGATAGGTAATATCACCTGTGTGTTTGGAGGATCGTACCTTTATGTTGGAAGGATATCACACCTCGTTCCTGCACAATGATGACCCTGAAATGATCTTCACCTCCACAAATACCTATTAAATTTGACTTTGTTTCAGTTTATTCGGTAAAATAATGATTGAAGTCAATTTCTAAAGCGTACCAGAGTAAAGCTAGTCTTTTAATTTATGCAGGGGTTTTGTCAAGATCTCCAACAAATCCAGACAATGGGTAGGACAATAGATTGTCAGCACAAAGACGGCGATCGTTACCAGGTAAAGGATTGCGAAGTTTGATTGTACCGTTGTTGTTTTGATTCACAAATTGAAACATGAATTATTTTCTGGTTGGATAATGTAAGTAGTAGCTAATTTCTAATTATTTTAATACATTTTGATTGTTGAATTTTCTTAATATTAGTAGTTTTGATAAAAGTCGTGATGACGATTTTTAATAAAATTTTTGTTTTTTTTTTTTAACGGAATACGTAGTTTTGGGAAATAACGAAATCATTTGATATATATTGATGTAATTACGTTTCTTAGTTCTCATGATTAGGGCATGATTATGTATTTTATAAAGCATGATGATAAAAATTAAGAGAAATAAAAAATAATAAAAATTATACGATACACAATCAATGGCCCCCATTAGGATTGTTATATCCTGTGTCGGGGGTCAGGAAACATACACAATGACAAGGACAAAGACACCCAGACCGGAAAACATGCCTGTATAGTCAACACAAATATCTACTCCTGTGGCGTTTAAGGCAGGTTCGCTACCGCTGCACCACAACGTCGTCAAAACCTTTGAGTTTTTAGATTGAATTTCATACTACGTATCAAGAAACATTACTAACAAGAAAGTGGTTATGATAATCAACACGAACACCGAAATAACAGTATCACGAATTATAACTTACAATACCCTTACAATACCCTCAAAATACTCTTACAATACGCTGACAACAATGAATGTAAACTCCTTAAATAGCAACAGTACATAGTATTGAGTTCAAACGCTCACATTCAAAACGAAACAATACAGAAACTAATTTCGTAAATATTTCGTGGGTTGGGTGCCCGATCCTCTTAGTCTTAATATCATTGTGTACAAAACATTTCTATTGTACCGCCGGTACATTTTAGTCGGAACAATTCAATGCATTTTGACAGCATATTTAAATATAGTCTACTTAGTGCAATGTTATAAAATGTTAATATATTTTACGTTTTATTTATCTATTCATTTATATTATAATTAATTATAATTTTATTTTATATATATCATGACAGTTGGCAAGCAAGCATACGGTCCGCCGCTGTTGGGATAACGTCTGTCACAAGCAGAGATTATTCCACCAGTGCAATCAGTCACACTGGTGGTAGGTCTTTTGTTGCAAGAGGCCGGCTAGGTAGGTACCACCGCAGTGTCCAATATTCTACTGCCAAATAGTAGTGCTTAGGCATTACTGTGTTCCGGCTTGAAGGGCACTGTAGGCTTGTGACATTACTGGGCTAAGGAGATTTAAGAACCAATATCACGAGGTTGGCAACGCGTGAGTGGCACCTACGAATGGTGCTGCAAGCGCTCATAGACTACTGCAACCGTTTACCATGAGTTGGTATGCTTGCTTGCCAACTTGTAACATAAAAAAGATTAAATTTTCACTTCCTGACATCTCACATGATCACGTAATTCCCCCGTGATAAATGACAATTATTTTAAGTGTACTCGCCGGGCTATTTATCACGTCAGCCCGTGTTCGTGAAGTTTCCATGTTCCCGGGTATTGCCAATTTTCAACGAAAGATTAAGTTTTCGAACTGATGTATGACAGATTGAAATTGAAGAAAAATTACAGATATTTTTAAAATATTCTTAAATTTACATAAATTTATATACGATCACTTTAAAGATGTAAAAATCTTGTTTTGTGAATACAGGTTATGATGGATGAAAGTGGTTTTTCGTTTCTCAGTATTTTGTCAGTTTTAACTCTTTTAATATTACTTTAAACCAGATGTTTCGGAAAAAGAATCAAAATAACCAATATTACAACATATTTACAATTACATCTGTACAAATCATGTCCACGGGGAATGGTGGCAAAACTGCTAGTTGTATTAACCCGATTCTTTAGGCGAAGAAGTTCTAAATTTATAAAACTGTGGATATACAATACACTAAAAACAGAACGCTCATTGGTTGAAGAGAACCGATGATCAACGGGTAACCAATGACCATATCTATATTTAGTGTATTTGATGTGTTAAGATGTATTTGTTACATGACACCGTTGTGGCGTTGTGGGTAGCGAGTCTGCCTTTAGTCTCGACGGTTGCGGGTTCGATTCCCGCTCGGGCAGATGTTTGTTAAAAATTTCTGTCCCGGTCTGGGCGTTTGTCTGTGTGGGTCTCCCCACCGTGCCTCGGAGAGCACGTTAAGCTGTCAGCCCCGGTTATTATCAATATCATCTGATAATAATCGTTAACTCTTGATAAGTAGATTGCTCTTATCCAATGAGTTACTGGTTCGCCCTTAGGGTTGCGGAGGTCAGATGGCAATCGCTCCGTGTAAAAACTAGTAACCTGTCAAATCCGGATAAGAGTAATAAGCAGACCCTGGGTACATAAAATACGGGGAATAATGCTAGGATGAAGAAGATGAAGAAGATATATTTCTTACATACGAGAAAGTAGTGTAAACCTTTTAACATAAAGACTTATACATACAATATTTAATATTTATTTAACATAATATATTTCACATATTAAATATAGCCAAGTTAACAATAGGTAATTTTTGACAAAGTTCGAAGTCTGTACCAAGAACTTATCCTGAATCGAGTGGTCCACGGAGGCGTTAATAAACGAAACTCCAACTTCTGAAACACGTTCTAACTTATCTGTACGCATGAACTGCTTTAATCCGCTCACACTATTATATGAGACATATGTATTCCGTTTTAGATTATGTATTGAGTTATTTAAGTGTCGACGACGTCGTGGCGCAGCAGTGGTGAACTCATTTTTTTGTTAAGGGAGGAAAACTGCTACCCGATATCCGATATAGATACCCGGCTTCCTAGGGAGGAGAACCGGGTTATGTGGGTACTAAAACACCCTCGGTGGCTGAAATCAGATAATTTGTCAGGTTACGGGAACTCTCGTAAGATGACCAATACGACCTGACAAGCACTGTCTATTGAGGCGAGATGGTAAGACAGCCGGGACCACACCGACTAGCGTCCTCCTCAGGGCCGCTCAACACAGACGCACAGGTTCCCCACCCTGCGCGTAAATGGACTAGGGGACCAAGAAGGAAGGAAGGAAGTGTCATATTCCTCCCTTCTTCTATTTTTTCCTTCAGTTAGCTTTTTTGTGTCGCAAACATCTGTAGGTTAAGGGGACTGTTTACCATCATAGAAATCGGCATGTAGGTCGCCTAATTGTAAGCAAGGGTTGGCAACGCGCGTGATATTTGAAGTATCACCTGCGCGTTGTCAACCCAAGGGGTAAGAGGGAAGGGATGAGAAGGGATGAAATAAAAAGATCAGAGGAGATGGAAGATTGGGCCTCTAATTCATCACACGCAACGCAACAGGACTAATACTGTTACTTTACGTCAATTTTGCGGAGAGGGTACTTCTACCACGAAATTATAGATAAAGATGACTAAATATATTCATACTTGCTTCAGTTGCGATGAACATTTGAATGTATGACCGAACATGATCAATATAATTAAATCAGTACAATATTTCTACGGTTCAATTCTAGTTTCACATAGAAAATAAACGGGTCAGTTGCGTCAAGGAAAAATGTTTTTCGAATAACTGATCCGTATTAATTGATCTTATTGCTTAGAAGGTATAAATATTTATACGTTTGTTACATTCCCACGTCTCGCGGATTCCAGGAAATAGCAGACCACCGGGTTTTTTCGCCGTAATAACCATTTTTGCGCCGTAATAACCATGACGACGTTGTGGCGCAGCGGTAGCGAACCTGCCTTAAACGCCACAGGTCGCGGGTTCGATTCCCGCTCGGAGCATAATATGTTTGTATTGACCATGCAAGCATATTTTCCGGTCTGGGTGTATTTGTCCTTGTCATTGTGTATGTTTCCGGACCCCCGACACAGGATATCCCTATCCTAATGGGGGCCGTTGAGTGTGTAGCGTTAATTTTTTTTTTTCTCGTAAAGTTCAAAAGTGTTTAGTCAGATTCACCGTATTGGTTTAAATTGTTATAAATGTTTAATTTTAATTTAAGATATTGGTTTAATTTTATATTCACTCTTGTCTCTCACATCGAGTAAGTAGTACTAGTTTTAAGTTTAGCATGTAATTTCATTATTAAGTAATTAAAGTAATATTAAGTAATTTTGGTTTTTTGGACCCTCCGCTGCCGTCTTACATAATTCGTTATATTGTACTGTAGTTATGTTTGTATTTATGACTACATCGAAATCAAAATATTTTTATTCAAATGCATAAATACTACGATATCTTGTCGGACCGGTGCAAAAGTAATTTTCCCGAAAATAGCCTGCACATACTTTGAAACTAAGAAAGTTATTGCTTACATGATTTCATAAAAAATAAACAATATAAAGATTTGCTCCGAGCGAGAATCGAACCTACCACTGCACGACAACGTCGTCACAAATAAGGTTTAACAGGACGTTGAACTTCGATTTCTATACAAAATCCAGTAATTCGTTCAAATTCGTTTAATTTGTATAAAAATGCATTACATTTTTATACAAGTCGAACGAATAGTAGGCTTTATTTATATAATTACTTTTTCATTAATTAATTGTTAAGATAAGACGCAAATTTGAAAAGATTATTTGTATCATGGTGGTTACAATGCTGGTAAGTCCGACATTGCAAGACGCATGCTAGGTAGGTACCACCGCAGTGTCTGACATTCCACCGCAAAGCAGCAGTACCTATTGCATTATCGTGTTTCGGTTTGAAGGGCATTGTAGCCAGTGAAATTGCTGGACATAGGAGATTTAAGAACCAATATCTCTAGGGTGGTAACGTGACTGACACCTATGGCGTTGTAATAATAGGCTATCTCTTACCATCAGGTGGGCTGTATGATTGCTCATTAGTCATATAAAAATTGCTCATTAATCATTAATAAATCTAGATATAATTAATATATTCAAGAGAGCCTTTTTAAACTTTTAAAGGCGTCGGGATGTGACGACCCCATCGCCCGCTGTTGGGATAACCTCTGTCACAGCAGAGATTATTCCACCAGTGCAATCAGTCACACTGGTGGTAGGTCTTTTGTTGCAAGAGGCCGGCTAGGTAGGTACCACCGCAGTGTCAAATATTCTGCCGCCAAATAGTAGTGCTTAGGCATTACTGTGTTCCGGTTTGAAGGGCATTGTACGCTAGTGAAATTACTGGGCGAACGAGATTTAAGAACTAATATCTCGAGGTTGGCAACGCGCGAGTGGCACCTACTAATGGTGCTGCAAGCGCTCATAGGCTGCGGCAGCCACTTACCATCAGGTGGGCCGTATGCTTGTTTGCCAACTTCTAACATAAAAAAAAAAAAAAAAAAAAACTGAACCTGTAATTTTTACGTTGGTATTTTTTTATGTAAAATGTATTTTCAAACAAAGCCTTTATTGCTCTCTCTTCATTAAAAATAAACTAAGGCTTCGAGAAAATTAAAATATCTTTTTAATTATTTCGCTTTATAACGTAAGTAGGTTCAGCGTTTTCATGGAATCACGCTTTTGTCTTTAATAATTAATTAATATAAAATTTGTTTAATAAATACGTCTTTTGTTTTGGAAATAATTGAAGAATTTAATCAAACTCCTTGAAATTCTAAGAACCTCTCAAGAATTAAAAGTTTATTTGTTGTTAACAAGGAAAATAAGCTTGACATTAAAAAGTCAAGACCTTTATATTTATTACTACATCATCTTAAAAGTGAGCATTTTTTTTGCAATATTTAACCCTAATAGAACTAATGAAACTATAACATCGTTGTCACTTTGTGGTTAGCCAGTCTTCCTTTAGCCTCGACGGTTGCGGGTTCGATTCTTGTACGGGCAGATGTTTGTATTGATCTTACAAATATCTGTTTCGGTCTGGACGTTTATGTTTGGACGTTTATGTCTAAACGTTTATGTTTCTTGTGGGTCTCCCCACCTCGGAGAGCACGTTAGGCTGTCGGTCCCGGTTCTTATCACATAACATCTCATCACATTATCGTTAATTCTTGATATATGAATTGCTCTTATCCAATGAGTTATTAATGCGTGCTTAGGGTTGCGGAGGTCAGAAAGCAAGCGCTCTGTGTAAAAATTAGTAGCCTGTGAAATCCGGACATGAGAAATAAGCTATATCATCTTTTTTTAAATAAATTACTTTTAGTAATTGATTTCGAACAGGAGGATTTGCCGAAATTGACTGAATTTTTTATCATATACAAAAATTATGATTACTTTGGAGTGCCATCTGACCTTATCAACCCTAAAGGCGAACCAGCAACTCATTGAATTATACCAATTTACTTATCAATATTTAACAATTATCATCAGATGTTTTGATAACAACCGGAACCGAAAGATTAACGTGCTCTCCGAGGCACAATAGGGAGACCCACAAGGACAAACGCCCAGGCCGAGACAGATGTTTGTAAGATGCATCCAAAAATAGCTCTATCAGTGATATGTATCAGGTTGGGAATAATGCTGGAATAAAATCATTTATTAACGTTAATAACATAACTAAGAAAACGCTAACATCGCACATAATAAATCATCAAATATCGAGTTACAATGAAATATAGCAAGTGGCGAAAATCAATTTCAGGCTGTACTAGAGCCTTATAATTCAATAAACGCATCCACGCGAGCGCAAACGACATTATCATCCACCTCTCTGCGTAATTACATGTAATCGTTGGTAATCGAGCGGGTCTAATGAGTTCCTGAACGCTAAATAATTTGACGCTTTTCTCGTAATAGTACTTTAAATATTACCGTTCGCTTGTTTGATAATTTTCGTCCACTCAAAAAGCTTTCTAAGCGGATTGGTTCAGCCACTTTGATCTCATTTAAAATGTAATCGTGGTTTAGTAAAACTGAAATAAGTTCAACTGAATGGTTCAAATACTGGTCTGGTTTGAATGGAAATGAATGATGATTTTTTTTCTATTTCTTGACTGTTGAACAAGCATGCGGTCCGCGTAATGGTAAGCAGTTAACAGCCTATGTACGCTGGCGATACTTGAAGTGATATGCGTTGTCAACCCAAGGGATAAGAGGGAAAAAGAAAGGGAACTCATCGCACAAAACGCAACAGTACTCTGTGACTTTACGCCGTCTTCCTATGAGAGGGTAGTACCAGTCGAGCCGGCCCATTTGGGATGTACTGAGAGAAACATGGCTCTTTTTATATCTTCTTTTACAAAATTATCTATAGTTATAAATATATTAAATTTATTACAATAATGGTCATTATAACTTATCGTTATTATTTTTATGACAGTTATACTTGGTTGGATAAACATTTCATATTAAAACACAAAATGTCGCTCGGAACGTAACTATCGGAAATTTTATTAAAACTTTGATAATAAGGCTTAAAAATACAGCATCCGACCTCGTTCGCGCCACAAATCTGGGGGTGTCAGTAAATTTATACAGCGGGTCCCCGCGATAAGGGTCTAGGATTATCTCGCCCTTGACAAATGTCGGTTGCTATGACAGCTTCACCCTTCGAGCGCATACACACATACGGCCTGAAATGAAATTAAATACGCAGGGTTCATTTTTGAAGTGTGGCACCCGATAAGTGTTGCCATATTTTTGCGACGCCTTCTAGCTACGTATCAGTTAAAACTACTCAAAGGTATTTAAAAAGTATCTCGCTCTAGAATATGAAATAAGTATTTTTTATGCAAGAAAACATTAACAAAACTATTAGCTGTATTCGTTCATTTCTTTTCTTATAGTTCTTGAAATTGCTTATCAGATGTTAGTCATTACGACGTTTGTAATAAACATGAGCATTTCGCTTGGCGAGGCCCTTAGAACGACTTCATGACGCCGGAGGGCATCGCGACGCACTGTTTAACATACCCTGGTCTAGCGAATACATTACACAGTTTTAATTCAGAATAAAACACAGGAGGGCACGGATGAATGTGCTTTTACCGTATTTGGTTATCGCATGGAAACGATCTTACCAGATACAACATATAGATGGAAACGATCTTTCGTATAATAATATGTAAATGACATAACTCTTATACTCAATTTAAAAATAAAATAATTTCAATTACAGAGAAATTTAAATCAGCATTGGTCAAATCAACGTCGAAGATCGGCGGCTATCAAAGACTAAGGCATCTGTAAGACGCAATTTATATAATAAAATTGTTCAAAACAGCTTACAAAAAACAGAAAACCTTTAAGTAACAACTATCTTGTATTAAAATAAAAGTGGTACTAAGTTTTTATAGGTAAGACAGTCTTGTCTTATTGTGTGCGCTTGCTCGTAAGGCTTTGACCGACGGATGGATGGACAATTTACTATAACGCTGTCCACAGGGACAGCTGTGAATATAAGATGTAACCAACCGGATTTACCTATGAGCAACGTAAGCACTTGTTTAGATTATCAAGCCTTAGCGAGCATCAAACCAGAAATGGGATTGTTGTCCTTACTCACCCTTACTTGCGCAGCAAAAATGATAATTTATATTCATTTTTTGTTACAGCCATGTTACTTGAGAAATAGTTACCTACGAACTTGAATTGGGAATTCAAGCAAAGTTTAAATGTGTAATTTCTGATTTTTAAAACTTTAGTAGTAGTAGAGCCATGTTTCTCCCAGCACCAACGGGCGGGCTCGACCGGAAAAGTACTCTCACCGAAAACGGCGTAAGGTAACAACAGATTGCTTATGCGATTAGTGTGATGATTGAGAGCGCCGGAGGCCCAATCTCCCACCCTCTCTGTCTGTATAAAAAATGTCTCAGATTAATTCTGAGACATGTAAAGATTTTACACCCCGACTCATTGCCTCCACAGATGACAGAAGAGCTGGTTCATTTTTCAAGCAAAGAATCGGGATTGCGATTCAACGGGGAAATACAACTAGCATTCTTGCTACTATTGCGCGTGGACATGATTTGTACAGTTGTAAATATAGTGATTATTGAATTGTAAATACGTTGTTATAGTTGTTGTATATGTATGTTAAAAAGACATGTATAATGTATTTTTTTTTATGTTAGAAGTTGGCAAACAAGCATACGGCCCACCTGATGGTAAGTGGTTGCCGTAGCCTATGAGCGCTTGCAGCACCATTAGTAGGTGCCACTCACGCGTTGCCAACATCGAGATATTAGTTCTTAAATCTCGTTCGCCCAGTAATTTCACTAGCGTACAATGCCCTTCAAACCGGAACACAGTAGTGCCTAAGCACTACTATTTGGCGGCAGAATATTGGACACTGCGGTGGTACCTACCTAGCCGACCTCTTGCACTAAAAGACCTACCACCAGTGTGACTGATTGCACTGGTGGAATAATCTCTGCTGTGACAGAGGTTATCCCAACAGCGGGCGATGGGGTCGTCACATCCCGACGCCTTTAAATGTATGTATATATAATACAATGAGAAGTTAAAGAACGTGGTGGGTTTGTCATATAAATATACAAATAAAATCAAAGCCGCTTTACAAATAAAATTGCAGATAGTAAATAGTTTGTTTCATGCAAGAGTGCAGTTTAAAAGAAAATAACGTCGAAAGAAAATTTAAATACAGTGTATTTGTAACTAAGACTTCATTAAGTACTTTAACCTGGAAAGAAGAAATAGCTTTACGTAAGTAGGATTTACTTAAATAATATTAAATGCAAATACTTTTATTTGAAAGTATTAAAATATTTATACAAAAGTATTATTGTTAGTACAGACGTCCACAGGTCGGAAAATCATAGCCTCAAAAGCTCAACTGTAGACGAGCCGAATTGTAATGCAAAAGTTACGGGTTCGATCCTTACCTCTTTGTAAATTTTCGTACCCACCTGGAGGGAAAACAGGATTATTGGTAATGTCTTGAAAAGGGTATTGCTAATAATGAAAAGAAAACCTGAGAGCGGGAACCTAACTCGTGACCCTTGGCGCTTAAGGCAGGTTGGCCACAACGTCATCAAAATATACAATTACTATACAGTAGTTGTCATAAAATACCACAATGAGCGCCGTCGCTACCACGAGTTCAGAAACAATAGCGTTGCGTCGGAATTAATCATAGTCATTGTTACATTTCAGATCATGATTACTGTCTTACGAGCTTACTATTAACTATTAAGGGATTTGAGCCGAAATGTTTAATTAATAAGTTTGTTATAACTTTAAATCCGTACTAAAATTCGATGGATTAGATTTTAGTAGTGGTAGAGATAGGTAATTTGCTCTTATTTATTAAGTTACTGGTTCGTGTCGTCTTTAGGGTTGCGGGGGTCAGATAGTAATCGCTCTGTGTAAAAATTTGTAAAATCCGGATAAGAGTATAAATCTGACCTTGTGTAAAATAAAAATAAAAAATCAAAATTCAAATTCTTTATTCAATTCTGAAAATATTGGAAATAATGCTACGAAGAAGATATATTTATCTTTATACATATATGTATTTGTAAGAAGATTGAAGCCTTCGAATTGTGGGTATACAGGAGAATGTTAACAATATCTTGGAGAGACAAAATAAAAAATGTAACCGTGCTAAGTCGTTTAGAGAAAAAAGCAGAAGTACTATATTCAGTTAAGAAAAGAAAGCTAGAATTTCTTGGCCACATAATGAGACACAGAAAATATGAGCTTCTGCACCTTATCATACACGGCAAGATCCAAGGAAAGCGAAGTGTGGGTCGAAGAAGAACAACTTGGCTGAAGAATTTACGCCAATGGTTTGGAAAAAGCACTCGTTCGTTATTCAGAGCTGCGGCATCAAAAATACAAGTTGCCCTAATGACCTTCGAAAGAAGATGGCACTTTAAGAAGAAGATATACGTATTTCTACTGTACGTGTGTATGTCACTGAACTCCTAAGCGGCTAGACCGATTTCGATGTGTTTTTTTGTGTGTATTCCGGTGGATTCGAGAATGGTTCAGATTAACAATTGGATCCAGTAGGGGACGATGCTATTGGGTCTCACTCTTTTTCATGTTAGTAGTAGTATAAGGCAGGTTGCCTTAATCGCCAAAAGTTACGAATGCAATTCCCGCTCAGGCCAGGTGCTTGTATTAACCATGCATGTGTTCCGGTCTGGATCACTATCCTAATGGGGACCGTTGAGTGTGTAGCGTTTATTTATTAACTAATTGTATAAACATTAACAATATACAGTGCTTTATACACTCAATGCAGCCATGTTTTAAGAGCATATGTGGTAATGGCGCGGAAAATTAAAATACGTACTTACGCAGAGCGTTCGAATCAAACGAAGGCACTGTAATTATTTCCCAATACCCAATACAGTTCGTAATTATATTAACGTTATATTAACAGGAATATTTCGTAATTGCTATTGCGACTCGCTTAATTAATAGCTTCAGTATAACGTATAACGTTATGCTATATTTCATTTAGTTTTCGCTGCGGTTTCGTCCTATCAATCTGTTTATTATAGTTTAAATTAATTAGGACGCAATATTTGTCGTCATTCAATATCATTCGTCGTTTTTCATTCAATACAGTACATTCATTTAGTTATGATTCGAATCAGAAAACTTCTTTAAAATTAAAATCTTGAAAAAGACTGCACAGTTGTAGTTCCGAAAAGCCTATACCGCTTTTTTCCTTGAAATTTGGTTAAATTTTTGATCACGAAAATCATAGTTAAAATTGGCGTAAATTTTATTTAAAATTTCGCCATTTTGATTGTAATCCGAGTCGGATGGGTTCGTAGTTGTTTTTTTTATGAGCACCCAGAAATAGGAGCCCTGCGAAACAGATCTCCGTCGAGCTATCTGATATCAATATTAATTATATTCTTTTCACTTTTTTCGAGTTTTGAGCTTGAAAATTAAATTTGCGCCATTTTTAACTATCATATTTGTGATCAGCAAGTTAAAATACATGAGTATACAAAACGTACAAACTTTATCCGATAGCTCTTATATCGAATATCAAATTCGTTAGACAAGCTTTAGCGTCGGAGGCCCAAACGCCTATGTCCTTTTCCCCTAAGCTTTTTGATTTTGGATCGGTACACAATTTTTCGGAATGTGTATTACTATTGGCCCTACTGGCCTTGAGAACGTCACCAGATAAGTTGCTCTCAAGTGGGGTTACAAGCGTCCATAGACTACAGTGACCGCTTATCATCAATTGATTATCAGTATTACAGTGGTTGTGGTTGAAAAATCACATGTCATAGAAAATGCTGTAAAGCACGCAGTAAGTTATAATTTTTGGACGCCATTTAATATAAAGTCTACCAACATAATCGCGAAATCAATTGTAATAATATCGTTGCTATGTCATATACAATTATAAAATATAGAACTCACCATACATCTTCAAGTTATTATGCCTAATTGCCCAATTTATGAAATGCCGCTGCAAAAAGTAACCGAAAATTAGCAAGTCATCCGCATAAACAAAATTTAAGAGGTCGCGTGCGAAAAAAGTGATTTACGAGGACCTAGTTAATTACGGTACTTATGGGGTAAAGCGAATAGGCATACGTATAATTATTTTAGAGTGAAGTGCGTTGTTCGTAACAAATTCAAGCCCCGAAAAAAGAGAGAAAGAAATAATATTGACGTTTTTTATCTCTTTCTAAAGTTAATATTGATAACCAAATGATTCGCCAAATTACAATTATAATATTTTTATTTAGCGATTGTTTTGTGATGTTATTTTTGTCATAAAAAAAAAAACTACATTCTACGTTAGTTTGAACGGTGTTAGAATAAACATAAATTATTTATGTACAATAATTAGTTTTGTGTAATATAGGTATTTATTTCCAAAACCAACAACTCAATTCAGTAAATATTTTACATCGATTTTCTCTGCAACAGAAATAGGGTTGCCATGAAGAGAACTCTTATAGTTATAGTGGTCGCCTTTGCATCATAGACGCACCTTTTTATGTCATGATGGTTTCCAAACAAGCATACGGTCCGTCTGATGGTAAGCAGTTACCGCAACCTGTTAACTGTGATACTTGAATTAATCAAATGTGTGTTGCAAGCCCAAGGGATGTGACCATACGAGGTGGGAGATTGAGACTCAGGCGCTTTCACTCATCGCAGGAAACGCAACAGTACTTCGTTAATTTACGCCATTTTTCTGTGAGAGGCTAGTACTTCCACTGTCGAGACGGCCCATTTTGGAGAAGCATGGTTCTACTGCATCTTTTCTATTATCTTATTTGTACTTACAACTAAATAAGGCTCCCTAAGGACGGAATCAAATTTGAGCCCCGGGAGGGCTGCCCTTTATCACGGCTGAGTCTCTGTACTCGGCCCCCTGCCCGGTGACGCTGTCAAGGCCAGTAGGGCCAACAGCAATACTCATTCCGAAAAAAAAAAAAAAACTAAATAAGGTTTTAATACTTGGTTTGACTAAAACATTTTACTGTTTGATTTGCACATAATAACAAAAATTGTTGAATTCGTAATAGCCTATTTATAATTTATTGCTAAATCCCACCCAATTAACCCTATTGAGTTTGTGGATCGGGCTATTGTATACTAAAATAGCTCTGATTAATTTATATTCATTAGTATATTAAACAGTTTCATCTAGAAATCGATACTGGAACTTTGAACTAAGTTGACTGTTAGTGAAGTGGACTTTTACGAAACGGACATGTAAGCATACGACCCATCGGATGGTAAGCGATTTCCGTAGCCTATGACCGCTTGCAACACCATACCTTTGTAGTTGTCACTCACGTGTTGCCAACCTCTAGATATTGGTTTGTAATATTCCCTTTGACCACTAATTTCACTAGAGCTATAGTATTCTTTAAATCAAAACACAGTAATACTTTATAATATTTTGCGGTAGAATATCTGACACTGCGGTGGTACCTACCTAGCTGGCCTCTTGCAACAAAAGGCTTGTCGCTAGTAAAGTAATAATAAGGGTACGCCGATAAAGAGAAATATAAAATTGCTCTTATTCAATGAGTTATTGGCTCGCCCTTTGAGTTGCGGAGTTCAGGTGGCAGACGCTCTGTGTATAAACTAGTAGGTAACCAGCCTAATCCGGATAAGAGTAATAAGCAAACCCTGGACAGAAAAAGAGACAGAGAGAAATATATATAAAAACATTTTATAATAATAAACCACTAATGAAATATATATGAATTTTATTAACATTTAAAACACAAAGCATCGAAATAAGAACAAGGCTACAATACGAAATATGATTTTAATATCACCACAATACATCAAAAACACTTTATGAAAATAGCTATAAATACGGAGCAAACAGTCCTCTTTGTTTTGGAATTTCAGCATTTCTGTATGTTCATATAAGCGGATTTATGTATGTGATTTTATGTTATTGTGTATGCTATGCTTAAATAATCGTTTAGCACCTCTACAAAAACTAGGATACTTTATTTATATGTGTATGTATACGAATGTATAATTGTTAACAGGAATAGACTCTGAAATAATAATCTTTTTTGTTAACAAGGCTGAATATAAAAGTGGCAAATAATATTTAAAAACATGATTTTTTTTTGTGGATCGAGTTTCAACGAAAGAAAATATGAAGGTTCGTTTATTAATCGGTAGTTCATAGATTTTGAAGTGATAATATTTTCATTTCTATGTTGCTCAATTTTATAAGTAAAACTCTCAGTACAATTCAATAAAATGAAATTAAAATTTTGGAAATCTCTTAATCTAGCAGTCGTAGTCATATTTTTTTTTTTATTATTATTATTTTTTTTTTTTACCTTACCAACCTCGAGATATTAGTTCTTAAATCTCGTTCGCCCAGTAATTTCACTATCGTACAATAGATATTCAATTTTACATTGAATATCTTTTTTCTCAATTAATATCAATATTTTTTGCTAATAATTAATTTTTAAGATGGTGCATTCACTATCTGTTTTCAATAAACAATGAAATAGTATCAGATACAATGTACGAAATTCGTCAAATATTTTGGCTAATCACCTTCGACCATTGCATTCATTTTGCTATTCGGTATCAAATTCTCTCTAAATTAACTACTTCGTTATTGTAACGAAATAAACAAATTTATACCGCATTAATTTATCGATGGAGGCATATTTCACAAAACATATTCGTTACCGACAATAATTAATTAGCAATAGTTTAATTAGAATTGGAACACCACAATCCGTCGTTACTAATTAAATTAGATAATAATTTAGCTTTTGAATTATCGGTGACTGTATCAACATGTAAGTGTCATATTTATGTAATAAAACAATTGAATTAAATCTTGAATCTATTGCGTTATCACATTAGTTTGACAACATTGTGGGGGGTTCTGGGTACAGAATACTCGGTCGTGAAAAAGGGGCAGGGGGCATATCAATGTCAAGGGTCCGGAAACATATACAAGGACAAAGACAAATATACCCAGACAATATGCTTGCAAGGTCAATACAAACATATGCTCCGAGCGAGAATAAAACCCGCGACCTGTGGCTCGCTACCGCTGCCTTTTCGGTGACGTCTTTAGCCGTGGTTTGGCTTCGCAGAAGGCGCCCTCAGTACGGACTCAAATTTGAGCCCCCGTGAGGGCTGCCCCTTTATCACGGCTGAGTCTCTGTACTCGACCCGTCCGGCCGGTGACGCTGTCAAGGCCAGTAGGGCCAACAGCAATACACATTCCGAAAAAAAACACAGGATCCCCGACCAAGGTTTTACCCTTTGAGTACGGAACCTTATAAATTATTCTTTATGTTTGGAATATTGTTAATGCAATGAAAAAGCAAATATTCCTTAGTACTAAAAACATTCCTATACTCGTATAGAATCATATCTAAAAAATTAAAGTTTCTAGTATGAACGGCTTGTCATGTTATGTGATTGGATGGTTTTTTATGCGATACGATAATTGAAACACTATTTTTGACGGACGCGTCACGAAGTTCATCTAAACACTTTTAAACCTGTACATAACATTACGTTTAAAATGTCTTCACACCTTCAAACCTATATTAAATAAAAAGCATGCAACTGACCGATAGATCGCCGCCGTAGAAAGGATGAATGACGAAGGTCTCATTTCCAATGTGAATGACACCAGACACTCCATTGCACGTGTGGAAAGCCGCTGAGGCGCCCGGGTAGTCCTTGACGGTGCCGTGGTAGTAGCAGTGCTCGATTTCCTGGACAAAGAAATATAATATAAATTAGTACTAAATATTCAATAATGTATATTAAGGATTGGCATGGGTTGGCAAGGGGTAGCTGAGGATTGCGTGACAAGGAATTGGATAGCCAAGGGGTGGCATGGAGTGGCTATAGGTGGGGTGGGACATAACGGTACATTTAATAAAATTTATTGTGAAAAACGATAACACACACACACACACACACACACACACACATTTAACGGCCCCATTAGGATAGTGATATCCTGTGTCGGGGTCCGGAAACACATACAAGGACAAGGACAAATACACCCAGACCGGAAAATATGCTTGCATGGTCAATACAAACATATATGCTCCGAGCGGGAATCGAACCCGCGACCTGTGGCGTTTAAGGCAGGTTCGCTGCCGCTGCGCCACAACGTCGTCATAATATAGTTGGAAATGAATTGAAATGTATGAACATAATTGTTATTTCTCGTCCTACGACACGTATACATATATTTTTATATAAATTTCTTTATTTTTCTCTCCATAAAGATACAATAAGTAGATAATAAGTTAATATTACATAGTAAATGCTTAACGTAATCCCAGGAGAGAACTGGTGCCTGATATAGGTAGGTTAAAACCTACCTGTGGTACAAGTCACCAGCCTCCCTCAGAACCTTTGTTATAATTATTTAACTATGAAAAATACTTATACATAGGTGTTAAATTTTAACGCTAAGTACAAGAAGGAAATCGTAGACAATTGATATGAGTGTGAATGAGAGTGTGTGCGTGAGTAAGTCTGTGTGTTGTGTGCGTGTGTGTGTGTGTGTCTGTATGTGTGTGTATGTGTGTGTGTGGGTTTTTGTTATGGATAGAGTAGTGACAGGAAGCATGTATGAATGAGTGAAGTGGATGTCAATATATAGCAGGGAGCAGATGACTCTACTCCACCTGATGGTAAGTGAATGTAGAGTTCAAGCGAAATGGCGGATAATACGGTTTTTATTTATTATTCGCTAGCTGACCTCGAAACGCGGTTGATAGCTAACCATGCACAAAATTAAGGTTCTACAAATAGGGCCACCACTTGCAACTTTCGTAATAGAAGTCACTATCGTTGAGCTAATGAGGCTTCAACACGTAACGAAAATGATGGCGACATTAACTCTTTAGCCTTCATAAAATAGGATTTGGTATTAAAGAAATAATATTAATTAATTCAAAACAATTTACAGTTCTATAATATCAATAGTATCAAGAATTCTGAATAATTATACCATTATTTTACCATATTAAACTAGCATCTGCTAGGGCATTCGTTAACGAAGGCTTTAGAATTAACTACAGGGAGAAATTATTCATTTGTTAATAAATAATATTCCATAAGACACATCTTTATCGAATTTAAAAGTATCCTGTGTCTATGAGGAAGGTAACTACGTCTGAATGTGTTTTATGTGGTATTTTAGAGGATGTTTATCACATTTTGTGTCGCAGCATCACATCACGACGATGTTGTGGCGCAGCGGTAGCGAGCCTGCCTTAAACGCCACAGGTCGCGGGTTCGATTCCCGCTCGGAGCATAATATGTTTGTTTGTATTGACCATGCAATCATGTTTTCCGGTCTGGTTGTGTTTGTCCTTGTCATTGTGAATGGTTTCCGGACCCCGACACAGGATATCACTATCCTAATGGGGGCCGTTGAGTGTGCGGCGTTTATTTATTTATTTATTTTATTTTGCAGGAGTGTGAACGAGCAAAATTAGAAAGACATGTCACCTTTGGTCAACGTTCATATAACTTAGGTTTTTACAATTCTATTTTAGCCTTCCCATTATCAGAAAGGCCAAAATTGCTTTATAGTTTAATTAAACTAATTCTTAAACGTAGGAATATGTAATTTGTATTTTTTATTCGTTATTATATATTAAATTTAATTAGTTTAAGTTCAGTTATGTTATGTGTTGTTGATTGATTAATTTGCATGTTACTACGAGGGTGACATATTCACTTTGTGAAAAAACCCTTTATCATAAATAAAGAATAAAAAAAAAAATCCTGTGTCTTAATCCAGGTAACAATCTGTATGATTGAGCTACAAACATCCAAACATACAAACTTTTACATTTATTTTATTATTATTATTATTTTTTTATGTTAGAAGTTGGCAAGCAAGCATACGGCCCACCTGATGGTAAGTGGCTGCCGCAGCCTATGAGCGCTGGCAGCACCATTAGTAGGTGCCACTCGCGCGTTGCCAACCTCGAGATATTAGTTCTTAAATCTCGTTCGCCCAGTAATTTCACTAGCGTACAATGCCCTTCAAACCGGAACACAGTAGTGCCTAAACACTACTATTTGGCGGCAGAATATTGGACACTGCGGTGGTACCTACCTAGCCGGCCTCTTGCAACAAAAGACCTACCACCAGTGAAAATTATTTTATATTAATAGTATAGCAATTGTAAGTATAGTAGAACTAAGCAGAAATAATATTTACATAATAGAATTTCTATCGTATCTAGCCAGTAGTTTCTAACTAGATAAACTTTTAAAAGAATAAAAATGAAGAACACATTTAAAACTAGATATTAGCATAAGAAAGAGACGATTTACATTCATTGTTTTTAGTTAAGTCAGCTTTTAACTTAGGTTAAGCTTAGAAAGAATGTAACTTATATATTGTACGCTCATGTAAAAAGGTTAAAACATAAACTTATATGGACAGGCCCATACATACAAAAAAATGTCCAAAGCTTCGCTGGTGCTCCTTCGTAAATTCTCCCTAACGCAACGAAATGAAGTTTTTTTTATGTTACAAGTTGGCAAGCAAGCATACGGCCCACCTGATGGGAAGCGGTTGCCGTAGCCTATGAGCCCGCGCAACACCATTAGCATGTTCCACTAACACGTTGCCAACCACGAGATATTGGTTCTCTGAAATCTCCTCTGCCCAGTAATTTTAGTCTACAGTGCCCTTCAAACCGGAACACAGTAATGCCTAAGCACTACTATTTGGCGGTAGAATATTTGACCCTGCGGTGATACTTACCTAGCCGGCCTCTTGCAACAAAAGACCTACCACCAGTGTGACTGATTGTACAGGTGGAATAATCTCTGTAACAGAGATTATCCCAACAGCGAGCGATGGGGTCGTCACGTCCCGACGCCGTAAAAGTTTGTGACAAGCTAACTTTATTAAAAATATATTGCATGGTTCGGTCCTTATTTTATAGTAAGTCAATGCTTTAAAACGTGAAAATGACGTGTATACAAACAAAAAATCTTTTATATTCGCAATAGTTAGGATTAATAACTTGTAAGCAATTATAATACAAATCGCAGTATAAGTAATTTGAAAGCAATTTCAATAACAGATTTTAATAATTACTGACTCTATTATTCACAAAATTCAAATTCAATTTAATCGTTTATTACGAAAACGATTATATTTTCTTTTGAAAAACCGAAAATAAAATGGACCTTTAATAGAATGAAATCCAATAACAGAAATTCAGTGAAGTATTTTTCTCAAAGATAGCTCATAATTTTATCATTTAAAATCGTCCTTCTAGGAAACAATCTAACTACGCGAACGTGGATTTAATAATTAATTTTCAGAAATATTCTTATAAATTGCCAAAATTTTGCTTTATACAACAATATTTTTTTTTTATTACATGACAGTTGGCAAACATTGCTGGTGGTAAGCAGTCACCGCGATCCATAAACGCTTTCGATAAAAGTAGAAATATCATATGCGGGTTGCCAACCGTATTCTTAGGGAGGAAGAGATGGTAAGGGTAAAATGAAGGAATCCCATATTTTGTGTTTCTCTACTACTCGTTCTATGTCTTATTGGGGTACCATGTGGATCATACACTGGTTTGCCACTATTGATGTTTTCACTTTATTAATTAACTAGCTTCTGCAAGCGGGTTCGCCCGCGTGAATAACGTTTTTAATACAAATTCTGAAACCTCCCTTTTATAAACTGTGAATGTCATATTTATTTATATCGAATCAACAGCCTATGAAATAGTTTGAAGCTTGTAGCTCTACAAATCACGATGCTTAAATACAACTTTTCATACCCCGTACCACTTTGTTTTGCATTAAAAAGTAGTCTATTTCTTTTCTCAGGCTCTAGACAGACAGAGAGACAGGGTTACTTTCGCATTTATAACATTAGTAACGATTAAAGGAGTTTTAAGATGATAAACAAAGAATATAATTATTTCATGCCTCTTCTAATTATATCTAACCAAACAGTAATATTAATTCCATCTCCAAGTAAATCGCAAATCATTAAGTACACGAGCATCCAATAATACCCTTAATTCTCGCGTCCGCTTGATTGGATACAAACAGTTGATAATGAAAAACGTGACACTGGATCGGCATTCGTAATCACAGTTTGTTTTGAACGATAGATGTTTGTAGGATACATACAATTGTATGAAACTTGCTTTGTTAATTGAGAAATGATAGCGTGACACATAGACACCATTGTTGCGTTGTGGATGGCAAGTCTGCCTTAGCCTCGACGGTTGCGGGTTCGACTCCCGCTCGGGCAGATGTTTGTATTGATCTTACAAATATCTGTTTCGGTCTGGGCGTTTGTCCTTGTTAGTCTCCGTACTGTGCCTCGAAGAGCAGGTCTAGCTGTCGGTCCCGGTTGTTATCACATAACATCTGATAATCTGCCTCAGAGTTGCAGAGGTCAGATGGTAATCGCTCTGTGTAAAAACTAGTAACCTGTTAAATCCAGACAAAAGTAATAAGCAGATTCTGGGTAATTACTCATATAATAGCGAGAATAATGCTTGAGAGCATTTATGCTAGTAGGAACATGCCTCTACTACTAATAAACTATTATTTATTATTGAATATTTATTAAATGCTAACATAAGTAAACTATTATCTTAATATACCAGAATCATTACAAATATTAGTAATAATTAATTACAACACGAAAGTACTAAGTCTTATCGTGTAAAAATAATTAATCTGGCGAAAATCCTCATCAAGGAATAAAGCTATAAATCCCGCATAAAAAGGTCCTTCACCAGCATTTTCCTATTTACGACGACTTCGGCCACAAATTAATTTCTTAAAGACAAAAACAGGCGATCCCGAAAACTCTGGAGCGTAAAAAAGCTTCGTCAAAATACCGCGTTCATTTTTGAAGTGGGATTTATTCTTTACGATATTATACTTTGCGAAAGATATTTTGTTGAATCAAATTATGATTCTAGTTACGATTTTAAAATAAATCAAATATCCGAATACTCTTTAACTATAACCATATATCACAAAGGTGGCAAACAAGCTCAAGGCCCGTCCTATTGTAAGAGGTCGCCGTTGCCTACAAACGCTTGCAATGCCGGCTACAGCATAAGCGTCTTACCGAAACGGGATGAAAGGGACAAAAAGGAGATAAAAATTGTTCGGTCGGAGAACCCCCGTCAGGAACGAAGTTTGTTACGTTTTTTTCTACAACTCCGAATGTAATTCTAAATAAAATCTGTTGATTTCAATAGGTTTAATGATAAAAAGAGACAGGGACAGGGAAAGAGAGAGAGTGAGAGAGAGAGAGTTGCGCACCCGACTGCGCACTTACTTGCTCGTGTTCTCATTCGCTTGTAGTAGGCTCTATATACACACGCACACACACACAGTATGCGGGGTTTAATTACACTACCCGTAAATCTAATTTAATAGAAATTTAATTAATTTTGATTTAATAGAAATAAGAACTTCGTTCCATAACAGGATTGGGGTTTTGAGTAACTATACTTCATGTATATTTTAACGGCGTCGGGATGTGACGACCCCATCGCCCGCTGTTGAAATAACCTCTGTCACAGCAGGTCTTTTGTTGCAAGAGGCCGGCTAGGTAGGTACCACCGCAGTGTCAAATATTCTGCCGCCAAATAGTAGTGCTTAGGCACTACTGTGTTCGGTTTGAAGGGCACTGTACGCTAGTGAAATTACTGGACGAACGAGATTTAAGAACTAATATCTCGAGGTTGGCAACGCGAGTGGCACCTACTAATGGTGCTGCATGCGCTCATAGGCTACGGCAACCACTTACCATCAGGTGGGCCGTATGCCTGTTTGCCAACTTCTAACATAAAAAAAAAAAATGTCGACATTCTTTGAGAGTGTGGAGGGTGAAGATCACGTCGGGATGTCACCACTGTGGAGGTGACGACGTGAGAAATGTGTCTCAACACAGACAATCTTGTCTCTCTCTTTGTTTTACCGACAGTTTGTCGAGTCACTATAAAAGCGGCTGTATATCTCCAAAGTAGGCAGTTGCTCTTTGAACGCGATAGTGATTGTTGACAATAAGCTTGCTGAAAGTTAAAACAGTGTTTTATTGAAGACCAACGAGTGTTGGTCTTCAATAATAAAACAGCTTGTGACAACGTGTTAACAAAATAAAGAATATTTATTAATTATTGTTATTATGTTTAATTTTCGTAAAACATTCTCAAGATTATTGCTAAGATCTTATTCTTAGGGCAGGCTTCAATTGCCAATAACTGTGAAAATAGTTTTGGGGCTCTGTAGCGTAATCGGAAAAGGGAAAATTATAAATATATATAATTTTTTCGTTCGAGTTCGATTTTTGAGTTCGTTAATAACTAGATTAAATTTTGTTTGAATTAATATAATGAGATAGGTTGAAATGTGAAAAACAATTCCCGTGTAATTACTGAATGCGTATGAAAGAAAGGTTTTAATACGGTACTTATAACGAAAAACCAGTTTTTATTTTTTTCTGACTGTCTCCGGCTAGTCTTTAAAACGGCTGGACTTTTACTAATAGCTAAATATTATAACAGAGAATAGGCT
The DNA here is from genome assembly GCA_023373885.1 of Hestina assimilis. Taxonomy (NCBI): domain Eukaryota; kingdom Metazoa; phylum Arthropoda; class Insecta; order Lepidoptera; family Nymphalidae; genus Hestina; species Hestina assimilis. The sequence goes on from CM041744.1 coordinate 15,028,861, forward strand.
ACTTACATTTTAGAAAAATAATTAGGTTTCCGCGTATTAATAAATCCTGTACAACCTAGGATCTGCTTATTAGTCCTTATCCGGATTTGACCGGTGTCTAATTTTTTATACAGAGCGATTGCCATCTATCTGACTTCCGCAACCCTAAGGTCGAATCAGTAACTCATTGGATATGAGCATTTTCTTCTAGGTAAAACCACTGTGAACCAACTTTCTTCAGCGGTATTTCCAAGCCGATACGACGTAAGAACCTTCATTTCTTCCTAAGAGCTCGGCAACCGCATGGCCTCCGGTCTTATAGATGTTCATAGGCAGCGGTAATCGATTACAAATACAAATTAATCCTGTAGATTACTATTAGATATAGATTAGAAAGTTAAAATTTTTTTTTTTTTTTTTTTATGTTAGAAGTTGGCAAACAAGCATACGGCCCACCTGATGGTAAGTGGCTGCCGCAGCCTATGAGCGCTTGCAGCACCATTAGTAGGTGCCACACGCGCGTTGCCAACCTCGAGATATTAGTTCTTAAATCTCGTTCGCCCAGTAACTTCACTAGCGTACAATGCCCTTCAAACCGGAACACAGTAGTGCCTAAGCACTACTATTTGGCGGCAGAATATTGGACACTGCGGTGGTACCTACCTAGCCGGCCTCTTGCAACAAAAGACCTACCACCAGTGTGACTGATTGCACTGGTGGAATAATCTCTGTTGTGACAGAGGTTATCCCAACAGCGGGCGATGGGGTCGTCACATCCCGACGCCGATATATAGTATAATAAGTAAGTTATTTAGATTATTAATAATTGATTTGATCACCATTTGAATTCTTGTAACCCATCAGTGGGCAGTACGATTTCTTACCTTTGTAATGCAAGAAGTTCTTAGTAGTGTTTTGAGATTTAAGGTTTTAACAAGAAAATACCTTTTTTAAACTTCAGTGTTAACGGTAACACTTTTTAAAGTAATCCAAAGTGCGAGTTTTCTTTTAGGTGTTAAATTTTTATGGGGATTTGGATGTTTACTTACAAAAAGTTTTGTAAGATATAAACATTGTTATTTTAAACTGCAAAATTGATCGTTATCAACATTGTAATACGTGGTAATAAGAAAAACAATATCTCAAAATTATTTCATTAAAAGTTAAAGATATATATTCTATGTATATTACCAGCAAACCTTTTATTGCAAGAGGCCGGCTAGGTAGGTACCACCGCAGTGTCACATCTTCTACAAGGACACTGCAGCTAGCAAAATTACTGAGCAAAGAATATTTAAGAACCAATATCTCGAGATTGTCAACACGTGATATCTACAAATGAATGGTGTTGCAACCGCTCATAGGTTATGATAACCGCTTGCCATCAGATAGGTCGCTTGCTTGATAACTAAGTAAAATAAAAAAATTGTAGTCAAATATTTAGATACTGCTTTTGACTGCGTTCCCTCTTTTATATTACCTTAAGTCAAAGTTATCGTTGTGCTAATCAATAAAAATCAATTTCGGCATTGAATCGTAAAAAGTGAACAGAAGGACATTAGCGCATTATTACCTTCAATATATTGATTTATTTTAGTTATTAAAATTTTATTATTTATACATAGTCTTATCTTATTGACGACATTGTGGTGCAACGGTAGCGAACCTGCCTTATACGCCACAGGTCGATTCCCCCTCGGAGCATAATGTTTGTATTGACCATGCAAGCATATTTTCCGGTCTGGGTGTGTTTGTCCTTGTCCTTGTATGTTTCCGGACTCCCGACACAGGATATCAGTATCGTAATGAGTATGCAGCGTTAATAGCACTAGCTTTTGCTAGCTTCACCCACGTAATTAACGTTTTTTTTACAAACTTAGTAAACGTTAAAACACGCGCATCTTTATCAGTAATTGTTCGCCAAAAAACCAGGTTTCATTCATCTAATTTCAAAAATGACCTTCATTTCTTATTCCTCGTCTATGTTTTATAAACAGCCTGTAAAGCGTTGATATATCAGTGAGTCAGGTCTTCACGTTTAATAATTATATAGATTGTCACTGAACATAATTATGGTCATTAAAGTTAAATAAAGTAATCAATATGTGGTACATTAATTAACGTAAATCACAAAATAAATATAATATGCATTGAAATCGTGTTTTAAACGTTGGACAATTATTTTATAATTCATCACAATTTTCAACAGTATCGCCGCAGCATCCCGGCCGTGAAAAATGAAACCATGAACCGACTGATTCATCTTCGCTCCAGATGACAGGGTCTAGTATAATTACAAAATAGGAAAAATGAAACCAAAAATTATAGAATATTTTTTCTTTAGCTGAATGACATTTTATGCGGTAACTTTATTTCTAGGTCAAAGCTATTTTATTCTTTTCAACATTTCATGTGTTGTTTGATAAAAGAAAAAGAAATTTATATACATATACATTACGGTAGTAGAGGCACGCTTCTTCACAAATGGGCCGGCTCGACCGAGAAAGTACTACCCTCTCTCAGAAAATCGGCGTCAAGTAACAGTATCAGTAGGTACTGTTGCGTTTCGTGCGATGAATGAGAGCGCCGGAGGCCCAATCTCCCATCCCTCTATTTCCTTCCTTTTTCCCTTCTCATCCATTCCTCCGTGTGATACTTCAAGTATCGCAAACGTTCATAAGTTACGGTGACTGCTTACCATCAGGCAGACCGTATGCCTGTTTGCCAACCGTCATGAAATAAACAAAACGTAACCCTACTTCAGAAGTAGACAGTGTAAACTAAATAAAAATTTCGGTTAAAACTTGGTTATGATACACACGCAATATACTAAAAAGCAAAATATATTAATTGGACGATGTTTTTATAATAAATTAGTTGAGCCCGCGGCTCCAATCGAGTGGTGTATTGTTTTTACTTTACTGCACGTTACCTTATTTCTTTAAGAATTAACTTAGCCTAAGTTACTCCTTATTACATCAGCTATCTGCCAGTGAAAATCCCGTTAAAATGGATCTAGCCGTTTCAGAGATTAGTCGAAAAACACGTTTTCTGTCTGTCAGTCAGACAAAAATGTTACAAATTGTTTTTTTAATTAAGTACCGTATATACTTTCATATGCATTTAATGAAAACTGTTAATTTGGTATTACAAATAGACACTTTAATTTTATTTATTTGTACAGATTGCTTGTTAAAGTAATTATGAAATGGAATGTCATGTGTTAAAAATACTTTCAACCAGTTCCTGGAACACGCTGTAAATACCTACCATCCGAATTTTCATTACAATCACAGTAGCTTTCATCTAACCGAATATTTACCGAGAAATTGTTCCATTAAATTTCCAATTATTTCCAACGAAGCGAACTATTACTCGATCGAAAAAAAAAATCGAATGCATCGAATTTTTCGCTCATACACGATCCGGTGCCCCATCTTTACTAAATTAAACAAGGTGGCAAGAAAATTCAATCCAATCTAAACTTCCTTCAATCCAATTTGAATCCCCCCAACCCCAGCACCCCTCTTATCCCTGGGAGGGGATTCGAAGCAATTTATTTCGATCTCGTCGTCTTTACGTCACTGAAAACATGTTTAGCGTTTCGACAACTAACTCCTTTCGTCGTAAACGTCTCGTCGGGATTTTCTAATCTCTACATTTTCTAGTTTTAAAGTTACACGCTGTTGTAAAACAATTTTATTTCAAAGGTAAGTTTAGAATCTTATGAAAGGTCTCTATATAGTGTGCTCTTGGTAAATCTTATTTCCTTGAGAGTTTCAAGGTTTCTTTGTAAAGGAACTGGGCGTAAACGTAGTGGTATTTAGTAATGACGAAACTTAGTAAGGTTTCAATTTTGAGTTTCAAAAAATAAATTATGTTAAATCCTTACTAATATTATAAATGCGTAACTCTGGCTCTCTGATTGTCTGTCTAAAGCCTGAGAAAGGCAATAGACTGCTTGTTAATGGTAAAAATGGTTGTTAGATGTAGAAAGGGGGGACGAAAAGTATTATGGAAGTATCGTCATTTTTAGAGCTAGAAACTTGAAACTTATTTAATGGGTGTTGATTCGATATAAATAAATATGACATTCAAGATTGTAAGGGGGGTGGTCTTGTATTCAGAGTTTGAATTAAAATCGTTATTCACGCAGGTGAAGCCGCTGGCAGAAGCTAGTTTCATATAAATATGCCACAATTTCTACACACATAAATATTTTACTAACTAGTAAACTAGTTATTACCTACCGTAGTTATTAGGCTCTGGTACACAAAAGTTTCAACATGGCTGTGCGAGTGCTACTTCAATTCGATATACGATATATAAAAAATTTAATTAATAATCATTAAATTATCTTACTTTTTGAATAGCTTCTGTTACTAATAATTGTCTTATTTTAATTTTTTTTTTATTCCACGGTGGTTGGCAAACAAGCATACGGTGCACCTGATGGTTGCAGTCACCACAATCTATGAACGCTCGCGATACTTGAAATAAAAAATGCGCGTTGCCAACCCAAGAGATAAGACGACGTTGTGGCGCAGCGGCAACGAACCTACCTTAAACGCCACAGATTGCGAGTTTGATTTCCGCTCGGAGCATATAAGTTTTTATTGACCATGCAAGCATATTTTCCGGTCGGGGTGTATTTGTCCATATCTTTGGATACATACATATATTCATATATTTCCGGACCCCCGACACAGGATATCACTATTCTAATGCGGGCCGTTGAGTGTGCAGTTAATAAAATTAATTATTAAAAACTAATTATTTTTTATTTTAATAATCGTCGCGACACCACACTGTTCAATGTGAAATAGAAAGGCGAAACGAAAATAACTGACTTGCTTTCTATGAGAGAGAAAGAGAGACAGACAGAGAAACACGCGCACGCCGCACGGCTTACAATAGCAAAAAGTGTCGTTACAACTTTTGGTCTTAATTTTTTCCGTCTAGCCCCCCTTCGCAACGCGCGATAAGGAACTTCGTTCCAATAAACAGAGCTAGTAGGATATTGGGTCTCAAAACGCAACATTAGTCTGATATGTTACGCCGATATGTGCAAAGGTACTTCGTCGGTCGAAGCATGGCTTTACCACTACCGAATATAGTTTCATATATTTTTAAATAACGTAATACGCTGAAAATATCATACCAACATTTTTATCCACACATAAATTCCAGCCGAGAGAAGTTAAGCGTCTGCTTTACGTATCTTTACGACGGCCCCGAGTTATCACAAACGTTTACATAACTACAGAGCTCGTCCATTCCTCACGCCGCCTGTTAATCCCTTCCCGGGAAATTCGTACGGAAATTGACCCTAGTTCACGGAAAGCTTGCTACTTGTTTTTTCCGATGACGTAAGTGAATGCTGTCTTACTTTGTCTACGAATTATCGCTACATAAACTCGACTTTAAGTATAAGTTTAGTTTAGTTTTTTATTTAGCCAGGGGGCTGATGATTCTACTCCACCTGATGGTAAGTGGAAGTTGAGTCCTAAGTCTGAAGTTGAGTAATACCTAGCAGAAGGCGATCTGGACCACTGGAACCGCTCTTATCCTAGCTGTAACTTGTTATATGCTGGCTGACCTTGAAACGTGACTGATGAGCAGTCGGCGTCGCGACGTGACGAACCCATCGCCCGCTGTTAGGATAATCTCTGTCACAGTAGAGATTATTCCACCAGTGCAATCAGCCACACTGGTGGTAGGTCTTTTGTTGCAAGAGGCCAGCTAGGTAGGTACCACCGCAGTGTCAAATATTCTACCGCAAAGCAGTAGTGTCTTTGGCATTGCTGTGTTTCTGTTTGAAGGCAACCGCTTAACATTATGTGGGCCATATACTTGTTGCGCATTGTTCAATTAGTTCGAGCACAGAAGGCCTAAAATTCTCTTTGTATCCTTCATTTTCCTAACCCTCTTTCTGCCTCTTCCCTTGCGTAGGCAACATGTTTATTGCCATCTTCGTAGTTTAATAAAATTAAAATAATAATAGGTAAATATTTTCGTGATGGTAAAATACGAAAAGTTTACATACAAAATGCGAAGCATTGTGTCGGAACTATACGTAGGTACGGATTTAATTTAGGGAAGCGTTATAAGTAGAACTTCGGTATTGGGATGTTATTCATCATTTCCTAGTTTCAATGATGGAAGCTGCACAATGGATTTGCGTCCTCCATCAGTACTGTCGATATGCCTTTGTGTTCCCGATCTGATATTTGGTTGGGGAATTTCGAGAGCTTATTTAAAAACTCCTATCTATTCTTTAGAGATTTACAAATATAATAAATAATTTTCTAATTAAATAAAAAAATGCATAAAGGGTTTTATTAAGTTTTTAATTATAATAAAAATACCATATAAAAACAATAATCATAATGGTAGTTAATTGAAATTTTCGTTTTAGAATAGAATATAAATTCGATTTGAAGGTAATAAATTGTTTATTTATGGGATATTTTGTAATATAATAATGAAGAATACAGGAATTATAATTTTGCTTAATTCGTTTTGCAGTAGCAAAGTGACGTCTTCTAAATTCTTCTTTTAAGGGGCTAGGTATTCACATTTTCAACAAAATTCCAGATTGCTTATTAGAACTGCCAACAAGCAAGTTCCAAATGTATATAAAAAATAAACTTATCAATAAAGCCTATTATTCGTTAGAGGAATATTTTTCCGATAAAAATGCTTGGGACTCTTAATATTGCTGGATCTCATTCAAGAACCAAATTTTATATGAAAGAATACAATTGTAAAAACATATATTTGAAAAGAGTAACTGTCGAGTTTCTTGTCGGTTCTTCTCGATAGAATCAACCTTCCGAACCGTCGGTAGCGTTTGACTATTCAAAAGTACTTTTTAAAAGTCTACTTGAATAAAAATAATTTTGATTTTGATTTTGATTAAGATTGGAGTTTAAAAAGGTATTCTTTTGGCTTGACTATCATTATCACTTCATAGTATAAAACAAAGTCGCTTTCTCTGCCCCTATATCCCTATGCATGCTTAAATCTTTAAAACTTAGATAGATTATCAGTCTTTTAAAAGAATCTATAAAATCTTTGATATTTGTAAATATCAAAAAAATAATGCTACTGCTATGTCCTATAAATCTTAGCACTACATAGTATAAAGCAAAGTCGCTTTCTCTATCCCTATGTATGCTTAAATCTTTAAAACTACGCAACGGATTTTGATGCGGTTCTTTTTTAATAGATAGAGTGATTGAAGAGGAAGGTTTATATGTATAATAACATCCATTAAATAGTGGAGAAATACTGTTTTTTTGAGGTTTCTAATGTGATGTCGTAAATAATTACATTGAACGCGTTGCGGGCCACGGGTAGTAATGAATAAATCAAAACTACTGGATCGATTTTTAATCTTTTTCAGTGAATGACCTAGGCTAAATATATTATATACAAGTGCGAAGCCGGAGCGGGCCGCTAGTACCTATAATTATATCGTATAAATTAAATAATAGTCTAAACCCAAGGGAGTTTAAAATTCCTCACTGAATAACACAAAATTATAGGCTAAAAACTGTGTCAGTAACTATGGAGGTGAACTTTGAAGCTACAAAACAGATCAAATGAAAAATAAGAGGCTAGCTGGTCACTTCATACTTTCATATAAAACGCTTATTGAAATCATACAATCAGTAAAATAGCCAAAGAAATATTATTTTAGTCCTATATATTATAACTAGCTTCTGACAGCGGCTTCACCCGCTTGAATAACAATTTTAATACAGACTCCGAAACCTTTTTACAAACTTTGAATGTCATATTCATTTAGACGAATCAGCAGCCTAAAAAATAAGTTTCAAGCTTCTAGCCCTAAAAATGACGATACTTCCATACAACTTTTCACCCCCCCCTTTCAACCCCTTACAACCTTTTTTCCTTTCATGCCCTTTTATGCCCTTTCTCAGGTTCTAGACTACCTGTGTAACAAATTTCAATGAAATCGGTGTAGTAGTTTTGGCGTGAAAACGCCACAGACAGAGAGGCAGAGTTACTTTCGCATTTTTTTTATAATATAAGTAAGGAAGTAAGGATGTAATAAGAAAATAAATCCGAAATCACAACAGACTCCGTGACAGATATTATAATATATATTAATCATTTGAGTAAAACATAATACGCTCGACGAGAAACGCTTGAACGAGCTCGTGTTTTCGAGCTTTTTATTTTTGACAAACGAACCGTGGTTAAAAGCGAATGTATGTAATTACGAGCGTTGTGACTTTGTACTAGGCTTTAATTAAACTTTTCCTAGAGTCTGAATCGGTTCTATATCGGAGACGAAGTATATACTGAATAAGTTTTTTTAATGTTATTAAAATGGGAAATAAGCATACAGCCCACAGGTAAGCTGTTGTCGTAGCCTAGTAGAGCCTGCAACACCAATAGAAGGTGCCACACATGCGTTGCCAACCTCGAGCTATTGGTTCTTAAATCTTCTTTGCCCAGTAATTTCTGTAGCCTACAGTACCCTTCAAACCAGAACACAGTAACAGCAATTACGGTACCTACCTAGCCGGCCTCTTGCAACAAAAGACCTACCAGCGTGACTGATTGCACTGGTGGAATAATCTCTGCTGTGACAGCGATTAGCCCAACAGTGGGCGATGGGGTCGTCACGTCCCGACAACTTTATACTTCACATGTATTGTTGGGAATTTATTTTTGGATAACGTTAATGTTACCCTACTGATTGTGTTTTCTATTGTACTTTGACAATACCCAGTTGAGTCGAAACTTCTGTTGACTCCCTGTAATTTATTACAATTCAAGCTGAGGATCGTTCTGGCATAGCAATTGTGAACGTATCTTTGATGTCGATCGAACTCTGACCCCGTCTTGCGTCTCGCAGTTACGTTGAACTCAGTTATAATTCTTCTATCTTCAAACAAAGGTAAGGCAGAGGATAAATTACCCCAGGTCATTATTTTTTTAGGCTTCACACAACGTTCTTTGACCCATTGTGTCTTTGAAAATGAAAATGAAATGTTTTTGTTCAGCGTAAAAAGCATAATGTTTATTTGTTGAAAGTTCTAACAAGTGGCTCCAAAATTAAACCTCTACCTGAGAAAAAACGGTGAACCAAACTCTGAGGGTGTTTTTTTCAATCTTACTATTATCTTTTTGACGACATTGTGGCGCAGCGGTAGATAACCTGCATTAAGCGCCACAAGTCGCGGGTTCGATTCCTGCTCGGAGCAGATGTTTGTATTGATGATGCAGGCATTTTTAGGTCTGGGTGTGTTTGTCCTTGTCTGTGTTTCCGGAGCCCCGACACCGGTTATAACTGTCCTAATGAGGGCCGTTGAGTTTTTTTAAACGCTACACACTCAATGGTTGGAATAAATAATACAATCACAGCTGGTCAGATTAAAAAAAATCTGTGTAGTGAAAACTAGCATCTCTATTAAGAAATAAGGCTGTAGGCGTTTATTGAAGATTAAAATATATGTCGGAGAATTCTCTAAATTAGGATATACGTGGTTGATGTTCGTGTCCGCCTTAATAATTTTATCAATCAGTGCCTCAAAAATACGTCCATCCATGATTCCTTTGAATAAAAACGCACCATAACAGATGTCACCACCAGCACCGCAACCAGCTCTACTTTATATTAAGACTACAACCTCTTTTGTTTGTATTTTAACATGATAAATAAATTAAACTTCCACATATACATCACTACATAGTATAAAACAAAGTCGCTTTCTCTGTCCCTATGTATGCTTAAATATTTAAAACTACACAACGGATTTTGATGCGGTTTTTTTAATAGATAGAGTAATTGAAGAGGAAGGCTTATGTGTATAAAAATAGTGGAGAAAAAAATAAATTTTGGAGGTTTCTAATGTGATGTCGTAAATAATTATATTAACGCGTGCGGGCCACGGGCAGTAATGAATCATTTTTCATAATTTTTTCAGTGAATGACATAGGCTATATATTTTATACCCGTGCGAAGCCGGAGTGGGCCGCTAGTATATAATAAAAATGACCAAATTTCGATAAAACAGTGTTTTATTCAAGTGTAAAAACGGTCCTAAAGAATCAAAATCTGATTTAAATATGAGAGGAACTTATTATATTCTATTCGAAAATCCACTAGACCACTTTATTATGACAATTTAAATTAAAACAAGACAGCATTACAACACGCCTCTAACACCCCACTCGACATTAAAGCGATCTCTAGTAATAAAGGGATCCGTCCGTTCGTCGCAAGTACCACTCGACTCCAAAAACACTAGCTGCTTGCCGTTTCGTGTGAAAGATAAAATTATTTACTTGTTGTGATGAAAAATCTTCCTCCTAGCATTATTCTTTTACGAGTATTTTACCCAGTCTGCTTATTACTTTTGTGCGGATTTGACAGGTTACTAGTTTTTACACAGAGCAATTGCCATCTGATCTCCGCAACCAGTAACTCACTGGATAAGAGCAATTTACATAGCAAGCGTTAATGATTATTATGAGATGTTATGTGATAACAACCGGGATAAACAGCTTAACGTGCTTTCCGATGCATGGTGGGGAGACCCATAAGAACAAACGCCCAGACCGAAAATAATATTTGTAAGATCAATGCAAACAACCGAGTGGGAATCGAACCCGCAACTGTCGAGGCTAACGGCAGACTCGCTACCCACAACCCCACAACGCTGTCTTGTTGTGATGAAAAATGTCCTTTGAAATTGTTTTTTTAATTTATTTGTATTAATTATTTGCATTTGTTACGTTTTAGATTTCGATGGTTACGGTTTTGATTCACACTCGTGACGTAGAATTAAAAAAAAGCGGAAGGTTATCAATTCAACAGTATGTTTTCTTTCCTTTGTTACCTAATCAACCGGAGGCAGATAGACCGTTTTGGATGGTTCTTTTTTGTTTAAAAGCTTATATTCCCGAGGTGGTACCATTGTAATTTCGTCTGGATCTGATGATGGGATCCTGGAGAAATCGAGTGAAAAATCCAAGTCGCCGTTTATGCCGGAACCCAAAGCTTTGAAAATTTTATTTTGCTTTTTTATTTTGAAGTAAGGTTTTTTATTATATCCTCATGAATCGCGATCTCTTGGAAATATATCGGCACATTTATCAATCTTTCAAACTGTCAGTAACTGAGACATATTTTGATTGAGTTTCAAGAATATCTCGAAAACTCAAACGGAGATTAGACGATCGAATAAAGTTAATTGTTTTCCGATAACTTACGATAACGGAGAACGTTCGATTAGACATTAAATAAATAACTTTTTGGACTTAAAATTAAATTTGTTTCTTAAACAACTCAAAGGCTCAATTTATAAAGCTAACTTTAAACACTTGAAGGAAATTTAATTGGACGTTATTAATGATATTAAATTAAAAATAAAACGAATTAAAATTAAGTGTCTGTCAAAGAGATGATCTTCTTTGAGACGCTCATAGCCGGGTGCACTCACTAATCGGTAAACGGTTGGTGGGTCAAGCAAGCTTTAGGCGCGGTCAGTCACTAGATGGGTGATCTATCTATATGGGTCGATATCAATTTTATAACAGTCGATAAGTCAAGTGAAAGGTCTATACGGGTGACCTGAACAATCCTGACACTAGATTGGCCACTAACCACTTGATAAGAAATTATTAAGTTCATAATCATAATACCTGAAGCGCCACAGGCCGCAGGTTCGATTCCCGCTCGGAGCGGATGTATTGACCATACATTAATGTATTTGTAAAAAATGTAAAAGTGAATGACTTTTATCTGAACATAGGACAAACAAGGATACTGTAGCTTGAGAAAATTGCAATCTTATAGTTCTTTACCGTATTGATCTTATCGTTACAAAGAGACGTCTCCATTTGACAAATCTCCAGGCTTTCATACAACGGCAACCTTTCAAGATACAAAGTCTCATTTGAGATATATACGATATTTTATTGAGGAAAGTCGTGGATACTGTAAAATTGATTTCAAGATATGTTGTATAAGCATCTGAATGGCTTACCATACCAAATAAGATACTTAAAATAAATGAAGATATAAAATACTGTCCATTTCGCTTCATTAGATAGATTACCATAACAAAGACTTAAAATGACTTGATGAGGCAACGTGATTTGTCAAAAAAACCGCAAAAATCTTCAGTAAGAACAAAAAATCATAGAAGCGTGTTTTCAATAATTTTATGACTTGTAACCAAATTAAAAATACTAGATCCTAACAATATCAACGGTATTGAACTGCAACAAAAGGAGTTCAAAGCAAATCAGTTGTGTATGTCTCGGACAGAAGCTAATATGCATCTGTTGTAATCACAGATTTAGAGTAGGCTAGATACAGCATGTTCATTGGATAATATGACCGAGCGTGTCATAATTTCATACTTACGAGTCACAGGATCGTTACAATCGCTAAGCATCAGTAGGACTGTCGTTACTTTTTAAAATCAGATTTTTGATATATCCATATTTTTAAATATATCAAAGTAGTTTCGCGGCAAGTTGGACGGCTTGCCACATCTAGCCTACTCTAAACCGGTGGCTGTAATAATTCCTTGCATGCATTTGATGTATCTTTAGTGGTACAACATCTGTGTCTGTTTACTAGTCAGTGAAACTAAACAGCGGTTCTAATGAACAAGTAGTGCCAGGACCAGTATGTAATTATAAAATAAAGATACATTATAATTTCCTGACTTTAACTGTTCTCATAATGGTATTGTTTGCCTTTACAGTCTGTAGAAATAAATTAAATTGTGTTTGTTAGGATAATTTTCCGTGATAAATTTAACTGAAATGGTCATGTGTGGTAGAGACGTCATAATTTTTTTGGATGTAGAAGGAAGATTTACAAATTAACTATTTACCAAAAATGTAGTAAGTGCCATGATAATCATTTAAAACATTTTGTTTAGTTCAATTAATTTCTAAATGCAAAAGAAAGTAAATAAAATTTTACAGTAGTCAACGACCCCAATTGGAATAGTCATACTGTGTTGGGTGTCCAGAAACATACAAATATAAGAATACATGCTATGGGAATCCAATACGTGTCAAATTTAAAAGCTTCAGTGTAAAAGTTAAACTATGAAATATTCTTATAGTATCCGATACAAAATATGTGCATGGCTTACAAGAAGTGTTGTTCAAATTTCCAAAACAATAAACATAAGTAGTTTCAGAAATCACTTTACAAAATTGGAACTCAATTTGTCTAAATTGCCACCGAATCCGAACTTCTCGTATAAAGCAAAACAAACTGCGAACCAGTTCCATTTTACTAGTGACGTTTTCTCGCATCCCTGCAGTTTCCTAGAATCGTTTTCGTTTGTACCACTTAATCTTCTCTCCAGTTTTCTGCCAACGATTAATAGCGAAATGAAACTCCAGTGTACTTAAGAACATAATTTAAATAAAATTGCACGATGTCATATTCTGCGCATTCGTTTTGACTTGTGACAGTGAAAAGGTGTAATTAGAATGAATCTGAGGATTAAGTGGCGTAACGAAAAGGTCCAGATTACAGAAGTGAAGCCGTCTGTATAATTTTGTAGTGGACTTGATAGCAGAAGTCAAATTAATGCTTTATTTATCACCAAATTTGTTTAGCATTTATAAAATATCAAAATTGGTTTTTAATTTAAAAGTAGTCAATTAGTACACATTTTTCCACCAAAGGCAAATGATAATACGGTTTGCCGGATGGAGAACAGCCTGGCAGCTAATGGCAGCTTAAGTTTACAGTACCTAATCCTTGAATTACAATATGGAGCAAAGGTTGAAGGAAAAGTAATGAAATAGAAGAGGGGAAAGTTTTGGCGAATATCATTGAAACGAAATCCATACTGCTACTTCACTTCTATGTCCTGCGTGAGGATAAAACTTCCCCAATCTAGTGCATTAACTTGACCGCCTCTGAAAGTTTTATCTTAATTTCTTCCTTTTATAAAAAACCGGATTTATTTTCTTGATGATTTAAAAAGATTAAATTATATATAAATCATACAACTTACCGTTCTAACTTCGCTCTCGGCACCATTTGCCAGGTATTGCGTTTGCTTCAGATTTGGCGCTAGCAGTTGCCTGAAACAATATGCTTTGATTTATGATGTGTTTCATTTTCAATCGTATTTTGTGTTTATTTTAGTAGATTCTTATGTTTAGACGAATAACATAACATTTTCCACTACTTTATTTTATACTACTAGTACATGCTTTAGATTTACACATACATGATTACACACAGTATGGTTTATGATGATGGCTCCCTGGAATTGGAATCTAAGCAAATACAATTGCAGGGCGTTTTTAACCAATTATCAATATTTTGCAGCCATTAAATTGAATAATCAGCACCGTAACCAAAAAATAAAAATATTACGCTTTTCAGATTACATAGACATACAGCCAATGTAGGAAAAAATTTGAACATCTTTTTTGCAGTCTAAAGCATAATTCTCGTTTTTATAATTTCAAAGTTCATGAATAATACATTTCTTAAGATTTAATGATGGAAGTTATTTTGCTAACCATACTGAGACTTTGCAAATCACGTGAGCTATCTGATTACAGGCAAAACCTCATAATTTGTTGTCTTCCAAAGCAAAAGTTTTCCATCGCTTCTTGGTTCCGTTTTATCAGTTCCTTTGATTCTAACCGTGTTCTTTTAGCAGAGTTTGCTTCATTTGAATTTCCTTCACATTCTTTAATCATTTACATTTTTTTGGTTAAAGACTTCAAAAAAGGAATTCGCAATTTCCTTTTTCAAATTCAATTTTTTTGGGTGTATATATTCGCCAATTCCTAATCGTCTTTGTTGATGTTTCAATGTTATTTGATTACTACATGGATTCTAATATTTGATTTAATATTTATTATTATTTTAATATTATCGTTGACTGTCATTGTGGAGTTTACTTTTTACGTCGAAGAAAATAAAAGAATGCAACATATTATTTATCAAAATGGCTTTAGGAGCTAATTCAACAAATACTGACTTATACAATAAAGTCAAAATCAAAATTTCTTATTTTTAAAAATATTAATTTGGATATTTCACTCCAAAATTCTGTACCTGTTCATAGAATACAGGTGTATTCTATGAACATGTATGTTTACTAAATTTAAATTTTACTCATAAAATAGCTTTCACATATGGGCGGACAGACGGACGTGATAAATTGACTATTATTATTAGGGTTTCGTCTTAGCCATTTGGCTACAGAATCATATAAAGTACTATGAAACTGTATTTTAAAAAAAATTACCGTCAAGTGCGTTGTGCACCACGCACAGTTGAAACTAAAGGGCAGCTGGGTTATGAAGAATCTTAAGGACTTTAAAAATAATAAGGAATTAAAATCGACCGCAAAATAAGTTGGTAAATTCACAGTAATTATTAAAAGTAATATGAAAAATAAAGTTATGTGAACAACTTATATATCTCAAAATTTTGTTGACCTATCTTCTTCAAACCAAATGTAAATGAAAGTGGTATTCTACAAGCTCAAATTTTTCCAGAATTTTAAATCCCATAGTTCAAAAGATAGAGGGACACAATTTTTATGACTTTAGGAGCTAATATCTCAACAACTATTGACTTAATGAAAAAAGTCAAAATCAAACCTCCTTATCATTTTAAAAGACCTATTCAAAGATACCTCACACGTTGGCATACGTTGAAATTTTTTTTTTCAACACTCGGTTACATGTATGGAAAGCTACCCTTAATTCTTATATATTTTAAGATTTCATTACAGAATCGTTGTGCGGTTTATAGAATACAACTAATTAGTAAATTTCGTGTAGATAGAGCCAATGGTCTCCGAGTAAAATGACTGTGACATACGGACGGACGGACAGATGGACAAACGGACAGGCGGACATGACGCTTAAACTTAGGTGCAGTTTCCCATTAGAGTCGAATTAAGCAAAGCAGACTGCTAGTAGCAAATACAGCATCAAAACTGTTCACTAACTGTGCTACTAAAAATGATATATAACCTACATGAGGCTATGTATCATTTTTAGTAGCTATTTGTGAAACTTAAAGTGAGTGTAACAAACACTGCCGTACCTCATATTTCATAATTATGAACTACTTTATCAGAATTATTGTTAAGTCAAGAACAGTGTTGTTACCAGTTACGACCACAGACATAAAACTTTTTTGGATGTGGCATTAAAAATACAGTGATGACCGAAAAATTGTACTTATTTTTAGCTAAAAAGAAATAAAACTAAGTAATATGACAGACGTTGTCCTGCCATATTACTTAGTTTTATTTCTTTTTAGCTAAAATACATACAAATACATATTTTTAAAGTTCTTTATCGAAAAGTAATATTTTTAAAGAATTGGTCGGAAAAAATCTAGGTTTTCACATCAGCGCCACTTACTTGATCAAACTATTAATAAGAAGCTTGTAACTTACTTCATGAGTACCAAATAATTTAATAAAATCGGTCGCTGAAGAAAGGGCAGAAATAGAACACAAACTTCCTGAAGTTTTATAAAGACAGACGTTGTCCTGTCCTAAAAAAAATCTGGGATCCGATAGCAACGCCCCCTTACTGAGTCTAATTGTGAATAGAAGTGACATCGGTGAAAATTATTGAATTATTAATATCGCTATTAAAAATAGTGGTTTGGTGTAAGTAAAATGGTGAAAATTTAGGGTTTTATGTATTTTAATGCCACATCATAAAAATAAAATTATTTTTTTCAAAATAAAAAAAAAAAAGTTTGGTGTGGACTCCCCTTATCACTTAGGGATATAAAAATAGATAACAACCTATTCTCAAACCTACTGAATTCACAAATAAAATTTCATCAAAATCGGTCAAGCGGTCTCGCAGGAATATGGTAACTAAAACTGTGACACGAGAATTTTGATTATAGGAAGAAGAAAGAACATTTTCCTGTGTTATGTCATACGGTGTTCTATTTAATGGTCATATTTAACATTTTTAGAAATTGTTCATATCTCTTCTATACTTCTTCTCCGCACGACAATGGCTGCCAATAATTACGCTCATGACGTCAGGATGCAATGCTCATTAATAGCGCCATGTGACGTGCAACCGAATAAATGAACACCCATCAAAGCGGTACAATGCGATCGATTTTAGACTTTATACCAAAGTGATAGGATCAAATTTATCTTAGCCGAATACCCATCAATAAGTTTTGAGGGATAAAGCGAACGGTGCAAATTAATATTGACGTTGGTAAAGATAAGCTGTGAATTTTCATAAGTTATTTTCGTTCGGTTTTTAAAGAATTTTTTGATGCTATTGTTTTTAAAAACACAATTTAATAAAGACTCTTCAGCTATTATTTAAAGTTGTAACTTAATATATACTACGTATGAGAATTAAAATGCAGGTCGTGACCGTAGCCTCGGTTATCGTCCCTTCGTTTGGTGTCGACAGGAATTTTTGCAGTAAGCAAATTTACCAATAAATAAATTTTCTTGCGGCTATATTCGAGTTTGGTGTAAGCCAAAAAATGCTAATGTCTTATGAATTTAATTTGAAATAACGAAGAGGAAATTTATCACTTGTCAAATAAATTTTTCACAAATAAATCTAGCACAGTTTAGTGGTATTTTTTTTTATACCACCAAAGATTGTAAACAAGCATGTGACCTATATACATACCTAATGCAAAGTGGTTATAAAATAACTTCAGTAGCATAACCATGCGTTGCCACCCGGTATAGAAGTCTTACCCTCCACATCGACAAAGATTATGTATTTGGAGTATTGTTTTTAGAGAGGCTGGTGGATCCTGCGAGAGGATAGTTTTTGGAGAGGCTGGTTAATCCGGTCCAACCACACTAAATACGTGATAAACCACACTAAGATTTGTACAAACTGGTGGAAGGCCTTTTATTGCAACAAGATATTTCGAGCGTCGTTCAGTTCCGTGGTCAGTTGGAAGGAAAGGTCAAATTGGCCTCTAAAAACTTGGTGTGCTCAGCAAGGCGAGGCACTACTTCACGTCGGCTCATCGCCTAAAGCTCTACAAGGCACAAATTCGACCACACGTGGAGTACTGCTCTCACCTCTGGGCTGGAGCTCCCCAGTACCAGCTACTTCCAATTGACCGCATCCAACGTAGAGCGGCTCGAATTGTCGACGATCAAGGTCTTTCCGATCGGCTTGATCCTTTGGCATTGCGTAGAGATGTCGGATCACTCTGCATCTTCTATCGCATATATCACGGAGAGTGTTCTGAGGAATTGTTTGGATTGATCCCACCGGTAGAATTCCACCATCGGACATCGCGACAAAACTCTAAGTTCCATCCATACCACCTCGATGTCTGGAAATTCACAACAGCGCGATTTAGAAGACATTTTCTTCCTCGCACAACCACTCTGTGGAACCAACTTCCGCCAGCGGTCTTTCCGAACCGATACGACTTGGGAACCTTCAAGAGAAGAGCCTATTCTTTCCTTAAAGGTCGGCAACGCGCCTGCATGCCTTCTGGTGTTACAGATGTTCATGGGCGGCGGTGATCACTTAACATCAGGTGAGCCTCCTGCCCGTTTGCCCCTCTTACATAAAAAAAAAGACGGCTTAGTACGTACCACCGCTGTATCAGATATGGTACGACAAATTACTGTATTACAGTAGAATACTGTGTTTCCATATAGTCACTATAGATAGTCAAATTATTGGGCACATGAGACTTTACGAAAACCACTTACCATCAGGTGAATCATTCGCTTGTTTACCAACCTAACTTTAAAAAAAGAAAAACGTTATAATCGCTCAAACTACATCGTTATAAATTAGAACCACATATTTTATGACGACGTTGTGGCGCAGCGGTAGCGAATCTGCCTTAAACGCCACAGGTCGCGGGTTCGATTCCCGCTCGGAGCATAGTTTGTTGGTATTGACCATGCAAGCATATTTTCCGGTCTAGGTGTATTTGTCCTTGTCATCGTGAATGTTTCCGGACCCCCGACACAGGATATTACTATCTTAATGGGGGCCGTTGAGTGTGCAGCGTTTATTTATTATATTTATTTATATTTGATAGCATATTTCTCTTGTTTCTTTTCGCCGAGGGCGTTATGGCGGTGTTATTTCAGATTTAATAATGAAAGGAAATCCCATTTCCAACGATTTTGTGTATGCTGCGTGTGACCTGAATAGTACAGAATGTATTTTTTGAAATTTGGTTATGTTTAAAAGATCAAAAATGCAACGCAAGTACGTTTATTTTCGCCCTATCAGTATTAAGCTTGAAAGTTACGTGTATGTTATGTACGAACACTCACTACTTGTAAGGAGTGCACTCCTTAAGAGTTATAAATGGGCTCCTTACTTTAGTTTCTTATTGTCTGCTATTCGCTACTGCAACATAGCGATGCAAGTTAAAAAAACATAAATAAGTCCAATGTTAGATACTTTGTTAATAATATTCACTTAACGGATGCTTTAACTTAAGTAAAACTGTAAGTATTCAAGTTTTTTGATATTAAAATTATGGTCATAAAATTTCTTGCCTTTTAAAATCCCAAAATGTTCTTAAGTAGATGAATAACTTGAATCATTCTTAACGAGAAGGGAAGAGAGGGGGTGGGAGATTTGGCCTCCGGCGCTCTCACTCATCGCACAAAACGCAACAGTACTCTTACGTTACGTGGTGTTGATAGAATAATCCAATATTTCAGATGTGCTTATTTATGATTGATCATGTGACTCCTATTCAAAGATTACATAAATAACAATCAAATTTAAAACATAATAACTCCTCAATTGCATGAGGTGATTTCAACGGTGTGCAACATTTACCCGAAGGAATAGCCGAGCCAATCAAGCGTACTGCCTTTTTACCTTTAGCTAGAAAAGAAAAATAGGGCAAACTTATAAAGAGACGACTGAATTAAGAAAAACTTGCAAAAGTTCTGAGACCTTGCGAAGTTTGTATGCAGAGCTGGCGAATGAATTGATGAAGTATTAAGTTTATTTTGAATTAAAATTGCTAATGTCAAGGGTCGGTTATCTTATTTGACATAATAAAATATTCTCAGTATTATTAAATTTAACTTTGATTTTGTCTCATAATCAAGTTTCTATTTTTATTAATGTTTGATCTTTGAAGAGAATTACTAAAATTAGGATACATTTATTGTTTTTAAAAAAGTACCATATGTTAGAAATCGTTTTTGTATTCGGAAAACCCTTTACGTAATTAATTTTTTCGGAAGAAAATTTGGGAGATTAAATGCAAACTGTGTAAAAAAAATGTAGTAACCACATTATGTAATACATTTTTACGATTTATTCTGACACAAACAGCCCTCATGTTTTACCTAAGCCTCTCAGTAGCTTGGAAATGGTAGTCCATATCATTCCAATAGTTATTTAAGCTATTCTCAACCGTTAGGCAGCAATTTGTCTAATGAACCTTAAATGTGAAGGATAAGTACGGCAATGATCTGAAGTGGACATACGAAATGTAACATGTTAGTACTAGAGAATAAATTCCTAAAAGAAAAATAGTCGGATGTGAGTACAAATAATATTGGAAGAACTTGATGATGAAAATCTATGACTTCTCCATAATTATGATGTTGCACTGTCTGTGCATAATTAGTAACCCACTTTGTCATGTTGTACATACTCCTTTACGGTAATCCTTTAGTAGCTAGTTTTAAGTTTGGATGTTTTTTTTTTTTTAATGTTACAAGTTGTCAAACAAGCATACGGCCCACGTGATGGTAAGTGGTTGCCGTAGCCTATGAGCGCTTGCAGCACCATTAGTAGGCGCCACTCACGCGTTGCCAACCTCGAGATATTAGTTCTTAAATCTCCTCTGCCCAGTAATTTCACTAGCGTACAGTGCCCTTCAAACCGTAACACAGTAATGCCTAAGCACTACTATTTGGCGGCAGAATATTGGACACTGCGGTGGTACCTACCTAGCCGGCTCTTGCAACAAAAGACCTACCCCCAGTGTGACTGATTGCACTGGTGGTCTAATCTCTGCTGTGACAGAGGTTATCCCAACAGCGTTTGGGGTCGTCACATCCCGACGCCGAAAATGTGATGGTAACTGTGGTATATTAGAGGTACGTTCGTCATCCGTAGGAGCTTCTGGTACATGGTTCATGGCGTAGGTACCAGGCAATTAAACCACAGATACAGAGTATGATAATTCTTGTATTCTATGTTGGTAGTCAGCAATCACAAATTACAACGTAGGTATAATACTAACAGAGTTGAGTGAACCAATGGTCCCGTTTGGAAGGTCCGAACTGTATCACTCTCTCTGATCGAATGCCAAACACTGCTCTCATTTGAAATGTAGCAGTTGCCCCTCCAAAAGGATTCCGATCACGTGACTCGTTACGTCGCGGAATTCACTCCCCACCGTCACAACAAAGTCAATGGAGTAACTAATTATTATTGTTAAATTCCCGTAATCGTCGACATATAAAATAAAAACAAAAAATAAATAAATAATAAAGACAAATAAAATAAAAATAAAATATGTATTCTAGTAAATACGTAGTTAATAAAAGGACGTGAAACCATGTAGTCGTTTTCCTATAACAGCTCCCAAGATTACAATATCAATGACACAACATATTGGCTTAAACAAAAAATCTTAAATTTTTAACACATCGAAAAGTTTGGAAACCTTTGTGACATATGTACGAAATAACAAGTGTGTACACTGATAAGGGTTTTGTTTTCCTTTTGAGGTCCGGAATTCTAAAAATAAAGATAGGAACGGAAATAGGATACCGATAACGTTCGAATTTGTTTTCGAATTGCTGATCATCGGAAACGCTCGGTAAATATTTCCTCAAACCCTTCCAGACGACTGAACTGCTAAAGGAAAATAAAGAATTTTCCACTACTTTAACAACTCGGACCAAAACGCACCACTACACTTTAGCTCTTAAATAAACTGTAAACTTAGCCTTGTATATCTTCCTGAGACGTTAGTTTGGTTTAAAGAAGCAATTGCTTGCTAAAATGAGGTGATCTTAACATATCTTTCTAAGCCTTGAGTCCAAATTTAATCAAATCAAAACAAAATCAGATGTGTGAAGTAAATAGTGTCGTAGTAGAGCCATGGTCCTCTCAGCCCGTTTTGGCTCGAAATACTACCTTCTCATAGAAGAAATCGGCGTAAAGAACAGAATCAGTAGGTTTTTCGTGCGATGAGTAACAGCGCTGGAGAGCCAATTTCCAACCGTTCTGTTCCCTTCCTTTTTGCCTTTTCGTTTCTTCTCTCCTATCCCTTGGGTCGGTAACACACATGTGAAACTTCAAGTATCGCAACCATTCAGAGATTGCGTTGAGTACTTAGAATCAGGTGGACTTTATGCCTCTTTGCCACACGTCATGAAATAAAAAAATTTTAGAAAGTATTTTTTCTACTGCAATAAAAATTCTTTTATCGAAGCATCCCATTGATGTTGGGAATCAACGAATTATATTAGTTTCTTTGACGTACTGAAGCTCAATCGTTAGTTTCTCTAAAAGCCGTTGGGCGTTTACACTCCAATAGACAGGTGTGTGAAAACGGCACGTGTCAAGGAATCCTCTTGTGTGTAGCATCCTCAAATAAGCCATGCGGAAGCATCGGTAGGAGTCATTGTTTCGTAATGGCTAAGGGTCTTTACAGTCAATCTGTCCGATAATGTTTTATAGCTTAGGTTATTTTATGGTTCATTTGTTATTTTCTATGTTTACGGTAACCGATATGAAATGTCTATAGTAGTTTAGTTTTAAAATTCTATAGCCAATTATCTTTACTTTAATATTATAAATACGAAAGTAAATCTGTCCGCCTGTTCGTCGCGCCTTCACGCCAAAAGTATTGAACTAATTGATATGAAATTTGGCACAAAGATAGTCTAGAGCCTGAGAACGGACATAGGCAAAAAGGCATAGGAAAGAGGGTGAAAAAAGGATAAGGGGTTTAAAGAGGAGGATAAAAGTTGTATGGAAGTATCGTTATTTTTAGATCTAGAAGTTTGAAACCTATTTTTTAGGCTGTTGATTCGATATAAACAAATATGACATTCAAAGTTTGTAAACGGGGGGAGGTAGGTTCAGTTTGTTTATTAAAATCGTTATTGGTAGAAGCTAGTTATTACATAAATATCAGTTCGAGCTAATAAATCTAACGGTTTCTTTTGTATTTTATTTGCTTCGTTTAAATTTTCTGTCTCACTGCTTTTGTCTGGATCTAGTAATTTCACGTTTAGTTCTCTAAATCTTTTAATTTAATAACAAATTAGTGCGAAATGAGAAACTTCAATTAGATTTCTTCTTTCACTCAGTTTACTAAAGACATTTTCCGAATCCTTTAAAATCTCTTTTGATGTTAAGTTCTTTGTCCTTCATTTGTAAGATTCGCTTTGAATATAAATATTATCCCCAATTCAATGGTATTACATTTTTTAAAAGGTTTTCTATTTAAAACCACGCCTGTGATTTTATCAGTATTCATTTTGATTCAAACTAAGCTAAGGATAGCCTTGAGGCTTTATCAATGTCATCCAAGTAGGTTAACATTATGAACATCTTATTGTAACTAGTAATACTTTTAATCCTAACACAATAAATTGCACAGCATTGTAACTTTTACTTACGTCATCCTTTATGTGGACGGCAATGATTTTTTGCATGCTGAAATGCTGAAGTAACCATCAATGTGACGCTTTTTCAAGATTGTCTTTCTAATCCAACGTATTAAATAGGTTCTATACTTTTTTTTTTTTTTTTTTTTTTTTTTTTTTTTTTTTTTTTTATGTTAGAAGTTGGCAAACAAGCATACGGCCCACCTGCCGCAGTGGCTGCCGCAGCCTATGAGCGCTTGCAGCACCATTAGTAGGTACCACTCACGCGTTGCCAACCTCGAGATATTAGTTCTTAAATCTCGTTCGCCCAGTAATTTCACTAGCGTACAATGCCCTTCAAACCGGAACACAGTAGTGCCTAAGCACTACTATTTGGCGGCAGAATATTGGACACTGCGGTGGTACCTACCTAGCCGGCCTCTTGCAACAAAAGACCTACCACCAGTGTGACTGATTGCACTGGTGGAATAATCTCTGTTGTGACAGAGGTTATCCCAACAGCGGGTGATGGGGTCGTCACATCCCGACGCCTTTCACCAACACCATGCACCAACATATTTATTTTCAACAACGACAAAAATTTGTAGTCCTTTTGAAAACGAATACAAATTTATTTTATTAAATGAAAACATATTTTAGTATGATTGTTTTCCATTAAATCTTAAATTCTTTTTTTATTTTAGCAAAAGCTTCATATTCTATAAAAGTCGAATAACTTGAATATCTAGACCTCATGAATATAAATAAATTCAGCCCTGATAATGCGAATACTTGGTAACTTGTGCGACCTGAATACGACCAGGATCCGATATTTGGGACGAATTTAATCATATGACGTCAGAATAATTATTCAATTGCTGGTGACGTCATGTCGGAACCACACCCAATAATTTATAATTATACTTATGAATAAATTGTAATAGACATTTAAAATATGTTGCACGTATGTTTTTAGGTTTTATTTTAACGATATCCAAATTAACTCCAACGAGTTGTTAAGCAATATGCAATAATAAATATGCGTTGGAAATAATACGGTGGTCACATTATTAATAGTAACTTTTTTTGGGTTCCCAAGTGTCTATCCAAAGTGCCAACAGAACCTTGTTACTAAGCCTCCGCTGTCCGTTTGTCTGTCAATGTGTTTCAGCGTCAAAATTAGTATTTGCCCGCGGATTCACCCGCTTGAATAGCGTTTTTATTGAGTAGTGAAAAGGTAACAAACAGCTAGAGTTACTTTACATTCATAATATAAGTCTATATCGAAGTTCAAATGCTGTAGTTCTTTTTTTACTAATTTCAGGAATCACCTCACACTTTTCCGGGATAAAAAGTATCCTATATGTTAATCCAGATAATTATCTATATCCTTGCCAAATTTCATCCAAATCCGTTTAGCTGTAGAAACATAAAACAGTGGGAGGGAACTATTAGGATAACTCTTTATAAAACAGAGGACCTCTGTTTTATCGGCCTCGTTAGTTCTAACGACATCTCCGCTATCGCTCTTTCGTCTCTCTCTCTCTCTCTTTCGTTTTCGTTCTCTCGTGTTTCTAATGGAGCGTGCGTGTATTGCGTTAAAATGAGTACACTAAACGTACGCATTTATCCTAATTTCTTCAGTTGATTTAATAATTTCATGTTTATTAAAATCTTTAAAAAAATAAATACAGTTTGTTGCATGGTGAATAATAGCTGTAAACTTAACGCTTGTTTCAGAGAAGATAAATGTTTTTAAATAAAATAAAAAATCAGGTATAAACAGACCTGCGTGGCCAGGCGTGAATTCAAGTGGTTTTAATTTTATGCAGATTCAAGCATTTACCTCCAAGTTGCATTTCAAGCTTCACCTAAGGAGCGTTAGTCACGCCCGAAAGGAGTTTAAAGGGTTACCATAGCAACCAGGACTTTGAGAAACGGACTGCAAACATCCGCACTGCTGGTTTGGAAACCGCACGCAATTATAGACTTGATTGCTTAGCACACAGATATCGGAGTTGCTTAATCGTGCTTATAAAGAAATGTCCACTCGAATCGGCTCCGTTTGATAACATTTTTTGCGGTTTCCGATACGTTTCATTAATTTGCTTGCTTTGTAGATTTTGGGTTAATGTGATTGTATGTTTTAGTTTAATTTCTTCATTTGATTTGTGCGCTTACTATTATAAATTGGATAAAACAACGTTAGGTGCAATTAGTCTATGGGTGGGTGATCGCATAGTAATAAATGATGCGATGCAGAAAAATAAAGTGAAAGAATTGCTTGTTTGTTTAATCAAACAATAACTATGCAGACCAAACGAGCGCGGGCACAGCTAGTAAATCATATATATAAAAAAAACCTGTGGCACTCGGGGACTGCCGCGGTAAAGCTATTGCATAGCATTTTTTATATTCATTATTATTAATTTAAATAATTTTTTGAATAATAAATAAAATATTTAAAGGTAAGCAATAATTAATTAATTTATAATATTATATAATAATAACATTAATAATATTGTGGAATCTATTTACTACTAATAAAACATATGTAGTTTGACGCTGCCATGCTAGATGGCAGTAAGATAGAAATTGTCATTTCATTTCATCGCGGTGGCCAGAATATTTAAGTTTAAGATATAGTATTTACAAACCTTTTTTTCCAATTTTCGCGTTGTTTATTTAATTTTGGAGATCTATCATTTTTGACACTTCGCTTTCCATGTAGCTCGGCCGAGCGTTCGGTGTTAGGTTTTATTTTCGTTACACGGAATTTCTTGATTCGGTCGCCGCGCTCAAAGCCCGTGTAAAAGCTATGCAATAGCTTAAAAATTTAATTGTTATTTGCTAAGATAGGGAATGGGTTAATGAATATGAACCATTAAAACCCAAAAATTCTTATGTAAGCATCACAAAACTTACATAAATTTTCTTGCTGAAACTCAAAACGCGACGCCATTCCGTGACATCCGACATTATCGTCAAACAATGGTTACGATGCTTGCACCGCTGGCGTTATAACTATTCGAATAATATATCCTCTTTCATTCCTGTTAGTTTTCGTGAGAAATGTCTACGAACAATGTGTTTTCACGGCAGTTAAGAACGTTCACCGCACGCAAACGATGCAAAAGTAAAAAGACATTAATGCACAGTGGAACTCGGAAAAATGGAATGTGTTCTTCTGAAATATTTCGTTTCACACCTGCTTGTTTCTCGCTGCTGTAATGTATAAAACTTTGTTCTGTTTATAATAATCACCGCTGCCACAGTTTTAAGCTTTTATGCAGTATAACTCTGTTCATAAAATTGGATTTACTGTAATATTATTATTAAAGATATATGTGATTCGTCAATATAAAAAGTATATTGACGAATCGTAATATGACAAGTCTCTCATATTTTCAGATTATTAATAAATTTATCAGTTTACATGATATAATAAACACTTTATGCTTTACTCAAAAGCATGAGCAGTCATGAGAATATACAAAGTAAAATACGTATGGTATGTATGATGCAATTTATACCTACTTAAGATCTTATTATTATTAAGATCTTATTAATATCTTAAGATCTTATTAATATTAAGATCTTATTATTATTATTAGTTTTGTATGAAATAAGTAAACTCGCACAAAACTAACAAATTACGTCTAAATGTTTATGTTTTTTTTTAACTTTTTGACGACGTTGTGGCTTAGTGGTAGCGAACCTGCCTAAAGCGCCAGAGGTCGCGGGTTTGATTCCCGATAGGACCAGATGTTTGTATTGACCATACAGGCATGTTTACCGGTCTGTGTGTATTTGTCCTTGTCATTGTGAATGTTTCCGGACCCCCGACACAGCATATTGTATATATATATGTTTATTTATAAAGTTCAGAGTATAAAAAATATTTTCACATTTGATATTTCAGAACTCAGGGCTACATTTTAATAAAAGTTATCTTCAAGTTTTCATAACGATATGACCTTTGTCTAAAACAACATTTAAAACATTTCATCAGCAATTTAGTATTTATGTAATCCATTATTATAACGCTAAGTCTTCACCGCAAAATGGATTGTACAAGGCTATAACCCCAGGTCGTAATCCCTTCATAATAAATACAAAAGCACCCTCAACACTTAACTCCTTCTAAACCTCTCGTAAATCAACTAGAGCCTTCCTTATTAGGTATCGTCTTAGATAGTCGCTTAATTGCTTAGTGGGGCAACTGCCTTGAATTATTTTTTCTCTTACACTTAGATAATCACTTAGTAATCACTTAGACATCGTTGTGGCGTTGTTGGTAGCGAGTCTGCCTTTAGTCTCAATGGTTGCGGGTTCGATTCCCGCTCGGGCAGATGTTTGTTAAGATTTTTGCCTCAGTCTGAGCGTTTGTCCGTGTGGGTATCATATAACATCTGATAATAATTCTTGACAAGTAAATAGCTCTTATCCAATGAGTTCCTGGTTCGCCCTAAGGGTTACGAAGGGCAGATGGTAATCTCTCTGTGTAAAAACTAGTAGCCTGTCAAATCCGGATAAGAGTAATTAGCAGACCCTCGGGTAAATAAAATACTGGGAATAATGCTAGGACGAAGAAGACTTAGATAAGCACTTACTTATTTAGATAAGAACTCTCTTACACTTGGATAGAATTTAGTAAGTCCGCGACTTCGTCTGTGGTGACCTTAGAATGGGCTCCAGAAATAAATAAATAACTTTTAAGTTTATAATGTTCCATAAGATCTATGATATGAAATCTATACCCACTATTAATTGGATAAGTCCTATACCATGTTTATCGATAATGCCAAAGGAGCCGATCATTTTTAATTAAATATCTGCGTGTTGAATTTCATCTTAATCCGTAAGGAGTTTTTGGGTGATTGAGTAACAACATGCTACATCCAACATCCAAGTATAAAATAAGTATTTATTTATTTTATACCTTTTAATTGTACATTGTGAAATACAAATAAAAAAACATCAATCACTTTAAACCTCCAAGTTTTCTTATCTTTGATTGAAGTGTACGGTTTCAATGGGCCTTCTCAATGTAGCCATCGTAAGGAGTAAATAATGATATATATATATATATATATATATTTTTTTATGTTAGAAGTTGGCAAACAAGCATACGGCCCACCTGATAGTAAGTGGTTGCCGTAGCCTATGAGCGCTTGCAGCACCATTTAGTAGGTGCCACTCACGCGTTGCCAACCTCGAGATATTAGTTCTTAAATCTCGTTCGCCCAGTAATTTCACTAGCGTACAATGCCCTTCAAACCGGAACACAGTAGTGCCTAAGCACTACTATTTGGCAACAGAATATTGGACACTGCGGTGGTACCTACCTAGCCGGTCTCTTGCAACAAAAGACCTACCACCAGTGTGACTGATTGCACTGGTGGAATAATCTCTGTTGTGACAGAGGTTATCCCAACAGCGGGCGATGGGGTCGTCACATCCCGACGCCTTTAAAATATATGATTATAAAAAGATTGAAATAGTTTTATGTTTAAAATTAGTTAGAATTCAAATAGCAAATATAAATACATTAATATTTTTCTTTGTAAGGAGATAAATATTATAATTTGCTCATCATTTGGATAGACAAATGTTGGTCTGATGAATAATACTGCAATTTTTGTGAGATTGTAGTTTAAACCGAAAAGCTTAAATTTATTATAAACAAAATTATAATAAGATTCAGACAATCTTAAATTTTGATAATATAATCATAAAATATATATATATATAACAGTTAATTTTCACAATTCTCATGAGATAGTATAACATTCAAAGTAGAAAGTTTAGTTCATTATGTACACTTGAGTTTTATATACTTTGTAGCTCAAACGTCGCTAGAAAACGAACACTTAATATATTATTCATCAGAACTCACGGATGCTACAAGGGTGACCATCATTATATTTAATTGGGGTAAAGTCTCTCTCCACTCTTTTTTTGCCACATCTCGTAATATGTCTCAATAAGCGCTAAGCCTAAGCTAAGATATTGTATAAAGAATATTTTTAGTATGCCAGTTATAAATAAGCTTATTGTAGAATAGTTGATTATGTCAGACTGTTAAAGGATTTTTTGAAATAACTACAGACACCTTTTTTAAATCACTAAGTTGGCAAGCAAGCATATGACCCACCTGATGGTAAACTATCGTAATTTTACTAGCTACAGTCTCCTTCAATGCGAAACACTGTATACTACTTTACGGTAATATAACACTGCGGTGTTACATATCTAGCCGGCCACTTAATAGCCTACCACCAGTGCACCGCATAGATAACAACATCTACACTTACAACTATGTCTTTCGTTAATTAGAAAATATTGTATTTAATACCTATAAAAAATTAAATACATAAAAATACATTCACTTCACTTAAGTCGGTGGTCAAAAATTGTTAAATTAGTCAAAAAATTCCGCATACTTGCCAACTTAATGACACCGTACTCCCGGCATCTGGCGTACCATACGTGTTTGTCGTACGCTTCAGAATGCACAAGGGACTAGTTTTAGAGTTAGCTTTAAATTGCACGGATTTTATGCGAGTGGCAGTTTAGTTTAGAAACTTGTACTGACTGACCTGTCACTGCCAATTTTTTAGTTTAGATTTGTTTGCTTTGTTACTAGGAATTTTAATAATGAATGTAAAATGCTATAATTCAACTTATTAACAATGTATGTATATGATATTAGCAGTTTACTAGTTTTGCCAAAAACAAGGACTAATTATGCTAAAAAGAATATGACCTATGAAGGTGCACAACTATATTACAACTTACCATCCTATGTTAAAAATGGAGACTCATTCAAGGTTTTTAAAAAATCCTGTCTACCAAATTACATAGAAGAAAATAGCTCTAATATTAATTAATGCATTCAGAGCACAACCGTTGAACGAGTACATATTGTCCAAATTATTATGTTTTTGACGCCCAAAAAAAAAATCATGTACCTCTTATGTTCTCATTTATATGACTATTTGACTTTTTGAGAATAAATTATTTAAACTTATACTTATATATTCAATATTGTAAGCATTTAGTTATACACCACAATATATTTTAATTATAAATTAAGCAAATCAAATAAGTAATTTCTTGTTTTTATTTTTGATATATTTTGAATTGTTACCAATGTTATATCGTACTAGTTTTTCGCTTTAAAACGCCATGACCATTTTAGTGTTAGATCCAAAGCGTAATATATAGCTTTCACGTGAGTGCCAATTACGCGCGTTCCCATTCCGATCTCTTGAATTGTACTGAGTGATTCGTCAACGACTTTTTCTGTTTTTTAACTCTTGGATACAAATGTTTTCGAACAAAACTTTCATCGGGTTATTTTAATTTTTACGCTACATCAGGTAAAATGCGACTATGGCTAAAATTGTATTAATAATTATGAATTGATAAGTTAGATACTTAGTTGATACTTTACATAACGACACCACATAATTAGAAATATTTAGTAATAATAATGTAAAAAGCTTACTGACACCGTTGTGGCGTTGTGGGTAGCGAGTCTGCCTTTAGTCTCGACGGTTGCGGGTTCGATTCCCGCTCGGGCATATGTTTGTTAAAATTTCTGTCTCGGTTATTATCAATAACATCTGATAATAATCGTTATCTCTTGATAAGTAAATTTCTCTTATCCAATGTGTTACTGGTTCGTTTAGGGTTGCGGAGGTCAGATGGCAATCGCTCTGTGTAAAAACTAGTAACCTGTCAAATCCAGATAAGAGTAATAAGCAGACCCTGGGTATATAAAAATACCGGGAATAATTCTAGGATGAAGAATGTAAAAAGCTTACTAAATAAATACATAATATTAATATAATTTTAATATTTGTCTTAAGACTAGGTAACTTAGAGAATAGGATATAAAAATTAATGTTCAGTTCTTTAAAATTCATAATAAAAATATTATATTATATATTTGTACGCTCCAAAATAGCTATGACCGTTTTAGGGTTAGCGCTTCAAATTTAACAGATTCTATGTGAGCAAAAATTTATTTCGCCCACATACCTAGCACGTGATCTGAACTGAGCGTTTGTCAAAGCGAATTTTTTATTTTTATTTCAATAGTATTTTCTACTATGTTGTGTTGTTTACATTGTTGTCGAATTCGATAAGCATTACATTTTGTTGATTTGAAATATGTATTACTTGTACGTGGATTGTATAAAATATTTATCTATTGCGCTTCATTTTTTTGCGTCTGTAAGTTTTTAATATTTACATTTTGAAAACAAGTACTGTGTTATTTCATCAAGACGTTGTGACGCAGCGGTAGTGAGCCTTAAGCACCATGACAGATGTTTTGTATTGATCATACAGGCATGGTTTGTTTGTGCTTGTCATTGCGTGTCTATGTATGAACCGCATAGATATATAATAAATGTGGTACTCCTAGCATACCGAACAAATATCTTGATTACCCTAAGGACCATCATAACATTTCAAATCGTATCTCCTCCAAATTAAGGCTCAGCACAAATCTATGTTCTTCAATTCAGGCTTATGGCCAGCAGTTGTGTACCGAAGCAAAGACTAAAAGTTCCCAAAAATAGTGATATTTTATTTTAGATAATTATGACTAATATGTATGCTAGACTTAGACTGTAAGGTATGTAATGTAATACCCTATATATAATATGTATTTTATTTATGGGCCATGATGACTGAGAATAAACAATAAAGAAATACACTAAAAATATTTTACCAACTTAAGTATGTATATAATTAAAACTCACTATCCACATTAAACCAAATTAATTTTAGATAAAAATATTTTTGTATTAAAAATATTGTTATTCTTTTTGGCCAGTAAATTAAAAATAATAATATATTTATTTCAGATAATAAAGCAACCTAAACCAATATCATTTCCCATATATGTCCTTATTGCTTACAGACTGCTAGTCTAAAAAGATTTGCAATATTTTTCGAATGACGTAACAAAGTACGCTATAGTTTATTACGTTGTACGCTTTTGTACGTTACTTTGAACTACTTCAAAAGTGTTCAGATTTCGTGTGAGTAACAATTCTGTTTGTTAATACTCAGAGCACGTGCTTCGAACTGACCTGTCGCTGTTGTTACGAAAATTCGTTACACTGTTGTTCCTGTTTTAATGATTTTCAAATCTTACATTATCATTTGCCACACAAATTTATTTTTTAGGCGTCGGGACGTGACGAACCCATCGCCCACTGTTGGGATAATCTCTGTCACAGCAGAGATTTTGCCACCAGTGCAATCAGTCACACACGGTAGGTCATTGTTTGCAAGAGGCCAGGTAGGTACCACCGCAGTGTAAAATATTCTACCGCAAAGAGGTAGTGTCTTTGGCATTACTGTGTTCCGATTTGAAAGGCATTGTATGCTAGTGAAATTATTGGGGATAGGATATTAAAGAGTGGTACCCGCTAATGGTAGGCTACGACAACCGCTTACCATCAGGCGGGCCGTATGCTTGTTTGCTAACTTAGTAACATCAGTTTATTAGTGACTAATATTTTTACTTTGAATAAGTAATATATACATTCAGACAAACAATCAGATATAGGTAATGTATTAAATGCGAAAATGAATACTTAATTATATATTAAAACACAAGAATATCCACCATTAAAAGTTGGAACCAACTTGACGCAGAGTAACGATTATTTTCCCCAGAACTAAGCAGGTGTTTTTGAGTAATACCGTAATGTCTTGTAATAAATATCTCCTGTGATTTACTATTGCGCCACGTTTTAGCTCGCATAAGATAATGTACTAGTTATTCATGACTACAGTACATATTTAGTTTTATTTGTGAAATTATTCTTGTACTAAATATGACGGCCTGGCAATGGCGGTATGGTAAATACAAACGTAAGCAGGAATCAAACCCGTGACCTGTAGCGCTTAAGGCAGGTTGTATCACAACGTCGGCAAAACGTTAACCTTAACATATCAATTTCTATCAAAACGAAAAATCTAAATTAAAAAGTACTTTTAAATAGTCAAACGCTACCGACGGTTCGGAAGGTTGATTCTATCGAGAAGAACCGATAAAAAACTCGACAGTTACTCTTTTCAAATGTATGGTTTTTCCATTGCATTCTTTGTTATAAAATTTAGTACTTAAATGAGATCCAGCAATATTAAGAGCCCCAAGTGCATGTCGGAAAAATATTCCTCTAAATAATATTATGATTTATTTATATGTTTATTAGCAATCTGGAATTTTGTGTATCACGCAAATACCTAGCCCCTTAAAAGATTTACTTACTTTACGCGGATGATAGTTAGGATTATAAAGCTTCTTTTCGTATTTATACTAACCAATTATAACTAATTAAAATACCAGTCAAGTGCGTTGTGGACCACGCACAGTTGAAACTAAACGGTTCCGCAGCTTGGTTATGAAGAATCTTAAAGACTTTAAAAATAATAACGAATTAAAATCAATCGCAAACTTAAGTTGGTAATTTTATAGTAATTATTAAAAGTAATATGAAAAATTGTAGACCTATCTTCTTCAAACCAAATGTGGTTGAAATTTTATTTGATGTCCTATAATTATGCTCAAATTTTTCAAGAATTTTAAATACCATAGTTCAAAAGTTAGAGGGAGGGGACACCATTTTTATGATTTAAGGAGCTCATATCTCAACAACTACTGACTTAATGAAAAAAGTCAAAACCAAACCTCCTTATCGTTTTGAAAGACCTATCCAAAGATATTTCACACGTTGACATACGTTGAAAATTTTTTTTCAACACTTAGTTACATGTATGGACTTAATTTTTATATATTTTAAGATTTCATTACAGAATCGTTGTGCGGTTTATAGAATACACCTATTTAGTAAATTTGGTATAGATAGAGCCAATGATCCCCGAGTAAAATGACTGTGACATACGGACAGACGGGCGGACGGACAGACGGACATGATGAAAATACAAGGGTTCCGATTTTGCCATTTGGCTACGGAACCCTAAAAATCTAAAAAGAATAATCACTATAAAATTTACATCAACAAACGCAGAAAAGCAGCACAGTGTTAGCTTAGTCTAACAACTCCCACGAATTGAATGGTTACAGCGTCGGTAAATAGAGTTAAAGCAACTTTGATAATTAATTAGACGCCGTTGTGGCGTTGTGGGTAGCGAGTCTGCCTTAAGCCTCGACGGTTGCGGGTTCGATTCCCGCTCGGAGCAGATGTTTGTATTATTCGTACAGGCATGTTTTCCGGTCTGGTTGTGTTTGTCCTTGTCATTGTGAATGTTTCCGGACCCCGACACAGGATATAATTATCCTAATGGGGGCCGTTGAGTGTGTAGCGTTTATTATTATTATTATTAATTATGTAACAATTGTATATAGTCACATGGGAAATTATAACAGCTTAAATTCAGTTTCAGTCTGATTGACAATTCCGATTCATCAGAAATAATCTTTTAGGTCCTCCCGTAGACATATTTTTGTAAAGTGAAACTTCTTTAGAATCGTTGTGATTTCAAACTCGATGAAACGAAAAAATAAGTCCATAGAGACGTCAAATACAAAAATGTGTAGGAAGAATGAGACAGAAATATACATACTATTTTATATTAGCGGTCTCTCCTCTTTGCGCCATGCTTTAGTGAGCCAGAGCGAAAGAGCAAATGTCGGTGTGTATGTATATATATATGTATGCGGCTGCGTATTACAGCTTTTTAGTAAGAAGTCAGCGTGGTGTGTTATTATTTAACAGTGTTTGTGAATATTTTTATATCTTGCTACATATATTCATCTCATTCTTTTGTCGATTTACTAAAGTTTCACTTCCATCGTGTGTGAATCGCACACACACTTTTTATTTAATTGTAGATATCGTCCGTCTGTCAGCCCTTTTAAGTAATAGCTCGCCAGCTTAAATTTTCAAAATTTTAATTAGAAACACTGACGACGTTGTGGCGCAGCGGTAGCGAACTTGCCTTAAACGCCACAGGTCGCGGGTTCGATTCCCGCTCGGAGCATAATATGTTTGTATTGACCATGCAAGCATATTTTCCGGTTTGGGTTTATTTGTCCTTGTCATTGTGAATGTTTCCGGACCCCAGACACGGGATATCACTATCCTAATGGGGACCGTTGAGTGTGTAGCGTTTATTTATTTATTAAATATTAGTATGTAAATTTGGTCTTTTTATTATTTTTTCTATTTCCTGGCGGTTGGTAAACAAGCATACTGTCCACCTTATAGTAAGCAGTCACTGCAACCTATAAACGATTATGATACTTGAAGTATCACATGCGCTTTGCCAACCCGAGGAACAGGAGGGTAGAGATGGGAACTGAAAAAAGGAAAGAAACAGAGGAATGGGAGATTGGACCTCTGGCGTTCTCACCCGTCGTACGAAACGCAACAGTACATAACTTGACGTCGATTTTCTGTGAGAGGGTAGTATTTTCCCGGTCGAGCCATTCCATTTGCGGTGGGAGGAGCATGGCTCTGCTACCGTGTAACTTGTGCTCCAAATAGCATCTAAATTAATCAAGCTATCTTTGAGATTAGCGTGTACAAAACACTACACTGTTCCCTCACGAAAACGATTAAAGCATTGCTTTCAAAGTAAGACTTTCTTGATTGAATGATTATATCAATCAACCGTCATATCGAGTTGTCATTAATTAGTATGATTACCATAACTGATTGCGACATATATACCTCCAAACACTAGGTATGGACTAATTAGAACGTTTGCTATGGTTCCCAACCAATTAGGTTTCTGGTCTGTTATGTTTGTCGAGGGTAATGACTGTGAATCGGACTGTGAAATAATGTTTATATTAGTAATTTAGTGATAATTTTGTATTGTCAAACGCTGAACTGAACCGGCAAGAAACTCGATAGCTACTCTTTTCAAGTATAGATAGTTCACTTTTTTATTTGATTTTTATTGTTACAATATTTGATTCCTAAATGAGCAATTTAAGATCCCAACCAATTTTATCGGAAAATCTTCGACTACTTAGTAATATGCTTTATTAATAAAAAATAATAAAAATATATATGTATAATAATAAAAAAGATCAACGTCGATCTCAGTCAGATAGATCTCCATAGAGACTTTGAAATCGATTCGTTCCTCAAACATTTCAAGCACTTATCGCGAAACTAATTCGATCAAACTACCTTCCATCCGAATCCTTTGATTAGAAAGGCTTGTATGTCCCCACTCGGTGACGCTGTTAAGGCCGATAGGACCAACAGCACTACACATTCGAAAAAACTAAAAACAATATTTTTAATATGATTCTTAAACTTGTTTATTGGCAGTTCCAGTAAATAATCTGAAATTTGCTGCGGATAAATCTTTAATGTAATTATCAATTATCAGATGATGAATTCATCATAATTTTGACTGTAAATAGTTGAAGTATGTAGTTTTGGTTGTAAACAATATTATTATTGAATCATAATTCTCTTATATTTCGAACATCGGAAATAGGAAATAACAGAATTCATTCGAAAAGCGAATAAGTATATTATCTTCGTTGTTACGCGAAAGGTGAATCCACTAAGCAAATTGGATCAACACATCACGAATGAGCGAGCTTTACATAATGTTATTTGATGCCTAGACTGGTGTTATTTGTTTTCGCTTAATGTTTTGAATACTAAGACTGATGAAGGTGTAACTTAAAAAAAACTTAAATTATTATTTTATTAGTTTCTGTTGATAGTAATAATAAGCATTCTGATGCCATGCGATGAGCTAAATAGCCGTCCTTTAATATATGCTAGTACTTAAAAAAATGTTTTTATTTTCATTGTTTTATGTACATAGAGCTATGAAATGAAGTGTATGTCACTTTTTTCTGCTCAGTCATATTTGGGAGTAGTCTATGTACGTATTTGTGTAGGTGCAAGTAAAGGTGTAGGTGCGAGTAAAGGTTGTAAAGGTGTACATGTAGGTGCGATGCAGTGAATAATTGTGTGTGTTGTGTAAGTGCAACGGGAATAAATATTAAGAAAGGTGAAGTTTTTGAGTATGCAATTTGATACAAGCTTGCAACATAACTTAATGAAGTTGGCATGTGAATAACTTCGTTTCATTGCGTTAGTGTTGAATTTACAAAGGAGCACTAGTGAGTTTTGACATTTTGTCTGTATATATTCAATTATAGAAATCTTAGTAATAAGGTACTAGAAGTCAAACATACGCGTGACCTTGTCGCCGCAGTTGTGACTTATGAGCCAGGAGCGGTACTTTGCTTACCACTGCTGATGACGCTGTTCAATATCCGGAGCATTGCAAGCGCACTTAGTAATGTAATGTGAAACTTACATAGCACTGTTATGATCTGCGTATATCATAATGACAGCTTGGATGTGAGATAACTAGCGGCAAGGTGATGACGTGTTTCGTAAGACATAACATTTCTAGTACCTTCTGAAGATTTGTCTGAGTTCATTGTATGGCGAATAATTTATAAGTCCCATTTCAAGCGTTTTCTTGAAGGTAACCATGAATTTGAATTATGAACGCGAAATCGATTTTCATCTCTCTCCATTATTCAATGCCAGTGAATTCAACGAATTCTTCATTTTTCAATTTGAGTTTTTAATTTAAAAATTATATTTGTATTAAAATCAATATTTAATATTTCCTTATTATTTCATATTTTCTGTTCAAAAGCTTGTTAGATTATTAACAGTAATATACATAATTATGTTTGACACATACATTTTTTGTTGTAAGAGATGTTATAATATGATGTATATCATAAGACATACTGTGGCGTTGTAGATAGCAAGTCTCGACGGTTGCGGATTCGATTCCCGCTTGGGCAGATGTTTGTTAAAATTTCTGTTTCGGTCTGGGCGTTTGTCTGTGTGGGTCTCCCCACCGTGCCTCGGAGAGCACGTTAAGCTGTAGGTCCCGTTTGTTATCTCTGGGTAAGTTAATTGCTTTTATCCAATGAGTTACTTATTCGCCCTTAGGGTTGCGGAGGTAGTAACCCGTCAAATCCGGATAAGAGTAATAAGCAGATCCCGGGTAAATAAAAAACGGAATAATGCAAGGACGAAAAGAAAAAATCATAAGACATACATATAAAGATATTTTGGTTTTTAGAAAGCCGTTTCAACAGCTCTATAATTATCTCACTCGATATATCACAGTCTTAGATGGATGGTTTTGTGGTAGAAAACGAATTACCTCGCATTAGATCGGAACCGATTCGGTGGATTTTACGTGACAAATAAACGAGTGATTGCATTTCTCTTTCAAAGTTCTGATCTCGTGATACTTTTATTATTATTTGAGGTATAAAAACTGTTTTCAAAATGGACCATAATGTTTGAAGTGTAAATCTAAATTAAATTTATTGTTACGCTTGAAAGTACGTTGTTTTTACGAATGGCTAAAAATATGAATGATTTTTTAAAAATTCGTACCGAAAAAAAAAGTAAAATGGCACAAAAATAAATTGGTACTATTTGTTTTTCAAGAATAAAGATAGCCAATGTAATAAAGGCTAAAATTTCAGGCTGGCTCGTTCAGTGGTTTCTAGAATGAGCAACAAAGAAATATTGTTATAGGTATGCAATTTTTTTTTTTATTAACTGAATGAAGTCCAAAGATTTTTTAAAATAGTTGTATTATTAATTTATGGGATACCCCATGAACTATCATGATACGAAAGAGCGAAGCAGATCACTTTAGGCCGACATTGAAATCGCAATAAAAGATACTAGGGGCCTACCCTATATTAAACAATTTAAAGTAGCGAATGATAGCGTCGTATACATAACATAAAGATTTCAAATAACAAAATTCACTTTACAAAATAACTCCAGAAATCGAGATATAAGATAATGCTGAAGTAAGTTATCAGTTCCGACGTAAACTCAAAGTCTTAAACTAACCAAAGGAATTTTTAACTTCGCTGCACTCCGAGGTTGCAAGAAAATGTTTCAAAGTAAAACTCGATCAGTTGAAGAACCGCGTAGCTAAGACCCAGTTGACCTGGATACGGTTTGTATATTCTATATTAATTTTTTAATACAAATTCTCGAATTTTACAAAATTGTAATGTCATATTTATTTATATCGAATCAACAGCCTACAAAATAACTTTAAAGCTTCTACCTCTAAAAATGACTATAATTACAAACAACTTTTCATCCCCACTTTTCAACCCCTTACAACCTTATCGCATACAAAGTGGCCTTTGTGGTGTAGTAGTTTTGGAGTGAAAGCGCGACAGACAGACAAAGAGAAAGAGTTACTTTCGCATTTATAATATTAGTAAGGATTAATATTATATTTGCGAGGACACGGACACCGTTGTGGCGTTGTGGGTAGCGAGTCTGCCTTTGGTCTCGACGGTTTGTCAAATTTTCTGTCTCGGTCTGGGCGTTTGTCCGTGTGGGTCTCCCCACCGTGCCTCGGAGAGCACGTTAAGTTGTCGGTCCCGGTTATTGTCAATAACATCTGATAATAATCGTTAACTCTTGATAAGTAAATTGCTCTTATCCAATGAGTTACTGGTTCGCCCTTAGGGTTGCGGAGGTCAGATGGCAATCGCTCCGTGTAAAAACTAGTAACCTGTCAAATCCGGATAAGAGTAATAAGCAGACCCTGGGTACATAAAATACCGGGAATAAAGCTAGGATGAAGAAGAATATTATATTTGCGAGGCTATCCGTCCCATACATTTGTCTAATATTACTGACGAAGTTAATAAAGAAATTTAAAAAAAAACACTACACACTCAACGGCCCCCTTTAGGACAGTTATATCCTGTGTCGGAGGTCCGGAAATACATAAGGGCAAAGACCTGCCTGTATGGTCAATAGAAACGTCTGCACCGAGCGGGAATCGATCCCGCAACGTTTTCATATGAATTATTAAATTAGTCAGTCTTCAACTGAAAGTCGTAAGAAGATTTTAGAAAATTATTTTTAATATAATTTTGCAAATATGGAGTCAAAAAGAAGATTCAATTAATGAAAATTAGTAATGAATTGAATATTTATTTATTTTATATTTCTCTTGACTGTGGCATTGTATTAGTTATTTAATAAAAGCAGACTGATAAATAACTCAAGATTGGGTTCAGAAAATTCTTAATAGTTTAATATCCATGTTATTATTTCATAATGGCTGTGTCATCTCAACAATTGCTTGAAATTTCGCCTCGTAATTTATAAAGACCTAAAAATAAACAAAATAAATAAGGTACAAAATTACATTACGTATTTTGTACATAAGATTTACTCAATAGCCTAATTAATGTTTATTAAATTTCTTATCTTAGAAGCAAACATTTTAATGCTCATATTTCAACGCCTCAGACACAACGTCTTGAACTGAAACGTGTAATAAAATATTCTTAGTTCGTTTGTGAATACTTCGTAATTTAAGAAGTAAGGTCATAGAGAATTTTAGAAACTCAATATAATAGATCAGTGAATATTTTAACTAAAACAACGCTGTTTAATTACTATAGATGGTGTGATTCGCTTAATTTGTTTTACAAATGGCCGAAAGGCGAATACTTAAAACTTAAGACAGAATATTTGTGCGGTACCTAAAAGTGGTATTAAATTTTGCCAAGCAGGTATTAAGGTCTTTGTCCCGTTATTGATAAGGGAAAAAATGACTTGGAAAAAATCTGATGAGATTATTTCGTTTGATAACTTGGGCAAAGTTGCTTGTCGTCGTTGGTAATTTGTTGAAAAAATTTCAAAAACGTCTTAAATTTCTTGTCTGTCTTTTATCTAATACCTTTAACCGAGCAATTCTTGTATGTATATAATCTGAATCTAAATGAAATGAAATGGCGTTTTATTCTTGTTTTTAGGTAATGAAAAGCACGGTTCGAGTCCAGATGTTTGGTGTTATTGTTAGTGTTATTATGATAATTTTTTCACCGTGAGAATAATAAAATATCATCGTCATTATGTGATTCGTACCAAAATATAATTTCCAAAAAACACGATTTACTAAAAAATCCAGAAAAAGCTCGATCTTCTGGGTACTTTAAATTATTCTCACTAGTTAGAATGAAAGGTAATATGAGATTGCTTATTTGGGCCAATCTTCAACAAATGCTTAAGCTTTTATTTAAGTCGTGATCTGAATGACGATAATCAACAGGACGATGAAGCAGAATGTTTTAAATCTGTTTACTACATAAGGCCTATTTTTCGTAAAAGAATGTACTGCAGATAATGAGTTGATTTCCATGCATGAAATAAAATGTCATGACGGTTGGAAAACAAGCGTACCGTCCGTGTAATGGTAAGTTGTCACCGAAACCTATGCTTGCGATACTTGAAGTATCACATGTGTGTGGCCAATCCAAGGAACAGAAGGGAAGATATGAGAAGGAAAAAGAAAGGAAATAGAGGGGTAGGGGTTGGGCGCATATTACGTGCACTTCACAGCTTCGTGCTGTATCACAGCTCAGCGCACCTAATGTTGCTTAATCCACTGATCGTTTATCGACCAGTCAGTGTACCTGCGTATGCGCATATATAAATAAAACTAAATATAATCAAAACATGCCGGGCAGGTGCAACCCTTCAACACAAAGGGTGCCAACCCATATATTCCTAAGCTTACGCTGTCCACCCGTCCGTCCATCCAACAATGACAAATACTACTAATTAAATAAAATTTAAAAACAATCCCTAATCCCTATACAAGTAACTTGATTTTTTTAAATAAATAAATATTTTTTTTATATTATTTTTTGTTATCTATCTATGTCTATCTTAGAAAGTTAATAAAAATGTAAGAAAAATTGTTCACTGTCTTAAAAATTTATAAAGAAAAGTTTGTTGCAAAAACAGTTTCAGCGTCAAAATTATACAATAACAACACGGTCACATAATATATTACAACAAACCCAACATTATAATCCTTGCATATTTAACTCGTAAATAAATAAAAATATTCAAATCACGCCACAGATAAAAGAATCGCAGAATAGATAAATACAAAACAATTAAAAAGTAAAAAAAAATGATAAAAAAGCTCGTACTAGCCGGCAATTATGCAAATTTTCGACAATAAAAAGATAGAATCGCGTGTCGCGATCCAAACGTCTGATTTTATCGCGAAAGTGGAAAATTAAATTAATGGCGGCATTACCATTTAAACGGTAGTTAGTGGCTTAATGTCGTAAAGTTCATTTTATTCAATCGTGCATCGTTTAAACAGGGGTATTCATTTTTTATTGCTGTTGTTTCGCTAATTTGCTTGGTTATGGCGATAACTTGAGGAAATTGTTTTTCGTGTAAGTTAGTGTTTATTTTTAATGATTCCGAATTTTATAGAATGTACTTGTATAATGGTTTAGCATTGGAAATGATACTAAATAAATTAAGTTGCTTAGGTATAACTATTTCGCACTTGTCGTCATAGTAATCAACAGCGTAGTGGT
This sequence comes from Hestina assimilis, assembly GCA_023373885.1. NCBI lineage: Eukaryota > Metazoa > Arthropoda > Insecta > Lepidoptera > Nymphalidae > Hestina > Hestina assimilis. The sequence continues at coordinate 15,071,923 of CM041744.1, forward strand.
TCAGCGACGCCGTATGTAACACGGCATCCTGAGTTCGAATCCTCACTTCACAGTCGTATTTTCTATTTTTGATTAATTTTATAATTTCGTTAGCTGTCGTGTAAAGAGGTCATGACCGAGCATTACCGATCAGCTGTCTATTGAGACAAGACGTACATCATAATTAATAAGTAAATTAGAGACATAGATGTGGTCATTGTATTCTAAACGTATTTAAATTGTTATTAACAGTTTGTGTGTATAAATGCAAATCAAAAGGGGTGAGTTAACTAATAATTATAGTTGTATTTAGCAAGCTTGTGCATAGTTTTAGATTTCTATTTTTTAATGTATTGTTTCTGTGTTGTCGTAGCTTGCGGTAATGCCCCTTTTGACCGTACACCACCAAGACCCTGAACTTGCTAGCCGTGGTCTGGTTTTGGCAGAGTTCCAATCGTTCATAAAAACTCTCCTGGCGTCCAACAATTTATTTAAGATTAAGTTATTAGTGTTATATAAATATTATAAGTGTGCTCAGCATCTGCTGTTTTATTTTACGAAAACCCGTAACAAATGGCGCCCAACGCTAAAACTAAAGGGTTTATAGTTATTACAGTGAATAATTAACTTAGAACAGTGATTTAAAACATTGCAATCGCATAGTGCAGTTTACCCACGTATGTGTAATAATTATTCGTACGCGCTCAATGACTGGCATTATTCCTTATCTACAACGGTATCCAGGGTTGATGAAATTGTTTAGATATTTTATGTGTGTTTAGATATTTTATGTGTTTTTTATATTGATGTAATTATTTCGATTGTTTTTTTTAAATGCTTTTATCATTTTTTTACTTCCTTATTTTTATAGACAAATAGTTTTAAAACTTTGTATTGCATTAATTAGTATTATAAATGTATCTATTTTCTGGATTTATTATTTGCAGTAATTATATGAATTAGTATTGTAACTTTATGCTTTTGCGAATATGTCACTAAGACGTAGTATTAAGTATTGTTGATTATACAAATATTACTTGTAGATTGTAGACGTAATTTAGTTAGTGCTTAAGTATTTAAACAAGGTTTTTTTTCTTTACATATTTTTTTGTTTTCGGAATATCTTTAGTGGTTGTTATTGTTTTGATCACATAATTGTTTTTTTCTTAGAATAAGTTAGATAAAAAAAAAGTATAAAATATTACATATATTAGACCTTTAGGTGCACTTATTGATTTTGTTTATTTTGATTACTTCTACTATGGATCCTCAATTTTTGTTGAAAGATGAAGTAGAATTCGAACTCGCGTGTCGCGGTTATACTCAGCCGGGGTTAGTCTCTGCTTTAAAAAAGTTCTCAAAAATGTTAGAGGCGGAAAGCTTAATGGAAGTGTCGTACAGTGTAACACTACCTCAGCCCTCGGTTGATAATCCTGGTGTTGAATTAGACATTTGTTTGAATAAAATTAATAATATTTTGCGTTATGTGTCTGAATTGCATGAGAAGCCTGATAAACAACTATATAAGCGGTTAGTCTCACGTTTATTCCACGTTGTCAATAGATTAAAACTCTTACGCTCGTTGGATGAAGTTGAGAGGGATAGACGAAACGTTCTTTTAGATAAAGCGGTAATTTTATTAAAGGAGTTGGAGGATAAGGATGATATTGAGGATGGTGAGGACATAACTCCTGAAATGAGAGAGGCATTACATAATTCTATAGGGGAGGACAGCAAGAAAATTTTAAACCTGATCGATAACGAGGTTCATGAGGAGATAATAGTTTTGCCTTCCACTTCTAAAGGAATACAAAACATAGACTCAGAAAATGTTCAGGATATTAAACGAAATCTAGGGCAGAAAAGAGTTAGCTTTGATCTTCATGATTTTGATATAGGCGAACTTCATAGCCAAAAGTCGTCACCAACAAAATTATTGAATTCAACTGCTTTTGAAGACATGCAACCGGGACGTAAGCATAAGTTAGTGCCAATTAGTCAGTGGGGTGTTCACTTCTATGGAGACAATAAGTTCAGTGTAAATGCCTTCATTGAACGGGTAGAGGAACTGAGGGATGCTAGAAATGCTACAGACGAGGACTTATGGCGGCATGCAATTGATTTTTAAGGGAATGCTTTAATTTGGTTTCGGGCGAATAGGGAGTTTATTGCAAATTGGAAAGAATTAGTATTATTACTCAAACGAACATTTCAATCGCCCTACTATCAAGAAGAGTTGTTGACGGAGGCAAAAGCAAGGACACAGGGCAAAAATGAGCCAGTTCTTATTTTTATAGCAGTTATGCAAAATATGTTCAATAGGCTTCCCAATAAAATATCACAATCTGAAAAATTGATGATAATCATAAAAAATTTGCAACCTTATTATCAAAGAGCGGTATGTAGGGATACTTTTACATCTATTCCGGACTTAGTAAATGTAATGCGTGTTGTCGAAATAACGAAGGTTAATTGTGACAAGTTCCAGGATCCAAAGGTCGTTGTGAACTCATTAGAGCCTGACTTAGCATATAAGTCTAATGTGGAGACACACACGGAAATAAATGATATCAATGAAATAAAAAATACGCGTAGTAATTCTAACATAAATATGAGGTGCTGGAATTGTCGCGAGTCCGGTCATTTATTTCGAGCATGTTCCGTACCAAGGCAACGTTTGTTTTGCTATCGCTGTGGTCGTTTCGGTATTACTGTGAAAGAGTGCACCTGTAAGGGAAACGCCAATGGGAAGGGTCCAAAGTCTGTCAACTGAACCCTTCCACAAATACTATTAATAAAGATTGGCAGGAATGGTTACATTTTATACACACATTTATGTCTAAAGGCGTATTATCCTCCTTAACCTTTAAGAAACGAAATGATAATAGGCCATATATAAGGTTAAATATTTTAAATTATTTTTGTAACGGTTTATTAGATTCTGGTGCCACATGTACAGTAATTAATCGGGAATTTGCGGATAAGTTAAAATATCTTGGAGTGAAGACACAAAAAATTAAATCTATGCATATTGCTACTGCGGATGGTGCCAGCCATTGTATAACCGAGAGCTTTGATGTACCGGTGGGCTTTAATGGTCAGTTTCATTATGTGTCCATGCTTCTCCTTCCCAATTTATCTCAACAAATAATTTTAGGTAAAGATTTTTTTGATTTATTTGAAATCTCATTTAAATTCAAAGGTGAAGCACTAGAAAAAACGCCTATTGTTAATTCCATCGATAAGACGGTATCTATAGTTAGCAAAGAGGAATTAAATGAAGAAGAGCAACAAAAACTTTCAGAAATTATTAATGTAATACGGAAATGTGTAGGTATAGGCTTAGGCAGAACCAAAATTATTAAACACAGAATAGATACGGGTGACCATAAACCTATTTATCAAAAACAGTATAATTTTTCTCCGGTCATAAAAAAAGAAATAGAAAGAGAATTAAATGAAATGTTAGAGAAAGATGTCGTTGAACCTTCTCTTAGCTCCTGGTGTTCTCCGGTTGTGATCGTAAAAAAAGGTGACGGTACTAACAGACTTTGCTTGGACAGTAGACAGCTTAACAAAATTACAAAAAGGGACACGTATCCCCTACCAAGAGTTTCCAGCATCATAGACAATCTGCGAAATGCAAAATTTCTTAGTACCATTGACTTAAAATCAGCATTTTGGCAAATTGAACTTGACGAATCCAGCAAAGAAAAAACCGCTTTTGCTGTACCAGGAAGGGGTCTTTTCCATTTTAAAGTAATGCCATTTGGCTTAGTAAACGCATCGCAATCTCAACAGAGGTTAATGGATATTTTGTTTCATGTTCTAGAGGGTAAAGTTTGGACTTACCTTGATGATATTGTTATTTGCTCACAAAACTTTGATGAGCATTTAGAAATGTTAACGCGAGTAATGAATATACTTAAAGATGCCGGTCTGACCATAAATGTTGACAAATGTAAATTTGCGAGATCGAGCTTACGTTTTTTGGGTTACATCGTAGATAAAGAAGGATTACGTACAGATCCTGAAAAAGTTTCGGCCATAATGAATTTTCCAAAGCCCAAAAACATAACGGAATTAAAGAGATTTATAGGAATTGCTAGTTGGTATCGAAGATTTGTGAAAATTTTTTCCATCATAGCTGCGCCACTTCATGAATTAACTAAAGGTAAAAGAACAAAAAAATTTATCTGGACGGATGAAGCAGACAAAGCATTTTTAGACTTAAAATCACAGCTAACTTCAACACCAGTCATGTCTTGTCCAGATTTCACAAAGCCATTTATCATACAGTGTGATGCCTCGAGTAAAGGAATAGGCGCAGTTTTATGTCAAAAAGTTAATAATGTTGACCAACCGATATCGTATTTAAGTAGGAAATTGAATGATCGCGAGCGATTGTACTCAACATCAGAGCGGGAACTTTTAAGTATAGTGTATGCTATAGAAAAATTTAGGCCGTATATAGAGGGCTCTCACTTCATTGTTGTAACTGATCATAGCGCACTTAAAACGCTACATAAAATGAAGGACCCGCACGGTAGACTTGGACGCTGGGCCATGAAACTACAGCAATTTAGCTTTGACATAATTCATAGACCGGGTAAAAGTAATATTGTGCCGGACGCCTTGTCTAGGTCCATTAACGCACTTGCTGGCATAGGTCGAATTGATATAAAAATTTCGGAAAATAGTAAAGATGATTGGTATAAAAATAAGGTATCTAAAATAGAAAGCGGGCAGGATGATAGTCAAGACTGGAAGATAAAAGATGGTTTATTATTCAAGAAGATTCGCTTAAAACAATATCCAGACAGTCTACACGACTGGAAACTTGTTGTACCTAAGTCATTGCGTAGTAAGGTTATGAAACATTGTCATGATGACGTTACCGCTGGACATTTTGGCGTACGCAAAACATTATTTAGGATAAAACAATATTATTTTTGGCCAGATATGTTAAGGGAAGTTAAACAATATGTTGGAAAATGTGAAACATGTTCCAAAACTAAAGTTTCTCAGCAATTACCATTAGGCCATATGGGTCAACATAGATCGGTTAGCGGTCCTTGGCAGGTTATATCTTTGGATTTAATGGGTCCATTCCCTAAAAGTAAACATTGTAATACGATGCTTCTAGTAATAACATGTTTATTTAGTAAGTTTACATTATTATTTCCACTAAGAACGGGTAAAGCTGAGAAAATCTGTGAGATCTTAGAAAAACAATTTTTGCTTTTTGGAAGAGTTTCGGCCATAATCTGTGATAACGGAAAGCAATTTGATTCACATTTATTTAGAGATCTGGCAAAAAAACATGATACTGAAATTTGGTATACACCAAACTATCATCCTCAGAGTAATCCGACGGAGCGTGTTAACAGAGTTATTGGTACTATGATAGCTTCTTATATCGATTCAAAAAAACACAATGAATGGGATAAACATCTACAGGAATTTGCTCATGCTATTCGCACATCAGTTCATGAAACTACAGAGTACACCCCGTCATTTTTATTTTTCGGCCGAGAAACATCTTTTCCATTGAAACCTATCGATAAATTAGATTGTTTGAAACCGCTTGTTAATGATTCACCAATTATTATTGACTCAACAAAATATCTATCGGGTCTAAAATCTCGACCAGAGCTGTACAAAGAAGTGGAAAATAAACTTAAAACGGCACATGAGAGAAGTCTGAAATTTTATAATGAAAAACGTCGGGTAGCTAATTTTAAAGTAGGAGATGTAGTGTGGAAAAGAACTAAATATTTATCTAAATCAGGAACTAAATTTATGGCTAAATTAGCACCGAAATTTGAGAAAGCTATAATTATTAAGAAATTATCGGATAACGTCTTTCACTTAAATAATGTTTTCGGCAAATCTATTGGTGTTTGGCATGCGAAAGACCTAAAGGCATCGTATCGTCATGATACATAAAAGAAATAAAATATGCATTCTAGGTTAATATTTTATTTCTTGAGTGGGTTGGGGGAATATAATGGTTTAGCATTGGAAATGATACTAAATAAATTAAGTTGCTTAGGTATAACTATTTCGCACTTGTCGTCATAGTAATCAACAGCGTAGTGGTTCAGCGACGCCGTATGTAACACGGCATCCTGAGTTCGAATCCTCACTTCACAGTCGTATTTTCTTATTTTTTGATTAATTTTATAATTTCGTTAGCTGTCGTGTAAAGAGGTCATGACCGAGCATTACCGATCAGCTGTCTATTGAGACAAGACGTACATCATAATTAATAAGTAAATTAGAGACATAGATGTGGTCATTGTATTCTAAACGTATTTAAATTGTTATTAACAGTTTGTGTGTATAAATGCAAATCAAAAGGGGTGAGTTAACTAATAATTATAGTTGTATTTAGCAAGCTTGTGCATAGTTTTAGATTTCTATTTTTTAATGTATTGTTTCTGTGTTGTCGTAGCTTGCGGTAATGCCCCTTTTGACCGTACACCACCAAGACCCTGAACTTGCTAGCCGTGGTCTGGTTTTGGCAGAGTTCCAATCGTTCATAAAAACTCTCCTGGCGTCCAACAATTTATTTAAGATTAAGTTATTAGTGTTATATAAATATTATAAGTGTGCTCAGCATCTGCTGTTTTATTTTACGAAAACCCGTAACACTTGTCTGCTTTTATGTGTGCGAGTTTCTATACTTTCACATACATGTTAATTTCATCATGTCAATGACAATTTGATGAAATAAATATAAAACTTCTAATTATTCTGCTAGTCTACGAGTTATTTGATTTTGAATAACAATATTTAAAAAAAAAGAAATTAAAGAGGCAAGGTAGTGCCTCTGGCAAGTTGACCAATGCCGTAACATCCTTTTTTTCGAAGCAACTCACACAATTTTGTAGTCCATAAAGTAACATTGTGCCGGTAACATATTCTATTAATAAAATACAATTATATAGGGTTGTCCAATTATTATTGCCAAAATTCTGTCATGGTTTTACAACTCACAGAGTTTTTTTACGGAATGTGTATTGCTGTTGGCCCTACTGGCCTTGACAGCGTCACCGGGCGGGGGCAGAGTACTGAGACTCAGCCGTGATAAAGGGCAGCCCTCACGGGGCTCTCAAATTTGATTCCGTCCTTAGGGTGTCTCCTGTGAAGCCGAACCACGGTGGCGGACGTCATCGAAGATGGAGGCAGCGCTCCGAGCGCATTCTATACGATAGACTCACCCGACGGTGTGAGCGCGACGCGAACTCACTGAGATCTCACTTTTAGCAGTAGAACAATTGCGTTGCGAGATTTTAATTTGATGTTTTTTATGGGATATATTATACAGTTGTAGTCATTCAAAATTATCTTCTCTCTGTTACAATTCCATTGCTTTGTAAACAACTGTATTATCTTCCATACTATTTCGTGATCATGTAATCTTATAAGCCATAATTGGCTCCTATAATCATCATATTTTTTCGTTATACGCTCATCAAATAATAATATTAATGAAAATAATATAAATAACTCATTAATTATACATCAGACGTATCGATATATTTGATTTTATCTCGTTTCAGTAATGAGCAGTTTGATATCGAATAACAATTTAACTGTTAAAATATTATTAATATATGAAATTAAATGGATATTACCTTTGTAATGCTAGCTTTGGATGCAACGACACACGTACTTTTATCGCATAAATTATTTTTGCGTATTTCGATATGTTACATAGCACTTTTAGGGTTCCGTACCCATATGGCAAAAACAGAACCCTTATAGTTCGTTTCGTCATGTCCATTTGTCCGTCCGTCCGTCCGTCCGTCTGTCCGTCTGTCCGTCTGTCCGTCTGTCCGTCTGTCCGTCTGTCCGTCCGTCCGTCCGTCCGTATGTCACAGTCATTTTACTCTGAGACCATTGGCTGTATCTATACGAAATTTACTAAATAGGTGTATTCTATAACCCGCACAACGAATTTGTAATAAAATCTTAAAATATATAAGAATTAAGGGTAGCAGTCCATACATGTAACTAAGGATTGAAAAAAAAATTTCAACGTATGACAACGTGTGAGATATCTTTGGACAGGTCTTTCAAAATGATAAGGAGGTTTCTTTTTGGCATTTTTCATTAAGTCAATAGTTATTGAGATATAATAAGCTCCTAAACTCATAAAAATTGTGTCCCCCCTCTAACTTTCGAACTATAGGATTTAAAATTCTACAAAAATTTGAGGTTGTAGAACATCAAATGAAATTTCAACCACATTTGGTTTGAAGAAGATAGGTTTACAAATTTAAAAGATATATAAGTTTTTCCCATAAAGTTATTTTTCATATTACTACTGTTAACATATTTTTATATTACTGTTAATAATTACTATGAAATTACCAACTTATTTTTGCGGTCGATTTTAATTCGTTGTTATTTTTAAAGTACTTAAGATTCTTCATAACCAAGCTGCGGAACCCTTTAGTTTCAACTGTGCTTGGTCCACAACGCACTTGACTATTTGAAATTTTATCCAATCTGTATATGTATTTTTTTTAATTTCATGACGGTTGGCAAACAAGCACACTAAATAAATAATAATAAACGCTACACACTCAACGGCCCCCATTAGGATAATTATATCCTGTGTCGGGGGTCCGGAAACATTCACAATGACAAGGACAAACACAACCAGACCGGAAAACATGCCTGTACGATTAATACAAACATCTGCTCCGAGCGGGAATCGAACCCGCAACCGTCGAGGCTTAAGGCAGACTCGCTACCCACAACGCCACAACGGTGTCGAACTAAAGTCCGCCGCTCGCCTAATGGTAAGCAGTCGCACCAACGTATGAAGGCTAGCGATTCTTGAAGTATCACATCCGTGTTGCAAGCCCAAGGGATAGGAGGGAAGTGATGAAAAGGGAAAAAGAAAGGGACAGGGGGGTGGGAGCATCGCACGAAACGCTAACGGTACCTACTGATACTGTTACTTTACCGGCGTCGGGATGTGACGACCCCATCGCCCGCTGTTGGGATAACCTCTGTCACAGCAGAGATTATTCCACCAGTGCAATCAGTCACACTGGTGGTAGGTCTTTTGCTGCAAGAGGCCGGCTAGGTAGGTACCACCACAGTGTCCAATATTCTGCCGCCAAATAGTAGTGCTTAGGCACTACTGTGTTCCGGTTTGAAGGGCATTGTACGCTAGTGAAATTACTGGGCGAACGAGATTTAAGAACTAATATCTCGAGGTTGGCAACGCTCGAGTGGCACCTACTAATGGTGCTGCAAGCGCTCGTAGGCTGCGGCAGCCACTTACCATCAGGTGGGCCGTATGCTTGTTTGCCAACTTCTAACATAAAAAAAAAAAAAACGTGGATTTTCTGTGAGAGGATAGTACTTCCCCTTACGTCGAGACGGCCCATTTGTGGTTAGAAAAGCATGGCTATACTATATACTTTGAACAGGCACTTTCATACATAGAAAATGTCATATTGCCATATGGATAGAAATCGTTTATTTTAACTGAAGATCGCAGTTTCATATCCGGGCAAGCAACTTTGAGTTTTCTAGTGTTTAATTTATGTTTCAAATTTATCTCGAGCATAAAGGTAAAACATCGTGAGAAAACCTGCATTTCGTAAGTCAGCCAGCGTATACGAGTGGCGTCTTATAAGGTTGTCAACGCATTTGCATGACCTCTAGAGTTGCAGATTCAGTTCTGCCTGGTAAGTTTTAAGCTTGCAACCTACCTGAATGAAGTTAGTATGTGACTCATAAATAAATAAATAAATAAATAAACGTGCACACTCAACGGCCCCCATTAGAATAGTAATATCCTGTGTCGGGGTCCGGAAACATTCACAATAACAAGGACAAATACACCCAGACCGGAAAATATGATTGCGTGGTCAATACAAACATATTATGCTCCGAGCGGGAATCGAACCCGCGACCTGTGGCGTTTAAGGCAGGTACGCTACCGCTGCGCCACAACGTCGTCAAATAAATAATCTTGTCAAAATTACTTGATTGATTTTGTCTAAGTAAACTTGAGATGTCTGCTGTGCTCAATTACAACAGGCCTTTTATGAGTTCTTTTATGAGATTAAGTTTTAGGTTGAATGAGTGTGGTAGTCAGGTCTTTCAGAATTTGCTACAGAGTCCTGTTATAAAATAATAAATGTGAAAGATTGTAGGTTTGATATAGAATCATACATAAACGGCTTCACAGATTGGGATTGAAATTTAGCATACGGATTTTTTATAACTGGATTAGAACATAGGATACTTTTTATCCCGAAAAATTTCCGGTTTGTATGGTATTATCAAAAAATATGCTACAGAACGTTTTCAATGGAAATTTTCGAAACATTTACTTAGTAATGACATTTTTCTCTGGACCTAATTATAAGGTCACCGCGGACGAAGTCACCGGCAGTTGCTATTAATTATAGATTCTTTTAAAAGCGGTGAAGCGTTATTATTTATTCACATTCTCGTATCAATGCTCGCCACACTTCACGTCTGTCGACAATTACTCAATTCATTACAATAAAATGCAATCAAAAACACATTACCCGATGACGGAACGTTTCAATGCGTCATTATCCAGTGAAAAATTGTCTGAAAATAAATTTTTTACTTTTGTTTTATCGGACGAGTTTTTTGTTACATTCATTAATTGTTTGGACATTGATGACTATTATGGTGCCCGGTTGGTATGATTCCCATTTGAAGCAAATATTCATATACTTAAATACATTGTTTTTTGTTATTTGGATCTCTTCGTCCTAGCATGTATCCTGGTATTTGCCCAGGATCTATTTATTACTCTTATCCAGGATTTGACAGACTACTAGTTTTTACACAGAGCCATTGCTACCTGACCCTTGTAACCCAAAGGGCGAACCAGTAACTCATTGAATAAGAGCAAATTAATTAGACATCTCAAAGTGGTTCCGAGGTACGATGGAGAGAACCACAAGGACAAACGCCCAGACCGAATCCGATGTATGTGTGTAATACAAAAATCCGTCCAGAGCGGGAATCAAATCCACGACCGTTGAGGCTAAAAGCAAGATGGCTACCAACACGCAAAACGGTCGTCCACCGTTGTCGTTACCATAACCTACTAACCGTTTGATAATAATCTATAACTCTTATCTATTAATGACAATTCTTCTCCTTTTAAATCGAATCCTCATGACTGAGGGTCGTGTCTGCCTGGAGCCAGCGTACAGGTGTTGATCATATTTCTCCATTTGTCCCGGTCTTGAGCCTGTCTTAATGCAATGTTAAATGACACCTCGGATAGTTCCCGAATTTGGTCAGACCACGGTGTTGGAGAGCGTCCTCGCGGTCTTTTGCCTTGTACTTGGCCAGCTATTACGAGCTTCTCGGGGCAAATTATTGTCAATTAGGTATTTATAATTTATCTGTGGGTCATGGAGCGTTAGTAACTATTTCTAAAAGAGAACAAACGACTCATTGCCTCCACAAGTGACAAGAGAGCGGGTTCATTTTACGACCACAAGAATCGGGATTGCGATTCAGCCGGAAAATGCAGCGAGCATGTGACATGATTTGTACAGTTTTCATTTTTTATTCATCCTAGCATTATTCCCGGCATTTTTATGTACCCAGGGTCTGCTTATTACTCTTATCCGGATTTGACGGATTACTAGTTTTTACACAGAGCGATTGCCATCTGACCTCCACAACCCTTAGGGCGAACCAGTAACTCATTGGATAAGAGCAATTTACTTATCAAGAGTTAACGATTATTATCAGACGTTATTGATAATAACCGGAACCGACAGCTTAACGTGCTCTCCGAGGCACGGTGGGGAGACCCACACGGACAAACGCCCAGACCGAGACAGAAATTTTAACAAACATCTGCCCGAGCGGGAATCGAACCCGCAACCGTCGAGACTAAAGGCAGACTCGCTACCCACAGCGCCACAACGGTGTCATGGTGTTGTACAGTTTTCATTATTTGTAAATATATTTAGTATTGATATGTAAATATGTTATATTATTGGTTGTAAATAAATTATTTTAAAATTCAAAATTTAATAACGTACGTTTATTTGTCACCATTTTAGGAAAAGGAAAAAGAAATTTATCAAACGAAATACATGTAAAATTTACTCAAGTTCATTGTTTTACGGGAATTACATTTCCTAAGAAATCATTAAATCAATTCTCTTTCGAGGCGTAATGAAAAACAAGGGTATTATGTTTTCGTCTTACGATCTTGGGTTCTCTTTAATTAGGTTACAAAAATAACTTTTCGTTTTGACGTCTCTCTTCTACTTGTATAACATAATCAGGGATTTTCACATTTTCCTGTCAATTTTAAGCTGTTCTTGTCACTTACTTATATAAATAAATAATCTAATACCTTTAAACGAGCAATTCTTGCACATATGTATATACTAGCGGCCAGCTCAGACTTCGCACGGGTATAAAATATATAGCCTATATCATTCACTGGAAAAATTATTAAAATCGATCCAGTAGTTTTGATTTATTCATTACTGCCCGTGGCCCGTGTTAAATGTAATTATTTACGACATCACATTGGAAACCTCAAATTTAACAGTTTTTTTTTCTCTAGTTGTTAATGGATGTTATTATACATATAAACCTTCCTCTTCAATCACTCTATCTATTACAAAAAACCAAATCAAAATCCGTTGCGTAGTTTTAAAGATTTAAGCATACATAGGGACAGAGAAAGCGACTTTGTTTTATACTATGTAGTGATAATCTGGAACTCAGAAACGGTTGTAACGATTTTCATGAAACTTAGTATGCAGGGGTTTCGAGGGTGATAAATCGATCTAGCTAGGATTAATTTTTAGAAAAGGTAGTTTTTTCTGTGCTTTCAGGCAATGAAAACACCAGTTTGAGAAATGATGACTTCCTGACATCTATTGGCGAGTGATGAAAAGGTATATAAGATCTAATATAACAGATCTCATAACATTCTTATATTACGTATTTTAATTAAATTCAAATCTAAACTAGAATCTTCGAAAAATCTTAAAACATGTCACAAAAATTCGCCTTTATTTATTATTACCTAGAGCATCGTAAAAGGAGGACCTCAGTGGCTCGTGATATGAAGCATTACGGGAAATTTTACCGGGAAGACGGTAAATAAGGTGAAATTGCCACCCCGGGGGAATATAATTCAGACGATATCCAACGTGTCGTTTTTAAGCTGCTCCTGTAGGTGTTCTGTAATCGGATGGGGCCAGCGTATTTTCTATAATGATACTCGCTTACACAATTATGTTAGGTATGTGTATTGTGGTGTATTTAGTGAAGGTTTTGACCCTTACTCCGAGATGCAATGGTAGCTTTGTTACAATTTACTAAGCGGCTTTGTACTGTGTTTATAAAGTTTTTTAAAGGTACTATAACTTATTGTATTAAAAAAATGAAAAATATGACATATTCGTGTTTTTTTTTCTGGTGTATGTTATGAAGATTCTTTTTCGTTAGATGTTTTGGGGCGGTCTCATATAAACTTTCTAATGCTGATTAAATTTCGTTTTCGTGTATTTACGCCTAAGAGCCAAAGCGATTTTAATTGGTTTGCTGTCTTTTTTTTTTCAAAAAGACCAATATTTTTTTAAATGATAATAAAATTCTACTGATAGGATCCATCCAATCAATTTCTCAAAACATTTTGCGTGATAGTTTCGATAGAAGTTGCAGAGTGATCCTACATTTCTACGCAGTTCCTAAGGATCAAGCCGATCGGAAAGTCACTCACAGATCACTCTAAGTTGAATGCGGTCAATTGAAAGCAGCTGGTACTGAGGAGCTTTCACCCAGAAATAAGAGCAGTACTCCACGTATCAAATCAGTCAAATTTGTGCCTTTTGTTTACAATTGTAGGCGATGAGCGAACGTCAAGTAGTGCCTCGCTTTGCTTAGCACACAAAGCTTTTAATATGCCAATTTGACGTTTCCTTCCATCAATATTTTCTTTTTCTATAATATGGTGTAAAATATTATTTAAGTAATAACTTTCATATTGTAAAGTTAAGAAATAAAAACATTGGAAACATGACAGTGGAATAAAGAGATTTGTATGAGGACGAATTCTTTCCTCGTCCGACTCAGCTGGTGACAACTTCATTAAAAACAACATAAAAACGTACGTAGTTGGCGGTAAACAAACTGTTAGCTCTTTGTGTGCCAATCAAATCCAAAGCCGTAAAAACTGAATTTCTGTGTACAACGTTGTGGCCGGTTTTTTTTTGTACCAAGTCTCCCTTTACGTTGAGTGTAAATTTACTTTTTTCCATATTCTTTGTACGCTGTAAGCTGGAATTTGCTAAGCTCGGAGCGTGCTAAATTCGTTTTTATACGCCGATGACAGAGCGGATACAATGTTTGCACCGCGTGTTTGTTTAGTGCAAGCGTTTAGTGTTTAAAGCGAAGAAAACGTAGAAGTTTTTAAAATTAAATTTGAAGTGTGCTGTATTGTTAAAATGTTTTGTTGAGTAGGATTTGCCTTACCTTAATAAATTAATAGATAATGTAATGACGGTCAGCAGTCGCCGCAACCTACACACGCTGACGATACTTGAAGTATCACATGCGCTTTGCCAAACCAAGAAACAAGAAAGAAGTGATCAGAAGGGAAAAAAGGAAAGCAATAGAGGGGTGGGAGATTGGGCCTCCAGCGCTCTGACTCATGAAACGAAACGCAATAGTACAGACTTTACGCTGACTAACTTGCGAACGCTTTCGACTACTTCAGTGCCTTTTTGTGTGGTTCCACTCAAGAATGAAAGACGAGAAACAGAGGAGGTTGGGACAGAAAAGAGACAGAGGTTGCTAGCCATAATATACTATACTGTGCGAGAGTTATTATATCCCCAACAAAGCCGGGTCATATATGGCAAAAATAGCCAAGTTTTATATTTACTTACAACTAAAAGTTAAAATACAAAACTGACTTGTTAACTGCTTTTAACCTTTTTATATTTTTACAAATACAAATAAGTTTATAAGAAAATCAACAAACAATATATGAAGCCTAAAATTAAATGCTTTCAAATTCTATCCACCCTTATCACGGATTATATCAATCTGATGAAGTGGCATTGTTTGACATTGGCACAAAACATTCTCCGCGGCAAACAATTTAGACAAACTTGAATAACAAAATTTTGTGAGCCACACTATAAATGAAATATCCAACCATTGAATGGTAAAGTTATTGAAGCTGAAACAGATAGATATAGAAACAAGCGGGCGCGAGAGAGACGTGTGAAACTTGCAAATTTACTCAGAAAACGATGTCGGGATCATTTGTTTGGATTTCTTTCATTTTTATGATAAGCTGAGGAACGCGTGTGTCTGAGCGCTAAGTGCTGCTTTTATGTTTATGATTTATTATTTCGCTGGCAAAGATCAAGAGATTTGGAAATTTATGAATTCCACATTTGGCAATCAATTTATCACTAGAGTTATACTTGGTAATCCTATTTGATTTTTATATTCGTAAATTCTTCCTTTATTCATTCAGATTCCGAATTTCTTTAGATATTGTATTCATCTACTTATTTCTCCACCATTTCAGTAAATTTTATAAAACAGAAAATCGTTTAGGAAAGTGAATCTTACTTTGAACAATCTTTATTCAACGGGCAGAGTAACCTCACGACTCGACTGTTACAATAATAATGAACGTTTGTTTTGAGTGCATCGCTATTTATACAAACGTCAAATCATGCTAATGTAGGTAGTTATATAAATAGCCTTACAAAATCAAACTATATAAACTAAAATTATTAATCAACTTAAGCTATTGTATTGTAATATATTTATTTTAAGTTACATACGCCTTGAAATTAACACTCAAAAATAAATTTTTGCTTAAATTCCATTCCGCTTAAAACTTTATTCTTCAGCTCTCATTTTGTATACTCAGTATTTTACTAAAATGATTTAATAATATGTACTCACGTATTAAGCTCGAGGTCAAGACGGAATTTGTGGTTGAAAGCTTTGATGAGAAGTGACGTACGATGAAAGTGCTTGCCGGTCTGAAACAAATAATATTACTGTAGAAAATTATCATTCATTAAGTATTATCATCAACAAAAGTAGTAGTAGACCCATGCTCCTCCCAGCACAAATGGACCGGCTAGTCCGAAGAAGTACACTCGCACAGAAAATCGGCGTAAAGTAACAGTATCTGTACTTGTGATAAGTGAGAGTGCCGGAGGCCCAATCCCCCTCTGTTCCCTTCCTTTTTTTCGCCTGTGATACTTCAAGTATCGCAAGCGTTCAAAGGTCGCGTTGCGTTCATGCTTGTTTGTCAACCGTGAAGTAAAGTCGACTCGTGTTCGATAAAGTGCAGTAATAAAGCGGTTGCATTTGAGAAATACCGCCTTTGAGTAATCATTCGTCCGTGGATTTTATTTGAATCTATGAATTTATTTCTGTGAAAAAGGTATAGAGGTAAACATAATTAACCGGAGTTCGCTCGGTGCGGTTATTTGGAGCGTGACCTGTACCTCTAGTACGAGTGTCATAGTAAACTACGTCTAACGTAACTATCGCGTCAAGCGAGCAAACGCCGTACCGATAGTTGACTTTTAACATGCGAGTACGAGTCAGTTTCGTAGGAGACGTTAAGTAAGGCGTTTACTCACTACTACAATAGTTAAGTTTGGTTGGTTATGTTGGCTCTTTTGAGATGACGTATTTATGTGACTGCTATAATGCGACTGATTTAACGTACCCTTTTTTTGGTACTAAACACGACGTATTTGAGACATTTTAAATTCGTTGGATAGTCACAAATACGCCCTATCTCTTTTTTACAACAGAGAAAAAGGGACAAGCGATGCTAGGCATTTTAAGTGACGACCAACCACTTGAAAGCGCGTCTTATTTAAAATTTAGTTTAAAACTATACGCTGTTTGGAACTTATTTAAAAAATTAAAATATTATCGAGTTTAAATTAGTGAGAAACATGAAAACTAGTCAAACACAATTTGATATGTTGGTTACATTTATGGAAGAGTAAGTAATATAATCCTTAATTATAATCTTTGGTTGGGTACCAATTAATTCACATTTGATGTTATTTAATACGGCGTATTTATTGCTCATATATAAAAATGTATTTATTGTATTTTAAGGCATGGGGATCTCAGTAAACTCTGTAATGACGCCAGAGGGAAAGCTAAAACCTTGGCAAATTGGGATCACCCACAAATGTATCAAATAGTGACGGAACTGGGGATTCAAAAACTATCGAAAAGTGGAGAAAGGTTTGTATATTTAATTTAGGTTTTTACAAAAAAAAAACTTAAAATAACTTTATTAGTGGTTTTTATACATATATTGCGTAGGTTTGGAGCGATTTAAAAAATAATACAAAAAGAAAGGCTGCTCGTATACATCGATCATCTTGCGGCACTGGGGGTGGCCCTGCATTAAAACTGCAATTAACAGACTTGGAAGAAAGAGTTCTTCGAATTGTTGGGAAAAAGGCATCAATAGGCTTTGAGATGGTAGAAGAATCAGGATTGTCTCAGGTTTTTTATTAAATTAAATATTTAATTCATCCACTTAATTTGTGTATTCTTTACTTTTATATGCAATAATTGTTACTAAGCAAGATCAAGCCACATTTTACAATATTGCAGGCTGGGTTGATTAGAAATAAACCTTCAACATCAACTCTACCAGAAATCAAAGAACAAGAATCTCAAGGCATGCTGGTCCAAGATGAACTCTGTGAGGTTATTATTCTACAAGCATCTAATTCACTAGCTTCTGAAGAAGGTATATTTTACTAGTGCTTTATAAATATTTAAGCTTGATTTTATTGATTTCATATTAATATTATTTTTGTTTGTTAGTTGCTGAGCTGCTGAGTCAACCGGGACCCTCTCAACAATCCAACATCATTCACGATGATGAGCAAATGAGAACACCTATACAAAGGGTGACACAACCACCCTTCGAAGATGGTAATATTTTTTTAAATAATCAAAAGTAAATTTTACAATATGAAATGATAAAGACAGTCATTAATAATATCATTTAAAATAGTATCATCTCAAGAAAATGTTATTTTTGCAGATAGCACCCACATACCCACATCAATGGCAATTGATGAAAGCAGGCCAGCACGGACAGGCCAAACAACTCCTAGACGTCGTAACCTTTCTTCGGGTCTCATGTCATCGCCACAAAGGCGTTCTAGATTTAGGGCAAGGAGTCATGTAGATGAAGCAACCAATAATTTTTTAAAATCTGACTCAGAGTGGCGAAAATTAAAAATTGAAAAAATTAGGAATGACATGAAGCTTGAAAAAGACCGTCTAAGGATAAGAGAAGAGGAATTGAAAGTCCAAAGAGAATGGATGACTTTAGGAAATAGAATTGTAGATATGTTACATAATTATATAAACAAGTAGTAGTATTTTTTGTTATATTTTTTTTACTTTATTAATATTATTTAAGCTTTTTATTTTATTTTATGGAAATAAAAATCTTCATATAATTTTGAATTTATTGTATTCTTCTGACTATTTGATCCCTTATGGCCCTCCCTCTTAAGAGATCTGTAGACAAACTGGAAGTAAATTCACCATATGTTTCTCCAGGTTCTTCATTTTCTGTAAAAAAATGTAAAATAGTAGTTTCAATCTTTAACTTAGGTTACGTTACAAAAGGTCATATTTTTGGAATGTAAATTAAAAATATATAAATTTACCTTCCAATAATCCTGGAGGCTCTGGAATTTGCCATGTCAAAGCTAAATTGTGAAGCACGCAACATGCTTGAATTATTTGGGCACATTTCTGAGGCTTGTAGTGTAGAACCCTATCCTTACTGAGACAACGCCATCGATTTTTTAAGCGACCAAATGTATTTTCTATTAGCACCCTAGCAGTGAGATGCTTTTTATTATAATTAGCTTCTGCAGTTCCAGATTCTACATTAGTAAATGGTGTAATAAGCCATGGTCGCAATGGGTATCCAGAGTCACCTATAATTTAACGAAATGCATACATAAGAAAATAATAATATTTTAATTAAAAGTAGTCAAGATGTTGCAATGGGTAAATAGTACATATTTACCTAAAAGCCAAAAGTGTTCACCATTTTGGTGCAAAGATTGCATGTAATCATTGAGATTACTGTTTTCCCATATAAAGGAATCATGGTTGGCACCTCCAAATTTAGGATTAAGGTGAATGATAGAACATTCACTGTCACAAACCTAAACAGATATAAAATTGATGTTAACGGTTGATTGCATAAACACAAATAGCAGCTTATTTAAAATATAAATAATAATTGTTTCCAAATAAAAGATTTACCATTTGTACATTAAGAGAATGATAATGTTTTCTACTGTAATACAAATGTTCCTCCTCGTTATCCGGCTTAAATATGCGGAAGTGACTGCCGTCAATACATCCAATCACACCTGGTATTCCAAATTTAGTGAAAAATCTATAAATTAAATTTATTATAAATATTTTTGAGGTTACTTATGAGTAAAATGCTACATTTGCTTACTTCTGACTAACTGTTTGTTCAGCCAGAGGAGTATCTGGAAATTTGATGTATTTATTCATCATGTGTGGATTTATTAAGGCCTTTACAACCTTCTTCTATGTAAACACTGCAAATTTTCTGTGATAAATGTTTGGTAGCGCCAACTTGCCTCTGATAAGTACCAAACAAAAAAAAAAAGTGCAGTGAGTACCTAAAACAAACGAATAGATACATATTAATTCATTAATTAACAAAACTAACATACAATAATTTATTTGAAACACTTGACAATAGTTACCTTAGTTTCAAGACTAACTCTTTGAGTAGATCTTAATAAGCTTAATCTTCTTAACTCCTTGCAGAGCGATAGAAATGCTTTTTTGGAAAGTCTGTATCGAAACCGAAATTCTCTGTCCGATAAATCTTTCATTGCGTCGCATGATTTGCGAAGTCTCGTTTGGATATTATAACGTTTGTTCCTTTCATCTTGCGAATATGCCGTTTCAAGCATATGCCAGGCAAAAAAAGTCGTGCAGCCATTATTTAGTCAAAAAAAAACAAATAAATTGTACAATAAAAGAATTTAGATCACTGTTATTAAACTAACTCGCTAAGTAATGTCTCGGTGAGTGACTTAACTTTCGCGTTCGCGTATTTTACTACACCAAACGTCAAAATTGACACTCGTACTGCAAAACACGAAATACAGCGTCATTTTTTAACGCATAGGTTGCGTTTCGAAAACTTACTATAATAGTTTCCGTTTTTGATCTCGTACTCGCGACTTAAAATAGTAACGTCACCCGCTAGATGGCGTTGTTTTTTCTCCATACAAACTGTCTCAAACGCAACTACGATAGTAGCGTAAAAAAAAACTCGTACTAGAGGCACAGGTTGCGTGTATAGTTTCGGTTTTCAATTTATAGTAATAGTATAAAACACAAGTCTTTTTTTGTTTATACGTGCTAATATTTGAAATAATAATTTGAAGACTGGGACTGGAGTTTAAAATATATACAAACTAGCGGCCCGCTCCGGCTTCGCTCGGGTATAAAATATATACCCTATGTCATTCACTGAAAAAATGATTAAAATCGATCCAGTATTTTGATTTATTCATTACAGCCCGTGGCTCGCACGCGTTAAATGTAATTATTTACGACATCACATTAGAAACCTCAATTTTTTTCTCCACTATTTTTATACATATAAACCTTCCTCTTCAATCACTCTATCTATTAAAAACCGCATCAAAATCCATTGCGTAGTTTTAAAGATTTAAGCATACATAGGGACAGAAAGCGACTTTGTTTTATACTATGTAGTGATATACATATTGGCGCATGCCGAAGTGTCGAGTGACTGACTATAGAAGCTATTTAAAACGTTGAATTAGAAAGACAATATTTGAAAAGCTGTCATTCTAACGTTTTTTTTTTTTTCGGAATTTGTATTGCTGTTGGCCCTACTGGCCTTGACACCGTCACTGAGTGGGAGGGCCGAGTACAGAGCCTCAGCCGTGAAAAAGGGGCAGCCCTCACGGGGGCTCAAATTTGATTCCGTCCTTAGGGTACCTCCTGCGAAGCCGAACCACAGCTAAGGACGTCGTTGGAGATGGGGGCTCGAACGAAGCGTCACATTGATAGTAGCGCGATGTCGTCGTACCACATAAAAGTACGAATCGTTGAAATCCGCGTTAGTAGTTAAAGTGCTGTGCAATTTATTATGCTATGTAGTTAAGTGATTAAAAGTATAGTTGATTATTATAAATTGTTCATAAAGTTAACCTACTTAAACTTACAGAAGTGATGGATGAAATTGATAAAGGCTCAAGGCTAGGTTTGAATCAAAATTCAAACTAAGCTAAGGATACGAATACTGATGAAACCACAGGCATGGTTTTATACATCATAATTATGTTCATATAAAATGTTCTATATTTAGCAATACTTAGATAGATAATTAAAATACGAGTATGTATGTGACTCGTATTTCAACCATTAAAATAAAATGATAGCCTACTTGATGTTATTACTCAAGTTGTGATTTTTGGCATGAGGCTGTTTTGGATGTTTCAATTACAGACGAATGGACGCCAAATTGTTGTACAAATGTTAAATATTAGTAGACAAAGTTTTTGAATAATTGGAGCTAGGACTTTATAATAATATTATCTGGATCTATTTCATGATAAAAATAATATTAATATTATAAGAATATTTCAGTCTAGCCAGTTACGGTATTTGATTTTTTAATGTTAAAACGGTTGACAAAAGCCCAAGGCATAGAAAGGAAGGGATGAGGAGGGGGAAAAGGGAGAGACCAGATAGGGTGGGAGATTGGGTCTCCGGCTCTCACTCATCGCACGAAACGCAACAGTGCCTACTGATACTGTTACTTTACGTCAATTCTCTGTGAGAGGGTAGTACTTGCCCGATCGACCCGGCCTTTTATTCTGGGAGGAATTCTGCTACTACTAGAACTGATAGACTGAGTTTGCAAACATTTGGTTTTCAAGAGCAGTACTTTGTTTTGAAGGTTTTTGTTTGGTATGTATCATTATTTTCACGACAAAGCTATTATCCGAATAATAAAATCGTTCTATGGACTAGAAAACGTAGATTGTATGTAGAATTTCGCAGTCCTCATACTCTCTTGGCCTGAAAAGCAAAAACAAGTTTGTGATATAGGTCAATGGGTGAGGGAGTGAGACGGAAAATTCATAACCGATTCTCTTTCATGGGTAGTAATTATACAGTACTTTATCCTATACAAGTATTACTTGAGGCACGTGGAAAATTTAATTTGGATGCTTTATTTTTAGAGAAATATCAAAGTCGATCCGTTTTCTTTGTTGCTCCAATGCCATAGAATTCTAGACTTTGGTATTTTGGTCATAAAGGCTATGTTTGTGTGTGATAAATCAGTCAGAGTAATGACTGTTCCCTCTTGAAGGTTACCTTCAACGAAAATCTGTATTGTTTTCGCTTTTCGACTTTTTGAGGTGTTATTTTTATTATTATAAGTATTTGTGAATGTTTATTCTTAAATTTGGGACTGAATTTCATGGCAAGCAACATAACCGAATGAAGTTAGCGTGTGACTAATTTCGTTCCGATGCGTTGCTGTTGAATTTACTTAAGAGCACTTGCAAGTCTTTGACATTGGAGGACCAGTCCATAGTAAATAGTGAGTGCCTTTTCACACGTGCCGGTTGCCGGGTATCCAACGCCGACTGTCCGGAGTGTCCGGTAACTCATTTCGTTTTTACACGACCCAATTTTGAATCAAGTAGCTCAGATGCACAGTCGTGAATCCGGCGTGCACCCAGCTACCACTTGTCGAGCAAAATTACGCCGATACTTGTGAAAGCTGCCATATGGTCTTGTTCGATCTGTCGTTTTATATATATATATATATATATATATATATATATATATAGGTTTTTATATATTGTATTATATGTATATTATCTTAACTTATTTATTTACTATGTATAAATTGAATATTTTAATTATTATGGTTACATCACTTTTTTACAATCTATGTATTCTATGTACACCTTCTTACCACTTTTACTCTGATATTTATGACTTTTACGCAATGTTACTTGGTTGTCTGGAAGAGATCGCTTGTTTGCGATAAGACGGCCACTTGTACATAATTTTTGTTCTTTCCGTGTCTGTATGTTCTTTTGTTTTATTTTGGTGTACAATAAAGTGTTTTTTTTATTATTATTATTATTATAATTATATGCCCATACACTTCGCTACCGGATACCCAGGGCCGACAATCCGTCAACCGGCACCGGTGTGAAAAGGCACTAAGTCTTTAGCTGTTTTATATATAGTTTTAAAACATTTATATAATTCGTTAGTGTTTTTAATGAACGAATAAAATACGTTAATTATCTTTTTACCACTAATTTTGTTCAATTTACCAGAGCTTTCTGTTTTTGTATTTAATTTCATTTTTATAATATATTTCCAATTCATTGAAAATTGTTGTGGCGTGTTGATAGCGAGGCTGCCTTCAGCTCGGCGGTCGCGTGCTTGATTCCCGATCGGGGCGGAGGTTTGTTTTTATCTTATAAACATCTATTTCGGTCTCGTTCGGATCGGTTTTTTTTTAAGAATATTAGTAATGCTTTTTCAAGGCATTACTAATATTCCTACTGCCCTGGAGTGGGTACGACAACTTCTACCGTCCGCCCTTCTACCGTTGTGCTATCGAGGATTTATTTTATTTTATTTTATTTTATTTTATTTTATTTTATTTTATTTTATTTTATTTTATTTTATTTTATTTTATTTTATTTTATTTTATTTTATTTTATTTTATTTTATTTTATTTTATTTTATTTTATTTTATTTTATTTTATTTTATTTTATTTTATTTTATTAGGGAAACAAACAGTACAAGTTAATACAATATAAAAATGAACATAAAATTAAAACATCGACCAACAAAGTTTCCACGAGTAAATCATTCATATAGTGCGAGCTATAAAAGTTAAAATTATATAACACTAAGAAAATAATTGAAATTAAATTATATTAACAATGATAAAATACAGTATTATTATTATTATTACAATGCAATTAATTAAAATATAGGTATATATGAACGCAAATTTAAATTATGAATTTAAGACAATTTCATTTATTTGTTTAATTAAATTCTGTATGGATCCTGTAAAATAATCGATTGAATTGAAATCATTATTGTATTTAGAACATGAACGATAAATGAAGGCATTTTGTGCATATTTAGTGCGGGTAACATATAGTTGAAATAAGGATTTATTACGCGACGATTGTCTGGGACATCGATTTATAGATCGATCGATTTATAGTTAATTAGAAATCAAGCTATATTAATCTAAATGTAGCTTATCCGTTTTTAATAAAAGTACAACAAGCAAAAAACATTTCAATTTCTTATATCTAACGTTACAAAAACCTCTTCAATACCGTTCCTCACGAAGTAACCACTCGAGACATCAAAGACTCCAATAAAAAAGATAACACTTTAAAGTGTATGCGGAACCAAGAAAGAGCAAAGGGAAAAAACAAATGAAATCCAAGTCGTAATATAATGTAAGAAAACGCTCAAACAAAATTAAATTAGGGCCAATGAAATGTCAAAAGAAAAATTGTTAATAGGAATGTTTTGGATATATTTTAAATAATTCACTGCTGTTCTTTATGGGTTGTATTTTTGATTAGAAATCGTGATGGTTTGTAGGTAAAGCCTTAGCATATATAATAATAATAAAAATAATAATAAAAAAGTTACACACTCAACGGCCCCCATTAGGATAGTAATATCCTGTGTCGGGGGTCCGGAAACATTCACTATGACATGGACAAATACACCCAGACCGGAAAATATGCTTGCATGGTCAATACAAACATATTATGCTCCGAGCGGGAATCGAACCCGCGACCTGTGGCGTTTAAGGCAGGTTCGCTACCGCTGCGCCACAACGTCGACAACGTTTTTGAAATCTTCTTATCGAGTGGTTAGTGGCCAACCTAGTGTCAGAGTTGTTCAGGTCGCCCGTATAGGCCTCTGACTTGACTTAACGACTGTTGTCAAATTGTCAATAGCCGGGACCGACTTTTTACGTGCCCTCCGAAGCACGGAAACGCTCGGTTGGCGCGGTCATTCCACTATGCGATCAACCATCTAGTGAATGACCGCGCCTAAAGTTGCTTAACCTACCGATCGTTTACCGATCAGTAATAGCACTCGGCTATGAGCGTCTCGTTTTTGAAATAAGAATAGGATTGAAAAATCCGCCATTTTGGTTCGGAATGGTTTACAACTTCCGATTTTTTGGACAATGTGCAAAAAAAGTCGACGAATGAACATAATATTATTTTGTACGAACGTTTTCTACTAAATTATAATAATTTTATAATCATAGTTATTATAGGACTAATTTATGTAAATTTCACGTACAACGCATATGGGCTTATTGTGCTAACGCTATTATTACTTAAGTTAAGTTAGTCACGAGCCCTGTCCTATTTTTATTTCAACACTGTACATATATATTTATGCGTAATAATTATATTTATATTGATATATTAATACATTACTAAATTAGCAAAAGTGGAGTTATCAAGAAATGGGGTTTTGTGTAAGATAACTCAGTAACTTCTTAGTCATAGCACCATTTTATTTAATAGTATCGTTTATTGATTGTTATGCTTGATTGATATTATAGTAGTAGAACCGAGCTCTTCACAGGATAAAAGGGTCGGCTCTACCAAAAACCTTCTCTTAGAAAATCGGCGTAAAGTAACAGTATTAGTGCTGTTGCTTTTCGTGCGATGAGTGAGAGCCAATGTCCCACCCCCTCTGTTCCCTTCCTTTTATAACCCAAGGGATCTTGGGTTGACAACGCGTGTGAAACTACAAGTTGCAAGCGCATAACAGTCATGGCATAAAAATGAGTTTATGCATTTAATTAAAACTTTCAAAACGAAGAAATTAGGTAGTTTAAAATATGCTGTATATATTTTATCCTTTACTTGGTTATTTCGACAAAGTGTAAATCTTGAGCTTTCTCGAGTATGAAAATTATTAAGGAATACGTTACAAACTTGATATAAAGTGCGATCTCTTCAGCTTTGAGGTATTAAAATTTTGAAATCTTCCTTTGCACACTCGTTCAGTTAACACTTCTTGACTTTCGTTAAAGTAAAAGTTATAATTTCGCTTTACATATATATATTTAATTCGTAGTTTTATTTGTTTTTTTTTTATGTCATGACGGTTGGCAAACAAGCAATCACCGCAACATATGAACGCTTGCAATACATGAAGTATTACAAGCGCGTTGCCAACCCAAGGAACAGGAGGGACGGGATGAGAAGGGAAAAAAGGAAGGAAACAGACGGGGTGGGAGATTGGGCCTCCGGCACTCTCACTCATCGCACGAAACGCAACAGTACCTAATAATACTGTTACTTGACGTCAATTTTCTGTGAGAGGGTAGTACTTCCCCGGTCGAGCCGGCCCGTTTGTGCTGAGAGAAGCATGGCTCTACTACCGTAGTCGTTTTATCGTCGTTACTAAAATCATTAAAGATACAAAAAATTAGTCACTGTTCTTATCAAATAATTGTAAATGTTCATGACACCGATAAAAGGACAATCAATCCCATTTCCATTGTCGTTATCATTTACCATCTCATTGGACTCATCTATCCCTCTGAATTCTAGTTTATGGTGATGAGCACACCCATTTGTATCGCAGATTTGGTTCGTGCCATTAATTCCTTCACGTCTATAAGACCAATGTTTACAAACCGACAAAGTGTCAGCGTAGTTAACGATATTAATGGAATTTGTTACACACACTCGCATGGTGGAAGACAACACACTAATTTGAGAGGGCACTGCTTATCAAATTAAGACCCTTATCGCAAGTGACCCGCAAGACACGAATCGACAGCTACGCTTCGATACTCTAATAAAATTTGTTCGAGGTTACCCTTTACGATGTAACTTTTAACCGAGTTAGTTGAAGATATTTTAGGGTGTTTTTTCATCTTTTGTCTCTTAAAAACTCTTTTGAAGGTGAGCATATTCTAATGGAATGTGTCCGAAACAATGATATTAGAAAACGGTTATTTAATAATTGTGCCATTGGACTGTGTAACTCTTACCTATCTGCCCCACAATCAAATAATGCTAAGATGATACTAACCTTAGTAAGTCAAGGCATCAGAAATAGGTGATTATATATTTTTTAGGTATATTATGTAGTATTAAGTTTATTTTTGTTTTAATTAAGTTAATTATGATTATAAATTTGTAAATCTTGAATCATGTACGGAGCGGCATATTCGCTCAAACGAAAAAGCTCTTTAATAAAGATTAAATAAAAAAGGTTGAGCAAAGCTGTATTTTTTATAGTAATTTGTAGCAAAATTTTAGTTTCAAAATTAATCATATCATTATTCTTGTGTTCTTTTTTTATCATATCCTCCATTGTGTTGGAAATCTGTGTCAATGCAGGCTTATACTTCTTGTTCTTCTCTTACCATTTTCATGTCATTTTACCTGACTCACTTATTATTTTGATCCTGAATGTTTAGGCTACTAATATTAATTATACTATAATTAATACGCATCAGTAACTAATTTGGATTAATTGTCTGCCAATGGTACGATTATCTAATATTTTTGGGACAGCAATAATAATTAGAGCTTATTTACTCTCCAAGGCATCGTAGTGAGACGTACAAGGAAAACATTTAGAGTGGGACAAATGTCTGTATGGTCAATACAACCTCTACTCCGAAGGGAAATCGAGCCCGCCCGTCAGCTTTAATAGTATCATACTCGTACATCGATTGTCTTTTAGTTTTCGTTGTATTTATTGAGGCTTATTTAATGTGAAATCAATAAAATATAAAATTTACTTGAAAAGGATCTCAATTAGTATTAATCTTAAGATTTAAAATGTTGTCAAATAGTTTATGAAATTTTATTAAGAGCCAGACACCTAATTAAGTAAGTTAAAAGATAATTAGTAATCGAAGTACTTAGTTTTTTCTAGACAAGGTCAGTCGAGAAATAACTAAGTTTACTTTAAATATTTTGATTCTATTACAAATCTTATTATTCAAAAGTTACAATGAGAGTCAGCCGTAATAAAAAGCTAAGACAAAGTTGGATTGTAATGAAACTAAATCGTAATATTATTTTAAATGATATTTTCAATGATCTGAGATACTGAAGGCTAAGACATCTTTCCAGTTAACTCAGATCTGACTTAATCTTCGAGATTATCCGGAGGCGGTCGTCTTTATTACTTGTAATAATGCATTAAAATAGACCTTCGCTGTAAAATGATGGACTCTAGAATATTCCCTCGTCTACAGAGATGTCTTAGCTTTTTTCTTCGTTGCCGTGATTATAGTTACCCTTTGTTGGAAGATGGAACAATGTGTTGGAATTTTTACAGAAATTTGCAGTATTTTTTCGCGATTATAATTTTGGGATAATGTATTAATGTTGTAGATTATTCGCCTTTTAGTAAAGTCGCCTATAGGGACGACAACTTTTTTAAATAGTCTATCTTTTGTTTATATAATACATAACATTAGCTTTAGGCCGTAGCTTTACTCCCGTGAATAAGGCGGCTTTGTTGCAATCGAAATTATTGGTTCTTCGTGAAAACTACATCCCCAATTTCACGCCTTCAAGTTTTTTCGTGCAAAAAGTAGCTTATGTCCTTTTCAGTATCATCTTTATCTATGTCAAAATTCATCAAAATTTGTTTATTCACGTGATTGAAGTACAACGAAATAAAAATTGTGAGTTTATATTATTGAAGCAAATCATTGACAATCACAAGAAATAAAAATTAGTCAAGCAGGACATAACATAATTAATTTGTTATTGATATTTAAGTTATCGAGGCGTCAAAGCAATTTCTTTATTATAGTTAGAGAATTTTCTATAGTTACTGAATATCGTCTCGTTAGTGGATTTCGCTTTTGTTCATGGTAACTAGGAGACTTCGCTAACAGCTCTTTCAATAGTTTTATATTGTTTACAGTCCTTGAGAAATAAATTGCTTGTTCAGTTGAAATAAAAATGGTCGAAGGTTATTGGTGATTTGAATTCTTTTATGGAATAATAAATTGAATAAATATGTTTTGAATTTTCTTATGATGGAAAGGACTAAAGCCTAAAAATTTATGTGAAAATAATTGCAAAGATAAACATGTAGTCTTCTTTTTTATCAGCACGAACAGAGAGCTGATACTCTCTTACAATTTTGAATTAAACTAGCATTCATACTATTGAATAACATTCGTGAGTTTCTGAGGCCTAAACTCCCACTTTTTTTGCCCCCTCCCTCGCCCTCCTGTTCTTTTCCTTATCTTTTATCCCCATCTTAGGTCACATTAGGTGAAAGCTTTATCTTATTTAGTACGGTTTAAGTCTTTTTATTAATACGTACACTATACAATACAATAAATTTTCATCGTGTCTAAACCACTGACGGTATGTTTTTTTTTTTTAATGTTAGAAGTTGGCAAACAAGCATACGGCCCACCTGATGGTAAGTGGCTGCCGCAGCCTATGAGCGCTTGCAGCACCGTTAGTAGGTGCCACTCGCGCGTTACCAACCTCGAAATATTAGTTCTTAAGTCTCGTTCGCCCAGTAATTTCACTAGCGTACAGTCTCTTCAAACCGGAACACAGTCGTGCCTAAGAACTACTATTTGGCGGCAGAATATTGGACAGTGGTGGTACCTACCTAGCCGGCCTCTTGCAACAAAAGACCTACCACCAGTGTGACTGATGGCACTGGTGGAATAATCTCTGTTGTGACAGAGGTTATCCCAACAGCGGGTGATGGGGTCGTCACATCCCGACGCCTTAATGTTCCCATTCAGTGTTGAAATCCACTAATAATAATTATAATATGGTCAATACAATTTGTTAAGGTAACCTCTCTAAGACTACTGAACTGATTCTATAAATTCTTTAACTGTAGCTTCGAGTTAGGCCATTTGTATCAATAATATTTGTATAAAAATATGAAAAAAAAAACACCTATCCCATGCGAAGTTACGGGCTATTTCAAAATTCGAAAAGATCAAAAATTAAGCACTTTTTGTTCCATCTTTATTGAATCATATAAAATATAACTTTGAATCCTGATATCTAACTTAAATAGCACAATTAATATAAGTTTTCGTGTTCGATTACTTTTGGTAGTTATTGAAGCGATTTCATAATAGTGAAGGGAAGAACTTTGAGAGTTGAGTGTGGAGAACGCTAGAGTTGTCTGAAACTGCTTGAACATATATTTTTGTATAAATATTTTTATATTTTTATATATATATTTTTGTCCGTGTTAAATATTTTGTGTGAGATACTCGATGAGTTGCTAATCTCTGCAATAGTTTTACAATTTACTTATTCACATTTTTTCTACAATTTGGTTGAAACTTCACATATACAGCCACTAGATTATGTCAAAATCCGTTCTTAATAAAACTATTATTTTTAAGATTATAGATATACTTTCCTTCTTGTGACACTTCACTTAAATCATACTTATTTATATTATAATGTGAAAACGCCCATTGATTGACTTATCTTTCAATCCTTAAAACATTTTGTATCAATAAAAAATAACAAGAACGCGTATACCGTTTTCAAAGCTATTCACGATCCCCAAAAAATAATAAATCTTCAATAGGTATCCAAAGATCCAGATTTCCGAAGCTTAAATGTATATCTCACACTTTGTCCGTATTTTTCCCTAACCGTTTGAACCATTTTGTCTATTTGTATGAGAATGTACGCTACCAGTTTGCGTAGGACGCCGTTAAAGGGACATTTAAAGCGGGCGAACGTAAATAATAGTAAAGATTGAACGTACCCTCTATATCATGCCGTCCTCGGCCGTTTTTGCAAACACGACCCTTATGGTGAATTTGGTTCATATCGAGGTTGGGTTGAGTGGACGTAATAAAAAGTCTGATGTTGGCTTTGGTTTCGAAATACATTGATATTTAATATGAATTTAATAACGGGATGTTACTTTTATTTGTTTTCAGTTTTGTTCTTCAAGATAAATGTAATAAGAATTCATTGAAAATATTTACCAGAAGAGCCAAAGAATTGAGGATATATTTGATAATATTGTGTTTAATTATATTTTTATTCGTTGAGTTAGGTATGCAGAGTAAATTGTATAAAAATGACCAAACAATGCATGACTGACAGTTAATCATTATCAGCAGACAAGTCACGTCCAAAAGAAGCACTACCGCCAATAAAAAGAAAGCAACCTTTTTTTCTAACCGTACTCTCAAGTTTTTCTCTAAAACACTTGATAAATTATTACCAAGAGATACGAGAGCATGTATACTCGCACCATTATTTGGGTAAGCCGTGATAAAATTTCCGGGAGAGGAGAAAACATTACCGGCTCGGGTCCGAATCAATTCAGGAGTGCTCTGATTTAGGCCCTGGGTCACGGGGCCGGTTTTTAATTAGCCAAAGAGGGTTAGGCTATGCGTCAACATATTACGTCTACCCATTGTTTTTGCAGATGCTTGAAAAAGCGATGTATGGTGTACGTTTTTGGATGGTAATTAACTGGAAGTTTAAAGGACGCTGACATTTTCGAATTTCCGAAGTACTAATTAAAAATATTTAATAGAAACAGGAGACTAAAACGTCCATTCTAAAAAGGCATTTATATTATTTGTGTAAGAATTAAAAATATATAACAAAGAAGCCGTTAATAAACCCTTTGTCTGTAAATTTATATATGAGTTTACAAGAAGCATCGAATGAGTTTTTTGGATTCAGATATCACTGCTAAATAGCTATAATGTTTTTGGCGTTTATAATAACCACTACCATATTTGGCATGTTATTCTATTAAACAACAAAAACCCTTACAACCAAAAAACCATTTCGTATCATACACAAAACCATGTAATGTAAATCTTTACATGTATTTGTTTCACAGAATACAACAACAGTTCAGCTAAGCTTTGGAAAGAAATTTCACAACAAAAATCCACCAACTACATTTCGAACTGAATTTTGCAAATGGAGATTTGACGCAGTTACAAAGTTAAATTCTCACAAATATATGTAGTAAATCTCAAAAACAAACCAACGAAGAAAGAAAAACGGCACAAGACACACAGAGAGAGATTTCTATTTTATTTCAGTGTATGAAAATAGCACTTTGTTCCGAGATAAGCGCTTTGGCCATAATACTTGAGTATCGGAGGGAACACGCTCGAAGATGTACGAAGTAACAACGAGACAAAACATTTCACGGAATAGTATACCATAAATTTTACGTATTAGGATCTGCTTTTGCCTGAATGCAATTCTTGTTTAACTAGACATTGCGTATTTAGTATGCCTTTGGTATTGTAATGTAAGAACGTAATATGACTGTGGATTTTAATGTTGAAAACAAACAATATAAGTAATGTCTTAATATAAATAATATTAAACGAATTAAGTAAGCTTACTGATATGAGAGAATCTCATAATTAAGCATTCACTGCTTGGTACAATATCAGTAGGCTTATGAACTTCGGGTGATGTCAGATTAATTAAATATTCCAACTGACCATTTCCGTGCTTTGGAGGAAAAGTATAAACATCGTCTCGGCCATTATCAATTAAAAAAATCAATGAAATGGAAATTTTTTTTCGTTAGAAGTTGGCAAACAAGCATACGGCCCACCTGATGGTAAGTGGCTGCCGCAGCCTATGAGCGCTTGCAGCACCATTAGTAGGTGCCACTCACGCGTTGCCAACCTCGAGATATTAGTTCTTAAATCTCGTTCGCCCAGTAATTTCACTAGCGTACAATGCCCTTCAAACCGGAACACAGTAGTGCCTAAACACTACTATTTGGCGGCAGAATATTGGACACTGCTGTGGTACCTACCTAGCCGGCCTCTTGCAACAAAAGACCTACCACCAGTGAAAACTGGACAAACTACAATGGACATATAATTATGGCTGATCTGAACAACCATCACAACCACAAGACAAAAACAAAAGAATTGTCATAAAAGTAAGTTAAACTTGGTATTCTATTTCCAAACTCCAAAAATAGAAAAAGCCTTGAAAGAATTATAAGGAAATACTACAAAGAAGAACCTATGTATCTATAAAGTAATAGCAATACAAACTTAATCCCCTTAGATAGAATTGAGATCCATGTTTTATTTATGTTTTCATATCTATTATCCAACGTAGTCTGCATTATTTATCCATAAGAAGGCCAGTAAACAATAACATATTGTTACGCACTTTCCGAGGCAATAAATAAAACACTCCTTACTCAGCTATAACAAATGGGTGAACACTTTTTCCGGCCGCGAGTGTACACTCAAACATTTACGCGTTTTAGGTAAAATGTTCTCCACGTCTGCCTTGGGGTTTTAGACAAAATGTTTTGCCTGTCTTGGGCGAGATTTGCGTGCTCCAGTAATGCATCTCGAGAGAGCAGTAACGGATTTTATCTCTTTACCGGTTTGAAATTTTAATGTTATTCGTGGTGATAGTAGAATTGATGATATTTTGTCGGATATTGTGTATATTTTATTTGATATTTTAAATTTTCTGGCAGCGCAACCTAGTATCAGTAAGTGGCAAGGTTTCACAAGGAGATATTTTACTGTTCTATATTTACAAATGATTGAGTGGAATTTGTTTTGTTTTAATTAAATAGCTAAAATTGTATTATATTTTTCTACTTGGGCCAAGTTTTTATTCCAATTTTGTATCCAGCTATCGAATTTAATGCTAGTATTGTCGCAGTTATTGCCCATGTCACGGATTAGATTCCCAATGGGGAAAAAATTTATAGAAAGCAAATCCTTCTCGTGCTGCACCCTGTTTTCCAGTTAGTGATTTGCAAACTGTAGCACTAGCTGGTGTCATAATGGGTCGCTCTAGTTACCTTTCTGGTTAGCAGAATAGACTTTGTGAGTGGCCCTGTGGCATTGGCTAAACCGGGACTAGGTAACTGGGTATCAATGGAATAAAGAGGAAAACAATTTCTTAAAAAAATACTTGCAGTTCAGAGAATGAAATGCTATCCTGCTATCAATGGTTAAGCCTGGGCATGATAGGCGATTGGACGAGCGAGCCTATGACGTCCCATTATGGTGAAGGTGTATTCGCTGAGACTTAGTTTTCAGACACTAGCTAGTAGAGGTGTATGAAAATACATTGATCATGGTTAAAAAATTGTGTTTAAATTTTTTGTTTGTTAAAAACTGCTAAGCCAATAAATAATACCAACATTAATACCATATTTTTATAACTTAGGAATTATTTCTTCCAACAAATAATATATACTTTTTGCTATCTCAATCTAATGAAATACATATAATGCTCTTGAGACAGACATACCAAAGAAGACTTAACGTTTCTGTAACAACGGTTTTTTATAGCGTAAAGATATTTTTTTTCTTTACGCGTTCGTTGATTATGATGGTATTAGTCGTCATTACACGAATATAGAATTAACGTCGTGTTATAATGACATCCTTGATTACATTCCTATAATTAAATCTTGATAGAGGAGGCGTAGCATAATCAATTTCGGCTTCTAACAAACTTTACACGGCCGATCGGTTGTACCTTCAATAAGACATTTTGCCTTTCCCCTGCCAAATTGTAATACCTTACTAAAAGCTTCTGCTACAAGGGAATAAGGCTTAAATCCGTCTGGCACAATGGAGCGTGATATTTGCAGACCAAATAGAGCGTTATTCTCACTATCAGCGAGAACATTCGATTTTTGGCCTTTGATAAGATCAGTTGGGGTCGCATTGCTTTTTGCTTTTTTCAAGGCGTTTGAGTGTTTATTGTTATATTTAGGTATTTGCAATTTATAAAAATGTATATACCGATAGGCAAGTATATCCGATTTCGCTTACAAGCTCTTTCATATCAAGACGATTGGCAAAAATACGGTCCTACAGTACAGTGTGGTACGGCATATAACCCTGATGGTAAGCAGTCAGATACTTGAAGTATCGGATCGCGTTAGAGAGATAAGAGGGGAGGCATGAAGGTATGAGAAGGAAAAAAGAAGGGAGCAGATGGGGTGTGAGATTGAGTGGGGTGAGAGAAATGCAACAGTACGGAAACTGTTACTTTATATCAATTTTGTGTGAGACGGTTGCATTTCCGTGGTCATATTCGTGGTCGAGCCAGCCTATTAGTGCTGGGACGAGCATGGCTTTACTTCTTACATAGCTTTAAGTTACTATTAAGAGAATGGTATTTATAAAAAGACAAAATAATAACAGAGACTTATTAAGCAAACGTATCGTGATGATATTTTACCCAATGTTAAAATGATGCGGAAAAATTTAGAACAATTTAATAATGTGATTGATCAAAGTAACAGATGTGCTAAACAGAGCGTATCGAAGCGTCCTTCCTGTGTCCGCTTCGCTGCTTGTCGTTTCTGATCTTATTGGAAAAATATAGAATGAATGGCGATTTCCCACAAATTTCTTCAAAAGAATTTCACTTTTTTTAAGAGAAAAGTTCTACAATTTTTCAGCTTCATTATTCAAACGTATTGATAAATTTGTTGAAGTAAAAATAAGCTCTTATTTTCAAAACTCAGGTGTTTCTGCAGCAATTTCTTTTTGTGGTATAATTTTAATTATATATATATTTGCTGACAGCTGGCTTTGTTTTTAAATATATAACGTGATATCTGTGCCTGTTTTGTTAATACAGTAGACTCTTGGGTTATGATGATTTAATCAAATAGTCCCGATATTAAGACCCAAACTTTCCATACCTACCTACTATACGTAATCATGATACTTATTAAAATTGTGTCTATCTATACCTTTTTTTTTATGTTAGAAGTTGGCAAACAAGCATACGGCCCACCTGATGGTAAGTGACTGCCGCAGCCTATGAGCGCTTGCAGCACCATTAATAGGTGCTACTCACGCGTTGCCAACCTCGAAATATTAGTTCTTAAATCCTGTTCGCCCAGTAATTTCACTAGCGTACAATGCCCTTCAAACCGGAACACAGTAGTGCCTAAACACTACTATTTGGCGGCAGAATATTGGACACTGCGGTGGTACCTACCTAGCCGGCCTCTTGCAACAAAAGACCTACCACCAGTGTGACTGATTGCACTGGTGGAATAATCTCTGTTGTGACAGAGGTTATCCCAACAGCGGGGATGGGGTCGTCACATCTCGACATCTATACCTTTCTTAAAACATTCTATATTATTTAAGTTATCAATGTAGCTGTATCATTTATTATTGTCCTTCTCTTTATTTTCAAATCTTCTTTCTCAACATTTCAGGCTTAGTAGATAGATAATGTAAAATCAATAATAATAAAATATTAAATATAATAAAAATAATCTAGCTGAAGGCAGATATATTTATTTTCCATTATAAGCTCGACACAGCGGATAGATACACTTGCAGCCATAGAATTACAAGCTTTAGAGGTAAATAAATAAATAACCGCTACACACTCAACGGCCCCCATTAGGATACTAATATCCTGTGTCGGGGGTCCGGAAACATTCACAATGACAAGGGCAAATACACCCAGACCGGAAAATATGCTTGCATGGTCAATACAATACATATTATGCTCCGAGCGGGAATCGAACCCGTGACCTGTGGCGTTTAAGGTAGGTTCGCTACCGCTGCGCCACAACGGTAAAGAAAAGATGAAAGAGATAAAGAAGATAAATGAAAAAGAAAATAAGTTAAGTCTCCCGTTATAAATATTTATACATATTTATAAATGGACGCAAATAAGCAATACCATGTTAACCCACAAAATTGATAAAACTGAGTTATATATGCAGAAGTGTTGGTAAATGGCTGAAGAACATTTTTCTTTAATATTTGTAGGGTTTTAAGCTTTAAAACTTCTAAAAAGCCATTTTTTAAACATCCGATTTATGTATTATGTTAAACGTTTTGGGTTATATTATATACGAAATATGCAGTTTGTATACTTATTTTTGTGAAAATAAGTAAAATAACTTACATAAATCTGAAATTGCCAAAAACTTGACCAATACATAAAAAAATTCATATAAAGAAAGTTGTTCAAAATTTTCAAACGCTTCTTTCTCGAAATGACATTCGTGTGGGTTAACATGGTATTGCTTATTTGCGTCCAAATAACCTTTTCAATAAACAATATGTGACTGACATTTAAAAGGCCATTTAAAACTTTTTATCAATCCACATAAATTAAAGGTGCCAGTATATTTAGGTTGAGCTATCAGAAACAGAGCTTCTCAATTGGCCATACTTATAAGGTTATAAGGCACGAATGTTAAACAAGTCCTGAGCAAATAGCCATAGAGAGTTTGCCCTGCAAACAACTACTGTTCAAAATAACCCATTCTATATAACAAACTATATAGACGCCTATTGATTGAAAATGATTTTGGTGATTGGAAGCTAATTACTCAAATATTTGTGTGTTTTGTTGAATTTATTGGCATTTATATAATGGACGCAAATAAGCAATACCATGTCAACCCACAAAATTGAAAATACTGAGTTATATATGCAGAAGTGTTGGTAAATGGCCGAAGAACGTTTTTCTTTAATATTTGTAGGGTTTTAAGCTTCAAAACTTCTAAAAAGCCATTTTTAACCATGCAATTTATATATTATGTTAAACGTTTTGGGTTATATTATATACGAAATATGCAGTTTGTATACTTATTTTTTGTGAAAATAAGTAAAATAACTTACATAAATCTGAAATTGCCAAAAACTTGACCAATACATTAAAAAAATCATATAAAGCAAGTTGTTCAAAATTTTCAAACGCGTTTTTCTCGAAATGACATTCGTGTGGGTTGACATGGTATTGCTTATTTGCGTCCATATGTATAATACATATATTATATTTAAAAATGAACTCACCAAGTCTATATAGGCCAAAATTGAGCATTTTTTTTATTTGATGACGGTTTGCACACAAGCATACGGTACGCCTGATGGTAACCAGTCACCACAACCTATGAACGCACGCGATACTTGAAGTATCACATGCGCGTTGCTAACCCAAGAAACAAGAAGGAAGGGGTGGTCAGAAAAAAGGAAGGAAATAGAGGGGTGGGAGATTGGGTCTCCGGCACTCTCACTCATCGCACGAAATGCAACAGTACTTACTGATACTGTTACTTGACGCCAATTTTCTGTGAGGGTGGTACTTCCCCGGTCCAAGCGGCCCATTTGTGCTGAGAGGAGCATGGATCTACTACCGTAAAAATGACCACTAAGCTAAGACTCTTGTTTATACCTTAATTACATTTTTTGGGTCTAGATGAAGTGCTTGGGAATCTTTCCATCATACCTAATCTGCTGAACAGCCTTTAAAGCATTGCAGGATAGAAAGAAAAATAACTGGTTATAGGAATAACACAATATATTACAATCAGGTGACCTAAACTGACCACCATTATAATACATCAAATTATTTTTATTAGGTAAGCGTCTGACAACAAGTAATTTATTATATCAGAGGCCGTAGGCCACTGACATTGATTTAAAGTGGTTTAGACATGGTAAAATATAGCCTATCCTGTATTAAAAAAGGTTCAAAATCGTTATAAATAAGCTTAACACACATTTATAGCAAACAGTTTAAAAAAAATCCTAATTTCGTAAGAATAGAGTTCAAAATCGCATGAGTGGGTGTGAGTTAAAGGTCCCAATAGTTGGACTCCTAGGAGTTGTCAGCGTGATTTAGTGACGATGGGGAAAATGAAAAATTGTTGTACCGGGCTACAAATCATACGGACGCCTATTGGTTCAGTGACGAAACGTTAGGTGAAAATTTAGTGCCCGTTAGATATGAGGCGATTCGTTCGTTCTAAGAGATTTATCTTCTACAATTTATTCTACCTGCAGTATAGTGTTAAGTTTTAAGACAATATAGAACTGCAACAATCGGTTTCCATAAATCTTGATGTTTCTCACAAGTTATTCTTATAAGTTTAATCTAGAATTGAAACGACAATGTTCTTCTTCTTGCTAGCATTATTCCCAGTATTTTGCCCAGGGTCTGCTTCTAACTCTGAGACGGATTTGACAGGTGACTACTTTTTTAACAGATTCTTGGCGTCGAAATGTGACGACCCCATCGCCCTCTGTTGGCATAACCTCTGTCACAGCAGAGATTATTCCACCAGTGCAGTCAGTCACACTGGTGGTAGGTCTTTTGTTGCAAGGTGCCGGCTAGGTAGGTACCACCGCAGTGTCAAATATTCTGCCGCCAAATAGTAGTGCTTAGGCATTACTGTGTTCCGGTTTGAAGGGCACTGTAGGCTAGTGAAATTACTGGGCAGGGGAGATTTAAGAATCAATATCTCGAGGTTGGCAACGCGTGAGTGGCAACTACTAATGGTGCTGCAAGCGCTCATAGGCTATGGCAGCCACTTACCATCAGGTGGGCCGTATGCTTGTTTGCCAACTTGTAACATAAAAAAAAAAAGATTTCCATCTGACCTGATAATGATATTAATCAGTTGTTATGATAACAATCAGGACCGACAGCTACTAGACGCGCGTTAGTAATTGCCTCCACAGATGCTGGGAGGGCTGGTTCATTTTTCGCCCCAAGAATCGGGATTGCGATTCAGCGGGGAAATGCAGCTATCATTCTTGCCACAAATCTCAGTGGACATTATTTGTACAGATTAATTATTTTAAGATATAGATAGTATTGAATTGTAAATATGTTGCAAAATACTTCTCATCACATAGTACAATGGAAATAGTTAAGAAACTACAAAGAGTAAAAATAAAAATGTAACAAAAACAATGATTACAAGTTAACATAAAAAATAGATTGAAAGTCATAATCATCACTGGCTAGCGGATAATGGGATTTAATAGCCAAGGCTATGTTGGAGCATAACAATAGCGGTTATTAATCATATTAAAGATTAGTGGCCTCCACGTCAATCAAGAATCTATTCCAAGGGAAAAAATATAGGAGGATAATGAAAAACTGCGTCGGCCATTTTTTGGATTTTTCTTTTGACGAGCTACCATTTTAAAATTATGCTCATATTATACACTTTGTAGTTTTGCGTTGAAGCTGCTTATCTAGTTTCTCTCTTACATATATCCAAAAAATGTGATCGACGTCCAGAATAATCATTAACGTATAAACTTGGATAGCAATATTTTTTTATGTTACTAAGTTGGTTGTAAGCAGCTCGCCTAATGGTAAGCGGTTGCCGTAACCTATGAGCACTTGCAACATTAGTAGGTGCAACTCACCCATTACGAATTTCGAGATATTGGTCCCTAAATCTCTTTTGCCCAGTAATTCCACTAGCCTAATGCCCTTCAAACCGAAACACAGCAATGCCAAAGACACTACTGCTTTGCGGTAGAATATTTGACACTGCGGCGGCACCTACCTAGCTGTCATCTTGCAATAAAAACCTACCGCCAGTGTAAAATTTAAAATTATTTAGTAAGTTATTTCTCATTACGAATCTTTAAGAAATAGATGAGTGATAAGGATTTAAGGAATCCAAACGAGTTGTCGAAGCAAAATTCTTATTCTGCTCCGAACATTTTCACTAAGTCTTAAAATAAATGACTACAATTTATTAATTTAACGCCATTCCTATCTGTCATGTACTTCTAATCAGTCTTGCGGTCTCCCAGCATGACTGGCTTAATTGCCGTCCGATCAGTCACTTTCTCAATAAATAACGGAGGCTGTAACGTCTATTAGTGCTTATTGCTTTAGAAGTTTAAGCTTGAGTGGTGAAATTGATTTAGGAAATTGAAATACTGCTATTAATCTTTCACAATTTTCACACTGATCTTTTTTTAGAACCACATTTTAGACTGCCATAATCTTTGTTGCTTTTATAAATATAATAATAATAAATAATAAATAAACGCTACACACTCAACGGCCCCCATTAGGATAATTATATCCTGTGTCGGGGGTCCGGAAACATTCACAATGACAAGGACAAACACAACCAGACCGGAAAACATGCCTGTACGATTAATACAAACATCTGCTCCGAGCGGGAATCGAACCCGCAACCGTCGAGGCTTAAGGCAGACTCGCTACCCACAACGCCACAACGGTGTCAAAATATGTAAATGAAAGGTGCTGGTACCGAGTCTGCTTTGAGCTGCGACGGTCGTGGGATCGATTCCCGACAACAGATATTTGCTACAAATACCTGTGTCGGCCAGGTCGTTTGTCCTTGTTGGTCTCCCCATCGTGACTCGGAGAACACGTTAAGCTGTCGGTCCCGGTTTTTATCATAACAAAAATTCTGTACAAAATATTTTCAAAACACAATTACTAAAAGCGCGCTATCGATATTCTTGAAATAATTAGATGTGGTATCGGTAGTATTTTTAATTTTACCCATTTTATAGCTCATTATAAAAAAAAAAATACTCGACATTTTTCAAATCCCCAACCCGATGGAGCTTAGGGTTGAAAGGTTTAACGACACAGAATAGGCGTTAATTTGAGCCAGCGGGCTCTAGTGTCTTTATCAGCACTAATATAATATCGTTGACAGAATTTTCTCCATTTATTTGAGAAATAATATAAAAGTCATATGGGAAAACCTCAAATTTTATTATAGGAATATTGTTTTTTTATGTCAGAGGGGGCAAACGGGCTCACTTGATGTTAAGTGATTAACGCCGCCCATGAACATCTGCAACACCAGAGACCATGCAGATGCATTGCCGACCTTTCTTAGGATACAACTGGTTATACGTTGGCTGACCTCGAAACACGGAATACGAGCAGTCACTTCACGAGTTTTACACCAACGCATGGTTCTACCCAACCAGGTGGGCCTTCTTTAAGCCCTACCACCAGCAAAAGTCAATAGAGTTACGAACAAATCGAATAATCACACAAAGATAATTCATTTTAATTTGTAGTTTGGTCGGTAAGTGGTATATTTGGTACAAAATAAAGCATATATTCCAATTAATTATTTTCTTTTCAATAAAACTAACTGTCACACTAAGAACAAGAGTGAACAAAGTCCACGATACCTCTCCATCTTAATTACGTCTACGTGATCGTTGAGGGCGTAATTATTTCTCCCTTTACGTTATTTTCCTCTTATCGAAGAAAAAAGGAACCGAGAAATTCAATCACGGCGTCTATGATGTGAATAATTTCAATCGGACCAAAGCTCTAATACCGGTTCTTGTAATTATGAGATTGAAAGAGGTTCTACTATTTCACTAATCCAGTTACGTTATTTGTTATAAATAGACACCCATAATTCGTAAGCTATAATATTGAAGACTATTTTTATTTATCGACACCGTTGTGGCGTTGTGGGTAGCGAGTCTGCCTTTAGTCTCGACAGTTGCGGGTTCGATTCCCGCTCGGGCAGATGTTTGTTAAAATTTCTGTCTCGGTCTGGGCGTTTGTCCGTGTGGGTCTCCCCACCGTGCCTCGGAGAGCACGTTAAGCTGTCGGTCCCGGTTAATATCAATAAAATTTGATAATAGTCGTTAACTCTTGATAAGTAAATTGCTCTTATCCAATGAGTTACTGGTTCGCCCTTAGGGTTGCGAGGGTCAGATGGCAATCGCTCCGTGTAAAAACTAGTAACCTGTCAAATCCGGATAAGAGTAATAAGCAGACCCTGGGTACATAAAATACCGGGAATAATGCTATGATGAAGAAGATTGAAGACTATTTTTATGTATATAATTATATTAATGGCTTACAATGTTTTCTATTATTGTTACATTATCATATTTGTGACCGATTGTCCTCCTATTTAAAAAAAAAAAGCAAGATACCTGACTTGTAAACGCCCAGCTTAAACCCTTAGATTTAATAGTATTAGAAGGATTTTTCAAAATTCAGCCCTTAAAGGGGTGAAAAGGGGGTTAAAATTTTGTATGGAAATCTGTAATTTATTAAAAATATTAAAATTATTAACTGCCAACTAGATATGGTCAATTTATTAACCTTCAAAAATTTAAGCGTTAGACTATAAAAAAGAGTCAGTACCAGATTAATTATAAGCTATAGATAATAACCTAGCTGCTATATAATAATTACTAGCTTATGCCTACGGTTATGGTTACACCCATGTTAATATAACTATAGTCAATAATATATATATATTTTTATTTTTAGGTGTTACTTTACTACTGTTACGGATAACCTTATCACAAGGGAATAAGGTTCAAAATCGCATGCTACTCTCTTTGTTTACTTCCTCGACCATCGCGTGGGTTCTAGAAAGATTTATTCTCGAAACGTGTAGTAGTTTCGCGGACGGAACTTACTCGATCCCGTGTTCCGCGTTATATAAGCGGCCCGGCGCGTCGACTGAGTCATTCAGTTCTGAGCTACGAGCGAAGAAACTACAAGTGATACCAGTGAACAAGTGCGATTATTAGTGACCTCGGCTATTCCTTTTGGACTGTGATTGACCTGCGTTTTGGACCTGTGATTTGTGAAGTTCTGTGTGTAATCTAGACCTCAATAACGTCTTATTTAGACCCATCAGGTGTTTGTTTCCAAATCTACGAACCCCAGCCCGTAACACTACTAATGCCTGATTCGTTCCTTAAAACAAAAACTATTCTCAAAAATATTTTGAGTACAATTTTCTTTCTAAAACAAATTCACGCAAATTGTTAATTGATAGTAAACGTTAAACTTTTCCGTTGTATCGTATGTTATGTCTACTTTCAAGATAGTACGAATAATTATTAAAGCCAATGTTGCAATAATTATAATTGTGTTTCCTATCACAACATGCCAGAATGCCTTGATTAGCTATTGCTTATATAGACCAGTTGCTTCATATACGCTCAAGCATAACGCAGCTGTCATCTTAGCGATGTGCACGTAACTATAAATTGCTTCGTCAATTCCAGACCGAAACACGAGGCTTAACCGGCGACGCGCCTTCGAATACTAACAACGCTATATTGTATACCGAATTCGATACATTCCACTTAAGGCAAAACTAAAACGACCTAACAGCCACCCAACTTCAAATCGAACTAGCTTTTTTCGACTAAATAATAAAGTTTATTATTCATTAGCCGAATTTCACTTCGTTAGAGTAACCTTTATCGATGAAGCCTTCGCTTCTTGGGGACGAATTAATTCAGCATGTAACCAATCTCTCATTATGGGAGGCATGTTTTTGAGAGCAAACAATTGGGTTCTCTATGTCGTATGATATAAGGATGATATTAGTTTGATATTATACGAAGGCACAAAGGCAAATGAAGTATGTAACTATCCACACGTGTTGGGTGTTGTCAGGTGTGATTAACAGCGATGCCGCGTTGAATTAAATCCGTATCATAATTTCATGTGAAGTGGTGAAGTGAACGAGCTTAACGAGTAACAGTGGTTAATTATGTTGACTTTTAAGGAAGATTATCTTTATATATTTTTCATTACACAAAAGTGGTAAACCAGCGTAACGAGACCCCTGATGACAAAACCGTAGTTTATATTTTTTAGTTTATGTTTAAATTCCCCAGTAGAAGTATGCTTC
The DNA here is from genome assembly GCA_023373885.1 of Hestina assimilis. NCBI lineage: Eukaryota > Metazoa > Arthropoda > Insecta > Lepidoptera > Nymphalidae > Hestina > Hestina assimilis. The sequence goes on from CM041744.1 coordinate 15,116,567, forward strand.
TTATAGATTACTGTTGCGTTTCGTCTGATGACTGAGAGAACCGGAGGCCCAACCTTCCACAGCCTCCACTTCCTACTTTATTCATTTCTCATCCCTTTCCTCCCTTACGCAGCAGAAACATCACCGTGCATTGTTAACTGAGATTAAAGCTATGATGGGAAGGAGACGGAGATCAAGGCGAAGACAGATTAGGAGGATAATCTAGGTGAAAATTTTGAGATTCGACACTTACATTTATATTGTGACTAGCGGGCCCAGCAAACGTTGTCCTGCCCCGAAAAAAAACTGGAACCCGAGAGCAGCGCCCTCTACCCGGTGAAAGTTTTTCATTGACTAATAAGGCTATTAAAAAGCAGGGGTTGGTGATAAAAAAGTGAAAATTTAGAGTCGTATGTATTTTTCAATGCCACATAATAAAAAAATTTTATCCAAAAAATAAAATAAAAAAATTTGGGGTGGACACCCCTTATCACTGAGGAGTTTGAAAAATAGATAGTAGCCGATTCTCAGACTTACTGAATATGCATAAAAAAATCATAAGTCAAGCCGTTCCGGAGGAGTATGGGAACGAACATTGTGACACTAGAATTTTATATATTAGATATGCATCAGTTCTATAATATAAAGATTATCTCTTTTTTTCGATAACTTAAAGAGTATCTCTTTTTTCCAAGTGTAGACGGCCCAGTCATGCCGAAATACAAACAGTATTTCTCTTTCACTGCAGCTTTAAATTATTATTTTTGTTCTAAAAACATGCCAGTGTTTAGTGGTGCCTTTTATTGTAAGTGGCCGGCTAGGTGGGAACCAACGCAGTGTCACATATTCTACCGCACAGCACAAAGGTTTGAAGGACACTGTAGCTAGTGAAACTTCTGCGCAAAGGAGATTTAAAACCAATATCTCGAAGGTGGTAACGCTTGAGTGACACCTCATAGGCTACCATCAGATGGGTCATATGATTGCTTGTCAACATAAAAGCTGAAAGATTGTTTTTTGAAGCCTCTGTTGTATATGGAGTACGTGTTAATAAAACGGCTTATGCATGACAACTGATTCTTTATTATTTTATATTTAACTACCCACAATAATTAGTAATTATACTTATACCTACAACACCTCAATAGCACAACGGTAGAAGGGCCGACTTCGCTCCGTTAACGCGAGAGTCGAGGGTTCGAACCTGACCCCCTTAGGCGTCGTACCCATTCCTAGCGCAAGCTTCGAGCTTATTTGGAGGGCAATAGGAATATTAGTAATGCCTTGACAAAGCATTGCTAATATTCTTTAAAAAAAAAAAAAAAAATATATATATATATATATATATATATATATATATATATATATATTGCTGTAATGATTATAGTTTTACTTTGTGTATAACATTTGAATACATTTAGTTTGGCACATAAATATTAGTCACCTTTACATTTTATTAATGCCTTTAATCATCGTTTTAACGATTCTTCATAATAAAACAGTTTTATCTACAAATTGCTTGACATTAGCACGCGTGCCTTTAATCTTGTCTCTAATTAAGGCAACAGTTGAGTTTTGGGCCGCAACAAATTTGTTACATTTTGCGTCTCGTGTTGCCAACAAGACGATTTGTGGGTAACGCGTGACATTGTGCGGTCGCGTTATGTTGCCAAAGTAGGGTGGATTTGCAAAATGTGTTTAAAATTTCATCACTACATGGTATAAAACAAAGTCGCTTTCTCTGACCCTATGTATGCTTAAATCTTTAAAACTACTCAACGGATTTTGATGCGGTTTTTTTAATAGATAGAGTGATTGAAGAGGAAGGTGTATATGTATAATAACATCCATTAAATAGTAAAGAAAAAAAAATGTGATGTCGTAAATAATTACGGCCACGGGCAGTAATGAATATATCAAAAGTACTGGATCGATTTTAATCATTTTTTCAGTGACATAGGCTATATATTCTATAACCGTGCGAAGCCGGAGCGGGCCGCTAGTTTATTTTATAAAAGGAGACTCATTATAGTTACTTTAGTTTCATAGTGATTTAGGAACCTGTTTTTTGTCATATCGAAAATCAAAATGTTATCTTTCATGAATTTAAAATTGTACCTTTCCAGTCAATTCAAGACATATTCTGTTCTGAAAGAAAAATAATAAAACGAAATTTTAGTCACAATACTTTTGCACGGGGTGCTATTATTAAAATAAGGTATGTCAAGTGCGATTTTTTAATAAATATATACATGAAAACTTACCCTTGATCGCGGCCGTGAGCCCTGTTGATATTCAGGACCTCGACCCTGCAAAAAAAAATAGAATCATATTCAAAATACATTTTATTTGAGTAGACTATATAACCTTTGATACGTCATAATATTTGACACATAAAATTATTACCAGATTGCTTTTTTATACAACAAAAGTTGGACAAAAACGTACGACCCACCTGACGCTAAACAGTCAACTTATAGACGCCACCAATCTGACCTCTACAACCCCAACGGCAAATCAGTAACATATTGAATAGGAGATAATTACTTATCGAGCATTACAATTATTATCAGATTATAGCCTCTTTTGTTTTTGATTGTCCTAATTTACTGCATAGAATTGGATTAAGAGTACCCAGGTATAATGCACGAAACCTCATTAATAATAAGCAAATCTTTCAACAAAGATTTGATGAAAGTAACTTAGGTAAGGCCGCACCTATAAATAGAATAATAACTGCTTATAATAAAGTATTTCAAAAAGCTGACTTAGATATTTTTCAACAACCTATTATAACTTTTAAACGACAATTTAAAAAATATTTAAAAGCTTAGCACTACCTCTTTCACCTTCTTATTCCTCTCGTTCTTGTTTTTTTTTTGTAATGTTGAGAATATGTTGTTTTTTGTTTATATAGTTCAAGCAGACTGATTACATTATTTACTTTGATTTAATTCATTCATTTTGTTAATTATCATCTTCTCCATTATTTTTATAATAATTGTTTAAAAAATGTATTTCTATCTTTAAATAAAAGTTATTTATTGTTATCTTAATAAATTTAATTACTTTAACCTTTTTTCATAACTTACAAAGAATGTTAATTTTCCATTGTTATAAATTAAATACGAAAAAAATAAAAATGCATGTTAAGTTAGCCTATAATTGGGGTATACAATTTATGTCATAGACCGATATGTACTATAGCAATAAGAAAAGAATTGTATACAACGTTGGCTTCCTATTAAATAAATAAATATTGATGTCGGGACCGACAGCTTAACGTGTTCTCTGAAGCACGGTGGGGTGACGAGATCGATACTTATATACTTACATATATAATAGGATATAACTGATTACTGTAAAAATCTGTATGCTCGGATCACGTTAAAGGACTACAGCTAATTATTACCCGTGATCATTGAGTTCAAATTGTTAAAACTTTACTTTTACCACAGACCGTTGAAGTCTGCTGTTTTTTATTATGTTATTTATTCAAATTATATTGTTAAAAAAAGTTACTTAAAAATATTAAGTTAAAAAGTTCGACGATGGAAAAAATGGTATGAGAAATTGAAGACAACTGACCCTGTAGACGCCTTGAGAGTTAGCCCTCAATATTTCTTTTGTACCTCTCGCCTTGTAGAGGAAATTGGATACTTTATTACGTTCCCCTCGCTCGGTAAACCCTTTTAGATACAGGAAAAACTTTTTCAAGATGAACTTGTCGACTAAATTAACTTTAAACGAAATAAGCATATTTTGTTTAATGAACCTCCGAAAGCCGCTACATATTTTTCACTTTCTTTCCAACCCTTAATTTATTACGTAAAATTTTGTTAATAAATTCGACTGAAGTATAAAATTATACATGACTAAATTAAGATATGCCAGTGCGTAATGTTAATATTAACCTTAGATTATGAATTCAAATCTGGAAAAACTTGTCTGAGTTTTGAAGTAAATCCTAACAGTCATGTAAGGAACTCTGAGTTGTATATTCAATTGATATAATGTAATTCAGCGTAGGATGTTGAGAAACTTCCTCAACGACAGAATTTAGGCAATGGTTTAGCCAATGGTGGTCCGAAGAATCAATTTTTTTTAAAATGCTGTATGCATTGATAATATTCTTTAAAAAAACTTACACTATAATACTTAGTACTAAGTAGGTTTTTAACTTCTAAAAGAAAAACTAAGTGGTTCCAGCTCGAAGTAGATGTTTGTATCGACCATACAGGCATTTTTTCCGGTCTGGTTATCGACACAGGATTTAACTACCCTAATGGAGGCCGTTGACTGTGTATCGTTGATTTATTATTTTAGGTTATAGGATAGTGCATAACGGTTACTAAACCTGATGTGTAGTGATATACCAGATGGAGCGCGCCTTTTTTTTATGTTAAAATTGGCAAACAAGCATACGGCCCACCTGATGCTAAGTGGTTGCCGTAGCCTATGAGCGCTTGCAGCACCATTAGTAGGTGCCACTCACGCGTTGCCAACCTAGAGATATTGGTTCATAAATGTCCTCTGCCCAGTAATTTCACTAGCGTACAGTGCCCTTCAAACCGGAACACAGTAATGCCTAAGCACTACTATTCGGCGGCAGAATATTTGACACTGAGGTGGTACCTATCTAGCCGGCCTCTTGCAACAAAAGACCTACCACCAGTATGACTGATTGCACTGGTGGAATAATCTCTACTGTGACAGAGGTTATCCCAACAGCGGGCAATGGGGTCACATCCCGACGCCGGTACCACCAGTATGACTGATTGCACTTTCCTAAAAGATGCCTATTCACTCTTAATCTGAAGGTACCTACATATTATGTATTAAGATAAAGTAATGTACTTCTATAGTCCTTCAGACTTTCCAACATTCAAAACAATTTAGCGAATGCGGTTAAAGGAGCTGCTTATTTCAATTGCCGATAGTCTCAGCAAGATGTGAATTTAGAAACTTGTCGAGTTAGCACGCGGTCTGCGGTTTTGTTACCTGTTTAGTTCACCTGAAGGCTCTTTGGGGTTAGCGGATTAGTTATGCAGAAGTTTCTACGTAATGGTCAGCTGGTAGTTTTTAAGACTTCAATTTGTGTATAGTTTGTTTTCTCTCGTAAACAGTTTTGTTCGGAAAGTTCTGTGTTCTGAACCAATATGTATTTTTTTTTTTATGTTAGAAGTTGGCAAACAAGCATACGGCCCACCTGATGGTAAGTGGTTGCCGTAGCCTATGAGCGCGCGGCACCATTAGTAGGTGCCACACACGCGTTACCAACATCGAGATATTAGTTCTTAAATCTCGTCCGCCCAGTAATTTCACTAGTGTACAGTGCCCTTCAAACCGGAACACAGTAATGCCTAAGCACGGTGGTACCTACCTAGCCGGCCTCTTGCAACAAAAGACCTACCACCAGTGTGACTGACTGCACTGGTGGAATAATCTCTGCTGTGACAGAGGTTATTCCAACAGCGGGCGATGGGGTCGTCGCATCCCGACGCCGGAAAAATAAATATTGTTGTGATATTTTTTTATGCCAGCGAAGGCAAACGGACAGGATGCTCATCTGATGCTAAGCGATCACCATCTGAATACCAGAAGAACATCTGCAATACCGGAGGGTATGCAGGTGCGGTGCCACCATTTATAAAATACAACTGGTTATATGCTGGCTGATCTCAAAACGTGGCCGACGTGCAGTCACTTCACGAGTTTTCACCAACGTATGGTTGTAGCCAACCAGGCAGGCAGTACATATATGTCTTAGAATTTCTTCCACGACATGCAGGTTTCTTAACGATGTTTTACTTTACCGCTAAGGACGAGATAAATTTGAAACAATAATAATGATTAGAAATATACATATGGTATAGAATATCCACGTTAGTAACCAGTATTCGTACATTTCGTTTCGTTTGACGTGTGTGAAGTGAAAGCCCAGAGATTTTTTTAAATTACTCTATCCTATATAAAATAGGACCCTTATGGGATATATATATGGGACCCTTGCATGAGTATGATGACATCTAAAGTTTTTTGTCAAATAGATAACTTGTTTTATGAAAATGTTATAACGAGAAGATAAGCATTGGAACGTGAGTTATTGTCCATAATTCTTGATACATCTTTCGGCGTTTTATAAGAAATTGCTTCAAAGCAATCAGACAGAATTTTCGCTAAAAGTCTTTTCAATCTTTGTCAATAAAAAACTAAAATTAATAAATAAATGTTCATTGGGATTAAAATAGTTACTACGAATTCTTTATTCAATAGCATTCTTTGTCATTCTTATCAGAGTTTATTCTATCTATACACAACCAAACTGTCTCCACCCTTATTGAATTCGAAACAACTTACAAACTTTTACAGGGGAAATGGCGGTTTGAAACTTTCCCTCTATAAAGACAAAACTATTTGATGTCGGATAATTTATGCAAGCCACCCGCAAACTATCAAGATATGACAGAAATTGGGGGTAAACTTTGTCAAAAACAAGCCCCGTTCCAGTTTCGAAGGTTCCCATTCTTATCATCATATTATCTGTATTCAAATTAAATTTGTTCATTGTTATCTAATTGTTATATTATATACTAATTCAATAGATTATATTATATTTTATTTTTATTTTATTTTTATTTTATTTGGGACAACAAACAATTACATGTTATATCTTAATAATAGTCTAGGTATCAAATAATGTAGTTATACATGTAACCAACAACATTATCCACATGTTAACAATGTAGTATACTTAATAAAAACAACAACAGAGAAGCTAAATAAAAAATGGAAAAAAGGATACTATAAATATTTCTAAAGTTACTTAAATGCTAAGAGTATTAAGCTTTTTGATATTTTTCTTAAGGCTATATAGTGACAGCGCAAAGATGTCTATGGATGAAAAATGTTTGTTATAGTTTACAACTAACTGACGTATAGGTGAACGCAGACCTGCAATTGTGCGACAACTATTCTCCGCAAAGAACTTATTTTTTCTCGATGTACGTCTGTGCGCTGTGCGAGGCACAACGTAGTTGAGCTTATTTATTATATCTATACAGTCTATAGTGCCATTACATAAGTTATACAGCAGTGTGGCTCCCAAAATCTCTCTTCTTTTATCAAGTTTTACTATTCCATATTCCTTAAGAAGGTCCGTGTAAGATGGATGGTTATTTACATTATAGCGGTAATGAAAATGAAAATGCATAGCCTTTAGATATTTGTATTGTACTTTTTCTATAATTTCTTTATATTTATTAAAATAGGGATTCCAAACAGGTGCAGCGTATTCGACCTGTGGTCTAACAAGTGTGTTGAAGAGGTGCAAAAAGGTAGAGGGGCGATTAAAAGATCTTTTATGTCTCATTATGAATCCATACATTTGGAATGCTTTGCTGACTATCTTATTTATATGTACATCGAAATGGAGCTTAGAATCCATAATTATCCCAAGGTCAGACAGGGAGTCTTTAAATGCCAGCGAAGTATTAAATATTGTGTAATTATATTTTATAAGGTTAATGTTCTTGGTAAATGTTATATACTGGCACTTGGATATACTAAGAAAAAGCTTATTTCTGGTGCAATAGTCTGACAATCTTTTGATATCGTTCTGGAGTAACAGGCAGTCATTAGTATTACATATGGAGCGATAGATTTTTAAATCGTCAGCATAAAGTAGGAAGTTGGAGTGAAGGAAACATTCGTCAATATCATTAATAAAGAGCACAAAGAGTAATGGTCCGAGGATAGAGCCTTGAGGAACTCCAGAAGTTGCAATAATTGTTCTGGACTTAAATCCGTTTACTACAATATTTTGACTTCTATTAGTGATGTAAGAAGCAAACCATCGCAGGAGGTCTCCTCTTATACCGTTATACGCAAGTTTGTTCAGAAGTAGCTCATGGTCAACCTTATCAAATGCTTTCTGAAAGTCCGTGTATATCGCGTCTACTTGAACTTTCCTATCCATATTTTCAAATAAAAAGTTAGAGAATACCATGAGATTTGTGCAGGTGGATCTACGCTTCACAAATCCATGTTGCTGTTTTAGTATAAGATTGTGTATCTGCGGATAAACATGGTTATGTACAAGTCACTACATAGTATAAAACAAAGTCGCTTTCTCTGCCCTATATCCCTATGTATGCTTAAATCTTTCAAACTACGCAACGGATTTTAATGCGGTTTTTTTTAATAGATAGAGTGATTAAAGAGAAAGGTTTATATGTACAATAACATCTATTAAATTGTAGAAAAATCCTGTTATTTTTGAGGTTTCTAATGTGATGTCGTAAATAATTACATTTTTTCCGCTTACATTGCAACAAACGCAGGCTAAACCCTACAAGATTTATCAAAATAATATATTTTAACCCGTGCGAAGCCGGAGTGAGGCGCCAGTTATATATATATTAAATAATTTTAGAAATTCTTTTTCCAGGTATTACTAATATTCCTATTGCCTCTCCAAATAGCCTTGAAGCTTGCGCTAGGAATGGGTATGACAATAGCCGAATGGGGTTAGGATCGAACCCGCGACTCTCGCGTTAAGGGGGCGGTCGGCTCTGTTACCGTTGAGCTATTTAAGCTACAGCTACAATGTATAGTTAATTTAAATACACTGCTTGTAATAGGTCTGTGTGTTGGCTTATAGAAAACTAGCTGTGCCCATGGCTTCGCTCCCGTCGAATGAGACTGCCTTTTCCCACCAAATAACAGTAGTATTGCCCACTCAGACTTTTGTATTATTGATCGGCTTCTAAGTATCGTATCCTGATGTTATATGGACGCAAATAAGCAATACCATGTCAACCCACAAAATTGAAAAAACTGAGTTATATATGCAGAAGTGTTGGTAAATGGCTGAAGAACATTTTTCTTTAATATTTGCAGAGTTTTAAGCTTTAAAACTTCTAAAAAGCCATTTTTGCAATCATGCAATTTATGTATTTTTAAACGTTTTGGTTTATATCATATACGAAATATGCAGTTTGAATACTTATTTTTTATGAGAATAAGTAAAATAACTTACATAAATCTGAAATTGCCAAAAACTGGACCAATATATAAAAAAATCATATAAAGCAAGTTGATCAAAATTTTCAAACGCGTTTTTCTCGAAATGACATTCGTGTGGGTTGACATGGTATTGCTTATTTGCGTCCATATAGCCTATAGTCTTCCGCAAGAAATATGCTATCAAATGAAAAATAATTTCTCAAATCCGTTCACTAGTACCAGAGATTAGCGCGTTCAACCAAATAAATAAACGAATTCTTCAGGCTTTATAATATTGGTATAGATTAAATAAAATATTTCCACCCACCTCTGTTTCCAGTCTCATAGACAAGACAGGGTATCTGTCTAATGAAACGTTTTCTGATTCAGACTGGCAGCCGTATTGGAAAATTATTGTATATAATATTTATTAATATTATATTGTATTAATATTTAATGAAAGAATATATTTTGCTATTAGAAATAATATTTTCTCTATATTTCTTCATATCATTTATTGTTAATTTTTTCGCGTTAGCAGTACGAATAAGGTTTTTTAGTCATTAATAATTCTTAATGTTTACTCTTTTCTTCAATAAGTGGTAGTGGTTTCTTCAATAAGTAGTTGGAACTGCCAGTAAGCAAGTTCCAAATGTACATAAAAATAAACTTATCAATAAAGCCTATTATTCGTTAGAAGAATATTTTTCTGATAAAAATGCTTGGGACTCTTAATATTGCTGGATCTCATTCAAGAACCAAATTTTATATTAAAAATACAATTGTAAAAAACATATATTTGAAAAGAGTAACTGTCGAGTTTCTTGTCGGTTCTTCTCGATAGAATCAATCTTCCGAACCGTCGGTAGCGCTTGACTATTCAAAAGTACTCTTTAAAAGTCTACTTGAATAAAAATAATTTTGATTTTGATTTTGATTTTGATTTTGGTATTTGATGCTCTTATTTTAAGTTAATATATGTACTTTTATATTTTACAGCGTCATATGTTTTACAAACCGCATTTAAGGAAATCGTTTTACGAATCGTGAAACAATTGCATAGCGTTCAAGCTATTTAAAAATAAATTTGAATATCTATCACGTATTTTAGGTGGAGCTGAAGAAACCCTAGCATAGAAAATCGGCGTAAAGTAGCAGTATCAGTACTGTCACATGTCGTACGATGGGTGAGAGCGCTAGAGGCCCAATCTCCCACCGCCTCTATTCCCTGACTTTTCTCCATTCTCTTTCCTTCCCCCTATCCCTTGGTTCGGCAACGCGCACAATGATACTTGAAGTATCGCAAGCGCTCATTGGTTGCGGTACCTGTTTGTTATCAGGCAGACCGTATAATTCTTTGGCAATCGGTCTTGACATAAAAAAAAACGAATGTCGCTTATAAATTATGTAAATGTCAGAACAAAATTGGCACTTTCACCGAACACGAAGTAAATCACTTGAGAGCTGAACCATCAAAAGAAATTTAGCAAACAGCACGTTTTGTCACTATTTGTACAAAATTAGTGAATATATTCAACGTGTGGAAGTAAAATGCAAATCCTTTGAGATCGTTTCGGGACACGCGTTATATCGCCCACGGGTTTTCGTCGATAAGACGAGAATAACGGTCTAGCGAAAGTGTATCGAAATTCGGTTTTGTGTGGAAGTTATTACCACATTTTTTTCACACTATCACACGTGGAAAGAAGCACCTTAAATACATTTTTCTTAATATTTCAATTGTCAAATTATCATCTTTTTCATTATAAGTATCTCGCAAACAAGCATTTGGCCTGCTTTTTTTAATGTGCCTCAGTTGGAAAGCAAGCATATGATCCACCTGATGGTTACCACCGGTAAATGATTTGTCGTAGCTCATGAGCGCTTGTAATACCATAAATTTGTAGGTGTCATACACGCGTTGCCAACCTTGGGATAGTGGTTCTTAAATCTCTCTTGCCCAGTAATATGAATAGCTACAGTATCCTTCAAACTGAAAAACATTATACTGCTTTGCGGTAGAATAAGTGACACTGCGATGGTACCTAGCCCAGCCGGCTTCGCGCAATAAAAAGCCTACCATCAGTAGTTACTGCCTGATCGAAAGCATTTATTATCATACCCTTTTGACTAGCAACAACAATAAACAAGCTAAGAACAAGGAATATATTCTTATAAAGCAATAAAAAAGATGAAACCAAAGAATTATATATAAATGTTTGTAAACGATGTAATAACTCACTGATACTTCATTAGCAAAAATTACAAAAATATGAAATTTTACTGTAGTTTGAAGTTAAGAGAAATTATTGTATCCAAGCATCTTTTTGTGACAAATTAATAATAGAATAGATATAACAAAAGAATAACAAAATAATACAAAAAAATCTAAATGTGAGATGTCAATATCGATAAAGTCTGAAAAACTTCAATAACTAAACTTTGTTATATCAAATACGCCAGCGAAGATAGTTAATGAAGTAAAAAAATCGTGTTCAAACTTTATTTGGGAGTCAAATATTTCGTCTAAGTCAAGACGCGCTTGGACGCTTTCGCAATTCATTGAAATTGTATAGTATTTAAGTTAATATTTCAACAGAATAATGAAAGCTTCTGTCGTATCAAATATTATTAAAGACATTATTAATATATTTTACGTGAAATACGTAACAAAATGTTTACGACATTACGTGTGACTTCATTAAGATTTCTCTAATTAGGAATTCTCGGATATCACCTTCTCATTATAAAGTTAGCTTAAGTTAGTAATAAGTTTTTGGAAAGCAGTCTTGCATTTTTACAGTATTGCTTCGTGTCGGCCTGGCAAGAACACAGGATCTGCGAAAAGTAACACTATATGTATCTGCTGCGTTACGGTCCGCCTCATGGTAAGCAGTCACCGTGACCTATAAACGTTTGCGATACTTGAAGTATCACAAGCGGGTTGCCAACCCGAGGAACAGGGGGGAAGGGATGAGAAGGGAAAAAAAGGGAACAGAGGGGATGGGAGATCAGGCCTCCAACGCTCTGACGCATCGCATGAAACGCAACAATACCTATTGATATTGTTACTTTACGCCGATTTTCTGTGAGAGGCTAGTAATTACCCGGTCGAGCCGGCGCTTCTGTCCTGAGAGAAGCATGGCTCTACTACCGTTAAATACACACATACCGTTAAATATATACAATATATATGTCGGATCCAGTCATGAATACAGTATCTCAACGTATACAGCTATGAATACGGATATGGAACGAGAAGCGCGTCATTGCAATATTCGACAACGCGGCGAGCGCTTCCTACAGGCTACAGAGTCTTGACGAAAAGCTAATAACATTCATTCAGACACATTGATTACAACAGCCGAAGAGAGAAAGACGACATGGAACTATATTCATTGTACGAATACCCACTGGTAGGTACCACCGCAGTGTCAGATATTCTACCGCAAAGCAGTAGTGTATTTTGCATTGCCGTGTTTCAGTTCGAAAGACACTGCAACTAGTGAAATGGCCAAAGAGATTTAATAATCAATATCTCGAGGTTGGCAATGCGTTAGTGACAACTACAAAAACAAGCGCACATAGACTACCTGTCTTTGTATTGCAACTAGCTTTTCAATTTAGTCACATAAAAAAAATACGCTCACAATATTCCTGACGATAGCAGCAGGCAAAGACGTAGCGGTTCAACCTACATATATATAAAAGAATAATAAAAACAGTTTCAATACAAATCTGAAAATTTGCTCATGGGGTTTGAACTGTTTCAGACAAAGCCCTCGAAATGGTGTATAATATGAAAATCTCCACGTTTGATCTGAAGTCAACACTGACTTACATTTGATGTGGATATAGAAAATGTATTCGGAGAAAAAATCCTTTTTGTGGCTTTAAAGGGCTTTGATCGAATGTAATAACAATTCGCCCGTTCAAAGGAATATAAATGAAATGGTTATATGGATAAAATAATTATTTTATCACGATATTTTTATGTCAACATTTCGTTATTTACGTTACATAATGAATTTATGTTCAATATATACTGGTGTTTAGAAAAAAAAATTGCTAACCTTATCAACAACCAAATGGCGGGTTTATTTATTTATTTTTGTCATAATTCTTGTATTCTTGTATTGTTGAATCGGATAGACTTCCGGAATTACCACCATTAAGATTATGATGATGTGACAAAGGATCCTGAATATACAAGATGGAACTCCTCAAATTATATATCAACTAATTACCACATATTCTTCCACAAATATCTTAATAATATAGTATCAGACAGTCATGTAGAATGTATAATTTTCTTATAATACTAGCGGGTCCGGCAGACGTTGTCCTGCCCGAAAAAAATCTGGGACCCGATAGCAGCGCCCTCTACCCGGTGAAAGTCTTTGATTGACTAAAGAGGCTATTAAAAAGCAGGGGTTGGTGATAAAAAGTGAAAATTTAGGGTCGTATGTATTTTCAATGCCACATAATAAAAAAATAAAAATGTAAATTTTATCCAAAAATTAAAAATAAAATTTTGGGGTGAACAGCCCTTATCACTGAGGGGTTTGAAAAATAGATAGTAGCCGATTCTCAAACTTACTGAATATGCATTAAAAAATTCATAAGAATCGGTCAAGCCGTTTCGGAGGAGTATGGGAACGAACATTGTGACACGAGAATTTTATATATTAGATGTATAGATGTTTTATCGAATTTAGGTACTATTTTGTATTTTTGATTGAAAATGAGTCTTCTCCACCTGATGGTAAGTAGAAGTGGAGTCCACACGCGAAGGTGGCTAAATATGGTTGCAGAAGGCGAACTGTACTTGCCACCCCCGCCCTGCCTATCCGCAAGATGCCTCTTCACGCCTCGGTTGAAGGACCCCAGGTTTCACACGTAGAAAGAATTTAATTTTTTTGACGTTTTGTAATTGCAACTTCTTCTAGTTAGTTAGTAAAATATACGCATAATTTTACATAACGCTGATGACTTTTTTTTTTTCGAGCTCTTGGAGCGTGCTTTAAACAAGCATCTACACTTTAATACTCAAATTTCTGATGCTTTTAATACTTTCGTCAGCATTAACATAATACGTAGATTCTCATGAGTCATATTCTAATGAGATGCCGAGGAAAATATATGAGGAAACGAAGGTCGATGCTTTCGGATAACGAATTAAGATATGCTTACGTAACCTCGAGCTGGGTTGAATAATTTAACGAGATATTATAATGGATATTGTAAAAGTTATAGTTTAATCCGATTTATCTTAGAGGAATATTAATTAGCCTCACATTTTCATTATCATGAACAACAACAGTGCTATAGTTATTTTTGGAACGAATTCCTTATCGCAGGCTACACGCTCTGAGCGAATGGCAGCTACAACGAAAAGAAAACCGTAATAAGGCTTTTTTATGATTTTTGTCTGCTAAGAATTATATATGTATGTACAATATAGAGACACCGTTATGGTGTTGTGGGTAGCGAGTCTGCCTTTAGTCTCGACGGTTGCGGGTTCAATTCCCGCTCGGACAGATGTTTGTTATAATTTCTGTTTCGGTTTGAGTCTCCCCACCATGCCTCGGAGAGAACGTTAAGCTGTCGGTCCCGGTTGTTATCACATAACATCTGATCATAATCGTTAACTCTTGAGAAGTAAATTGCTCTTATTCAATGAGTTACTGGTTCGCCCTTAGGATTGCGGAGGTCGGATGGCAATCGCTCCGTGTAAAAATTAGTCAAATCAAATATATATATATTGTTTTCGTCCAGTTTATATTGACCTCTAGTAGAAATACTGTCAGAGCTATTTATGGAAATTATATCCATCTCTGGTTTTCTTTCCGTATAGAATTTTTTCTTCTTTATTAATTAATATTAATTATTAATATTTGGTAGATAGCGAAAAGATCTTCGTTCCTCCCGATACGCGTTTTGTTTTTATAATCAATAGAAGTTTCCCGATTCATGTATTGTGTGATCTATAATAGAATTGAAATAATTGGACCGTTAAAATGTAATGTTGACTAGTCCAATTTGAAAACCGTTATTTAAGGGATTGGAGGGTATGAATGAGAAGGGAGAAATTGTAGGGAATAGAGAGGATGGGAGATTGGGCCTCCGGCGCTCTCACTCATCTCACGAAACAACAATACCTACTGATACTGTTACTTTACGCCGAATTTCTGTGGCAGGATACTTCCCCGGTCGAATCCAACCAGTTGTACTAAGATTAGCATGGCTCTACTATTAATAAATTATTCAGGTCAAATGATTTCTCCTTGCGTGTTATAACGTGCATCGCTTGCTACAGGATGTTAATAGCACCGTTTAATGATAAGGACGTCGGTTATTTAGATGAGTCAATTAACCGGAGGCTAGATAATGACATTGAATTGGCCTAATTAGACCTCATTAAGTTCGGTCAACCGCCAGTGCCGATTTAATTAAGAAGTGTTTAGAAAAGCACGATATTTTGTTACACCAAATAGCTTAATAAGTAGAATACTTGAACTTTAGTCGAAGGCTAACATCTGAGAAAGTATTATTAAGTTAGTTTAGTGCATGATTTGTGTTTTATGATCTTCTCCTATTCTATGATAATTGAGCATGTATTGACCGCAAAAATAAGTTGGTAATTTCATAGTAATTATTAAAAATATATGAAAAAGCAAAGTTATGAGAGAAACATAAATATCACTAAAATTTGTAGACCTATCGTTCTCAAAATAAATGTGGTTCAAAGTTCTTTTCATGTTTTACAACCTAAATTTTTTTCAGAATTATAAATTCCATAGTTCAAAACTTAGAGTGGGGACACAATTTTTATGACTGGATGATGAGCTAATATCTCAACTAGTGACCTAATCCAAAAAGTTAAAATCAAACCTCCTTATTACTTTTTAAGAAATATCCAAAAATACCTAACACGTTGCCATACGCTGAATTTTTTTTGCAACCCTCAGTTACATGTATGGGATGCAATCTTTAATTTTTATAGGCGGACGAACATGACGAAATTATAAGAGTTCCATTTTTGCCAACTCTAAACTATACATTGCGACCGGAAATTGCTATGTGAATAGAGAGGAGAGCAAACAAGAGGGGGGAGTGAGTAGTAGTAGTAGCAGTAAGAAGTAAGCAATATAGATCTATTTCGACACATTCCTTATCTATAAGTGTTGAACACACAAAATATTCGTCTAAGAACCAATTTAACTTGGTACGAAACTTGTTTAAAGTTGTTGATGATCGCTCGATCCGACGCCCTGCCTTTTGCAGGCGATGTTATGGTGATCAATTTGGATCAATTTTCACAAATCTGTTTCGACATGTGTTTAAAGGTTTTGATATCCGGAAATGAACATATCAAATTTCCGTCATAAATTTTTCTCCTTTCATATCCCTTCTCACAAAAATTCAAATATCATCTTTTCAAAATATATTCTTTCATCAATTTCATTTAACAGCAAAATCAAAAGGATAAGGATTTCATATTTATATGTAAAGTTAGCTGCACCCAAGGCTTCACTCGCATTATTCTTTATTGTACGAAACCCTTATTCTTTTTCTAAACTAAAAGTAGCCTAAGCTACTCCTTATAACATCGTCTATCTGCCAGTGAAAGTCCCATTAAAATTGGTCCAACCGTTACGGAGATTAGCCGGAACAAACAAACAGACAGACTTTTAATTTTACTTTCATATGAATTTAGTGAAAAGCGTTTCGAATTACAAACACACTTCCATTTTATTCATTTGTATAGATATAGACGTAATGGTAAAGCGAGAAATACGCTCTGTATTAAAGAGTTATTATTAAAATCTGGATTGTTGCTCAAATTTATTAAACTTCGCAACACAAAGCAAACTAATAAACTTCAGTAATATTACATCTTAATATATTATTAAATGTAATATCCTACGCGTTTAGATGATCAAAGTTTATCTACAAAACAACATAATAATAACAAAGTAATTATTGGTTCTAGAAGATAACTTTTGTTATGTCGATTTAGCCGAGTTTAATTTAAACTGATAAATTTAATACTAACAATCATAATGTTGACGATTGCTGCCGCTGGGGCGTGCTGGTAACGAGCCTACTTTGAGCGTCTTTGGGAGCGGATGTTTGTTATAAATATCTGTTTCCGCCTGGGCGTTTGTTCTTGTGGATCTCTCTACTGTTTCTCGGAGAGCACGTTAAGCTGTCGGTCCCGGTTGTTATCACATAACATCTGCTAATAATCGTTAACTCTTGATAAGTAAATTGCTCTTATCCAATGAGTTACTGGTTCGCCCTTAGGGTTGTGGAGGTCAGATGGCAATCGCTCTGTGTAAAAACTAGTAACCTGTCAAATCCGGATAAGAGTAATAAGCAGACCCTGGGTAAATAAAAAAAAAATACCGGAAATAATGCTAGGACGAAGAAGAATCAAATTGTTGACGATCGCTGACGCTGGGGCGTGCTGGTAACGAGCCTACTTTGAGCATCTTTGGGAGCGGATGTTTGTTATAAATATCTGTTTCCGCCTGGGCTTTTGTTCTTGTGGATCTCTCTACTCTGCTTCGGAGAGCACGCTAAGCTGTCGATCCCGGTCGTTTTTATCTGATAATAATCTTTAAATATTGATAGGTAAATCACTCTAATTCAATGAGTTAATGGTTCCCCCTAAGTGTTACGGAGGTTAGTTGGCAATCGCTCTGTGTAAAAAATAGTAATCCGTCCAATCCGGATAAAAGTAAAAGTAAACTCTGGGTAAAATACCGGGATAGCGCTAGCAAGATGAACAATGTTGAATGTTACAATTACGTGGTGTTAAACTTTACAAAAATAAATTAAATCTAATAAATATTAAATCTAAAAAACGATTTTAATACAAACTTTGAACCGCCATTCCTATCCTTGAGAGGTGGAATTTTGCAAATGTTAAAACACGTGTTTCACACGTATTGACAGATCGCAAATAATAACCCAACCCAACGATCATTTCATGTTTTGTACAGTATTGTTAGATAAGTTGGTAATGACAAATTTTTTTTTTTTCAAGCCGCCCCTATTAGGATAGTAACATCCTGTGTCGGGGTCCGGAAACAATCACAATGACAAGGACAAATACACCCAGACCGGAAAATATGCTTGCATGGTCAATACAAACATATTATGCTCCGAGCGGAAATCGAAGATGCGACCTGTTTAAGGCAGGTTCGCTACCGCTGCGCCACAACGTCGTCAAATTTACGTCAATTTGTACGAGTATTTATCGAAGCCATTTTGATTCCCAGTCCCTCACAGCTAATCACCATCACTTTTAACACCTTCTTATCGCCAATATATTACCGCCTACACCTTATACAGACGTTGACAAATACAAAACGAAAGTGCTTTGGAAAAGTTTTCCACGTTAATAGAAAAACTTGGCGAAACTGGAACGACATTAATCACTTGTATACAACACTCGTGCCTTCAGAAGAACTTCACATCTCCGACACCTCACTCCAATTATTCATCTCGCCTAATTAGAAGACCGTGTGACTTTGTTATCATAGTAGTACAGAAATAGAAATATCACACTGGTTTTTATACATCTATCTTTTTTCTTTGAGACCGTTGTGGTTTGTGGGTTCCGAGTTAGCGAGTCTGCCTTTAGCCGCCACCGTTGCGGTTCGATTTCCGCTAGGACAGATGTCTGCGTTCATCTTGCAAATAGCTGCTTGGTGTGGGCCTCGAAGAGTACGTTGAGCTGTAGGTCCCGGTTGTTATCACATAACATCTGATAAATAATTGATACATCTTGATAAGTAAATTGCTTGTATCCAATGAGTTGGTGGTTCGCCCTTAGGGTTGCGAGAGTCAGACGGCAATCGCTCTGTATAAAAACTAGTAACCTTTCAAGTCCGGACAAGAGTAATAAGACCCTAGGTAAATACTCGTGTAATATCGGGAATAATGTAAGGAAGAAGAAGACATCTATCGGCGTCGGGATGTGACGACCCCATCGCCCGCTGTTGGGATAACCTCTGTCACAGCAGAGATTACTCCACCAGTGCAATCAGTCACACTGGTTGTAGGTCTTTTGATGCAAGAGGCCGGCTAGTTAGGTACCACCGCAGTGTCCAATATTCTGCCGCCAAATAGTAGTGCTTAGGCGTTACTGTGTTCCGGTTTGAAGGGCACTGTACGCTAGTGAAATTACTGGGCAGAGGAGATTTAAGAACTAATATCTCGAGGTTGGCAACGCGTGAGTGGCGCCTACTAATGGTGCTGCAAGCGCTCATAGGCTACGGCAACCACTTACCATCAGGTGGGCCGTATGCTTGTTTGCCAACTTGTAACATAAAAATAAAAAAATCGTATATTACATTAATGTTGTAATATTCGTCTTTAATTTTTCATGTAACATCTTATTTAGCAGTCATTCGCTCCTTGAGAAATAGTTAAGTATCGTTTTTAGAAATAACGCATAATAACTTTAATTTTCGAATGCAATTAACAGTAAGGATTTACTATTTTCAGCACGGTTCAAGCGGAAAGTCCTATCTTCGAGCACAATTTATCGTATGCGTAAATGCGTAATAGCAGTATTCATACTATTGCAGTGTACACGATCCACCTGAAGGTAAGCGGTTGTCGTAGCCTATTAACGCTTGCAAAACTATTCGCTTGTGCGTGTGGTTATACGTCATTATAAATGCCCTCCAACACTAAGGGAGGATCCTCCGACCAGGTGGGTGATATTGCCTGGCGGACCGAAGCCCCGACGACTTACGTTGGAAAGTTGTATATATACCTCAAGTGGGTAGAAAACTTTGATAGCGCGATTTAAAATCTTGACGTTCGGCGGTCGTCCGTATCGTTGCGTAGTATGCCCTGTAGGTGTCGTTGTAGCTTGATGCGACATTATGACAGTCTTGTCTTTCTATCGAGTTACGTCGTGTTGTGTGTAGATGTCGCTACAGTGCGTGTCACTCACGAGTCGCCAAACTCGAGATATTGGTTTTTAAATCTTTTTTGACCAGTAATTTCTCTAGCTATAGTGCCCTTTAAACCGAAACACTAATGAAAAACACACTACCTACATAGCAGGCCTCTGCCATCAGTAAATGGTTCTTGCAGTTTTTCCCTACTTCATGCTTTGCCATTCCTTCCGTCCCCAATAAAAATAAATTCCCTCTTCAATAAAAATAATATTTTCATTTACACTGTAGTTATAATAGTGCTCAAGGTTTACCTATTTAATCTACTAATCTATGTTTAAGGATACTTAGTGTGCATGAATTATCGAAGATCTTAATATTCAGCTGGGGCTTTTAGCGAACACGATTTGCATTATTCAATTAATCAATATTAAATTTCTTATGAAAATCTGTAGTTTTTTTATTTAACTAGGTTGGCAAGCAAGCATACGACCCACCTTATGGTATGCGGATGTCGTAACCTATGAGCACTTAACTTCGACATATTGATTCTTAAATCTCGATTGCTCAAGAGTTATAGAAGCGGAACCTATTGATTATTAACTTATTTCACATTTTTATTCTTATTAATGTTTTTTTTTCCAGTGGACTCAACTCATACATGCTAAAAGTGCAAAGACAGTTCAAAAGCTTATTTAGTAAGTTAATGTGTCTTAATTTGCACATATTCATTTTCCCTAGCATCATCCCGGCATTTTGCCTAAGGTCTGCTTATTACTCTTTATGCGGCTTTGACAGGATACTAGTTTTTACACACAGAGCGATATTATCAGATGCTATGTGATAACAGCCGAGACCGATAACTTAACATGCTCTCTGAAGCACGGTAGGGAGACCCACAAGGATTAGCGCCCAGATCAAAACAGATATTTGTAAGATCAATACACACATCTGCCTCGAGCGGGAATCGAACCCGCGACCAGTGGCGGATTTACCAGAAGGCTGAGTAGGCTGAGTAGGCTTCAGCCTATGCCTGCGGATTTTTGGGGCGGGAAATTTTGGGACTGAACTTTTTTTTTGCTACCTCATAGAGATTAAAAGATTTCTGCATGACGGTTTTCTGATGTTTTACAGGTGTTTCCTCTCGCACTTTTGTAGCAAACTTCCATATAATAGAATAAAACAGCTAGTTCTGTCACAGCCGAGATTATTCCACCAGTGCAATATGTCACACTGGTGGTAGGTCTTTTGTTGCAAGAGGCCGGCTAGGTAGGTACCACCGCAGTGTCCAATATCCTGCCGCCAAATGGTAGTGCTTAGGCATTACTGTGTTCCGGTTTGAAGGGCACTGTACGCTAGTGAAATTACTGGGCAGAACAGATTTAAGAACCAATATCCCGATGTTGGCAACGCGTGAGTGGCGCCTAGTAATGGTGCTGCAAGCGCTCATAGGCTACGGCAACCACTTGCCATCAGGTGGGTCGTATGCTTGTTTGCCAACTTATAACATAAAAAAATAAAAAAAAGTTCGCTGTCGCCCAACCAGTAATCGGCCTTTTGTTGGATTGTAAAAATAATCTACGACATGACAATTGTAGAGGAAAGGTGGTAAAAACCTTACAGCCTATACCTTAAAAATTTGTAAATTCGCCACTGCCCGCGACCGTAGAAGCTGAATGTGTAAATACATATATTATAATGTGTGACAGTGTTACCTTAGGAGCAATTTCTCTAGTTGATATTCCCATCTTTTCGTGATGTCGCAGCTGTACTGGGTAGATGATTTGGTAGTAATGTGATCCTATGTTGCGGACCAGCTCTTGGTTCTGCTGAAACTCTCGTAGCAACCGCTCCACCTCTGTAAAAGAGAAAACAGACTGATTTTTCGTCTATAGTTTTTAGGCTATACAATCAAAGAAAAAAATACATAACACTAGCGGCAGACGTCATCCTGAAGAGAAAATGAAAAAAAAGTGAGACCCCATAGCAGCGCTTTCTACTGGGTCCAATTGTTAATTTAAGCCATTCTTGAATACACAAAAAATCATCAAAATCGGTCCAGCCGTTTAAGAGGAGTTCAGTGACATACACACGTACAGTAGAATTATATATAACTATAAAGATTATTATATACAGATTAACACAAATGCATCTTTCGACACTAAAGTCACTTGCAGAGAATACTGCGCCATTATTTAGTTAATTAATTTGATGAGAGCAAATTCCCAAGCAAAAGACGCTTGACGTAATTTCCAAGGCATGTCGATCATAGAAACTTCTGCTCAAGCGGGTATCGAACCCATGATCTTCGGTGCTTTAGGCAGACAACTCATTATAAATACACCACGAACAGTTAATAAAATTTAAGTAAGCTAAATAATATAAAAAGTGTTTAATTTCTGAGAATAGGGCAAACAAGTCTGAACGGAAGTTTTTAATTGTTAAAAATGCAAATTTAATATTTTTTAATATATTGACGCTTGGCAAACCAGGATGACCCTCGGACCCTCAGCCTGATGGTAAGAAGTCACCGCAACCTATGAACGCGCGCGATACTTGAAGTAAGGACTGTAAGGTAAGTCTTTAAAAAAAAATTTAAATGAATATTTACAAAAACGAAACACATTCAGCACATCTGTACAGTTTTCGGAATTTCTTTCAAATTGTGTTTTAGTTTAGAAGATTTTGTTTGGCTTGGATTCGATCCAACATGAATCGAACTTTTCTAGAAATTGGAATCCAATCCATTCCAATATGAAAACTGTTATACTGGCATGTCTAGTATCTAAAATCGTTGAACCTTGGTCTTCCGGAAATTATGTTAATATATTCAATTTCAACCTCTTGTTCGATGCAAGTTTAAATCTAGTGCATATTCGTATCTACGTCTCCTGGACGTTCATACAAAAATATGCTAGTATTTATTGTTAAACAATATCTCGAAGTGGAAAACGTTCTGGATAGAACCTGAATTTAGAACCTGAATACTTGGAAAGTGTTTTATTTTTATGTTACAAGTTTGCAAACAACCATACCGCCCACCAGATGGTAAGTGGGCGCCATAGCCTATGAGCGCTTGCAGCACCATAAGTAGATGCCACTCACGCGGTGGTACCTACCTAGCCAGCCTCTTGCAACAAAAGACCTTCCACCAGTGTGTCTGATTGCACTGGTGTAATAATCTCTGCTGTGACAGAGGACGTCCCGACGCCGGGGAAAATGTTGTATATATCGGAGCAACTACTATTTAATTACATAAAATAGGTTTATGTTAATTTAGGTTATATAAGTTACACACACATTAGGTGGTAGGTACATTTAGGTTATATAAGTTTAGTATACATTATTGTGTTGTCATAATAGTTGTAAACTTTGAAGGTAGAGAGATTTTTGTGAATAGGCTACCCCACTCTCGACTCTAGTATAAATATGAGTGGTCGTTGCCGCCTGAGGCATTTCGACTTGAGTAGCCGAACAATTTGTTACTCTCTACGTTCAGTTATTCTAATCAAATAAAACGGATTGTGGAAGAAATCGTTTATTATTGTAATAAATGGATAATGACCATAATAATGAAGAAAATGACGTCAGCGATGCTGACGTCATTATTCTTAATAACAATATGGTCCAGGGAACTTCGTCATATATTTGTAATTCGATTACAGGTAGCCGACTGGATCGATCTGGATCCTTCTGTTCTTGTAAAAGGTATACTCCCAAAGTGGTCCTGGTGCAATCTGATGTTGGAGAAATCGAGGGAACTCTTAAAATTTTATAGGCATACTATATAGATTTGGGTAGTTTTTAAAGTAGCCTGTGTATTCTCAAATTACAAATCAACTGATTCAGTTCAAATTGAGTAAACTTTCGTAATATTATATTTGATTTCTTTTTCATATCAATAACTAATATCTAAGTTTATTGATATGTTTTCTCTTTAACAATGAACCATAGAAGTTTTAAAATTTCACAATATACTCGTATAGTCTTTAGAAAAGCGGTACCAATATTTCTAGACTATGAAAACTAAATTGCAATTGCAACTAAGTCCATTTTATCGTCGTAGCGTCGTTGACATAAAACCTTTACGATGTTCTTAAACTGAAGAATAGGCTGGATTGAAACTCATCTAGGTTGTAAGTGCCACTTCTCTAGAACAGAGAGTCGGGTTTAACATATAGATGAAACACTTCCGATTGTATTTGTAAAGGTATATTTTTTGTGAGAAATTATCAATTCACTAAATAAAGGTGCATTTTTGTATATGTAAAATTTTGTTTATTTTTTTTTTTTTTTATGTTAGAAGTTGGCAAACAAGCATACGGCCCACCTGATGGTAAGTGGATGACGTAGCCTATGAGCGCTTGCAGCACAATTAGTAGGTGCCACTCACGCGTTGCCAACCTCGAGATATTAGTTCTTAAATCTCGTTCGCCCAGTAATTTCACTAGCGTACAATGCCCTTCAAACTGGAACACAGTAGTGCCTAAGCACTACTATTTGGCGGCAGAATATTGGACACTGCGGTGGTACCTACCTAGCCGGCCTCTTGCAACAAAAGACCTACCACAAGTGTGACTGATTGCACTGGTGGAATAATCTCTGTTGTGACAGAGGTTATCCCAACAATTAATAAGAGTAATTGACGTGTTCAGTACTACAATTATGTTTGGATGTTTGTTACTCAATCACGAGAAAACGGCTCAACGGATTTGGATGGAACTGGGCACAAATACATAAAGAATACTTTTTATCCCGAAAAATGTTAAGTTCTTGTGAGAATATCGAAAATGAACTGCAATTATGTTTAGATGTTAGCACTTCATTACGCAAAAACGGCTTAAAGGATCGGGTTAAAATTCAACAAAAAGATAGCTTATTACCTGGATTATACAAATAATGCTTTTTATCCCGGAAAAATATTAGGTTCCCATGGGACTATCAAAGAAGTATTTAATTGTAATTCGGCATCGATGCGTCTTATGGAACAGTATATATCAAATGATTAATTTCTCTTTGAAGCCAATTCTAATGTCACAGCGGACGAAGTCGCGAGCAGATACTAATAATTTATAAACAGTAGCCTAGTGCATTTATAATTAATAACCTCTAGTCATTAAAATGTCGTAATAGTTAACATAATCTGAATAGGATTGACCGCAATCTCGAGATGTTTGCATCACTTGATTAATGTTACTGTGTGCTATGTTCTGTTAAATCGATTAACGACACCAGGCAACTAGTGGTAAATTATTATAATAAAGGACTAATTTATTACATACATAAATTATAGTGCCACAAAGTTGTCTTCAACTATGTAACATGTAACTTTTTGAAGGGTATAGGGCACCGACTGCCGTGCTGCTCATCAGCGCGAGGTGGCAGGGGGAGACAATACAATGGTTCCCCAAGGGTGAGGGCAACGCCATCAGCTCTCCCCGGGATGGGCTCAGTTGAGCGATGTGCTTGAGAGGCTCCGGAGTGCGTTCCACAGGAGTTTCCGGAGCCTCTCGCACGCACTGAGTTAGGCCACCGAGGAGGTTTTAGTGGGACGCCGTAGTACATGGAACCTCGCATAACCCGGTTCTCTTCCCCAGGAGGCCGGGTATCTGATCGCAGATTTCCTCCCCGTCAGCAAAAAAAAAAAGAGAGTTGCGGCGGCAGGCTGACAAACTTTGTGGTGTGTTGGTAGCGAGCCTACCTTAAGTCTCTACGGTCACGTGGCCGGGTAAGAGTAATAAGCAGACTTTGGGCAAAA
Organism: Hestina assimilis; assembly: GCA_023373885.1. Taxonomy (NCBI): domain Eukaryota; kingdom Metazoa; phylum Arthropoda; class Insecta; order Lepidoptera; family Nymphalidae; genus Hestina; species Hestina assimilis. The sequence goes on from CM041744.1 coordinate 15,142,232, forward strand.
TACCGAGATGTTAGGAAGAAGAAAGGGTGAAATTTTAGAAAATTTTAAGCTTTATTCTGTGAATACGGCAGAGCTTTAGTAGAATTGGTACTAATGATAAGCTAAGAAAGTTACCTTTTTTTACGCTGCACACTCAACGGCCTCCATTAGGATAGTGATATCCTGTGTCGGGGTCCGGAAACATTCACAATGACAAGGACAAATACACCCAGACCGGAAAATATGCTTACATCAATACAAACACATTATGCTCCGAGCGGGAATCGAACCCGCGACCTGTGGCGTTTAAGGCAGGTTCGCTACCGCTACGCCACAACGTCGTCACGTCACGTACCTTTTGAAACCGATTCAACAAACATCACCAAGGAATATCCTTCTTATTTTACTCTTGCCCACCACCTACTGTGTGGGTCCTTCAAAACAGTCAAGCGCTAGCCTATATATTAAAAAAAACTCCACTCGAATGCAATTGACATATTTTAGTAGAAAACGTATCTTTTGTAGTTAAAATTTATATGTAACATAAAATTCTTTGCAGACAAAATCAACATTACACCATCCGACTGTACACTCAAGAACAAATTTCGGTTCGTTGCCTACATTTGTCAAAGATAGAAACTACTCTTGTTAAGCCCTAGTGCTTCCTAATTTAATGTACTTCTCGCTTCACAAATAAAGGGAGGGATTTTCGGCCAATAAATGACAATTTATTTGTGTAAGAGTTTAAAGAAAATTAAGGCCTTTAAATATTACAGAATTAAAATAAGTCGGTAAATTTATAGTAATTAATCAATATAATATGAAAATGCAAAGTTATGGACGAAACTGTATCTCTATAATTCATCAAAGTAATTATCGTTGAAATTTCTTTTGATTTTTACAACTTTAAATTTATTTGACGACGTTGTGGCGCAGCGGTAGCGAACCTGCCTTAAACGCCACAGGTCGCGGGTTCGATTCCCGCTCGGAGCATAATATGTTTGTATTGACCATGCAAGCATATTTTCCGGTCTGGGTGTATTTGTCTTTGTCATTGTGAATGTTTCCGGACCCCCGACACAGGATATCACTGTCCTAATGGGGGCCGTTGAGTGTGTAGCGTTTAATTTAATTTAATTTTACACGTTTATGGTAAAATTTGATAACTGTAAGAACTTAAGTCTCGAGAACTTCTGACCACAAAAAATCAAAAGTTTGTTCTATTACTCTTGATTTTATTTATTTATTTATTTATTTATTCACTGGTGGTAGGTCTTTTGTTGCAAGAGGCCGGCTAGGTAGGTACCACCGCAGTGTCCAATATTCTGCCGCCAAATAGTAGTGTTTAGGCACTACTGTGTTCCGGTTTGAAGGGCATTGTACGCTAGTGAAATTACTGGGCGAACGAGACTTAAGAACTAATATCTCGAGGTTGGCAACGCGTGAGTGGCACCTACTAATGGTGCTACAAGCGCTCATAGGCTGCGGCAGCCACTTACCATCAGGTGGGCCGTATGCTTGTTTGCCAACTTCTAACATAAAAAAAAAAAAAAATATTTTATGGAAACATACAGTACTATAATTATTATAAACAATAATATATAAAACAGTCTTAAACCAAAATAGTTTCCAATTATTTGTAAATACATAATTAGTTGACAATGAGTATAGACGCTTTTTAATGGCATAAAAAACTAGTCTTCAAAAACATTTTTCATTTAAATTTAATATTAAAATTTAAAATTTTAAAAGAACAATAAAATTAAATAAATAATCAATAAAAGTCCATGCAAATTATGTAAAAATACTTAAAACACAAACACTTAAAAAAAAAAATTTTGTTTTTGATTTTGTTATATTTACTACATTTCGACAAGATAGAGTCCGAGAAAAATGACTGTGATAGATGGACAAACGTCACGAAACTATAAGTGTTCTGTTTTTTCCATTTCGCTACGGAACCCTAAAAAATATTGACCTTCCAAAGAAGTAAAAACAAAAGACATCATTAGTAGACTAATGTTCTTAATTATCTAATAACATTTCCAAAATAATAGAGTGACAAGGTAGATATAATACAAACTATAGTTCCTTACATTGTATTTATCTATAGGCGGTTGTGTTTTGACACATTTCGTTGCGATGAAAGGGCTCGTTCTTGAACCGTCAATCACCAATAATTAATTAGCGGAACCATCGAATGCTAAATTAATAAGTGCCTATACCGGGTATTGACAGCACTGAAATATCGTCTATCGATTTTTGTTGTTGTTGAGTTTGAGATTTAGGTCGTTAGTTATTATGGAATAGGCTACGCTACTTGTTATAGGCTCTACTTCGTAGAATGTGTAAAAATACGACAGTATTTTTATTACAGTTCATGAGGTACAACAAAAAACATCAAAAATATCGAGTTTGTTGTGTTTCAAATGACGGTCATTTGAATAATTTTTAGTTTTTGTTGTTGTAGCGGCAACAGAAATACATATTCTGTAACTGTTACGGGTTTTTTATGTGACTAAGTTGTCAATGCTCCACACAGTACAAACGGGCCGGCTCGGCCGGGGAGGCCCAATCTCCCACCCTCTATTCTTTTCCTTTTTTCCCTACTCATCCCTTCCCTCCAGATACTTCAAGTATCGCAAGCGTTCATAGATTGCGGTGACTGCTCACCACTAGACGAACTGTATGCTTCTTTACCAACCGTCACGAAATAGAAAATTAAAATATCTTATTTAATGTAAACGCTACACACTCAACGGCCCCAATTAGGATAGTTATATCCTGTGTCGGGGATTACGGAAACATACACAATGACAACTACAAACACACCCAGACCGGAAAACATGTCTGTATGGTCAATACAAACATTTAAACATCTGCTCCGAGCGGGAATCGAACCCGCGACCTGTGGCGCTTAAGGCAGGCCTGGCTGCGCCACAACATTGTCAAAGATAAAAACTAATTCACGCCACTTTTGTTCTACTCAAAACAACGTTATATTACAATATTATAAATTATAATTAATTGTATAGTACTTACAATAAAACAGTCATCGTTTTATTGAAATACAATTCTCAAGCTTAGATTTTCATATAGCATATTTTACGCAAGAAAAGTGTCTCGGTTTGATATAAAAGGCTAGAGGTTTTTGGATGTCATAATATTTTAGAGATGCTTTCAACTCATAAATATTGAGATAAGAAGCTCGCATTTTAATAAAAAGAAGGATACCAATAAAGCGTGGGATTTTCTGCTTTTAAAATATTAATGCTATTAAATCTCCCTCTCATCCTAGGATTTGGTCGGTTTGATATTCGTATTATATATATATTCTTTTTTTTTTTATGTTAGAAGTTGGCAAACAAGCATACGGCCCACCTGATGGTAAGTGGCTGCCGCAGCCTATGAGCGCTTGCAGCACCATTAGTAGGTGCCACTCACGCGTTGCCAACCTCGAGATATTAGTTCTTAATCTCGTTCGCCCAGTAATTTCACTAGCGTACAATGCCCTTCATACCGGAACACAGTAGTGCCTAAACACTACTATTTGGCGGCAGAATATTGGACACTGCGGTGGTACCTACCTAGCCGGCCTCTTGCAACAAAAGACCTACCACCAGTGTGACTGATTGCACTGGTGGAATAATCTCTGCTGTGACAGAGGTTATCCCAACATTTTGTTTTTATGCCAATAAGTTTGCATGAAAGCATACGACGAATTTGCAAGAAAGCATACGACACACGTGATGGCAAACAGTTATCGTAGTCTATAAGCGCTTGCAACACCATGCATTTGTAGGTGTCATTGACTCGTTGCCAACCTTGGGATATTGGTTAAATTTTCCCCACCGGGCCTCGAAGAGCACGTTATGCTTTCGGTCCGGATTGTTATCACATATCTGATAATGGTTTACTCTTGATATGTAATTTGCTTTTATCCAATGAGTTACTGGTTCGCCTTAGGGTTATGGAAGTCAATCGGAGGATGGCAATCGGTTTGTGTAAAATCTAGTAGCCTGTTAATCTGGATAAGAGTGTTGATTACGTTAAGAAATCAAACGCAATTTTTATGAGAAGTAATGTCCTTTAATGACGTGCGTACTTAGTGTAGGGTACAGAGCTTGTGTCGTAATGACAGGCAAAATTACATATAGTTCATTACTGTAATAGCAAATAAAAATTGTGATACATTTTTGATAGTACCGACGCAGCTGTTGCAACTGGTTAAAAATGTGAGATTGCTATTACAAATCAACAGGCGCAAACAAAGAGTAATAAGCAGACCTTGGGTAAATACCAGGGCATAGTGCTAGGAAGAAGAAGACAACTCGTATTTTCAGGAAGAAAAGATTTACGTATCAATGTCCTCTATAATACGTCATCAATTGACATTCAGCAATGGGCGTAGCGATGTAGGAACAAGGGAGACGGCTACCCCTCCCTGGACCTTATACAATACCACGACCAATAATTAATAACTTTTGGTTGTGGTATTTATTGTAACACCGTTGTGGCGTTGTGGGTAGCGAGTCTGCCTTTAGTCTCGACGGTTGCGGGTTCGATACTCGCTCGGGCATATGTTTGTTAAAATTTCTGTTTCGGTCTGGGCGTTGTTCGTTAGGGTCTCCCCATCGTGCCTCGGAGAGCACGTTAAGCTGTCGGTCCCGGTTGTTATCACATAGCATCCGATAATAATCGTTAACTCTTGATAAGTAAATTGCTCTTATCCGATGAGTTACTGGTTCGCCCTTTGGGTTGTGGAGGTCAGATGGCAATCGCTCGTGTAAAAACTAGTATCCTGTTAAATCCGGATAAGAGTAATAAGCAGACCCTAGGTACATAAAATACCGGGAATAATGCTAGGACGAAGAGGTCTGAATGGTCACTTTGCCCCCCTCTAGGCTCTAAATTAAGATTTTGCCCTCAAGGGGAGGGCAAATGTTCCGCAATACCAGCAATGTACAACAGTACTTATTTTGTGGTAATACAACATGTTAATGTAAACTGCCAGAAACCAAATTAAAGGTAGACAAGACAAAAGTTTTCACAAGCGAGTTGTGTATTAGTAGTATAGTTGAAAAACCGCTTTTATTTGAATGTGGTTTTATTTGTGAATAGTTCGAGGCCATTGTAATGGAGAGGTTTGTTCTTGCAGATTAGAATTCGGACCCTGAAAGTTCTTTGATAATATATTCAAGTGGATTTGATTACCCGTGAGGTTGAAAACTGCTGTTTAACTATGCATGTATATAAACTGTATGTATTTGTGTGACATAATTATGTACATACTATGCGTTTATGCTATTTTATATTAATGAAAAGAAAATGTAATATTTTTTCAACTTATAAAGTATTAAACTACACTACAGTTTTTTGTTGACACTCCAGTTTTTTGTCTAATACCGGTTTTAAAATAAATCTCTACCTGAGAAGAAACGGCGAAAAAACTCAGGAGCTTATGTTTTTTTAATTGTATTTTTTTATATGAAATTTATTTCCATTTATGTTCACTGAAGTGCTGAAAAGAATGAAGCGACGTTGTCATTTCCAAGGCGTGGACACCAATTTGTTTTTTTTCTTGAAGGATACAAAGATCACATTTTTAATCAAAGTAATAATAGAACCTTAAGTCCGTAGAAGTCTTGCGTATTAAATTATATTGGTTACCTAACTAAAAAAACTAAACGATAAATATTTCGGTGTCATATCGGTACCAAAAAACACAAGACAGACATACAACCCTCCTTCAACCTACATGTGTACTATTTTTTTTTTTTGCCGGGGAGTAAATCTGCTCACAGATATTTGGCCTCCTGGGGAGGAGAACCGTGTTATGTGGGGTTCCATGACGAGTGGTCAAGGGGACCCACTAAAACTTCCTCCTACTTATTTTAATCTATAAGCGCTTAGCGAGCGTGTGCAACTCCCTCAAGCGTAAGAGAATTAAAATGTATTGTTTTGCAATAAGCAGTTATAATTTTTAATATTTTATAAAGTATCATTATACCATTTAAAAATAACCTGAAATATATGAGATGAATTCAGTGAGTCGTTACATCTGACGTATCTGACGTAATAATGACCTGTTTACTTTGTGACCTAAAAATATCAGGTCATTGAAAACGTTTCTATATATTTCAAAAAATATAAGAGGCACAAATTATGGAATTAAAACGGTACGTGATATTTCTACAGTTGCGGGATTAATAGTACATGCCTCTTCTATTTAATTTGGCTACCTAGAGAACTAGCTTCTGCCAGCGGCTTCACCTGTGTGAATAACGATTTTAATACAAACTTTGAACCCCCATTTCAGCCCTTTTAATTGTTTACCAAATGTCATAGTATCCGATATTCCGAGAAGTCCGATATTCTGAGAAAAGATTTTTCGAAATTCAAATTGAGGGGGTTGAAAGTTTGTATGTAAATCCGTCATATTTGAAACTAGAAGTGTGAAATTTAGTTTTTAAGTAAACTTATTTTAAAAAAATTGAGATGAATAAACAAGATTGTATTTTACCTTTTTCAATTCCACCCCTAAAGGAGTGAAAGTATTTTATTTACCCAGGCTCTGCTTATTACTCGTATCCGCACTTGACAGGTTACTAGTTTTTACACGGAGTAATTGCCATAAGACCTCCGCAACCCTAAGGGCGAACCAGTTACTTGGATAAGAATAAGAGCAATTTACTTAAGAGATAACGATTATTATTAAATATTATGTGATAACAACCAGGTTAACGTGCTCTCCGGGCCACGGAGGGTTGACTTACAAGGACAAACGCTCAGACCGAATCAGATATCTGTAAGATCATTGCAAGCAACTGCTCGAGCGGGAATCGAACCACCATCCCACGACTATACGTAAATAATTCAATAACAAAAATACGAGATGAAATGGCTCCAGTTTTACCGTTTGGGAATTGAACTCTATGTCTATAATGTCAATTTAAAAATGCATTCAAACAGGACATTTAGTGATCGAAGCCGCCTCGTTCTTGCTTGATTTTTTTACGTATTTTTACAATTACTACTGGTGGTAGGTCTTTAGTTGCAAGAGGCCGGCTAGGTAGGTACCACCGCAGTGTCAATATTCTGCCGCCAAATAGTAGTGCTTAGGCACTACTGTGTTCCAGCTTGAAGGGCATTGTACGCTAGTGAAATTACTGGGCGAACGAGATTTAAGAACTTATATCTCGAGGTTGGCAACGCGCGAGTGGCACCTACTAATGGTGCTGCAAGCGCTCATAGGCTGCGGCAGCCACTTACCATCAGATGGGCCGTATGCTTGTTTGCCAACTTCTAACATAAAAAAAAAAACAATATCTTTAATATTATATTACGAAAATGCAATACAAATTCGCTCAATTCAAAATTGATTTCAATATTTACAAAATCACTCATGCATCCGATTAAATTTTCCATCCAAATATGCTTTCAAAATGCATTTGACAGTCCGGAGGCCAAGATGGCTGCTGTACGCCCCAGTTGTACGGCACAATGGTACAAGTATTAAATCCGCGTTTCCCGAATCTTTCAGTGCGCTCTGATGATTATGATTATTTGAATTTCGTTTTAGTTCTGTTCAAATGTATGTAGACTCGGAAAAGTTTATAAATAGGTTATGTTTTTGACCGTTTTAATGGGACTTTCACTGGCTGATATTATAAGGAGTAAGTTAGGAAGTTTTATTTTCAATAAAGAAAAATCGGTACACCACGGTTTGTATAAAAATCAAAAAAAAAGGAAAAAATTGAAGGGGTAAAATCGGCGGTCAAAGTTTGTAAAGGGATCCTATCACTTCTTTCAATAATTATTAAGAGAGCGAAGTCAAAGACAAAGCTAGTAATATCACTACCATAAAAATTGGCTGACTTAGTATATATATATTTTTTTTAAGAATATTAGCAATGCTTTCTCAACGCATTACTAATAACCCTATTGCCCTTCCAAATAAGCTCGAATCTTGCGCTACGAGTCGGTACGACAATAGCCCAAGGGGATCGAACTCTCGACTCTCGCGTTAACGGAGCGAAGTCGTTCCTTCTGCCGTTGCCTATTGAGGCTTCAATATTGTGACCGCAGTAGTAATATCAACATCAAAAAAAATGGGTGACACAATTCGTGTATTGTGAATTGATAATATTAGGGGTCCGGTCTGTAGAGAAGGTTAAATATGCGATAAAATGTATTGGTTTACTTTAGTCCCATCGTTTCTGCTTTTATCTCTTAATCCAAGCACGGTGCGGGTTATTTGAGTTCGTAAATGCAATGATTTCAGAGGGATTACTTTTGAATCTGATTATTGAAAAAATATATACTGAGCTTACATTTTTGCACCCACAATCAAATTCCGCCACTTCTGCCTTGTTTACGTATAATAAATTGGTATAAATAGGTAATAGAATGGAAAATTGAAAGTTTGTTGGTAGCGCGCCTGCCTTTAGCTTCGCTTCTACCTTACAAACACCTGTTTTGTATGAACGTTTGTCCTTGTGGGCTTCCCCACCGTACCACGGAGAGAACGTTAAGCTACCGGGCCCAGTTTTCATAATATAATATCTGAGAATAATAAATTAATTCTTGATAAGAACTTTTAAGAAAAAAATTGTAATAATTAGGAAATCACCCAAAGATTCGGCCTTAAAGGAGGTTCAATACCGGGTGTAACAAGTCGTCGTTACTCGTTCAACTCGATGCTGTCAAGGCCAGTAAGGCCAACGTAATGCCCTATAAAGACACTAATTCAATTCAAATAAATCGGTACATTCGTTCTACGATTTTCACTTATACGCTTGTAAAGGATATTATAATAAATCTATTGTCATAAAAATTGATGGATCTGTTCCAAATGTACATTACTCATTTTTATGCCATTATCTATAATTATATAAAAGGAGAAGACATGTTTGACATATCAACCGTTGGACCTAGAATCCGGATTGTTTTGGAGTTGTTTTATATTTATAACGTAAGAAAGGATTTTTCGAAATTCAACAGTAAATAAATAAATAAATAAATAAACGCTACACACTCAACGGCCCCCATTAGGATAGTTATATCCTGTGTCGGGGTCCGGAAACATTCACAATGACATGGACAAACACAACCAGACCGGAAAATATGCCTGTACGATGAATACAAACATCTGCTCCGAGCGGGAATCGAACCCGCAACCGTCGAGGATTAAGGCAGACTCGCTACCCACAACGCCACAACGGTGTCGAACATTGAAAGGGTTTCTTCTTCTTATCGAGTTAGTCGCTGGTGGCCTTGTGCCAGAGTTGTTCAGGTCGCCCGTAGGCCTCTAGGACTTGACTTTTCGACTGTTGTCAAATTGTCAACAGGCGGGACCGATTTTTTACCTGCCCTCCAAAGCACGGAGACGCTCGGTTGAAATACCACTATGCGATCACCCATCTAGTGACTGACCGTGCCTAAAGTTGCTTAACCTACCGATCGTTTAAAGATCAGTGGGTGCACTCGGCTATGAGCGTGAACTGAAGGGGGTGAAAAAGGGTTTAAAAATGTGTATGGAAGTTTTTCCTTTTTTAAACTAGGAGAATAAAACATTGTTTTTAGGAGGACCAGAAATACGTGTTCTAAAATGTTCTAAAATTCCTGTGTCCTTTCGTTGTTTAAAGACACTTCATTGACACTACAATCTAGCCTAGAAAGACTAATAAGTAATTTAGATCTAACATAAATTGCTAGGTAGAGTAAAATATAACATGTAGTCAAATATCCGTACAACCAATTTCAACAAAAATGTAGTTTGTAAGTTTTACAACTCAAATAATATTTCAATGCAACCCATATTACGAGATTATTCTATTCAAAATATCAATGTATGGTAAAATTTAGGGCGCGCTCACACAGCAGAGATAACCGCAGCTGCTGTGGTTAAACTATAACCGGTGTTTAACGATCATATGAGAACACAAAACTAAATACGCGGTAAAGTTGTTCATGAATTTAAATATAATAGCCATGATAATTTCATATTTCCAGGTAAATTTATGTAGAGAGATATATGGACGCAAATAAGCAATACCATGTCAAACCACAAAGTTGAAAAAACTGAGTTATATATGCAGAAGTGTTGGTAAATGGCTGAAGAACATTTTACTTTAATATTTATAGGATTTTAAGCTTTAAAACTTCTAAAAAAGCCATTTTTTCAATCATGCAATTTATGTATTTCTAAACATTTTGGGTTATATTATATGCGAAATATGCAGTTTTTATACTTATTTTTTGTGAAAATAAGTAAAGTAACTTACCTAAATCTGAAATTGCCAAAAACTTGAAAAAAAAAATCATATAAAGTAAGTTGTTTAAAATTTTCAAACGCGTTTTTCTCGAAATGACATTTGTGTGGGTTGACATGGTATTGCTTATTTGCGTCCATATATAAATGACAATTCGTCAGATATTTTTTTAATATTTTTGTTACCTCTGCTGTTGTTGATATTCGTTTTGGCCATATGGCATGTTTTTCAATCTGAGTTGTTATAATTGTTTCCGGACCCCCGACACGGGATATAATTACCATGATGAGGGACGGACAGACTACATCAATTAATTAAAATTATTTTATTCAATTCAGAGCAACAACGTTCTTCGAACAACTGAAGTTTTTATCCTATTTACATAATGTTATAAGAAATAATCAAAATTTTAAATAAATTAAACAACACATGCATTATACAACAAACATATATGGATAAAAATAGTAAAAAAATAAATAATAATTATAAAAAAATTAAAAAAATTAAAATAAAAAATCTTCCGAGTTAATCTCTTTGGTGAGGCTTTTTTTGTAAATAAATTTTGCTCATCCTATTTTTTCCTACCGGGCGCCTTGTATAAAAAAATACGTTTTAAAAATCATCTACAAAATTATTTTGACGAAAAACATAAATTCACACCAATCTTATCACACAAAACGCAATCATAAGTTCCACCAGTCTGATAGCGACCTTACGGCACCCCGTCTCGGATGATTCAATTAAGCCGTCATCCAATTCCATTAAAGTTTGAAAGCGTATTCATGGCAAGTAAATCTTTTGTAATGCGGCACCGCCTGCCGCTACGTGACTAATTGCGTGTCATCTCGATCAGTATGTAATGCGTCATAGATTAATATGTCGAGAGTAATTGTAAAGTTTGCTAAAATTGTGGTAGGTCTTTCTATGTCCGAGGCCGGCTAGGCAGGTACCACCGCAGTGTCAGTTACTCTACCGTAAAGTAGTATACTGTGTTTCGGTTTGACTATATATTTTTAGCATTTGGTGAGGTCTGCCTATGGAACCAACACCGAATCATCATAGCAAAATCGAACCTGTGCTAGATGAATCAGCCAGCTTAGATAGATTAAAGGCGTCGGGATGTGACGACCCCATCGCCCGCTGTTGGGATAACCTCTGTCACAACAGAGATTATTCCACCAGTGCAATCAGTCACACTGGTGGTAGGTCTTTTGTTGCAAGAGGCCAGCTAGGTAGGTACCACCGCAGTGTCCAATATTCTGCCGCCAAATAGTAGTGCTTAGGCACTACTGTGTTCTGGTTTGAAGGGCATTGTACGCTAGTGAAATTACTGGGCCAACGAGATTTAAGAACTAATATCTCGAGGTTGGCAACGCGTGAGTGGCACCTACTAATGGTGCTGCAAGCGCTCATAGGCTACGGCAGCCACTTACCATCAGGTGGGCCGTATGCTTGTTTGCCAACTTCTATCATAAAAAAAAAAATAGCAGCTTTCCTATCACTATGACAGAACTGTCATAACGTTAATATTCCTGCGTACCGATACAGCTCACCATTTGCTTTAGCTAACACAAAATTAAACAATACATGAAATGCATTGTACATGGCACCAAACATAATTAGCACTACAAAACCAGTGCTCATAATAACATGCCATAACACGACCGGATTGTGTTAACCCTATTTTACTTTGAGCAAACACTGCGTGAATATTTTGAATATATCTGAATAGCCAGAAATTATATTGCATCAGCGAGTTTTGATAAAGAGATTACTAAACAGGCCTATAATCAATAATAATCAGCAATTAAATGACATTATAGACTATAGTTTCAATTTAAGACGCTGGCTAGGTAGGTACTACCGCAGTATAGAATACCTGACGTATTCTACCGCAAGGCAGTAGTGTATTTCGGTTTGAACGACACTATAGCTTATAATAGCGAAATTACTGGGCAATGTTCTATAAATCTTTCAGAACTTATATCTCAAAGCGTGAGTGAGACCTTAACTACGACAACCGCTTACCATCAGGTAGGCCTAATGTTGCTTGCCATCTGAGTCGCAAAAAGACTAGTAATTTTTTAAAAACATGAGTGGGCTTACTCTTTGAAGAAAAAGTAGCCTCGTCAAAGAAAATACATGTATATCTATGAAAAATAATAATTACACATAACTACACATTTTCATTATAAAATTTCTCATATGTACCAATAGCTTTCAAATATTATAATTTTATATACAATGGTAAACCTACGAGTGCATGCAACACCCTTAGTTCACATGCGTGTTGCTAACTAAAGATTAATAGTATCATGCAAATAACAAAACTATATAATTTGACGACGTTGTGGCGCAGCGGTAGCGAACCTGCCTTAAACGCCACAGGTCGCGGGTTCGATTCTAGCTGGGAGCATAATATGTTTGTATTGACCACGCAAGCATATTTTCCGGTCTGGGTGTATTTGTCCTTGTCATTGTGAATGTTTCCGGACCCCTGACACAGGATATTACTATCCTAATGGAGGCCGTTGAGTGTGCAACGTTTATTAAATATCAAAATGATCTATATCTACATATGATTTTTTCACAGGAGTTGTTTTTAAAACGTGAAAGCGCACAAAGAAAGGATTTTTCGAAATTCAACCATTAAAGGGGTGAAAAGGGGTTGACAGTTTGTATGGGATGTCCGTCATTTTTGAAACTAAAAGCATGAAACTTAAAGATAAAGAAATATGTGTTTTAATTACCTATAAAAAGATTTAAATTTATATTTCAACACATGATTAATAGTCTCGCTCGATTACGCTTAACCTCGGAACGATTAAAAGGTCTTTGTTTTCAGGAATCGCTCGCCGATGAATAAGCGTGTAAATATATTTTTAAACAATAGCTTAAGCGACATTGTTCGCGAATGACACTTGAGGAATGTTGGTAATTTTAACAATAATGACGTGAGCATGAGTTGCGAAAACGACATGCTGTACAAGGAATAGTAAAATATAATGCTCCATACTTAACGGCCATATTGTGATACCTTAATATAGGCTTAGAAGAACACTAATCAGTTAACTTTACATAGAAGAACACTAATGAGTTAATGATTTTCATTAGGACTTGTTCATTATTCCCGGTATTTAATGCTTGGGACTCCTAGCATTATTCTGGATCTCATTCAAGAACCAAATTTTATATTAAAGAATACAATTGTAAAAAACATATATTTGAAAACATAACTGTCGAGTTTCTTGTCGGTTTTTCTCGATAGAATCAACCTTCCGAACCGTCGGTAGCGCTTGACTATTCAAAAGTACTTTTTAAAAGTCCATTTGAATAAAAATAATTTTGATTTTGACTTTACCCAGGGTCTGTTTTTTCCGCTCTTGGGGCGACTCCTGTGAAGCCAAAACCGAACTAAGAGCGTTATCATTATAGAGGCATCGCTCTGAGTACATTCTACACGATGGATATTTTTATAAGATGATCTGTATTTCTATTGACACCGTTGTGGCGTTGTGGGTAGAGTAGGCTGCCTTTAGCCTTGTGCCTCGACGGTTGCGAGTTCAATTCCCGCTCGGGCAGATGTTTGAATTGATCTTAGAAATATCTGTTTTGGTCTTGGTGTTTTTCCTTCTAGGTCTCCCCACCGTATCTCGGAGACCACGTTGAGGTATCGGTCCCGGTTGTTATCACATAACAGCTCATAATAATCTCATAACTCTTGATAAGGTAAATTACTCTTATCCAATGAGTTGCTGGTTCAATCTTAGGGTTGCGGAGATCAGATGGCAATCGCTCTGTGTAAAAACTAGTAGCCTGTCAAATCCCGACTTGAGTAATGAGCAGACCCTTTGTAAATACTCGTATAATACCGGGAATAATGCTAGGAACCAGATCTATATTTCTATAAGGATATTTAGAATTCCAGAGTCTGTACACCACATTCACGTTGCTAACCCAAAGCATATCAGGGAAGGATGAGAAGTAAACAGAGAGGATGCGAATTTGGGCCTCCAGCGCGCTCACTTATTACACGAAACGCAACAGCATCTAGTGATACTGTTACTTTACACCGATTTTCTGTGAGATGGTAGTACTTCCCCGGTCAAACCGGCACATTTGGGCTGAGAGAAGCTTGGGTCTACTACTACTATAAGAACGAAAAAAAGACAACAAATATGCAGACCACGACCAGCGAAGATGCGGGCACAGCTAGTATGAAATAAATGCAAATAGAAAAATATGATTACTCTTAATACTATATATACTTATTAAACTTAAAGGAAAGTAAAGTAACATCAAACAAACGTTTTAGTATTATGCAGAAAACGAAGTATCTCCAGAATATTCTCAAATTGAAGATAACATAAATTCTAAAAGCTCTGTTTGAGTTCTCTTAAAGCCTCTGCTAATGAAGCTTTAAGCGCATTCAGGTTGCTATTAAGAGGCTTACACTTTGATATGCGAAGATGGGTATTATTGTATGTGAAATTTCCTTTTCGAAGGATATTATAAAATTCATTTCATAAGCTTGGATTTTTAATTTTTGGATTATATCTGAACTCGTAATTTATACCGAAAATTATCAGCGTGCCTTTTTTACGCAACGTAGGAACTGTAATAATTATACTTGTTACGGGCTGGGGTTATTAAAACACCTGAAGGCTCTAAGTGAGACTTTAATGAGGTCATCAAGGTTACAGAACTTCCAAATCACAGGACCAGAAGAATCGGGGTCACTAGGTTTCGCACTTCATCACTTGTATCGCTGGCTTCTTCGCTCGTCGCTCAGACCTGAATGAGTTAGTTGACTCGACGGCCCGCTTATTATATAGCGCAGAGCAAGGGGTTCAAGAAAGCTCAAATTTTTCCAGAATTTTAAATCCCATAGTTCAAAAGTTAGAGGGGAGATAACTTTTATGACTTTAGGAGCTAATATCTCAACAACTACTGACTTAATGAAAACAGTAAAAATCAAACCTCCTTATTATTTTAAAAGACCTATCCAAAGATATGTTACACGTTGACATACGTTGAATTTTTTTTTCAACTTTCAGTTACATGTATGGACTGCTACCCTTAATTATAATATATTTTAAGATTTTATTACAGAATCATTGTGCGGTTCATAGAATACACCTATTTAGTAAATTTCGTATAGATAGAGCCTCCGAGTAAAATGACTGTGACATACGGACGGACGGACAGACGGACATGACGAAACTATAAGGGTTCCAATTTTGCCATTTGGCTACGGAACTCCAAAAAAATGGCAAAATTCTGTACATTCATTTTGTTTTGAATGACATAAATATTATATATGACACTTGTACCGAGGCTTAGCACCCGTCGTATGAGACTGCCCTATTCCACAAACTAACCGCATCATATCGCCCGCCTACACTTTCTTTCTTATTGCTCGGCTTCTAGGTATTGTATCGTGATGATTTATAACCTATATATAGCCATCCTGAAGAAATAGGCTATCAAATACAATAAAAAATTCAAATCCATTATTTAATTCCAGAGATTATAATATTGTTTGGTTGGTTGGTATAGATTATAACGCTTACCCGAGGCTATATAAATAGGGCGTGCCCTCGGGTCGTCGACGTGTACGGTGGGGAACCTGTGCATCCGTGTTGAGCGGCCCTGAGGAGGACTGCAGTCGGTGTGGACCCCACTGCCGTACGCGCTTGCGTGGGAAGCGTTGAGGGCTTACCATCTCGCCCCCCGGGACCGAGCTCCGCTAGGCGAAGCACAGTGCTTGTCAGGTCACGTTGGTTAGTTCTACGAGAGTTGCCGTAACCTGACAATCGCACTGAGGTCGGCCACCGAGGAGGTTTTAGTGGGTCCTCATGACGTTGCCATCTTGTCATGGAACCCCACATAACCCGGTTCTCCTCCCCAGGAAGCCGGGTTTCTGGTAGCAGATTTTCTCCCCGTTAGCAAAAAAATATACATAACGCTTATATCTTCTGCCCCCCTGTGTGTTATCTAATCATATTTATCAAGAGAGCAGTAACAACAAACGCTTTTAAAGACCCGCTTAAAATATCATCGCGTCACCAGAGCCATTACACACCGCAGTAGACAAATGTATTATGCATACCATGCATTTAGCGATAGCACATTCATATGCAACATGATATTGTTATTGTAACGCTTAGATATTGAGTCGGATGTTGTTCGCTCAGCGCAGAACACGAACCGCGTCGCGTAGGATTAGAATAGCTAGCTTAAGGAGTTGTCACGCATGTTTAAACAGGTAAGTAAGCTTTTACTGAATTTTAGATGCTCGGATTCTACAGTTTTGAATAGCATAGGAATAAATTTAGCACTGCTTACTGTATTCGTACTCACAGTACAAGCATTAATATTTAACGTTTAATAGGTGTATATAAGTAGTAGTCAATACATGTTCCTCCCAGCATATATGAGCCCGCTCGACTGGTGAAGTGATAAAAAATGATAGACTCTAAAAATTATCTAAAAAAATATTGAGTCATTTTTAGTGTTATATTTTATTTCCAACCAGCATCTGTCCACAACTTTCGCGTTTAGATTTCAATTCCGGAAATTTGGTATAAATGTGTATTATGGAACATTATTTACTTACAAATTCTTAATTTCTCTCGGAAGCCATTTTTAATTTTTCTGCCGACGAAATCGCAGTAAAATGTTAGTATTTTAATAAAGTTATTACAAAACTAGGCTATAGTTAGCCTTCATATGCATTACGTCAGCTGCTTCTAGCGAAATGTTGGTATGAAAAAATTTTAACGCTTACACTCATAAAACTTCCCGTTATGAAATTCATGGAAATTAACTTTAAAGTAACTCTCTAAGTCTCAATTACCTCATAAAGGGCTTTGGATACGGTTCCGTAATAAAAGTTTTTTCAGTGTAATTAGGGTTGCTTCAGAAAAATCTGGAGACGGTAATTTTTAACTCTTTTATGATTCGAAAAGACTCTTTTATAAAGAAACCCAATTCTCTCTGCCATATTCTACTTCTTAACGATCGGTTAGTGGTAATATAGTGACAGAGTTGTTCAAGGGGCTTACCATTAAATCTTATTGCAGGCCTCAGCTGAAAATCAGCGCTGAATGACTTGTAGTCATGAAGCACATGCTGAGCTGTTTGGCCTTTCGCTGTTTTGTCTGTATTTTCCTTTATTCTTTACTTTATATTTTTATAAAATAGAATTAGTTATTATATAATAAGCTTACTATTTAGTTTTTAATTAGAATTTAAGTTAAATATTTGTAAGACATTACAGTGATAAATAAAATAAATAAATAATTGCGATTCAAATGACGACCTAATCTGAGCTACATCGCTATTTCATACCATGACATAAATATTTACATATACGTCATGCTCATATAAAATCTGAATAGATTTACAGTAAAAATTGAATTATTGCATCAAAATAGAATTTTTATTAAAAGTTAAGTAAGCCCGCAGGTCGCCCGTCTCGACCTCCGACTTGACTTTTCAACGATTATCAAATTTATAACAACCAAGACTAACTGTTTTACAGACCTCCGACTTAATCGACTATTTTCAAATTATTAACAAAATGTTTACATAGCTCCAAAGCCCTTCATCGCTCAGTTTAAAAACGCAATAAGCGGTCACCCAAATATTAACCGCGCGTAAAGCTACTCAACCCACAGATCACTTATCGACTAGTATTTCATAACGTATAACAATGGCCTAGAAACCGGGAAGCATAGATAATAATTTATGAATAGATAACAAAGCCCGGCCTTTTAGATAAGGTTAAAATACGATAAAATGTATTTGTTTACTTTAGTCCCATCGTTTCTGCTTTTATCTCTTAATCCGAGCACGGTGCGGGTTATTCGTCGTGAATGCTCTGAAATGGATTTCTGTAGATTTTGATTTTTGAAAGTATGTATTAAGTTTTTTTATTGAAGGCTTTATATTTTTTTCCATATGAAGCAATTATGATGACGCGCCACACGTTCTGGTTCGATTCCCTCTCGGAGAACATGTTTGTATTGACCATACATGTATGTGTTCCAGTCTGGGTGTGTTTGTCCTTATGTATGTTTCCGGACCCCCGATACAGGATATAACTATCCTAATGGGAGTTGAGTGTGTAGCGTTTATTTCTTAAGTTACTTGAATAAAAAAAAAGTATCTAAATGAAACCCTTTTTAGGCATACAATGTAACCGTAATCAAAAAAAAAATTAGCAGTCAAGTGCGTTGTGGACAACGCACAGTTGAAACTAAAGGGTTCCGCAGCTTGGTTATGAAGAATCTTAAGACCTTTAAAAATAATAACGAATTAAAATCGACTGCAAAAATAAGTTGGTAATTTCATAGTGATTATTAAAAGTTATATGAAAAACAAAGTTATGAGAAAAACTTATATATCTCTTAAATTTGTAGACCTATCTTCTTCAAATAAAATGTGGTTGAAATTCTATTTGATGTCCTATAAGCTCAAATTTTTCCAGAATTTTAAATCCCATAGTTCAAAAGTTAGTGGGGAGACACCATTTTTACGACTTTAGGAGCTAATATCTCAACAACTACTGACTTAATGAAAAAGTCAAAATCAAACCTCCTTATCATTTTGAAAGACCTATCCAAAGATATCTCACACGTTGACATACGTTGAATTTTTTTTTCAACACTTAGTTACATGTATGGACTGCTACCCTTAATTCTTATATTATATATATATTAATTATTATTATATATATATTAATTATTATATTTTAAGATTATATTACAGAATCGTTGTGCAGTAAACAGAATACACCTATTTAGTAAATTTCATATAGACGGACAGACAGACGGACGGACGGGCAGACGGACATGCCGAAACTATAAAGGTTCCGTTTTTACCATTTGGCTACGGAACCCTAAAAAAAACATTTTCTAAATAAAAAAACTACACTCACCATCTGCTTTATCTTCGTGTTCTTCTCCTGAAACAAGAAGAGATGTTACATAATATCAAAGGATTTATTGAATTGAATTGAATCAACTGACGGACATGCCTTAAAAGGGAAATAAAGGCTTCATATATAAAATTATAAATAGAATAAAAAAAGTTTATTAAGATAGATAGATAAAAATTGATGACGGTTGGCAAACAAGCATACGGTCCGCCTTCACCGCAGTCACCGCCACCTATGAATGCTTACGATACTTGAAGTATCAATGAAGTATCAATGCGCGATGCCGACCCAAGGAACAGAAGGGAAAGGATGAGAAGGCAAAACGAAAGGGAGCAGAGGGTGTGGGAGATTGGGCCTCCGACGCTCTTACTCATCGCACGAAATGCAACAGTACCTACTTATATACTTTACGCCGATTTTCTGTGAGAGGGTAGTACCCCGGTTGAGCTGGCCCTTGTGCTGAGAGAATCATGGTTCTACAACCGTAAATTCAAAAAACTCATTCATCTCATTCAAGAAACTTCATATATTTGAAAAGAGTATCTATCAAGTTATCTATCATATTGGTTCTTAAATCTTCTCTGCCCAGTAATTTCACTAGCCTACAGTGCCCTTTAAACTGGAACACAGTAATGCCTAAGCACTACTATTTGGTGGCAGAATATTTGACACAGCGGTGGTACCTACCTAGCCGGCCTCTTGCAACAAAAGACCTACCAATAGTGTGACTGATTGCACTGGTGGAATAATCTCTGCTGTGACAGAGGTTATCCCAACAGCGGGCGATGAGGTCGTCACATTCCGACGCCGAGTTATTATGTAAAAGTATTCAATAGTGTTAATGTTATGTGTTAGAAAGGCCAGTAATTTATGTGTATTTCGAACATTTGTAAAGAAGATCTACTAAAATTGTTATTTTTAAAAATTCTACTCACTTCTAATTACTAAAAATATTTCAATTTTGATGACGAAGCCAATTCTAGAGTCAATAGTAACCAAACAAATCATCAAAAGATTTGCTATATTCAATTCAACACATCTCGATACGTTCCAAGATAAATATAACTAATAATACAATTCATAATACCATTAGGCAGATTCGGATGAATACCAATATTTGATAAGTATTTCCTTTACCATAAGAGATAATAGATTTTATTTATAGACATACTCAATGGCTCGGCGATGAATCATCGAATCTTTAATATCTCCCCAAGTTTGGTATAGTTATTTAGTTTTTTCTGCTCAAATGAAATCTATATTTTTACAAATAAATAAAATTTAAGTGTATCAAGCCTCAATAGGTCAACAGTAGATGGGCCGACTGCGCTCCGTTAACGCGAGAGGTGCAGGTTCGATCCTGACCCCTTAAGACTATTGTCATATTCACCCCTAGCGCAAGCTTCGAGCTCATTTGGACGAGCAATGGGAATATTAGTAATGTCTCGAAAAAGCAGTGCTAATATTCTTTAAAACAAAAAGTGTCTGTTTGTAATTCAATATTAACAGATTTTTACTAGTTTGTTATATTAAAATAACTTAATGTTTCTTGTAGCTGCTAAGCTGTTTCTAGTTTAGTCCAGAAAGACAGTTATAAAATTGGACTGAAAAAAAAAAAACTACAATCAACTCCAATCAGTTTACAAAAAAAATCCAATTTATCGAACTAAGCTATCATTAAAATTGAATTCATAAACTAAAGTGCTCTCGCATAGCAAAATCCATCAAATCCCTCCATTTAAAAAAGGGATCAATGAAGACAAAAACAGGCATAGCCGAATAAAATCGATATAGATTATGAAACGATTTCCGATTAGGATAAGATTTCGTTTCAAATTTCCTTTCCAAACATCACAGCCCCGTGTTGTTTTTCAATTAATTTCTTTACTAAGAAATAATATTTTTTCTATAATTCAATCCTTGTTGGTATTGTCTTATTTCGGAATATTTCAAAACCTAAAAGAACAGTCATTTGTTTCTTGTAACTCGTTCACCTCAGGATCTACTAGTTTGAATTGAAAAATTAAATTTTTGTTGAATAATCCATTTGTCAAGGAAGGCTGTAGGCTATATAATATCACACTACAACCAATAGTAGCGGATCAATGAAAAATGTGGCAAAAACGGAAAAACATAAACCAACCTTTTGAGAGCTTGGAATTGTTCCCCTTTAAAAGTTCTGAAAAAAAGTTCACGATATATCTATATTTTAAGGTCAACTCACTATAATCTTTTATACTAACCAATTTGGTAACCAAATTCGTTCTATAATATCACGCTATGAAACATTACACGCGGGTGAAACCACGGGCACAGGTTGTCATTTGATAATAGTTTTGAGATGGATAACCTGACATAGCGTTTTATTACAATTGCTACGAGCTTTAATCAAACAGGCGACCTGGTTTAGCGAAGCTTTATGTGCTAAATATGAACCAGTTATGTTTATTCAGAGCTTGGTGTTGACAGATTATGGTTTAGCTAGACTGAGATTTCTACATAAATGCTACGACGTAGAATTGCTACAGCTTCTACGGCGTAGTATTAGATATACTATACATTTCAATCTGAATAACATAAATTTGAGATACTATTACGTATTTAATGTAAAAGGTGATAAGATGAAAAGGTTTAGTTAGAGATTTTGCATTTGAATTTCGTATTATTTATTTCTTTACTGAAGCGTTAAGGGTATAGCCTCTTCGTCTTCCCAGAATATCCCGGCGTATTACCCAGGGTCTGCTTATTACTCTTAATTGGGTCTGACGGGTTACTAGTTTTAACACAGTGAGATTCCCATCTGACTTCCGCAACCCAAAGAGTGAACCAGTAAGTCATTGGACAAGAGCAAATTATCTAACAGAAGTTAGTTATTATTATCAGTTGGTATGATAATAACCAAGACCGACCGCTTAACGTGCCCTCAGAGGCACGGTGAGAAGACACACAAGGACAAACACCCAGACCGAAACGGGAAAAAGCAAAAGCAATGCAGGCTCACTAGCAACGAGCCACAACGGTCGGTTTATTAAATTTCGTATAGATAGAGCCGAGCCGAGTCTCCAAGTAAAATAACTGAGACGTACGGACAGACATAAGTGTTCCGATTTTGCCATTTGGCTACGGAACTCTAAAACAAGAGACATATTATGGAATGTCATATAATCCAAGTATATGGTCACAAAGAGCATGGTGTGACGTTTACCGTCACGAACTTGTGACGCGCAGCGATCCGTGTTCGAGTCACAAGGCGTGAGACGCAAGCATGCGTTACACTCACTTTTACGAGCGTTACTGTACGCCACTCAGCGTACGTGACGGGGATGAATGCTTTTATTTTATTTATTATTAGGCTCATGTCTCCGGTTTTATAGATAGTTTTTGTACATGTTTGATACGGAACGCCCTTTTCTTTAACCCCAATGATTAGCTGGAGGCGGTCATTTATCCAGACATAAAAGAAAACCTGTATTTTTCTTTTCATAGCTCTTCTGTAGATCTTTCTTCGTCTTTTATACTAGTGTGTGGCCTTTTATTGCAAGAAGCTGCAAAAGCTGGACAGGTACCACCGCAGTATCCGATTTATTAAGTGGTAGTGTGTTTTACATTACTGTGTTTCGGTTTGAAGGATATTGTAGATTGTGAAATTACTGGGCAAAGGAGCTTTAAGAACCTATTTCTCGAGTTTGACAAGTTGACGAGGGAAATGAAGGGTGTTGCAAGTGCTCATAGGCTACGACAACCGCTTACCATCAGGTGAACCGGATGCTTGCTTGCAAACTTAGATGTATAAAAACGCTTTAAAACATTTACTTACAGATCAATAATATAATATGTCGCGTCAGTGTTATCATTTTCATTACCAGACATCGCGTGCAGGTAGAAATATTGAAAATAAACAATGTAAATAGAATACAGACATACACTTATCATTCGATTCAATTGACTAAATCATAAATTAATCACAAAACAATACTGACAAAACAGAAACCACTGAGCACTTCCAAGGCTGTGTGACCTTGTAGCGAACGAACGTAATGCTGACTATTCTTACAAAGGCACTCCCCACCTTGGCTCTGCATAGCGCTAAAAGTAGTGCTTGCGTTTTAGTATAGTCAAGTCAATTACAAAACACTGTTAAGCATCTGTATTCATAAGCAGACTAGCCAAATACGATATGTTCATAACCTTGTCCCCGACATATGTAACTAGTGATTCTAATAATTTTTAAATTCATGTACCTTAACCTGATTCCATCGATTCATAATCGATTAGAATTTCGACACGTCCCAGCGTGGTCTCACGAACGCTTAAATTTACATGTTAAATGCATTCACATGCAAATTGTTGAACAAGACGCCATACAAGCCATATGTGAAACTCCATCGCTGTGTATGACAGACATAATAATATGCTAACAGGGTGCCTTCGGAAAGTCGTCTAGTTTCCATTAGAACTATATTGATTTTATTTTAAAAATATCAAAATAATTGTGTATATTGAAATGCAGTAATGTATTACAAAATATACTTTTAATTTTTAATATCGGAATGTTTTGAAGTATACCGTTAGGACTAATAATTTTTGTAGTTATAAGAAGATGCCGTTCCGATCGTTCTGGCATGTCCGGCGTGGCATGGCGGATGTGTTTACCGGCGTCGGGATGTGACGACCCTATTGCCCGCTGTTGGGATAACCTCTGTCACAGCAGAGATTATTCCACCAGTGCAATCAGTCACACTGGTGGTAGGTCTTTTGTTGCAAGAGGCCGGCTAGGTAGGTACCACCGCAGTGTCCAATATTCTGCCGCCAAATAGTAGTGCTTAGGCACTACTGTGTTCCGGTTTAAAGAGCATTGTACGCTAGTGAAATTACTGGGCGAACGAGATTTAAGAACTAATATCTCGAGGTTGGCAACGCGCGAGTGGCACCTACTAATGGTGCTGCAAGCGCTTATAGGCTGCGGCAGCCACTTACCATCAGGTGGGCCGTATGCTTGTTTGCCAACTTCTAACATAAAAAAAAAATGTTTGCAGCAGGACTGTCTTACTCGTAAGCCTCGACGGTCGTGGGTTTGATTCCCGCTTGGATTAGATGATTGGTATATCTGTTTCGGTCTGGATGTTTTCCTTGTCGGTCCCCCGACCGTGCCTCGGAGAGCATGTTAAGCTTTCACTCGCGATTGTTACCACATACCATCTGATAATCGGCAGCTGTTGATTAGTTAATTTTTAAAAAGTCTTATTCAATGAATTACTAGTTACTTAGGGTTGCGGAGGTCAGATGGCAATCACTCTGTGTTAAAATTACTAACCTGTCAAATCCGGTTAAGAGTAATATTATACCGGGTAAGGTAATACCAGGATTAATTCTAGAAAGAAGAAGAAGGTGAACATATTCGTGGAATATCTGTTGGTATATATATATTTAACTATTATTTTATAAACATTCAACATTACTAACAGTGGTGTTACCACTAAGTTTTAGTACAAATTCTATTTTGATTCAATTTAATTCTGACGGTAAATCGATACAGATTTTATATAAGCATGACGTATAAATATATGTGGTATGAAGTAGCGTTGTAGCTCAGTTTAGGTCGTCATTTAAACCGCAATAAGTTAATGGTAAGCTCCCAGCTCTGAAAAAATTTACGACGTTATGGCGTAGCGGTAGCGAACCTGCCTTAAACGCCACTGGCAATGGGTTCGATTCCCGCTCCGAGCACAATATGTTTGTATTGACCATGCAAGCATATTTTCCGGTCTGGGTGTATTTGTCCTTGTCCTTGTATGTGTTTCCGGACCCCGACACAGGATATCATTATCCTAATGGGCCGTTGAGTGTGCACCATTAAAAAAAATAGAAATGTGTTTTTTTTTGTTTTTAAATCATATTTATATGTGGTGGTAATTTACATCCCCGTACCTATACACTCGTAACTAGGAACCGCTCGCCAAAATTTAAAGGAGCATCCACCGAAATCAGAAACTGTAAAAGTAAAATAAACTCGACCGGCACGGGAAACGGTTATTGCCCGCGATGTACGGGCCCCGGAGGAAGTCCTGGAAACGCGTTTTTTTACAACCCGCTGAATTTTAAATGATAAATTCATGTTTTTCGACGCGTATAACTTTTGTTTTGTGTCACGGTATAAGGGGGTTATTAATACTGATAAAATAAATTTTTATTATGACAATTCGGACTTATGAATCCTTATAGCTAGTTCAACTAGTTTGACGACGTTGTGGCGCAACGGTAGCGAACCTGCCTTAAACGCCACAGGTCGCGGGTTCGATTCCCGCTCGGAGCATATGTTTGTATTGACCATACAGGCATGTTTCCGGTCTGGGTGTATATGTGTTTTTTATTTAGTACGTCTTCTTTTTTGAGAGTATTTTACGTGATAACATCATCAGACATACATTCGATTGTCAATTCTTTTTTGCTGAGATTAGACGTTACAAAAAGTTTCTGGGTCCGGAAACACATACAACGATAAGGACAAATACACCCAGACCGGAAAATATGCTTGCATGATCAATACAAACATATTATCTAAAGGCGTCGGGATGTGACGACCCCATCGCCCGCTGTTGGGATAACCTCTGTCACAACAGAGATTATTCCACCAGTGCAATCAGTCACACTGGTGGTAGGTCTTTGTTGCAAGAGGCCGGCTAGGTAGGTACCACCGCAGTGTCCAATATTCTGTTGCCAAATAGTAGTGCTTAGGCACTACTGTGTTCCGGTTTGAAGGGCATTGTACGCTAGTGAAATTTCTGGGCGAACGAGATTTAAGAACTAATATCTCGAGGTTGGCAACGCGTGAGTGGCACCTACTAATGGTGCTGAGCGCTCATAGGCTACGGCAACCACTTACCATCAGGTGGGCCGTATGCTTGTTTGCCAAATTCTAAAAAAAAAAAAAAAAAATGCTCCGAGCAGCAATCGAAGCCGCGACATGTGGCGCTTAAGGCAGGTTCGCTACCGCTATCTTTAAGTAAGATTACTTTTGATTCTTCTTATTAGTTAGTTCCTTTTGCCTTATTAACTAAACTAAACATTGTATATTTTCCTTGCTAGCGAACCGTAATTAATGAATATTTTAGACAAGGCTTTAATGCATATACGTTGAAGCTGCTTATTCCGAATGGCGCATTAAAATGCATAGTATACCGAAGCTTAAAGTAAAATCTTGTATTGTGTTTTAATATTTCTAATAGCTTGAGTGTTTTCAGTCTGAATAGTAAGGCTTAGCCGGCAACACCTCCTAACAGAGAATAAACGTGAGATTACATTATTTGTATTAAAGATTTTTTTTTTTATGTGAGAGGGGCAAACGAGCAGGAGGCTCATCTGATGTTGAGCGATCACCGCCGCCCATGCAACATCTGCAACACCAGAAGGCATGCAGGCGCGTTGCCGACCTTTAAGGAAAGAATACGCTCTTCTCTTGAAGGTTTCCAACTCGTATCGGTTCGGAAAGACCGCCGGCGGATGTTGATTCCACAGAGTGGTTGTGCGAGGAAGAAAATGTCTTCTAAATCGCGCTGTTGTAGATTTCCAGACATCGAGGTGGTATGGATGGAATTTAGAGTTTATGGTACCGAAGTGTGGTTTATGGTACCGAAGTGTGGTTTATAGTGGTGGTAGGCCTTTTACTGCGCGAGGCTGGTAGGTAGGTACCACCGCAGTTATTCTACATTATACTGTGTTTGAAGTACTCTGTCTTCTTCTTCATCTTCCCAGCATTAGTCCCAGTACTAACCCATGGTCGGCTTTTTTATTCTTATTTGGATTTGACAAGCTACTAGTTTTACACCGAACGATTGCCACCTATCGATTATTATAAGATTTTATGTGATAACAACCAGGATCAGCTTAACGTGCTCTCTGAGGCACGGTGGGGAGACCCACAAGGACAAACGCCCACACCGAAACAGATGTTTGTAAGATGCATACACCCACCCCAAGCGTGAATCGAACCTTCGAACGTTGAGGGTAAAGGCAGCCTCGCTACAAACAAGCCACAACGGTCATCACGTCGGTTTGAAGTACTCTGTAGCTAGTGAAATTACAAGGCATAGGAGATTTAAGAACCAATATTTCGAGGTTGGCAACCCGTGAGTGATACTTACAAATGAATGGTGATGCAACCGCACATAGGCTACAACAACCGCTTACCATCACGTGGGTTTGGGTTCCCAAGCTTACAATTCCCTTTTCGTATAGTCCCCTCTTTTGAAAAACGGTTTCTGGTATTTGATTTTGTTATAAAAATGATATAACTATCAATTACGAAAAATACTAAATTCATAACCATTTTATCCATATCCTCGCTTATAGGTATAACAATAAAAGATCGCTCATGATATTGCCACGCTTGATCCCTAAGCCAAGCTGTTCTAGCGATCATTTGTTTCTTTTATAAACAATAATAATAATAAACTCTATAAAATCGACAACCCACATTAGGATAATTATATCCTATGTCGGGGGTCCGGAAACATAAACAATAACAAGGACAAACACAGCCAGAACAAATGCCTTTATTGGTGAATCTGCACCGAGCAGGAATTGAACCTGCGACCTATGGCGCTTAAGACAGTCGTTATCAATAAATGATAATTTGTAAATTAAAATTATTATCATATTTTGATGACATCTAGAGCCCAATACCCACGCGTGTCGCCAGTCTGGCTCAACACGTCACTAGCTTGTCGGTGACGCGAACCTGATTGTTTTGCAATAACCAAAAATCGGTTAAATAGGCCAAAGAAGTCTTCGCTTATAGGTTATATTGTAAGTATACAAAAGATTGACCATATCTATACAAGTATAGGTACATCTATAAAAAAATTGAAGCGTCTGTTTTTAATTCTTAATCAACAGCTTTTCACTAAATGCATCATTATGAAAGTAAATACGGTAGTTACATAAAAATTATTTTAAAATTGTTTGCCTGTCTGTTTGTTCCGGCTAATCTCTAAGACGGTTTCACCGATTTTAAAGGTACTTTCATTGGCAGATAGCTGATCTTACAATGAGTAACTAAGTCTTCTTTTGTTTTAGAAAAAGAATTAGGGTTCCATGCAGTAAGGAAAAATCACATGAGCGAAGCCGCGGGCGTAGCCAGTATAAAATTATTTTGAAATAAATAAAAGACCAGGCAATAATTGTACTTACCAAATGTAGTGTCTTCGCTCCAATATGAATCGTCTAATGTATAATCGGCGTCTGTAACAAAGAAATATTGTTTTTAATTACTTTGTAATAATAAAATACCGTAAGTATATCGAATACATACTATAATATATTTTTTGAATGAAGTTCCTTAACACAGCTTACGGGTGGTCCGCTTGCGTAGAAATCGTCACGTAACAAAATGCCGTATGCTGTGTGTGTGCACGAGTACGTGAGTGCGCAGCTGGGTGCGCAACTCTCTCTTTTCTCTGTTCCCGTATCTTTTAAATTTAATCTATTGAAATATACCGATTTCATTTCGAATTACACTCGGAGTTGAAGAACAAACGTAAGGAACTTCATTTCTGACGGAGGTCCCCAAGCGCACAATTTTTTATTTGAGAAATTATATTGCTGTTGTACAGATATTACTAGCCCTGACAGCAGGGGGCCCAGCTGTGTATTATTTACTTATGTAAGCCTTAAGATTTGAAGAAAAGTACTAGCTGTGGTGGCAATGATTTACGATTATTTTTATGTTCCTTAAAATTAACGTTGGGTAAAAATAATTGCTATGTCAAAATACTGATATTTTTTCAGAAATAATAATTATCTCCAAAAATTGGTAAACGATATCTTTCGAGTATTGAATTCGATAAAAACTACTGACCTAATCAAAAAAGTCAATATCAAATCTCCTTATTATTTTTCAAGACCTATCCAAAGATGACTCACAGATTTCCATATGCTGAAATTGATTTTAATTCGTTAATATATAAAATGTAATTATAATAATCATCCCAATTAACTTAGAATGTTACTAATAGTAATAACTTTCTTAACTTTACCATTTTATAAAAATAAAACCTAGCTTATAAAACCATGTAGAGTTTGAAATTCGCATTAAATTAAAACTACCCACATCATATTACTTTCGTTTCGAAAATAAGTTTAATTTTTTAAGAGCAAGGCTGTTACGCATATATGAAAATGAACTTTATTTTAATGTTCGTAAAGTTGGAATTTTAAATGTGTTTCAAACTCATGTTTGCTTGGCAGTATTAAAAAATTCCTGTTTCTACTGTTTACTCATTCCCCGTCGTTCCTTTCCCGACGTACATTTAACATATTTGTATGAGCTGTGGTGTTTCCCATTAATATTTAGGTAGCCTATGTTCTACCTTCATGCTTTTTTTTCAATACATACATGTAAATAATTGCATTACCATTTACCCAAGCAAGGCAACTATAAGCTCATATGCTATACTACAACATAACTTAGGAAACTAATTAGACTATTTGTAAAATAGAGGCCAACCATTGAACTTGCGGTCAATTAATCGCGGCTTTAGTTTAAAAGGTCAAATAGAAACTACGCAATAAAACTTTGTAGAAGACCGGATGAGATCAAAGCTTGAAATTGGCGCCCAGAGCGAGGCAATCACGTTAGGAATCTATGGTTAAATGGAAATATTAAATTAAAGCACATTATCGAAATTAAACTTTCAATTTATTTAGCTATGTGGCAGTACCTATATCCCGAGACTTTGTCTGCATAAAATCTTGCAATACGGAAAATCATTTTTGTAATTTTGAGCTTCAGTTTTATTAGTGATATCGCAAGTAGATAGTTGAGCTATGGAGTGACTTTATAAAATATTTAACAAATTTCAATGCAAATTTTGTAAATTTTAACTTGCGGCAGTCAATTACCCTTTAATTTTCTGCTGACGTTGCAGAATCAATACGTTTCAAGTATAGATGGCGCCCAACACGGGGCTCAAATGAAATATACAATTTCGTCCATAATTGCTTGTTTCTTCTTAAATATTACACTATTCAATAATACGACTATATTAATTACACAGTGATCGTATTTAGACGATATATTGTTTCTGACATAAAAATTACTCAGTAAATATAATAAGTATTGTAACTATTTGATGAAATATATAAAATTATTATCTAATTCGATTCGAGATAATAATTATTATCCAGCGAACCGAATTATTCGATATAATTTAGCGCTGACAGCCGTCAAATGGGAATCAGACATTGCTTGGAAACCCAGTACAACCTAAAGAGACAATAATAATTATTATATAGAATTACTACAATTTATATTTAACCTACATTAATTTCTGATAACACTTTAATAGGGCATAACACTGCCCTATTCACTGAAGATATAAAATAGCTGGAATTCATTATATCGTAGAGTTTTTTACTCAAAACAATTATTTTAAAGATTTTTTTTCTTTACATCTATTTGATGTGGTATCATTCAAAACAATTAAACGATTATATAGTAAAGTTTTTCCTAATTGCTAGCTTGGATTTTAAAATATAAATTACATTTCATTCTAACCCGTTCAGATTAAACAGATATGCTCAATGTATGTATGTATCCTAAAATCATTGGGCGAAGTAGTATTCAACGTTATTATTAAAATTACAACACAAACTTCTGACTTTAGCAATTTGTTGATTATTCTCGAGTTTATTCTGTTAACAAAATACATTAATAACAACTTGTATAACTTAAGAGCTTGTCCCAACTATATTCCTTTGCGGAAAGTTGTTTCCATTCTTAATTTTAGCTAAATTGTTCCATCCGCTATACCCTCTCTAATTAAAACTAACTGCTGTGTAGTCACTACTTCATTATAGCTTCGTAATAAGCACTACAACATTCAGTACTCGTCATGAAGTTGTGTTGTTCAATTTATATTCTGGTAGTAGAGATTTATTGTTGTTTTATTTATAGTTACAGCAATTGTCGTTCATTAGATTATGTTGTCTTTGATCCGTTATACAGCATGTTATTTTTAGTTAACAAGTTCGATAAGTGAATGTCCGTGTCGTGTTTGTTATGCAACAATAACATGTTTACACTGATATATCAAGACGAAACTTGTTGAATTGATTTGATTTGTTCTGTAGTAACTTTTGCTTATTACAGAAAACTTAGGATACTTTTATCCCAGGAAAAGGTTAGGTTCCTGTGAGGTTATCAAAAAATGTACTTATAAATGTTTCATTTCTTTCTAGAGCCAATTCTGAAGCAATCATGGATGAAATCACCGGCAGATAATAGCTCAAAAACTATTGTAGTTCTGACGACTGTCAAATACGAATGAGGTTTGCATAATATGCAATTTACAACATCTAATATGCGTAATTAATTCGCTGACGTTGACTACGTGTCAGGAATACATGCGATAATTTAACAAGAGTTAATACCAAGTTATTTTAATAATTAATCTGCGTTTCACTGGGAGCAATGAAATTCAACTATTAGATTCGTTGCATTATCCTACCAATTATTATATCATACCAAGTATTCCAATACTAGCTGTGGCAGCCAGGGGAGTGTTCTCAAAACGAGGAGATACGACAAATGGTGATTTTTAGCGGTTAACGCGCAAACTTGTGTCTTCTTGGGGATGAATTGGACTAAGTTTAGTCGGCCCCAGTCCGAGACTTTGGTCAATGTAGTCTCGACTTCAGACACAACTTTATTCCGGCACTCAATGACGTTTAGAAGACATTTTCTTCCTCGCACAACCACTCTGTGGAATCAACTTCCGCCGGCGGTCTTTCCGAACCGATACGACTTGGGAACCTTCAAGCGAAGAGCGTATTCTTTCCTTAAAGGTCGACAACGCACCTGCATGCCTTCTGGTGTTGCAGATGTTCATGGGCGGCGGTAATCGCTTATAATCAGGTGAGCCTCCTGCCCGTTTGCCCCTCGCACATAAAAAAATCCTTTGAATTCTGGTTAAACGAACGTTATTTTGAACGTTAATGCCGATGCTTTCGTTACGAGGAAATTTAAACTGAAGATTTTATTGAATATAATATCAGCATACGATATAATGAAACATGCATAGTGTTTATATATTCATAAAAAATAATTATATGATTAAAACATACCATACTAACCATAGAATTTTAAACAAAAATATATGATCTTTCGTTATTTTTGCGTTTTCGCCTGAAATTTTTAGCTTCTATTGCCGCCATTTTGTCGACCGACATCAAGCGTGACTTGACAGCGCGCACTAGGTTCGGAAATCGAGTTACAATGTCCAATATTGATACAATTGAACCAAGAAAACGAACCAATATAACTACAGGAAGGGTAGTAATTTGATTCACGATCAATAGCAGTACACTTTTAGACTTATTAGACATGAAAAGGAATAAATTTATTAGTCCCTTCCGCTGCTAAATTTTACGACAAATCAATCGTGTGAACGAGGCATTTTTCGTTCAAAAGAGGGTTGGTATTCGATAATAGAATTTAATTTCTACGATACGAAAATTAAATTTGATAATATATTTTATACAAAGGATAATTTTTGATGATTTAAATAATACGACGTCAAAAATAAATGTCAGCAGAATTACTGTTGAAATAAAAGGATCTATCTGATTTTCCGTAAAGCGTGAAGGCTTCATCGCCCGCAATCGAATAACCGCTAGCTCCACGTTTTAAATCTGTAACATGTAACGTCCACAAATCGAATTATGATCTGCCGCCAGCAGTCTCGGCACTGGCACCGTGCTTAAAATCATTAATTAAATGAGCTTACGTGACCCATTCGCCTCACAAAATGTGAGCTCCACGGGCTACGCGCTAAATTGTTTTAGGGTACTTTAGTTTTTGAATAAAGTTGAGTTATAATTAATTTTTAGCTCAAATATAATTATTTTATGTCGTAAAATACGTGAAAACCGAAAACATAATTAAATACACTTACAGAAGCTATTCTTAGATAATTATGTTAAATGGCAAATAAATACTGACATCTGTTGCAACATATATAGAAATATATACAAAGAAAAATATGAACGCGATTATTCATATCTAAGTCCTATAGTTAGTGGCCAATTCATAGTCAAGAAATAACAAACCAAAACACGGAAACTCTCAATTGAAACAGTACTTTACCGCACCCATCCATAGAGCGACCGCCACTAAAGCGGCATAACTAATTTATCGTTTACCGACAAGTGAGTGAGTACCTGACTACGAGTGATTTGTAAATATTTTTATAGTCAAAATTACCTTCTGCTGTTTTCTTTATCTTTTGTTACGAGTAAATGCATCACACGAATTGACAATATATTACATAGAGGTTAGTTATGTAGTATGAAAGTTACATTGCTTGACTCCGAAAAAAACAATATGAAATAATAATGCCGCTAGAATAAAATTCAAAATCCCGTTACAGTGTTAAAATTACAGCTGAAGCTTGTAAAAAGGTAAAATTTAATGAGGGACAAGACAATCTATATTACGAAATTGAAGTGATATCTTTTACGTTAGTAAAAGTTGCAAAAATAATTGACATCGGTGGGCTGTACAGGCTTGATCTTACTAAAAATGAAACGGGTAATTGTGCTGTCAAAAAGGCCAACCCATACATCCTCTCGGAGAATCAGATTATATGAATGTAATATTAAAGGTACAGAAAATTCTGTATCTCCTTTTATCTATCACCGTTTATAACAAAATTTCGGGGAAACGGACAAGATTGAATGTTATATCATTTCGATATTACGCAGGCAACATTTTAGCTAAATATATTATAACGTAGAGCATTTTTTGTGGTAATTATTGTACTTAAGTTTAATACAAGGTGAGAAGCTGTATTTACAAAAATATTTGTTTGAATCGACATGAAGAATTACGAGTAATAAAACACTTTGAAAAGTTATAAGCGTTAATTTTTTGAATATTTATATATTATTGGGTTTCGAATTATTTTCAGATGAAACTTGTTTCAATAAATCATTCCAAACATTCAATTACACAAATCTCAGCAAGACGTAATAAATAAAGAAAATTAGTAATAATTTTTTAGGAGAAAAATTCACCTGCGCATAACTCCAGTAATCCTCCCGAGGTTTCGACCCCCAAAACGTTACAATTTCCATCCGAGGTCTACTTAAACCCGTAATTATGTCGCCAACCGGGTCGGAAGGACCGACTTGGGGAGGGAGCGGGGAGTTAAAGGTAGCCGTCCTTCTACGAACCAAACGCGATGAAAACTTCTATCTTCTCGCTTAAATTTAATTATAATGTAACAACATATGTAGATCGTAATCGTAGACTCGAATGTGATACATTAAAGAAAAGTTTCGTGTTAATCAAGAAACGAATTCCGGACCTCAATGACTGTTAAGAATATGTTATTAAAGATTATGCCATCATGACGTACCATAAAATGTTTTTGCTAATTTATAAATGTTTAATCGTGTAAACTTATAAATGTTTTATACATAGGTGTAAGAAGCATAGAAACATTATGGACTATGTTAGAAAGAGAGGAACAACGCTAGGCAAAGCTATAATTTCTTAGTCAATGGTAGCTCAGCTTGTTCCAAATATGAAATGACAAAAGACATATCTGGTGACACAGCTCCCCTAGTTTCGCTGTTTCAGCAACGTCAATATTGACGTCGGGATTTTTGTAATAACAAGCGTGTACCGTTCATTATGTAATAATTTTTTGATATTTAGTATTTTAATTTTTACAACAAAATTACTTCTTCTTCATCCTAGCATTATTCCCGGTATTTTATGTACCCAGGGTCTGCTTATTACTCTTACCCGGATTCGACAGGTTACTAGTTTTTACACAGAGCGATTGCCATCTGACCTCCGCAACCCTAAGGGCGAACCAGAAACTCATTGGATAAGAGCAATTTAGTTATCAAGAGTTAACGATTATTATCAGATGTTATTGATAATAACCGGGACCGACAGCTTATCGTGCTCTCCGAGGCACGGTGGGGAGACCCACACGGACAAACGCCCAGACCGAGACAGAAATTTTAACAAACATCTGCTCGAGCGGGAATCGAACCCGCAACCGTCGAGACTAAAGGCAGACTCGCTATCCACAACGCCACAACGGTGTCAACAACAAAATTACTATGTAATTTTAAGATAAGTAGTGGGACGTAACCGTCGAAGAAGGAGACAAGGTCCTTTATTTCACACATCACGACGTTTTCAAACCGTTAGGTAAGTCCAAAGACGATAATGCACCAGAAGCCATGCATCTATTCCAGGTGACATCATATGGACAATAAGACTGTAAAAAGTTTACTTAGAACTCCCGCGAGAACTATCCATTTTACACTATCGGCTCTTAGTATTAAGTTCTTGCAATCGCTATTGCTGTCAAGATCCACAACAATACGAAACAAAAACCACAACAATTGTAAAATATTTTGTAATCGTGAAACGAATAACACTTAGAGACAATGAATGGTATTCGAACAATACGAACATTTTAGTGATCGACTTGCAATCAAATCGGAACATAAAAAAAATCGTAATTAGGACATTCCCCAAAAAAAAATCTCAATTCCCGATATCCCAAGAGGATAAAAACAAAGCCGGTAATGAATTGCCTTTTTTTTTGTTTTCACAAAGGGATGAAACAACAATGGGGTAATCTGAGCCAATGAGACTGTTCATATCATGGTTTGAAACTTTGACTAATTGTTATGGACGCCCGCGGGACCATTGTAATTAGGGTTCGCCAGGCATCTCCATTCTAGTAATTAACGTCTTAAGTGACCCTGTCAAAGAAGATTTGCGTAAATTTTTGGTAACGACTATATTTAAATTCGGTGTCTGGAATTCAGTATCGAATTATCGCTACGCTCGGGAGAGGTAATTTCGTAATACTGCTTATTACAATACTGATGATCTTCGATATTATTACAAGTGCAGAACAATTATATATTTTGGGATTAGTGGTTGCGTCACAGATTAGATTTTGTTCGACTTTTGAATGAAAGAATGTTATTTCATTATTATGGTCATTGTCATTTTAAACTGAAGTTTACAATAACAGAAGCAGATTGGATTCTCTTTGATGAAATAGCATGACTCAAGTAGTTAGTTAATTTTAGTATTTTTATGTTGTTACATGCACAAAGGCCACTACCATATACATAGGCTTCCAGTTGTGTCAATTGAACACTGATTACTTTACCAATGTCACGTAGAATGGAGAATACGTTGTTTTTATTCTGATGGGACAATGAGTGTATATGACATTTGACACTGTTGCGATGATGAGGGTTTGCTAACAAGGATAACACCTCAATACCAACAATACAGTATCCTATAGACAATTATAACTATGTTAATTAATGTGTGTATAGTAACCGGGATGAGAATTGTCAGGGTAATTATAAGATAAGCTGGCTAAATCTTTAACTAAAGGACGCGGTCAACCGGTGGTTTTCATCGAAGACGATTATTTTGTGAAGAAACTATATTTGGCATGTATGTTAAATATCTTGCAAGAACATGTTTTAACACCACCACAGAGCGACAAAAAACCAAACGGCCATCAGATAAAAAAAAACAAACACAAATAAGTTAACCTTAGCGTATGGAAATGAATGAATGTGGAATAATAGCAGAAAGCAGAAAGAAGCAGCACGTTGATCGTTATATATCATGAAGATTACTGTTTATTATGTTATGTTACTAAGCTATGCAATAATGGAGGTGAAAATTGAAGCAAAAAATAGACCGGTTATGCAGATAGCCTTCGCATAGGCTAGCAATGTATCTGTCAAATAAATCCGTTAGTTCTGCGGTCAGTTTTTTTGGCGGCGAAATATGATGCGGAAAAAATGCGATACAATTTTTTTGAGGTATTCATTTCTATATTTTCGTATTTTCGTTGGCTTATTGGTTTCGTTGGCTTCAATTTGCAGATTTCTATTATTTTTAAATCATAGAAAAAAAAAGAAAATTTAGAAATATAATATTTCTGCCCGAATATTATTATTTACGGAAAATAAAATTTATTATTATGATTTTTTCTTATTTTTAGGGATGAGAAGTGAAAAAGGGAGTTAAAAAGTTATCAGTGAGTTAGGAGGTTGGGCCACCGGCGCTCTTACAGATCGCACGTGAAATAGGGGCTGTTCTCATGGATTCTCAAATTGACCAAACCACGTTTAAAGACGTCATCGGAGATGGAGGTAGCGCTCCGAGCGTATTCTACACGCTGGGCTCACCCGACGTGATCGCGATGCGACGTCAGAAACAAAGGACCTCGTCCTGGCCAGCGAAGACGGTATTGTGTGCGTGTCTGTGCTGGGTATTTTAATCTTATGATTAGAAGCATGAAGAAAATATTCAAGTAATCACTGAAATAGGTCTGATGCGTGCTACATCATTAACTTAATGCGGTTAGCGGGTAAGGTTTTAGGGAAAAACTTCATAGAATTAATCAAGCCGTTACGAACTTTACCTCTGTAAAGATACAGTTTATTTTTCGTCCAACCATTTAATTTAGGTCAATGGTTATCAAACGAATAGTCGTATATTAAAATAGGGCTTTATCGACGGTAAGCTATTTCTAAATTGTAGTGAGTAAGGATATTTTAATATACTTACGAGAATCCATACATTTTTTTTGTCGGTAATTTTATTGATTTGTTACTTTTATATATATTTATTTTTTCTGTTTTGGCTACATCTTTTTGATTATTTTTATTTCTATCTTTATGTTTTATCTATTTAATACCTTTAACCAAGCAGCTCTTGTGTGATTATATACTTGTATAATCTGCATCTCGGAAACGGCTCCGACGATTTTCATGAAATTTAATATGTATGGGGTTTAGGGAGTGATAAATCGATCTAGCTAGGATTCATTTTTAGAAAATGTCCCTTAATCCGTGTCTAAATGTCTCCAGTCCGAAGAATTTTTTCCCCTTTTTTAGTTTTTTTAAATTTAATTTAATTTTGTTTTTATGTGAGGGGGCAAACGGGCAGGAGGCTCATCTGATGTTAAGCGATCACCGCCGCCAATGAACATCTGCAACACCAGAGGGCAAGCAGACGCGTTGCCGACCTTTAAGGAAAGATTACGCTCTTCTCTTGAAGGTTACCTTCTTTTATGAGAAAAACTACTATTTTCCAAGCAACACGATTAACCAGGAACTATGTTATAAAATAAAGAAAAGCAGCACTCTCCAATATTAAGTTCATTTACTCGTTCTATTTTTCTTACGTATTTCCTAATTAAGTAGCTAGTCGAAAGAAACGAAAGAAAAAAGTATCTTTATTTATGAACTATGGGACAAAAACAAACACTTATCCCATTTTCCACGGAGCCAAATCATAATTAGCGTATTCAATTACCCTAATTAGGTGCGGAAGACGCGAGTTCTGTGATGCTAGTAGCTTTGCCCTATCATACCCTAGCCTAGTTAGAGCTGTTTTAATGTTAATTCAGGATTTATTAACTGATTCCAAAATGTAATTATTCAAATGTGGTGTTTTTACGTGTATTTTGTAGCTTCAATAGCTCAACGGTAGGAGGGCCGACTCCGCTCCGTTAAAGCGAGAGTTGCAGGTTCGATCTTAATCCCCTTGGGCTGTTGGCCTAGCGCAAGCTTATCTGGAGTTGTAAGCAAGGTTATTTGAAGGGGCAATAGAATGACTTGAAAAAGAATTGCCAATATTCTTAAAAAAAAATAACAAAAAAGAAGAAATTACGAAGCAAATGAAACTTTTAACTTTTTATATATAATTATGTATTATTATATATTTTTATATATAATTCAAAAATATAAAAAAATTGGATTATTTATGTTTTAATTCAAATATGTTATATCATGGGCAAAGTTAATAGCACAGAAAAAACTTATAAATCCTGAGATTCCAAGTTACCAGTCACTTTTCATCGACAATAGGAAAGAAATCACCAGACTCCCGATCAGCAACTAATGCTCCACAATCTCTACGAAGTTCCCGTAAACAAACGGACGGTCACGCGAAGTGGCGTGCTTAGATTAGTTTCAAAGTAATAAGATACTAGCACGCGATATCTTAACACTAACCCGATAGAAAAAGATTATGATAGAGAAAATTACGTTCTTACATACATCTATAAAAATAAATAAAATGCAAGTGATTTTTGTAATTCCAAATTTACAGCTTATAAATTAAACGGTACTGACATTAAAAAAAAATTGTCTCTCTGTCTGTTTGTTCAGACTATTTATAGCTTATCTTTGAAACGGCTGGACTAACTTAGACTACTATTATTTTTGAAAAGAATCAAGGTTTTACCGGCGTCGGGATGTGACGACCCCATCGCCCGCTGTTGGGATAACCTCTGTCATAGCAGAGATTATTCCACCAGTGCAATCAGTCACACTGGTGGTAGGTCTTTTGTTGCAAGAGGCCGGCTAGGTAGGTACCACCGCAGTGTCAAATATTCTGCCGCCAAATAGTAGTGCTTAGGCATTACTGTGTTCCGGTTTGAAGGGCACTGTACGCCAGTGATATTACTGGGCGGACGAGATTTAAGAACTAATATCTCGAGGTTGGCAACCCGTGAGTGGCACCTACTAATGGTGCTGCAAGCTCTCATAGGCTACGGCAACCACTTACCATCAGGTGGGCCGTATGCTTGTTTGCCAACTTCTAACATAAAAATAAAGGTTTCGTTGCAATAAAGAAAAATCGGTACACCACGCGAGCGGGCCGCGAGAGTAGCGTATGATATACAAAAAGTGTAACCACTACGGCAAAAATTCTTCTTGGCATTATTCCCATTATCTACCCAGGGTCTGGTTATTACTCTTATCCGGATTCGACAGGAGTCTGTCTGTAGCCTCAACGATCGCTGGTTCGATGCCCGCTCGGAGCGGATGTTTATATTCATCTTACAAACATCTATTTCGGTGTGAGCGTTTTACCCACAATCTCCCCTTCGGCCTTGGAGAGCACGTTAAGCTGTCGGTCCCGTTTGTTATCATAACATCTCGTAATAATCATTAAGTCTCGGCAGGTAATTAATTGTTCTTATCCAATGGGTTACGGAGGTCAGATGGCAATTGCTCTGTGTAAAAACTAGTAACCTGTCAAATCCGGACAAGAGTAATAAGCGGACTCTGGTAAATACTACGAGTATTTACCAGAGTACCTGGTATAATGCTAGGAAGAGGAAGAAGTGGTTGTTAAATAAATAAATTCATATGCAAAGAACATTGTTTAAAAAAAACCGAATGTTTTATGTTATTCTCGCATTCTAGGTTTATTATTTGCATTTTTTTAAAACATGGCGGATGAATCTCATTTCCCTTTTTAATTTAACATGAGAACTTTGAGTTTTTTGCGTTTGAATTTTATATTATAATTTTATCCTGTATGCGTTATTAGCTAAAAAACCCGTTGCCCAAGTCGAAATACAACGTATAGAATCAGTTTTTCTATCTTATATAGGTATACTAGCTTCTGCCTAAATTATGCGGCTTCGTTTAGTTATGATTTTAATACAAACTTTGAGCACCCCCACCCATTTTACAATAGATAGCCTAAAAAGTAGTCTATGTCCTTTCTCAGGGTTCAGGTCGCCCGTATAGGCCTCTGACTTGACTTTTTGACTATTGTGAAATTGATAACAACCGGGACCGACGTTTTTACGTGCCCTACGAAGCACGGAGACGCTGAGTTGAAATACCACTATAGATCTGATATAGATCTGATCTGATAGACTGATCGCTCCTAAAGCTTCGGCACCCAGCTATGAGCATCTCAATAATAGGTTATAATACGTCATACAATGTTAGAAAAAGTTAGAAATTCTTCAACAGACATTTTTGCTACCACTCTAACAATAGGTGGCTGTAGAGAAAAGGCTGTAAAAACCCACGAACACTTTCCTAGCTAAATCTGTTCGATCACTCATTTTTTTATGTGACTAAGTTAGCAAGTATAAGACTCACCTAATGGTAAGGGGTTGTCGTAGCCTATAAGCGCTTTCAACTCCATACATTTGTAGGTGCCACTCACGTGTTACCAACCTCGAGATAATGGTTCATAATCAGTTACAGTGTCCTTCAATCCGAAACACAGTATACTGCTTACGGTAGAATAACTGACACTGCGGTGGTACATAAAAGACCTACCACCAGTTGGTTCATTCAATAGTAAAATATATTCATATTTCATTTCAACGTTTTAATAACTTCCAATTTGTAAGTTGCCCACATGCTCTGGATATTTTTCATTTGTACACCGAAGCTATTTTTTAAAAAACCGATATCCCAAAAAATATTGAACGAACAGACAACCATCTATTCCACTGACCGAAAAATGAAACATTTCCGTACAAACAAAGCTATTTCAGTCGAATATTGACTATCAAGTAAGACCACAGTTTATTTTCCTTTTAAAACTGAAAAAAATATCAGAAAAATGAACAATAAGTAGAGTAATTGATACAGAATCGAAATACACTTTCACAATATAATAATTTGAAAACAACGCAACAAAACAAAAGCATTGAAATAAAACGTCACAAGTGATATAAAATAATATAAAAATTTCATCACACAAATTATATTCACAGCGTATTTTTAATAAATGGAATAAAACAATGCCATTATTTTTATACTTAACGGAACGTTTAGTGCAACACAATAGCTCTGCGCTCAAAATCGTTCCAGGGTGTAGTTTCGCGACAGTGAAATTGTTCCAGGGCTCCAGATGCTCGCGGCACCGCAGCGGAACGCCTGAGTAAAATAAACATCTCAAGACATCGTCCTACCTTGGCTGTTTTCCTAAATTGTTTATTTGAAACACTCGACACAATAGATTCCTGTATTTTCTGCCATTGTTTGCGCTTTTAACAAATATATCTGTTAGATTCGCTGTGTTATTCCATTTCTTTTGTATATTAAGTCATTTATCACATTTATCATACAAGTTTAGTTAATAAGGTGACTTTAATAATTTTCTACCAGAATCACAGAGAAATCTGATAAAGCTATTAAGCAATCGAAATGAAATTCCGAAAGCAATAATCAGAAGCCAAATAATCGTACTCAAACAAAATCAGTTATGGTGATATCACTGTGACCTCGAGGGCGGATAAAATAATTATTATATTAATCCAATGAAGATAGTTTCGCAGGTTAGTTTAATCTGATTACATAAAAGTATTTAGCCTGCAAGGAAATACTTTCTTTATACTTTCACATAACAAGAACATGTGCTTACAAATCTTGCGCTTCTTCTTATGCGAGTCAATAATTCAACAATTCTAAAAGTACTTGGCCTAGAAAATTACCACTGCAATGGCGTCTTTATTGCCTTACTTAAATAATACTATTTTTGTAGTCCTAAAAACAAATTTAAGATACATTGATTGTGTTGAAAGTGAAGATACTACAGAATGTAGATGGCTTTTCTTTACTCTTATTTCGCTTTCATAATATATTTTATTATTATAAATTTACACTTCTTCTAAACACTCTTAATATTTATTTGCTACTATATAATACAGGAAACTATAAAGTCGCTGACGCTCACGCTACCGCTCGTGATGTATTACACCCTTAAGCGTTATAAAACAGTCGGAAGCTTCTGAGGCTTCGAGCAAATCTCGGATTGCGGACCGAAGAAAAATAAATAGAAGAGTTAAAAAGAGATGGACCTAAATGAAATCTGGTGCAACGGAGAGGACGTTATTGTTTGAGGGGCTCATTGTGACTGTAATGAGACATTCTTTCGACATACTCTTAACTTTATCCTTCCTAAAATGTTTTTCTCGTTCGTCCAAGAATACCCCATTAGCTGGCTTGAGAATATTGTTTGTTATTAAAGATGTTTTCACACTGTAGTTTAAAATATTTTAAAGACAGAGTTCAAAGTTTTTAAAATCCGTACCAATATTAGAATTGTGTAAAATGTCGCGTTTAAATGGCCAAAACTAAACCAATGTTGTTAAAATTTCGTTGTTTCAATCTTTGAATTAAAATCACAATAAAATATATTCTTCGCAAGCTGTCGCTCTCAAGAACTACGTAATTATAATCTACTTAAAGTTAAATTGAAAGATACCATTTTTACTTTCTAAAATGTATTAATTTATTAAATGAAATAATATTGCTTACCTTTTTTAAACCATTTTATTTTAAATCTTAAAATAAAATGGAAAACATATATGTATAAAAATATCAATTTTTTTGTTGTAGTTGTTATTGTATTTGTTAGTAATAGTTTTCCGTTGACAACCTTTGCATATGCACCCATAAAAATATTACACCTATAAAGTGAAATTTCTTAATGTGATTTTATAAGCCCCACGAGGCGTTAAGGAATATCACGTCATGTTTCTAAAATAAACTCCGATATAAAAAGATGAACGATTCACTTTGCAGGATCGTATCATTCGAATTAATAATGGCGGACAGTTTTTCTTTCAACAGAAAAAGACAGCCCAGATGTCTCGGCTATATATTATTTTTCTCTTATTGTATCATTCGTATTGTATCATGTGACCATGTTTGAAGATACTTTCCTTTCTGCTTCGAGCTTGAGTTTTTAGGGAGTAGCGATAAATTATGGAGTCAACGCGGGGTCATTTTAGATTTGTCGGTGTTTTCGCCATCTACCAGGAAGGCTTAATTTTTTTTGTTTCTGTTACATATTTTTACATTCAAAAATAATTCATGTTTTTAGCAATGACTATAAAATATTCGCTTATAGTTATCTGAATTATTTTGTTTGTTTTTCTATAATCATATTAAAAAGAGGTAAATATTGTGAGGTGGTAACAGGTAATCTCTGGATCTACTAAACCGATTTTTATAATTCTTTTACCAATAAAAAGTCACGTTATTTCTGAGTCTCCCAAAAATTAAAAGACTTTTGGTATTCGAATTTGCAAAGTAAGCCAGAGAAGAAAGAGTCGAACTTAAACAATTCTTACCTACGCTGCCTTAATGATGAGAGATATATAATTGAGTTCTTAACAAAAGTCAGCGACAGTGATATGTCTTACTTTTATTTTTATGTCACAAAAAGTTTTTAAGTAGTAATAGTTCATTACAAAACGTAATTAAAGTGGACGAAGCCGCAGGCGAAGCTAGTAATTTATATATGTAGAATAACAAAAGTTTTCGGCTTCAGCGTTAATGTCGTAGTTGATAGTGAGTCTCAGAAGTTTCTATCATCAGCACTAATGGTCTTAATGCAGCAAAAACAAGACGCCTACGTGTCCCGTACCTCTGCATATAGCCTTAAATGCAAATCTGGAAGCCAGCCATCTAGCACAAACGTGATCTCACTCGACCCCTACCAACGAGATATTCGATAAAATTCCGCATAACTCGAATGATATTAAGGTGCCAAAACTTGGAATGTTATCAGATTATATTCTAGAAGTTCAATTTATATTTTATTCCACACGCAAATACTTTTACTTGCTGTATGACATTTTTAAGATAAAATATCGTCTTACAAATGCGGTAAATTCTTTTAAGGAACATTTATTTCAATCTTTAAATATCTCCTGTGTATTATGCATTTGACAAGTTTGAGA
The DNA here is from genome assembly GCA_023373885.1 of Hestina assimilis. Classification (NCBI taxonomy): domain Eukaryota; kingdom Metazoa; phylum Arthropoda; class Insecta; order Lepidoptera; family Nymphalidae; genus Hestina; species Hestina assimilis. The sequence goes on from CM041744.1 coordinate 15,187,006, forward strand.
ATAGGTCTTAAAGTATTTTTACCTACCTATCCCCATTTTATCAATTTTGTAAAAACAAAGAGACGCAAATAAGCAATACGTTTGAAAATTTTGAACAACTTGCTTTATATGATTTTTTTTAATGGTCAAGTTTTTGGCAATTTCAGATTTATGTAAGTTATTTTACTTATTTTCACAAAAAATAAGTATACAAACTGCATATTTCGTATATAATATAACCCAAAACGTTTAACATAATACATAAATTTCATTATTAAAAATGGCTTTTTATAAGTTTTAAACCTTAAAACCCTACAAATATTAAAGAAAAATATTCTTCAGCCATTTACCAACTTTTCTGTTTATATAACTCAGTTTTTTCAATTTTGTGGGATGACATGGTATTGCTTATTTGCGTCCAAATATTCAACTAACTTAACAATTGACGTAAAGTCACTTACATGAAGTGTCACGTCACAGACAAAAACGAAATCATTTAATACATAATGTTTATTATCTTTTAAATAACAGTATTCATTTATTTTTTAACAAAGCTCAATAACATTCTACGCAATTTTGAATCATTTATACAATATTCGAATGATTCAAGAATAACCCTCGGACTACTTTCCAGATCTAAGTCTTCTTAAGAATCCTAAATAAGTTGTGTAGAACTACGTGAATGTTGCTTTAGCTTTCCTTAGAATCACAGATAAAATGTATTGTTTTAAAAAGGTTTTAACGAGCTAGTTATGTCTTCGTTTCGGATATGTTACACATAAGTACTAGAGCCTTGTCGATTGTGACACGAGTTGCCGAGGAATACGTCCCTTTTCGAGATATCAAACAACTTATTTGGCATTTGATGCTCGGCAGCGCTGGAGGCCCAATCGCCCACTTCCTCTGTTCGCTTCGTTTTAACCCTTCTTATCCTGCCCTCCTATCCCGTGGGTTTGCAGCGCGCATGTGATACTTCAAGTATCGCCAGCATTTATAGGTTGCGGTGTTGCTTACCATTAGTACTCTGATGACCCTGTTCACTGTTGTTCTGATCCGGCCCATTTGTGCTTTGAGGAGCATGGCTCTATTACTACTAATGTAAAGAATAAGATATAAAGAATAAATTCTCTGTATTGGTAACACATATTCAGAAATACTATGAATAAAAACGGTTTTCAGAATAAAGCTATAAATAATTAGAGCGTGTAATGTATGCTCTTAATTCTGAGTAATTGAAACAAAAATGTTTGTATAGAAATGTTTTAAGGGTATACATTGAACGATGTATTTTAATGGAGATAATTATCACGATTTCCTAATAAATGATTTCAAAAACACCTCTATTTAGATAGTTTCAATTAGTACTAACACTTCAATAGGGCCAAATTTCGATTTAGCAGTTTTTACAATTTATTTCGAATCTCCAAAACATAATTTGTTATTAAATTTTAAAGTTTAAATAGCTTAAAAGTAACAACGATTACAATTAACTTTTTAAAACATTCATTCAACGTTGTAAGACTTAAGAAATACCTACTATAGAATTCAATTTTAATTTATTAATAATTAGATATGTAAATTGAAGCTAACAATGAAATGCTTTTACGATACTGTCCTTCTACCGACACCATTAATATTTTACATACATATATATTCTGTTATGATCTTTATATTTCCTTCTGCCTAGGTTCTTTCTTATTCTGAAACCTTTCAATGTGTGTGTATCGATCACATATACACATTAGGTTATTGACCAGAGGCACACGTGGTCAGTGATTTTAAATAACAAAGCATCAACCGCAACTTGACATCGTGCATCCGATAACATATCATCACTACATAGTATAAAACAAAGTCGCTTTCTCTGTCCCTATGTATGCTTAAATCTTTAAAACTACGCAACGGATTTTGATGCGGTTTTTTTTAAAAGATAGAGTGATTGAAGAGGAAGGTTTATATGTATAATAACATCCATTAAATAGTGGAGAAGAAAAAATTGAGGTTTCTATTGTGATGTCGTAAATAATCACATTTAACGCGCAGGGCCACGGGCAGTAATGAATATATCAAAAGTACTGCATCGATTTTAATCACTTTTTCAGTGAATGACATAGGCTATGTATTTTATACCCGTGCGAAGCCGGAACGGGCCGCTAGTTTTATAATATAACGAACGAAAATGTTGCCAATACTTATGTGAAGACCGTTTTGGCGTGCTGGTAGTGAGCCTGCATTGAGCCACGAAGGTCGTGGGTTCGATTCCCGCTCGGAATAGGTGTTTGTTATAATCATGTTTTGGTCTCGTTAACTCATGATAGGTAATTTGCTCTTATCCAATGAGTTACAGTTTCGTCCTTAGGGTTGCGGAGGTGAGGTGGCAATCGTTTTGTGTAAAAAAAACCTGCCAAATCAGGATAAGAGTAAAAAGAGACCCTGGATAAATACCGGGAATAATCCTAGGAAGAAGTTTGCCAATACTCAAGTAACTATCCCATGACGATAGACTCGACGTATTTCTTTCCAAATGAAACCCCCTTGAGTGAAATAACTAGAAAGTACTAAAACTCTCTACTTATATATCGGGCTAAAGTGAAAATTTCAAATTGATAGAAGCGAGTCTGGCAGCGCGCCAGCCGGGCATTCGCGTAGAGTGCGCTTTTGTGAGCCTGCCCGCAACGTGCTTACGCTTGAAGATGAAAGTCTACCTACTTTTCACGCTAGATATATGATTATAAATAAAAAAAATGTACCAGATTTTTATATGGCATCGCTTAGTCAATGTTTGCATAGTGCTCAAATTCAATGCTTCTGTACTAAAATATTTCACTGTGAAAACATTTTTTCACGTGCCAACTTTTATTGAATTTAAAATAAAATATGAATTGTTGGAATATAGGAATGTGCGTGTATTTTTGTGGACTACACTAAGCACGGTACGGTAGTACGGTAGTAGAGCCATGCTTCTCTTAGCACAAGATGGCTGACCAGGGAAGAACTACCCTCTCACAGAAAATCGGCAAAATCAAGTAACAGTATCATTAGGTACTGTTGCGTTTCGTGCGATGAGTGGGAGCGCCGGAGGCCCAATCTCCCACCCCCTCTGTTCCCTTCCTTTTTTCCCTTCTCATAGCGTCCCTCCTGTTCCTTGTGTTGGCAATGCGCTTGTGATACTTCAAGTATCGCAAGCGTTCATAGCTCGCGATGACTGCTTACCATAAGGCGGACCGTATCCTTGTTTGCCAACCTCTGATTAAAAGATGGACCGTCCGTCGGAATCGGAAAGTCATTATTAAGATTTCTTTAATTATGCTTATTAAACTTATCCGAATTCGGCAGATTACTAGTTTTTACACAGATTGTCACATTACGTCCGCAACCCTGAGTGCGAAACAATAACTCATTGGATAAGAGTAATTTATCTATCGAGATGTAACGATTATATTATCAAATGTTATATTATAACAACCGGCAACATGCACGATGTTGAGACCTACAAGGACGAACGCCCGAAACAGATATTTTATAACAAACATCTGCTCCGAATCGAACTTGCGACCGTCGATGCTCAAAGCAGGCTTTCTACCAGGATGCACGGTCAACAGCTATTATATAGTGATTAAGTTATTTTGCAACACTACAGAGAGGCATATTCGCTAAACGAAAAATATTGCTGCATGCAAAATAAAATTATAATTTTATCCTCTCAAAAGTCGACGACGTTGTGGCGCAGCGGTAGCGAACCTGCCTTAAGCGCCACAGGTCGCGGGTTGGATTCCCGCTCGGAGCATAATATGTTTGTATTGTCCATGCAAGCATATTTTCCGGTCTGGGTGTATTTGTCCTTGTCATTGTGAATGTTTCCGGACCCCGACACAGGATATTACTATCCTAATGGGGACCGTTGAGTGTGCAGCGTCCATTAAAAAAAAAAAAGTGAGTTTGCATTTTCTACCACAGAAAAACGCTACCGCATACATAAGTTTATTTCTCATTAAATAATTACAAACTAATTTTTGTTGATAGTATATTTCAAAAACTTACATTTTGTCTTAGTATCACACCTTTTCTTCCAAACTTTACTAAAATTTTGGATAGGTATAAAAATACACGTGATAAACGACTACTATGTGAGATACCCCTACGTATTTTTTTTAAATTTTATTTTATTTCATGACCGTTGGCAAACAAGCATACGGTGCGCATGATGGTAAGCAGTCACCGTAATCTATGTACTCTAGCAATACTTAAAGTATCACATGCGCGTTGCCAACCCAAGAACCAAGAAGAAAGGGAAAAAAGGAAGGGAATAGAGGGATGGGAGTTTGGGCCTCCGGCGCTCTCACTCATCGCACGTAACGCAACAGTACAGTTACTTTACGCCGATTTTCTGTGAGAGGGTAGAACTTCACCGGTCGAGCCGGCCCTTTTGTGCTGGGAGCAGCATGGCTTTACTACCGTAGAAAAAATCCTCCCTTTTAAAATTCCTAACCTAACTTTAAAAAAATGGCTGTGTGACCGAAAACAGACGAAAGCAACCATGATAGGTTTCAATCATTTAGCTACTGAACCCTAATAGCGTAGAAGGAAATTAGCAAACTTCGTCCATAATCTATGACCGTTTTAAAAATGAAAGGATAGGTGGAATTTGTGGAGCTATTTCTAAATCCTATTAGTTTGTAACTGGGGCAGAAGATGATGAATATAAAATGCAGCGCTAAACGAAACGCCAGGCTTTAATTATACTCGTTAGCGTTACTATAATCCACGTGGCCTGGATAACGCATATTTCATTAAAAATTGATTCAGCTGCAACGTGGGGTTTGCCTACTGACTACAGCCTACAGCCTACATTTTACTTGATTATCGGTACAAACTTAATGGTATTACGTTCACACTGACGTTGGAAATTTCGTGTTCTGATAAATCTTTATGTAAAATACATTTTTTACGTTCAAAACATACTAATAGTTATTTTCTTAAAACAATTTAGCCGCAAAGAGCTTGAACCTTAGCAGAGCTTGGATCTTTTCGATAAGAATTACCTGTCTCGAATGGAGAAACGTTATCTTTTTCGAGCACTAAATCATAGACGTTCGACCATCTACTCGGAGGAAGAAGACCAACAGGATGTAGACACACGAATCCTCTATTATAAGCTTACTTTAAAACAAATTATTTTCGTTATCGTTATACAATCCACTCATTTTTTTAGAATAAATAAACGCTACAGACTCAATATTTCTTTCATTTAATTTCTCTCCTCGCATATTATTTGGACTCAATGTAGTAGTATGTAAAGCCTTATTCAATGCTCACCGGAGGCCCAAATGCTAGTTCATACTTTTATCCATCATTTCAGATGTATAAACATAGTAACGCATCTGATGTTGCCTGGGTCGTTCTAAGAGAGACCCCGTAACCTCTCACCAACACTAATGTCAGCCACGGAAGAGGGTCTATATGACGTTACCGAATCCTTTCGAATTTCGAATTTTGTCATCGAATCCCGGATAACTTAGTTTCCTGCCCAACCAACAATAAAAATGTTCAGTTGACGTACTTTCCATAGCTTTCATAGAGCAGCCAGCATGCCAGCTTATCATCTATAATGGTGGTGTAGAAAACATAATCTTGTGTACATTTTAAGCCTCCACCACATCTAAATCATGTAGGATCATGACCATCAAACAAATCTACAATAACTAAGTATAGTTGTAAGATATGAAAAATTTCGTTCAGATCATCGTTCCATCTACAGGTATTATCAAAATTACCATTCATTTCGATTCCTAGATATAATCGTGCTTTAACTCATATCGGATGTATTAACGACAGTAATAATTCATTACTGTTCGCGATTGTTATGTAAATGAGACTTTAATGGATCCATTTCGGATAATGACAAACTAATAGGTCTATCGGGGTATTACGTTGTATCTGAAACTATAATATTTAGTATATTTTAAATATCAGCAAGTATTGTTAGTAATTGAATACTTTGATATAGCTGCTAGAGACAAGGGGTGGGCCCTGCCACCTACTTGGAAACCTGTGCTGCTAAGCGCGACGCGGAAGAATATCGGAAGTGTTGATGATTGTGTAGTGGATATTGTGAGTACATTCTGTGCGCCCGTGAACTCCAATTGTGACACCAGTGCATCGGCTTCGCCGGCTTCACCATCATCGCCGGCGCATACCCCGCCCGCCGCCCTGTCCAGCCGCGCGATGCGAGCACAAGCGCGCAGTGCGAGACGGGTCGCGACCGCGAATGTAACCCACTCACCCTGTGAAAAGTTCCTCTACTTTTTATTTATTCAGTCACTGGTACTACTTTTTAATCTTCTCGTGTACACTAATTTCTAATTTTTCTATTCTAGCCATTCCAATCACCTATCCCAACTTTTGCATTTCTGCTGCAGCCATTTTCTTTTATCTGCAGATTTAATTGGTTTCTTCTCTCTTAAATGGATACAATACGAAAGGTCCTATAACCATCTTGTATATTTCGTACAATCATTCAAGCATTTTCTAACATGACCAAAGAAACCATGTTGACATATTCACCCTAAAACACCTATCGATTCAATTTCACATTACATCCTCCCCATTACCGTCTAATAGACGCTATCCCTTGACTTTGTTTGGCGTTCGAAAACCATATTTATTTTTTACTCTAAACCAGCTCGTTGGATAAACCACCATAAAGTATATGCGTTAAGACTCAATATTCATTCGAATCTTCGAAAAGCATTTATGTATTCATTACGTATGGGCTTCTGATGACACATTGAGCTTAAATGAAGCAACACAAATATGAGGCGACGATTCACGAATGATTTTATGGACGATTTTTGCGTGAAAGATTTGTGTTTATAGTTTTGATACGTGCTTTATTTGTTGGGATTTGCGCGTGTGAAAATGCTTTGTTATACCAACATATTTTATCGAATCTCACGATGGCCAGACAATAATGAATGTATATGAAAAGCAGTGGCTATTGTTATGAAAATATCATTCAAATGCTATCAATTTCTGTTTCAATAAACATTTCTTATTCTTCTAGACTAGACTTGCAATTCACTCGTTTTAAAATATATTATAAGCAACGTTATTGTACTCCGAGATTTTTTAAAAAGAAAACTGAAGTTGTTTTCATAAGTTGTAATATACAAATATTCTTTTTACTGATATTGTCTTTTCTATCTTTTTATAAAATTCACAGAAGCTATCTTAGATTACAATAAAAATGTATAATATGTTGTGCATTACATTGTATTGTTTTGAGGTATATTTTTAAATTAATGAGGTCCTTACTATATTTGAAAATATTTTATACATAATATACTAGTTTTATGAAGGTACTAGCGGCCCGCTACGGCTTCGCACGGATATAAAATATAAAGCCTATGACATTCACTGAAAAAATGATTAAAATCTATCCAATAGTTTTGATTTATTGATTACTGCCCGTGGCCCGCACGCGTCAAATTTGGAGTATTTAATGGATGTTATTATACATATTAATTTGTCACTGCCCGACACACGTAATGGCTACCATAGAAAATCAGTGTTGGGTATGTTTACCCAACAAATGCTGAATGGTAGCCATTTTGGAACACAGCACGGTAGTATTTTATTTTTAATAGCTTATTTTTACTTTTTTTTAACTTATTTTATATCTTTTGTTATTTTTTTCGTTCATTTTTATTATTATTTGTTTTTTTTTTTATATTTGTATTTTTTTTGTTTTAAATTGTACTCTGCTGTGTTTCGAATAAACTTATTCTTTCTTTCTTTCTTTCTATATAAACCTTCCTCTTCAACCACTCTATCTATTAAAAAAAACTCATCAAATCCGTTGCGTAATTTTAAAGATTTAAGCATACATAGGGACAGAGAAAAGGACTTTGTTTTATACTATGTAGTGCTGGTCAGATTTGTATTTAAATGTTTAAAGAGTCAGAAGTTCAGAATATTAGAATTATTATTATTGTCAGGTTTTGTAAGACTTTAGTATAAAACATATTGTTAATAAATATTGACTTAATAAATAAATAAAAATAAAATAAATAATAGAAGTTTGTAAATGAAAATACATAATTATGACCAATTAATTATAAAAACTGTTAATTTTGTTAAGTAAACAGTCATCTTCGATCAATTTATATAGCGTATAATAAATTCATTTTGTATTTTTATCTGTAAAATAAATAATTCCCTATATAAAACATCTTTATAATATTATATAAAAATTAAGATGATAATAATTCATCTTCATTTTCATTTTCTTTATAACTAATAACAAAACACTCCATCATAGGCTTATTTTACATAGACATGTCCTTCCATACCAACAAAATGTCAAAAAAAGCGCTGGTGCTCCTTTCGTAAATTCGCATTAGAAAGAAAACAAAATTAGTCACAAGGTTGCAACAGAATAGAATAGAGTTAGCTTTGTGACTAACTTCGTTTCGTTAAGTTAACGAAAGAGAACCAACAAACCTTTGGACATTTTATCTATATGGGAGGTCTGGTCTTTAGTTTATAGTAAGTCGATGTGAATCACTAAACTATAATAGAAGTATTTTTTTTATTTAAGCAAGTGAAATTTGCGAGATCCCTGGTGAGATTTGCAAATAAACTGCAATAATATCTGAAGTATGGAGTGAAAATTTCAATCTTTGTTGACAAAGGCTAGAGTCTGGAGCGACGCCAGAACCTCGTCCGCAATCAGCTGACGGCAACTCGTTTAAACCGGTTTCGACCGAATTGTGCATTTACCTACAATTTGTTGTAATATATTTTGGATAGTGATTCCACTGTAGGTTACCATTTTTTTGGGATTAAGAAATAGATCATTCTATAGAAAAAGAGTAAAATGAAAACTTTGCATGCAAAAAGAAAGAAGAGCAATACAAGTTACACCTGGAAGTGAAAGTGCTGTTTTAATTCAAATAAGCTAAAAGTTTGGAGCAAAATGAGATTCATCTAAAAGACTACCAAGATAGTTAGTTAATCGAAAGATAGTTCCAACAGTTAAAAATAATGTTCCAGGGCGTCATGGTCGAATGCGCGAGCGAACCCGCTACGTCCAATTTTGGCGCTAGACGGGATCTTGGGGTTTTAGTGGGTATGGGGCCTGGTCATTTAAAGAGCATTGCACATGACCTCGAGTCCCACAATCCTCACTTCATCTTTTAGCATTTGTCCCGGTGCTGGTTTGCCTAAATGTATTTTCCCAAGTCAAAAAAAAGGTAACAAACATATTGTCGTTCGTTGGCCAGGTAAATTCACACGTGGCAGTTATAAACGAATTCAATCACAAACGAGATGATTAAGAAATTCAAAAGCATTAACAAGTAAAATTGAAAACTAGAAAATAAGAAAGCATACAACCCAGTCTTTATTTTTTTCCACCATAATTAGCTGAGCAGCTACAGAAAATACAGAAATGGAGTATTCGCCAAAAAAATTCTTGTTACGAAACGTCCCCAGTTTATTTTTAACCTTTTTGTAGAAGTTTGTAATTCCGAGCTACATTGTGTAATATAGGATGGGAAAGCCAAGAATATGGGTAGAATTCAAATTTTCTCGCTGCGAATTAAATTACTAACCTTAAATAAACAAGGATGATCGAGATTTTTATTCCAAAATACTCATAATATCAATTTATGTCTAAAATACCAAAAAAATCTAGAACAATATAAAAAATATCAGTCAAGTGCGTTGTGGACCACGCACAGTTGAAACTAAAGGGCGGCTTGATGATGAAGAATCTTAAGAGCTTTCAAATAATAACGAATTAAATTCGGCCGCAAAAATAAGTTAGTAATTTCATAGTAATTATTAAAAGTAATATGAAAAACAAAATTATGGGAACAACTTATTTATCTCCATGGACCTATCTTCTTCAAACCAAATACGGTTGAAAGTTCATTCGATATTCTACAAGCTCAAATTTTACTACAATTTTAAATCGCATAGTTCGAAAGTTATTCAAAAGGGGACACAATTTTTATGACGTTAGGAGGTTATATCTCAACAAATACTGACTTAATGAAAAAAGGCAAAATCAAACCTCGTTATAATACTCAGCTACATGTATGGACTGCTTACCCTTCATTGTAATATATTTTATGATTATATTACAAAATCGTGGTGCGGTTCATAGAATACACCTATTTACTAAATTTCGTATAGATAGAGCCCACAGTCTCCGAATAAATTGACTGTGACATACGGACGGACGAACAGACGGACATTACGAATTAATTATTACGAATATTATAAGGATTCCGTTTTTGCCATTTGGCTACGGAACCCTAAAACACTGGTTCTGGTTTACGAAAAGTCAAATTCTTATGACACCGTTGTGGCGTTGTGGGTAGCGAGTCTGCCTTAAGCCTCGACGGTTGCGGGTTCGATTCCCGCTCGGAGCAGATGTTTGTATTAATCGTACAGGCATGTTTTCCGGTCTGGTTGTGTTTGTCCTTGTCATTGTCATTGTGAATGTTTCCGGACCCCGACACAGGATATAATTATCCTAATGGGGGCCGTTGAGTGTGTAGCGTTTATTTATTTATTATTTATTATGACACATAATAGATAGGTAGACAGTAAATATTAAATTTAGCTTATGAATTTATTCTGTTGGTGCGGAGCTCTTAAAGTTTCTTTATGAGTGAAACAAAAAAAAAACGTTCAAGGCCTAACCACTTATAATGTGGCTAATAGAGCCATGCTCCTCTCAGTACAAATGTGCTGGTTTGACAGGGGAAGTAAAACCCTCTCACAGTAAATCGGCGTAAAGTAACAGTATCAGTACTGTTGCGCTTTGTGCGATAAGCGAGAGTATCGGAGGACCAAACTTCCACCCTTCTGTTTCCTTCTTTTCCCTTCTGAACCTTACCTATCCCTCGGGCTAGCACTTTTGATTCTTCAACTTCATTATTGAGGCGGTTTATCAACCGTCATGACGGCAAAAAATCTCTCTTTTGAGTGAATCTAAAACGTTATACATATAACTTGAAAGGCACTTCGAGACTATGAGTCTATTAGAGTCCATAATATATTGTACTGGACTGGCCATCGGCCAGAACTTTCCCATTGATATGTTAATGATGCTTATGAGATATTGATCAAATGCCACTTTATACTTCGGATGCGGGCTTGAGATAATCTTTCATCTGTTTAAAAACGTAGGAAAGGCACGCTATATATAATAGATACGAAGATTTATCTCGATTGGAGTGAAAAGATGTGAAGTGCTCGTTGGTTCAATAAAGACTTTAGATCAATGAAGATATTATTATATTTTAAGATTAATTTGTTGTTTAATTTACAAGGAAAAATGTTTTTTCTTACCGATAGTGACAAAAAATAAAAATTACCAGTCAAGTGCGTTGTGCACCACGCACAGTTGAAACTTAAGGGTTCCGCAGCTGGGTTATGCAGAATCTTAAGGACTTTAAAAATAATAACGAATTAAAATCGAACGCAAAATAAGTTGGTAAATTCATAGTAATTATTAAAAGTCATATGAAAAACAAAGTTATGGGAATAACTTATATATCTCAAAATTTTGTTGCTCCATCTTCTTCAAACCAAATGTGGATGAAAGTTCATGTGATATTCTACAAGCTCAAATTTTTCCAAAATTTTAAATCCCATAGTTCAAAAGTTAGAGGGGGGGACGCCATTTTTACGACTTTAGGAGTTACGACTTCAGACTTTAGTATTAACACTGCTCCATAACATTTTTGTTGTTGGTTATTTTGAAAGGAAGATGAGAAAAAGAAGTGGGATCAAAGGGGTTAGTACCATCGTAACCATGCGATACAAAAATCTTGACTTCAATCGGTCAATTTATTATTGACATTCTTAATCTTGCTAACGCACATGCTCCGTTTAGATTTTTTTAGTTCGAACCAATTTTTCCGTGGCGCTAGTTCATCCTTCAACCATGTGATGCACTATCTACTATATCTATGGCGTCTATCTATCTTCTAATCTATACTATCTTCTATATCTATGGCGTCTACCCATTCATGATGCTACATTTGCGAGTGTCAAGACCAAAAATGTCCATTCTTGTAACCATTTAGTATGTGGCGTAATATATTTCATCTCGATGGCTAAAACTATTACCAATCTACATTCGATTTTATGTTAAGTTTCAAATACTTATTTTGATTAAGTTATTAATACTATCGTGACATTATTTATTTAACTTTATGTAAAATTTAAACGGCTAACCATCACCATCATCGCCGGCCAAAACTCGGTCACAGCCCTGTCCAGCCGCGCAGTGCGAGACGGCTCGCTGCGGCGAACGTAGCCCATTCACCCTGGTGAGGACCTCCGATGGGGCCGAAACTAGTCGGTACCTAAACCGATTGAACGTGAGTTTTAGCCGTTTAAATTTCACATAATGTATTTTGATGTTTTCTGATGCAGCTTCTGTTTACAGTACCGTTTCGAATTGTTCGTCGGATATAATCTCCACTGATTGAGAGATCACCCAGCTTTAGACCGGATAAAAATATGATATATGATATCTGATATTTTATTTTGAAACTTTGAACATTCGAGTTTTTTTATTTTACAATGAATCGCTATTGTTTGTAGAGCTTCGCTTTTATAGAATTTTAATCGAATTATCTTTATAAATTCATTGATCTCTCATATTGGATTATTTTATATTGCTCGTCGGCTTACAAGTAAATGCCATTTGATTTAATCAACTACCATTGATGTTTTACTAAACTAGTTCATATAAAATAAAATTACGAGCCCAAAAAAATACGAAATTGATAAAAATGGGAAAGGAACAGAACCCATATAAAGTATACAATGTAATAACAAATAATTAGTAAAAAAGGAACCGAATGCAAGGTCTTATAATTTGATGCATACTGTTGTTTATCTTTGAAATCCTAAGTTAATTTTCCTTAAAATTTATATGGGACAGTTCGAGATTTATATTTTGATACAATCTCCTCCTTTTTTTAAGTCCAATTAAAAAATAAAGTATGCACGTCAAGGTTAGTGTCGTATTTTTATTACATCACAGTACATAAAAAGTCGTGTTTTTAAAATAAAATTGTATTCTTTTATAACTGTCTAGTTTAACAGAAATAGGACGAAATATCATTGCGCTGTAGAATATCCGTAAAGTGGGATTGAAACGGGTTTATCATGACCGTGCACTCTTGGAATATAATTTTCATACTCCAGATCTATACACAGTTGTATTCCGTTTAAATACGACTTATAGAACAGTGTAATATATTATGAGAAATTTACACAAACATAAAAAAATTAAAGAAAGTCTAATACGTAATAAATGCTCAGAAATTAGTAAAATATAAGCAAGTTAGATCGATGTTCTAGGCAGGTTGAAGAAAAATCAAATAAATTGTTTCATCAGTAGAAAAATTTATTGTTATAATAAATGATTAAGTAAATTAGAGATTACCAATTCTGTAACACACTTGTTGAGTATACATAAATTAATGAATGGTAAAAAATAACCAAAATGCTCTAAACTATATTCTGTAACTGAACCACGGCACGGATGTTATTGGGAAGTAGACAGCGTTTCGAGGAAATTCTAGCCGATGGATTCACTTGACGGTGTGAGTAATGAAATATTCCATAATGGCAAAGATTACAGTGTTGTGTCAGCAATGTACATATATGAACATTGTTTATTTCTTTAGTGCGCGCTTAGCACAGACATCCCACAAAAAAAACTACTTATAATTGATTATTTTACTGCTAATGATAAACTTAAAAACAAGACTTACTTAGGTTAGTATGGGGCTTACGTAAGCCTTGTAAAATGCCTCTTTTTTCTAAGATAGAAGCACACAATTTGAGGTCTTTGAACTATTTTATATAAAACACAAACCAAATAAAATACAACATAATCAGTCAGGTTTTATCTTAAAATCAAGAGAAACAGAGACAACTAGAGAAAGAGGTATTATCGCAAAAAATCTCTTGCGAAGGTTGTTGATATCTTGTGTAGCCGGTAAACGCGTAGATCATGTTGTAGGGATAGCGTAGCTGATAACGCGTTATCGTCTACGCTGTAGGCAGATGAAACTCCAGTTAACAGAAAACAATGATTTAAAAACAACTAGCTAAGTAATTTTCAATGGTTTTTTAAATTTAATCTTGTTAAATACTTTGTTCACTATAGACTTTTATTGAATTTACGTTTTTATGTAAATAGGCATTTTGGTTATCACGAAATCATAGAATAAGTGAAACATATAAAGCATTTGCATCTTCTTACTAAACATACTACCATAAATATGGGGCTTTGTTGTTTCACTAAGTGATAGGGTAGGCCTTATAAAAACTGGTGTACTTATACATGTATATGTACATTTTCATCTTAGCTTATCTTACTAGCCCTGACGCTTTAGGGGGCATAATTTTGCCAATTACTTAGAAATGAAAAAGGGACCTAATGCGGACCCCAATTATGTCCTTAATGTGATCCTGCAAGGCCATGTTACTGGAAAGAAGCACTTCGGCCGCACTGCTGAAAATTACAATACCATCTTGGTATTGCAAGACGCGAGTACGTCTGAGAGTACGTTGTGTTACCAGGTTGGATATCATTTATTATAAATATTTGTCAAATTGTTGTTATTAACTACTGGAATGATCATCGCATCTCCAAACGTAGTCTAAGCAATTTTATTTCCTTCTTCATTATAACATATTTAAGTCTTTACTGCTTTTATATTTGACAGGTCACAGGATTATATAAAACGTTTGTCTTCTGACCCCTACAACCCTTTTGGGACGAAATAGGTACAAAGCGTTAGTATAATCTTTATAACCGGGGCTAACGGTTATTACCGGGCGTTAATGATAATAAACATGACCTAAGGACAAACGTGCTCCATAAAGCACGTGATGGGCACGTGGACAAATACAGACTTATAAATGTGAAAGACTGATGGTTAATATAATAAAATACGTTTATATTTCTTTGTCTATTATATTTAGTTTAAATATATTATGAAGTTACTATACGTATAATCTTAGATGAATTGTAAACTGGTGTAGTCCGCAACTCAATTTTGATGGAATACACATGTATATTAATAATTATATGATATTATATCGTCCGCTGGTATTATTATACTTTTAATTAATCTATATAATATATAAAATAGAAGACCAGTGTGACTTATAAACGAACATCCTAGACCCTAAAATGCTGAATATTTTCAAAGGGGTAGCTAGTCACCGCATTCTATGAACGCGCGCGGTACTTGAAGTAATACATACGCATTGCCAATCCAAGGTATAAATAAATAAATAAATAAACGCTACACACTCAACGGCCCCCATTAGGATAATTATATCCTGTGTCGGGGGTCCGGAAACATTCACAATGACAAGGACAAACACAACCAAACCGAAAAACATGCCTGTACGATTAATACAAACATCTGCTCCGAGCGGGAATCGAACCCGCAACCGTCGAGGCTTAAGGCAGACTCGCTACCCACAACGCCACAACGGTGTCTAATCCAAGGTATAGAAGGGAAGAGATGAAACGGAAAAAAGGAAGGGTACAGAGACGGTGGGAAATTGTGCCTCCGGTGTTTTCAGTCATAGAAATCCTCCGGTGTTTTCAGTCATTGCACTAAACGCAACAGTACTTTGTTATTTTACAAGTCGAGCCAGCCCATTTGTGCTGGGAAAAGTATGGTTCTACTAATACTAAAACATTTTAGTGCTTATAAATGCATAAATATTTTTATCAGTTATTAATCACTTTTGCTTTCATCCTGCTGTTCCCTATTGTTGTTTTACACCCTTGAGGGTAAAACTTTTACAAAAACTTTGAATGTTTATTTATATCAAATCAACAGCCTAAGAAATAATGTACAAGCTTCTAACTCTAAAAATTACGATATGTCCATACAACTTTTCATCCCCCTCTTTCAACCTCTTACGACTCTTTTTTCGCATTAAAAAGCCTTTGTCCTTTCTCAGGCTCTTGACTATCTGTGTTCAAAATTTCATCAAAATCGGCTGAGTAGTCTTGGCGTGAAATCGCGCCAGACAGACAGAGTTACTTTCGCATTTATAATAATAATCAGGATATGCATTATTTATAAATATTTTAATATTAAAACGACTATATAATACTACGAGTAGACAGTATAAGTACCGAGCAAAAAATATCTCCGAAGATGTAATCGATTATATGCTGATACAGCTTATATAAGACGATTTTCATACAAAACTGACCCTTATAATAAAGGACTGAAGATCTAAAGTATATTATTCTCCATAATGGCTTTGTTATTGTAAGATAATTTATAGCACATAATCCTGTAACGGACCAAAGCTATTATGATTTCTCTTTGTGGTACCGTCTCTATTAATTTTATTGCGAACGGACATAATTAACGATTTATGTAAGGATTTAAGTATTTCATTACATTATAATAACCGTGATTTAATAAAAGATTCTTACTGCAACTTACATGCAAGTAATTTTTTTTTCCGTGGGGAAATCCATCATGGATACCTCGATAGGTTATGCCGGACTCCTACCGGCTAAAACCCCATGGTTTCCTTCTCGGCACCTTTAGCCGCCGGGTGCGGGAACACTTTCGTAATCTTCCGCAGTACCGGCGATGCTAGCTTTCCTCAGGAGGCCTCAAACAAAGAGATGGTAGTCTTCACGGACGGTAATGTCGACTTTACGCCGTATGGTATAGCCATAGACGATCACCCGGGGCTTATTCTTTCAGATGACAGATTCCCCGGATCCGTCATCTAAGCCCCTGTCAAGGAGGATGTAGGAGAAAATGTCTCCTTCGACGCCCTGTTCTCCTCCTGCGGATCGGAAGATCAGTTGAGATTTCCCTCTGCCTCTCAGCAGTTTCTTTTTGCGTTATGACAACTTCGCAAAAGGTCAACATTTCTTCCCACGATCTTTCACTTTCGAGCATTGCCGCTACATGCAAGTAATTGGCCCAACTACATCTAATATATAAAATTCTCATGTCGCAGTGTTTGTAACCAAACTCCTCCGAAACTGTTTGACCGATTTTGATGAACTTTTGTGTGCATATCGGTAGGTCTGAGCGTCATTCAACATCTATTTCTCACACACCTAAATTTTAAAGGTGGTTCACCACAAACTATTTATTTTTATTTTTTTCATGATGTGGTATTCAAAAATGCATACTACCTAAATTTTAAAGGCGTCGGGATGTGACGACCCCATCGCCCGCTGTTGGGATAACCTCTGTCACAACAGAGATTATTCCACCAGTGCAATCAGTCACACTGGTGGTAGGTCTTTTGTTGCAAGAGGCCGGCTAGGTAGGTACCACCGCAGTGTCCAATATTCTGCCGCCAAATAGTAGTGCTTAGGCATTACTGTGTTCCGGTTTGAAGGGCACTGTACGCTAGTGAAATTACTGGGCGAACGAGATTTAAGAACTAATATCTCGAGGTTGGCAACGCGCGAGGGGCACCTACTAATGGTGCTGCAAGCGCTCATAGGCTGCGGCAGCCACTTACCATCAGGTGGGCCGTATGCTTGTTTGCCAACTTCTAACATAAAAAAAAAAAAAAAAAAAAATGCATACTACCCTAAATTTTAACCCTTCTACCAATCACCCCTATTATTTAATAGGGATATATGTAATTCAATAATTTTCACCGTTGTTACTTCTGTTTACAGTAAAAATTAAGAGTCAGCTTAACTTTTTTGGACAATTACTTTTCGATCTTAAGAAGAACAAGTCGCCTCTTTTTTCCTAGCATTATTCCCAATATTTACCCAGGGTCGGCTTATACTCTTATCCGGATTCGATATCTTACTAGCTTTTACGCAGAGAGATTGCTATCTGACCTACGTAACCTTAAGGGTAAACCAGTAACTCCTTGGGTAAGAACAAATTACTTATGAAATTACATATGTGATCCACAAGGACAAACGCCCAGATCGAAACAAATCGTAAGTTATATGTTTGTAAGGTCAATGAAAACATCTGCTTGAGCGGGAATCGAACCAGAAACCGTCGAGGCTCGAGGCAGACTCGCTACCAACACGCAACAACGATACGAACTTATACGCTCCTATAAAACGCTGGTTTAAAACCGCTATCTGCACAAATACGTAATATATTCATCAAAATATTTCGAATGTACGTCATACAAACATAATCACGCATCTCTTCACCTTTCCGCGTCATCTGATTTAACGTCAAAGGATGTTACCTATCACCGTAGTCAGAATTTATGAGCGTCAATGTACATATTGCTAATAGGAAATGAACAAAGTGTCCATTAGTGCACGGATCAAATGCTTTGACAAGCGATCGAAATATGACGCGAATATAGGTCACCAAGCCTTTGTCAACAATTTATAGGATATTTTAAGCACATCATAAATTTAGTATGTCCTATACATGATTTTATCGGCTTTGGGATGTGACGACCCCATCGCCCGCTGTTGGGATAATCTCTGTCATAGCAGAGATTATTCCACCAGTGCAATCAGTCACACTGGTGGTAGGTCTTTTGTTGCAAGACGCCGGCTAGGTAGGTACCACCGCAGTGTCCAATATTCTGCCACCAAATAGTAGTGCTTAGGCATTACTGTGTTCCGGTTTGAAGGGCACTGTACGCTAGTGAAATTACTGGGCAGAGGAGATTTAAGAACTAATATCTCGAGGTTGGCAACGCGTGAGTGGCGCCTATTAATGGTGCTGCAAGCGCTTATAGGCTACGGCAACCACTTACCATCAGATGGGCCGTATGCTTGTTTGCCAACTTGTAAGATAAAAAAAAAAATGACGACGTTGTGGAGCAGTGGCAGCGAATGCCTTAAGCGCCACAGGTCACGTGTTCGATTCATTGTCAGTTTCCGGACCCCGACACAGGATATATCTATCCTATCGGCAGCCGTTGTGTGTTCGCATATATTTATTATTATTACTATACAAATAAATAACATTGAAGAGTCTGTTTGTAAACTTTTCACTAAAGAATATATGAAAATATGTAGAGTACTTACATAAAAAATATAATTTTTTAAACTTTCGTCTGTCTGTTTGTTCCGGCTAATCTCAGGAAGCAAGGGTATAAGGGGATGGGAGATTGGGCATCTGCACTCTCACTCATCGCACGAAACACAACAGTACCTATTGATACTGTAACTTTACACCGATTTTTTGTGAGAAGGTAGTACTTTCCAGGTCGAGCCCATTTGTGCTGAGAAAAGCATGTCTCTGCTACTAAACAACCACACTATTAAAACTAGAGCACCACATTCCGAAGGCGTAAAGATCAAATCACTAAAAAATACACCACTAGCCCAAACTATTATTACATACGGCGCATCACACTAAAACGCAGGGCGTGTATAATAATTTTAACGGTCCAGTTGTAAAACAAAAGTGAACTGTTATTTCATAAACGGAACGTCGGTTGTTTTATGATGGCGTCCTTAGGATGGTCATAACGGGGCTATAAAGCGAATGCTCTTAAACGAGCGCAGTGACGTCACAGCCGATACAAAGATACGAAATGAAAATATGTGGAAAATGAGAGCACTTAGAAACTTATTTTATAAAAAGAACAGATTTTTTGGAACGAAGTTCCTTAACGCGGCTTACGGGTAGTGCGACTTAGTAAAAATCGTCACATAACGAAATGTCGTATGCTGTGTGTGTTTACGTGTGTGGGTCGAGCCTACTACAAGCAAATGAGGACACGAGCAAGTGAGGACGCAGCCGGGTGCGCAACTCTCTCTCTCTATCAGTCCCTGTCTCATTTTAGCATACAACCTATTGAAATATACAAATTTCATTTCGAATTACATTCGGAACTGAAGAAAGAACGTAAGGAATTTCGTTTCTGACGGGGGTCCCCCGACCGCACAATTGTTTTATATTAGAGAGGGGAAACTGGTGGAAGGCTCACTCGATGTAAACGATTACTGCCTCAAATGAACATGTCCAACAGACAGACATGCAGGTACGTTGCCGACCTTCAAGATTCAATGTCTGACTTCAACCGCGGCTGACAAGCAAACACTTCACGAGTTTTTCAAAAACGTACGGAAACTAACCAGGCGGGGATTTAAGTCCCCATTTTACCGGCGTCGGGATGTGACGACCCCATCGCCCGCTGTTGGGATAACCTCTGTCACAGCAGAGATTATTCCACCAGTGCAATCAGTCACACTGGTGGTAGGTCTTTTGTTGCAAGAGGCCGGCTAGGTAGGTACCACCGCAGTGTCCAATATTCTGCCGCCAAATAGTAGTGCTTAGGCACTACTGTGTTCCAGTTTGAAGGGCATTGTACGCTAGTGAAATTACTGGGCGAACGAGATTTAAGAACTAATATCTCGAGGTTGGCAACGCGCGAGTGGCACCTACTAATGGTGCTGCAAGCGCTCATAGGCTGCGGCAGCCACTTACCATCCGGTGGGCCGTATGCTTGTTTGCCAACTTTTAACATAAAAAAAAAAAAAGTCCTACCACCAGCAAGAGACCAGAAATAGGATTAATGGATGTCCATGTCTTAAGTTTCTTCCACGACATATACGTTTCCACACATCGTTGCCCAAAATTGGTTAAAAATTTGCCAAGTATGTGACGAGATTAGACAGTGACTATTGGTAGATTGCTGTTTATCTTCCACAATTTTCAACTTCCGCTTTCTGTTAGTAATATATTGTATTTGTGGATTTAGTACTACTTTAAGTGCTCCATAAATAAAGGAAGCTGTGCGCTTTCACTACCGAGATTTCTTAACTAAAGAGCAATAAACTGAATTGACTCGAAGCTGGCATTCCTTGAGAATGGCGGAACAGTTATTGTGTAATCAATAAACTTATATATATATATATATATATATATATATATATATATATATATATATGTATCTAATATTATGTAAGGTTCACGGGTTTTTTCATTAAAAATAAAAAATTGTTGCATGGGACCAAAAATAAGTTCATGATTTTTAGAGTTTTCCAACAGTCACGTTTGGTTGTGCACATGTCACGTTTAAAGTATACAGTTTTTCTGAAAATTCAGCAAACGATATTCTTGAGCAAAATTAAGTTTATGTTTCATTAAAATCGGTTCACTCTATCAAAGATTGCATTTCGAATGACAGTATGGCTTAGTAGTTAACAGAAGAGACGATAAGTATTCTTGGCCGTATTGGCTATATATACTACTAATATCATACGAGACAATCTATATTGTAGATTTATTTTTCTCTTAGAATTTTCCATTTTAAGCGTCTTGATTTGTATGAATCCGCTTATTATCTTAATTCAGAAATATCTATTGAAGTTCTAGATAATTGGGTAATTTTGTTATCTAAGATTGTACCAAATTTCTTGTATCGTCATTTGTAAGAAAAATATCTCTCGCAATTTCAAATAATAATGTAAGGATAATCAAGACCACCAAAATATATTACTTCTTATACGAGTAGCCTATACGTAATTACTTGCTACGTATACGCCTAATCTCTTACGACACAAAAAGTATATTTATAATAATTCGGTCCATAAGACTAAGTGATCTACACATACTTAGTTATATATTTTTCCTTTCCAGTCCCTTGGGACAGAGACTATATTTTGTGCATGTTTCCGTCTGTTCTATTATCAATGAGCTAGTGGTAGGCTCTTTGTTGCAAGAGGCCACCTAGGTGACATCGTTGTGTCAGATATTCAGTTTCAGATACCGCATTAGTGTTTTGTATTACTGTGTTTTGATTTGAAAGACACTGTAGATATTTCTTTTTGTTTAATAACCGCAGGCAAACAAGTATACGCGGTGATGATAAGCAGTCAAAACAACCTATGAACGCTTGCAATACTTAAAGTATCACATGCCCATTGCCAACCCAAGAAACAAAGGAAGTGAGCAGAAGGGGTGAGAAATTGAGCCTCAGATGCTCTCACTCATCGCACGAAACGCAACACCTACCTACCTACCTACCTAACTCCTACTTGTTACTTGCATGAAGCATGGCTCTACTAGCTTAAAACGATAGAGAAATTACTGTGTAAAGAAGATTTCAAAACCAATATCTCGAGGTGAGTGATACCTACAAATGAATAGTGTCGGCAGCGCTAATAGGCTGCGACAACCGCCTACCATCAACTAGGTCGTATACGTAATGGCCAAATTAGTAATATAAAAAATTGACTTCTATAGTATAGTAAGAGTTATGAATAGAAAGCCCCCAAGAACGAAAGCTACTCCAGGTAATCACAGCACCCAGTCTTCTTACCAAAGTAATGAATAATATTCAATACCGGAAAATATATTTTCCATTTACATTTTACCAAAGACTTAGCACACTACGAACAGATATAGTTTTTTATAGATTGGGACACCATAAGAAGAAATGGTCATCGAAAACTTTTCTTACAATCCGGAATCTGACAAAAAGTATTTTATTAGACATGTGTGGCGATGTGACGGCCTTTATGGTAATGATAGTCGAGAGAAAAAGTTGGAACTTTGTTTTGAAATACGAATCTTGATTACCATATGATATTGGGCTGAAGTTTTTCTTAAACTATTCTATGTAATATTTTTATAGTCTATACCAATTGTTCCTACGCCACATCGAGGCGCACCAACAACGGGTGGTCGAACCGGTTCCGCGACTACCGCTCCCACGCTGCGCCGTGCCCCGCCATCGGGACTCGTCGAACACACACATGCTTACAGTGATATCTTAAGTCAGCGATATTACATTCCTTCTGCTATCGAAGAGTGTTTTAATTCAGTCAAGACCACCAATAATAAAATTTGGAGCTTGGCATTCAACACCAATAATAAAAAGCTAAACAATTTGATTTTGATTTTGTTTGATTGAACGCGCTAATCGAATGTATTTGAAAATTTCTTTTTGCATTTGATAGTCACACATTTCTTTAGGAAAGCTTTAGGCTATATAACATCATGGTACGACACTTGGAAGCCGAGCAATAAAAAAGAAAGTGCGGGCGGGCGCTAAGATGCGGTTAGTTGGTGGAACGAAACCGCGGGTGAAGCTAGTGTATTATAATATTATATATATATTCACCGCGCACATGAATATCGCTTTCTAAATTTTAAAAATTTTAAAAATTTCATTTAGGACTTTCAATCATATGAAACTCATAAATTGGCTATAAAACTTGCAGAATATCGTGTTATGTACAATTATTTAGCAAACTTTATAGTGAAACGAGCAACATTGTCTATGGACTGTGGACTATGAACACCTGGTTCAACACGAATATTACATATACATGAATGGACAAAGACGGGGCGGGGGACTAAAAGGTAGGGGTTAAAGGATGGGGGAGCTTGGTGCTCCCTCAAACATAAAACTAAATGCAACTGGTTCATTCACGCTGAAAACAGTCAGGCTATGTTGCCAGTGATACACTCTGGAATGTCAAAGCGGGCTTAATTACTTGCAATCTAATCCGCAAGGCATTGAACATGGTATGATTACATCGAACTGTAACTATAGCTTTGTTTGCCATGAAATTATAATAAGCGATGTAATATAGACGACTTTACAATTTCATCTATTGATAAATCCAGAATCTACATTAACTTATTTTTTTTTTATTTGAAAAGTAGGGCAGATGACTCTAGTCTACCTGATGGTAAGTGGAAATAAAGTTCAAACGCGAAGGCGGCTAACAGAGTTGCGGATTGCAACCACGTTAGCCACCCTCTCTCTGCCTACCCGCATGATATGGACAGGCCTTTCCATATCAAAAAAAATTAAAGACTGGGTGGTGCTCCTTCGTAAATTCAACGTTGACAAAACGAAGTTAGTCACAAGCTTGAAACATAATCGAATAAAGTTGGCGAGTCACTTTTTTTTATATTACTAAGTTGGTAAGCACGCATACGGCCAACCTGATGGTTGGCGGTTGCTCCAGCTTATGAGCGTAACACCATTAGTAGGTGTCCATCACCTCGAAATATTAGTTCTCAAATCTTCTTTACACTAGCCTACAGCTTTTTCACTAGCCTACAGTGCCCTTCAAACCGAAACACAGTAATGCCAAAGACACTATGGTAATTGTATTGTATATTGTTTCAATAAAAATCTAACCGTACATATTAAATTGACGACGTTGTGGCACAGCGTCAAGCGCAAGCGCAGCATTAAGCGCCACAGGACGCAGGCTCGCTTCCCGCCCAGAGCAGATGTTTGTATGGAACATACAGATGTGTGTTCCGGTCTGGGTGTGTTTGTCCATGTTGTGTGTTTCCGGACCCCCGACACAGGATATCACTATCCTAATGGGGGCTGTTGGGTGTGTAGCGTATGATTTTTTTTTTTATGTTAGAAGTTGGCAAACAAGCATACGGCCCACCTGATGGTAAGTGGCTGCCGCAGCCTATGAGCGCTTGCAGCACCATTAGTAGGTGCCACTCACGCGTTGCCAACCTCGAGATATTAGTTCTTAAATCTCGTTCGCCCAGTAATTTCACTAGCGTACAATGCCCTTCAAACCGGAACACAGTAGAGCCTAAGCACTACTATTTGGCGGCAGAATATTTGACACTGCGGTGGTACCTACCTAGCCGGCCTCTTGCAACAAAAGACCTACCACCAGTAAAAAGATAATAGCATAGCGTAGAATTTCCAACTTATCTGTCGCAGGGCGTTTTTAACACGAACGTCGATAAAAGAGAACAGTTAAAATAATCGAAAAGCAACCTTAATGCATTTAAATGTACTGTTGCCAGTAAATGGCACAACCGTGGAAGAGATAAGCTATATTGATATTGTTCGAGTTTGAACAAATAATCTAACTAATATAATAAAAACAAAGTGCTCTTTCTATCTTTTCATTTTATTTTTATTATCCTATTTTTTTATTTCATGACGATTGGCAAACAAACATACGGTCTGCCTGATGGTAAGCAATCACCGTAACATGTGAACGCTTGCGTTACTGAAAATATCAGGGGAATAAGGAATGAGATGGTGTGGGATGGATTGGGCCTCCGGTGCTCACACTCATCACACGAAACGCAACAGAAGTCTGTTACTTCACGTCAATTTTCTATAAGAGGGTAATACTTTCCGGTCGAGCCAGGCCATTTGTGCTGGAAAAACAAGTGCTGGCTACTACTTTTTTTTTTTTTTTTAATTTATTTGGATAAACAAACAGTAACATAACAGATATATATATATAGTAGTATAACTAAACAAATGCCTAATTATGTGACCAACACCGTTTACCACAGATTATTTTAAGTTTTCGCATACAAGCGGGTGACATTACCTTTTATCATTTAACTTTTTAAATTTAGCAATATAGGTTTGACTTAAAAATTAAAGAAACAATGGATATAGGAAAAACAGTATACAAACAACAAAAATAATTTTAAAAAGATTAGTAAAAATTTAGTGAATAGAATGTATATAATTCAAAGCTCTTAATAATAAGCGTAATTCAAATTCAGAGTCTTATGACTCTTCCAAGAGTTCTATAATCTTTTAGTTAATTTACTAGGACGCAATGTCGCAATATCTACTGAGTAGAAATTAATTACTTAATTATTAATTACTTAAGCTTTGGTGAAATATATTAAGGCATTTCCTTATTTCTTCTTTTATTTCCATCCGTTCCGTCCCTTGTGTTGACAACGCGCATGTGATACTTCAAGTATCGCGAGCGTTCGCAGGGCGTGATGACTGGTTACCATCAGCAGATCGTATTGCCAACCGTTATGATATAAAAAAATGTTTTATTATTTTTTTGTAGGGAAGGAAACCAACTCTATCATATTGAACAAATGAGAACAAATGAACTACTTAGCGACACCTGTTTCATTTTTATTTATCGTTACAATATGTCAAATGAAACGAGTGACTAATGGATATTGCCTTTTTAAGATACCGTAGTGAAATGGAAAAAAACTGGCCGTGGTGAAATTTGTGGAAGGAACTCTAGTAATTTCGCTAGTCTATCCTCGGATCCTATGAGCACTATACATACTAAAATAATAAAGTTATATTACAAATAATTACCAGGTTTTGTAGTGAAATAATAAAATATTTGAAAATTCAGGGTAACAGGGTAGGTCCATATCGTAGAACTGAGAGTTGAAAAATAAATTTTAGCGTATGCTGACGTATGAGTTACCTTTAAAAAGAATAAAGAGGTTACATTTTGGTCAACTATGCATTTGGCATGGTTGACCAAAATTACTTGAGGTAATTTTTAATATTAAGTTTTTAATTAAGTTTTTTACTATTTACTATGTTGTTATGTTTTTGTACTATAATGCTTTTTTATTTTTTATTTTATTACTTAGCATTCCGTTATGTGTCCCAATAAATGTATTCTTTCTTTCTTTCGCTCTATTCACTAAATTTCGTATAGATAAATCCAATAGATTCCGAGTAAGACGACTGTGACATACGAACAGACAGACGGAGAAGACGATACTATAAGGATCTTTCCCATTTGGCTACGGAACCCTGAAAAAAAGAAAATATTATCATATCCTAATTCCAAGCGTATGAAGAAGTCGCACGCAGAAGCAAGTTGAAAATATTTTTAAAACATTTGACGACGTTGTGGCGCAGCGGTAGCGAACCTGCCTTAAACGCCACAGGTCGCGGGTTTGATTCCCGCTCGGAGCATAATATGTTTGTATTGACCATGCAAGCATATTTTCCGGTCTGGGTGTATTTGTCCTTGTCATTGTGAATGTTTTCGGACCCCCGACACAGGATATTACATTCCAAAGGGGGGCCGTTGAGTGTGCAGCGTTTATAAAAAAAAAAAAAAAAAACATACATAAAAACTTATTACAATTCCTGAGAACAGTGTCTTTGACAATTAGGTTTAATCTTTTTCTTATTTATATCAATGGTCAGTATATTTTTACTATTTTCGCAACAAGAAATCTATAAAATTACAGAAATCGGATGAACTAAAGTTAGTCAAATCAACCTCAATTGTAGTCAGAACTTTTTCGATCACTAATAAATTTGTTACAGGACAAGTTTTGTTTACAATTCAAATAACCTGTTGAAAATGTTTTCTATTAAATACTTTTATATTAATTAAATACACTTCTAACTTCAATAAAATGTAATTAATTCCTTATATTCACAATAATGTACACAGAACGATGGCGAACTCAGTTTTAATACTTGCCCAAATTCGTGTCGTCGTAAGAAATATTCATCTATACAGTTCATGAAATACCTACAGCAAATATAAAAAATCACCTTTTACAGTTTTTGTGATATAGCCCGCTTACAGACAGATGGACGGAGGGACGGACAGAAGAGGTCTAAAAATAGGGTTCCGGCGGCAACCTTTTCTTATGTTACTAAGTTGGCAAGCAAGTATACGGCCCACCTGGATGGTAAATGGTTGCCTATGCCTATGAGCCTATGAGCGCTTGCAATACCATTTGTAGGTGCCACTCACGCGTTACCAACCTCGAGATATTAGTTTTTAAAACTCCTTTGCCCAGCAATTTCACTGGCCTACAGTGCCCTTCAAACCGAAACACAGTAATGCCAAAGACACTACTGCTTTGCGGTAGAATATTTGACACTGCGGCGGTGCCTACCAAGACGGCCTCTAGCAGCAAAAGACCTACCACCAGTGTGACTGATTGCACTGGTGGAATAATCTCTGCTGTGACAGAGGCTATCCTAACAGCGTGCGGAGGCGAACGACACGTGCTGATGCCGAAAACTTGTGTACAGAAACTTGAAAATACAATTAGTATACAATATTTGATTTTAATTTCTTTTTTATAAAAAAATTGTAACAAGGTAGTATTCTTATTTTTTTATGTGACTAAGTTGGTAAGGAAGCATACGAACCACCTGATGATAAGTGGTTGTCTATGTCTATGAGCGCTTGCAACACCATACATTTGTATGTCCCACTATCACGTTGCGGACCACAGGATATTGGTTCTTAAATTTTCTTTGGCCAGTATTTTAACTAGCTACAGTGTCCATTAAAACACAATATGCTGATTTACGGTAGAATAACTGACACTGCGATGGTGCCTACCTAGCTGGTCTCTTGCAATAAAATATAAACCACCAGTAAATATAAACTAACTATTCTTAAACTAAAAGATATTGCTCTAATTTTGTTTTATCATAAAGAGTAATATAATCCAATGAAATATTTAATATTATATATAAAAGAAAACTTTATGTTAAACATTTGACAACAGACAATAAATCACACCTTTAGAATGAAAACACCAGAATTCTAAAAAAAATGAAAATTTAGTTATCAGCGTAAAATGACTTAAAACCAAAACTTGGCTTTTATGAGTTACGTCGTTCTCATCCTAAGGCTGAGAAATGTTCATAATTATAAATGCAATATTATAGAGGCTTGACGTATTAATGATTCAACAAATATATGTATAATTATATATTACTATTCTATTCTTATCACAATATTTTTTTAATTATTCCGACAATACAAAAATAGCTCTAATAATATAGTAAATACATATCATTTCACTTTAAGAATAAAATTCTCTTACCAACAGATGTTTGTCTTCTCCGTCCTCATCTCGGTTGTTGAATTGCAAGTAAATTTTGTTTTAGAATCCAAACGCTTTGCCCAAAAACTTGGCAACGGTAAAGCGTAGGAATTCTAAAATAAAAAAGACTGCAACGTCTTCATCTCCCAGCAATTGAGCTTTCGTTTCGTTCTCTTATATAAATTAAAGGTATTTTATTGGTGTATCCTAGAAAGTAGGAATGTTCATTTCGTATAGTTTTGTAACCTAAGAGCGGTTTCAGACTAGCATTTTTTTTCGCGCGTCAAAAGTCGAACGCTCGAACACGGGCGTTTTCCGGCGTATTAGTAGTACGTGACATATATATATACTTGATATGGCTTATACGTGCTTCGAAAAACGAGTAAGCTCATATAAAATGATAATCTGAAAACAATAAAGTAATAATATTGACGATTACAAATGAATAAATCAATAAGCTAATAAATAACAAATTCAGCGGGGAAATGCAGCAAGCATTCTTGCCACCATTCCCGTGGACGTGATTTTACAGTTTTATTTGTAAATATAGTTTGAAATAACATTAGCAATACAGAAAGGTTATAACCATAACAAGTGTCTACATAAACTAATTCGAGTAACAGCATAAAAAAGTCAAAGGTTTACACAAATTCTTGGCACCGCTCGTGCGATACAAAGCTATCGTCTGATAAGTTCTTTATATTAGTGATATTGGTTTTTAATAAAAACAATTATTCTAAATTTATTTAAAAAAAAGATTAAATAAAGGTAAACAAAATCCATCACTAATAACTAAGGTAATAAATTTTACGAAAGATAAGATTATAACGCAATTTCATAGATAAAGGGCGTTTACGAAGATCGCCAATTAAAGGGGTATATCGCACGAAATTATGATTTTATTCCGACCCCGATGCTATCCGAGTTAACGATCCCCGTAAATGTTCACCTTTTTACTGTTTATTACGATACAAGTTACAAAATTGGTTTTGTTTCGTAGTAGCTTTATGCAAATCACTTATTAAGATTTTCATTATAATAAAAGTAAACCTATACTTCATGACATAATTATCTTTATGAAAATCAATATAATTTATATAATATTAAATATTAAATTAACCCAAAAGAGATTCTTAGCCAATTGGTTTCAATTATTTGAGCGTTGACGACAATAAACAATTTAGAATTAATAAAATATTTATTCAGTTAAGTGACCGATTTGACTAGCATTTGAGTATTATTATTATAGATGTAAAAAAATAAGTTACGTGCATAAACTTTTTATAATATGGACTGGACCTTTTATACAGCCAAAATGTCACAGAAACGTTGGTGCCCCTTCGATACAAACCCGTAAATTTGAGACAAAGGTAACGAAGTTAATGTGTGTTGGTGTTAAATTCACCGTTACTCCATGACATTTTACCTGTGTGGAAGGGCTGGTCCATGATATGGAATAAACAAAAAACACAATTAACTTAATGTAGAATTTACGTTAATACTCACGTTCACGTGAACGTGAGTATTAGCCGTTTAAATTCTACATTAAGTTAATTATGTCTCACGATAGTTTTAATAATTTAAAAAACACAATCATAACAAAATACTTATTATTATTAAATAATAAATAATTAAATAATTTATTATTAAATTAAATATTGTTAAATAATAGGTTAAACCGCAGTGTCGGTTATGCTACCGTAAATCAGTTTACTGTGTTTCGGTTTGAACGACACTGTAGCTAGTGAAATTACTGAGCAAAAGAGCTTTAAGAACTAATACCTCGGTTGGTAACGTATGAGCGAAACATTCAAATGTATGGTGTTCCAAGAGCCCATAGGCTACAACAACCGCTTACCATACCATATAAAAAGAAATAACTCCAATCCGATCATTAAGTTATTACATTTAAGACTTCTTGTGAGTATATAATTGTCTTCCAAGTTCATACCTGCTTAGTTCCGTCTCCTCTGAGACATTCCGATTCGTAATGAAGGACCGGCTATAGGCTCATAAGACCCGTAGGACCGCAGATTAGTTTAATGCCCGGAGATTATCTTGCGCATGAATTTGATATACAAACAGTGGTAAATGATAGTTCCCATGTAGGATTATGGATGTTTCATTTGATATCAGGTTGATGAATAGGATATGGTTGTGAAAACTCTTGAGTAATTATGGCTGTTTTTAAAAACGTCTCATCTCGCGTTATGTAATTTTTTAATGATCATGACGAGAACTAGAACACTTATGTATATCTATTAGGGTTTGGGTACAGCCTGTTGAGAAACGGATAGACGGAGAGCGAAGACTTACAAATAGGGTTCAAGGGTAGACAACTTTTGGGTACAGAATCCTAAAAACTATAGTATTTCAACTGCTTTACTTCTAAGGCAAAATTTCAAAATAATACAATAAACACAGGCAAATGGGTAGTAAGCTATGAATAACATTGTATATTTCTAGAGTCCTTGATCAGTTTTCAAAAATGTTGTCATGGAACCAACCAAGTCAGAAACATACTGTATGCAAAAAAAAAATTAAATCGCGTTACAAACTTCGATTATGTGTATTACAAACATTGTAAGATAAATTAAAATGAATTCTGTCATTTTTTCACCTATAAATTAGGGAAATAAAAAGGAATCACGAAAATAATTACAGCGAAGCTACCGAAGCTATAATTCACGAGAGTTTCGTACGTTTTAAAAATCTATTGTTCTCTTAGAAAAATAAATGCGGCAAGCCAATCCCGATTAACTAAAGCGCCGTTCTTAAATTGCCCCGCCGAGGCTCGGATACACCGTATTATAAGACAATTTAAAACGTGTCAGAAATATTGGAAAACTTACAACATAACATTTTATTCTAGATTTTTTTTCGTTATATATGTTTTTAGTGTTATGATCCCGATGCGAATAATGCGAAAGTAGCTCTGTCGGTCTGTATATTACCCTTGGATGGAATTTGATACCAAAAAAGGCATCTTAATCATTTTAAAATTTCAACTTATTTTAGAACGTTAACAAGAAAAAAAACAACAACGATTTTTTTAAGTTTAAAATTTTGAATTGAAATATTTTGAAATGTCAAATATTTTGAATAATATCGCGGGTAGCCGATTCACGTAATTGTGTTTCCCGTTTGATAACTATATAGAATTTCTTGTGTATTCGGTTTTTGGAATTTTGAAAAATGGCAGAGGTCTAGGTTCACAAAGCTACAAGTTATATGGGACACCAATGTGATCAAACTGGTGTTGTTACTCTAGCAAAATAGTTTTAATAGGTTATGTGTACTGTATAAAGACATTCATCTAAATTGAGAACATACGATTTAAAGTCCGTTTTAAAGTCACTTGAAAACAGTGCTTTTTTTCAAATGAACAGTTTTTTACTAAATGCATTTAAAATGTTTGTCCATCTATCTATCTGTTTATTTACTTACTTACTGGTCTATAGCTGATGTCATGAGAATTAACTTCAGTTATCTGTAGACCAGTACAGAAAAATCTGTACATCACGTGAGCAGAGCCGCGGGCGTAGCTAGTATAAAAATATATTGTAAACTAAATCGAAACTCTTTCGTTTCTTTAAATTCTTTCAATTTAAGTTTAAACCACGATTTTATTTCCCTTAACACGTACCTGTCTTCTATCGAGAGAAGTTTCTAGTAATCAACCTATAACTTGCCAACTTCTGTACCACAATCAGTTCAGAGCTACGTCGTGTGAATCGTAAATGTGAAATTCTACGTTGACTCCTCGATAACTCGTTGCAATAACATTTTAAAATATTGTCTTTTATAATTAACTAGCGGCCCGTTCCGGCTTCACACGGGTATAAAATATATAGCCTATGTCATTCACTGAAAAAGTTATTAAAATCGATTTAGTAGTTTTGATATATTGATTACTGCCCGTGGCCCGCAAGCGTTAAATGTAACTATTTACGACAACACATTAGAAACCTCAAAAATAAGTTTTTTTTTCTCCACTATTTAATGCAAGAACAGAAAAAAATGTTTACAACACACGTACGCTGCCGCAAACCCAAAAAATTTCGTATTATTTTATTTTATTTATTTTTACAATATAATCACAGCTCTTGAAGTACATTAAAAACAATATTTATATATTACATAATTATACACCCAATGACAGTTTTCGATTAGAGAGCGAATGCCAGAGATTATAATTATTATGCCTGGAAGTGTGTCTACGTTTATGAGTGTATGCGTGTGTGCGTGTTGTGTGAGCCAACGTGGATGAAAGATTTTTCTTAAATTTGTTTTTAAATTCATAAAAAATTATAATTTAAAAAGAGCTCTTAAAGGAATAACGCAACATAATATCAAATCTAAAACGAAATAAAATAGCAAGATAGGTGTTCTTTCAGCCGGCTTTTGTGACAATATAAAATTACTTCAGATGCGGCACCTCGTCCGAATCAACATGGCGGTCACGTATCAACCTTGCGGTTACCTATATGAAGACTCAATTGTACCTTATTATCTTACTTCACCTCGATTACTTTCGTTACTTTTTTACTGCTTCAGTTAATATATATTCGAATTCTTTTCGCGTTTGTGAAAAGGCTAAAATTAAAATGGTTTTTTTTTCGGTCATAAAAAGCTGACAAGCATACGGTCTGTCTTATGGGAATCCGATGTTTAACTATAGATACCAAAGGCAGCGACTACCGCGAAGACGAAGACGAGAGGCATAAGGGAGAAGAGGAGAGAAGAAAAGAAATAAGAGAGAGACCTCTTGCACTCTCAGTCATCTAACAATACGCAACAGTATACTGCTACTTTGGGTCTACATTCTATGAAATTATTAAGTGAGTAGAAATTTTCCTGGTCAAGCTCGCCAATTGATGCTAAAACAAGACTTTCATCAAATTTACAAAAAATTCTGCAGCAATTACCGAAGGATTTGAAAATAATGTCACCGCGGAAATACAGACTAGTCAATTTATATTTGTAGTAGTTTTTGGCCCATCCGTACTCTACTACACCATCATACTGCACTCACATGGAATATCGACACGTAGTAATCTTTTTTTTTTTTTTTTTTCGAAGATATCTGGAGACCCAAATCTTATCCCTGTGTCCCTTTTATTTTCTTACCGATTTCTATCCCCTCATTACCTTCTCCTCAGATGGCAACACATGGTGACGGTGTGTTCTAGCCTTCATTTTTGCCATCTTTGATAGTTTATAAGAAATACAGCTAGACATAAATCTAATCTAAAACAATCATATCAAATATGAATACGAAATTAAATCTACCAAGTATGCATTTTGCACTTAAAGTGACCTAATTTCCATAGTCCAAACTAAGTTGACTGAGTGTTGAAATCCTTACAATTTAAGCTAGAGTGAGTGCTTTTAAGTAGCTCTACTTACTCGCCGACAAGCAAAGCTTATTGGTGGAACCGGATTTTGCTTTGTAACCAAAATAATCTGTGAGTTTAAACGGCTATTTTAGATGCTTTTAAATAAAATAATTAATAAATTGTTCTTTTATTAGCTAATGTTAAACATTCACATCGTTATAGCTGCTATTGCTTGTGGCTTTATTCAAGTAAGTAAAAAAAATATTGCATTAACGTAACGGTTTTTTAAATATAAATGTAGCATAAACTGGATCAGATGTTTTCAACTTATAATCATAATAATGGATAGAGAAAGAAACAGCTGTTTTTTTTTAAATATAGTTTTATTCAAAGTATTTTTGATTATTTTCTTTACATTTTTTATTATGTGATTAAGTTGGCAAGCAAGTTTACGACCCATCTAATGGCAAGCAGTTGTCGTCATGTTGTCGTAGCCTATGAGCGCTGGTAACACCATATATTTGTAGGTGCCACTAACGCGTTGCCAACCTTGAGATATTGGTTCTTAAATCTGCTTTGCCCAGTAATTTAACTAGCCACAGTGTGCTCCAAACCGAAACACAATATACTGCTTGGCGGTAAAATAACTGATACTGCGGTGGTACCTTCCTAGCTGGCCTCTTGCAATAAAAGGTCTTTATAGCCAAAGGTAGGTCATAGATGTTAAACCGTAACCAACCGACAAAAGTAAGGCGTCCTAAGCACGTCCTGCAAGACCCTGACGATAGGATTACATTAGAAAATGCCCTTTACACAGCACAGACACGCACACAACACCGTCCTCGCCGGCGAGGACGAGGTCCTTGTTTCGCACGTCGCGTCGCGCTCACACCGTTGGGTGAGTCTATCGTATAGAATGCGCTCGGAGCGCTGCCTCCATCTCCGATGACGTCCTTAGCCGTGGTTCGGCTTCGCAGGAGGCACCCTAAGGACGGAATCAAATTTGAGCCTCCGTGAGGGCTGTCCCTTTATCACGGCTGAGTCTCAGTACTCGAGGTGACGCTGTAAAGGCCAGTAGGGCCAACAGCAATACACATTCCGAAAAAAAAAAAAAAATAGATGTTAAATTAAATATTGGCTTGTTACAAAATATCATCTTCCCAGTACATCAAAGCGATGTCGACAATTTATTTCATTCGAATATTCTGTTCTTAAAAATATTGAAAGGAAAAACAGTAAAGGAAAACAATGATTGTTTCATCTATATTAAATAAAGAGATGACAATACACGTTTTTCTTTATTTTCTCCAACATCGGAAACAGCCATTACTTGAACAAATATTTGGTGAAAAAAACTCAAAGATATATCGTTTTGTTTATGACATTTTTCTGTTTACATTATATTTATAATATTTGTCTTCTTCTTAGCTGGTATTTTCCAAGATATGCTTCTAATTCTTTCCTAATTTAACGAATTCCGGTTTTATACAATGGGATTGCATCTGATTAACTGAATCAATCAATTGTTTGGTGAATCAATCAATTGTTAACATTTTTGATCGGCTTCACGTGGCTTTTGAGGTATTTTAGGATCACATACATGTGAAATACTGAGATTCAACTAGATGTTTCAATGGCCATAACAAACTTCTGTTCCGAGTGGAAACTGACCACTGTGACTATCGTTGCAAAAGGCGACATTACGACAGTGTACGCAAGTGTACTTTCCGACACCGTTGTGGCGTTCTGGGTAGCGAGTCTACCTTTAGTCTCGACGGTTGCGGGTTCGATTCCCGGTCGGGCAGATGTTTGATAAAATTTCTATTTCGGTCTGGGCGTTTGTCCGTGTGGGTCTCCCCACCGTGCCTCGAAGAGCACGTTAAGCTGTCGGTCCCGGTTGTTATCACATAACATCTGATAGTAATCGTTAACTCTTGATAAGTAAATTGCTCTTATCCAATGAGTTACTGGTTCGCCCTTAGGGTTGTGGAGGTCAGATGGCAATCGCTCCGTGTAAAAACTAGTAACCTGTCAAATCCGGATAAGAGTAATAAGCAGACACTGGGTACATAAAATACTGGGAATAATGCTAGGACGAAGAAGAAGACACAAGTGTACTTTCCAATGGATGGTAGGCGTAAGCGTAGCCTATGAACGCTTGCATCGTCAGCAGTGTCACAAGTATGTTGCGGATCCAAGGATAGAAGAAAAAAAAAGGTAACAAGAAGTAAAGTTTGGAATTCCGGCGCCTACACTCATTTAACGTCTGAATATTGTTACTACACGTCAATATTATATTCCTATCAACGGTTTCACAGTGTATAGTTATGATTACATTACAAAGTAGACATAGGAGGGCATTTGTTGCTCTCTTTCTTACTCATTGAATGAGTGGAAACAGTATGGAAACTGCTACAGACATTCTGTCTAAAGATTCTCCGGACAAGTTGAATTATTATTGCCAAAACATCAAGATAGAGTTAGATCCCGCTAATCAATTTTCATTACTATCTATAAAATTTATTTCAAGAACTACGATAATTGTGATGTCTTTAAATTCACCTTCTGAATTCAAGTTTTCAAATACATCACGGACGCATTCTATCTCATTGGTTCCTCGCTAAACTCGGCAAGTTTCAAGAATCGTCGTAAATTACGCCCATTTCACTATCCAGCACACATTTCAATGTGACAATGGGCATCCTGACCGAGAGAATTACCCAGAAAATTGGGGAAACCACGACTTTAAAAAACTTTCCGCCTCAAAAGGAATCAAGTTGAAATTGGTTTTAAATGAAAATGGATTTTGGGGTGCTGTGATAAAGTGCAATTTGGATAAGTTTGGTGTGACGGAGGTGCATTATTCCTTGGAGCTGTTGATTACAGAGGCATCTCACGTAAGAAGTCGGGCGGATCACGTCTTGAGGCTGCCTCGGCGTTTATTATTCAATAGCTAAATGTAATAGAGTTGTTCAAGTCATAGTGTATTATCATAGTTTGATGTGAAAATTGCTTAGTCTTTGAGATGCTGATACGGTTAACGATGACGGGGTATCGATCCTCGTATTTCCATAAAGATAACGTAACTTGGTAATCTTGTTAAAACTGTACTGTGTGTTTTAATGACGATTAATTTTATTCTTTTCATATTTGCAGTAGCATTTTAGCATCTTCTTTTTCAGAAGAAGCTATTAATCAATGCACACTGTTACTTTAACTTATAAACTTTTATAATAATTCTGTTTGATAGTATTTATGTTTGTGTTGTTATTGTTGGAAGTGATATAGTCATTTTAAAGGCGTCGGGATGTGACGACCCCATCGCCCGCTGTTGGGATAACCTCTGTCACAACAGAGATTATTCCACCAGTGCAACCAGTCACACTGGTGGTAGGTCCTTTGTTGCAAAAGGCCGGCTAGGTAGGTACCACCGCAGTGTCCAATATTCTGCCGCCAAATAGTAGTGCTTAGGCACTACTGTGTTCCAGTTTGAAGGGCATTGTACGCTAGTGAAATTACTGGGCGAACGAGATTTAAGAACTAATATCTCGAGGTTGGCAACGCGTGAGGTGCACCTACTAATGGTGCTGCAAGCGCTCATAGACTACGGCATCCACTTACCATCAGGTGGGCCGTATGCTTGTTTGCCAACTTCTAACATAAAAAAAAAAGTGATTAAACCTCTTCATAATTAAATAAATAATAAATAAAATTGTATTTTTATAGTTTACTAACTGTGCTCAGAGTGTATTACAATGTATTTTCTCTATCTAAGTTCATATAGGAATGAACAAAGTAATAATACGTTTTTTCTTTATAATATTAATTTAATTTGTCAAAGAATACGAATTAATAATTTGGTTAATCTGTTACGTTATTTTATTTTGATTTACATTCCTGTTGTTCTTGTGATAAATTCTCTGTTTTTATGAAACTTTTTTTATAAATAAGTTTACATAATATGTACATTAATTAAGAAAGGGTTGTCATAATTTTATATCGAAAAAAATATGTAGGTAAATGATTTATTACTACTTATATTACTTTTATTTATCTAATAAACTAAATACGAGTTGACGATACTGTAGACAACTTTTATATTTTCTCAATACAACGCTTCAACTATTGCGATCAATCCAAACAAAATAAGAAAAGAGATTTCCTTCACAGCGGGCGATAAGTTATAGTCAGCAAATAAACCTGCCAAGAACAGGTCTATAGATTCTGGAGAAACATTAAGATGCTTTAGATTTTTTTGTTTACACAGCATCATAGTTTTGTTTGGTGCCACAATATTTTATTTTATACTAAAATTGGTACGAAAATAACATACCTCAGCATGAATCTCTATAACGCCTATGTATACTGTCTTTATACTTTCAACGAGTAAGTCTCGTACACATTTATATATGAGAATTTTTTTTTATTACGGTGGGCAAACAAGCATACGGTCCGCCTGATGCTAAACAGTCACTGCAATCTAAGAACGTCCGCGATACTTGAAACATCACATTGTAAGCCCAAGGAATAGGAGGGAAGGGATGAGAAGAGAAAACCGAAAGGCTACATAGATGGTGGGAGTTTGGACCTTCGGCGTTCTCCCTCTCCATCGCAAGAAACGCAACCGTACTCTGATACTTTACGCCGATTTTCTGTGAGAGGGTAATACTTCCCCGGTCAAGAAGGCCCATTTGTGCTACATTATTCATTTTAATGATACAGCTCTCACGATGTTGATCATATTGTGTACAAGCTTTTGCCCGCGGCTTCACCCACTAGAATAACGATTTTCAATGAGGCATTTTTAAAACAATAAATAATTAGTACGCATAAAAACTTTAATCCCCAAATTCACCGCCTTTAAACCTTTTTTCGCGACAAAAGGTAGCCTTTGTCCTTTAACAAGATCTAGTCTATCTCTATATCAAATTTCATAGAAATCAATCCGGTGGTTTAGGTGTGAAAGCATAATAGACAAACGGTCACTTTCGAATATATAATATCAGTAAGGTATATCCCCAGTTTTAAATATTTTGCTTTTTTTATAAATAGTATGTACGAAGGAGTAAAAATAATGAAGACGATGGCATAAAAACTTTGACTTTTTGAAAAAAAAATAAAAAATAAGTTGGAGCTCCACTGCATAGTCACACTCAGGCATGGAATTTTTTTTCGTTAAAGTTTCCTAAAGTTCAATAATAATTTCAAGACTTTTTCTTAATTTTTGTATTCTATCGAAAACATTGTACACGTATATCTGCTCTCTACTTAATCGTTATGACGTTTCATCAATACTGTAATACTTTCCGAGAGCCCGGGATAATCACAGAATTGCACGGGATTCGTCGTTCATCCCGTGGGGTTGGGTAATCCCGGAGAATTGAGGAACACTTTCCCTATAAGGAAAAATTGTGTATTTTTTGCTTGCTACTTGGATACATCGTGCTATGTGTTGCTTAAATGAGATCTTGTCTAATGAGTTACAAAAGAAATACTCCAATTCTTACAATCATTCATTGTATTGTATATTAGAATAAGGTATATTTTTAATACCACAGAGGTGACCAGCAAGCATACAAAAGCAATACGTGAAATTACCGTAGCTATTCATAGTCATTAGCATGTTTCTTGCCTTAAATTACATAATCTATATTTATTTAAGACCTAACTCAAATAGAAACACCTATCCTAAGCCCAAGGGTTTAGGCTAGACCAAGAACGTTGACTTTTTTCTCAAAGTAAATGCGCACTAAGAAAGGATTTTTCAAAATTTAACACTTTAGGGGGTGAAACAGGGGTTGAAAGTTTTTATGGAAGTCCGTCATTTTAACTTAAAGCATAAAACTCTGTTTTTAGGCACATAATTAAAATAAAGAAACACGCGTTTCAATGTTGTCTAAAATCCCACACTGAAGGGGTGAATTGGTGGTTCAATTTTTGTATTGAAATCATTATTGACGCGCGTGAAGTCGCTGGCAAAAGCTAGTTGATAAAAGGGAGGAGAGGAGGAAAAAAAACAAGGAAACAGTGATATGTGAACTATGAATTGCGGCGGACATCACGCAACAGTAGGGATACTGCTACATCAATATTCTCGGTTGAATTATGCTGGAAACAAAATCGTTATAAAACTCGCATATAAATTAAAAATTAGACATAATTTTGGCATCCTCGTAATAATATTATGTTCCATCCATCACCATTATTATCACTAAATAAAATGTAAATTCGCTCATCATTTTCATTATGAGAAATGAAGAATTCATTCATAAAGAGTATTAATAGGTTGTCGTCTGTTATTATATTTTCCCACAGTGCCTAAGCTGGTATGAAACGCAAATGATCGTTGTACTTCTGCACTTAATGGTGTGAGACAAACAGATTTTATGTGAAAATGGTGTATGATTTATTTCGTCCCATCGCGCATTAATTTCAATGCTATAATGTTGTTAATTTCATTTACTTTATTTCCGATATCAATCAATTTCGCATGGACTTCTTAGTAAGTAACAAATTATGTAAGTTTGAAATAAATCCGTCAATACTAGTTGGTCGTGTAGACATTGTTCTGTCAATACCGTCATCACACACTAAAACCTCCTCGGTGGCCGACCGCAGTTCGTTTGTCGGGTTACGGGAACTCTCAACGAAAGAACCAACGCGACTTGACAATCACTGTGTTCTAATGATTAGGGGAGCTTGGTACCAGGGGACCGTGATGGTAAAGCAATCCCCCTCACCCCCACATTCCACACAAGCATGGCAGTTGGGACCTCACCTTCTGCCGGCCTTTACGAGGTCGCTCAACTCCTCGGCTATCTCCCGGTCCCGCTCGGCCGCCTTCTTCCAGACCATGACGGTCTCACAGAAGGAGATAACGGCCTCATTTATCTACATAATTTATTTATTTGTCAATACAATATATTTTTGCTAAACACTATTTTGTTATTATTATATTGTACTAGTTTCAGTCTATAATTCTGGCCATATGCCTCTTTGATATGAAACCTCGATGCGCCCTAGGTTGGGATGCTACCTAATACTTTCATGCAGGAAGATATTCTATAGGTAATAGACCCAAGAAGGGGATTAAAACCTACCACGAGAACAGGATCGACGGGATGAAGAAATTTGTATGGAAAATTTGTATTACCTAATTATGGTAGTTCACGGATTGCAGACCCATGAATGGAGTTAAAAATCCAACGGGAATGCAATCAATCAATATAATTTTACTATGAACCCGGATGAAGTCGTAGCATGCCTCTAGTATAATAAATCGCTTGAATATGACATCAGTCGAGTCACTCAAAGGATTTTATAATGAGCAATCAGCAGATACATTCACTATTAAATAATAAAGAAATAAATAAACGCTGAACACTCAACGGCCTCCATTAGGATAGTGATATCTTGTGTCCATCAAGGATCCGGAAACACATAGAAGGAGAAGGACAAATACACCCAGACCGGAAAATATGTTTCCATGGTCAATACAAATATATATGCACCAAGCGGGAATCGAACCCGCGACCTGTGACGTTTAAGGCAGGTTCGCTACTGCTGCACCACAACGTCGTCGTAATCGTCGCTGTCCAAGTCCACTATTATAATAAAGATTATCAGAAGTTTTAAACTATTTAGGCTACATTGTTCAAATTTTGCCAATTAATCGTGATGAAGATAGGTACGCTAATAACCAAAAGGGTCAGCATTAAACCTGTAATCCACGCGTTAACTAATGATCATCCTACATTTGATCTATTGCCCCTAAAATACCTAGATATATTTGATTAATAAATATAAAAGGTTCAGTGTTTGACGACGACGCTGTGGCGCAGCGGTAGCGAACCTGCCTTAAGCGCCACAGGTCGCGGGTTCGATTCCCGCTCGAAACATAATATTTGTGTATTGACCATGCGAGCATATTTTCCGGTCTGGGTGTATTTGTCCTTGTCTTTGTGCATGTTTCCGGACCCCGACACAGGATATCACTATCCTAATGGGGGCCGTTGAGTGTGCAGCGTTTGTTTGTTGTCTGTGAGGGTTTTAGACCACAATAAATACAAATTTTTTTTAGTGTTTATATGAGTTTTTGCTACTTAGTAGAGTTTGATAAAATGTGGCTGTTAAAAGTTCACCATATAAAATCACATACAATAGTTTACAATGTGCATGGCAGCAGGAAGGGGAGAAAATGGTATAGAAAAAAGCCAGAATGGATTCCAATCCATCAGAGCTTGAGCCTCCGAGCCTCTTCACTCATCCAACGAAACACACGGACGCTCTTACTTTTTTTTTTTTATTATTCTTTTATTTTTAAGAGGGTTTTTTCTGAATAGAAAATGTCACCCTCATAGTTAAATAATTTTACAATATTATTAACTTATATATTATCTACGTCTAACATCTTTTAACACAACTTTATATAATGCCCTGGCTTCGTCAGATTCCGGAGCTGCAAGAACACTATTGTAAAAACCTACTTCAAATAAAAAGTTAAAACTATGTAAAAATTGATATCTTTCCGCTTCGTTTCGAGCACATTCCAAAATAATATGGACAACATCCTCCACTACTCCACACACGGAACAGTTTGGTGTTGTTTCTTTTCCCATCAAAAATGCGAAACTGTTCAAAGGTATGTGCCCGGAACGAAGTCGTAAGGCTGTCACTGTGTCATTCCTGCTCATATTGGTTCTGTCTATCCAGGTAAAACCTGTAGGTTCTACCTGAATTGTTTTGTACCAAATGCCTTTAGTAAGAGACCGCTCATCGAAAAATACCTTCCACATCTGTTTACATCGATTTTTGACGATATATAAAACATCTGTATAAAATGGCAAATAATTTACTAAATCACCCACACCTTCTGTAGAAGCTTGTTTGGCTAAACTATCAACTATTTCGTTACCGACTAGACCAACATGAGCAGGAATTTCCCCACATCCTTCTTCTTTCTAATATTATTCCCGAAATTACCCAAGGTCTGCTTATAGCCTTATCCGGATTTGACGGGTTACTACTTTTTACCCAGAGTGATCGCCATCTGCTAAATGATTGGGTATGAGGAAATTATCTATCAAGAGCTAACGATTATTATCAGATGTTGTAATAACAACCGAGAACAACAGTTTAAGATGCCGTCAGGGGCATGCTGGGGAGAACCAAAAGCACCCAGACCGATCATCTGTATCGAGTAGAAATCGAACCCGCGACCGTTCAAGTTCAAAGCAGGCTCATCGTCACAGTACTTCCCCTTTCCATCCGCTCAGAAACAAAGCTCTACTCATCTTTCGTTTTATTTTATTCATAATAAATAAAACGCAAAGCATTATTATTTTTTGCCTATTATTCATATCATCTTCAATTTCTAATGCTGTTATGAGTAAGTAGAGGTATATTTTTCCATTTTATAGTGCCATTCTTTTAGGAGAGGCAGTTTAAGCGCGCGCTAATTAATCCTGACCTGTTAACAATGATGCGAAGTAACATTCTATTGTCTAATGGTTGACTCACATTTCTAAGTAGGTCACAGTACACACACCAGATCGAGGGCAGAGAATGCTAACTATCGAATCAATGTGAATCATTCGAAAGCCAGTTAGTCCACTGGCGTGGAAATTTGCAGTGGCTCAGTCAACTGCCCGTTTCAAATTGACATCGTGACAA
This sequence comes from Hestina assimilis, assembly GCA_023373885.1. Lineage (NCBI taxonomy): Eukaryota > Metazoa > Arthropoda > Insecta > Lepidoptera > Nymphalidae > Hestina > Hestina assimilis. The sequence goes on from CM041744.1 coordinate 15,230,588, forward strand.
AGCATACAGTTCATTGCTACAGAATTTGCAAAGAAAAACTTTCGTCGTAACTCCTAATGTAACTTGAATTATAAATAAATAAATAAACGCTGCACACTCAACGGCCCCCATTAGGATAGTAATATCCTGTGTCGGGGTCCGGAAACATTCACAATGACAAGGACAAATACACCCAGACCGGAAAATATGCTTGCATGGTTAATACAAACATATATGCTCCGAGCGGGAATCGAACCCGCGACCTGTGGCGTTTAAGGCAGGTTCGCTACCGCTGCGCCACAGCGTCGTCAACGTCATGACAATATATTGATTATCAATTTTGACAACATTGCGTCGCAGTGGTGCGAAATGCCTTAAACAACATGCCTTAAACGCAACAGGTTGTGGGTTCGATTTCCGTTAAAAGCAGGTATTTGTATTGACCATACAGGCATGTGTTCCGGTCTCAGCGCGTTTGGCATTGTCAATGTCAATTTTTCCGGACCAGCAACACAGGTTATAACTGTAGTGTGTATGCCTCCCACCAACTATTGTATTAGTATTACAGTTATAATAAAGACATTGAACGATACACTCGTCTCCTCATTGAGCACTTCCTACATGGCGACCCTGCCAGGATCGGAATCGTAATGGGGACGTTGAGTGTGTAGCGTTCATTTATTTATTAACTGTTTTTTTTCTGTTTTTCAGTTTTTATGTTTTTCAGCTTTCGACTTGGTGAACCGATTTTGATGATTCTTTTTTTATTTGAAAGCTGATGCTTTTTTCGGTCCAATTCTGATAATGGAATCCGTGAGAAAACCATAATTATATCTAAAAATTGCATTAATCATTAAGTGCTATTATGATTCGTAACTAAAAAGTGTAAAATAAAATAATTTTTAAAGAAAAAAACCACTTCTTACTACTTTTTTTACTTAGTACCGACTTCCAAAAAAATTTTGTAAAAATTTTTTTGGGTTTTAGTTATGGAGTCGGTATTTTTTGAAAACATTATTTTGTATAGGATTAGAGTAACTGTGCGTATAAGTATATCTTTATTTTGTCCTGTTAATTATTTAACAAATGTAAATTATTTAACAAATATAAAAACAAATAAAAATTAACAATATTTTTATTTTCGTTTCTTTTAATAAAATTATAATTTTAGTATTTTTATTATGTTTCCTTAAAAATATCAAAACGTAAAATTTCGCATTGTTTTCACAAGATGCTTGCTCGTGCAAATTCTTCGAAACCGGATATAAGGTGGAAGTTGTGTATTTGCATATCACTCTGTACATCTAAACAAAGCCTTGCTTTCCATTTGTTTCTGAAGAAAAATACATTTTCATACGCTGAAAATATTATAAGCTTCATCTTGATTATATAAAAACATTTCTTTTTTACATTCTGTTGTTTCGTAGAATCAATATAGTAGACTAGTAGTACATTATTATAAACAAATTGAAATTCATGTGAGTAATCGCTTTCAGCTTTCCTTAAAAAACGATTACGTTTAGTACTTACAGTAATGATACCAACTCAAGGGCACGAAGTTTTAGGAAAATTTATTTCGAAGATTTTACCGAGTAACCAATAAATAATTTTTAGATATTATATCTAAAAACTTCAATAAAACTGATTTTCAGCAATCAATATTAAGTAATCATCCTACTAATATTATATAAATGTGAAAGTTTGTATGTTTCTGTGTTTGTGACTGACTCAATCAAGCATAAAAGACTTAACGGATTGGGATGAAATTCAGCACACAGGTAGCTTGTTATCTGAATTAGCACAAAGACTATTTTTATCCCAGAAAAATATTCGGCTCCCATGAGAATATCAAAAAGAATACAATCTAATATACTGGTATTATTACTGGAACTACGAATGGGTTGCCGTTTGCTGTCTTGTTCTTTGTTATTTTTTATTTTATTTTATTATATGTTAATTTTATTTGATTCTTTAACTTTCTTTCTTTTATAAAAATTAAGTGATGTAATTCTAAGTTTTTGAACCTATTTTTTATATTTATAATATTCATCGGATTCCTATCCTAATTTTGCATCGGATATGTTAATATCCCTTTTTTACTTGGAAAGATATTATATTTAAATAATTAAAATTAATTACTAAAATTGAGTTAATTTGAGCACTATAATAATAATAGTGATGTGTATACATACAATTTGCATGCTGTGTACACCTATAATTAAGGAAGCACTAACATTTATTTTATAAAATTGTTACTGTACTTTGTCTTGTAAAAGTGTATTCCTTGTTGGTGTTCCTAATAAAGTAAATAAATAAATAAAAACAGGCTACACAGTTTTATATTCCACAAAATTATTTAATATTTAACTCCATTGAAAATTACTTGTACCTTAAACTACTACACTTGGTGGTGATTCTATCTCTTTCAACCTAACAGAAATTGAAAATATACATCCCTTTCTCGGTTTTAAGCTAAGCACGTAGGTAGCTAACGAAGCACTTGTAAAACTATTACAAAGAACATTAGTACAAAACGGTACGGAACGAGGCTTAATTGTGTAGGGAAAGTTAAATTTAACTGAAAGCGGTCGGCTAATGTATGAGTTAGTTTTGAGGGTAAGAGATTCAATTGAGAATAAACTATACAACAAAGTTAAACTTATATTATAAATTTTAGCTAAAATATTTCTAAACACAAAGAGCCTCTCCTGGCTTGCTTTTTAGTCGGTTCGATTGAGAAACTATATTTCTCTAATTGAAACTCTTATCGTTGTCATTTTGAGTAGGTTCTACATTGACGTTTTGATGGATCCCTTGTTCTATAATTTTCAATATAATTAAGTTTTCAGATATTTAAGACGTGCTTTTGTCAGCGTGAATGCGGCGGCTAGACTAAACAAGTTGTTAGAAATTTCTTTTGATCGGTGTCAATGAAGAAGGGCTAAACTTCAATGCATAACGCCACCTTTGGTGTTGTTTATATTTTGGTTACGGCAACTAAATTTCTATAAGCAGTATGTATGCTTGATTATCATTTGATATATGATTATAAAGAAGAAAAAAAGACGTATTGCTTACATCCCATCAAGCAAATGAGAATTAAATTTTACATAACGTTAAAACAACGTAGTAAGTGGATGATAAAAATTTGATGTGATCTACTCGGCTATCGGCCTAGTGCTCGAGGGAAATCAGTAAGTACGGCCTCGTATTATACAGTAGGCGACGTAAGCTTTTGAAAACTTGGTAACATTATCGACCTTAATCTCTTTGTATTGAGAGGTGGGAGATAGTTTGTTGCCCACTGTAGTTGCCTTCGGATGATTTAAGTCACTGTCTAGTGTGAGGTGATGTGCGCATATTTTAAGAGCATCCAAAGAGACTATCGCCTTAATGCATCTTTTATTATTGAATAATGTCCTCCTATTATTCTAGTGTCAAGTCATTTTAAAATCAATCTCTATGGATTGATTTCGACAGTTTTGAGAAAGTTACTCCTACAATGATTTATAGACATGTAGCGACTTCTATACGCTACATAATACAACGAGAAAAAATACAAAACAGATAGACAGACAAGAAAAGACACCAAGAGATTTTTTAAATTTACAATGTTATATAATACATCTTCCCATCACAAAGCTGTTGTGCTTTCTTTCTCTTCTTTTCTCAGACACAAACATTCTAATATCTCACTATCGTTTATAGCTTCTTCTACTTCTTTAAATTTGGTTCTTCGATAATTGATTTTTATAAGTATTTGTACACTTGAATATCGTCTCATAAATTCTTTACTATAGATATTGTTGTTCCTAACAACTTGCAGGTAACAAGGTCGTTACTAAAACGCGCGCTCTGGGAAATCATCTAAATAGACTTACAAATTATTTTGTAACAGATACAAAATAATTTATGATCGTAAAATTTTAAATTATACTTAGAAATTTTACTTAATTACTAAAGTTTCTCAGGGATAGATATAAATAAACTAAACAAATATTATATTATTTGGAAAGTATCAACGGTAAATTGGAATGAATTTAGAAGGTAATGAGAAAAGTTTATGATAGATAGTAATTAAAAACTATGCATTATATCTTGAAATTTATTTTCCATCTACTGAATTGTAATCTATACAAATTGGCAAATAAATAATACTATGGAGAAAATTATTAAAATCTGTAGAAGTAGAACCAAGCTTCTCCCATTCTCATAAAATGGGCGTAAAGTAACAGCACTGTTGCGTTTCTTGTGATGAGTAAGAGCGTTGTGACCAATTTCCCACCGCTCTGTTCTCTACCTTTTTTCCTTCTCATCTCTTCACTCGTATCCCTTGAGTTGACAGTATTGTTAATAATCATGATAAAGTTTATAATTTAGTAAATGTGAGATGTTCACAAACAGAGTTTGATTAAGCTTCGTTGAAATGAGAATCGTTTAATTTGAGATCATAGCATACAATTCTAATCTATAACGGCTGGAAGGAACTTTAATCACGTCCCCAAACCAATATCTAACCAAATAGACCCGTTGAATCGTATAGCAAATCGAAGTGGAGACACCGACAGCAACGATTCGACTGGCGTTCAGCCAAAATACATTACGTGAACCGCACGTCCAATACACGACCCTTGAAAGACACGTACATAATGATAGGACTTTGCAGTTAATGGCAACTTAGAACGCTTCTTTCAATGCCTGCATTTTGAAATTCAAGGCTGCCGTAGCAATCGTTAAAAGTAAATTATCTTGAAATTCAGAATAAACAAACACTTCAGTAACTAATTCTGCAAAATTTTTTGTATCTATTAAAAATAATCTCATTTATTATTAGATACATGATAGTCACTCGGATAACTAATTAACTTAGACCCGTTAACGGAAAAAGTATCTCTTCCCAGCAAAATGGATGACCTCGATCGAGGAAGCACTACCCTCTCACAGAAAATCGGCGTGTATCAGTACTGTTGCATTCCATGCGATGAGTCAGAGCACCGGAGGCCGATTATTTCACTCCGTTCCGTTTCTTTTTTCCTTTTTTCGCTCTACATGTGTTACTTCAAGTATCGCAAGCGTTCATATATTGCAGAGACTGCTGAGCGTCAGGTGGACCGTATAGTTCTTTGCCAACCGCCATGACAAAAAAAAATATAAGCATTGAAAATTGTGTCTATACGCTAGATTGATCATAAATCAACAAATTAGATGACAGATTATGAGAAATAGATATAGCTACAGTGATACGTCACACAGTTTTATAAATATCAATTAAACTTCGTCGATTATAAAAGCTGTCAATAAAGACGACAATATTGAACATTGATCAAGTTATATCAAGAGTTGTAACAGTAACGAGACAAGATTTACGTCGTCAAACTCTCAGCTACATTATCACTTGACGTATTACTTGGAAACTTACTAACGAGAACATCAGATATATGATCTTCAACAAATATAAATTTGCTAACAAATGTACTTCCTGCATAAGTATTTACATAAATATTTGGATAAAATTGTTAGGCATTTTTGGAACGAATTTCCTTATCTTGCGTTACACGCTCTGAGCGGATGGGAGATATACCGAAAAAGTATAATAAGAGTTTTTTTAAAAGCACCAGAGGTCTTTCTAAAATTATACCAATCGACAGCATCATATATTCATGATTCCGTATAGTTTAAATTAACCTCTAGTAGAAAGACCATCGTAGGTACTTGCAGAATTATACCCATCTCTGCTTTTCTTTTACGTTACTTTTTATTTTGTGAAAAAAATTCTATTACACAGATTTTATACGAACATAGTCTTAAATGTATATTATCCTAAATTCTTTTATTTCTAGATTAAGTTGCTACATGTAAATAAATAAAGAGATTGGCATTTTCTCAAACAGGTTCCAAGGGGTCCTTAGGGCTAAGCCATTCTATAAGGAAACGGAGCAAGCCAACATGGGAGATTATTAGCTCGGGGCACTGTTCGCATTTCTTTGATACTGTCTAACACTGGGGCTTAGGTCCATTCAAAGGAATATAACCTTTACATAGGATGATAATAAATATCATAATTGCTAAATGTCGTTTTATATACATTACATGGATTGACATGCTATAAATATTAATTATTTTTCCTTTAATAACCAAACCGTAATAATATTTAATGAGGAAACAGTTTCTACACAATTTTTATTTTTCCCAATTTCTATACATCTTGAAATTTTGTTGACGGTAAGCTTTATTTAATTCTCTATTTAGCTAAATATAATTTAAGTAAAGGCCTGCTCAAGTAGCAATTAATAATAAAATGCAAAATGCAAGAATTAAGACCGAGTGAAAAATTAAGTACAGCAACCGCAATCAACCCAGAAAATTGCAGGGTAAAATTAACTAATTAAAAGTCGGATAAATTGTGTTAATTTATAATTAAAAAGTGTTTACCGTACTAGGCAGATCTCGTTAGAAACTTTAAGATGGTACGAGAAATACAACATCGATGCAGATAAACTTGGTATCACAAGTTTTATTACTTATTGATATTTGAGTCTTAGAATCAATGTTAGCAGCTAGCCTTTCTGCGTTTACCTCTTACAGAATATCGATTCTAAGTAGCAATATCTGGTGGGAGCTATGGAGACTTAAATTCGCCTCCCCCACCCTTCTGTTATCTGCTTTTTCCTTTTTCAAATCGATTCATCGATCGTTCAAATTAGATTTTTGGCAAACTCTTTTTGCTTTGCGGTGAAAGAAATAACGTGAGCCGAGGTCTTGTAAGAAATTCTGAGACTTACATATTGCACTGGATTAAAATTTCAATCATTAACTTTAATGAGAAAGTTATTCTTTACTAAACAATGAGATATTGACTTACAAAATTTCATAAAGATGAAACCAAATATTGATAAAACATAGAAAAGAGTTTCCAGTAACTGAAAGGAGCAAAGGGACTTCGTTCAAAAAGTCAAAATTGACGATGGAGCAGACGAAGTTCCAGCGACCCCAAACTCTATTGTCGCTTGACGGCTTACGTAATCTTGGGATTAGTTTTTAAAGAAACAAATTAATATCTAAACGAAACAGCGAAAACACGGCGATGCAAACAAAATATCCACCGCACAAATGATTTACTTGGAAAACTTACTCTGAAAATAATTAAGCAACGAAATGAGTTCCAAATTAATTTTGTACCGCCATTCGGTCGCAGTGAGTTTTAATGCGCACCTTTGTTACATTAAATCGTAATAACGGTTACGTCTGTTGATTGTGTTAATGGAATTATTCTGTTTGGGTCAAATAAGGAAGCGGTTTATTAGATTTTGAATTTAACATTTCAATATTGGCTTTATCATTGATTTATGTCGTTTATTTCTAGGTAGGACCGTTGTGGCTTGGTTGTGCCCCTGCTGTGAGTCTTGACGGTGTAGATTCGATTCCCACTCAGAGCAGATGTTTGTTATAAATATATGTTTCGGTCTGAGCATTTGTCCTTGTCGGTGTCCCCACCGTGCCTCGGAGAGCACTGATACTAATAGTTAACTCTTGATAGATATTTTGCTCTTATCCAATGAGTTACGTTTAGGGTTTCGGAGGTGAGATGGCAATCGCTATGTGTAAAAAGTGATAACCTGTAAAATCCGAATAATAAGCAGAACCTGGGTAAATACCAAGAATAATGCTAAATTGCCAAATTTTTAGTTTGGAGTAAGTTTCGATAAGGAGACTGTTACTTATAATGGAATTATAAAAGTACAGGATGTACTTAATAAATTAGTAAGTTAACAAACTACCTGATAGACACCGCTTATAGTTAAAAAAGAGCACATACATCCTATCTTAATAATTTAAGTTAACAAACTGCCTGGTAGACAGCGCTTATAGTTAAAAAGGAGCACATGTATTTAAAGCGAGAAATACTTGATTCTGTTTATTACATTATTACAATTTCACATTCAGACGGAAGCATTCGAAATCAAAACTAGTGTTTTTGGGTAAATTACTATTTCCATAGCATTAAGTTAATCAGTAATATCAATATAATTCACACACCAGAAAACTTGACTTAACTCAAGCTAAAAAGAATCACTTCACATTCGATTGCTCTTCATCATCACGTGTCTGTATGTTACAAAACATTACACGTGAAAAACAAAGTTGATACGCTCTTAACTGGAGCCACGTGTAAATATCGAAAGTTCAGAATTTCATTTCCACTCCCCACCCCTGGTGCCACCCTGGTGGGGGGCACGCTTTTCATAACTCGCTCCATCGTCCGGTGTTAGTCCATCCGGTGGAGTTGAAATTATGTTCAGCCTATTGTGTTTGTAAATAGTTCGCGATGAATGTAGACGAATATCGTATAGTTCACATTGCTGTAGCATTTCATGAATAATGGCACAATGATTTGGTCAGTTTTATAAAGGTTATCGAAAAACTTTTCATTATTTTGGGATATTGCAATCATGACGTTGTATTTATTGTTATGTTTTCGAAAAGCATAATATTGTTGTATATGTACATGAAATATCTTCTTTTGTACATGAAACATCTTTTTGACACGTTTTTATTAGCTACATATTATGTATGTAACGGAAACCTTGAAAACGATTGTAACCTGAAATTTTGCATACTAATTAAGTAACAATGGCACTTTTATCATTTAAAACCAATTAAAATGGAAAATATATTAAGGAAAATGTATTTTATAGTAAAATAAAGCGTGAGGTGCTTTTTAGGACATCAAAATGATAATCTATCTCCTCATTTCTGTCAAAAAAATATTTATAACTATTGACACCTTGCAGTCAACGCTTGTTTTTATAATAAAATACTTTTTGAAGTGAAACTTCTTTAGAAACATTGTGATTTCAAACCAGATGCAACAGAAAAAACGACAGTTAAGAGACAAAAATACAAAAATGTGTAGGAAGAATGAGACAGAAATATATATACTATTTTATATTATCGTTCTCTCCTCTTTGCGCCGTGTTTTAGTGAGCCAGAGCGAGAGAGCAAATGTCGGTGTGAACGTATATTGAACACTGTTTAATACTTGCTTGTATTTGAGCATTTAACGTGTGTTAGTATATGTGAAAAGTACGTGAGCTGATACTACTGTACACTGTATGCGGTTGCGTTTTACAGCATTTTAGTAAGATGTCAGGGTGGTGTGTTATTATTTAACAGTGTTTGTGAATATTTTGACACCGTTGTGGCGTTGTGGGTAGCGAGTCTGCCTTAAGCCTCGACGGTTGCGGGTTCGATTCCCGCTCGGAGCAGATGTTTGTATTAATCGTACAGGCATGTTTTCCGGTCTGGTTGTGTTTGTCCTTGTCACTGTGAATGTTTCCGGACCCCGACACAGGATATAATTATCCTAATGGGGGCCGTTGAGTGTGTAGCGTTTATTTATTTATTTATTTATTTATTTATTTATTTTTATATCTTGTTATATATATTCATCTCGTTCTTTTGTCAATTTACTGAAGTTTTACTTCTATCGTGTGTGAATCGCACACACACCTTTTTTATTATTATTATTTTTTTATTTGTTAGTTGGATTTTCTATAAAAGCGCGTTTTTATTTTTTTAAACTATCATATATTTTTTTAAATAAAAGAATCAACATAGAGCCGTGCTGAGTAAAAAACCGAAAGAGTTAATTTGTGCTTTGGAGGACATGAACCTATTTATTGCTTTAGAACAATACTTATTAAGCTTAGCGCAAGAGCAAGGATACTGATTATGATGCAAATCTTCTGTGAAAGAATAATACTAACCCAATCGATCTTGCCCACCAAATCGAAATTACTAATAAATCCTCAACATTCATCATAATAATCAGGAGAATCGTCATCAATTTAAACTACTCCCAGAACAAAAAGGGTTCTCCTTCAAAACGTACCAACCTTAATTGCACTAAATTGTAAAGCCATTATTCGGCTAGCTAACTCTTTACTGTAATTTAATGACCGCATAAAACTCCTTAATCCAGAACTGAATACTGCAATGGAAAGGCTTGACAAAGTTATAAAGCTTAACACTGGGACTCCAAATTCACTTTTTAATTTCCGCTATTTACCTTTAGTCCACTTCTAATTACTTATTCTACCCTAACTGTGATTTCCCCGCGACTTTATCTACATGGCGTAATAATAATAGAGTAGATTTTAGTTTAGATTATAAGCTTATACAACTTTTTTATGTCATGAATGTTGGCAAGCATGCATACGGTCCGCCTGATGGTAAGCAGACACCACAGCCTATGCTTGCGATACTCGAAGTATAACATGCGTGTTGCAAACCCACAGGGATAGAGGAGAAAAAGGGAGAGAACAGATGGAGGTGGTAGTTTGGGTTTCCGGCGCTCTCGCTCATCGCATGAAACGTTACGTTATTGTACGCTGATATTCTGTGAGAGTCTTGTATTCCGCCGTTCGAACCGGCTGATTTGTGTTGGGAGGAGCATGGCTCTACTACTATTAATTAATAAACATGACATGTTAACATTCATTTGTTATTAATAATCACTCGTATAAGCAGTTGCATATTTAATACAAATAATATATAATAAAGAAATACCATTACAATTATACATCCTATATATATAAATATGATTAAAAATTATTAAATAATTATTAAATAAATCTATATTTCAATCTTATTTCGAACAGTATAAAGTAAAAATAGTATAAAATAATAATAATAATAATAATAATAAACGCTACACACTCAACGGCCCCCATTAGGATAATTATATCCTGTGTCGGGGTCCGGAAACATTCACAATGACAAGGACAAACACAACCAGACCGGAAAACATGCCTGTACGATTAATACAAACATCTGCTCCGAGCGGGAATCGAACCCGCAACCGTCGAGGCTTAAGGCAGACTCGCTACCCACAACGCCACAAGGGTGTAAAATAAAATATTAAGCCTTAAATAAATTATCCCTTTAATAAATTTGAAATTGTAAAGTCATTATTCGAATAACTTCCGACTTTTTACTGTAATTTATGAGAGAGTTAAATCCCAGATTATCCGAAGCCGGACGGTGCACTCGAATAGGCGTGATAAAATTTTCTTTCTCGATTTAGCGCCTAAATTCTTTAATAATTTATCTCCTTTTAACGATTTGATAATTGTTGCAATATAATTAGTGGTAATTTCTTTTTCATTTAAAGTTGAAGTGAAACTTCTTAGGTTGAGATTCTAATAATTGGAAGAGCATTGAGGATAAAATTTCAAGGACTTGTCACGATACATTACGCGAAGGATATAGCATAAAGGGTAGGTGGGGCACATTCAAATAAGAAGCAAAGACAGAAATAGATAATATCAATAAATAAATGGAAGTAATTAGACTCCACATCTATGACATGAAGAAGCCGAAATTTATGTGTATCCAATCAGCTGTCGCAGTATATAGACATAACTGACTGACCGATGAATGCAACAATATTGGGACTTTTATTGGAGATAATTAACGGCACTCACAGTAAAGCAAAGTCAGCAAACTAACTAACGTAACTATAATGTGCAATCAAATCAATTTTGCCGTAAAAATAAGGATAAAGCATTAAACAACAGCAGAAACATCTTACACAAACAATACTGTTTGCACATCACTAAAGTGATGCTTTATATCACAAAGCCTGAACAAAAATAGAACTTAGTACTTGGAAAAGAATAGTTAATTTAATCTCCGTTTATTCTTAGAATAACATTGAGAACCATCTTCTTATCAGATCTTAAATCACTACATTGTATAAAAAAGTCGCTTTCTCGGTCTCTATGTATGTATGTTTAAATCTTTAAAACTACGCAACGAGTGATTCAAGAGGAAGGTTTATATGTATAATAACATCAATTAAATAGTGGAGAAAAAAAATTCTAGAGGTTTCTAATGTAATGTCGTAAATAATTACATTTAACGCGTGCAGGCCACGGGCAGTAATGAATAAATCAAAACTACTGGATCGATTTTAATAATTTTTTAGTGAATGACATAGGCTATATATTTTATACCCGTGCAAAGCCGGAGCGGGCCGCTAGTTTATAATAAAGCAATGAGATCGGATAGAGCTACTCATTTCTTTAACGTTATAAGATAAAACAAAGACTATACCATTTAGGACACCAAAATTACTAATAAACTCTCCAAAGCTCCAAAAGGCAGGAATGTCATCGTAATTTTTACAACGGCAGTTAAAAACAACGAGGACGTAAAGCTGGAAAGTTATGGTATACACCTTTTGATGACGATAATAATCCATTTATGGCCCTTGTTGACCAAGTTTGGGTAAAAAAATATTATCCGGACCAAGTTTTGGAGGAAACAGTGATTTATAATAAACATCCAGGTGAGCTATTGGTTTATATCAAAGAGTTAAGTAACGCGTTTAAATTTTCATTAATACATTTAATGTTAGAAAATATAATCTCCATCAAAAATATCAAGTATTTCAAATTGATTCCAATATATATAATTTTAAAGACAACGAAAGAATACAAAGAAAACAATAAAGAATGAGCATAAGCGTAAAAATTGCTTATTCTTAGAACATTAATGGTATGACCATGTCCACTGTACTCGTGTTACTTGTTCATAGGAATGAATTTACAAGTTTTAATAGTCTATTCAGAAAGTAATACATCTTCGAATTGTCAAAATGTCTAATACTATTTTTAAATACAATTTGGTCAGTAATAAGTAATCTCAGGAATTTAGATTACATTAATCACTTGAATAATAAACAAGCACACGTAAACTTCTGTAAAAAAAATTGTGCGGTCGGGGCACCTCCGTTAGGAACGAAATTTCTTACATTTTTTCTTCAACTGCGAATGTAGTTCGAAAAGAAATCTGTATATTTCAATAAGTTATATAATAAAAAGAGACAGGGACAGAAAGAGAAAGAGAGGGTTGGGCACACGGCCGCGAACTCACTTGGTCGTGTGCTCATTTGCTTGTAGTAGGCTCGATACATACACGCACACACAGCATTCAGCATTTCGTTACGTGACGATTTCTATTAAATCGCACTACCCGTAAGCCGCGTTAAGGAACTTCGTTTCAAAATAATATAGATTAAAATAAATAAGCAATAAGTTAACGTTAAAGGTCGAATATATAATACCCATAAAGTGGGACACGGAAACGGTTCGTTAACGTAAATAAAACCTGCGATGAATAACGTTGTTCGTCGAAGCGACAACTACCTAATAACTCGTTATACAGACGATGCAGGTATCAGAGACCATTATAATATTTCTAATTGGTATGGCGTCTTGCCAGTTTATTTTTTACTTTTCGGTATACATTATTATGCTAAAGTATTTTATATATTTATACACAACAAAGTTGTGTGATTTGATGTACCTGATGTAACAGAGACATAAAATATAAATTTAATTTCTTGAAGAGTTTAGTTGTGTGCACTTGAATGTATAAAGCAGCTAATTATGTGCGATCACATTTGCTGTAGAATCAATGACTGCATAATCATAAGCAGAAACAAACCGAAGCGTACGAATTCACAAATAGAGAATCTAAATTGGACGCAGTGACCCTTCTAGACCACTGCACCAATAATGTCAAGGTAGTCGTAGGTAGTATCTAGATTATTATGGCAAATCTTGGGAGATTACTAACAATAAGTATTGAATTCGAAAGACTAATATAATAATTTAGATATTAAATACTGATTTTAAAATGAAGGTCTGAATGTAAATTTACAATTGTTACTGTTTAGCTGCATGAAACTAATGAATAATTATTGGTTGTTCAGCCAAGCGTAAGCTACCCAATAGTTACACTATTAAACTAGTATCAGCGGGTTATCCCCCTCTAATTGCCGATTGGACTTTTGCCAGTTGTACCTACATTGCGATTTGTGGTCATTAAATTGTCTTTCATAGCAGAATCGGTGGAATTAGGTGACGCTTGTTATTTTAGTTACTTTTACTATTTTTTATTAAGTAGCCTGATTCTTCCAAGGAAGTCATATTGAAATATCCCATTTTTTCTATTTATTTCAATGAACAGGAAAACTCACAACTAAAAATATGAAATCTTATTAACGGACACGATTCTTATTCCAGAATAAGACTATCCAGAGAAGCAATTAGCGATAAATACCTTGTACAAATAATTGGAAGACAAAAAATAATCTTCCGATTCATTCATTATCCGACAACGAGGCAGGCGAAAATGAATAAAATTATGATAGAAATAGAGTCTATATTGTAATATACAAATCGATGTTATATTCAGGCTTATTATTTTACTAATTGAGTTGTACAGTAACTCCCTGGCGTTTGGCCAGGGGACGGGGCTTTTCACTTCAACAGGATTATAACATCCATGTAGCATAATACGAGTGGATTGTATATTGATTTTGGATTAACTGTAGAAAGCACGAAAAATTGCATAAAATAAATCTTTCAATAACGGACAATGATATTGAAGATTCATATTGTACAAAGATCTCTGTACAAGATAAGTAAGATAATATAACTAAAATGGGTAAAAACTTTTCTAAATATAATAATGAGCTGTTGATAAGGTAGTATTACTGGAAGAGGGTGAAATGTTCAGCTGGAAGCAATATAGATTTTATACTAAAAGGTAGACCAGGGATAGACCAATATTCTTTGGTTTTAATTTTACTTAACTTCTTATGTAAGAAATAAATACAAATTCAAGTGAAACTGAACACATTAGAAGATTTAGAAAACGATCCAACATATTCGTGAAACAAACATTCAAAGGCTCAGTGCCATCTGAGAGTCCGATCACAAAGCCTCCATTCGACAAAATCTCAAGAGACGCTGGCCGAGATGGAATAATTTAAATATAAATCCGTGGAACCCCAATGCTGGAACGCAATAAAACACAGAAAGAAATCCATCCAGAGCTGACGAAGTAATCCCTGCCGTTGTTGAGCCACGAAAATTTATTTTAAGACGAATCTTTGCATAATACACCGTTAATAACGGGCCTTTTGGACGGTGTATGAAATACTCGAATTATTTTACTGCCCATTCTAATATTTAGACGTATTCCGTCTTTTGCAAATAAAGCGAATAAGAGTTTTAAAAATGCTGGAATATTTTATTATGGAAATTGCGATCTTTATTAATAACAATCAGATTTAAGACACAAAGCATTTTACGTATTATACATCTTAGCATATTTCATAGGAATTACTTTCAATGTTATCTAAGATTATTTATTGTAAAGAAAATGTTAAATAAGAAAACCTTTGTCTATTTAAATATAATCGATAATCGATTGAATCTCAAGTCTAATAGAAAAATGGCTCAGTAAATTTAAGTATTAAATTTTAATTATACCGCAGTTAAGCATTTGATACTTCAGCGATCTCGACCCATATACACGTACAGCCGTATTTGAATGTGGTCCCTTATGCAGCAACCGAGTACACTTGTACAAAATTAGACCTAGTTATGCTAAATTTATTTCATGCAACCATATTGAGTCAAGCATTCTTATCAAAACTTTCACATTTATTGAAAGTCGAATATATACATCTTCTTCGTCTTCGTCTTAGCATTATTCCTGGTATTTTATTTACCCAGTGTCTGCTTATTACTCTTACGCTACGCTACGCTAATTGACAGGTTACTAGTTTTACACGGAGCGATTGCCACGTGACCTCCGCAACTCTAAAGGCGAATCAGTAACTCGTTGGATTAGAGCAATTTACTTATCAGGAACCTGGACCGACAGCTTAACGTGTTCTCCGAGGCACGGTGGGGAGACCCACACGGACAAACGCCCAGACAAAACATAAATTTAAACAACACCTGCCCGAGCGGGAATCGAACCCGTAACCGCTAAAGGCAGACTTGGTACCCCCAACGCTACAATAGTGTCAGTTGAAGAGTCGAATATATACATCAATAGACATAATTGCTATAACCATGTAGGGAATAAACATCTATCTTGTAATTTCTTTTAACTTTAAATTCTAAATCTCTTGTACTCGTAATTCTGTGATTTCTATTTAGCGTATTATTTACTTTAATTATTATTCTTACACACAACTGTTTAACTAAAATGCCAGTCATCTCTTGCTAATCAATGGGCTTCAGCCCATCTAGTTCAATTGATTGATTACAAATAGCGATATTTTCATTTTACGTATTTATATTTTTGTATCTTACCAAGTCGAGTTTTGCCTAGTTTAACTATTCCTAATTCCCCTCGTCGAGACGAACATAATCATTCAAATAACAGTAATCTAACGATAACGATATATCTGCGACGACATCTTTATGTTAGAAAATGGGGAGCACTCGTTATAATGAAGTCTCAGGCGTATTTATAAAACGTCAAGTAAGCTCACTGTTGTTTGAACCCGCATCACGTTATGTGCTGAGTTCGCGTCTAACAAATGTAATGGATAACCACACAGCCACAACGGGTAATAAATATTCGTGGAAGTACCTAAATTAACATCGAAATACGCAGTCTTTATCTATATCGGCTTACGTTTCGCCTGATCGTTAGTGCTTGGGAGTTATATTTCATTTGAGAAAAACTATTTGCAGTATCAATGTCGTTTGCTAAATTAAATTGTATCTGCGATGGTAATTTGTTTTATTTCAGAAAAACTTTTTTTTTTTCGATTTCATGACGGTTGGCAAACAAGCATACGGTCCGCCTAATGACAGCCACAGAAATCTATGAAAGCTTCTGATACTTGACATATCACATGTGTGTTGCCAACACAAGGGAGAGGAGGTATGATAAGTGAAAAAGGAAAGAAACAGAGATGGTGGGAGATTGCGCTTCCGGCACTTTCACTGGTCGCACGAAACACAACAGTACCTACTGATACTGTTACTTCACGCCGATTTCTTGTGAAACCGTAGTTCTTCCCCGGTCAAGCCGGCCCATTTGTGCATGAAAGAGCGTGGCTCTTCTACTACTAATTTAACTTTCTTGCTATAAATTCTCCTGCCAGGAAAGTATTACGACTTAATGAATGGCTTACCCATGCTCAAGCGAGATACAAAGACGTTCGTTAGTAGCTGAGATTTGAAAAGAATCACTAAGTTTCCTTTTCGTTGTCGACTTATGTCTTGAAACATCTTAGTCATTTTCCAACAGTCATGCAGGTAGCGTGAATTATACCGCGAGATCTGACGCTTTAACATCTATTTTCTCACCTAATCCTTTGTTTTAAGGTCCAAATTCGTTTGTAGCTTTATATGTAGTTGTAGCTCCACGCGTCACTCTGCTGTCAGCGTCAAGTACGTCAGTTTTTGTGTCAAGGATGACGCGTACCTGTGTCAGCTGTACCGTCAGCAGCGGAGGTCACATTGAATTATTAAGAAGTGCAAAAATATAATTTAGCCCTTGAATTCTAAGTTGTAGAAACTTTTTTGAACATATTTTTGCGTGATACATTTTGTTGCGTATATGTATACAATTGCAAAATAAAATATGAATAATCAAAGATTACAAATAAATACAAAGAGGTTATGGAAAACATGGACTACAGACACTAATTTTTATATGTTAATAGATAAATCAAATTGAAGATAGTAATAATACCAATTACATAGAAAAATTGTTTTTTTTAATTATTATTGAACTTTAATTTATGTGTCGGCGTGAATACGACAGTTCAGCTAAACATTAGTTCATAAATCATAAAATTGAGATTGTTATTCTAAAGTTAACGTTAAACAGGTGTAATTGTTAATGTTATTGTAATTTCAATTTCTAACCTAAAAACTTTTAAACATTTGCACGTGTATCGAGACCTTTAAATACGGCTGCTTTGTCAATGTCAATTAATTCGTGTTCGAGCCGTCATACAGTACGGACCTATCTAGGCCGTCGTTACGCTGCCCGTTGAAATAAACAAAGTGTACCCACATACTGAAGTTTTCTTTGGAGGACCCGAATAAGAGTCGTCATCATGCAGTAATTCGACAGTGACGTCAGCGAATGCTGATGTCACGCATTTTAAAAAGATGACTGTATCGCTTTCTGCGACATATATAACTAATGGTAATAGGCCTTTTATTGCAATAAGCCGGCTAGTTAGGTACCACTATAGTGTCAGTTATTCTACCGTATACTGTGATCTGTTTGAAGGAGTCTGTAGGAATGAAAATTACTGGGCAAAGGAGATTTAAGAACCGATATCTCGAGGTTGCCAACTTGTGACAACCTACAAACGTATGGTGTTGCAAGCGCTCATAGGCCTTCTCATAGGCTCACCACTTACCTTGTGGATCGTATGCTTGCTTGTCAAATTAGTCACGTATAAAAAAGAATATGATTGTGATCTGTTAAAGTTCAAAAAAAGTGTCAAGCCGAAAGAGATGAAAATATAATTACGTTAATTTGCATTATAAACATTAAAAAATAAATTACCTGGGACACTTTCAAACATTCTTTCCTGACTGTACCATGTAGGAACCCGCCTCAATTTGCAGGGTTTTGATGGCCATGGACTTTCTGTACATTTTTTTTTTCAATGTTAAGGGTAGAACGAGGCTTGTGGGTTATAAGGTTTTTTTACAAACTTACGCAAAGACCGGAAGTAATATAGAAATGAATTCTAATTTAAACTTTTTTTAAATATTATTTTTATCTTAGACAGTCTCGTGATAGTATTTCTAGTGCTTATAAGAAACACGGTTTCCTAACGTTTCAAAGCAGATTTATATATTTCTTGCATTGATTTTCATACTGATTCACAAAATCCTCCAACTTATTATTGTTATGTCCTATCATGCTGGTCTAAGCTTTATCATGATATATCATTGAAAGACCAGAATATAAGTTAGATACCTACTATCCCTGTAAAACAAAATTTAGTTTAGAAATAATAGACGTTTGAAAGTAACAATTTAGACAAACTTACATTTTCTTTCTACAGTAATGAACTCTCCTAAATAAACTCATATATTTTACCTTCGAGGCACAATTATTTATTTAACCAAGCACACTAGGGATATACTACTTTTGAACAGGATGAACAATTAACAAAATGTTGAGGCTTTTAGGTTTTTAGAAAAAGAATTTAAAAATAAGAAGGTCTGAAAGCCTTTAATAACAAAGAACTTTTAGACTAATATAAAATAGGGTATACTTACGTAATTATTGTATATTAACATAAAATCTTACTACGATTCAAGTAATTACAATATTCCAGTAGAATTTAGGGATACGAAAAACAGAAAAGGCCACTATGGATGAGCTGAAAATTTGGAACACAGCATTACTTCATGCCCATTTTTTTATGAGCGAGTAATAATTTTGCAGTCAGGGTTTCCTATTATCTTGTAAACAACAAGGTTATACATCTCCAGACTTTAACTAGAAAATTAAAGAAGGTTTGAATACCTACTCTAATAAGCACTAACTTCAACTGGAGAAAATAGCCCCATCGTCATAATACCCAAAGCTACTACTTTAGGTACTAATTTTTAAAACTTTTTGTTCGAAAAATTCATAACTGTTTCCATAATATTAAGTACTTTGTTAATTGGACTAATCAATTCTAAAAAATCAATCTCTCATAATTTCATAAAAGTTAAAACTTGTATACGGATAATTTCTTGATTCAATAAGTCAATTTTAGAATTATTAGTTGGTTACTTTATTTATTAATTTCCGTTTCTACACTAATCTGCTTGAACGGTATTGGTTTGTTAAAATTCTTTATCTATCGATTTCGATATAGAATTATTTATTATTCATTTTAATATAAGTCAGCTTCAATTCCTTTTTTCTTAATATGGAATACAGCGAGCTCCAGGACTATGCTCGTGTCCTGCCAGATAGTCGTGCGTCTTCATTACTTGCATTAAAAGAGAACTACTGAACAACATTATTGCCATTCAATAGTTAATGAACACGTTTTTAATGGAGACTAGGTAAACGTAGACATAAATAATGGTACAATTCTTAGAGAACATAATTAATTACTTTAAATTTAAAACTAAGAGGACGCTAGAGCCGATTAATGCTTGCAATATTCATAGTGTTAGAAGAACTTCGCTATTCTCAGGAAAAGAAGGAACTGGGAAGGAAGATAAGAGGATTACAAATGCTGGTGGTTTTAGTCTCCAGCGTTCCCCCGGATTAATCGAAACTTAATAGTATATAGGCAGTCATGTGATCGTTCTGTGAGAGGGTAAGGACCTGCGCCCAGTGTCTGCACGGTACGGCATGAGTTTTATATGTGATAATTAGAAATAAGCTTTGAAGCATGACAATGGGCAATAAGAATGTTAGCAATGCCTTGAAAACCGAAAACCACCGCAGTGTCTAATATTCTGCCGCCAAATAGTAGTGCTTAGGCACTACTGTGTTCCGGTTTGAAGGGCATTGTACGCTAGTGAAATTACTGGGCGAACGAGATTTAAGAACTAATATCTCGAGGTTGGCAACGCGTGAGTGGCACCTACTAATGGTGCTGCAAGCGCTCATAGGCTGCGGCTGCCACTTACCATCAGGTGGGCCGTATGCTTGTTTGCCAACTTCTAACATAAAAAAAAGAAAAAAAAAGAAAAAAGCAATGCTGATATCTAGCAATCTTTTTTAAAAAAATATCCATAGAGTTTCTTTTCATTTCTGATTTGAGACTTTCTATAATTACATTTAAATAAGACTAAAAAGTAACTGTGACTACTTTTTAATTTTTTGAAAAGACAAAATTTTTAGTACTCAAATTTTATTTATAACTCCAGACGCTTCTGAATTAGTATTTGACTTTTTTACATAAAAGCAACATCTGTTGCTTGTCTGGTTTTAATAATTTTCAAATGAGAGAATAAATTTAGTTTAATACTGTTACTAGAAATTATTTTTATTAATATGTAAGAGCTTTGGTCTTTTAAGTTCTTGAAAAAAAAAACAAGTGTCTACTACTGTTGGCCTTAATGACCTTAACAGCGTCATGGGTGAGGGGTTAAAAATTAAAGACAAGAATAACTATCCAATAAAATTCTCATAAAAAGACCCCAAAATTATTTTAACATCTGCAATAGTCTAACTGTCCTGTAGTTATGGCCAAAGCTTCAAGCTTTAATCTTCTGATTTATCAAGTTTACCTATTTCACAGAACCAACTTTTTACGCACCGTTTTTATCTGCATAGCCTAATCTAGTTGTAATATTGCTATGCGGTCAACCATCGGTAAACTGATCACTAACTATTGCATATTAAGAGTATATGTCAAAGTTTGAAGTCTTAATAGCTCAACGGTAGAAGGGTCGACTTCTCTCCGTTAACGCGAGAGTCGAGGGTTCGATCCTGACCCCCTTGGCCTATTGTCGTACCCACTCCTAGCGCAAGCTACGAGCTTATTTGGAGGGGCAATAGAAATATTAGTAATGCCTTGAAAAAGCATAATAATAATAATAATATAATAAACATTGCAGACTCAACGGCCCCCATTAGGATATTAATATCCTGTGTCGGGGGTCCGGAAACATTCCCAATGACAAGGACAAATACACCCAGACCGGAAAATATGATTGCATGGTCAATACAAACATATTATGATCCGAGCGGGAATCGAACCCGCGACCTGTGGCGTTTAAGGCAGGTTCGCTACCGCTGCGCCACAACGTCGTCATAGCATTGCTTATATTGTTTATAAAAAATAAAAGAGGGTAACCTAATAACAAAATGTATTTTTTGGATTTAAGTTTAATCTTTTTTTTTTCAATCTCTTATACAAATTGTATTGAAAAAAGCTGCAGAAGCTATCATGTTTTGATCGCGTTCCAATTATTTAAAACGTTCTGTACGAAACGAGATTTATACGGCCCGATAAATTCTTTTCGTATATTCCGCGTTTTTTGAATATAATGCCGCAAAACTAAAAGAAATATTTTAACTACAAAAATGTTGTGCTTCGATAACCTTTATGCGTTTTTTTAAATATAAAATTCCATATTTTAAAGTACATATATTGTATATCATCTTAATATACCTAATATTTCTTCTGTAAGCATGAGGTTTGACACATGAGAACTAATTACAGTAACCTAAGTTCACTAATAACGCCTCAAAATGAGGCGACGAGGAAGAACGAAGAAGGGTTGGTTTCAACGTAATGTCGGACTTCCTCATTCTAGCCGACCAAATAATGCCTAACATAATATCACTTTTAATAGTATAGTAATAAGTATCAGATTCTTAATGTTCTACTGCTGGGGAAAATCGTATTGTTCTGTATTAACGACGTTGTGGCGCAGCGGTAGCGAATCTGCCTTAAGCGATACAGCTCACCGGTCCGATTACCGCACGGAACAGATGTTTGCATTGACCATGCAGGCATGTTTTCCGGTCTGTGTGTGTTTGTCCATGTCATTGTGCATGTTTCTGGACCCCCGACACAGGATATAGGTATTCTAATGGGGGCCGTTGACTGTGTAGCGTTTACAGCTCTGTTCAATGTTTAATGTTTTTCAAATGTGGATGGATATACACATCTTAGAATTTCTTGGAGATTTTCTCAATATTTTCCATTTCATTGTAAAGCACGAAATAAAACTCAGAAGTACTTGCCCGGATGTGAACTCACGACCTTCGGTTAAGGTCTTCCCTTTCTACCCACTAGACCAAATTTAATAATAAACTTAATAATATTTTTTAAAAATCATTCATTTGTCACTCTAAGAGTTTTCTTTCAAAGCTTTATAAGCATGTGCCAGAGTCTGTAATGTTGAGTAAATAGCCTCTCTCACTCAAACTCTTCCTTGTTAGGAATGTGAAATAGGAGGTCCATACACCATACTGCTGCGGGTTGCTGAATACAAATCTCTGCTGATAACAGATACCTTATCTCGTGATTAAAAGGACAATTCCTTTAACGAAAAAACACGAATTTAGCATTTTGAAACCTACAAATTCTTGCCCGCATACGGTATTAGGTAAAAGGGTTTTTATCCCGATCCTTCTCAGAACAGTGGACTACTGTAATCCAAATTTGCAAACTAGTTTTGTAACTTACAGTATCTTACTACTAATCTAACCTAACCCTAAATTTTTTTTTTTTTGTTTGAGTTAAAGAAAATACGCCCACTGCTTAGTTCTATAAACGCGAAAGTAACTCTGTCTGTCTGTATATGACGCTTTCACGTTTGCACCACTGATGCGATTATGATGAAATGTTGATACAGTGATGGACTAGACCTTGGGAGACGGCATAGGCTACCTTTATTTTGAAAACCAGACAACCCATTATTTCTATATATTACATTAAAGGTGCCTCACTAAAAATCGTTGAAACGGGTTAAATCGCAGGCAGAAGATAGTATTAGATATTTTAGCATATCAATATATCTCGTAGCATAGTTAGTTAAAAAATGAAATACACACACACACACACACACATACACACACGTACAAACACATAAACACGTAGTGACTCAAAGCAAAGTATTAGTTATTAGGTTTTTTATGAAAAACTATTATGTAAGCCGTTGGCCAGTACTTGGTTCAATGTACCCTTGCCCGCATTGAATTCAATTTGCCAACACAGGAGCACGGCCTGCGCGTCTATAAAAATTGACTTCATAAAAGACATTTGGGACCCCAAGGAAAAGTATGCGACGCGTTTTATGCAGTCTCTTAAAAATATATAAAAGTTTCATATTTTATCAATATTGATTATATTACAAGCATAATGCAGAATGTATTATGATTCCTTCATTATTGTGGACTATCTCTTGCTCTCGGCTTCACACGTAGGAATAAAGATTTTCAAACTTTCATCCTATTTCACCTCATTAAGTTTTGTTTTCGCGACATGAAGCGCGCCGTGGGCCCATCTAGATGTGTATTAAAAGTCATCATAATCGGTTCACACGTTTAAGAGAAAGGCGTGACAACAAAATTTTCGGATTTATAATATTAATAAGGCTTAGGATATAGAATTTGTAAAATTACATACAATTAATTTTTGAAGTCTTTAGATCGACCCTCAAAAACACAAAATGTAAGTCTCGCAACGCAGTTCTTCTACTACAAAAAGTGGTGAGATATCATGTATAACTATGCCTGAAACTTGCCAGTTTGGCTGGTGCCTTTGGGTATGGAACCTAAATCTTTTTTATAAGATTGGCTAATTATTCTGTGATAAATTGGCACAACAGGAAGCCATTAATCCAAGAATTTAATTAGGTGTGTAAAATCTTATGGGCATCTGTCTCTCACGTTTATTCCGCGCATGTAATTCTTTGTCTAGTAATGTAGGTTACAACACGTACTCAACATCTTATTTAATGTAATGATAAAATATTCACAATCCCATTAGGTGATTGCAATAAGTTATTATTACCGCGAATGCGCTGTGATATATCAATATTTTCGTAAAGCCTAAACCCCTAAATATAATGAATTTATTGCTTATAACCACCGAGTTGCGAAATGTAATAAATTCAAACCGTATTTTATTCGGCGGTTCATTTCCGCAATTACACGAAAGAAAAAAAGTGTTTTTCCTCAACGCTTAACTTTCTCAGTAAACAGATATTTTACTTGAACGAAGTTTTACTGCAAATCACTGATTTTGTAATTAAAAACTTAAGATAGATGGATCTTACTCGTAACGAACGAGATGAGGCATATCCTGCAAAGTTTCTGTGAGATAGAAAACTTTTTGTGAGTAAAATAATTTTTTTAAAGATTTTTTTAAAGAATTGCTTTTTCATGGCAATATTTCTATCGCCCCTCCAAATAAGCTCGTAGCTTGTGCTAGGCGTGGGTACGACAAGAGACGCTAACTTATAGGTAAACGATCGGTGGGTTAAGTAACATTAGGCGCGATCAGTCACTAGATGGGTGCTCGCATAGTGGTATTTTAACTGGTCGTCTCTGTTCTTCGGAGGGCACGTAAAAATCAAGTCAGAGGCCTATACGGGTGACTTGAAGAAATATGACATTATGTTGGCCTCTAACCACTCAATGAGAGGAAAATGCAGATGTGGATGTGAATTGTGGGGTCAGTATGAAACACGCAACTCTCGCGCTAACGGAGCGGAGTCTCTTCTATCGTTGAGCGATTGAGGCTTATCTTAATACTTTTATTAAAATACATCACAATTTATGAATTAGTAGAAACTTCGTGTTATGGGCCGACACTACTCATTAAAAATATCCTTACATTGAATATCGACGAAAAACTGTTGTATTCGTATTGTTGTATGATTAATGGGAGTGATGTGACGAAGCCTTTGGTGTTAAAATTGATTACGGTATTTGCATTAGGTAGTCCTGTATTTACCGTGGGCGTAAATTCTGTCTGTCTGTCGCGCTTTCACGCCAAAACTACTGAACCGATTTAAATGAAATTTGGTTCAGATAGTCGAGAGCCTGAGAAAGGACATAGGCTACTTTTTAATGCGAAAAATAGGTGAATGGATGCGATGAAAAGCTTGTATTGAAGTATCCTAATTTCTAGAGCTGGAAGCTTGAAACTTATTTTTACGGTCTTGATTCGATATAAAATATGACACTCAACGTTTGTAAAAGGAGGGGGTGGGGAGGGTATGTTCAAGGTTTGTGTTAAAATCAAGATTTTCACGAAGCAACAAATTTTCATTAGGTCTTAGCACAAATTAGTAAGCTGACTTCACACATTTCTGATTCGTCAGATTCTCCTAGGGAAATTTAATCTAATATAATACCCCATTTCAACAGACCAAAATATGTAACAAGGCCGACTCGGCTCGCCAAAATGACGCAAAATGGTGCTCAGAGCCAACCTCGTTCAAAGTTCTGGCAATCAGAACTATAACACCTCAACGCGTTTACGCTGGCAACAAATTTTCTCCAATTAAATTCATGTAGGCCTCTAGAGGGTTCCATTAATTAAATGCTGTTCCTAAGAGTCCTCAGTCCTCAGGGCCTGCCACTCGTGGAACTCTCAGCATAATCGCCGGTCAAATTATTCACTTTGATTGTCTATGAAATCATGGCGTTTTGTATTATAATTGCTTTAGCTTGAGAGTAAAATTATTTTCAAGTGTGTAATTAAAAAGAAATTTTCGTATTAGAGAATGGGATTTTATTTTATTTTGATAAGGAGTTTATAAGTCTATTAAATATGGTTTTTAAACGATTTCAAAAAACCTCAGAACTTTCGATTTGGTGAACCGATTTTGATGATTCTTTTTTTTATTTAAAAGCTGGTGCTTGATCCCATTTCAATTTGGTCTAGATCTGCCTAATGGTATCCATGAGATAACGATATAAGTTAAATTTGCATTTAAGTACGTTTGTAACTTTCGTAACTAAAAAGTATAAAATAAAATATTTTTAGAAAAACTCAGAGCCCTGTGTGCCGATATTTTACGTAGCACTTACCTATGACGTCAGTATTTTTCCTTTAAAACTTATTTTTATAAGAATGTTACTAAAATTTTCTCACAACGCATGTTGAACGACTGACGGGAGACATTTCACAACACAACTATTTTAAAAGGCTTACAATATTTATCTCCATAAACAAACTCAGCTTTAATTCTGGTATGTTTCATGCGAGACGTCAATCCATTGCATTGTATTTCTACCTGACAGGTTCGTATTAACCGGACGCTGCTGTCGTGAACCACACCCGCTTTTCTTTCGCTTCGCGGCGTTGCATTTGTTTGTTGCTACGCGCTAAATAATTTTATTTTGAAATGCAGTGGTAAAATTATGACAATGGGTTTCTTTCATTACAATGTTTAGTTCAGTTGTCAGAGAGTGCTATATATAATAACATGATTTCTCCTTTGCGTGTTTCATTCATAGTTATTATTTCTCCTGATTAAGCATTAAATCCGTATTCTTTTACCTAACTTCATCAACTCTTCGGGGTCTCTGCACGCTGTTGGGATAATCTCTGTTACAGTATAGATTATGCCACCAGTGCAATCAGTCACACTGGTGGTAGGTTTTTGTTGACAAAGGCCAGCTAAGTAGGTACCACCGCAGTGTCAAATATTCTACCGCAAAGCAGTAATGTCTTAAGCATTACAGTGTTCCGGTTTGAACGGCACTGCAGGCTAATAAAATTACAGGTCAAAGAAGATTTAAGAACCAACATTTCGAGGTTGGCAACGCATAATTGGTACCAACTAATGGTGTTGCAAGTGGTCATACGCTACGGCAACCGCTTACCATCAGGTGGGCCGTATGTTTGCTTGCCAACTTATTAACATAAAAAATCACAATCGTAGTTTAGGTATAGGAATGGAGACCGTAAATCGGTACGGGTAGTGAGGGACGCCCTCCAGCCCGGTGGGCTGATGACGTTAAAAAGGTAGTTCTTATTGGCTGGATGAGAACAGTAGAGGACAGAATATTGTTGCACAGCTTAAGAGAGACGTATTTCCAGCAGTGGATCGATAAAGGTTGAAATTATAATGATCATGAGGTTTATAATATAGATGTATAATATAGATGTAGAAATATTATTCGAACACAGGTCGCTCGGAGCAGATGTTTGTATTGACCAATAGGCGTGTTTCCGGTCTGGGTGTTTATCCTTGTCCTTGTATGTTTCCTAATACCCGACACAGGATACTAATATCCTAATGGAGCCGTTGAGTGTGAAGCGTTTATTTATTTTAAAATATATCAAAACTACCCCTTAGTTTATAATTGGCACAATTTCACACTTTCATTTCATCGCATGTAAACCGGACGGCGCTGTCGTGAACCGAGCCCGCTTACACCACTTTATCAGAGCAGCACTTGCACGTGCCACGAGCTAAATAACTCGTATTTTGAATAGACCGTACTTCACTGTTTTATTTACGCGTTTCCATTTATACCCATATGTTGGTTGAATGTAAAAAACATTCTTTGTTCGATGCAAGAATTGGAGTTCTATTCATGAATAATAAACACGCTGTATAATATGTAAGCATACAGAATAAATAATTGTATGCTGAGTTTTGTCCTGAAATTATTATTCGTGCATAAATGTGCAAATGTGTGCAAAAATGTGTAAATTCAGCAAAAAAATAGGGCGTCGGGACGTGACGACCCAATCGCCCGCTGTTGGGATAATATCTGTTACAGCAGAAATTATTCCACCAATGCAATCAGTCATACTGGCTGTAGGTCTTTTGTTACAAGAGGCTAGATAGGTAGGCACCAACGCAGTGTCAAAAAATTCTACCGCAAAGCAGTAGTGCCTTTGGCATTATTGTGTTTCGATTTAAAGGGCACTGCCAACCATCTCGTGGTTGCCATAGCGCGAAGGGCACCTACTCACTAATGGTGTTGCAAACGGTCATAGCTGCGGCAACCACTTACCACCAAGTGGACTGTATGCTTGGTTGCCAACTTAGTAACATATAAAAGGTCATTGTTGTGTTCCAAAAAATTATAATGGCTGTGGCGACATTATGTAAAGTGCTTCATTCCCTTTCGAGTCTGATCACGTAAGTCAAATCACTCGAAAAATTTACCTACTAGAGACTAGACATTGCTTCGATCCCTTTAACCTATTTTGACCTTAGCTCATAATCGGGCGCCCTGTGTCCTATTCTCATACATTTTTGTTTAAATATTAGCAATGTATTTACAAGGCATTACTAATATTCCTATTGCCCCTCCAAATAAGCTCGAAGCTGGCGCTAGGAGCGAATACGACAATAGCCCAAGAGGGTCAGGATCGAACCCGCGACTCCCCTATTAACGGAGCGGAGTCAGCCCTTCTACCGTTGAGCCATCGAGGCTTAAATTGTATTTGAACCTAAATCAGACTTCTTAACGTAAAAGCAAAGCCTTAATATGAAATAAAATTCTAAATTTTTTTTAGCAAACTTAAAAAAGAATATTATAATGTAAGGTTTACTTGAGCCGGTACCGGATTTCCGGCGTCTTCGAGAACCTTCTTTGTAATTTTTTTGTCCAATTATATAGAATTTAACAAAAGATATTTTTTAATAAATTAATTTAAGCTCGAATATAACCTTTTGCCTTTTCAACAGCCATCTTATATTAGAATCCCTATAAAGACGCAACTATACATTTTATGGAATTTTATTGAAGCAGTCGATAGATTTAAAACCGACCTCAGGCATATTACAACCTTAGTCTTAGTCAAAATTCATTCAAAATCCGACGCAGTAGTAAAGTTCTGTGCAATTTATTGTGTTACCTATTAAAATGATTGAGGAAGTGAAAAGCATTGTTGATTTAAATAAGTAGTTCATAAAGTTAACCAACTTAAGCATTGTGATGAAATAAAGGCTATCCTGAGCCCGAATCAATTTCAGCCTTTTTTATTCTTCTTCTTATCGAGTGGTTAGTGGCCAACGTTCGCTCGTAGTGCTCGAACTTTTCAACTGTTGTCATTGATAGCATTGGGACCGACTTTTTACGTACCCTCCGAAGCACGGAGACGCTCAGTTGAAATACCACTATGCGATCACCCATCTAGTTACTGACCGCGCCTTAAGTTGCTTAACCTACCGATTGTTTATCGATCAGTGGGCGCACTCGGCTATGAGCCTTTCTTATGAAGTCTGTGGTTGCAAGCTATAACTATAAGCTCTAAAGCTTTAACTAATTGTTTAGGTAATTTTTAAAAAAACCTATTTCTAACGTCGATATGATATTTAAAAGGCCTCAATAGCTCAACGGTAGAAGGGCCGACTTCGCTCCGTTAACGCGAGAGTCGAGGGTTCGATCCTGACCCCTTGGGCTATTGTCGTACCCACTCCTAGCGCAAGCTTCGAGCTTATTTGGAGGGCAATAGGAATATTAGTAATGCCTTGAAAAAGCATTGCTAATATTCGTTTTAAAAAAGAAAAAAGACATGGCACAAAAATCAGTATACAATATCCACGTATAATTTTTTAATTCCCGATATCATGTTATACAATCTCTGGACCCGAAAACTTCAATATAATTTTTGTCTTTTTTTTGCTTTTCTAAATAACGGTCGATGATGGCGTCCCACGTCCGCCATGTTGATATTTGACATCCTTATTGGATAGGTAATTGAATTTTGACAAGCTTTTATACTAATAGCAATATCTTTGGTTTGGATTTTCGATGTAAAATTTTAATAGCCATGAAAACATTATATTGGGTAAACAGATTCCGAAAATTTATTGAACTTATGGTTTAAATAGAACAGATACACTGAAAGACACTTGTGTTACTGTGATTTATTTAATTTTATATTACCATAGACATGAGTCTATGACTCTACTTATTATATTATATTTAAATAATGAGCCTTGATGGTTTTGTTTTTTCCAATTACAAATGTACTTCAAATTTAATTATGGTGACTAGAATAATCATAAGATTATCTCAAGTAGGAACGAATATCTTCTTCATCCTAGCATTATTCCCGGTATTTTTTATGTACCCAGGGTCTGCTTATTACTCTTATCCGGATTTGACAGGTTACTAGTTTTTACACAGAGCGATTGCCATCTGACCTCCGCAACCCTAAGG
Organism: Hestina assimilis; assembly: GCA_023373885.1. Taxonomy (NCBI): domain Eukaryota; kingdom Metazoa; phylum Arthropoda; class Insecta; order Lepidoptera; family Nymphalidae; genus Hestina; species Hestina assimilis. The sequence continues at coordinate 15,261,029 of CM041744.1, forward strand.
GCGAACCAGTAACTCATTGGATAAGAGCAATTTACTTATCAAGAGTTAACGATTATTATCAGATGTTATTGATAATAACCGGGACCGACAGCTTAACGTGCTCTCCGAGGCACGATGGGGAGACCCACACGGACAAACGGCCAGACCGAGACAGAAATTTTAACAAACATCTGCCCGAGCGGGAATCGAACCCGCAACCGTCGAGACTAAAGGCAGACTCGCTACCCACATCGCCACAACGGTGTCAAGGAACGAATATGTCCTTGATAATAAGCGTTCACCTAAGCGTATGGATACTGGCAACGTCAGTATTATCACTTACATATTGCTGGCATGTGTTCTATAGGTAAGGAGGAAGAGAAGTAAAAGGGTGAAGTCAAAGGTAAAAGGAAAAACAACATTAATGTGACAGAGGAAGTGGTAATTGATTCAACAATCCACGCACTCTTCGAACAAAACCCAACAGTGCGGATTTGCTGGTGATAGGCCTTAAATGCCCGCCTGGTTAACTACCACAGTGCGTTCGTGAAGAACTAGTGAATTAACTTCTAGTCACCAGTCACATCTTAAAAGTCGGTATCGTAAATCCCTTATCAGATGAATCTCCTGTCAGTTTGTTTCCTCTAACATAAAAAATGCCACTAATTTAAGTAACAATTCTATGAAATTGTAAATTAAAAACAAAAAACTTATTACAAGTCACTGTCACAAATGAATTTTAATATGCCACTTTCCTAAATGGGGTCTGTTTATCAATTTACACGAGAAAACGAAAAGAAGCAACGAGCTAAGAAAACGTTCTTTTTAAAGTTTAAAAAGTAGAAATTGGTTTGCGGCGAACTGTTCTGAGTTAACTCTGCAGTTTTTTCATTTGCCTAGTTTTAAACTTGGGCTCTAAATGTAAAAGAAAAGTTGTCTTGATATCTTTTAAAATGTATTATCGCCTATTTCTTGCATTGTACTTTTAATTTTGAATGAGTTTGGATTTTGGTGATGAGATAAACGAGATGTTCGAGGAGAGTCTTATAAGTATAATATGTAAATATAGATTCTTCAAACAATTTATAGTTGATAAATAATTTTTCATGTAATAAATACCTTTACCTTAGTGTCTTAGTGGCATTAATCATTACTTTTTCAAATCTTTTATCAATACTCTTATTACTGAAATAAATCACAAATACGTTTATTGATATTTAATGCAGAAATTACTGTAAAATCGTAAAAGTATTTAAAAAGCCAAAGCTACATTTAGTAGAAACTTTTTGTTTTCAGTCAATATGAGTCGATTCTAATTTCAACAAAATAAATATTACCGTCCCACGTTATTAATGTATATATGCCTATCCGGGTATCCGGCGCAGACTGTCCGGTAACTCATTTCGCTTTCACACGACCAGATATTGTTTCTGGACTTCTTTTTGTAACGACGTGCGCGTATGCTTTCTGTGGTTGTATCTGTGCGACTGGTCGACTGTGTGTATAAAAGTATGCTAAGTCACTAGCATTTCAGTGACGAGAAACCATAATTTTTAGCCCCAAAAATCGGTCAATGCGGTTTAGAAAAAAATCACTTTAAAACCTTTCGCTCTAAAGTTTATGTCTATTTATTTTATAACAGTAACAGTAATGGATGCCATTCAATTTTTCTACTAAATGACGAACAATTACGAATCGAGGGTGTCAATCAAAATGCTTCCTGCCAATCCTGCAAAGTGTCAAGAAAAAATTCGTAAATGCCTTTGCATTTAGACCCTCCGTATTCCATCATTCCCCCGACAGATTACATCTATCGTAAAATCTAACGCAGTAAAAGCCCTATTTTGCGACAGACTTAAATAGAGTTAGGGAAGGTTATATAAAAAGGATTTTTTTTTATTTAACTCTGAATAAAACGTATACATCTGCGTTACAGCGGAATGGCATTAACGATCATGTGGAGGTGAAGATCATGTCAGGATAACCACTGTGGAGGTATGACGTGTGACATGCCTCCAACACGAAGGGGGGATCCTCCGACCAGGCGAATGATATTGCCTGGTGATGGCGGGCCGAAGCCCTAGGCCAACGACTCACGTTGGGAAGTTGTATATATATATATATTTTTTTTTATGTTACAAGTCGGCAAACAAGCATACGGCCCACCTGATGGTAAGTACTACTATTTGGCGGCAGAATATTTGACACTGCGGTGGTACTTACCTAGTCTGCCTTTTGCAACAAAAGACCTACCAGCAGTGTGACTGATTGCACTGGTGGAATAATCTCTGCTATGACAGAGGTTATCCCAACAGCAGGCGATGAGGTCGTCACATCCCGACGCCGGGATATATAGGTTACGAGCATAGGAAACTCTGATAGCGCGATTTAGGATCGTGACGATCATTGGTCGTCAATATCGTTCCGTAGTATGCCATGTATGTGTCGCTGTAGTTTGATGCGAGATGTGACAATCTTGTCTTTCTATCGCATTACGTGGCGTTGCATGTAGATGTCGCTACAAGCAGTTTTGATCCTTTGATATTGAGACACAAAAATAATTTTCACATATTATTGTGGTTCATTTGGCTGGTAACCTTTAAGAACTAATAAACTATTTAACACCAAACTTCTTTAAATAGTATCCCAGAAAATAGCTTCACAAACACATACATTAATTTATATCAATTTATTATAAGCGAGGAAATTGTGTAATACACATAAAAACACACACGAATTAAAAATTCACTGTAGCAGAGCCATGCTCCTCTCAGCCTCTGGAAGAAAATAGGCGTAAAGTAATAGTGTTGTTACATTTTTTTTTTTTTTTTTATAATAAATAAACGCTACACACTCAACGGCCCCCATTAGGATAATGATATCCTGTGTCGGGGGTCCGGAAACATTCACAATGACAAGGACAAACACAACCAGACCGGAAAACATGCCTGTACGATTAATACAAACATCTGCTCCGAGCGGGAATCGAACCCGCAACCGTCGAGGCTTAAGGCAGACTCGCTACCCACAACGCCACAACGGTTTCCTGTGATGAGTAAGATCCTAATCTCCCACCCCCTCTTATCCCTTCCCTCCTATTTATTCCTTGGGTTGGCAACGCGTATGTGATACTTTAAGTATAGCAAGCGTTCATAGACTGCGAAGATTGTTTACCATCAGGCGGACCGTATGCGTGTTTGTCAACTGTCATGAAATAAAAATAAGTAAAGAAATACCTTTTTTGAAATTGCAAGCTCAAATCTAACGTTGATATCAAATAATTTATTAACTATTGTGAGAGACATGAAGGTATGTCGTGTTAACAGTCTGTCAGAACGTCACTCTCAAACATCAAAAGCGGACACGGGTATATCTCTTAATATGAAATCATGAACTATACGTAGGGTAGATAATTATAACTCTATTAATTATATCAATTACAAATGGGCTGGGCGGTATACAACTATAATGCCAACATAATGACGACCAAGAGAAGTTGGGTCGGATCGTTAGCGAGAGCCGACGGTCCGCACATCAAGACGCAATCGTTAGAAATGCGCGCAGATACTTCGCGGCGTGACTATTTAAGTATTTATAGAAAAGTACTGACAATGAACCAACATTTTATATCTAACTACCGCCGTTTGAGTGTAGTCGATATCGAATATTTAACTACGCCTGACTCTATTGTAATATGATCATATTCATAAATATAAAAATTACTAAATAGTATACCATGTATATATAAGACAAAAATTAATATTCGTAAAACTCATATCACAAGAAAGACAACACAAGTAAAATCGTATACAGAAACAAAAATAAACCAGCAAATCTCATAGTAAAATCGAAACACAAACAAAGCTGTCGTTGATGTATGACATAGGATTCCTTCATCAATTTTTGAAGCCGACTGTATATCATGCGAGAAGTAATAAAACCAGATCCATAGAATTATTGACAAACGAAGCGCGACACACGTCTTGTCATGATAAAGAAATATTCATAAAATCACAATTTCATACAAATTCACGAGATACTGTATATGAGGCGTAGGGGAAATATGTAACCAAAAAGTATATAAAATACTAGCGGCCCGCTTCCGCTTCGCACGGGTATAAAATATATAGCCTATGTCATTCACTGAAAAAATGATTAAAATCGTTCCAGTAGTTTTGATTTATTCATTACTGCCCGTGGCCGAACCTTTCACTCATCGCATGAAACGCAACACTACTGTTACTTTACGCCGATTTTATGTTCTGTGAGAGGGTAGTACTTCACCGGTCGAGCCAACCCATTTGTTCTGATTATTTATGGTGAAGACAGCAGGGCTTCTGCTAAGAAATGATAAAATATAATTATCTGGTTATGATGTTATTCTAGTCTTGATGTCGCCTTCTGTCTGTTTTTGTTGATTTGAATATTATTGATTAAAAAGTCTCACATCACCAGCATATCGCTGTATTTTTTTTTCGATCACAATTTTTTCTTTGTCGTACTTCCAAAAAGTGGAACTCATTGCCGGCTCACGTGTTCCCTCCTTCCTACAATCTGGGCTCCTTCAAACGAGGCGTGAGAAGCATCTTGCGGGTAGGCAGGGCAAGGGTGGCTAACACGGTTGCATTCCGCAACTCTGTTAGTCGCCTTCGCGTTTGGACTTTATTTCCACTTACCATCAGGTTGAGTAGAGTCATCTGCCCTACTTTCCGAATAAAAAAATCCCATCTTAATTGACTTCCTAAGATTCTCATTCGGTGCGATCGCTGTATTTACGATACAATTAACTTTGCTCTCTTCTTTGTCCAACGAATATTGAGTATTTCCCATGAGAAAAGTTTTTTATACGGGAAGCGATAACCATTTTCATAAATTCACTGTTCTATCAGTACAATGGCTGTATCCGATCGCTTGGGCTGTATAAGTGTAGGTATAGGCTCAATTTTCCGAACTAAGTTTTTAGGATTCCGTACCTTCAAAAGGTAAAAAAAGGAATCCTTATAAGATCACTCTTGTCCGTCCGTCTGTCCTCTGTATGTCACCACCGATGTTTTTAGGAACGGGTAAACTTAGTAAGTTGAAATAATTATACCAGATACTTAGGTCTATAGTTCCTATTAGCTGTATAAGAATCAAAGTGCTGAGTCAATAATAAAAATTATAAAAATATATACGTCATATTTAGATTTTCACGAAAACTTATAAGTACCAAACTTTACCTTAATTTTACACTATTTTAGTTTCGGAATTTTCTCTTATTCTTATTCTGTAAGACCTTGCTTTTAGCCAAAATTGACAGTTTTAGATCAGACTGAATTATCTTACAAGTTTTGGGTCAAAAACCTATGTATATGTTAGTTCCCGTCGACCTAGTTATAGATAATGGTATGGAACTCTTTGTGCGCGAGTCCGACTTGTACTTGGCCGTTTTTTTTTTAGATATTTTCACTTTTTGTTACTACATGGATACCGTGAACGGGGCAGGTATACAGCACTTACACGTGGAGGATTCAATTAAAAATCTGATTCGTTTTGTGTACTGGCTTTCTTTTTTGTTTAACATAACAATCGACGCTAGAATTCAGTTTGGCAGCGAAATAATTGCATTTGAAAATAAAAAATGTGAATTTTTATTCTATTGTACGCGTACGTGTCGGTAGTTCATTCGATTTAAAAATTATTTCAATTTTTCTAACGAGAAAATATTTTATTTATTACTTCGACTCATCCATATATTACCTCGACAAAACTTGAAATTCCATCCTTACCATATCGATGTCTGGAAATCAACAACAGCCTAATTTGGGAAACACTATGTGGGACCAACTTCGGCCGGCGGTCTTTCCTAACCGATACGACTTGGGAACCTTCAAGAGAAGAGCGTATTCTTTCCTTAAAGGTCGGCAACGCGCCTGCATGCCTTCTGGTGTTGCAGATGTTCATGGGCGGCGATGATCGCTTTACATCAGATGAGCCTCCTGCCCGTTTGCCCCTCTTACATAAAAAAACTTCGGCCAGCGGTCTTTCCGAACCAATACGACTTGCGAACCTTCAATAGAAGAGCCTATTCTTTCCTTAAAGGTCGGCAACGAACCTGAATGCCCTTTGTTGTTGCAGAAGTTCATGGGCGGCAATGATCGCTTACCATCTGGTGAGCCTCCTGCCCGTTCGCCTCTTCTTATATAAAAAAATAGCCCAGCAAATGATCCTGTTTTGATCAAAATTGGTAACGATCGGATCAAAAGAAAAGTTTATACAGACGAAGTTGAGGGGAGATGCTAGTTCTTTATAGTGAACCTTGTCTCCAAATTATTATAATGACGAAAAAATAACAAGAGTCAATATTTCCCCTTTTATTTAACTTACAAAAAGGTATTTGACATGATTGATAGTTTCAACGGAAAATGGAAGAAAAATACACAACGAAATGGCATTTACCATACATGGTACATATAACAAGCTCGCGACTCGTATCACGATTTGTGACTCTTTCAATGTTCATCCGAATGAGTCATAAATAGACAGAATTAACTTCTTAACTATATTAAGAAATGTTGATACAAGATAAAAATTAAGGTAAAGAGTCATTCTTTATTTAAAAAAATACTTTCTTGTCTAAACTTTTGTAAGTGTAAGTGTAGAAAATAAGAAAGGGGTAGTAAATTTTCTTGCAACTGAATAAAATGTTGACGTAAATAAATATTTCTATTTCTCTTAAAATCCCTGCATTGCAAGATAAATCGAGCATCTTAGATGAAAGCCTTTATTCCCCTTGGCAATGCACTGGCAACATTTCACCAATAAATTCAAAATCAATCGGAAAAGTAGGGCAGCCAGCATTTCAATATATACAGGACACTATTTTGTCTTCTTCATCCTAGCATTATTCCCGGTATTTTTATGTACCCAGGGTCTGCTAATTACTCTTATCCGGATTTGACAGGTTGCTAGTTTTTACACAGAGCGATTGCCATCTGACCTCCGCAACCCTACGGGCGAACCAGTAACTCATTGGATAAGAGCAATACTACTTATCAAGAGTTAACGATTATTATCAGATGTTATTGATAATAACCGGGACCGACAGCTTAACGTGCTCTCCGAGGCACGGTGGGGAGACCCACACGGACAAACGCCCAGACCGAGACAGAAATTATATTAAACAGGACACTATTTTGTATTTAACTTTTATGTAAAAACTATACTTGGGTTTAAATAAAGAACTTAAATATATTGATAATGAAGCTACTAAATTATGTCGTTGCTGAATTCAAATCTGTTATCAACACTGTTTTTTAAATTAAATAAATGTAAGTACTTTAAATATATATTATTATAGTTAGCTATTATTTTCTAACAATAGCTATTATAAAAAAAATTAACATAATTAACATATCTCAGAGTAGATAGTTTAAAAATATGATGATAATAATTGTTAATCCCTGTTTATAACAACATATTAGTGAGGCCATATATTTATGACCTGGCTATTAGTCCCGTATTAGTCTCGTGTTAGTCCCCATTTATCCTTTTAGCATGGGCACCTTAAGATGCCTGACAGATCTAAGGGTAAGACACATTTGTATATCACTATTGGATCTAGTTTCTTTTAAGAAAGCGATTTCTATTTCCAATTTTATATCATATATTTTAGGCATATAGGCATTTTAGGCACTTATTACGTATGTTATTAAGTATGTTAATTTAAATCAGGTTAAATATTATTTAATTTGTCTGTTGCATTTAAATCTCTATCTTCGATTTAGTGTATAATTTTATAAGAACTAAATAGATTATAATGCTTTAATAATCAATTAACTTTGCTATCTCTTTCCATTTTTTTTAGAAATCTCGTTAAAATTTTCTTGAAAACCATTAGGCTTATTTGTCTCCTTCAGAACACTAAAATATATGATGTATGTTTTAATTTTTAAAAACAATTTGATTTTTAATTAATGTAATTGGTGTACTGTTTTAAATGCCAATTATAATTTTATATTTGCAACGACAATAGTGTATTAATTTAATATTACCCAGCGGCCCGCTCCGGCTTCGCACGGGTATAAAATATATAGCCTATGTCATTCACTGAAAAATTATTAAAATCGATCCAATAGTTCTGATTCATTCATTACTGTCCGTGGCCCGCACGCTTTAAATGTAATTATTTACGACATCACATTAGAAAGATCAATTTATTTTTCCACAATTTAATGGATGTTATTATACATATAAACCTTCCTCTTCAATCACTCTATCTATTTAAAAAACCGCATCAAAATTCGTTGCGTAGTTTTAAATATTTAAGCATACATAAGGACAGAGAAAGCGACTTTGTTTTATACTATGTAGTGATTACGCAATTTGTAATTGTATATTGCTGTAAATGATAACTATGTAAATAAATGATGGGTCTACCATGAGCTGTTATGTTAGTAGCAATTGCGATGAATTTCAATTCTGGTAATAAATATACCAAGAAAAGAGCTCAGTTTAGGTCGTCATTTCAATCGCAATAAGAGTTGATGGTAGGCTTGATAAACTTACCTGAAAGGTTCATTATTTAGCTTCTAACGGCCTCGACTCATAATAAACCTAGAACGTACCTGGAAAAGAAAGAAATTAATTACAAAACAATTTCTATGAAACAGCGGAACGTATTAATACTATTACTAAGACTCTAATGAGGTGTCAAATAAATACAAGGGTTTTCATTATAATGCCCATATTTCTTACAAAAACTGTCGCTAGTAATATATTAAGGTACATATATTATAATTATATATATACGTATAGCATGCGCATTGAAATGTATACATATAAGAGAGATTTCGATTAAACTTCTCTAAATTCATTGATAAGAAAAGGTTTTCGACGAATTGTTAACAATTATTATAACAAGACATTATGTGCTAATATTTTTTATGTGACTAAGTTGACGAACAAGTACTTGCAACACCATTCGCTTGTAGGTGTCGCTAAAACGTCACCAACCTTGACATATTGTTTTTAAAGATTTAAAAGTTGCCAGTAATTTAACTACTTAGATACGATATCCTTCAAACCGGAACACAGTAATGCAAAACACAACCTGCCTGTGCCTAACTAGCTGGCCTCTTGCAATACTAAAGGTCTACCACCACACAGAAGCTGATATTTTTATGGACGAAAACATTTGCCCTGTGTGGTAATAAAAATTTCTACAGAAAATAAATGCTAAAATCATCTTATCATGCGCACGCCTTTCGCCCCTTTTACAAATTGATGCTCACGTATATGATTAACCTAAATGTCACCAGTTATCTTTATTTCCCCGAAAATCTTACCCGGATATCGATGACGTATTCTTGACAGATTACTGAATGTAGTCGAAGATTACCGAATGTAACCGAATATTACCGAGTGGGAACGTTTTCTCAGATTCGACATTAATTCGCTCGAAATCTAATCATTTCCGAGCCGGGGCTGAACCGCCGGATTATTGACAGGGATTATACTCAAGAAAATTGTTTTCCAAGAAGGGAAAAACGAACGAAAATAATACGAAATATATAATTACGACGCCTTGCCGGGATTAGGCTGTCTCTTGATAACTCAAGTCTTTTCTCGGGATTTTGAAGTTGTAATTAAAACGAGGTAGAAAAAATGCGTCTACGTGAAGGTAAGAGCAACCTACGAACGCTTGTGATACTTGAAGGATCACGTGACCGTTGCCAACCCAAGAGATAGGAGGAAAGGGATGAAAGAGGATCACAGGGCCTCTGGCTTTCTAACTCGTCGAATGTAACGCAACAGTAGTGATACTGTAACTTTACCCCGATTTTCTATAAAAGGTGAAAAACATGCTCCACTATTCTACTACTAAATATTTTCCAACTAAATTTTTCACGGTATTTTATTTACTCGCCAGACCAGAGGGTCTGCTTATCACTAGTATCCGGTTATTTGACAGGTTACTAGTTTTTACACAGAGCGATTGCCATTTGACCTTCGCAACCCTAAGGGCGAACCAGTAACTCATTGGGAATTGCAAATTACCTACTAAGAGTTAACGATTGTTATCAGATGTTATGTGATAACAACCGGGACCGACAGCTTAATGTGCTCGAAAGGACCGAAACAAATATTTATAACAAACATCGGCCCGAGCGGGAATCGAACCGGCAACCGTGGAGACTAAAGGCAGACTCGCTACGCACAACGCCGAACGATGTCTCAGTAGTACAGCAGTTAGATTTGTAATGTGCAATTTAAATAATTCTCATTTACTATCAACTGAGACAGCTGCATCAATTCCTAAATGCATAATCACATCTCTAGACATAAATCCAGCGCTCAAAGACCTCTTAACAAAGGCACGGATCGGTTACACGAAGTTCCCGGAAACCGAATATGCTTGGTATAATTACATAACTCTGTAAAGAACAGTCAATATAAATGTAGGCACCTTAACTTTTTAAATTATAAATAAAATATTAAAAATGTGAAAGTGAGTTTATTTGTTGTTACACTTTTACGCCTAAGTCGCTAATAAAGGGGCCTTAAATAGGCTTTATGTCGCAAAATCAAAACTTGATTAGTATGGCATATGGGACAAAATTCTGTATGGTAGACAAATTATATTCTTTATTTGCATAAAAGGGGCCTCATCATCAAGGCCTCAATAGCTCAACAGTTAAAAGACCGACTCCGCTCCATCAACGTATTCAATTGTGACCCCCTTAGCTATTGTTGTACCCCGTAGCTTGCGCTAGAAGTCTGTTTGGAAGTGCAAATGAAGTATTAGTAATAACTTGAAAAAGCTTACAAGCGCGGAAGATACGCTGACACATAAAAAATCTGAAGACTATATTAATTATATTTAGTGTTCGGACCTCCGAGGCATGCGATATCTATCCTTATGGGGTCCAATTCTAATCAATTAATCAGTTATATAAAACCCACGGTGTTTAAATATGAATGCTATTTTTTCCCATAAATATTGTATTTATTTACTTCCAATGATATGTTACTTATAATTTTAATTTTAAACCTCATTTATAACTAGCTCAAAAGTTACGTAATAACACATCATCGAATTGGCACGTGCTCTAAAACCACTATCATCTGAACTAGCCAAGTTAGTAACGTGGCTCAACTACTCAAACCAGTCCACAGTAATGTGGTCTCATTGGATAACGTACCAAATTCATTCGACAATAATACCACCTGTCTTTGTCTGAATGATTACCACATACAAATAATAGTAATTAGGCATTGCTGTGTTTCGGTTTGAAGGGCATTGTAGGCTAGTGAAATTACTGGGCAGGGGATATTTTTGAACCAATATCTAGAGTTTGGAAACGCGTGAGTGCCACCTGCTAAAATCTAATAAGAAATGCACGCCAAAATCTAACAAGAAATTAAATAAATAAATGCTAAACACTCAACGGCTCCCATAGTTAGTTCTATCCTGTGTCCTTTACAATAAATATTCCCAATGACATGGTCAAATACACCCTGACCGGAAAACATGCCTGTATGGTCTATATAAACGTTGGCTCCTAAGGCAGGTCCGCTGTCACTGCGCAAGAATGTCGTCAAAAAATGTCTTTACTTCAAATACTTTCTCGTTATGAAATTAAATGAACTTTCCAAAGTAACTTTTTTATGTTACAAGTTAGAAACAAGCATACGGCCCACCTGATGGTAAGTGGTTGCCGAAGCTTATGAGCGCTTGCGGCGCCATTAGTAGGCACCACTCACGCGTTGCCAACCTCAAGATATTAGTTCTTAAATCTCCTCTGCCCAGTAATTACACTAGCGTACAGTGCCCTTCAAACCGGAACACAGTAATGACTAAGCACTACTATTTCGTGGCAGAATATTTGACACTACGGTGGTACCCACCTAGCCAGCCTCTTGCAACAAAAGACCTACCACCAGTGTGACTGATTGCACTGGTGGAATAATCTCTGCTGTGACAGAAGTTATCCCAAACGCGGGCGATAGGGTCGTCACATCCCGACGCCGAGGATTATTACATTTGCACAGCACTTTGACACATGAACACATTTCTTGAGGAAGGCTATAAGCCATGACATCACGATACGATACTCAGAAGCCGAGCAATAAGAAAGAACCTGAGGGCGGGTGATGAGATGCGTTTAGTTGGTGGAACATGGCGGTCTCACCCGACAGGAGCGAAGCCGCGGGCACAGCTAGTTAATAATAATTGAACATTACAAGCCATGGCTGTTTTAAATAAATCTACATGAAATTTTGCATCGCCTGGAGGTTCTTCAGCTTTACCTAAGTAGCTTCTCGTTTTGAATGTACTCTGATACTACGCTAAATGTTTAACTAAGAACTAAGAGTTCTCATTATATAAATTTTCATATTAGAAATGTAAATTGTGGTAAGTATTGTATATCTTAAGCAAATTTACTGGTACAGCGGAAAGCAGTATCAGTGTCTCGGTTTTTAAGACACTGTAGATAGTGAAGTTACTGGCCAAAAGAGATTTAAGAACCAATATCTGGAGGTTGGCAACGCGGGAGTGACAGTTGCAAATGCCTGTTGTTGCAAGCGCTCATAGGCTACGACAACCACTCAGCTGGATCGTATGGTCGTCGTGCAAAAAGTTAAAGTAAATACATATATAAATATAAATATGTTTAAAATTCATGGTTTCTGGACTAATTTAAAACTTTTTAACAATGGTTTTAATGTGGCTATCAATGTGTATATAGGTTGTTAATGATAAATAAAGAAATCAACTATCTATGTAATTGACTGTACTTAATACTTTTAGGAAATTGTAATTTTATACAATATTTATTATCTCAAACTAATAAAAAACCAGAAGAAAACTGAGTAACTATTTTACATTCAAAGAAGGCACAAAACAACACAGCTATTCCCCCCTAATATTCGGACATGTCACAATTCTTCAAACAGCAAAACATAAAATCCGGTTTAGAGATCTTAATATTTCAACGAAAGGCCAACGTAACGAAATATTTCAATCCTTCCGTGAAAATAAAAATTCCATTTTCACGTGGACCCCTACGTGTCACATTTACGGAATAGTGCGACCAGTGGTGCGGAAAATCAAGACTCCAAGTCAGAGATTTAGTATTGAATTTTTAAACTTTACACGCTCAAAGTACCTTTGAAACTATCCTACTAAAGATATGAAATGGTAAAAGAACCATAGATTGATAAAACATACTTAATATGAATTTATGATTTAAAAATAATCTGTCCACAAATAAACGCTACACACTTAACCAATAAGATAATAAAGGCAACAAACACAATCAACGGCCCCAATTAGAATAGTGATATCCTGTGTCGGGGGCCCAGAAACATACACAAACACAAGGACAAACACATCCAGACCGGAACACATGCCTGCATGGTGAATACAAGCATCTGTTCCGACCGGGAATCTAACCTGTGACCTTTGTGTCTTTAGGCAGGATCGCTACCGCTGCGCCACAACGTCGGAAAAATAGTTACATCATGTGTTGTGAGTCCAGAAACAAGTACCAACACAAACTCACAGACCCTAACACAGACCACTAACTTAATAACTTAATAAAAGCATCTGTCCAGAGCAAGAATCTAACCCACGATCGTTGACGCTCAATTCCTCTATTCTGAATCTCGAAAACGGCTCTAACGATTTTCATGACATTTAGTATTCAGGGGATTTCAGGACGATAAATCGATCAAGTTAGGATCCATTTTTAGAGAATGTCGTTTTATCCGTGTTTTTCCCGGTTCGAGTCCAGAATTCTGCAGTCCGATTATTTGTTTACCTTTTTCAAGTTCCTACTTTTGTGAGAAAAACTGTTATTGGGAGCTCTTTATCAACGCATCTAATTCTTATCTATGCTGGGTCATGATGGTGGTGAATTAGTAATGTATTACAGAGACCTCCATTTTTAAAACAATATTTGCAATGCTTTTTTAAGCCATTAATAATGTTTCTATTGCTCTTCCAAATAAGCTTGAAGCTTACGCTAGAAATGGGTACGACAATAGCCTCAAAGTCAGGATCGAAGCCACGACTCTCGATTTAATGGAAAGAATTTGGCCTTTCTACCGTTCTTCAAATTTTTCCATCATTTATATTTTTTACCAAACCATCAAATTCATCTAACCATAGCCATACGTATTTGTTATTCTGGAAGGATTTATGTGAGAACGGTGAATTATTCCATATAACCATCCAAGGAATACCGACTGAATTGGCATCGTCTCAAGCATGAATATGGTCCCGACGACACGATCAGCTTATCCTCGACACAATGGCAAAGAAATACGGGCACAAGAATACTCGGAGAACTTGCGGAGACGAATCGGTATTTGAAACGGGATGGATTTGGACTGTGCGAAGAGTTATAATATTTGTTAGCGCATGGCGAAACTACTTAATGCGTTGGATTAGAAAGACAATATTTGAAATGTTGTCATTCTAAAGAAACGTCACATTGATGGTTACTTCAATATTTCATCATGCAGAAAATCATTATTGTATCACATAAAAACGAATCTTTGAAATCCGACGTAGTAGTTACAGTGCTGTGCAATTTATTGTGTTATCTAGATAAGGTATTAAAAGCATTGTTGGTTACAATAAGTTGTTCATAATATTAACCCCAAGTGGGTGAATGAAATTGATAAAGGCTCAAGGTTATCCTTAGCTTAGTTTGATTCAAAATGAATACTGTTAAAACCACAGGTGTGGTTTTATATTCATTGCTTATTCCAAATTAAATTTTTGTATCTTTGCAGTATGAATGTTTGAACTGTGATTTAAGTCCTAAAAAAATCGAAGACTTGCTTTGTTGCTTTCACAGGTGGAAAAAGCGCTTGTTTATTTTTCGCAAGAATCGGAATAGTGATTCAGCAAACGTCCATATGAAATTGTAACAAAAAAGGTGTCGGCATTTTCGATCCAATTTATACAAAATGCTTTTGGATATGTTTTATATAACAGTAATTATTTATATATATAAATAATTTAACATAAAAATAATATAGCTTTTAAAGATTTTTATTAATTAGGTTTTGTAATACTTAAAATTAAAACGAAGATACGAGAAATCTTAAAACCGAGTACTCAAAACAGCTTATCTCAATTTGCTAAATTACTTTCATGCAGTTCCAAATGAAGTTACATTTTACTAGTAAGTTTCATCCGCATTTTACCAGCACTAAAAAAGGTGATACAAGCTAGTTTTCTATTTCGTGCCAAAGTGGCTGCCTTTGCACACGTGTTCTTGCCTACTTGCGTACCTAAAAAGTTTGGCAGATTGATTGACGTTGATAGTCCAATCCTGAGAGAGGTAACCTAATTAATAAATAAAACTGTCATACTGATAATAACTACACTGTGGCAATGACTTCGTTATCTTAGTACCGAAGAGTTATAAAACTTGTGTGGGTATTCTAAAGAAAAAAAAAACTGTGTTGTTGATTAGCATCTGACTGTCAATCGGTTAAACTGAATTATTTTTGAACAAATATTGTTTTCTCTGTAAGTGAATTTTGTACAATTCTTTGAGAAAATAAATTCTTTAACCACAACCTTAGACTAAGAATCTCATGGACAGAGCCATACCATGTTGCCGCTCTTGTAACGTTATTTCAAAGGAGATAATGTTGTCTTAGTCTGTTGCTCGGAGCACTAATAGGAGTAAAAGAAATAGATATATATAGGTTTGGCAACTTATTTTTTTTTCCTAAATGTCAATGCTGGCACGTTTTATACCTAGTCAAGACTGTAAATTTTTGTCAATTATATAGGTAATTTGATACACATAAAATAAGTAAATTATTGGCACGTGGTTTTTATTTAAGGTTCCTTCTATCTTCTTTCTCTTTCTAAGGAGGTAACCTAATATTACGAGACGCTCATGGCCGAGTGCACCCGCTGATCGGTAAAGTCAGCCAGTCACTACATGGGTGATCGCATAGTGGTATTTCAACCGAGCGTCTCTGTGCCTCGGAGGGCACGTAAAAAGTCGGTCCCGGCTGTTGACAAGTAGACAATAGTCGATAAATAAACGCTACACACTCAACGGCCCCCATTAGGATAATTATATCCTGTGTCGGGGGTCCGGAAACATTCACAATGACAAGGACAAACACAACCAGACCGGAAAACATGCCTGTACGATTAATACAAACATCTGCTCCGAGCGGGAATCGAACCCACAACCGTCGAGGCTTAAGGCAGACTCGCTACCCACAACGCCACAACGGTGTCAAGTCGATAAGTCAAGTCAGAAGCCTACGGGCGACCTGAACGACTCTGACACTAGGTTGACCACTAACCAATCGATAAGAAGATAAGAAGACCTAATATTTATTTAGCTACGACCCTTCATTGTTAACAAACAGAAAGCGTAGATTTTTTTTTATAATCTGACCCGTAGACCAAACAATCAAAATACAACTTAACAATGTTCATTTAGATAGAAAAAAATAATTAGATTACAATATAGCATATGCATTAATTTATATTAATTTCAGAACTTCTACGTACTGAAGTTTAATATAAATTTAGTCTTGTTGATGTAATGTTCAACTACACAAGAGGTTTCGTGACGTTGATAAAGTGCCGGAAGCTGGGTCTTATTAGTGGGCGGATTTATAATACGAGTAGTGTTTAGATCGGGCGGGTATTGTGACGCAAATATATTAATTTACATCCCTTTTAATATTCATGTTTGATTAATATATAATAGTTATATATTATACCGTAGTAGAGCCATGCTCCTCTCGGCACAAAGGACCCCTTCCTTTCCGGGGAAGTAATCTTCTTCTTATCGATTGGTTAGTGGTCAACCTAGTGTCAGAGTTGTTCAGGTCGCCCGTAGGCCTCTGACTTGACTTATCGACTGTTGTCTAATTGTCAATAGCCGGGACCGACTTTTTACGTGCCCTCCAAAGCACGGAGACGCTCGGTAGAAATACCACTATGCGATCACCCATCTAGTGACTGACCGCGCCTAAAGTTGCTTAACCTACCGATCGTTTACCGATCAGCGGGTGCACTCGGCTATGAACGTCTCAGGGGAAGTAATAATAACAGTTGGCGTTTCGTGCGATGAGGCAGTGCCGGAGGCCAAATATCCAACCCTATCTTCCCTTCCTTTTTTCCCTTTTCATTTCTTCCCTCGTATGTCTTTTTTTTTGGTGTCGGGGAGGAAATCTACTACTAGATATCCGGCGTCTTGGGAAGGAGAACCCGGTTATGTAGGGTTCCATGACAAGGGACATTCCATCCATCGTATCTCTTGGGCTAACCCAACAACGCGTATGATACTTGTAGTATTGCAAGGGTTCATAGGTTGCACTGACTTCTTACCATCAGGCGGACCGTATCGTTTATGCCTACCGCAATGAAAAAAATAACTTGCTTAAATTCGCTATATTGGTATTGTAGATAACAATAGTAGTCATTTTTATTTGAATAAAATAAATTATATATTTTATTTGGTTTCCTCATTACTGATATTTTATATCTGTAAGTTTTGTAAAAAAAAATTCGTGACTTCCGGATATCCGGCTTAAATAATAATTTATTAATGTCTATGAAAATGTTGAATAGGATAGTTTAAAATAAAAGGTAATTGTTGCATATAACTCGAATAATTATTACTGGTTTTTATTACTTCTTGTTAAGAAAGATCCTACGCTAAATTTCACAAAACCAAAAATGAAGCAAATAAGATTTAAAAAACATTTTTGAACAAAAACGAAAGACTTATATGACACATAAAAGGAATTTGACAAAGGCACATTTACCTGCGAAATCACGAGAGCCACTTACCAATGCCATCGACATCGCCAGCCCTTATAAAGATAACCCTTTCATTAAGTATACTACATCGGTCTCGTCTGAGGGTACTTGGCTCTTTAGTACATGTTTTTTCACGTATGATTTCATGACATTTTAACGTATAAATTATTGATTCAAGAGTCATACAATACGTGTAATAATTTTAGCGATTACTTGAAAATTTCTAGAAATTTCTACATAATCAGTCAGAACATAATCAGTGAGTTAGGCAGCTGTAAGCGTAGTTGCTCTACGTATACGGCCGCTCCGTAACAGTGTAGCGACTGAGAGGTGCTGGAGGTGATAGGCCTTTAATTGCGCGAGGCCAGCTAGGGAGCACCACAGTGTCAATTATTTCACCGCAAATAATCTTACTGTGTTTCGGTATGAAGGAAACTATAATAATAATAATAATAAATGCTACACACTCAACGGCCCCCATTAGGATAGTAATATCCTGTGTCGGGGGTCCGGAAACATTCACAATGACAAGGACAAATACACCCAGACCGGAAAATACGCTTGCATGGTCAATACAAACATATTATGCTCCGAGCGGGAATCGAACCCGTGACATGTGGCGTTTAAGGCAGGTTCGCTACCGCTGCGCCACAACGTCGTCCTACTATAGCTAGTCAAATGACTGGGCGAAAGAGAGTTTAATTAAAGAACCAATATCTTGAGGCTGGCAATGCTAGTGTGACGCCTACAATTATATGGTGTTGCAAAAACTCACAAGCCATGACAACCAGTACCAGGTGGACGTATGCTTGCTTGCCAACTTAGTAACATAAAGTAAATCTTTAGGTTTATCCAACTTATTAAATGATGTTACATCGATAATTATGCTAACATAACTAATTATAAAACTCATCATCAGTTTATAAGACAAATAAAAATTAAGTCTTCTTCTCCCTAGAACTATCCCGTTATTATATCCAGGGTCTACTGATTGCTCGTATCCAGATTTGACAGGTTACTAATTTTTAAACAAAGCGATTACCATCTGACCTCCGCAACCCTGGTGGAACTAATAACTTATTGGATGTGAGTAATTAATTACCTGTCAAGAGTTAACGTTATTACCAGATGTTATGATAACAACCTGGACCTACAGATTAACATGCTCTACAAGGCACGGTGGGGAGACCCACAATGACTAGCGCCCAGACTGCGACAGATATTTATAAAATCAATACAAATATCTGCAACGAATAGAGATTTAAGGCAGGCTCGCTACCAACACGCCACAACGGTCGTCACAAATAAAAATTAATTATGAATTTAAAATTAAATATCTTATCATCTTATATAGATATAGATCATAACAGTAAAGAGCCTTTAACTTTTAATACGTCCAAAATCAAATGACTGTTACATTTCCGAAATCATCAAAACCGCAACAGCCTAATGCCTTTCAGAGCATTATGCAACGTGCAATTATTACAGGTGAACAACATTACTGCCGTAACAGCCACGCAGTGCCACTGCAATTTGGTTATTACTCGACTATTACCCCGAGGGGGGTGTAACCGGTAATATTTGGCGCGATGTATCGTGAAATGAACGAAAAGCCGCTGATTACAGAACCGTTTTAATTACGACATTTGGTTTGACTATTTCACTATTAACTAATGAATTATATATTATCTTATTAATTAGTAGATACTTTCATTTATTTATTATATATTATTTATATATTTCTGTTCTGGTTCCTGCAGATAAAATAATTAATAGTTCAACGGTAGAAGGGCCGACTCTGCTCCGTTAATGCGAGAGTTGTGGATTCGATTGTAACCCCTTTGAGGTATTGTCGTACTTACTACAGCGCAAGCTACTAGCTTATTCTGGGGGCAATAGGAGTATTAGTAATTAAAAAGCATTGCTAATATATATTTTAAAATCTCTTAACACGTTAACAGTCCTTAGAACCCCTTTTTTTTTTTTTTTTTTTGTTAAAAGTTGGCAAACAAACATACGGCCCACCTGATGGTAAGTGGTTGCCGTAGCCTATGAGCGCTTGCAGCACCATTAGTAGGTGCCACTCACGCGTTGCCAACCTCGAGATATTGGTTCTTAAATCTCGTCTGCCCAGTAATTTCACTAGCGTACAGTGCCCTTCAAACCGGAACACAGTAATTCCTAAGCACTACTATTTGGCGGCAGAATATTTGACACTGCGGTGGTACCTACCTAGCCGACCTCTTGCAACAAAAGACCTACCACCAGTGTGACTGATTGCACTGGTGCAATAATCTCTGCTGTGACAGAGGTTATCCTAACAGCGGCCGATGGGGTCGTCACATCCCGACGCCGGGAAAACCCCTGGTGGATTTGCAATTGTTTTACTGTTACGTGCAGTCTGGACTGTGAATTTGTTAAGTTCAGATTATTGTGAATATTTTGAAATCATAAAACTTAAAAATAAAAGAAATACTTATGTTTGCTCCTATGAATACGAGGTTTCTTACCAAGTAAAGGATCCCATACTTTTAATACTATGCTTATATATATATATATATTTGACGACGTTGTGGCGCAGTGTTAGCGAACCTACATTAAACGCCACAGGTGGCGGGTTCGATTTCCGCTCAGAGCAGATGTTGGTATTGACCATACAGGCATGTTTTCCGGTCTGGGTGTGTTTGGCTTTGTCCATGTGTATGTTTCTGGACCCCCGACACAGGATATAACTATTTGACGACGTTGTGGCGCAGCGGTAGCGAACCTGCATTAAGCGCCACAAGTCGCGGGTTCGATTCCCACTCGCAGCAGATGTTTGTAATGATCATTCAAGCAAGTTTTCCGGTCTGGGTGTGTTTGTCCTTGTCATTATTGAATGTTTCCAGCCCCCAACACAGGATATAGCAATCCTAATGGGGGCCGCTAAGCGATTATTTATTTACTATGACTGTGAAAATTTGTTTAGAATTATAATTATTAAATAAAAACATGACAATTGTAATACAAGTTTTATGTTTTTGATTTTAAATACAAATATTTCTTATGAATCTTGTAATTCATTTGTACATAATAGGTTTTTTAGAAGTAAGACTTAAATCTTAAATCACACACAAATTAAGTTTTATTGAATCAAAATGATTTAAATTAAATACAAATGGTACATCTGTACTATTTAAATTTATTTTTATATTTAAATAAACTTTATTAAAACACGAATAGATATCAAATTCTTAAAATTTTCTTTACAAGCTACTTGATTAAAACAGCTCTTGAACCAAATGGAAGTCTTAAAGAACCTGTAATCAAATTTCAAAAAAAACATCTTCCACGCTAACAGCCCCTTCAAGTTTATTAAGCTTATCAGGGGATCACAATTCCCCGTAACAAATAGAAAAAAAAACGCAATTCACGTTTCTAATTCCTTCTTTTGGCTAAAAACATTTCCCCATCGGAAAGTCATTTATGTTTTAATTAAAAGAGCGCCCTAAGAACAGGCCTTGTCCGGGAATTATTAGAAAACAGAATTACTTCGACCTGACCTCGTATTTCATGTTTACCATTCTTATGGATAAGAGGCGAACAGGCTTAAATAATTAAATGAAACAAAAAACCCGACTGCATTGTTATAAAGAAATAAAAATTGGAATGGAAAAAATACAATTTCTCAAAAACCAAGCAATATATTGAAAAATTTTATTCTTACTTTTCGTCTTATTTTGTCAAATCTACAAGGAACCATCATCAGGTTTTGGCACTATAACAATTGCCATATTTATTAGGGAATACTTTTCTTCCTTCCTTTTTAGGGTTCCGTAGCGAAATGGCAAAAACGGAACCCTTATAGTTTCGTCATGTCCGTCTGTCCGTCCGTATGTCACAGTCATTTTACTCGGAGACCAATGACTCTATCTATATGAAATGTACTAAATAGGTGTATTCTATAAACTGCACCACAATTATTTAATAAAATCTTAAAATATATAAGAATTAAGGGTAGCAGTCCATACATGTAACTGACTATTGAAAAAAAAGAATTCAATGTATGGCAATGTGTGAGATATCTTTTAAAATGATAAGGAAGTTTGATTTTGGCTTTTTCATTAAGCCAGTAGTTGTTGAGATATTAGCTCCTAAAGTCGTAAAAATGGTGTCCCCCCCTCTAACTTTTGAACTATGGGATTTAAAATTCTGGAAAAATTAGGGCTCTCAGAATACCGCATGAACTTTCATCCACATTTAGTTTGAAGAAGATAGGTCTACAAATTTAAGAGATATATATATTTTCAGGCGTCGGGATGTGACGACCCCATCGCCCGCTGTTGGGATAACCTCTGTCACAACAGAGATTATTCCACCAGTGCAATCAGTCACACTGGTGGTAGGTCTTTTGTTGCAAGAGGCCGGCTAGGTAGGTACCACCGCAGTGTCCAATATTCTGTTGCCAAATAGTAGTGCTTAGGCACTACTGTGTTCCGGGTTTGAAGGGCATTGTACGCTAGTGAAATTACTGGGCGAACGAGATTTAAGAACTAATATCTCGAGGTTGGCAACGCGCGAGTGGCACCTACTAATGGTGCTGCAAGCGCTCATAGGCTGCGGCAGCCACTTACCATCAGGTGGGCCGTATGCTTGTTTGCCAACTTCTAACATAAATAAAATAAATAAATAAAATAAAAGTTTTTCCCATAACTTTGTTTTTCATATTACTTTTAATAATTACTATGATATTATCAACTTATTTTTGCGGTCGATTTATATTCGTTATTATTTTTAAAGTCCTTAAGATTCTTCATAACCAAGCTGCGGAACCTTTTAGTTTCAACTGAGCGTGGTCCACAATGCACTTGACTGATAATTTCTTATTTTGTTATATCACTCTCACAATTGCGACGAATCTAATGACACCTCATAATTATGTTGAAATCCGTCAAACATTACCCTACTCTGGCAGTCGGGTAAAAATAAGACTTTTGGGTATAGAAAAGTTTCTGGTTCTCAAATTTGCTTGAGGTCATAATGCAAATTGAGTTGCTTCGTTTGCTCAATGTTTCACTTGGATTATGATTTGATTCCTCAGTCGTGTAGAGCGAAATAAATTATAAGTCAATCTGTAAAAGATCAAATTTGCTTATAGAAACAACTCACATAATGTTTTAGCTTATTGTGCTGGGCTCGCCTTATTATTGCCTTGCAAAGTTAAATGATTTGTTTGACGAAACGTGTTTTAGGTTCTTGTATTCGATTATATATAATCATAGCCCAACGGTACAAGGGCTGACTTCGTTCCGTTAACACAAGAGTTCTGGGTTCCATCCTGACCGCCATGGGCTACTGGCGTACCCACGTCTAGGGCAAGCTTCGAGCTCAAGAAAAAAGCATTACTAATATTCCCTATAAAAATTTTCAAAAATTAATAACATTTCAACCTCTATGCCGTTTTCGCTGGTATCATAACAAAAATTAC
This sequence comes from Hestina assimilis, assembly GCA_023373885.1. Classification (NCBI taxonomy): domain Eukaryota; kingdom Metazoa; phylum Arthropoda; class Insecta; order Lepidoptera; family Nymphalidae; genus Hestina; species Hestina assimilis. The sequence goes on from CM041744.1 coordinate 15,284,275, forward strand.
ATTCCCATAAAACACAGAATCACTTCCACTTTGTAGATCATTAACCTTTAAATGAAACGAACTTGTATTAAAAAACACGATCAACAAAAGCGTTTTAATATCTACTTATCCATCGCCTTCATCTTAAGCTTGGGGTGAGAGACACAAAGATAGTTATTAATGTTTGTATCTATTGTCTTCGGTGTGACGTGTTTCCAACGTAAGTTGAGATCTCAAGTCTGGGCTTTTGTTGTGCGAGATCAAAGAAACGAGGTTCTAACATTTTGGTTTGTACATCTATTAAACTACAGCTCCCATTGTCCGTTTCGAGAGGTAATTCTCGGTGCTTAGTTTATTTTTCTCGTGTATCTAAACGCACCTCTTTGTCTTAAAGTTTGTCTGACTGACGTGTTGTTAATTATTCTAAAATAAAATGATTATAAAAGATTTTTTTATATTTTCTATTTCTCGAACTACATCGTCAAACAAACACGTCAGTGATTATGCAACTTATACTTCTCCCTAACCAGTGAGTTGAATTTCTACGCCCACAAATCTTTTCTAGGTATCACCATTTATTTTCGATAATTTTGAGTGAAATGATTGAAATTGGGGAATGGCTTCAAACTATCCACGATCTAAGATCTAGTGAATAAAATGAAAAAACCATACTTTCACCTCAGGCACGGAACGTTATCACAGCGCCAGTCTGCTTATGACCACTGTCACCACAACGCGATAGAAATATCAAGCGATAAATGATGTTTATTAACGTGATTACTACCCGAGATAATAGAAAAACAATCAAACAAATTTAATAAATTTTTAAAATACCCTATTATTAGAAAAATAGGAAGGTTGAGAAAAGTTATATTTTCATTTTTTTATACAAATAAAAAGTGATTACTGAATCGAAATCAGGTATGCGTAAATTAAAATTATAATTTACCACGCAATAAAAACCACAAACGCCAAATTGAAATAAAATATAAAAAAAGATAGTGAAACAGTTTAATGCGAGAATGAAACTTCACTAAAACATAAAATTTTATTCCATTAACGAATATAAATGTAGATATCCCCTTCACAGAAATAAAACGTTCACCGCTTTAAAAATAAAAGCACGATTTGACTAACGACACAGCCAGCTGCTAGTACCGCGAACGCTAAAAAAACTCAACCAACACTAGTTGCTCTCAACTGTACTGAAAACATTATTGCTGAAGCGTTGGCTATAAAGGATAATACACGATTCAGGCTAACGATAGACGTGAACGAGAGATGGGAAGTAGGATTGCTACTATAAAACCCAGAAAGGGACATTGGGTCGATAAAGACCAACACTGTTACATTGATTGCTAATTGCGTGGGATTTACCAAATGTTGGCACTCATGTTTATTTCCCAATGGATCCACATTAGGTGTTAAGCGCTTAGCAAGATATTGGAGCAATATATTGGGATATTGTTAAGAATAAACAGTATTTGTTTCATCACATCAAAAATTGCGTTATGTGGTTCTGTATTTTAAAGGAAATTATATTTCTGATTATCTCAACTCCAAACTAAAAATAACGTTGACCACGATTGATGACTAGAATTTTAAATAATACCCTAAGCTATATTTCACTCAAGTCCATCCACTTAAGAAGATTTAGAATAATTTAGGTAAAGAACATAATTTTGCATGCATGGAGATAAGAGGAAAAATCGAATACCTCTTAAAATTAAACGGTAACTACAGTTTTACCCATTGTCTCTAAATATATATTTTTGGACTGGTTTAATAGAGATAATGGATGTTCCACTTGTATCTAGTCCACCAGTTATCGGTTCAAAGATCGATTGGAAAGCTAAAGTAGCAATAGAAAGAACACACCTCTCGAAGGACCAATGGACTTTGGGGTCCTTAGACTTTAGAATAGCGCCTACACATTGGAAGCCCCAGCGTTGATAGGCCTAACTGTAGATAGGTCTGCACTACAAACAACAACAATAATAAAATCGTTGGGACCCTTTAGATACAAAACAAGTTATGGCATTTCAAGGCAGAGACCTATGTCCTGCAGTAAACCTCTGTAGGCTAGTTATGACAATAACAATAAGCAAGTATCTCAATACCATCACAGATCTTAAATATATACATTTAGAGGCTATTTTCGTACAGCTACTACTATTAAACCATATAGCTGCTACAAACGTGATGTTTCGTTTATTCTCAGGTCCGTATTTATGACGTAGTAAAATGTTTTCTTCGACTACCTTCCTCATACTTGTTTTTACAAAATCAGCCCTTAATTATTTCGTCATTAGGTTGATTTCACTTCGACGACTGCGGAAATAAAATTTATACGGCAAAACTAGCAAATAATACTCAAGCTGAAGCTTATAAATGTTCTGAAGATGAGTATACTTTGCGAACAAAAGAACTTTCCTAATTCCATCAACGAGTATTCTGCTCTTTTGTTTATTACTAATGAGAAAGAGTTTTTATACCTACCCGCTACCTAATAAACGTAAGTAGTTAGTTATAGCTGCTAAATGCCGAATTGTTACTACAAGTTGATAATAATTTTATCAACGTAAATTAAACTGTTCTAAACAATAACAGACTTAAACTGCCTAAACTTGCAACGTTTCCAAGTGTTGGTGGGCAATATTGTATAACAAAAATTGATTTGTTATTAGTATATTTGCAGTGTTCTCGAAGTTGGCAAACATTTAGAAACAATCAACATACAGGAACAGTTGATAACATTAGCCACAGTGCTAACATAATTGCTGTCGTGAAAATCGCCTGATGAATGTTACTCTTTGTTTCTTTTTGTTAATTAATGTTTCCCCTCGGTATGGATGCGATGAGCAACAAGTGATCGGAAATGTTAAAGAATGTTACTTAATGTATCGTGTTGCATTTTGTTGGTCAACAAAAGGACAGGATTACGGATTAGGGTTCAAAGGTGCGATGACAATCGTTCTGTGTAAAAACTATGTAGTAACCTGTCAAATCAGGAGAGTAATAAGCAGACCCTGGGAAATACTCGTATAATACTAAGAAGAAGAAAAAGAGCCACAAAAATATATATAAATAATGTAAATGCAGTAATCTTGGGTAAATGGATTTATATTTCAAAGAAACCTTTAAACAGATCATCACAAAATTTAAGTTTACGAAGCAAACCTGATCGAATAAAAAAAGAATTATGAAACACATTTCCCAGAGGACGGAATTGTTTAAACATAAACAAAAATTGAACGAACTGATGTCTCCTTTTGCAGGAACACCGAATGGCTGTTACGGCGTTTTTAATTAACAAATCAATTAAAATAAATTTACAAATATCCAAAACTTTGATGAACTGCGAACTTATTAATAGAAACCGATTATTTTAAGCTAATTACCATCGTCAGCATCGTAAAGAGAATGACGAATATTATGCTAGCATCCAATAATCAAATCTTTTGTGAAGCGAGTTTCAATTTAACTTTTTGGAGTCACTCCTTTTGTTTCTGTCGGACAAATTGCAATATTGTCGAGATAGGTAGACTCTCGGATTAATAATGAAACTTCGTTTTCTTTGAACTCCTCAGCTATGAAACCTTATCTTTGTAATTGAGAGAACACATTTTATGAGAAAATTTCATTTCAACAATTTGTGTGAGCGTGAATTATTTCTTCATTTAAAATTTAAAAAGCTTTGCAATCGTTTAAAATATAATTTATAATATTATTAACGATATATTTATACTTAAAAATTATTTTAACAATGATAAAACTTTAACCTGAAACATCTTGTGAGGACATTCTACTGGACACTTTAAAGGCAGTACTACTGAGTTTTCTTCGTAATCTTACTTACTTTTATACTTTGAACTTTTTCTTTTTTTTATGTTAAAAGTTGGCAAACAAGGATACGGCCCACCTGATGGTAAGTGGTTGCCGTAGCCTATGAGCGCTTGCAGCACCATTAATAGGTGCCAATCAAGCGTTGCCAACCTCGAGATATTGGTTCTTAAATCTCGTCTGCCCAGTAGTTTCACATTTTACTAGCATACAGTGCCCTTCAAACCGGAACACAGTAATTAGGCATTACTGTGTTCCGGTTTGAAGGGCACTACTATTTGGCGGCAGAATATTAGACACTGCGGTGGTACCTACCTAGCCGGCTTCTTGCAACAAAAGACCTACCACCAGTATTTCGTCTATTTTCTGGATTAAATATGGATGAATACGCGTATGTAAAGGATCACCCCATCTCAAACGCCTTTTTCTGCCAGTTTTTCTTACAAAATTATTACTATTATAAATACCATCAAGAGCTATGATAAATTTTGAGCACTTGCAATAGTACCAATCGTCTTCTTCATACCATTATTCCCGGTATCTATCTGGGGCCTGCTTATACCTTATCATGATTTGAAGAGTTACTAGTTTTCAGACAGAGCGATTTCCCTAAGGGCGAACCAGTAACATTAAGTTAAGTTTTACTAGATAAAAATAAATTACCTCTCAAGAGTTAACAATTTTTATCAGATGCTATGATAATAACCGGGATCGATAGGTTAAAGTGCCTTTGAGACATGATGGAGTGACCTACAAGGACAAACGCTCAGACTGAAACAGATGTTTATAGCAAACATCTACTCCAAGTGAAAATCGAATACGCGACCTTCGAGATCAAAGCAGGCTCAAAAACAGCACGCGACAATAGTACCTACCTATTATCGCGTACGTATAAGATTCTAAATCAACAATATCGCCAACAGACAAAGTCATCATAAGCTGCTGGTATAATTTTGCACACTTTGAAAATTCAAGATTTTCAAAGTTTCGGAACCCTCAAAGTACGACACGTGCTGCAAAGTTTTCATGTCCATTTTACTCTGAAACCCTAATCTCAACGCCGCAAACAAGTGTACCTTAATTGAATTTTAATAACAATACCTCGAAAGCGATTCAAAAACTTCAACTTCTTGGAATAAAGCTTAAAATTAATTACAAATTATATTAATAAAGGTGAATATTTAAATATTATAAAATATATTATTTCTAAAACGGTTTTCTTTGAAGCTAATTTTAGATATTGTCCCTTTATAGTTTAAAAATTACTTGATATATAAAATATTCATAATATTTAATGAAATTTTACTATAATTCGTTAAATATTTCGTTACAAAGCAATCTTCGTGTAACTTAAATATATGCAATGAAAAAATTTTTATTCCGAAATATTTTTAATTACTATGATATTGCTTCTCTAAATAAAAAGATATATAGACATTAAGTGAAGTCGTAGTATCTTTACTGCTGCAATTTGTTTGAAGCTCAAACTCCTACCCCTCTCCGTCTCTTTTTGGTGGGGTGATGGAAGAGTGCTCTTCCATCACCCCACCCTTCACTTCTAGTAACAAAGCCCTAAAAGCATGATGATGACGTCAGTTTTAACATAGGTTGGTAAGTTACTAGTTTTCAAGTTTGCATGTTTATTTCTTACTTACTCTATATATACATATACTCATACACATAGATACATACACACGCACGCACACGCACACATCAAACACGAAGGCTCAGTCCACACAAATGTAATCAAGTTTTTAATAATTTTACATTTCTTTTTTTTATATTTTCGTAAATAATATATATTTTTAATTCTATACATATAAATGAAGCCTCAATAGCTCAACTATAGAAGGTTCGATTCACTCCGTTAACGAGCTTATTTGAAGGGGTAATATTAATATAGGGGTAATATGAATATAGGGATAATATAAATAAAGGGGTAATATAAAAAGCAATGCTAATATTCTTTATAAAAATATATATTAAACGTACCTTCATTTTTAAGTAGGTTAACAATTCTCGGAGCACTAATATAATTTAGCATCGTTAAAAATAATACACTAAGTAATTTATTAATTAGCATTTCAAAAAAATACTATATCCCGAAACGTTGAGAGTTACTAATGAATTAATTATGTTTAATGAACTCCTAATTGCTAATTAGAGACTTTGAAGTTACGAATATTAACATTATACAATTTAATTATTCAAGTATTTTTGTTAATTTTCATTTCAGTAATATTCGCGCCTAATAAGGATCAAAATTTGTATTATTTTCTATTTTTCTTTCTGATATTATATTAGAGTCGATCCTGCTATAGATTTCTTCTTCATTTTTATAAACTTAATATTGTTCATACGATTTAAACTTTACAAAGGTTATCATCAAATATTTTTCCCACTGCTCCGTCAGTGTAGAACTAAAAGTTTTGCCCATGTTTTTTTATGTCATGACGGTTGGCAAACAAGCATGCGGTCCACCTGATGGTAAGCAGTCACCGCAACCTATGAACGCTTGCGATACTTGAAGTATCACAAACGCATTGCCAACCTAAGGAACAAGAGGGACGGGATGAGAAGGGAAAAAAAGGAAGGCAACAGAAGGGGTGGGAGATTAGGCCTTTTGTATCTCTGACTAGATAGCGTATCTTCCTCAAAGTGACTGATGTTTTTGAGTTGATTCATTAGCTCCAGATATAGTCCTCCATCACTGAATCCAGTAATAGAAGAAGGGTCCACAACCTTTGTATAAAAATTCATGTTTTACCGATTGATAACATCTCAATTTTTGCTTTAAAGAATAGTTTTAAGATTAACAATATCATTGAAACCGACTGAAAACAGTATTAGAACAGTAAAGATTAACTATAATCAAGCTATTAAATAACTTTCAACTTGATAATTAAAATTTCCAAACATCTCTCACGTGCCTATTCAGCTTAAAGGCGTTAATAAACTCATAATACCCATTTAGGAAGGGACGAAACAAGAACGTTCTGCTTGGAGTTAAACGTGAAATAACTGAAAATTCGGAAGGAAAAATTATGCAAATTGTTCGGGAATGTGGAGGGAGGCGGCATAATGGTCGTAGGAAGTGTGGATACGGCTTAAAAATGAGGTTTACAGGTACTGTATGGCACGACGAATGTTTTATTTCGAGTTACGCTATTGGAGAATTTGTATTTGGCTCGTTTACATAATCGTTTTCGGCTTCTGCTTAGGATATATCATCCGTATACGTTGCTTATAATATTCAGTTATCAGTTTACAATTTTCAACCAAAGAAGATTTCTATTCCATTAACCGTCTAAAAATGATGTATTTTGATATTAAGACATTTTTACTTTAGAAAAAGTACTACTTTGCCTGAAATGGGACGTAGCCACCACCAGTGAAGTACTATGTTTCGCAGAATATCGTGGAACGTAACAGTATCCATCATGTAGTCTTGGTTGATATGAAAACACAAAATTTTCATCCTGTGCGCTCTATTGCCTTGTAGGTACAAGTACCTTTTCCTTTTTTTTTATGTTAGACGTTGGCAAACAAGCATACGGCCCACCTGATGGTAAGTAGCTGCCGCAGCCTATGAGCGCTTGCAGCACCATTAGTAGGTGCCACTCGCGCGTTGCCAACCTCGAGATATTAGTTCTTAAATCTCGTTCGCCCAGTAATTTCACTAGCGTACAATGCCCTTCAAACTGGAACACAGTAGTGCCTAAGCACTACTATTTGGCGGCAGAATATTGGACACTGCGGTGGTACCTACCTAGCCGGCCTCTTGCAACAAAAGACCTACCACCAGTGTGACTGATTGCACTGGTGGAATAATCTCTGCTGTGACAGAGGTTATCCCAACAGCGGGCGATGGGGTCGTCACATCCCGACGCCGGTAAGTACTTTTACTTCTCCCTGGGTGAGACTCACATATTTTACAAGGCTACGATGATCGCCTACCATCTAACAGCCCATGCGGTTATTTGCCACTTTTGTGGTATAAATATACTCTATTCCTTATTAAGTTTAATAATCCTTCAAACGCTATTTCTCTTATTCTGTTTACTAACCCTGGAGGGCAAATGACTCTACTCCACCTGATGGTAAATGAAAGTGGAGTCTACACGCAAACGTGGCTAATATGATTCCAGAAGGCACCCCGAAAGATGCCTTATCATGCATTTATTTCTTTATTGCCTAGTAAAATAATTAACCTTTATTCAAGACCACATCTGCTAAAAGTTTTAGTCCAAATTGGCACTTTCACTTATATTAAAAGTAACGTTCTCAACATTATTTTATACTTATTTTGAATCCAGCGAACTGTCTCCTACGCAGAACGACTTTATTTAATCGTGTTAATTATACAGTAATAACAGTCTCCTGATATCTATGGCTTCAAGGATTACGCAGCATCCCGTTTTAATTGTTTTAATGAGATGCTTTGCATTGGGTAAGTCTTTATTTAAAGGTACTTTCACACTTATTCGCCTACATTTATGAAAGCTGCTATGCAAAACAATGTTTATTTATCTTGCTATGTTAATAATTCTTAACTCAATGATAATACATCCTGCCCTGAAAATACACACAAACAAATATTGTTAACAGTGGAGCCTTGTTGTTATCTGTGTAAGTACTACCCTTTTATTTTCGCTGAGCATTGTTTTTAGGTACACCACTACATATGTGCATCCAATATGGTACATCATGTAGAAGTAGCGTGGGACTCGAATGCTGCTCTCACACGATATTGACGATATCGATATTATGCAGTAAGTATTTTTTGATTAATTATTTTCCCTATAGCTAAACGTTTCGAAATAGCCGGAGGTACTTTGAATTAACTACCAGAGGTAATAATAACTCAACTAGCAACGTCCACTACCCATGGCATAGATACTAAAAGTAATAATTTCCAACAAAATGAGTAAAATCACATCGCACACAGACACACATAAACAAACACGCAATAGTATCAGTCGAATTGAACTTGTACTTTAAATATCCTGTCAAAGTTCCAGGAAGATTTGTAGCCAAACGACATTGTCATACCTTTCCAGCATTCAGAATATTGCAACCACAAATATGTGTGGAGGCACCATTATACTTGAGAGCTGACGTAATAACCTTTAACTGTAATTTCTGTTCATTTAGTTTCTCAATTCGAATTTATTACTGTAAGAACATGAACAATATCATCTATATTTAGGATCGATTACCAAATCGATTTTTCTTCAAAAATTAATTTAAAATATAGATTAGTAAGTACGTGTGTTGATGTAGGTCAATGTAATAGTGTTCTAGCTGAGCCTGATAGAGGGTATTTGCAAACTTGATATGCTAAGATTTTCCTTTTCCTTTTTGGTGCCGAGGAGAAAAACTGCTACCAAATACCCGGTGTCCTGGGGACTGGGACTGCGAGAGCCGGGTTAAGCACGCACGGCAGTCGGGACTACACCGTCTACCGTCCTCCTCAGGGATGCTAAGATTATCCTAAGTTTACTGATCTCTTAACCAGAGCGGCAAAATCATAAGTGCGCCAAAACCCTTTACACTGAATAAAAAAATCTACCAACATTCTCTCTTAACGAATATCATAGCAGCATATTTAAATTTATATACTTGCGTTCCTTCTTTCACTGTTTACCTGTATTGGGAATACATGCACGTTTTTCGAGCAGGATTTTGTTTGTGCTTCTGTGTGTCGAGCCTCGACAAACGATATAACTATACCGTTGAGTGATCTTATAAAGAGACTACTAAACATATTCTATAAATTATTTTCTTAATAGAAAAGAAAATCTCATTCATCCTAGGATATATTCTATTAATCCAACATAGACGTATATTAAAAATAAAACTATAATTCCACTTTAGTATTCATACCAGTTACAGCGTGAGACGCTCACAGCTGGGTGCACTCACTGATCGGTAAACTATCGGTGGGTTAAGCAACTTTAAGCGCGGTCACTAGAGCGGTGATTCTATAGTGATATTTAAATTGAGCGTCTTCGTGCTTCGGAAATAAAAAGTCGGTCCCGACTCTAATACTAGGTTAGTCACTAACCACTCACTTCACTGATAAGAAGAAGAACCGTTATTTCAAACAATACCATTTTCTCAATATACAAAATACACTGAAAAAAACAAATATGTCGTCTATATTATGAAAACACGATTTAAACGAGTATAATTTATCCACGCTCTATTTATCGACAAGTGAAATAAATGGTTGAATTTAGGTCATTATTCGTGAGGATCGCTGCGGTTAGAATAGACCCGATGAGTAAAATATCGTTCGAATTAGTGACGGTGATTTGAGTACCTAAATCGATAATATTGACAGGCAAATAGAATTATAAAGTAAATTATGTTGATGATAAACTTGAATGATGTACAAGAATAATGAAGATGTAATTGAGAATTATTTTAAAGGCGCAATGTTGCTGAATTGTTGATAAAATAAAATAAAAATAAAATAAAAATAAAATTATTTCTAACTAGCTACCTCCGCGGCTGCGCTTCCGTGGTGTACCGATTTTCCTTTTTGCACGGAAACCTATTTATTTTTAAAACAAAGTAGCCTCAGTTATTCCTTATAACATAAGCTATCTGGTAGTCAAAGTCAGGTTAAAATCGGCCCAGCCATTTCAGAGATCAGCCTGAACAAACAGACAAACAGATAGACGGATAGAAAGTTTTTTTATGTAAGTACCGTATACACTTTCATAATATGCATTTAATGCTGTTAATATAGAATTACAAATAGACACTTTAATTTTATTTTGTAGACATAGATTGTATAGTCTTAATCATAAATATCGTGAATGTTGCGCACACTTAACACAAAAAATATTAAATTTTGTGTTAAGTGTAAGCAACTGTGTAAATCAAGTTTTTAATTCAATTTGTTAAAGATATGTCAAACGTTTCCATCGAAATATACACACACGTGTTCCCTCATTCTTACAACCTGGGGTTTTGGCCTTCAAACGAGGTGTGAAGAGGCACCTTGCGGGTAGGCAGGGCGAGGATGTCTAGTACAGTTCGCCTTCTGCAACCATATTAGACACCTTCGCGTATGGACTCCACTTCCACTTACCATCAGGTGGAGTGGAGTCATTTGCCCTCCGGCGTTATATATAAAGGCTAATTTAGTTATTTTTTGGGTGATTCCTAGAACTAGGCGGTTGAAGCTAGTTACTAATTTTCACTACATAGTATAAAACAAAGTCGCTTTCTCTGTCCCTATGTATGCTTAAATCTTTAAAACTACGCAACGGATTTTGATGCGGTTTTTCTTTAATAGATAGAGTGATTGAAGAGGAAGGTTTATATGTATAACATAACAATAACATCCATTAAATAGTGGAGAAAAAAAAAAAACAGTTTTTTTGAGGTTTCTAATGTGATGTCGTAAATAATTACATTTAACGCGTGCGGGCCACGGGCAGTAATGAATGAATCAGAACTATTGGATCGATTTAAATCATTTTTTCAGTTAATGACATAGGCTATATATTTTATACCCGTGCGAAGCCGGAGCGGGCCGCTAGTTCTTTTATAAAATCCAATTATTATTATTAAATACTGTGGGCACTAATTCTTTTATATCATTAATCATTAGTTGTTATTTAATGTTTAGTTCAAATAGAGGTTTTCATATACAGGTATATTAATTAGTACATACATAGTAATTAGTCCAATCTAATGCCTTGCTCGTAGACTAGTACCAGCAATTAGCAAATTGGACCTATTGACTGTGATCAAAAATCTTTGGGAATCTTTTATGCCAAACTCAAAAGGTGTATATTTAAGTCCAAGGAAAAACTTGTACTTTTTTTATGTTACAAGTTGGCAAACAAGCATACGGCCCACCTGATGGTAAGTGGTTCCCATAGCCTATGAGCACTTGTAGCACCATTAGTAGGTACCACTCACGCGTTGCCAACCTCGAGATATTGGTTCTTAAATCTCCTCTGCCCAGTAATATCACTAGTACTCCTCTTACTCCCCTTCTTTTATGAAATGATCCAAGAATTCATTCGAAATAATGTCTATGGCTATCATAATGCTGAAGATGCGCAGCATTAACAGCTCGACAACCTGGAATCTTAATGTTGGGAACTCTGTATGAGGGAGTTCGACACACACAGGGCCAGTTTTTTTCTACTCATACAAATACTTTTAGATTCGTAAAACTGCCAAGTTTCAGGCGTAGTTATACATGAGATCTCACCACTTTTTATAGTAGAAGAACTGCTTTTCGAGACTGGCAATTTTTTTACATTTTATGTTTTTTATGGGATCTCATATCTTTTTGTTGAAAGATCTACTTTTTTTTAACCACTTCTTGAATTTAATCGTATTTTATCTAGGTACCTACACCTATTATTTCATTATATTATGCATATACTATCCAGGTACAATGATTGATTAACTGTAAATATAACTTTGTAATTTTATACATTTACATAGGATTACAAAGTTATTTATGCAGTTGGTGTATCTAGGAAACTGGACAGAAATAACAAAGTATTTTAATTTTTCCTTTATTTATACACAAAACACTAATCATATTCAAAATTTGAAGCTTCCATGTCTGCTAGGAGTTTTGATGATCGGTCAGTCAGTGAGTGACAAAATTAAGAAATTTGACTAGTTATAATTCTAAAACTACTGGTTCAAATTGAATGAAATTTGAAATATACCGTGTCTATACAATACCTGCTCGGTTACTGAAAATTCAGGCTTATAGCTTTATCCACAACGAAGTTATAGAGCGTCGAAAATGCCCTGAAGCGCTTCGAGAAAAGGATAGTACGGCCGTGCCGCTTTTTTGCTCGATTTGGCGGGGGCACTGCCGTGCCCCCAGAACATATCGGTACGATATGGTTTGTTTTTCAATAAAGCATTGAGAAAGTGACATGAACAATACTACCTTATTGAAAGTGTTTCAAGGTATGGATATTTCGTCGATTGGTTTTTAAGTTAATTTAAATTTAAATTATATTTAAATTATCACCCTTTTAAGCCTACCTTTCAACAGCGATCTACTGAATAATGAACGAATCTCATTGATTACAAAACCTCGAATAATTTACCAATTTCTTAACATAAATTACAAACAACATCTTAATTACATAATTTTGGATTTAGTAAAATACTTAAGACAATTTCTAACAGTGTTATCATAAAGTATTGAGAGAAGGAAAGCAAATTATCTAATTAACATGAACGAAAGAGGTCAAATAAGCATATTTTCCGGTCTCAGTGTATTTGTACTTGTCATTGTATATTGTTACGGAGAACCTCATCACCGTTCATAAGGTTCAAAATCGCTTGCTACGTTCTAGAAAGATAAACGCTACACAAACGCTACACACTCAACGGCCCCCATTAGGATAATTATATCCTGTGTCGGGGTCCGGAAACATTCACAATGACAAGGACAAACACAACCAGACCGGAAAACATGCCTGTACGATTAATACAAACATCTGCTCCGAGCGGGAATCGAACCCGCAACCGTCGAGGCTAAAGGCAGACTCGCTACCCACAACGCCACAACGGTGTCTATAAGGCAGATGTATTCTCGAAACATGTAGTATAGCGTTCCGCAGACGAAACTTTCTCGAACCCGTGTTCCGCGTTATACAAGCGGCCCGGCGCGTCGACTGATTCATTCAGTTCTGAGCAACAAGCGAAGAAACTACAAGTGATACCAGTGAACAAGTGCGATAATTAGTGACCTCGGCTAATCTTTTGGACTGTGATTGACCTGTGATTTGTAAAGTCCTGTTGTGTAATCTAGATCTCAATAAAGTCTTATTTAGAGCCATCAGGTGTTTGTTTCCAAATCCGCGAACCCCAGCCCGTAACAATATGTTTCAGGACCCCCGACACAGGATATAACTATCCTTATGGAGGCCGTTGAGTGTGGTGCATTTATTAAATGTTTATTATTACATTAAAAATAATTTAAGCAACTTAAAAGTATTTTTTATAAAAGGGGGAAAGGGACAGACGAAGGGATTTATATTATGAGTAAAAGTAATACTTTTATTCAAATATTTTTATTCAACATAAAAAGCATTACACTTATTTGTTGAAAGTCAGATTCTACCACCGGCTCCAAAATTAAACCTCTACCTGAGAAGAACCGGCGAAACAAACTCAGGGGTTTTATCTTTTTTTTTATATGTACTTTTTTTAAACTGATATTAGTTTACATATTATAATCACTGAAAAGCCTGGAGTGACTGTCTCATTCCCAAGGCGTGGTGTCCTCAAGGTATTCACCAATTTTATAATAACCTTTACCACACAAACGTTCTTTGATCTTTTTTTAAACTACTACTAAACTATTGGATACTTTTATCTCAAAATGCCCTTTTTGATTGCCAATTTAAAACTCCCTTTTTTAAGACAATTGCAAAATCTTCGAAAATATAAACAGAAACTATATCGATTTATCGTTTAGGATAAATAACTAAATAACAGTTGCATTAGAATGATGAAATCGTTGAGAACTCTTATGTTAAAGTCTAGACTCTTAACTTCCAGTTACACTAAAAGCTTTACGATGAGCTTAAAGATCAGGTCGAAATCAAATAACGCTAAAGAGAAAAAAGAAGCAAGCGAACCTTATCTCTATTTAAAAAAGCTAATTTAACTTGTGTATTTAATGTTTACATTTTATTAACGTTTTTGACAACGTTGTGGCGTAGCGGCAGAGAACCTGTCTCAAGTGCCACAGGTCGCGGGTTCGATTCCCGCTCGGAGCAGATGTTCGTATAGTCCATACAGGCATTTTTTCCAGTCTGGGTGTATTTCTTCTTGTCATTATGTATGTTGCCGGACCCCGATACAGGATATAACTATCCTAATGGGGGCCGTTGAGGTGTAGCCTTTATTTATTTATTTATTAAGTAGATTTATTTTACATACTTTAATATATCTTGAAAAGTACTCAATTGATTTATGAACATATTGGTGATGCCTGAACTGGTCAGGTTGAAGATATTATGTCTTTTAGTTTTTGGAATGTCTTTTTGCTCATTGTGACGCAGCGGTAGCGAACCTGCCTTAAACGCCACTGGTTACGCCACGGGTTAGATTCCCGCTCGAAGCATAATATGTTTGTATTGACCATGCAAGCATATGTCATGCATATGTCTCCATCTGGGCATACTTGTTCTTGTCCTCGTATGTGTTTCCGGACCCCTGACACAGGATATAACTATCCTTATGGGGACCGTTGTGTGTGCAGCGTTTATTTATTTAGTTTTCGACGGGATCTACTCAGTATGTTAGTTTGACCCTTGAAGATAAGATGATTGTGTTCCGCATGAAATCTTGGTACCTTGGATTTCTCGAATGTAGTACACGACTAAAATTGTGATTGTAATAATGGGCCCTGGCAGTCAAACATGGAATGACATGGAATGAAATGGCCCAAAACAAAAAAAATTGTGCGGTCGGGGGAACCCCGTCTGAATCTAATTCGAAATTAAATCTGTACATTTCAATAGGTTATATGATAAAAAGAGATTCGTGTGCTCAATTACTTGTAGTAGGCTTGTTACTCACACGCATACATACACAACATACGGCATTTCGTTACGTGACGATTTCACCTAAATCGCACTACCCGTAAGCCCAAATTTAGATATTTATGTATACATTAGGGATTCCTTGAAAAAGGGTTTCCATTCCAAGAAATAACAAACAACTAATTTTGTTCGCATAATAATATGAGATAATTTTGTAAGGTTTTCATAGAATTAGCAAACAATGTGAAGAGGTATCAAAGACGGTTGTTCAGTGTTAATAAACAAAAGTATATAACGTAACAATTAACAAAGTCTACAGAAACGAAACCAACTCAGTTTTCTGGAACAAGATAACAATCGTCAAACATTGATTTTTGCACAAACACGCGTAACTCTCTTTAAGTATAGAACAACAAAATTGTATTACACGATTTTAGACTTTATAACCAATAATTTAAGGTTTCAATACGTTTGTGTTGGGATGATATTGTAAGCCTCGACTGGCAGGCGTCCAGCTAAGGCTATGCTCAAAACCAAAGTGTGAAGCTTATGGGCTGTAAGTAATACCTAGAAAATACTTTTCAATAAGTTTGTTTTGTGCAAACATGGTAACAGATGCTGTCAGTAGAATAGTTATGCCTCTAGATACAATGATAGATTTTGGTTTATTGCGTCTTTATCCTCGTTACTTATGTCATACATATTTTGGTTAAAAGAAAAATATGGAGTTTTGAACGAAAATCATTTTAAAACAGAAAATCTTTACAATGAAATTTTTTTTATGTAACTGAATGAATACATTTTTGCTACATTGAGTTCATTAAAATGATTCTGAATTAGAATACAACTAAGCTATTGGTAAACAGTTTTAATTGTGTATTCACCAAAACTATAACTGGTTTTCGCTTTTTATTCGTTCAAAGTCAAAGTCAAAATATACTTTATTCATGTAGGCATTATTAGGCACTTATGAATCATCAAAATACAACAATTATTTAATAGGAATAATAGTAAAAAAATTAATAGCACTTATGTAGTTCCATGCATTAGAGTCATTTTTATATTCTTCAATACAATAATAAGCTTTTAATGCTAGACAGGTTTTAATAAAATTTTTTAATTTGTTTTCTGACAATTTTTCTATGGGTATCTTATTATAAAATGTCACAGTCTGACCCAGAAACGCATTATGGGCCTTTTTAAATCTAAAAGTAGTTTATCGTTAGTTTATTAATACCATTAAATCAAAATCAAAATCAAAATTATTTTTATTCAAGTAGACTTTTAAAAAGTACTTTTGAATAGTCAAGCGCTACCGACGGTTCGGAAAGTAGATTCTATCGAGAAGAACCGACAAGAAACTCGACAGTTACTCTTTTCAAATATATGTTTTTTACAATTGTATTTTTAATATAAAATTTGGTTCTTGAATGAGATCCAGCAATATTAAGAGTCCCAAGCATTTTTATCAGAAAAATATTCTTCTAACGAGTAATAGGCTTTATTGATAAGTTTATTTTTTATGTACATTTGGAACTTGCTTACTGGCAGTTCCAATAAGCAATCCGGAATTTTGTTAAAAATGCGAATACCTAGCCCCTTAAAAGAATTACTGACTTTACGCAGACGAAAGCTAGGATTACAAAGTTTATTTTTGTTTCTAGTGTTAACTGAATGTATATCACTATTTTTGCTAAAAGACTTTAAATTAAAAATAATATTTTCGTTCGATTTGGTTCGCGGAAATCCGCAATTGGATGTGTTTCACACTTCACCACTTCAGCTCATAAGGCAGATTAAACTACCATTAGAAATGGTATTAGAAAGTAGGTAGTTTTAATAAATATTAATATTTTTTAATTTTACTATTAAGTTAAGTAGTACACTAATATTTGATTGTACTTTATAGCCTAGGGAGATGATTTGGGTAACTGTAAAGTCTCCCTGGGTATGCCTCTGAGTAAATAAATAAATAAATATTGTAATTTATGTCCTGATTCCTTTGAGCATTTAAATTGCTTAATGGCTAGCCTTGTTGTTTTATCAAACTATTATACTAAGTACTTACCATGAAGGAAGTCAAAGGACGAAAAACAAGGTTACACGCTAGTTTAAGTGCTTTTCAGGAATAGTATCAACTTTTCGTAAATGCCATAATCAAGAAAGAAAAGATAGAACAGGTTTATTTGGAACACAGTTGAGTACAAAATATTTAAAACAAAAATACAAATAATTTTAAAAATTAAAAAAAAAACACAAATAAGAATAAAAATGAACAACTTAACATAATAATAAAATTTATAAAAAAACAAAAGTTAAAAAAAAGTAAAATCAGGCATGTGTCTGGGTGGTTGCACTTCTGTTTGTGTGTTTGTAGACCCACGACAAAGGATACTACCACGGAAATCTCAATAATAACTGCGTAAGTTACTGTCTGACGCGTATGTCGTCTGGTTTTACTAAATTTTAGCGTAGTGCCCATAATCCAACGCGTCTATTTATTGTATGGTATCTATGTCTGTTACAACAAAATGTAAAACAACCGTAATCAAATTACCTTGAAAAACAACAAAAGTAACTTAAAATGTACAGTAACATAGATGTCGGCATCCCCAATTTCCATACAATTACTGCATTCAACATTATCTTTCATTAACTTTCACTACGAGTCCTGAAACTTGATACGATAAAAAGTAAGTGCTTCTGATATTTGGTCCCCTTTCGAATTTCGTACGAGCTTTTACAGTATTTACACTGTTTTTTCTGGAATTAATTCTAGTCTTTACAGAATTATAAATTTGAAAGTTTTTATGTTTGGACGTTTCTTACTTAGTCACGCTTTCAACTAAACGGATTGAATTGAATGGATTAACACAAAAGATTTTTTTTTTTTTGTTAGAAGTTGGCAAACAAGCATACGGCCCACCTGATGGTAAGTGACTGCCGCAGCCTATGAGCGCTTGCAGCACCATTAGTAGGTGCCACTCGCGTGTTGCCAACCTCGAGATATTAGTTCTTAAATCTCGTTCGCCCAGTAATTTCACTAGCGTACAATGCCCTTCAAACCGGAACACAGTAGTGCCTAAGCACTACTGTTTGGCAGCAGAATATTGGACACTGCGGTGGTATCTACCTAGCCGGCCTCTTGCAACAAAAGACCTATCACCAGTGTGACTGATTGCATTGGTGGAATAATAACAACGGAAAACAGTAACAACTGTAGTAACAACAGTTTGTTATAAGAGAACATAGGCTTTAATAACAAATTTCCATCCAGCAGGCAGTTTTCTTATTTGCCACAGAAAATCTCGAGAAAACAACTTCCACCAAAAAATATTGTCCTATGTAATTAATACTACAACAAAATTTGCTACCGCCTTTTTTGAGGTTGACTACAATTGGAAAGTATCGAGCAGGGATCAAACCTACGACATGTGGCAAATCAAAGACGTTATATTTGGAGAAAATATAACGTCTTTGATTTGACGACGCCTTAAGCGCCACATGTCGTAGGTTCGATCCCTGCTCGGAGCTGATGTTTGTATTGACTATACAAGCATGTTTTCTGGCCTGGGTGAGTTTGTCCATGTCATTGTGTATGTTTCTGGACACCCGACACAGGATATAACTATCCCAATGAGGGCCGTTCAGCTTGCAGCGTTTATTTGTATTATTTGATATATTTTATTAAGATTTGAAAATAAATTGTATATTCTAACTATACGTGGTTTATATCCGTGTTCATTTTGAATCAAACTAAGTTATGGATAGCCTGGAGCCTTTAAGAATTTCATCCATGTTATCATTATGAACAACTTATTGTAAACAACAATGCTTTTAATCCCTTTACTTTTTTAATTAATGGTGACATATTGAAGTAACCATCATTGTGATGCTTCGTTAGAATTACATCCTTTTCAAATATTGTCTTCTAATCCAAAGTATTAAATAGGGCAACATATATAAGTAGATTAAATACATATAATATTTCTACATCTATACATCACTGCAATATGATACATTGTTAAATTAGTAAATTAATTTCATATGCACCCTGCGTCATGCTCTCTTGCTCTGTTTTAATTACTATGAAATAATATTCACTCCCAAAACGACATCTAATTATCTAAAATGTTATAGTTTATGGCATATTGTTATAACAACAATAACGACTTGTTTTAATTAATTAATATAGGAGTGAATTATTGGGGCACTCCCTCATGAATTGTGGTAAAGAAATTATTAATAACCATTTATCATATTCTGTAATAGAACTACAGCAAGCTAGCAAGCGTACAGTTCGCCTTATGGTAAGCGCTCACCGTAGCCTATACATGTTTGCATAACTAATAGCAATACATTGGCAACAGCCAACCTAAGTAAGGAGAAGACAGAGAAAGAAAACAAGAGAAGCGGATAGTAAAGAGAACAGGTTTGGGCCTTCTTTTTAATCCTTTTAAATTGTCGATCAGCAACACGCTACATACAACAGCACTAGTAGTCAGGAGGATGAAACTAAGGGAATAAGGGATGATAGTATGGGATACTGTCACCTCTGCGCTACGATTCATCGAAGGAAATTCGACTATAAAGATACTGCTATTATTCGTCGATCTGTAATAGAGTACATTAATGGCAACAAGAAGGTTCTACTATTCATGAGGAGAACCTTATAAGTATAACACGAAAATTGTAGACTTTCAAAACTGCTTGAATTCCTGCATAATTTTAAAGATTATTAGCAATGCTTTTTCATAGCATTACTAATATTTCAACTGCCTCTCCAAATCAAAAAGCCCAAGGCTTGCTCTGCCGGTCATGATCGAACCCGTGAATCTTTCGTTACCGGACTGAAGTCGGCCGTTCTACCGTTGAGCTATTGAGGATTAAATTAATTGTCTAATTTTGATGAAGTTATAAAACCATTTGGTATCCAACGCGTCCATTTTCATTTCACTATCTAGCAAATGCAGCCTCCGTATTTCGTACCGACCTTAGCAGCGCGGCGTGCCCCATTCATTTGTCAGAGACATCCCTGTCCACAGAACATTTATACCGGGTAAGCGCTGAAGCGCTCCAATTTAGCGCACTACGCTACACCGCCCATTTGTTTGATTGAAACAGCTGAATGCTTGATGGGTTTTACTTTTAAGCGAAATCCACTAAATACTTTATAGAGGAAAACGCCCCATTAACTTCATGTCCAAATTTTATAGGATGTTTCATGCATTTGGAAATGGACATGAATAATCCAGTATTTCACGAGTTGTCCAACAAATTTCTTATTTCAATTTAACCACCGATTCATGTGCACGTTTTTAGGTGAATAATTTCTTTATCGTAGAGATTCTTAGTTATATTAACTACTAATTCAATTCTGGATTAAGCTAAGATTCAACTTACTTATCTTGAATTTGTTACTGAATCTAAGTGGACATTTCGTAATTAAATCTTCCTCCTTGCATTTCCTTCTATGGCCTTCTCATTAATCTAACCTAGAAGTGAGCGGTTACCCGATTTAACATAGGATTTACATTCAACCCCTTATACATAGTCTTAGTATAATTTAATGATAGGGAGACAAAAGACAATTAATATTATTAATGCTTAAGTACGAGGTAGCCAACTAAAAGAACAATATAATAAAAAACTATTGTTCTAAATGTCACTACGTAATGATCTAGCGAAGTATTGCGTGAAGTTGAAGTAAAATATTGATTGTATTGTTGTTTATGTTTGAATGTAAATCTAGGATTCACTAGCCGTTCGCGCGGCTCTACTCGACTTATGTAGTTTTTGAAGATGACTTCCGGAATAGTAAGTGTCCTATATGTTAATCCGTGGAATAAGCTATGGTGTACCTATTTTCATGTTAATTTGTCCAGAAGTTTTTACGTGAGAGTTACAAATAGTTCTTCACAAACTATCACATTTATAATATTCGTAGGAACCATATTTATACAAACCTGAACAAGTATTAATGTACTTTTCAATAACTTTTTAAATTTACGGCGGCCTTTGGTTACTATCACTACTGAATACAGTCAAATATTAAAATTCGTCATGAAGTTGTTACTGTTGTATCCGGTCTTTTAAGTTAAAAACTGATTTATGATCTCTGTGACATAAAATACAGGTAATATATGAATAATGGTAAAGTATGTAGAGGAATATTTTTCCGATAAAATTGTTTGGGACTCTTAAATTGCTGGATCTCATTCAAGAACCAAATTTTATAACAAATAATAAAATTGTAAACATATATGTTAAAAGAGTAACTATCGAGTTTCTTGTCGGTTCTTCTCGGTAGAATCAACCTTCCAAACCATCGGTAGCGTTTCTCTGTTCGAAAGTACTTTTTAAAAGTCTACTAGAATAAAAATAATTTTAATTTTGATTTAGTGTATGAACTCATCTAATTACAACTCACTAACTTTACACAAAAATCCGGTTCTCCTATCGGTTCTTTAGTTATCAATGTATATAGACACACAATAGCAGTATGATTCGTCTTATTGTCAAGTCGAAGGCCGTCATCTCGGTGATCGACTGGATGTATTAGAGTCGTGACTGGTGGTTCCAGCATCACACTAATCTCCATGACGTTGCTACATATCGGAGATAGCGTAATGGATTAATGCACGATCGATAACGCTTCATATTTATAGTAACATACGGTTACGTCATCATTATTGCTTATCCTTACTTCTTTACTGATATTATAAATGTAAAAGTTTCTCTGCCTGTCCGTCTGTCGCGCTTTCACGCCACTACAGTATCGATTAAAATGAAATTTGGCACACAGATAGTCTAGAGCTTGAGAAAGAACTATTAAATGCCACGAGAAGCTAAAAATTTTGTAAATAAAGAATTTCTACTTTGTTGCTTGGCGACAATGCAATCAACAATACATAATCCCAAATTCAATCAACTCTAAGTAACATAATCGTAATAAGAATCTAATTATCATTTTTACTTGGTCTGTTAATATTTTAGCGATATAAAGCGCTGTCGCCGAGGGTTTTGTGGCACAGGAACGCGTTTGACTTATGGCGGGTAACCATTTCGGGCGACATTTTGAAGTAAGTTTACACTCGTGTATTCATCTTAGAATGTTTGTTTTTGTTTTTTTATAACGAATGTTTTGTTATTGTTGTTTTTGTTAATTATTGTTTAGCTGTTGTTTCGTACGACTACATTTTTTAATTCGAACCAAATACCTGAATGTGTGTTTACTAAATTTAGTTTTATTTATTTGTATGTGTATTAATAAGCTCTAATCTATCTTAAATTTGTATTTGTATTTTTTTGGTGTATGTTTTGTTGGTTGTTCTAAATAAATAAATAAATAAATAGTCCCTCGTGACGGGTCTGTATATGGCAAAATAAGTACGCACCTCCGGACGCGGCGAGGAGGCCGTGCGCGCGCAGCAATGCCAGCAGCAGCAACAGCAGCAGCGGGCGGCGCCGCATGCCGCGCGTCACACCGCCCGCGCCCGCGCACCGCCGCCGCTCGCCCCCGGGCTCGCCTTCACCTGGAACAATAACATAAAACAATATATAAATAAACGCTGCACACTGCAACGGGATGTGACTACCCCATCGCTCGCTGTTGGGATAACCTCTGTCGCAGCAGAGATTATTTTACCAGTGCAATCAGTCACACTGGTGGTAGGTCTTTAGTTGCAAGAGGCTAGCTAGGTAAGTACCACCGCAGGGTCAAATATTCTATCGCCAAATAGTAGTGCTTGGGTATTACTATGTTCCAGTTTGAAGGGCACTGTAGGCTAGTGAAATTACTGGGCAGAGGAGATTTGAGAACTACTATCTCGAGGCTCGCAACGCGTGAGTGGCGCATGATTCCAGAAATACACACAAGGACAAGGACAAACATACAGACCGCAACAAATGCTTTTATGGCTAACACAAACGTCTACTCGAAGAAGAACTTTTTCCGGCGTCAGGATGTGACGAACCCATCGCCCGCTGTTGGGATAACTTCTATCACAGAAGAGATTATTCCACCAGTGCAATCAGTCACACTGGTGGTAAATCTTTTGTTGCAAGAGGCCGGCTGGGTAGGTATCACCGCAGTATCAAATATTCTGCCGTCAAATAGTAGTGCTTAGGCACTACTGTGTTCCGGTTTGAAGAACACTGTACGCTAGTGAAATTACTGGGCAGACGAGATTTAAGAAATAATATCTCGAGATTGGCAACGCGTGAGTGGCATCTACTAATGGTGCTGCAAGCGCACATAGGCTACGGCAACCAAAGAAGAAGAAGAGCGGAGAAGAGCAAGAATCGAACCCATGCCGTGTGGCACTTCAAGCAACCATTGCAGTGATAGTGGATCTCTCTTAAATGTATAAAGTTGCTAGTTCGATTCTCATCATGTTATGTAAATATTTTTTTCGGAAACTATTTAAAAAGGAATTGTAAGTATAATAAACATATAAACACTACATACTCAACGCCCCCATTAGGATATTTCTGTTCTGTGTCGTGAGTCCTTTCTGGACAAGACCCTTTCTGGACTTTCACAATGACAAGGGCAATCACACCTAGACCGGAAAACATGCCTGTATGATCAATACAAAATCTGCTCCGAGTGGAAATCGTACCCGCGATATGTGGCACTTTAGGCAGGGTCGCTACCACTGCGCCACAACGTCGTAAAGCTTTATAAAACTTCAAATAGTTTTGAATAAATAGAATTCGTTTTCTAATTTCAGTTATAAAATAAAATTCAATGTTACTTAAATAAGATACAATAGAAACATTTAAATAAAGCAAAAGTTGTCTAGACAGCTGGAGACATGTTTCAATTTGTTAAAATAAAGGTAAAACTTTCATTATTACATTTACTGCGAACGTCGACGTAACACTAAAAGCAATTTCTTTTATTCTTAGTATTTTTGTTATCTACCAAAAACTTAAGAATTTGCCATCAGATATTGACACACTTTAATTATTTTTTATGCTTTATTTTTAATTACTTTAAGAGCTATCTGCGAAAAATCTCAAATAAAGTTGACAAATAGTGTTGATCAAGTGCATTTCAACGTAAAATCACCTAACTGCGCAAACTGTTTCACTAAAGAAAAAGTGTAAATATTATCTGACATCATAACCTAAAAGTGCAACCCATAATACCTCATAGACTATAGATTAGTCCATTGTCAGTTATACCAACCAAACGGAAGCAAAGTGAACATAGATATACATAATAGATGGTTCATCACAAACATTGACGTTGTATGTCAATGAAAGTGAATGACAGTTACTGTGTTGCTAGAAAAAGAATTTAGAAACCTATAATTTGTCAGGGCTTCAAAAAAGATATATAAAAAAAAAAAAATTCTACTAAATGGATAACAGCTATGAGATCACCAACGCATACAGGATTGGAAAGTTTACCGGCAATAAGTACCGCCCAGTCATAGCTTCCATCACAACTATATGGAAAAAACATACTATACTGAAAAATAAATCAAAACTTCCACAGGGAATATACGTCATGGAAGACAATTCCAAAGAAGTTCTTGCGAAACGAAAGCAACTACAACCGCAACTTGAAGAAGAAAAGAAAAAAGGAAATACAGCTTTTTTAATACACGACAAATTGGTAGTCAAACAAGTAACAGATAAAAATAGAGAAAAAAGAAAACGGGAGGGATCGGTAACACCTATCTCGTCGACACAAAAGAAAATTAGCATAATAAACAATCTACCACATTCACAGTCGAAAATAGCGGATAAAAAAGTAATAAGACCAGGAATA
This sequence comes from Hestina assimilis, assembly GCA_023373885.1. Classification (NCBI taxonomy): domain Eukaryota; kingdom Metazoa; phylum Arthropoda; class Insecta; order Lepidoptera; family Nymphalidae; genus Hestina; species Hestina assimilis. The sequence goes on from CM041744.1 coordinate 15,309,436, forward strand.
CTCAACTATATTGAGAGAAGTAGACCAGCATCAGAATCAGAACCTTCAAAAAACTAATCACCACTGCTACCCGGAACCTAAATACAAACAAAGCAACTTTGAATAAATCAATCTCCTCAAAATGCACCCCAAGCCGGCTGGTCACCATGGGGGAAGAAGACTACTACCCTCCAACAAAATCACATGAGAAAAACATACAGATCATCCCCAAAACAAGATGCCAACCTAATAAATTTTATCTTCATATTGCTACTTTTAACACCCTTTCTTTAAGAACCAGTGAGAGCCTAGCCGAGCTGATTTTAGTACTAACAAACATTAACTGGTCTATAATAGGACTGAGTGAAGTTCGACGCCTAGGCAAAAATATAGAGGACCATGGAGACTTTATATTTTACTTTAAAGGAGATACACCTGGACAATATGGAACAGGATTTTTGGTTAAAAAACGATTAAGTCCTTATATTCATGAATTCATCGGCGTATCCGAGCGTATTGTAATACTTAACATCAAATTGCCCAATGATAACATGTGGTCTATTATGCAGGTTTACTCTCCTACTGAGCAACCCAGCAACACAGACATTGACACTTTCTACGCAACGATAACAAATGCGATAAAAGAACATGCTTCTAATAACTTAATAGTGATGGGAGATTTCAATGCTAGGATAAGAAGCAGAAACGACGGAGAAGATTTCATACTGGGGCCATATTGTTCTGGGAAAAGGACAAGGAATGGCGAAAAGCTCAAACAACTCACATACGAAAACAACTTGAAAATACTGAATAGCCTTTATAAAAACGCGACAACAACAGATGGACATGGGTATCTCCAGATGGACACTATAAGAACGAGATAGATTACATTTTAACCAAAAAAAGCAATAAATTGCAAGACTGCACTGTTATTAACAACCTCAACTTTAACAGCAACCACAGGATGGTCAGAGCTAAACTCTTTGTAGAGACGGCGAAGAAAAATAGACCTTTTAAGATAAAAGAGATTAAAAGACTAGCACTTAAAAATATTGAAGGACTGGAAGACAAGCTGAAAAACTTTACAGAAAATGTAAAATACCTAAATACCCTAAACAAGTATAATAGAAAGAAGTCTTCCAAAAATTAGAATGGGAGAAATATGGAATACCAATTAATGGTGAAAACCTGTCACACTTGAGATTTGCAGACGACTTGGTTATTATCTCGCAATCGAAACAAGAACTACAATCTATGCTAAATGAGTTAGATAGAGAAAGTTTAAAGGTAGAACTAGTTATGAATAAGGAAAAAACCAAAGCCATGACGAATGGGCCTCAAATATCTATTAAAATAAACAATTACGAAATCGATTACGTGGATGAATATGTCTATTTAAGCCAAACGATTTCACCAGTAGATCTCACCTCTAAAGAAATCAGTAGACGTATCGGAAATGCATGGAAACAATACTGGGGTCTAAAAGAGGTCATGAAAAACAAAGAAACGAATATGGCCATTAAAAGAAAACTCTTCGATACTTGCATATTACCAGTACTTACATATGGTTGCCAAACCTGGACACTTAACAAAATCGACATTAGGAAAATTGAAAGTTGTCAAAACGCTATGTAAAGAAACATGATGGGCAAGAGACTATCTGATAAAATAAGAACTACAATTATTAAGAAATTTACAAGAACAAAAGATGTTACGGCAACTATCCGAAAACTTAAATGGAAATGGGCAGGGCATACAATTAGAGGAAGAGAAAAATGTTCAAAAATAATAATGTACTGGTTCACAAGCCACAAGAGACGAAAACGTGGCAGACCACCCAGAAGATGGGTAGATGAGATAACGAATGTAGCAGGTAGCAGATGGATAACAACAGCAAACGATAGAGAGAAATGGAAACAGTTGGAGGAGGCCTTTGTCAAGAAAGGACAACCAGACACTCGTGTGGATTAAATACATCTTTAAAAGCTATGTATATGTGTACATTATGTTATTGTGATGTCTGAATAAAGGCTTTTTTATTTTTATTTATAAGAGCTAGATATTAGATAGATATGATAGCGAATCTGTCTTTAGCCTAGATGATCACAGGTTCGATTTACGCTCGGGGCAGGTGGTTGTATTTCAAATATTTGTTTCGGCCTGGGCGTTTGTCCTTGTGGGTTACCGTGCCTCGGAGAGCACGTAAAGTTGTCGGTCCCAGATGTTATCACATAACATCTGCTAATAATCGTTAACTCTTGGTAGGTAATTTTCTCTTATATAATAAGTTAATAGTTCACCCTTAGAGTTGCAGAGTACGAAGAGGAAGAAAAGAGAAAAGCTAGAAACAATAAACCCAAAATGGCGCCCAAGGTGGGTCTGAAATATTGATTATAAAAAAAGGTCCTTTCATAGTAAACCAGTCTTAAAATGGCGGTCAGAAATATATTTACACGATTTACGTTTTTACCTGATGAATTGAATTTCCTTTCATCGAAACCAATCGTACCTATTTGATTTTATCTCCGAAGTAAGGAAAAGTAACACGCCTAATCGACGTAGCCATCGAAGCCCTCAAACGGAAAAGCATTGTCCATGATGAAATGTGTCCATGGTAACCGGCACGATGGGAAAGCGCCTCGGTTCTTTTTTAAAAGTAGTCAAGAATTTCGTAATATCGCTTTTAATAAAGAATTCTTATTTCGGATGTCGTTTCTGTAATTTTATACCAACGTAATATTGAATACTTTTCTTTAGCTCTCTTATTATCAAATTCATTAAATTAAAATTAAGATTTTTGAAATTTTGAAGTCTTTTTATACCAGTGAATTGCTTTTTAAATGGTATATATACTTGAAACTTTCACAGTTTGTAAAGGCTGTGGTTACTGGTCTGTAAATGATGAGTGAGCAAGGCATTTTTAGTTGCGGTCAGTCTATGCATCAGTTGAAATACCCGACTTCAACTAAGCATCACCGTACTTTGGAGGGCAAGAAAAAGTTGGTGCCGATATTTATCTATTTAATAATAGTCGATAAATTAAGTCCAATACATCTATAAAAACTCTAACAGTCGATTGTATATTAACTTTTCGAGAAGAAGAACATATTATTTTTCTCGGCAATATAGCAAGTATAGGACCCGCATAATGATAAGCAGCTATCGTAGCCTATTAGCGCTTGCAACACCCTTCATTTGTAGTTGTCACTCACGCGTTGCCATATACACGTCTCAGGATCCCATAGTATACATTCGTAAATATTTAGACGATAGAATACGATAGAAATACAGTTACTAGCGAGAAGCTCTTATAATAGCGAAACCCCCTTATTCCGATCATCAGAAATTTCACAAGGAATTTTACCGAAAAATTATACCCTATTTAAAAAAGTAATCAAAATCATTTTGCTCCTCTTATGAAGCAAAATCATTTAATAAATCAGTAACAAAAAGCAAAGTAAGCATTTCTCGAATAAAGATTACTCCACAAAATAGGAGTATTCAGAATTTACTAATATTAATCTAGGTACAACTTCAGACAAGTCAAAGGACTATTGTCCTCTAATGAATACAGCGACCTCTACCGCCTTGGCATTGACACTTTGAAATCCCAGCCTTCTACGAGGCTATTGATATTTTAGAGCCCATTCAATTCTCGTTCTTGAAGGTTTTGGATGACAAAATACCTAAACTTAATCTAAAGCAATTATAAGAACTTCTAAACTATAATTGAGAATGCTATCCTTGAAATATAATGAAAAATTTAGTTGTAAAATTGCTTCGATATAGAATTTGCATCTGAATTGTACTAAAATGGACAAAACCTAGTTTTAAAAAACCGATACTTGTACATAATATTTTTGTCAATATAGCAAACGTAGCGATACTTATTCATAATATTAATATAAAGAACTAATATAAATAGCGAAAAGAGCCTTTTACTAGACTTTATAAAACTAATTACTCTCCCAAAAATCGATGTATAACGGTTTTCATTAGGACCCCACAAAGCTTTCAGAAAGTTTGTGTTGATAAATTAGTCAACAAACTTTTGTGTGACAAATTTCATTATAAAACTATAAATAATTTTAATTTTGGATCTGATTGTAGAATCTCAGTTTCAAGATCTAAGTGCTCCACTTTTTATATTAAACAACAATATCGAATTTAATTTCAAAAATAATTTGATACCATTTGATATTTTTGGAAGCTATACACTTGTACAATGTGGTGTTAATACAATGACGACCGTTGTGGCGTGCTGGTAGTGAGCCTGCTTTGAGCCTCGACAGTCATGGTTTCGATTCCCGCTCGGAGCAGACGTTTGTTATAAATATCTGTTTCGGTCTGGGCTCTCGTCCTTATGGGTCTCCCTACCGTGCCTTGCGTAGCACGTTAAGCTGTTGATCCCGTTTGTTATCATAACATCTGAAAGTAATCGTTATCTCTTGATAGGGAGTTTGATCTTATCCAATATGGTACTGGTTCGCCTTTTCATTTGCGAGAGTCAGATGGCAATAGCTCTATGTAAAAACTAGTAACCTGTCAAATCAGGATAAGAGTATATAAACAAACTCTGGATAAATACCGGGAATAATGCTATGAAGGAGAAGACATTTCTACAATGTAACCATCTTGAATATAAATGTTATTAAGTGCAAATGCCTGTAATTGTGGTAGTGAAGATTTGAGATTGCTTGCAAAATAAACAGAAGTCAGGTGAGGCTGCCGAACTACTTCCTAGAAACTAACGTAATTGCAAATGCATTGTCGGCTGTACTTTGAATTTCATTTGAGAAACTTAAATACTGCTTTCGTGAATATAAACTTTGACATTCACTTAGCGCTGAACATGATGATGTAATTTACGCTGTCAAAGTAGAATAAAGTAAGGTCGATAAGAGAACAGCAGTTAGTAACGTTAAAGATAAGGAAAATGAGAAATAATGGGATGTCGAAAAAAAAAGTTAAAACGAAAAAAAATTTAATATCTAATTTAGATATCAGACTAAAGATATTAATACAATTTTTATGTTACTACCAAAACTAAAAATACAAGAGGACTTGGTGTAAAACATTCTTACAATTGTAATCAAAATCACAGAAAAATCTTCGAATAAGGCTGAAACTTGTGAATCGAACAATTCGACCGATAAAACTGCTCGTAAAGTGACGGCCGAACTTGCTTTGTGCCCCAAACTTAACTGATAGCGACGCCGACCAGGCCATTTATTATTCTTTTTTCAACTCTCTTATAAAAGGCGATTTTTAAACCAATTTTGTGATCGAAAGACCAAAACGGCGGATAATAAATTGAAAATGAATTTTTAAGTAAAACTTTGTATTATGTTTTATAAAAGTTTTGAACTTCATCGAAAATTAAAGAACATAGTGTTAAATATTTAAGCAGTGAAAAAGTTGCAAGGATTTACGACTGCAAAGATAAAAGTGCTCGGAAAGAAGAAAAGCGATCTCTGTCCCAAAGTAAGCGAATAATGAAATCAATAAAAACATTTACTATTTTAGTTTTAAGTTTAAAGAAATAAAACGCTAAAATGAAGTCAAACTAAAATAGTATAAAGTGCTAAATTATACATATTCTATCACAACAGTTGAGGATCCTTCTTTAAGATACTTAGTAATGATCGACGAACAAAAATAGTATCCAATTGTTGAATAGAAAAGAATGCGCAGACACGATTGTGACGATAAAACCCATCGTAAAGTGACTACCAATCTTGCTTTGTGCTCCAAAGTTAGCAGATAGCGACCGATCCATTGATATTCGTTTCCTTTTCAATTCTGAAATCTTGTAAAAAGAAAGATTCTTTATCCAGAGGGGAGATTAAAAATAACAAAAAATGGTTTATTTTAAAAGCTTAAGAGCTAAGTTAAAAGATAACATTACCTGAGCGTAGTGAATGAAATTAATAATACACTCCTTTACTGCTCGATCTTCATCTACTTGTGCCACATATTTTATCATTGAATACATTTCCATATTGAACCATTTTAATAATATAAACCTTGATCTAAAAAGATCAAATTAAAATTAACTTCACCTAGAAACAGCATACCATATATATTGTAAAAGATGTTGTTATTACTTACAACAACATTAAGCAAAATTGAATTTAAATGGTATTCCATTGGAAATCCATTTTTATTCAAGACTATTTTATCGCACGGAACCCTATTTTTTTTTTCTAAAATAAAATAGCCTAAGTTACTTCTTGTAACATTAGCTACCTCCCAGTGAAAGTTCGGTTAAAATCGGCTGAGCTGCTTCAGATATTAGCCGGAACACACAGACAGATCAAAAGAGATGTTTAAAAAGTAAGACAAATTATTTAACTTATTAATCATTTGGAATTACACAGACACTTAAATTTTATTTATTTGTATAGATTAAGGTGGAACAATCAAAATCCTATTCCCTCAAAGTTTTAACCTCCTGTTCAATGTACCATTACTCGAAACTTCCCTAATTACACCGACAAACACTCAAAGACTTTGAGAAACGATAAAAAGTCGGATAATCACGATTATTGGCAAAGTTCTGGCTTTTGTTATATCATAAACGAGGGGTCAAACTACATGCATCAAAGAATTTCCATTGTAAATATAATCCATATAATTATACTGAATACTTCATAACGATTATTATAAATAAGTTAGCAGTGCTCACGGCTCCACTGCCGTTGATATAGTTTTTTGATAACACCACGGAAACCCAATATTTTTTCCTATGTGTTACTCAAACTCAAACTCAAAACATTCTTTATTCAAATAGGCTTTTAAGCGCTTTTGAATCGTCAAATATACAGTCTGTTATGTCCGCCTAAATGAAGCTACCGCCGATTCGGAAGGTAGAAAGGTTAATGTAGGTAGTAAGCTATGTGTGTGGCAAATTTCATCCAAATCCGCGCAGTAGTTTTTGCGTGAAAGCGTAACAAACATCCATCCATTCAAATTTTCACATTTATAACATTAGTGGGATAAATACATAAACACTACACTCTCAACGAACCCCAGTAAGATAGTTATATCCTGTGTCAGAGGTCCGAAAACACACACAAGAATAAACACACCCAGACGGGAACACGTGCCTGTATGTTCAATACAAACATCTGCTTCGAGCGGGAATCGAGCCCGTGACCTGTGGCGCTTAAGGCAGGTACGCTACCCTTGCGCCACATCGTCGTCAGTCAAACTACAAAACTAAAAATATGGTTCAATGTATTCTTCGGTAATAAATAAAAACCCATCAGATGAAAAACGTGTGATAATTTTGAATTTAATTCCCACACCAGATTTCCCTGGACTTCAAATAAAACCATTTGAATCAATAGCATGTCACCCAATCGGCTAATAGTGCCTAAGTTCTACTCGCCGAATAATATAACTTCATACAGGTTCATACTGATTTTATTCATATCAAATCAAATATTTGTATTCAACGTAAAAAGCATTACACTTATTTGTTGAACGTCAGAGTCTACCACCGGTTCCAAAATTACATCTTTACCCGAGAAGAACCGGGGAAACAAGCTGTTGGGTTTTTTTTCAATATATATTTTTATAGGGGTGATTGTTTATGGGGGTTTGTTAGGAGGGTATTGTTTTTTTTTCAATATATATATATTTTTTAATTGCCAAATTTCTATATATTACTCATATATAAACAGAACGCTGAAAAGCCTGGAGATATCGTCTCATTCCCAAGGTATGGTGTCTTTATTTCATTAAAAAAATTAAAAAAAAAAATCATTTATTTCAAGTAATAGTGACTCATTTAGTATTTACTGTACAAATAAGGTATAAATTAAAATGAACAATTTAGGATATTAAAAATTTTAAATAAAATAAATAATTTTAGTGATTCAATATAAATTGGAAAATGAATTAATGCTGGCTTTCATACTGATTCGTCTATTTTGTAACCCTTCTACGTTTGTATGGAGAAGCACGTAATTAGCTTCGTATTGACGACCGTTGTGGGACAGTGATAGCGATTGCTTTAAATGCGGCTGTTATCCTTGTGGTTATACGCGTTTATAAATTTAATACTATCCTAATGGGAGCCATTTAGTCTGTAGCATTATTGTTATTTATTATTGCTTTTTCGACTCCTATTATAAGACTTATTCATTAATGATTTTTAACGGACCCATGAATGACTTCGAATATATAAATAAATGGATAAATAGGATCTAAAATTTGGTGTCGAGCACAGCCGGGAACATGACAATATGAGTCGTAACAGGTCGCAGAAAGCCTGGATTTGGTTGGTAAAAATATTTGCATCGCAAATATAGAAAATCGAAAATTATTCATTGCTACTTAATTATAAATAATAATGTAATTGATCAATTACAAAATAAGCAATAGAGGTTTTAAACTAAGAAAAACAAAATTAACTAAGAGTGGCTTATTATTGAAAAACACAAGAGGAAATTTAAAAAGACACAAGTAGAAATGTATGGGAAATTTTAAAAGCTAAGTTTTGTGGCCAACGATTTGGCAAAGTGACCTGACAGAATGTGCTAATGGACTTTATATAGAGAACTCATGAATTATTCAAATTTGTACTTGCCATTAGTAGACATTTCATGTTTAACGTATTGTAGAAATAATATGAGAAAAAATATACATATATATATATATATATATATATATATAATATGATGAAAAATGAAATCAGCTTTCAACGAGCTATTCTGGTATTTATGTATGTCTTGAATCTTGTAAACGTCTCCAACATTTTTTATGAATGATTTAGTATGCGAGGTTTTTCGGAGGCGATAAATCGATCTAACTAGAATTCAGTTTTACAAAATATTGTATTCGTGTTTTTCCGATTTCATTCCAGATGTCTCCAGTCCGATAATTTTTGCCCTTTTTTCAAGTTCATTCTTTTGGGAGAAAAACTATTATTAGGAGTTCTTTATCAACGTATCTAATTCCTATTTAAGTATATTTTTCAATATACCAAAAAAAACTGAGCAAAGCTGGGTCATCCAGATACTTTTTCTTAAGTTTTAGAAAAAAAAATTAGTTCTCAAATAAAGAACGTTAACGAAAGAGCATTTTGTAGTAGTCTCTTCTATAAGCTCATACTGCTTATGTTTGTTTAGAACCTATAATTATAAAATGCTTTTTCAAGACATTATCAATATTCCTATTGCCCCTCTAAATAAGCTCGCAACTTGTGCTAGGACTGGGTACGACAATAGCCCAAGGGGTGAGGATCTAACCTGCGACTCTCCCGCTAGCGGAGCGAAGTCGTCCTTTCTACTGCTGAGCTATTGAGCTTATAATTAGTAAAACCCTGTTATTAATTACCACACGTTGTAATGTTACTAAATAATAAAAATATTAGCTATGACCGTAAATATTAATGAAAACTAAACTCCACAGAGACAACTGTTAACTCTTCCATCGATATAAAGCCCACAATTGCTAATGTTCGCTTTGATCGCGGCTCTGCCACTGCGCGAAATGAGATCGACCAATCCACTAATGGTCCCAAAGAGGCTTTGACAAGGCTCACAGAGAAGCCGCAGTTAGAAACCTCTGATTTGCGTGATCTGTACAGTAATCTACATTCCATTTCTAATAAGCCTATATAGTTTTTTTTTAAAGAATATTAGGAATGCTTTTCAAATAAGCTCGAAGCCGGCGCTAGCAGTGAGTACGACAATAGCCCAAGAGAGTCAAGATCGAACCCGCGATTCTCGCGACCTCTACCGTTGAGATATTGAGCTTATTTTTATGATTCATTAAAATTGCACGAAGGAGATCTTCACGTTGTGTTTTGTTTTTGTTCTTCGCTTAGCTGTAGGGTTAAACAATATATTCTGATAATAATCCCTTTCCTTTCATGACGGTTGGCAAACAAGCATACGGTTCGCCTGGTGGTAAACAGTAACCGCAACCTATGAACGCTTGCGATACTTGTAGTCTCACATGCGTGTTGCCAACCCAATGGATAACCGAGTGAGAAAGAAGAAAACAATTTATCAGTATTTTCGATTTTCTATGAGAGGGTAGTACGACTACTTCCCCGGTCGAGCCAGCCCATTCGTGCAGAGAGAAGCATGGCTCTAATACTATATAATTAGCAGTCAAGTGCGTTGTGGACCACGCACAGTTGAAACTAAAGGGTTCCGCAGCTTGGTTATGAAGAATCTTAAGGGCTTTAAAAATAATAACGAATTAAAATCGACTGCAAAATTAAGTTGGTAATTTCATAGAAATTATTAAAAGTTATATGAAAAACAAAGTTATGGGAAAAACTTATATATCTCTTAAATTTGTAGACCTATCTTCTTCAAACCAAATGTGGTTGAAATTTTATTTTATGTCCTATAAGCTCAAATTTTTCCAGAATTTTTTAAATCCCATAGCTCAAAAGTTAGAGGGGGGACACAATTTTTATGACTTTAGGAGCTAATATCTCAACAACTGACTGTCTTAATAAAAAAAGTCAAAATCAAACCTTCTTATCATTTTGAAAGACCTATCCAAAGATATCTCACACGTTGTCATACGTTGAATTTTTTTTTTTTAACTTTCAGTTACATGTATGGACTGCTACCCTTAATTATTATATATTTTAAGATTTCATTACAGAATAGTTGTGCGGTTCATAGAATACACCTATGTAGTAAATTTCGTATAGATAGAGCCAATGGTCTCCGAGTAAATTGACTGTGACATACGGACGGACGGACGGACGGACAGACGGACCGACGGACCGACGGACCGACGGACCGACGGACCGACGGACGGACGGACAGACGGATATGACAAAACTATAAGGGTTCCATTTTTGCCATTTGGCTACGGAACCCTATTACTGTTACTGGTAAGGTACTGTTTAAGTTATATTGACATGACACATATTACACAGGCCTTAGGGACTGCTGGAATGTTTTTTTAACCATCCCGTGCTGTTACTTCAACATCCTTCTTACTGTATACCATATTTCTGAGTAAGTAAAACTAATTTTTTTCCTCCACAAACAGCAGGGTTACTGGGTTTTGCTTTATTGTATTATATTTGTTATATTATTAGTTATAACTAATTAAAATTACTCTACACATAGGTATTTCTTTTTATAAGCTTTTTTATTGTTGGAGACTAATGGTACTATATACCTTTGCCGATTTATTTTCACAATTAAACTTCAGCCAGTATACTCAAATGCGATATTTTTTTTTTGCCAAAATGAATAAGAATGTAATCACTTATTTGTCAAAGTACGAATCAAAGAATCATTTTTACTTCACAAGTAAAACAACAATACTTAACAATATTAACAGAGAAAATTTGCTTAGGTTAAACTAACCTCATCGAGAAAATAAAGAATAGAATGGGTATTTTAAAAGAGTTACATAAAAACAAGAATATTTAAATATGTCAAAGGTTTAAGTTATTTTAAGTCCACTTTCTCGAGAGCTGTGTTAAATTTAAAATACCTTGAAAGCAGATCGTGTAAAATAAAAGAGAATTTTATAGTTTCAAAGCCTTTGAGTCGGTCCTAACACCTTGTTTGAGCTTGAGTAATGTAGCATAGACTAATTATGTTTCTACATAAACCTGGGAAGTAGAACAATGAGTAAATAAGAAATGAGACTTTCATTTTGCAAAAGTAATTATTAATACCAGTCTTATTATGATCACGATATTTTTTTAGCCTACCTGATGGTAAACGGTTGCCATTCCTTATGAGAGCTTACAAAACCATTTGTAGGTGTCACTCACGCGTTGCCGACCTCGAGACCTCAATGCCCTTCAAACCGAAACACAGAAATGGCGACGACGCTACTGCTTTGCGGTAGAATATTTGACACTGCGATGGTACCTACCTAGCCGGCCTCTTGCAAAAAAAGACCTACCACCAGTTGATCATCGTACAAAAACGCTGAAGATGTAAGAATATCTTCTGCAGAATATCTTAATTTTATCAAAAAATTCTCAAATAAGGTCTGACTACAAAGGTTTCGCCAGATACTCGTAAATTACTCAGAAAAAAGAACACCAATATTAAGGAACCTCCCATTATTGTAGTTAATTGATAAATGATATTTTAATTTTTAAATGCCATGATTTTATTTAAAAATTATATAGTTAATTTACGTTCAATAGTCAAATATTCTAAACGCATTTATGACGAATAATTGAATCCTAAAATTTCAAATATAACTAATTATTTAATATCACAAGAGTTCATTATAAAATTGAACATACTGACGGATAATTAAAGCAAATTAGCAACGCGAACAACGTTAAACATGAGTCGGTTATCATTCTATAATTTCTGGTACATAGGGAATATCGTTAAATGAATTTTGATTAAATTTTCAACAAGTAATAAGGCTGTATTGTATGTAGAGTTTTTTTTTAAACAAATTTAATTACTAATGTTACACTCAAGGGTTTAATTAAGACAGGAATCTTCTTCATCCTAGCATTATTCCCGGTATTTTATGTACCCAGGGTCTGCTTATTACTCTTATCCGGATTTGACAGGTTACTAGTTTTTATACGGAGCGATTGCCATCTGACCCCCGCAACCCTAAGGGCGAACCAGTAACTCATTGGATAAGAGCAATTTACTTATCAAGAGTTAACGATTATTATCAGATGTTATTGATAATAACCGGGACTGACAGCTTAACGTGCTCTCCGAGGCACGGTGGGGAGACCCACACGGACAAACGCCCAGACCAAGACAGAAATTTTAACAAACATCTGCCCGAGCGGGAATCGAACCCGCAACCGTCGAGACTAAAGGCAGACTCGCTACCCACAACGCCACAACAGTGTCAATAATTAAGACAGGAATATCCTTTCTTTTTTTCGGTGAAAAATGCCTTTACTCATACCCTACGCGTAGTGTATTCGTCAAGTACACTGGGCATTGGGTAGTGTGGGACTCGGCCGCCTGTTAATCAAGCGTATTGCCGCTTGATTAAAACTCAGCCCCCTAAAACTCAGAGGAACCTTCATCGTCATGGTGGGACGTCATGGGGTCGAAGATAGTCATGTCCTGTGCCAATTGCTCGGAAACATATTATATTATTAGAATTATTAACTAGTCACAGAAATAGCCAACCTTTTTAAATTATAATAAAATATTTTAATTCAAAGAGTAAGACGACTGTGAAATTAAAAACGCAACAAATCCCATTAATCGGATTAAAATCGTTAAAAATACGATGTTTGTCAGCGCTCATTAAACTCCGTATCCGGAGAAGTAGAACTGTTATTAAGGATTAAAATTTAATAATCACATCAAAGAGAAAATGCCGACTCGCTAATTGCGAGGATGATTCGCGGGAACTACGTTTCGGCGATTTCCTTCTGTTAATGTTTTAAACGATACCAGTGCCATACTTGATAACCCAGGGATTCTAAAATGTAAATGAAGAAAATTAATATAAATTCATATTACAACCTTATTTTTTTATTATTATTTAAAAAGGGGTAAGCTCTTGATCTCCATCGAGCGCGAACGCATAGATAAGGTCTACGGTGGACTCATAAGAAGCTTGTGTAGTCGCACTTTGAAGAGGTTCAGGTTGTATGTTTTCGGGAATACAGACGCCGGAAGAGCATTCCACTCCCTGACCGTGCACATTATGAGAGATGATTGCAAGGCGAACAATGCGAATGTTGGTTATATAGACCAGATGTGGTACCCTGCAGTGCGCCTGGTATCCCGGTAATATAATAGAGATGGCGGGGTGAGATTATGGAGCTCATCAGCACACAAAGTAGAGTTTATTAAACACCGACAGACAATACGATATGACGACGTTGTGGCGCAGCGGTAGCGAACCTGCCTTAAACGCCACAGGTCGCGGGTTCGATTCCCGCTCGGAACATAATATGTTTGTATTGACCATGCAAGCATATTTTCCGGTCTGGGTGTGTTTGTCCATGTCATTGTGTATGTTTCCGGACCCCCGACACAGGATATCAATATCCTAATGAGGGCCGTTGAGTGTGTAGTGTTTATTTATTTATTATTAATATTATGTAGCAATAGACGTGGGAATCATAATTTTTTCCACTGGGCTGATAAATATCTAGGCTTAATGGAAAGTGGTTGCCGTAGCCCGTCGAAGTTATGTGGTTAAAGAATTTATTTTCTCAAAGAATTGTTTACAAAATTCACTTACAGAGAAAACAATATTTGTACAAATATAATTCAGTTTAACCGATTGACAGTCAGATGCTTATCAACAACACATTTTTTTTTTTTCTTTAGAATACCCACACAAATTTTATAACTCTTCGGTACTAAGATAACGAAGTCATTGCCACAGTGTAGTTATTATCAGTATGACAATATTATTTATAAAATATTTTTTTTTTTTTTAAATATTTTTTTATTTTATTTTAGTAGGTTTATATCATGTAGTATAGGTTTTTTTAATTTGTTTAAGTTATTAGGTTAGTAAGAGAACAAGAAGATGCCGATTTACTCTTGATTTGGAAGCACCCACACTTTATGTGGAGAGGTAGGCTTTGCGATGAGTATCAGGAACGAGGGAGCAAATCGTATTGTGTTTTACGTACGTCATCTAAAAAGGTGACGCGTGAATCAAATGAAATAGTTCCTCAACAGAGTCTCTGAAATATATATTGAAGCTTCATTAATTCTTTTTTTTTTTTTTTTTTTTTTTTTTTTTTTTTTTTTTTTTTTTTTTTTTTTATGTTAGAAGTTGGCAAACAAGCATACGGCCCACCTGATGGTAAGTGGCTGCCGCAGCCTATGAGCGCTTGCAGCACCATTAGTAGGTGCCACTCGCGCGTTGCCAACCTCGAGATATTAGTTCTTAAATCTCGTTCGCCCAGTAATTTCACTAGCGTACAATGCCCTTCAAACCTGAACACAATAGTGCCTAAGCACTACTATTTGGCGGCAGAATATTGGACACTGCGGTGGTACCTACCTAGCCGGCCTCTTGCAACAAAAGACCTACCACCAGTGTGACTGATTGCACTGGTGGAATAATCTCTGCTGTGACAGAGGTTATCCCAACAGCGGGCGATGGGGTCGTCACATCCCGACGCCTTTAACGCATTCTAAGCTACGTTATATAATCCGATAAGTATAACCAAACATATAAGGCCTGAGTTACATTGTTCAGCATCAACCAGCATTTAGCTGGATGGTTTTGTTTTTATTATCTTGTTTAAGCATCTGTAAGCACGCGTAAGCATGCTTCAGCGTCCGTAAGCATGCATACGCATCCTTCAGCACACTTTGACGGCTGTTTAGTTCTGCAACATGTTGCATTTAGTGTTGCACGTATCAGCATTTAAAACAAAAAAATGGGAAATCGGAATTGATGCTGAAATGAGAATTGGTGCCTACGCATCTGACTACAAAATAGCTATTTTCTATGATAATGCTGATCGATGCTCATATATGTATGTATATACTCGTATTTCAGGGCTAAACAGTATCTGTAATACAATATGAAATGAGGATTGATTCACGGGAAAAAGGCTCTTTGTTATATTAATAAAAATACACCAGTCTGAAACCTTAATATATGTATATTCTTTTATTTAATTCTTTTTAATAGCAAAGTCTACGCTTAAATCGCATTTGCTATATATCGTATATTTCGGGAGATTAAGTACTTTATATTCAAGACGTGCAGTCCGGGAATTATGTTATCGTTTGCGGAATTAAAGCAATCTTTGCTGAAGAAGATTTCTTAAACTTACGGCAATATTATAGAGAAAACTCTTGAATATATAGCAGCTCATGCTTCTATATTTCTACTTAATTTTTACCAACTTGAACAATTTAGTTATTTTTTTACGTGTTTATATATTTTTAATTTATCTTCACACTAACATATTCGAATAGTAGCGAAATCTACACGTTACACACAAATTTCACTAAAGACAAATTCGACAAAATCCTGCATCGCTCTATCGAATTTTTCAACACAGATTAACATAATTATTATTATATACAATATATCAACGGAAGCCGTTGGACCGCTTCTTACCAGGCAATACCAACCGTTTTGTTGGAAGAACCTCCTTTTGTATTGGAGGGACTTCATACTTCTTTTATAATAACGTACTAGAAATGTTGTCACCGCCTTGATGCTAGATTTCTCCTACCCATACATTTCTACTACACACGCACGCACGACGATATCGTAAGTTTCTCATTACATTGTAACCTGCTCTTGTACCGCTCCGGATATTGAATAGCTTATACAGCAATGGTAAGGAAAGTGAAACGATACTAATGCATAACCGCATCGCTCGTGGCTCATAAGTCACAATTGCATTGGATCTTCTGCTGACCTCTCATCCGGACAACTATTTGGTTTCCGTCGATCCTCCTCTAGGCTCGTCGGACCACTGCCTTGTTCGGAGTACAGTGCCGGTCTCGCGCCCAGCACGGCCCCGCTTCGTGGGCTACCGGCGCGTTTGGCACTACAGGTCGGCGGACTGGGATGGGATGCGTTCTTTCTTTGCGTCCTACCCATGGGGACAGGTTTGCTTCTCGCCGGATGATCCGGACGTCGTGGCCAACTCTGTCGCCGATGTGGTACTCCAGGGCATGGAACTCTTTGTTCCAGCTTCTGCAGTGCCCATCGGAGGCAAGTCACAGCCTTGGTTTGGTCACTCCTGTAAAACGGCGCTTCGCCGAAAACAGGAATGCTACCAAGCCTGGGCTAAGGCGTCGACGTCTCGTGATGTAAATACCAGCGCACTTAGAAAGGAGTACAACTCTGCCTCCAGGTCCTTCAAAAGAGTTATTGCCAAAGCAAAGTCGGAGCATATCGGCAGAATTGGCGAGAGACTAGTGCGTCTTCCTTCGGGTACACGTGCATTCTGGTCCCTCGCCAAGTCTGTCTTAAGGAATTTCTGTAAGCCATCATTTCCACCTCTGCATAGGGACGATGATTCGGTGGCCCATGCCGCGAAAGAGAAAGCTGATCTTCTGTGCTCTCTCTTCGCGTCCAACTCGACTGTGGATGACCAAGGAAAGTCACCACCGGCAATCCAGCGGTGTGATACCACGATGCCGGAGGTTAAATTTCGGCAAAGTGTAGTTCGCAGAGCACTTCTTTCCTTGGACATTCATAAGTCGAGTGGGCCTGATGAAATCCCCCCGATCGTGTTGCGGACATGTGCCCCTGAGTTGGCGCCGGTTTTAACGCGTCTTTTCCGGTACTCCTACTCATCAGGCGTCGTCCCGAACTCATGGAAGACGGCTGTAGTGCACCCGATCCCTAAAAAAGGCAAACGCTCGGATCCGTCCAATTATAGGCCAATTGCCATTACCTCCTTGTTCTCAAAGATAATGGAGTCCATTATCAACTGCCAGCTCCTGCGGTATCTAGAGGAGCACCAGCTGATTAGCGACCGCCAGTACGGTTTTCGTCGTGGTCGTTCAGCTGGTGATCTTCTAGTTTACCTGACACATAGATGGGCGGAAGCAGTAGAGTCCAAGGGGGAGGCATTAGCGGCCAGTCTGGACATAGCGAAGGCCTTCGATCGGGTATGGCACAAGGCGCTTCTTTCGAAGCTTCCTTCCTATGGGCTTCCTGAGAAATTATGCGAGTGGGTCACCAGCTTTTGGCAGATCGGAGCATCAAGGTCGTTGTCGACGGTGCATGCTCTGACTTAAAACCCATTAATGCTGGTGTCCCGCAAGGCTGCGTACTGTCCCCTACTTTGTTTCTTCTGCATATCAATGACATGTTGGATATTTCCAACATTCATTGCTATGCGGACGACAGCACTGTAGACGCTTTATACACCGGCCGCGCTAATATTTCTCGGGAAAACGTCATTGAGTGCCGGAACAAACTTGTGTCTGAAGTCGAGACTACATTGACCAAAGTCTCGGACTGGGGCCGACTAAATTTAGTCCAATTCAACCCCAAGAAGACACAAGTTTGCGCGTTAACCGCTAAAAATCACCATTTGTCGTATCTCCTCGTTTTGAGAGCACTCCTGGCTGCCACAGCTAGTATCGGAATACTTGGTGTCGACATTTCGAGCGTCGTTCAGTTCCGCGATCAATTGGAAGGAAGGGTCAAATTGGCCTCTAAAAAGCTTGGTGTGCTCAGCAAGGCGGGGCACTACTTCACGTCGGCTCATCGCCTGAAGCTCTACAAGGCGCAAATTCGACCGCACGTGGAGTACTGCTCTCACCTCTGGGCTGGAGCTCCCCAGTACCAGCTACTTCCAATTGACCGCATCCAACGTAGAGCGGCTCGAATTGTCGACGATCAAGCCCTTTCCGATCGGCTTGATCCTTTGGCATTGCGTAGAGATGTCGGATCACTCTGCATCTTCTATCACATATATCACGGGGAATGTTCTGAGGAATTGTTTGGATTGATCCCGCCGGCTGAATTTCACCATCGGACATCGCGACAAAATTCTCAATTCCATCCCTACCACCTCGATGTCTGGAAGTCCACAACAGCGCGATTTAGAAGACATTTTCTTCCTCGCACAACCACTCTGTGGAATCAACTTCCGCCGGCGGTCTTCCCGAACCGATACGACTTGGGAACCTTCAAGAGAAGAGCGTATTCTTTCCTTAAAGGTCGGCAACGCGCCTGCATGCCTTCTGGTGTTGCAGATGTTCATGGGCGGCGGTGATTGCTTAACATCAGGTAAGCCTCCTGCCCGTTTGCCCCTCTTACATAAAAAAAAAAAAAAAAAAGAATACCTTATTAGACTTCTATGTGCATGTAAGGAATCAGTTACGGTTATTAGTTATGTTATCTTCGTCAACTTTTCAAGATCCTTGGCTTTGTACTATTTTCATGTACAGTAATGCCTCGAAAATGTTAACTAAGGTGAACTCTTCTTAAGAATACGACAGTATATTCCTTACTTGCCTGTGTTGCTCACACTTACTAAACAAGGGTCCCTGGACTCATTGTGTCGCCACTCTTAGCCATCATCGAAGCGACACAGTTCAAATATTTACTGCAACTAAAAGCATTTCTATTTACTAATACTCATATTTAAGTAACTGTTTATATACAGTGGAACACATATACGAAAATCCGTGCCACCAAAATGAGAAAAAGGCAACTTGTACGTTAGATTTTAAGTCATAAATTATTAAGTTAGCTTAAGTTATTTTGAGGATAAATGCTTGTTAAGCATATATCTGACTATTACTTATAATTAGTAATTATAAGAAAGAACTTAAATTAGTTTAAATGGATGACTAATATGTGGTATTTTTAGATTTCGTTTGCAATTTTGAATTCCATTTGACAATAGGATTAGGGAGCCCGGAATAATGCTGACGTATCTTTTCATTTCTGAATCAAACCGTCTCATTAGATACTGACAAATAGGGAATAATTATGATGCCATTATTTCCACAAACAGCAATAATGATTTTTATTATTGCGATAATATTTAATAACTCAATTATATTCAGGTTCCGATATTATGACTTCTGGTATTGTAGTTATATGAATATCGCTGAAGTAGAGAAAGTTGTAGAAGAAAAGGTTAAAAACTATCACTTATACAAAAATAATATTTTTTTTTTTATAAAGTATACTAGCAATGCTTTTTTTTTTTAAATAGCATTACTAATATTCCTATTGCCCTCCAAATAAGCTCGAAGCTTGCGCTAGGAGTGGGTACGACAATAGCCCAAGGGGGTCAGGATCGAACCTGCGACTCTCGCGTTAACGGAGCGAAGTCGGCCCTTCTACCGTTGAGCTATTGAGGATATTATCTCAAGGGATTCAATTTTATCTATCATTAAGCATCTATACGCAAACCAGCATATTTAGGGGGCCAATGGAATCCTATTAATAAGCTTCCGCTGTCCATCCGTATATTCCTCCCTCTGCCAGCGGGGTCTACCTAATGAACCCTAATATGAAGAGAGTTGGGATTTTCATAGATTTCTATCGCTGCCATAATAACAAATAATCAAATTCAACTTAATTTCAAAATTAAGGATCCTTTAATTTAAAATACTAAAAATGTCCAAATTATTTAATAGATAATTTTCACTTGATGTAATCTTTAAGTTCCATACATCAATCAAAATTAATTATACAGTTACTAAGTAGCCTATTATATCGTACAATATCTTCCAAGACAAGTTTGGTCGCGATGTTTTCCTTTACCGAAAAGCACGAGATGAATATAAACCACATATGTAAATTTAAATCGACGACCTTCAGATCTAAAGCAATATTCCTAAGACCAATCCTTACTATCCTTATCCTATCCTTCCTAATATTATAAATGGGAAAGTAACTCTGTCTCTGTCTGTCGCGCTTTCACACCACAACTACTACCCTACTAAATTTAGTACATAGGTAGTGTAGAGCCTGGAAAAGGACATAGGCTACTTTTTAATGCGAAAAAAATATTGTAAGGGGTAGAAATGGGGAGTTGAAAAGTTGTATGGTAGTATCGTCAATTTTAGAGCTAGAAGCTTGAAACTTATTTTTAAGCTGTGGATTCGATATAAATAAATGTGACATTCACAGTTTTTAAAAGTTTAAATAACAATAGGGAATGAAAGCAAAACGCGTAAAGTCGCGGGCAGAAACCAGTTTAATAAAATAAAAGTATAAATAAATAAAATTAACAAGTCAATTAAAATAAAATGATTGATTGATAAATTTGAGCTCTATAACAAAACCAAACAATAGTTTAAAACTTTTAACAATAAAACCGTAATCCAAACAAAGTCCTCCCCCTCTCAGTCCAATTCCACAGAACCCGAGGATTGATGGTGGACTTATTTATTTAGAATTCCTTTTGTCGGAACACCTGAGGATAATTAATTCAACTCCAGACATTTATTGATAGCGGGTGGCGAGCTAACAGGGTGTTAACACGGAGGATTTTATACAGGTATGTAGATATGGGATCATCCTATATATAATATGTATATATTGTATGAAAATCTTCACAAATAATATAAAAGTGAAGAGTTTGTTTGTTTGGTTGAACGTGGTTATCGCTAGAGCTACTGAACGGATTTGAAAAAATATTTTGCATTTGATAGCACATTTCTTGAGAAAGGATAACAAAATCACGACTAGTATCCCGTTAGGATAAGAGTAATAAGAAGACCCTGGGTAAATACCGGGAATAATGCTAGGAAGAAGAAATATTTTTCTCAGAGGAGAAAAAATTAAGAAACAACTCGAAACATAGCGAAAGATTTTATGTGCCCTCCAGATGTCCTCTCTCACAACAGAGATTATTCCACCAGTGCAATCAGTCACACTGGTGGTAGGTCTTTTGTTGCAAGAGGCCGGCTAGGTAGGTACCACCGCAGTGTCCAATATTCTGCGCCAAATAGTAGTGCTTAGGCACTACTGTGTTCCGGTTTGAAGGGCATTGTACGCTAGTGAAATTACTGGGCGAACGAGATTTAAGAACTAATATCTCGAGGTTGGCAACGCGTGAGTGGCACCTACAAATGGTGCTGCAAGCGCTCATAGGCTGCGGCAGCCACTTACCATCAGGTGGGCCGTATGCTTGTTTGCCAACTTCTAACATTAAAAAAAATGTATTTCTTACTAATACATAAAATAATGTTCTATTTTTTTATTTATAATTCAATACTAATTTCATTTACAAATAATTAAAATTATACAAATCATGTCCACGGGGTCGATGGCAAGAATAATAACTGCATTTCCCCGCTGAATCGCAATCCCGATTCTTTGGGCGAAAAATTAACCAGACAAAAAATAAAATACAGAAAGTATTTACTTCTAGATACTATAATGGACATATTAGTTGTAAGTATAGAATAGTCAATATCCGAAAAAGGCTCAAATAGCAGGCTTAACCACCCAGGTAACGACCAATGTTTGCACGATCCTAACCTATACAAATATTTGTCGTAAGCCGACCCGCATTTCTGACATGGAAGACGATTACTTTGATCGCTGGCTGCTATAAATAATGTTTTTTTACTAAAGACCTGATCGTATTTCTATTCCATTAAAACCTAACTTGTCAAGTTATAAATCATCTTTGTTATTAAACTAGCAATGACTATGACTTTGCTCGTGATACTGTAGTTGTTAAACCGGACCGTTTAGCTATTTGAAGACATAATATCAAAACGATATTTCCAGTGTTTCAAGTGAAAAAGTGTCCAGTGTTTAAATCTAGGTAATACATGATTTGTTCACCTGATTGAAACACAAATCTTAACATACAATTTTTTACATTTATAACATATTTAGAAGTAGGATGAGTGATAATAAGTGTTACTTCATTAAGTATAATATAAATGCATTAAAACTATGCTTGTAATCTTGAATGATAAATTTTTCATTTTTTACTTTCAAAATATTTTTGTCTCTGTACAAAATAAATTGTACAAAAGATTTCACTTTATTTCTTTTCCTACAACAAATTGTGCTAATTTACTGTAAAGTATTAGTAAGTAGTAGAAATTAACAAACTAATTATGTTATCTTACGTTTAAGATGATTTTGTATTTTGGGTAATTTATAGAGCGACATAAGTTACTAACTTATAGTGAAAGCTCAGCTCTTTAAAAAAAAAAAAAAATTGTGCGGCCGGTCACGAACGAAGTTCCTTAAGTTTTTTCTTCAACTCCGAATGTAATTCACTCATACTGGTGTGCTCAGTTGCTTGTAGTAGGCTCGATACTGTGTGTGCGTTACGTGACGATTTCTATTAAATCGCTCTAACCGTAAGCCGCGTTAAAGAATTTCCTTCCACAAATATATTTTTTCAATTTAATAAACGTATGCCTGCTTTCATCTACAACACGTAATCGTTGCCGTCTCTATTAAATGTTAACACGTAACATTCTTGGTACGTTTATCGGATACCGTACGAGTGGTTGTTCATTTCGAGCCCTTTATTGCTCGTTGGAACTATGTGAAACATTGTATCGACTTCATTTGTGAATAACTTAATTTAATTAGAATTAATTACATCGTAACCGCGTTGTTTGTATGTACTTTGATCTTATTCACTATGTAGTTATTAGTTATGCCCGCGGCTTCGCTCGCGTGGTCTACATAGTGATTGTTTAGTTCTTTTCTTTTCATGACGGTTGGCAAAGCATACGATGCGCCTGATGGAAATCACCACAATAGATGAGCGCTTGTGATACTTGAAGTATCACATGCGCGTTGCCAACCCAAGAAACAAGACGGAAGAGATGAGAAGGGAAAAGAAAACAAATAGAAGTGTGAGTGATTGGGCCTCCAGTGCTCTCACTCATCGCACGAAATGCAACAGTTCCTACTGAGACTGTTATTTTATGTCGATTTTCTGTGAGAGGGTAGTACTTCCCCGGTTGAACTGAACAATTTGTGCTGGGAGAAACATGTTTCGTATCGTATCGTGACGTTATAAAGCCTATAGCCTCAAGAAATGTACTATGAAATGCAAACATAATTTTTCAAGTCCAACCATTATTTCTAGAGAGTAGCACTTTCAACCAACCAAACAAACAAACGAAATCTTCAGATTTTTAATTTAATAAAAATAGTCGTAATGAAAAATAAATAAATTACAACCTACCCTCTAATATCAGTAACAATTGCCAAACCGTTCCGAACTATAAACGCTATCCAAACATTTACAACAGATGGCGCTCACCTCTGAAATTGTAAACAAGATGACCCCGCACTATTGATTGACACGAACCCGGCTCTATCGGCTAGAATCATCCAAACTATTTGTCAACAAAGCGTTTTGATCGCGTGCCTGGGTATTGTACCTACTATCGACGAAACTATGTTTATACGAACACAATTATACAATACCTTTACTCACCAACGATTTTACAATAATTTGGTAATAATTGGAGTATTTGACGGGATATTCGATATAGCTTCTGCCAGCGGCTTTGCCCGCGTGAATAACAATTTTAATACTTATTTTAAAACAAAAGTAGTTAGTTACGAACGATAGTACTTAATGATTAATTCAAATTTGGACGCAAATAAGCAATACCATGTCAGCCCACAAAATTGAAAAAACTGAGTTATATATGAAGAAGTCATGGTAAGTGGCTGAAGAACATTTTTCTTAAATATTTGTAGGGTTTTAAGCTTTAAAATTTCTAAAAAGCCGTTTTTAATCATGCAATTTATGTATTATGTTAAACGTTCCAGTTTATATTATATACGAAATACGCACTTTGTATACGTATTTTTTATGAAAATAAGTAAAATAACTTACATAAATCTGAAATTGCTAAAAACTTGACCAATGCATAAAAAAAATCATATAAAGGAAGTTGTTTAAAATTTTCAAACGCGTTTTTCTCGAAATGACATTCGTTTGGGTTGACATGGTATTGCTTATTTGCGTCAATTTAAGACTTACATCGTTTCCTCGTAAATGTCATTATTAGAACTAGATCATAGTAGAATCACCCGCATTCAAATAAGAAACTCAATCATCAAAATCGGTTCACCCAGTCGAAAGTTATGAGGTAACAAACATAAAAAAATAAAGTGTAATTGAGAACCTCCTCATTTTTTGAAGTCAGTTAAAAAGCGAGATGTTTGCCACTATTGTGGTAAAAATATATCGTCCAAAAACCCATAGATAAGATAGCACGTTTTATAAGCCCATGCTATCGTCATTAAATTAAAAGCCTCGCTTAATCATATAACTGTATCGGAGTTAATATCTTACGTAGTTACGTTGATCATAAAATTCGATGTGTAGACAATCGTGACACACTTTCATTAATCACTTTTTAACACCATTCGTTATATATGATAGATATACGCTTCTTACGAAAACTAACACACACACTCACACAACTACAACAAGACAAATAAGATAATTCTGTAATGTGTGGCAATTGACATAAGGTTTTGAAATTTTTGAAAACGTATTTGATTTTCGAAATGGAATCGACATGGAGCGATTGCCGCTGGTCTGTCTTGTCCCCGTTTCGATATTCGCCGCGAAAACTAGCTATTCCGGTTTTTTCTACACTAGCACGTTATTTGCTGCGTTATCAAAAACGCTAGTCTTCGAAAGAAATATAAATCATGCCAGTTGTAGTCATAAGCGTTCAAATTTTAAAGCCCGGCTAGGTAGGTACCACCGCAGTGTCCAATATTCTGTTGCCAAATAGTAGTGCTTAGGCACTACTGTGTTCCGGTTCGAAGGGCATTATACGCTAGTGAAATTACTGGGCGAACGAGATTTAAGAACTAATATCTCCAGGTTGGCAACGCGTGACTGGCACCTACTAATGGTGCTGCAAGCGCTCATAGGCTACGGCAACCACTCCACTATCAGGTGGGCCGTATGCTTGTTTGCCAACTTCTAACATAAAAAAATGATGATTTTGTAGTGGTAGAGCCTTACAGAATAGTAAGAATGGGCCGGCCCAAAAAGGGAAACAGTATCCTTATGTTGCATTTCGTTAGATGGGTCAGAACATTGGAGGCCCAAATTCCTACCTTCTCTTCCCTTATTTCCGTTCTCTGTCCGCTCTTCTATCACGAAAATGAGGCAATATGTCGGCAACCCTATTATAACCCTATACTTAGTGCAATGAAGACATTGTGGCGTAGCGGTAGAGAACCTGCCTTAAGCGCCATATAGGCATGTGTCTGGGTGAGTTTGTGCTTGTCATTGTGTGTGTTTCCAGACACCCAACACAGACGGACCTAACCTACCCTATGTTAAGTGTGTAGCGTTTATTTTTTAGCGTCTAAACTCTAAAGCAACGATTATAATCCACATTTTCGGTATAATTATTTTTTTGAGGTCTTTGTACATAACGTATGAGCTACCGTTACGCCCTTTTGTTGAATTGTTATTGCAGCCTGCAAAACTTTGCTACAATAATACTGACTATCCGAAGTAGGTTAAGTTTGTTTTGTAAACTTTAACTTTCCAAGAGATTGTTGAAATAGTTTCGTGGAATTGTAAGTTTAAAATTCTAAAGTCATATACTAAATCTAGAATGTATAGGAGTATATGTTGTTTTATAAAAAAAATATACTATTAATTATTGGTTCAGTGTTTTTGTATGCCCTAATAATAATTAGAACGATGTTCCTTAACGCGACTTACGGGTTATGCGATTTAGTAGAAATCTTCATGTAACGAACTTCCGTATGCGGTGTGTGTGTGTATCGAGCCTACTACAAGCAAATGAGCACACAAGCAAGCGAGTGCGCAGCCGAGAGCGCAACTCTCTCTCTCTCTTCTCTCTCTCTCTCCGTCCCTGTCCTTGTCTCTTTATCATATAACCTATTGAAATATACAGATTTCATTTCGAATTACATTTGGAGTTGAAAAACAAACGTAAGGAACTTCTTTCCTAACAGGAGTGCCTGGACCGCACAATTCTTTTTTGAACAGAATTTAAAGAATATTTTTGATAGATAGTGATATAGCTATTGTCATATTCACATCGTTATTTGTGATAAGGCCTACTGAGATAAGGACCACAATAAAACTTCTCATAATTTTCACTATATCCAAAATCACTACATAGTATAAAACAAAGTCGCTTTCTCTGTCCCTATATCCCTATGTATGCTTAAATCGTTCAAACTACGCAACGGATTTTGACGCGGTTTTTTTTAGATACAGTGATTGAAGAGGAAGGTTTTTGTTTATGTTTCTAATGTGATGTCGTAAATAATTACATTTAACGCGTAGGGCCACGGGCAGTAATGAATAAATCAAAACTACTGGATCGATTTTAATAATTTTTTCAGTGAATGACATAGGCTATATATTTTATAACCGTGCGAAGCCGGAGCGGGCCGCTAGTATTCATATAAATAAGCAATAATAATAAACGTGAGTGGAGTCGCGGGTAATATTGTATATATAATTAATCCCTCAGAATAACGATTCAATTATTCCCATAATCAGTCAAGGTGCGGAAGAATTAGGTCAATAACTGACGGATCTAAGGGCCTCCGGTTAACCCTACATTGACGAGGGTCCTGGCAATGACTGATAACGTCCTCGAACTAAGACTGTATCTATTGTAATTATAGAAATTTCTTGAATTATTCTCAAGCGATAACATAATTGCTATTATTGGGGCAATTTTGGGTAAATGACTGTGGAGTGAAACCATTCGATATTCGTCCATTACTAAATGTTAATTGATTCATAGTACTGCAACATTAAGTATTTTTTTCATATCAAATACCACTTTACAGTGATTTTTTTACTTGCAAAAATATGTAGTAATTCTTTACACAAAATTTAAAGGCGTCGGGATGTGACGACCCCATCGCCCGCTGTTGGGATAACCTCTGTCACAACAGAGATTATTCCACCAGTGCAATCAGTCACACTGGTGGTAGGTCTTTTGTTGTAAGAGGCCGGCTAGGTAGGTACCACCGCAGTGTCCAATATTCTGCCGCCAAATAGTAGTGTTTAGGCACTACTGTGTTCCGGTTTGAAGGGCACTGTACGCTAGTGAAATTACTGGGCAGACGAGATTTAAGAACCAATATCTCGAGGTTGGCAACGCGTGAGTGGCACCTTCTAATGGTGCTGCAAGCGCTCATAGGCTGCGGCGACCACTTACCATCAGGTGGGCCATATGCTTGTTTGCCAACTTTTAACATAAAAAAAAAAAATATAACAATAGTGACATCAAAATAACAAACAATTTTCTTACACGTAATCCCTAGTACTGTGTACTTAAATATCACCAAAAGCTACCGAAGAAAATAATATACTTACATACTTAAAAATTGAACGCTATACATTATCTGCTAAACATCAATGTTTAAAAAGTAACACTTATTTAAGTCTTCGGTGTATTGACGCAGTCATTATCTTTGAAAAGGGTCATTTCATTTGGGTCGATTCAGATACGGGAAATGTAGCATATTTTCAATTTTGTTCGTCATTTAAGCCGAAAAGGTTTCGCATCCCCGCATCTTTTCCTATTATTTTAATTCTCTTTACGATATTGACATAAAATTATCTATTGATATGGGTACGAATAAACCTGTTATTACGTTAGATTTATCGTAAAAGCTCTGTACTTTATTGTAAACTATTGCTGAGCTTCTTTCAGATTAATATATACATTTAACACCTAATTAAATGTTCAACTAATAGATATAACCAGCACAAAGCAATTATATAATTTTTTTAATATTATATTTATTGTAATTTTTTTTTTTATTAATGTTTTTTATGTTTTTGTATTTTTGTTAGTTAAGGTTTAACCCGAAATAGACGAATTGGGAAACTGTAATGTCTTTTTCGGTGTGTGGTAAAAATCAAATAAATAAATAAATAATCATGCAACGCAGAAAATCTATTACAGATAAAGAAGTGTTCTAGAATTTTCTAAAATACCACAAATGAAGGGGTGAAATCAAGGTTCAAAGTTTGTATTAAAATCGTAATTCACGCTAGCGATGCCGCTGGCGGAAAAGTAGAGTACAATATTCGTGAAAATAAAAATTCAATATTTTATTTAAATTTATATGAAACCAAATGTATAAACAATTATTATTAATTATGTTGAATTCATTTATTTTATTGAAATTACATAACAATTAACATATAATGTGAATGCTACAGAGAGTAAGTTATATTATTTTGAATATTTATAATAATATGAATAGAAATTCTAAACGAAATAATGAATTCTTAGTCGAGGGTTTAAGGGGAAGTCTCAATAAAAACAAGTGGGAGAAAGTTTCGAGTAATTCTTCAAGTTTGTTATACGTCCATTCGCTAACGACTTCTTGGAGCTCAGCCTTATTATTTACACTTTAATGGCTTTGTATACTGAACCTATGTAAATTGAAAGTGGTTCTGTTCAAGCTGTTGTAAAATTTACATTAAAAAAAAGATTTTCGACAACGTTTTACGGTAGTCGAGCCATGTTCCTCCACAAATGGGCCGGCTTTGATTGAATTCCTCCCCACCACAACCACTCTATGGAATCAACTTCCGCCGGCGGTCTTTCCGAACCGATGCGACTTGGGAACCTTCAATAGAAGAGCGTATTCTTTCCTTAAAGATCGGCAACGCGCCTGCATGCCTTCTGGTGTTGCAGATGTTCATGGGCGGCGGTGATCGCTTAACATCAGGTGAGCCTCCTGCCCGTTTGCCCCTCTCACATATAAAAAGAAAAAGAATTCTGTGAGAGGTAATTAGCCCCCGGTCGCCAGCTCCTTTCACAGAAAATCGGCGTAAAGTGCCGGACGCCCAATTTCCCACCTCCTTTGTTTCCTTCCTATTTTCCTTCTCATCCCTTCCCTCCTGTTCCTTGGGTTGGCACGCGCATGTGATACTCATTCTATTCGCATAGGTGACGACTTACCATCAGGCATTCCGTATGCTTATTTGCTAACCGTAATGCAATAAAAAAAATTAACATTCGATATGTGAGAACGCAGAACAGCCTCTTGCCCTCTTCATCTCAGACGCCAAGATGTTGATTCTATTCGTTTTGATAATTAACAGATTTGTTTTCGTTATTTTTATACTTTCTTCTTACCTAGTGCTATTTTGGGCTCGATTGTTTTTTACCCATTTTAATTAAGGTTATTTATTATCAGGTAGGGTAGTGCTCTTCAATCGTACCTAACATTCCTGATCAAGGAAAAAATTTAAAACTGCGGCAATCATAATACTAAGTGGGATATTTTCGTATTTTAATTAAAAATTTATATAATAACGAAAAAATTAAAAAACGATGTGTTTTAGCAGTGCAAAATCGTTATATTTTATTTCTTAAATTAAGTTCGGCTTCAATAACACTGGCAACTGAAAACTATACCCCATTCAGGTATTCGTGA
This sequence comes from Hestina assimilis, assembly GCA_023373885.1. Lineage (NCBI taxonomy): Eukaryota > Metazoa > Arthropoda > Insecta > Lepidoptera > Nymphalidae > Hestina > Hestina assimilis. The sequence goes on from CM041744.1 coordinate 15,339,247, forward strand.
AAAATAAGCTCCATTGAATGGATTATAATTGTGAAAATAAAATTAAAATAGAATTAAATTATTCATATTTTATGAGTGAAATCATCAACACTTTATAGTATTTTATATTTATTATATTTATGATGTATATATTCATCGTAAAATTTGCAGAAAAAAGAACGTTAATGTTCATAAGACCACTGTCCATGGAGATATGTTACATAAATCTCATTGGAAACTGACACACGCATTTCCTATCATGACTTTTGCAATGATTTTCTAAAATTTATTGAAATATTACTATAATTTAATACATATTTTAACTCCACATATATAGTATAAGTGATATTCATTTTGGGCTAGTGAAGAAAATATATTGATTAAATTCGAATCGATATTTTTAGCGGTTTCGAGTAAGCAATATAGACATATTAACATATTGGTGTCTTGTGACCTTTTTTCAAACATCGACATGATTATATTTAACGACGTTGTGGCGCAGCAGTAGCTAACCTGCCTTAAACGCTACTCGTCGCGGGTTCGATTCTCGCTCGCAGCATAATATGATAGTATTGACCATGCAAGCATATGTCCGGTCTGGGTGTATTTCTCTTTGAGCTTGTATGTTTCCGGACTCCCGGACACAGAATATCACTATTCTAATTGGGGCTGTTGAGTGTGCACTGTGCAGGGTTTATTACTATAACAGCATTACTTGTACCAGGAATTCAAAAAAAAATAATAAAAGTAATCCGAGGAAGCCAGCTTACTCTTAGCGGCTGACCTTCCGTTAAAGTCCAAGGGTTTTCATTTAGTGTATTATTTTTCCTGTCCAGCTTATTAGCTACCAAAAATACTAAGATCACTCCCTGATTGATAGTCAAACATCAGCAAAACAGATGTGAAGTCAAATCATTTAAGATCAAACAATAGAATTTAGATCTATAACGACGTCAAGTTAACAAAAATGTTCTACGGCAATAATAACATTCCCTCACACGCTAGAACACTATATAGAACAACAACACGAATACTACAATATAACACACAGAGACAAATAAACCGTATAATTATAGCCGATAATACGACAAAATCAAATGTCACGCTATCAAGACAGGCTCGTAAAACTAAAGCTCAACGTTGTAGATCACGTTGACATGAATACGTTTTCACGTCATTATAGTCTTTATATTCTTTGATGTAAGGGTGTCGTTCGTTTGACATGTCACTCAAAAGCGTCTCTAATGAATTCTCCGCTGTTGTAAATGCAAAACGCGGAACAACAAGACCGTGTTCTTAAAATTCAGTACAAACGCAATCAACTGTCGACTTTGTATGTGGTGTCAGTGATAAGCGTATGTATGATGTTTAATTACAACTGAGCTCTTATAATCTTACTAGTATTATAAATGTGAAAGTAACTCTGTCTCTCCGTCTGTCTGTCGCGCATTCACGCCAAAACTACAGGGCCGATTTAAATGAGATTTGGTACACACATCGTCTACAGGTTGAGAAAGGACATAGGCTACTTTTTCATGCGCAAAAAAGTTGAAGGGGGAGTTGAGGGTGGATGAAAAGTTTTATGGAAGTATCGTTATTTTTAGAGCTAGAAGCTTGAAACTCATTTATTACACTGTTAATTTAATATAAATAAATATAACATTCAAAGCTTGTAAAGAGGGGGGTTGGTTAGGGTTTGTATATATTCACGCGGGCGAAGCCGCTGGCAGAAGCTAGTGGATACTATGGTATTATTTTTATTATAAAAAGGCATTTGAGATTGGAAAGTAATCTTTTTATCGGTAAAGGATTCACAATATCGAAACGGGGAAGTCTGCATTCCTGCGGGACTTCTTATATTTTGACGCTAACAAGATTTAAGACTTCAATGTGATGTGATGTGAAAATAGTTGATTAATTTTTATATTAAAAAAACGAACTACAGGACTTTGCGCGCTTTGAAATTTGGCACGGAATTTTGTTTGGTATGTTTTGTGATAATAGAAATTGAAAAAAAAATATTATGTCTAATAAAAACCTTCTTTTATGTCATGGCGGTTGGCAAACAAGCTTAAGGTCCGCCAGATGGTAAGCAGTCGCCACAATAAACGCTTGAACGCTATGCACGCTTATGATACTTCAAGGATCACATGTGCGTCGCCAACCCAAGGGAGAGGAGGCAAGGGATGAGAAGGAAAAAAAGTGAGAGAAGAGGGGGATGCGAGATAGATCTCATTCACCACGCGAAACGCAACAGCACTGATACTGTTACTTTACGGCAATTTAAAGAGTAATACTTAAACGGCATAACAACTCGACCTACACGAGTAAAGGCACTTGGTTTGCTTGTTAGAAATAAAATATTAAGCTAAATATACTATATAATAGTATTCTTTTGTTGCTAGAGTCTAACTGCTGTTGGGATACCCTCTGTCACAACAGAGATTATTCCACCAGTGCAATCAGTCACACTGGTGGTACGTCTTTTGTTGCAAGAGGCCGGCTAGGTAGGTACCACCGCAGTGTCCAATATTCTGCCACCAAATAGTAGTGTTTAGGCAAACTGTGTTCCGGTTTGAAGGGCATTGTACGCTAGTGAAATTACTGGGCGAACGAGATTTAAGAACTAATATCTCGAGGTTGGCAATGCGTGAGTGGCACCTACTCATGGTGCTGCAAGCGCTCATAGGCTACGCAACCACTTACCATCAGGTGGGCCGTATGCTTGTTTGCCAACTTCTAACATAAAAAAAAACTAGGTACGTACCACCGCAGTGTCAGTTCTATCACTATAGTAGTGTGTCAAAGTGCAATCACAAAGCAGTAGTGGGTTTTGACATTACTGTGTTTCGGTTTGAAGGGTGCTGTAAGCTAGTGAAATTACTTGGCAAAGAGATTTAAGGACCAATATCTCGAGGTTGGCAACGCGTGAGTGGCACCTTATAATGGTGTTGCAAGCGCTCATAGGCTACGAAAACCGCTTATCATCATGCGTGCCGTATGCTTGCTTGTCAAATTAGTAACATAAAAAGTTACTTTCAGAACTAGATACAGAAATGACCTAAACTTATTTTCTTAAAAAAAAAATTAAAACAAAAAATATAACTAACTACTGAAAACCGTAAAAATGTTAAACAATATATCCGACCCGCTGTCTTCCCTAACTTGAAACCTCCAGTCTTGATTACGTCTGGACCCCATCAGATGCAACCCGTAATGTAAACAGTTTCTCCACTATTCCAACAAAGACTCCCCTGTACTTCGCTTTCATTCAAATTGAGACATAAATATCTGTATTGTAATACATCGTTCTAGTCTAGATTAAAATGTTCAAAGAATACGCTACGACGGACATTGAGAACATTTTTGATATTGAAATCATATGAATAGAAATTGGATGTGATATCACAATAGACCAACTTTGAAATGAAACTTGTGTATCAATCTCGGGTCGAAACTATTCATAGTTTAGAACGCTTACAGATTATATTAAATATAGTCTGTATCTACGAGTATATAACACTGTTATAGGGACTATATGTATATAGAGACTTGCTGTCTTCTATTGTTGCTTAAGCCGAGATGCCCTAATGGATAGTAAGCCTGGATTTTAATCGAAGTGGGTTTCAATCCAGGCAAACACCTCTGAATTATCAACTGCTTCTTGTATTTCAAATTTATATATTGCTTAACAGTGAAGGAATAGTGAGGTAACCTCATGTCGTAGTAGAAATTCTAAGATGTAGAAATGCTAGTGGCATGGCTTAAATGATCATCTAGCATCGCAATACAATTGTTACTAAAAGTTAATGGTAGACCCTCAGATCCACATCTTTAGCATGATCCTTAAACATATAGACATTTATTTAATACATTTTTTTTTCAACGGTAACGGTACGGTTCAACATTTATTTAAACCATTCTTTGATAAAAATCAACCATATACAGACCGACTGCTGTTACAGTTGTATAATAGCACAGATAAAAAGCCAAATTTTAAAAGAAAATAAAGTATTTTCCAATTCTATAACATTACTGGAATCGTTATGTCATGGTAAGTAGTCCTATTTCGGACACTTTGGATAGTGTCCAAGTGTTACACTATCCGACTAAAATATCCTGAACTTTTACACAAGTACTCCGTAATAAAATATACTTATATTAGAAAGAGACGGAAGATACTTTGGGGGTCATCATTCATCGGTCTAGTGATAAAATTAAGTGTGTGGGTAACAGTGTGACATATTGTGAGTTTCCGTAATAGTTAGTCGAGAAGGTTTGTTGGAATCTTTTTGCAAATTAAAATTTTAACGTTAATTTTTTTGTTTGCAACCACTTTTAAGAATAGGTATTGATTGGTGTTGGGTCTACTGGCCTCGACAGCGTCACCGGGTGGGGGAGCCGAGTACTAAGACCCAGCCGTGAAAATGAGATAACGTTCGCGGGGGCACAAATTGATTCCGTCCTTACGGTGTCTCTTGCGAGGCCAAACCACGGCTAAAGACATCATCGGGAGGGAGGCCACTTAATATAGTAAGACATACATAGAACGAAATTTAACAGTACGAACACTGAGTCCCGATCCATACTTGCCAGTTGAAAAATTCCTTTCTGCTATTAAACTATTGCATGACATAATAAAAAGAGTATTTTGTTTCGAGGTAAAAATGTAAATGATATTGTATTCAGATTCCAAGGAAGAGCTTCACTGAGACAAAATATAAATGGAACCTTTTTAAAATTCTTTTCAATGCTCCTCGTCTATGGAATTAAATGGATTTTTTAAAAATGCTGTGTAGCTGTAAATACTTAACAGCAATTTAATAATTTATAAAAGAATATTTCTTGAGTTATTCAACAGCCAAGAGAAAACTACGGAATAAAATATCATAAAATTTAAACTTTCGGTAATTGGTGTCTACCGTTAGACGGACATAACATACTGTATATGCTCAAAAGTCTATTTGAATAAAGAATATTTTGAGTTAGGATATCTTCTGTGACATACAATTAACAAAATCAATAATAAATCAACAATATCATTAGAACCCGTAACTCATGATTAAATTATCTACCAAGATATAACGTTTATCATCCAGCCTCCTTGGGAAGAGAACCGGGCTATGTAAGGTTCCATGTTTAACCATGGCGTCCCACTAAAACCTCATCGGTGTCCGACCTCAGTGCGTGCGAGAGGCTCCAGGTACTCCTGTGAAATCCACTCTGGGGCCTCTCAAGTGATATCGCTCAACTGAGCCCTCCCGGGAGAGCTGATGGTGTTGTATTGTGTATTCTCAGGTCCCTAACCCTGGGAGAAATGATGGCCCTATCCCATCGTACCGCCTCGTGCTGGCGAGCAGCACGGAAGTCGGTGTCTTCCTCTAGGCCGTGAGATGGGTACACAGGTGAAACCAGTCAACCTAAAGAGTCGTAAAAATGGCAAATAGCAAAAACTATGATTTTGTCATAAATTATAAAATGTCAACATTTTCATGACAGTATCAATTGATAACCAAAGACTTGTTGCCATCTAAAAAAATTTAATTATGTGTCTGAACGTTAATCCAATGGATGTATAATTTTATTGTTACATCCGAATATCTGAAGTTGAGCTGAACGGTCCGCAAAGGCTCACAAAATCAGATTAAATCCTTTGAAACCTACAATCTCATACTGACAAAGTTATCCAAGTGAGTTGCCAAAAATAAATTTATTCGTAAAAGCGAACGAATAAATTAAATTAATCCGACATACGCCTTTTACCTTTACATTTAATAAACTACCTGAACACGACACACAACGTGTTACCAATTTTTTTTTATTTAAATAGCGTAATAAATTCAGTTACGTTAGACGAAAATTTGAAATTCTAAACAGTTTCGATTTAACCTTTATATTAAAACATTAAAAAATTGAAATTTTCAGAGAATTTTTTGGTGATATTTACTTTGTAGATATATTTTAAAATAGAAATCAACTACCTTTGACTAAAAAAAATTTAAAGACTAAAACAAATTGTTATACATTAACGACGTTGTGGCGCAGCGGTAGTGAACCTGCTTTAAGCGCTACATATCGCGGTTTCGATACCCGCGCCGCCTTGGGCGTGATTGTCCTTGTCATTGTGTATGTTTCCGTACCCCTGACACAGGATATAAATAGCCTAATGGCGGCCGTTGAGTTTGTAACGGTCGTTATTATTAATGAACAAGTAAAAGTCACTACTAAAACATTACATCTTTCCTTTCGATATCCTTTTTTTGTTATGCAATGTTCGATACGAATATATCTTCGAGAACGGCAATTTATACCCTCAATAAATTGTATGTTTACGTTACCACGACTCAAATGAACGTTAGAATCGAAACGTTTACCGTTTGCTTATTATTTATTAATCGATTGGGTTTAACAGGTAGCGTGAGGCACGTTAGAACGCCCAACATGCGATATAGACACTGTTAGCTTCAACGAAACGTGTATATATTGCCTGTTTTACATTCACAGACGCCGATATAGCGAATGCGCCATAGTAGTCAAGTCAAGTAAATGGACTATTCATAAGATCGGTACGTCTACAAGAACACGAATGCTTTGCGCTGTAACCATACAATTAAATTAATTTATAGGCGTCGGGATGTGACGACCCCATCGCCCGCTGTTGGGATAACCTCTGTCACAACTGAGATTATTCCACCAGTGTAATCAGTCACACTGGTGGTAGGTCTTTTGTTGCAAGAGGCCGGCTAGGTAGGTACCACCGCAGTGTCAAATATTCTGCCGCCAAATAGTAGTGCTTAGGCACTACTGTGTTCCGGTTTGAAGGGCATTGTACGCTAGTGAAATTACTGGGCGAACGAGATTTAAGAACTAATATCTCGAGGTTGGCAACGCGTGAGTGGCACCTACTAATGGTGCTGCAAGCGCTCATAGGCTACGGCAACCACTTACCATCAGGTGGGCCGTATGCTTGTTTGCCAACTTCTAAAATAAAAATAAATAAAAATAAATAAAAAATTAAAATGTAATTTTGATAGAATCCAAGAGTCGGTTTTCAATTCTGGTTAGTTCTTTGATACGGTCACTAATGTCGATCTTATATTTTCCGTGATAGTCCTAAATTACTAGCTGCGTATTCAGTTTTACCCGCGGAAATAAAGATTTTAAAAGTTTAATACACATATGAAAAGGGAAAATTTCCTTATAAACAATATAGTGTCTCGGAAAATAAAGAACAATAGAATCACAAGAGTAAAAGAGACAAACAATAGCGACAACATTCTTTCAAGAAACTTACCAACGATCTAGCATCAGATAAAGACACCGGAACGACAGCATCACGATATAAGTGAACATACAAATTAAAAGACGTCTTTTATTTTCTTCTTAACAATTATCAAATTAACAATAGTAAATAAATTAATAGTATCTATTTTAACATCAAGTTTTTATTCGATTTCCATAGGGATGAGTTTATAAATTCGATTTTTTGTGCATATTACTCTGACGACAGACCATCAAATTCATTTGATAATTTCATGGAATGAAAATTAAGAACTCCACATTATAGAACGGAATTTCTTAAATCATACGAGCCAACTAATCGCTGTAATTGCATCATTGTAATTTGTTATACAATCGGTTGAAGTTGGTTAAAATATTAAGGAGAACGCTTTCAAAAGTATGAATAATATATACAATGAAATTTTGATTGTGACCATTTACACAGCGACTTCACTGATTTTATATAACTATCACACCAATAGTATATAATCGGAATGAGAAATCCGGGCAAAACCTCGCACTACCATGGAATATAATGTTCTAGTAATTCTGACATACGTACGTATTTACAGGAATTCGTGCCATGTACACATGATATATGCTTTCAGTTCCAAACGCAAACAAACTCGAAACCGCATCAACGATGCTGTCTATCGAATGCCAGTGAGGCTGATATATCGCAAAAGGACATTTAAGACCTGAATTACATTTACCTTTAGATTCTCGATTCGCATTTAGGTAAAGGTTTTTTGACAAATTTAAACGCATTTTTTTATGTTAAAAGTTGGCAAATAAGCATACGGCCCACCTGATGGTAAGTGGTTGCCGTAGCCTATGAGCGCTTGCAGCACCATTAATAGGTGCCACTCAAGCGTTGCCAACCTCGAGATATTGATTCTTAAATCTCGTCTACCCAGTAATTTCACTAGCGTACAGTGCCCTTCAAACCGGAACACAGTAATGCCTAAGCACTACTATTTGGCGGCAGAATATTAGACACTGCGGTGGTACCTACCTAGCCGGCCTCTTGCAACAAAAGACCTACCACCAGTAAAAATCTCATATCAGCATCTTCATAATATTCTGAAGCATACAGCAATTATGTTTAGACGTTTGTTACTCAATGATTACTTAATGATACTCAATAAAAAATGGCTAAACGGATTTGGGTTAAATTTGGCTCAGGACTAGCACATAGGATACTTTTTATATCGGAAAAATGTTGGGTTCCCGTGAAGTTATAAGAAAAACTAAATGAAGGCGAGTGGACCCGAGGGTACTGCTAGTTCTATTATAATCACAAAAATATATATATCTGATATCGGATTCAAAGTTATAACAAAAAAATATTTTATTTTATTTGTAACTTTAGTTATAATAATTGGCTTTAAATAGAGTTGTGTTAAAGAATAGTAAACACAAAGGTAGCTCTCATGACACATGTAACAATCACGACAAAGGCGCTTCGTCGGAGGCAATTACGCCCGAGGCTGCATTAGCTACGCCCTCCATCAAATAGGTCAAAAGGACTATCGTTCAGGAACTGTTAGACAATATACCTTCATTTTTATAACTGTTATGTTTTACGTTGAATTTGTAAGAGAGAGTAGATTTCAAATGCCCAAGTTTTAAGGCTTAGGTATACAAAAACCATGTCATTAGATTTCATATTTCAAAGATTTTCGTTATATAGTTAAGTGCGTAGCATTTATATCTTTGGAATCCTTGATCTGATCACAACAAAATTTGTATATGTCACCGAAATCAAACTCAAAAAGGGATTATAATCACGAAAATAAAAAATTTAGACGAATTTATAAATTATTTTTTGAAGTCGATTGAAATAAATTCAAAAAACCAGTGATTTGCGATTAACACTTTATTTATTGTAATTAATTGAATGCGTTGGACTTTTTTTTGGAATCTTAACATTTTTCTCTGTTTTTCGGCTAAACTTAAAGTCATCAGGAAATACAGAGGTAACGGAAGTAAAGGTTGACATTTTAATATAAACTCTTTATGCCTAGCTTCAAAGCTAAAAATTCTTATGGGAGTGAATTAACAATGCTGTGAAATTTTAGGTCAGATTATAAATAAGTATATCCGCTGATTATTATAGATGTAAAAATTCTAATTGGAAATCATTAGTAAATCAATGAATTACTTAACTAAATCATATTTCCTCGTGGGTCATATTTCCTTTTATTACAAAAGGCCAGATAGGTAGGTACCACGATAGTGTCAGATATTCTACCGCAAGTACCTTGAAGGACACTAGCTAGTAAAATTACTGGGCAAATGAGATTTAGGAACCAGCATCTCGAGGTCTACAGATGAATAGTGTACAACCGCTTACCATCAGGTGGGTCGTATACTTGCTTGAGAAATTTTTAACAAAAATGGTAAACGTTTTCAATAACGAAAGAAATTCAAGAACCAAATCGCAATATCAATAACCACTATAGTTAAAATCAATCTAACAGAAAAACAATTTTCTAAGATATCAAGTGAAACCACTATCGGCTCACGATTTACGAGTGGAATATTAGCGGTTGTAAAGTTTTACGAGGGCATAATATTATTACGAAGGATACCTGTTCCCGCGGGACACCGACTTTATGATATCAGATACGTCTAACTGAGATCAATCTTGGAAAACTTCGGATGCTGAATAAAAATTCTATTTTCTTGCACAGCAAAAATTGATTTTTAACATACGTCTTTTAATTTCAAGTATTTTTTTATACAAAAAGGGATTTTTAATTTACACACTAATAATAAATAGAAAATAATAAAAGTATTATTTAGGGCTAATATAAAATTAGGGGTACATTTTAGCGGCAGAATCTGACTTTTGTACCAGAAAGTGGAAAGATTATAATTATATTAAAAACGTTTTCATAATTCATATTAAAAAATTTCTAGGACTAAAGCGAATTAATAAGCCATTTTACATCCAAGTCTAGAACGACTAAAAATTTAAACACCATATCGTTTCAAGCACGCCTTATATATACATACATATGAGCATACCTAACCACCAAACTAATATCCGTAGTGATATGCTACGGTGCTACGGCGTAGAGCTACGGTAACAGCTACGTACCGTAACCTAAATACTTGTTTGCCTCTGCTTATTAGAAGCAAGCACGTGCATAAATTGAGCCAGTGTACAACACGTATTGAATATTTCAAAGTGTTAAATTTCTCCAATCTTATTTTGAAACAAATTCATAAGCAAAATGTAACAAAATTGTTTATAAGACTGTTTTTTTTTATACCGTGGATAGTATGTGATGTAGATATATTTTTTTATACCGTGGACTGTTTTTTTTTTATACAGTAGTCACATCAGACGTATAAGATGAAGTTTAAGAGGAGAAGAGAGAGGAAAAGATAGATGGGGAAGGAAATAGGGTTTGGGTTTCGTTAAACGAAATGCAACATTAAAAATACTAACACGTCACGTCGACATCGAACTACCCTCTCACAGAAAATCTGCCATCTCCTCTGTACCCACACTTTTACTGTACTCACCCCTTCCTTCCTATCCTTGGGTTGACAATGAGCATGTGATGCTGAGGCTTCAATTGCAATCGTTCAAAGTGAGTGCTTACCATCAGGTGGAAAGTATGCTTTTATGCCAACCGTCATGAAATGAAAAAAATTAAACATAATAATATAGTATCAAAAAAAGTTATGTAATTTTTAAGTATTTTATCTTCCATTCTTTCCCTTAACATATTAGTGTAATATTGTTATTTATTTACATAACTAAATACACCGTAATAATGAGTTACGGAGCTATTGAAAGATTTCAATAAACCAATTCGTAAAGTATTTTATGAATAAATTTTTGAAATAACTATTATCATGACCGCACGTTGCATTTAATTGAGAACACAAACCGCTCCAATTTAATTAACACAAAATTTTTATTTAAAATGTGTTTCAATATACAACCCATTTATATCGGTACAAAAACAGTAACGATAATTTTGCCAGTTTCAAAATATTGTATGTATAATGTGTTATATATTAATATGTTATATTACTTTTATAAAGATTTTCTATTTATTAGAATACTGTTTTTTAACACTTATAAAGAAAGCATTCCGGCGTCGGGATGTGACGACCCCATCGCCCGCTGTTGGGATAACCTCTGTCACAGCAGAGATTATTCCACCAGTGGAATCAATCACACTGGTTATCACGAGGTTGGCAACGCGTGAGTGATACCTACTAATGGTGCTGCAAGCGCTCATAGGCTACGGCAGCCACTTACCATCAGGTGGGCCGTATGCTTGTTAGCCAACTTCTAACATAAAAAAAAGCAATTTATAAACAGATACTTGTACCATGTTTTATAAATATATATTGCTGTTGGCCCTATTGGCCCTAACAGCATCACTGGGAGAGGAAAGCTATTACTAAGTCTTGTCGGTAAAAACGAACAGCCCTCACGGGGCATAAAGTTGAATCCCATCCTAGATGGGCCTCGGCAAGGCGAAGCCTTAACTAGTTTATGGAATAAAAAGTTGTTATCGAGTTTTTTATCTTATATATATTTCTCAAACAAGATTTTCGATATTTGATTTGAATATTTATTTAAAGATTAAATTATGCACAATATGATCACAAGCATACAAAATACAATCGCTTTATAATCATGCCATTGTCTCTTATGATACTCTTTGATAGTTTTATATTATTTGAAGACAAATTTTCTCCAACCATCACGGACTTAACGAAACTAAGTATCAAAACTTCGCCCTTATGAAGAATTTATTATCAGCTTACACGAGACTCAACTATATTTTGTCACGTTCAAATAGACAGCATTTATGACTCGACGAACTTGTTTTTATTTTAATACTATTTTACGACGCTTAAAAATTCATAATATTCTTACTTTTATTATAGTCTGGGAAAACAAAAAGTTGCTAAAGTTGAGAACCATCATAAATCTACCAGAAACAAATTTTGCCTGAAAAAAATAGCTATCGACCGACGTATGAGTGAAGTCGGTTGATAGCTATAATTTTAGACAAAGAAAAAGAGTTGAAGACAAAGAGTTAAACTCAATTTCATGTAAATAGAACTCCAACAAAAAGGTATAAAATAAAGAGAAAATTAAATTATTCCCTACCGTTCTTTCTAAACGCTCACAATTATGTAACATACCAGCTACGTCGTAGCGCTAATTGCTACGCAACTCATAGAAGCTCTACGTTGCCGGTAAAGACCTAGCGTTAATTGTTACAGCCTTCGCCTCCTGGTAATAGAGGTTGTAGCAATCTTAATATCAGTTTCCTTAATTATTAATTTAAACTAGGTTTGAGAACCTAAACTGTAATTGTGAACTACTAATGTGGTTAGTAGTTTTAGTAAATTTTATGAGTTTATCTTGATACAATTTAAATAAAATGTAGTTTTCTAAGAACTTTTTAGAACTATTTAGTACTATACAATATTCAGTATCTTATATTAAATCTTGGTGGTTTAATTTTTCGAATAAGATAAATTGGAACAAAATTGAAATTAGTTATAGATACATTTATACAAATGAAAAACAAGAAATTACAACACATATTTTAAAAATGTAACTATCATTTTAAAATTCTGAATCAAAAACTTAAAATATGAAAAACCGTATAAAATCTTAATATATATAAAACAAAGAGCTTCTTCTTGACCTATAGATTTATCGAAAACTTTAGAAGCTTTGAGTAACCGGTACTCTTAAATATTCTAGAAGATATCATTTACTAACTGCCGCCGTCGGAACTTTTAAACTGCGACAAAAATTAAGGAGCTTTGGCTCTTATAACGTACTACACATTTTAAAAGTGCATATTTTGTTTAATAAAATGCGAACACTTTTATTAATGTAGAACTATTAATTTTAGCTGTAAAAGTTATCAGACTCATAAAACTTAATTACTCACCAATGATCACTATAAAATCATAAACTCAACATTAAACATTGTCACAGTTGAATAATAGTTTAAGTTGTGGGATAAAGACACTATCACTTATTTTGACCTACCCATCACACAGGAGCAACTTTAGTTTGCGGGCCTCAGTCATTTCGCGCGTCTGTCACGAATGTTCGCGCATATCGCACGTCCGATCCTTACGACGGTCGGCCGCCGACTGACGCGGGGACACTGTGTTGCCGCGCTCACCCCCACTCCTCCTACAAATTTCCTACCCTATTACGTAAGTTCTATTATAGTATTTTTTTAAACATTTTAATATTATATAATAATAATAATACCGTGTATGTTAATTGAATTTATCTTAATTATTTAGTTTAACAATTATAAAATAATAATAGTGTAGTTTATCAAGAGGTAGTTTGAGGTGATCTCAATATAGTAATCAAATCAATATTCAACTTGTATTCAATCATTGCTGAAGACCTATTTTTCATAACATTGTCCCTGGAATTCTGGGAAATTGTGGCGCGTATAGAAATTGTTGACGCATGCGCGGGACGGCCCCGCCCTTCCCGGGGCGAGCTCACTTGATATTTTAAACTTCACACAAGTACGATAATTGCTCGACACGCACCAATAACTATTACGGGAGTAAAGAAGAAATATTTCTTGAGAATATTTTATGATATTATATATTATAAGAATTGAGCTTGTTATTTAATAATAACGAGCACTCGTTAAAGCACGAATATAATATGTAATTTTATATATTATGGCTGAAAAACTAAACTCTGAAAATATACTATACTAAAACTGATAATAGTAACAGCTGCTTAATACATGGTATATAACTGTCATAAGGAAAATGAAATGGCTCATAGTTAAACTATGATTAACTAGTTAAAATTTAGTTAATTTCTGAAGCAATTTTTCGGGATATAGTAAATTAGTTCCTGCCTAAAGCTTGGCTTTAAACAAGAAAAAAGACTCTCGTCTCATTAAACATCGGTTTGACGACATTGTGGCGCAGCGGTAGCGAACCTGCCTTGGACGCCACCGATCGCGGGTTTGGTTCCCGCTCGGAGCATAATATGTTTGTATTGACCATGCAAGCATATTTTCCGGTCTGGGTGTATTTGTCCTTGCCATTGTGAATGTTTCCGGACCCCGACACAGGATATAACTATCCTAATGGGGGCCGTTGAGTGTGCAGCGTTTATTTATTTATTTATACGTGGATAATATAGAATAAAGCAATATAGAAATAATTGATTCCCTATATATATATAACAACAAACGAACTTCTATTACATCATTACCATGTATATTACAATACTGGCCAGTCAATATATACCAATTTTGTTAATAGCTAAATCATCTACAATACATATGTCCCGCGAATCAAAACCACCACAGACTTTTCGAGGTTGAAAAGCTGCTATAACCTGAGATTGTTAGATTGATGTAGTATAAAAGTTAGTATGTATGTTTAATGTTTTAATTACATGTAATTTGTGCCACAAACTTTTGATTCTTTCGATAATATAGTAACAATTTTCCTATGATAACTTATAGTTAATAATCGATTTGCAGATTTTTAATTACACTTCCCTGACAAAAATTTCTTTTTCAATATGACCAGATAATTAAATAGGTTAAATATATTATCGATTAACAAATAATGTATACAAAGACTGAAAGAAATAATTTAATATTGGCAATATCTTTTTCAAGACATTACTGATACTTCTATTGTCCCTTCAAATATAATCCTAGCTTGCGCTAGGAGTGGGTACGACAATAGCCCAAGGGGGTCAGTATCAAACTCACAATTCTCGTGTTAACAGAGCGGAAACGGAGAAAACGAAGAACGATGAACTATTGAGGCTTTTAAGTTTTGAATTATTGGCAGATATTTGGGTTCGAAGCCTAACGCCCTTTTTGTGGATTACTATCATTAAAACAAAGTCCTATCAATGGTGCTTCAAAATTAATATTTCAAATTTAATAGAAGCATTAAATAGTAGAACCATTCCATTTTCTTTATGAATGGACCCCTTTGACTGGGAAAATACGGCGCTCATGCAGAATATCGGTATGAAATAGAAGTACGTATTTCTATGTTTCGTTAATGAGCGCCGGAGCTCTAAGCTCTACTACCTTTGTCCCTTCTCTTTTCACCCCCTCTACATCTTTCATCACCTTAGATGGCAAAGAACGGTGAACGATGTCTATGGTAACTGCTTTCCAACAGGCAATCCGTATTCTTCTATTCTACCCACAATGATATATATGTTTTGTTGTGTAACATATTTCTACCCACTCTACTGCATCATGATTTTCTTGAAATGAGACAAAAGTGTGTAACAGGAAGCCAGGAAGCGCCATGTGCTGTGGGAGTTTTTTTTTTTTTTTTTATGTTAGAAGTTGGCAAACAAGCATACGGCCCACCTGATGGTAAGTGGCTGCCGCAGCCTATGAGCGCTTGCAGCACCATTAGTAGGTGCCACTCACGCGTTGCCAACCTCGAGATATTAGTTCTTAAATCTCGTTCGCCCAGTAATTTCACTAGCTTACAGTGCCCTTCAAACCGGAACACAGTACTGCCTAAGCACTACTATTTGGCGGCAGAATATTGGACACTGCGGTGGTACCTACCTAGCCGGCTTCTTGCAACAAAAGACCTACCACCAGTGTGACTGATTGCACTGGTGGAATAATCTCTGTTGTGACAGAGGTTATCCCAACAGCAGAGTGGTGCTATTTATATACTTAATATATAATATAATTTTAATATTGCTTATTACCAAGGTGAGATACTAGATGTTACACGTCATAAGAGGCTACTGTAAGAATTGATGTATGTTATAGACACTATGTTAATAACTTCACCCTCTGGTAATAATTAAATTGTATAAATATAATGTGACCTACGCTAATAGATGTGACTCAAAAAGATTTATGGAAGAGAAACAAATTGTAACTGAATAAAATATGAAAAATGATAATCGAAACTTACCCTGATGCAAAAAATATAGAATATTCAAACTATACAAACATTTTCCTTAACAATCCGTTCAGTAGCGATGTCTGACTACATAATGGATTGACAAGTCAGCGCTCCACATCTGTCATCACCGCCCACCGCGTATACATTGATTCAAAATAGAATAAAAATTTTTTGTATTAATATTGAGAGTATATAAAATTATTTATGACGTGATAAATTAATTACTGAAATATATCAGGTCTTTAACTGTTTGCAGAATGAAAAATTTAAGCACTTGTTATGTTGAACAAATGATTTTGTTTTGGTATTAATGGGCAGAGTCGAATGGGCAATTAGGGCGCAGTTCCACCGCAGCGAGTGAAGATGCTATGCACGTGTGTCTAGTTCCAACCCACAAACACGCTACGTTTGATTTTCTGTTAGTTCCTGTTAGTTTGGTTTTGCATTTATAATATTAAGTAAAGATTTCATGTCTTGACTATTTCGAAATTGTAATTAAAACTAAAGATAAAGCCTAATCAATTCCCACTGGACTTAACTACGCGTTATAAATATTATAACTTAAAAAAGGTAATATAATTCTGATCATAAATATTGCTTTATTTATTTCTAGTTATAGGCCCCTGTACATGCTGTGAATTTGGATTATAATTTTGCTCTGTACAAAGCCACGCGACTAAACAACGCGTATCATATTCATTGCCCGTGCATTTCAACAAGTTTCTCCTTTGTGCATCTGAGGTACTCAAGAAAATGCCCTCTAAATTTCAAATCATTAAGTTTACTAATTTATTTTATCACTAAAAATTGTTTAACTTAAAAAGCTTTTAGCAAAAAAATTACCAATTCACTAAGAAACAAATTGAATTGGTAAAAACTTATGTCGTCTGGAAAATATTAGAACGTATACTTCGCGGTAAAAGAAGCAGTAAAAATCTAGTCTTGTACGAAATAACTGCTTTCATTTTCATGTTGCGTCGTTTCGTCGAAAACTATGCTTTGTCATCAGACCCCACTGTAATTTTCTTTCTACTACAGTCCTTTGTACCTATTGATAATAAAAAATGGTAATAACGTACTCATCAGATATAAATTCTATTTATACAGTATGTATAACTTCTTTTAGAAACTTAAAATTTTAAAAAGGATTGTTTTTCAAGTCATGTTATTTTTGTATACAATATGGTCGCATCCGAAAGCATTTTTATTTTTAATTTGGTCTATAAAACAAAATGACAAAAGAAATAGAAAAAAACTTACATATATAAAAAAAGGTGTGAACATTTATAAACGATTTCATTTCTCTGGATATAGACACAACATGCACTATAAATGTCGCAGTATAAGCATATAATATAAAAACTTTAAAATAAAACCCAAATTAGTAACTCAAACAGTTCTTTTAAAATATTACGCAAAGAGGCTACGAAACTTTTGATAAAAATATCATATTTAAAACTAATCCTTAGTAATCCTTGCCTCCTTACTACTATTATAAATGCGAAAGTAACTTTGTCTCTATGTCTGTCGCGTTTTCACGCCGAAACTACTGAAATGATTTAAATGAAAATTAGTACACAGATAGTCTAGAGCCTGAGGAAGGGCATAGGCAACTTTTTAATGCGAAAAAATGGTTGTAAGAAGAAATCGAATCAACAGCCTAGAAATTAATTGATTCGATATTAACAAATATGACAGAGTTTGTATTAAAATCGCTATTCACGGGCTATCAGAAGCCTTTACTATTATAAGACGCACACATTCGGTATAGAGGAGAGTGGCTGTTTATATTTATTTTCGCGTTGGGAAGGCAAAATGTATCTTTAGCATATTGTGTTGTTTAAAAATCTGTCCAAAACCATCCGCCTAAATTCTGATCGATGCTGATAAATGATGTATGTTAAGTATGAATTTCAATTAAATTTTAAATCAGTAGTACAAATAGCAGTGAGTGATCCATCAAATAAAATATATTACATTAAAAAGCATTTTCGAATTTTAATAATTTAAGCGTCGAATGCCATTATATATTTATACGTTACACAACTCCGAGGCTATCCTCAACCGAAGTAGGAATCGAAGCCGTGACCGCACTTCAATTAATTATGTTCACTGATAGAAGGGCAAAATAAACCTATTGTAAATATAATCAAACTCCAACCTTTAGATTTAGGGAAGGTAAACAGGTTTGAGTCCCATATACATTTTAAATATTTAAGTCACATGATTTTGTGTGAAAGGCTTATTTTGATTACAGGAAATTGCAGGTTATATATCTAAAATTTATGAATATTAGAGTCTATAAAAGTCGCAAATTTTACGGACTTATACAAAGTCAAATCGGCCGTTCGATCATGACAAGAATGCATTCTTTGATTGATGTATATAATAGCGTCCTATATACAATGGCGTCCACTGCACGAATGCCCACTACTATTGCTCGACGCCTGTCTTGCTAATATGTCTATGAACGCAGCGTGCGTCTGCTTAGCTTCAGTGCGGGAGGTGGGGCGGACGGGAATACGACGGCGGCGTATAATTCAAAACGAACTCATGCTTCTAAAACTCGTCTCGTGGCCATGCACAGCATGCCCCGCAGTGGGCCAGCGGTTTTATTACCTGGTATATATTTACTGGCAAATCATTGCAACAGAATCATAAAGTGTATAGAAAGAAAAAAAGTCAAACCAACAAGCACGAGCTAGTTTCAAATAAGATTTTTTCTGCAACTGTATCGTTTCAGACGCTTCAGTAAAAATATTAAAATATATAAATTATATTTAACATTGTATATCATTTATATTAAGCATAAAGTTCATAAGAATGTAAGGTGGGACAGTATCGAATTAATAAAGCGAGTTACAAAGCCACTCCAGTCTCAAGTGCCATATTGAATGGAGGGAAAGTGCCATATATCAATCGAATGACATAAAGCGATGTTACATTCTTTATCATACGTTCTGTCTTAAGGGCGATGACTCAAATATTATTACATAGAGTAACAGCCTGTTAATGTCCCACCGCTGGAAATGCCCTACTCCCCATTTTGATAGGAGGATTAGTACCTTAATCCACCTCATTGATGATACAAGTCTAAGAAATTCCTTCCAAGACATGCAGATATCCACCACTTGTAAAGAGGTGCCAGAGGTGCTTGCCTGGACTTGAACCCGTGACGTTGGTTGCAATGTACTTTTTTTAACCACTGGTCCATCTTGACTAACAGACGCAATTTTTATGAATTAAATTTTTTATAGCCAATATCACTGAAATAATTGGACGCAAATAAGCAATACCATGTCAAACCACATGAATGTCATTTCAAGGAAAACGAGTTTGAAAATTTTGAACAATCTGCTTTATATGATTTTTTTAATGTTTTGGTCAAGTTTTTGGCAATTTCAGATTTATGTAAGTTATTTTACTTTTTTCACAAAAAATAAGTATACAAACTGCATATTTCGTATATAATATAACCCAAAACGTTTAAAAATACATAAATTCCATAATTGAAAAAATGGCTTTTTAGAAGTTTTAAAGCTTAAAACCCTACAAATATTAAAGAAAAATGTTCTTCAGCCATTTACCAACACTTCTGCATATATAACTCAGTTTTTTCAATTTTGTGGGTTGACACGGTATTGCTTATTTGCGTCCAATTAAGACAATTAATCAGAAAGACCATGTTTTTAAAAACCATGAATTTTAATGATAAGTCAATAAAAATTCAAGGTAGCTTGATCAGTGTTAGTCAAGCGGAAAATATCATGTCTTTAGCAATAGCAATTATTACTACTTTCAATTCTCATTCCATACATACCTTTTTATTTCATGACGATTGGCTAACAAAAATACGGTCCGCCTGATGGTAAGCAGTTACCACAACTTATGAACGCGCGTGATTCTGAACGTTTCTAATGCGCGTTGCTAATAATTTTAATTTATTTTCTCGCCACAATATTGCACAAATGTTTAATATTGTGGGAGACTGGTGCCTAAACTAAGCACTAGGCCTGTATTTCAGGACACCAGGTCTCCCTCCTTATGTTTAATTTACATTTAATAATTTAGGATTAATAGAAACACAATATAATCCTTATAATATATATCCTTTTTCCGGCGTCGGGATGTGACGACCCCATCGCCCGCTGTTGGGATAACCTCTGTCACAGCAGAGATTATTCCACCAGTGCAATCAGTCACACTGGTGGTAGGTCTTTTGTTGCAAGAGGCCGGCTAGGTAGGTACCACCGCAGTGTCCAATATTCTGCCGCCAAATAGTAGTGCTTAGGCACTACTGTGTTCCGGTATGAAGGTCATTGTACGCTAGTGAAATTACTGGGCGAACGAGATTTAAGAACTAATATCTCGAAGTTGGCAACGCGCGAGTGGCACCTACTAATGGTGCTGCAAGCGCTCATAGGCTGCGGCAGCCACTTACCATCAGGTGGGCCGTATGCTTGTTTGCCAACTTCTAACATAAAAAAAAAAAAATAATAAAATAAAAATAAAAAATAAAAATAACAATAAATGAAAATGCTAATGGGAAGAAGAAAAGGGATGAGAAAGGATGAAAGGAACAGAACAGGGGGGTGGGAGATTAGGCCTCCTTGCTTTCAATCATCGCGTGAAACATCTCTGATTAAAGTTACTTCACACCAATTTTCTATAAGTAGTTAGTTCTTAGATACCAGACACTGTTGTGGCGTTGTGGGTAGCGTGTCTGCCTTTAGTCTCGACGGTTGCGGGTTCGATTCCCGCTCGGGCAGATGTTTGTTAAATTTCTGTCTAGGTCCGGGCGTTTGTCTGTGGGTCTCCCCACCGTGCCTAGGAGAGCACGTTAAGCTGTCGGTCCCGGTTATCATCCCATAACATCTGATAATAATCGTTAACTCTTGATTAGTAAATTGCTCTTATCCGATGAGTTACTGGTTCGCCTTTAGGGTTGCGGAGGTCAGATGGCAATCGCTCTGTGTAAAAACTAGTAACCCGTCAAATCCGGATAAGAGTAATATACAGACCCTGGGTAAAATAAAATACTGGGAATAATGCTAGGATGAAGAAGTTAGTTCTTAGATAGGTAGGTAGTAGTTCTCTACTACTACTAAAACTTTAAAATTATGTTCAGAAATGTTAAAAATATTTTCTTCTTATAGTTGTGATAACGTTTATAAAACTATTATTACTATCGTAAAATTGTACTTTACGGCTCTGTTGCATGTGCAATAAAATATTCATTCAATTTACTATTAATATGAATTATTAAGGGTATTATGATAGTGTAGGTATTTTATGGAAATGTCACGACTGTTATAAGGAACTATAAGATTAAAAAATACATTATGTTATAGGTCATAGAGCCTCAGTTTTTTATAGCTAATAGACTCCGAATAAAATGACTGCGACATACGGTCGCACAGATTTTTTTTTTCTCGGAATGTGTATTGCTGTTGGCTCTACTGGCCTTGACAGCGTCACCTTGGGGGTGGCGCGAGTACAGATACTCAGCCGTGATAAAGGGGCAGCCCTCACGGAGGCTCAAATTTGATTCCGTCCTTAGGTGCCTCCTGCGAAGCTGAACCACGGCTAAGGACGTCATCGGAGATGGAGGCAGCGCTCCGAGCGCATTCTATACGATAGACTCACCCGACGGTGTGAGCGCGACGCGACGTGCGAAACAAAGGACCTCGTCCTCGCCGGCGAGGACGGTGTTGTGTGCGTGTCTGTGCTGTGTAAGGGCATTTTCTAATGTAATCCTATCGTCAGGGTCTTGCAGGACGTGCTTAGAACGCCTTACTTTTGTCGGTTGGTTACATCGGTCTGTGTAGATATAAGCATGTCTAATCAAAGGATTTGGATGGAAAGTAGTTTGATCGAAATAGTTTTGCGATAAGCGCTTCAAATGTTTGGGGATCGAATCGATTTCAAAGTCTCTATGGAGATCTACGTTGCGAACGTACCACGGACAGCCCGAGGCCATGCGTAAGAAACGGTTCTGAATTAAGGATGCACAGACGGACATGTCGGAACTATAAGTCCATTTATGAAGAAACGCACCAGGACAGACATGACAAATGTCAATAGCAACCAGCTCTACTTTATATTAAGACTACAACCTCTTTCGTCTATACTGTATAACATGATAAATAAATCAAACAAACTTCCACAATTATATTAATTTATATTAGAAATTATCAAATTATACATTAAATATGATAACACAGTCTATTGAAAGCGAAGCTACGACACGTGCTAGCCAGATTTATACCTCAAAGGTATAAATCATGCAGCGCACGTGAGCAGAAATTGCCTGCAATACAGGAATATATACAAAGATGCGAATGTGATTTCGCCCCGAGGCCAGGTGTCCGCGCTGACTTCCATTTCCGTTTCAACCTCGCCGTAATAGTCCGAAATAGGTGCGATTTTTCCTTCATAAACACGACTTAAACATTTACAAAATAACATTCCATTTTGTTGATTGGGTTTTTCGAATTGATACAGCTTTTATATAAAAGTAACATTGATAGATTTTTTGTTTTACTTTGACTTTCTAAACATAAAAAATACCAGTCATGTGCGTCTGCCACCACGTGGAAATTAAAAGGTTCCCCAGGTTGATGATGAAGAATCTTTTGGACTTTAAATATTACGAATTAAAAAAGAGAATCAAAAATTTGTTATAATTATCGAGGAAAGTTCTTGTTATGTCCTACAACCTCAATTTTTCCACAATTTTAAATCCCAAATGCAAAAGTTAGAGGCGCAATTTTTATGACTTAAAGGAGCTCATATCTTAACAACTTCTGATTTAATCAAAAAAGCCAAAATCAAACCTCTTTATTATTTTTAAAGACCTATCTAAAAAGACACGTCGTTGAAATTAATATTAAATTACATGTATTAATGCTACTGTTAATTTTTATATATTTTAGGATTTCACTACATTTTTTTATAGCGGTTTATAGAATACACCTATTTACTAGATTATATAGTATCGTATAGATAGATCCAATAGTCGCCGAGTAAAATTACTGTGACATACCAACAGACAGTGGGACAGACGGACATGACGAAATTATAAGGGCATTTTTGGAATTTGGCTACGAAACCCTAAAAAACTACCGGAACAATATGAAATTGCTCATTATGCAACAGAATGGTGTGCTATCTATCATATCCATCGTCAATATTACCGGTCCCCTTTGTGACGTGCATAGTTTCCACCTGATGGCACGCTAAATCACGTGATCAATGTCCGCTGACAACACTGGCATCACTGGTTTTCTGCCCCATTATACGAGGTTCACTTCAATATAGACTGTATTCTAGGGTACATAGAGTTTGTTTTCCGATTTCGATTGGATAGATTAATGGAGTGTTGTGTATCGTATTTTTAATTCCTTTAAGCAAAAATTAATTTTTCATTAGATGGTAAATATGAATAAAAATTATCAGATTACGGTACCTTTTACTCTAGAAACAAAATGTATTAATGTCAAAAAGTCTTTTCAAGGTAAGTTCGGAAATCAAACGAGGGAAATATATTTGTTAAGTTTAACGATAGTAGAGTCATGCTCCTTTTCATGCAATGAGTGACAGTGCCGGAGGAACAACCGCCCACCCTCCGTTACCTTCCTTTTTCTCCCTCATCCCTTCCGTCCTGTTTCTTGGGTTGACAATGTGGATGTGATACTTCAAGTATCGCAGGCGTTCATAGGTTACGGTGACTGCTTACCATCAGGCGGACCGTATGCTTGTTTGCCAACTGTCAAAAATAAAAAAAGAGTCAGCAAATGTCCCCATTTATGTACTATAAAAATCCCCGAGCAAGAAAATCACGAATTAATTTTACTCTGCAAATACGTAATATACATAAAAACACATAATATTCAATATGTATTGAATTTAGTTAGCTATTTGTTACTGACGTAGAAATTCAAATACTTTTTAAAGGTCTTAAATCTCTATACATATAACATTACTTTTGATTTGTGCACATCGAACAATAATTAAATGTAAAGAGACCTCAACAATCTAGACTGATAAAATAAAATGTAATTAGATTTTTAAAAGCACGTTATCACATAATTATATAATAAATATGACAAAATAGAAACAGAAAGCCTAAAGGCATACCCAGTCGTGCCCGGGCACGCCACTTGCTCGTTAGGGCCATTCTAATTGTCGTTTTTTATTAGACCTCCGACCCAGGTCATCGCCCATGAAACTGCGTCCTTTGTGTAAGAGACATTTATAAAAACTCGTGTGGAGGTTTTTTGTGAATGAGTTTTTATATTTCGTCTCTCGTTGCGTTGACATCATTTTATAATTTAGTCGGCTTTACTGCTTATACAGTGTGTAATGTTCATTTAATACTTTTTCCAACATTTAAAGTGTCCCCTGCGTCTGTTGTTGAAATTTTAATTGAAATTTATTCACTTGTACCGGCGACTCTTTCAAGTTGTAGTATTTTGTGGTGTATTTAATTTAGTTATACAAACAAGAATGTTTGTCGTAGCAAAGTCTTGAAAACTTGTAAATCAAATAATGTCATTTTACTAAATCAATTAAAATATTTAGTAGTAGTGTCAGGATTTTAGTTTTCAATATAAATTGTAAAATATAATAGACGAATGGACAGACATGAGACACGGGAATGATCTAATAACAATTCCATTTTTCTTTTAAGATAAATCTTTGAATCCGACAAAATATCTAATTTATTCTTAGCTAGCAGTACCTGCTTCGCCGCTTGCGTTATGTAGTTTTTTGATGATGCCACAAGAACCCAATATTTTACCGCGATAAAAAGTATTCTATATGTTAATCAAGATAATAAGCTATGTGTGTCTCAAATTTCATCCAAATCTGTCCTGTAGTTTTTGCGTGAAAGAGTAACAAACATCCAACCATCCAAACTTTCACATTTATAATATTAGTTACAAGTTAGATTAGTTAGATTTTTCTAATAGCATATTTTTGATTTTTATTAAAATCCAAAAAATACACTCTCCAAACTTCATGTATTTAACATTTGCCCTCTGTTTGTAATATGCAAAAATGATTTGCATAGAATTGCTTACATATCCCCCGTCATTACACAGCGCGTGTCCCGCACGCTCAAAATATCAAACATTTTTTTTAACACGGCACGTTTATTGCAAAACCTTTATTTATCAGATCAGGTAAGCCGTAGCTTTATTATATTTTTACGTCGATCGTAAAATATTGTCTTTAAACGTGAGAACCAACGGCTTTTATATCGTTGAAACAATATCCGACATTTATGGAAAGTAAAAGTTGGTTTCCGTTAATCTTTGTTACCATACGATGTTCTGGTGAATTAATTCACATTTTTTTATACAAGAATGGCAAACATAAAAACATGATGATGGAAAGCGTTATGCTATCTACGTACAAAGGAGCATTTACAGTACCACCGTGCGTGGTAGGAGACAAAGAGAAGACAAAAGGCGTGGTAAGAGACTAAAGAAAAGGTGTAGTAGGAGACAAAACAAAAGGTGTGGTACATGACAAATCAAAAGGTGTGGTAGGTAAAAAATCAAAAGGTGTGGTAGGTTAAAAATCAAAAGGTGTGGTAGGTTAAAAATCAAAAGGTGTGGTAGGTGATAAAAAAATCATAGTAGGAGACAAAACAAAAGGCCTGCTTGTCTGTCTTTATTTTCGAAACTTTTCCTCCGCGCTGACCTTAGAATTGATTGGAAGGGAGAAATTAATCATTTGTTAGTAACTGATTCCATAGACATCAATTGAAAAAGCGGCTATTCAGGGAAAAAGCGTGTGCTGTTCTAACAACTGTATTAGCCGCCTTCGCGTTAGGACTTATCCACGCGGAGTAGTCATCTGCTCCTGGCTAAATAAAAGAATACAACGTGTCGCGATATTCTATGACCTTTTCTGAGTCTTTGTGAATTAAGTATAATTTATCAAATCTACTAACTGGAATATTAGCAAAAATTTTGGCAGGCGTAAGAAATCCTAAGTTTCGGTGAAGCCTAAAATTAAGTTACCAAGTTTTGGTATTATGTTTAGAACAGAAATCCTCTAAGAAATACCTAAAGTTTGTTAGCTCAGTACTCATTCGTAATCTTACAAATACTATAATACATTTCGGGGTTTTGTTTGTTCATGAAACAAATTGAAACCTGTCCGTCTATCCATATTCCTATAGCTTACCTCTATAAATTTATTACATGATCAATACGAAACTTTGCCTCAAAATATTGTTAAGTGTTGAGATTAGAAAATTTGGATTAAAATACCTAATGGCTCTAAATGAGACTTTATTGATATTTTTAAGGTCACAAAATAGAACTTTAAAAATCACAAGTCCAAATCACAGATCAATCGTACTCCAGAAGGATAAATGAGTTTTCCATAAACACGGTTTCGAGAAACTTGTATCAGGGGAATGTTATAGTTAGTAGTCACGCCAGAGGCCTTAATGGGTAACATGTATAACTCTGACATTGACGGGTGCAACTAACCACACGATAAGAAGAAGAAAGAAACATTGAAAAAAAAGATAAATTATATTTAATAGACATTTATGACATGATAAAAAGAGGCGTGATGAAGAATATGAAAAGTAAAATGAAGTCTCAATCTCAGTGACTATTAAATCGTATCTACCGTTGCATACAAGATGAGTGCACAAATTTTTCTTTACATTTTTCACCCATTGCAATATGCAATCATTTCTATATCAGAGTAGTATACAAGCCTTATATAATGTATTCTTGTACACAGAAACATTATCTTAAAAGCATATAAATCACTAAAAACAACATCTGCACAGCTCACTAGATCATACCAACTTACATAAGTAATGCCTCTTGCATCGCGTGCAAGTTTTATTACAGTGGTGAGAGAGAAAATGATGAGGGGGTTATTTTTTATATTTATTACTATGATATCAAATAAGTGGACCCGTCATATAGTAAGCAGAAACGCTTGTAACACCAACTTCACAGCGGAAGGAAAGAGGAAGACAGGGATTTTTAAGGCTCCCTATAAAATAGGTACCAACGGAACCCAACTAAGCCACCGCTGTGCGTCAGTCCGTCTGTCAGGGGGTTGTACCTCACAATCCGTAATTGGTAGAGAGTTAAACGATACACACTCAACGGCCCACATTGGGATATTTGTATCTTGGGTCCTGCAACATACACATTTACACAATGACGAGGACAAACACGCCAAGACCGGAAAACATGCCTGTATGGTCAATACAAAGACCCACGACCTGTGGTGATTAAGGTAGGTTCAAAGTTATTTCCCCCCAACCGCAGCGGTAAAACTCTACGGTAACCGAGCTTGTCGTTCCGAGGGGGCCTACTGAGCGCTCTCGGCACGGGAGTCGATTGCGCAGGTGGCACGTTCGACTGCCCGGTGAAGCTAACAGGTTGCGACTGTTGTTCGTGGGGCATTTAACGTTAGACCGCGCCCAGGAGTCGTATGGATCGCTCCGATACTTTTCTGTTTATAAGAATGGACTGTGAACGGCTCCTGCTGAAACAACCTAATTAAAATGTTAGTCTCGAAGGAGGGTGCCTTAGGTCGCCCTACTTTGAAGTTTGCCAGGGCCTTAGGATCCTGGTCGGAGGGCCGCGTAGGCAAACGCCGGGGCATCGCGATTGATTGCTTAAGAGGAGCCAGGCTCCGAATCCTCACACCTCCTACACCACTGCTCCAGTCCCGGCGCTCGAGTGCGTAACTGCATTTCCCGAAGTAAAAAAAAGGCCTATCCATAGTAAGTCTAACATATATATAGTGAGTCTAAACTCCTAATATCATTATAAATCACGCAGATGATGCTGAGTGAGGGTTCTAGTTACGATCGCGACAAACGTAACTACGTTAATGTTTGTTTCCGAGTATACCATTGTAAGTGAACTCTGAAAATTGTTTTATTAGGACGCCATTACTGGAAGGCGTCAGTCAAGTTTCGTAATGTACTTAACATACATTTATGTAATTATATTTATGTATAAATCCTTTATCTTAACGATAGGGTGAATGGTGTAGTGTTGGTGTTTTAATGTTGACTTTTCAGTAATTGTCTAACTTACTTGTAGAGACTTACCCCCGGTTTCTCGAATGTTGATCAAATTCATGTTAACTTAACATACCAAATATAGAACGCTCATTGGTTAAAGATAACCGATGATCAACAGGCAACCAATGAGCGTTTTGGATTTGCTATATTAAGTTGACATGAGCTTGATCAACGTTCGAGAAACCGGGGGTTAGTAATTATATTGTTAGTGCTAGTATTAGTTTTTTAACCGAATTCAAAATGGAAGGAACGCTAAATTCCGCTGAATGTTTTTTTTAGTTCACCATTTGTGAGGTGATTCTTTACTAATATTATAAACGCGAAAGTTTCGATTGATGGATTGATGTTTGTTGATCTTTCAGGAAAAAACTACTGGACTTTGGGTAAAATTTTGTACATATATAGCTTATTACTTGCATTTGACGAGGTTGTGGCGTAGCGGTAGCGAACCTGCCTTGCGCCACAGGTCGCGGGTTCACTTCCCGCTCGGAGCATAATATGTTTGTATTGACCATGCAAGCATATTTTCCGGTCTGGGTGTATTTGTCCTTGTCATTGTGAATGTTTCCGCACCCCCGACACAGGATATTACTATCCTAATGGGGGCCGTTGAGTGTGCAACGTTAAAAAAAAATGCCATTAGTTATTACACACATGGATACTTTTTATTTTTATAACTAAGACGACATTAGTATATAACTATATTTATTTAATTAATTTATATATATATATATATATATATATATATATATATATTAGTTTAAGTTATATACTTATTAGATATAAGTATATGTATATATTATGTTCATGTATTATTGTGTAGTTATTTGTATGTATGTTTATGTATAATTATTTACACCACACCACGGCATACCCTCTCTTCTATCTCTTTCCTAGCCCATGGTTGTCTGGAAGAGATCGCTATTAAGCGATAAGACCGCCAATTGTACATTAGTTTATTAAATTATAGTTTGTATTACTTTTTGTTGTGGTGTACAATAAAGTATGTAAATAAAAATAAAAAATAAATAATCCCGGAAAAATATTGGGTTTCCGAGAAGTCTTCAAAAAACTACATAACGCCAACGGAGCCGCGGGCACATCTAGTTTCAAATAATTCCGAACAACTGTACTCTGCCCGTAAGATTAACAGTAATAAGCAAACTCTGGGGAAAGACTGGAAATAATGCTAGGAAGAACGTGACGTGACTGGTGGAGGCAGGTCCCAAGGCGGCGAAAGATGGTAAAACCTTTGTCCATCTCCATACATCCAAGCATGCACGAAAGTTGAGACTCCACCAGCTGCCTACCACGTCTGGGACTAACGAACAGGATTTAGGCTTACACGCTATCGGAATGCAGACAAGGGTTGTATTAGAATCTTAAAAGCTTTCCAGCCAAAATTCACAAAATAAATAATGATTTCTACTAACTTCTAAATATAAAGAAGAAAGAAAGAAAAAAATACTGATTTGGTACCAGATTAGAGCAATTACTGTAACTAAGGAACTATAACTTTAGTTAGAACAGTACCAGAAAGATCTCCGCTCAGCATATGCCACAGTATAAACTGCGACGCTGGTTTTCTTTGGAAGTACATAATCAATACATATAAGTTACGAACACACCTTAAGAAACAAATAAAAATACTATTTCTTTAAAAAAAAAAAGCATTGCTAATGCTTTTTCAACGCATTACTAATATTCCTATTGCACCTTCAAATAAGCTCGCGCTAGGAGTGGGTACGACATTAGCCCAAGGGGGGTCAGTATCGAACCCCTGACTCTCTCGTTAACAGAGCGAAGGGCCCTTCTACCGTTGCGCTATTGAGGCTTTCAATTCACACATACCTCGTTATTAATCAGTGAATCTTTCAAAATGGCTTCCACTATCTATATTAATATGAAATTTTAATAAGAAACTTACTCATTATGTATATTGTCTGCATGTTATATAACAATTCAAGACAAAATGGTTGAAGCAGTACTCAAGAAATTTAGTATGAAGATAGTTTTAACACTGCAAGGGGACAATGCAAAGTTGGAGTGCTTCAAAATTACTAAGCGTAAATTGAATCCTTAATATATCGTGTACCAGCTTATGCCACCGGCTTCGCCTGCTTGAATAATGATTTTCATACAAACTGTAAATTTTGAATCCATTCCACGGATAGAATTTTAGAACATGTTAAAACAAGCATTTTTGTACCTTCATTTTTTCGCCTAAAAACAAAGTTTCGTGTTTCAAGTTTCACAAATTAGAGATTCCCATAAAAGCTTCAACCCAGGGGAGTTCACCCCATTAGTATTGAATTTCGAAAAACCTAAAAACGAAATCTGTTAAAAAAATCAGCTTTTAGGACCAAAGGCTATGCGTTTATTAACCTGTGACATAATTATCAGTCAAGTAAATAAAATACATAAACTTAAACAAAGTAATTCAAGAGTTGACGAGAATTCCTTCTGCCATTGAAATAGTTCGTGTAAACCAGCTTCCGAACACGCTTGCGGTGTGTACTGGAATTTAATAACCTTTCACAGCCCGTGCTCGGCTCCGATCCGTCGTATGACGGATAGTGTTATCGGAAGTAAGGAACAATTACTTAAAGTAACTAAAGTAATTATAACCTCGTGTCACAATGTTCGTTCCCATCTCCCACTCCTCCGAAACGGCTTGACCGATTCTTATGAATATTTTTATGCATATTCAGTAAATTTGAGAATCGGCTACTATCTATTTTTCAAACCCCTAAGTAATAAGAGGTGTCCACCCCAATTTTTTTTTTTTTTTTTGGATAAAATTTTTATTTTTATTTTTTATTATGTGGCATTAAAAATACATACGACTTTACCGGGTAGACGGCGCTGCTATCGGATCCCAGATTTTTTTCGGGGCAGGACAACCTCTACCGGGCCCGCTAGAATATATATATATATATATATATGTATTTATATCTATATATATATATATATATATATATATATTTATATCTATATATATATATTTAAGTATAGGCGTAGTCGGCATGTGGCCCATGGAGAGCAAAATCTTAATTTAGGGCCAAGAGTGGGACTAAATAACTATACTTAACAGTTTATTGTGTGTGTAGTTTGGTTAAACAGTTCATAATGTATTATATTCGGCCATTTCTAAGTATTTTACAAGGTCCAGAGTGGAGCAGCTTGCTCCTATTTAGCTGCTCTAATAGCTATTCAAACTCAATCCAATTCAATTCTGACATTCAGATTTTATATGAGCATGAAATATAAATATATATGTCACAATATATTGGATGACTTTTGAATCGCAATAAGAGTTAATGGTCAGCCCGCTGACTGACTAATAAACGTCCAGTCTAAACCCTTTCACCTAGATAGCTGATTTTTTCAAAGATGTATTTTTAAAAGTAAAAAGGACTTTATATGAAAAATAAGATCTATGTTACCCCAAAACTCCATACTATTTACTTACAAACTAATATAATAAGGTTTATTTTTGTGATATATTCATTTTTCATAAAACGATTTTGAAACTCCGGTGAAAAGTTGAAAAGTAATATTATAACATTTGAAAATATAAATTGAAATCGAGAAACAAAATTCTCTATCGATCAAAACTTATTGATCAAAACTCGAAGCTATAATAAGAATCCAATTATAACTTGGAACTTGTTATTTGACGGTGACAAAATTATATTACAGGAAAATAAGCGCTGACAAATACATTCCCAGTTTAGTATTCCCAATGGACTGTGTTTTATTACTTCACTAGCGA
Source organism: Hestina assimilis (assembly GCA_023373885.1). Lineage (NCBI taxonomy): Eukaryota > Metazoa > Arthropoda > Insecta > Lepidoptera > Nymphalidae > Hestina > Hestina assimilis. The sequence continues at coordinate 15,371,316 of CM041744.1, forward strand.
AATTAAGTGTGCGGTTTATGAATGACTTGTTTTAGTTTGTAATGTTTAATATTATTCACGTCTTGGGATTATGATGCGAGGGATTTTCGAAAAATATTCCAGAGTCTGTAGACTCACAAAAGGGCACGTCTCATTCATTATCAAAAAATTTGGATGGAATTTTCTTATTTATTAAAAACTAGAATCTGCCCGGCAGTGTTGTAGCATTGTGGGTAGTCTACCTTTAGCCACAACGGTTGCGATTCGATTCCCGCTCGGGCAGAGGTTTGCATTGATCTTACAAATATCTGTTTCGATCTGGGCGTTTGTCCTTGTGGGTCTCCCTACCGTGCCTAAGTAAGAACGTTGAGCTGACGGTCCCGGTTGTTATTACATAACATCAATTGTACTCTTGATAAATAAATTGCTCTTATCCAATGAGTTACTGGTTCGTTCTTAGGGTTACGGACGTCAGGTGGCAATCGCTCTGTGTAAAAACTAGTAACCTGTCAAATCCGGACAATAATAATAAATAAACTCTGGATAAATACTCGTATAATGCCGGGAATCATTACAGCTAGGAAGAAGAAGAACTAGAATGTACCCATGAGACATCAGGATCAAAATCGCTTAGATGGATATGGATGCAAATTAAATTTTACTTTACAATTTTAAGGCGTCGGGAGGTGACGACCCCATCGCCCGCTGTTGGGATAACCTCTGTCACAACAGAGATTATTCCACCAGTGCAATCAGTCACACTGGTGGTAGGTCTTTTGTTGCAAGAGGCCGGCTAGGTAGGTACCACCGCAGGGTCCAAAATTCTGCCGCCAAATAGTAGTGCTTAGGCACTACTGTGTTCCGGTTTGCAGGGCACTGTACGCTAGTGAAATTACTGGGCGAACGAGATTTAAGAACTAATATCTCGAGGTTGGCAACGCGTGAGTGGCACCTACTAATGGTGCTGCAAGCGCTCATAGGCTGCGGCACCCACTTACCATCAGGTGGGCCGTATGCTTGTTTGCCAACTTCTAACATAAAAAAAAAAAAAAAAAAAAATGTATCATCCTAAAATAGAATTTATAAAAATTGTCCTTCGAAGTGTCAACCGTAAAATTTTTATTAAGTGATACGAGAAACTTATTTTATAAAAGTAAATGATAAACATACTAAAGTAAATAATATTTCTTTTTACTAATTCGCGCTATTTTTCATTGCATTATATAAAAATTTGTATTGAAATTTTAAAATAAACATTAATGATTAGTTATACACTCTGATAATCATTCAAAAGATCACTGGCTGTCCTTACAGCCCGATTAATAACCAAAAATCAAAAGCCTCATCTAACTAACATTAGACTACAGACTACATGAGATCTAGATCAAAAGATCGGCATCAGAAATACAAGCCAGATGACAAAAATATATCTACAACATTATAGTCATTTTGGGGCAGATGCAAAGTACGTTATTATAACGAAACCCAAAATTCTTAACACAGCATTGGAAGTTCTAAAAACCGAAACAAAGTCGCGGAATATCAACAAGCGAGTACACGTATACGAACTGCGAAACTTTTTCGCTTCGTTGCCTACGCTGCAATCAAGTTTGAACTCGGATTTTTCTCGAAAATACTGCTCAGCGCGCTCGGCTGTGAGTTCGCAAACATTTAAACCTTCATTAGGTGTTTACTTGGCTTATAAAAATTTGCTGTGTGTTATATCGAGGGAAAAGCGTCTTAATTCTATTTGATTTTTCTTTAGATTTCGATAAAAATAAAGTATTTGTAAAAATATAATAACTAACATATGAAGTAAATGAGGTTCTCGCTTAAAAATAAAGTTATATAAAATATTATCCTAAATTTTGTGCTTATTTACGATAAATCGCCAATTTTTTAAAGGCCTGTCCATAAAATACATTCACAACTTAGTGGAGATAGTATTATGACTAAATAATTCACTAAGCAACTCAAAATTTATTCATACTATCGTTTTCAATGCTTCTTAATAGGATGTCATATAATTAATGCCTCTATTAATCCCGAAAAGTTTTAAGACGAAAGTCCAGTATTGTTGACTTTATATTTGGCGGTTCCCATACGATCCAAACCTTTATTTTCCTCCAAGGTCAGACAAACTCAAAACCATACATTACACCATATAGTAAAACACGATAAAATTCAAAATTAGCAGATATTTACAAAATAATTACAATTTTGCGAATACATTATACCAGTTTATATGTATAATTCATCGCCCGCTGTTGAGATAATGTGTCAAATATTCTACCACAAAACAGTAGTGTCTTTGGCATGACTGTGTTACGGTTTGAACGGCACTATAGTCTAGTGAAATTACTGGGCAAAAGAGATATAAGAACCGATATACCAAGGTTGGCAACGCCTGAGTCCGGTTTGGATCGTTTATAGGAACCTACACCTACAAATAGTGTTGCAAGCGCTCGTAGGTTACGGCAACCGCTTACGATCAAGTGGGTCAAATCACTTCAAGAGTGACAAATCACTACAAAAGTGCCAAGTCACTACAAGATTAGTGAAAATAACCTAGACAAGCAATCTGGAAATTTACATCAAAGTTACTGAAAATTGCAAGACGCTTCCAAATATCGAAAATCGTAATCTACCATCTACATAGGCGTGGTTAAGCGATGACAGCTGTCAATGAATAAATTACACGGCTATTAGTCGATGTGGCAAGTTTAGTAATTGCCTGATATAGTAGTTTAGCTGTAGCATGAGGTTTAATTTTGACGTCATATTATTTCAAATACGATTTACATCACAGATAATGATTTATTACAATGTTGTAGGTGTGCTCGAGGAACAATCTCTTGAGACCTAAGACTAAATTATTGTTGTTAATCCATACAAATAAATAAAATTGAAGTGTTTGTAATTCCAAATTTACAGCTATTCACTATATGCGGTACCTACTTTTCATATTTTGTTTATTTTTATTTTTGTCTGTATGCCTGTTTGTTCTGACTAATTTTTGAAACGACTGGACAAGTTAACAGAACTTTTACTTGCAGATAGCTGATGTTATATGGAGTAACTTAGGCTACTTTTATTTTAGAACAAATAATTAGGGTTCAGTGCAATAAAGAGAAATCGGTACACCACGCGAGCGGAGCTAATTTTTCTATAAAACATGGTATCTTTAAGACTTCGAAGAACATGTTATATTTATATGGAATGGACTTCTAATAAACAGAAAAATTGATGTTAATAATTATGTACTTGAACCAATGGTTTAGTAAAAATCTTAAACAACAACCCTGGACCATGAGTCAAATTGTTTTACTATTGTGTACAGTGTAAATGTTAATAGTTGCTTCGAAAATGAAACAAACAACTAAAAACAGCGAAGCAATTATAATATCCTCAAATGAAAAGTCAGCCAAATTGATAAATTCCTGGGTAATTTTTTTTTTGTGCTTAATTTAAAGCCAACTATTTGCTTGCCTGCCTGTTTCGACAATGTTGGTATATTGCGTTCAAGTGGTTGTGCAGAACGTAACTGGAATCGGAAGTTCGCTTTTCACGTTTTCAATTATGAAGATAATAATAATACTTATTAGAACTGCCAATAAACAAGTTTCAAATCGCAATATAAATATTTTTTTATGTTAGAAGTTGGCAAACAAGCATACGGCCCACCTGATGGTAAGTGGCTGCCGCAGCCTATGAGCGCTTGCAGCACCATTAGTAGGTGCCACTCGCGCGTTGCCAACCTCGAGATATTAGTTCTTAAATCTCGTTCGCCCAGTAATTTCACTAGCTTACAATGCCCTTCAAACCGGAACACAGTAGTGCCTAAGCACTACTGTTTGGCGGCAGAATATTGGACACTGCGGTGGTACCTACCTAGCCGGCCTCTTGCAACAAAAGACCTACCACCAGTGTGACTGATTGCACTGGTGGAATAATCTCTGCTGTGACAGAGGTTATCCCAACAGCGGGCGATGGGGTCGTCACATCCCGACGCCGGTAAATAAAAATGAGATTCTTAATATTGTTGGATCTCACCCAAGAACCAAGTTTTATAGAGAATAATACAAAAAATTGTAAACTCTATCTCGGCTCTTCTCGGTAGAATCAACCTTCCGAACCGTCGGGAGCGTTTGATTATTCAAAAGTACTTTTTAAAAGTCTACTTTAGATTTTGCTTCAGAAATAGTTACTGATCCTAGCTAATATTGTAAATGAGAAAGATAGTGAGATAGATTTTGGTATAGATATAGAAGAAACTATGGCGAAGGATATAGGCTAATTTTCGTCGCGAAAACAAAACTTGAAAGGGGTGAAATAAGGTATGAAACTTTTCATCGCGAACCAATTATTTATATACTAGCGACCCGCTCCGGCTTCGCACGGCTATAAAATATATGGCCTATGTGATTCACTTCAAAAATGATTAAAAACGATCCAGTAGTTTCGATTTATTCATTACTGCCCGTAGCTCGCACGCGTTAAATGTAATTATTTACAAAATCATATTAGAAACCTCAAAAATTAATTTATTATATATATAAACCTTTCTCTTCAATCACTCTATAAAAAAAATCGCATCAAAATCCATTGCGTAGTTTTAAAGATTTAAGAATACATAGGGACAGAGAAAGCGACTTTGTTTTATACTATGTAGTGATTAGGTAAAAATAGCGTCAATAAAAATCGTTATTCAAACTATCGCAGCTGCGGGCAGAAGCTGGTCAGTAAACATTTGAATAAATGCTGGTAGGAGGTAGTTTTTTAACTCAAAAGTCAGTGTTCTTTTTGAAGATGAAACATTATTTTATCAACGTCAAAGATAACAGGTAATGAGATTACAGATCAAAGTGTCGTGTACACTTTCGCTTCCAGCGCCCAAAATGTATATACAACTGTACATATACGTAATTAATTCAATTTATCTTTGAAATGACTGTCGTGTAGAATCCTATTTATTTATTTAATTTAAAATTATAAACGTGTTTGGATGGATGGAAGCTTGTTACTCTTTCACGTAAAAACTAATTTACAGATTTAGATGAAATTTGTTACACTTATAGCTGCGGCAAATTGGGTTTGCGAGGGATTCTTAAAAAACTATAGAACGCAAGCGGAGCGGCAGGCACAGATAGTTGCTTGATATAGAAATTTCTTTTGGATTTTAAAATAGTTAATTTTCAATAGTTTTTATTTTCAATGGATTTTCAAATCTGCACATATCTTATTAAATATTTATTACTTACAACTCTGATTTAAAATTTTATCGCAAAAGCATTAACTTAAAAATTACCGTACCGCAAAAATAAGAACATTGTCGATTTCTGAGTTCTTTCAAAGTGTGAAGATATATAAAAAAACTTCTTGAAAAATAAGCGACTACCTATTGTCCGCGGCTTTGGCCAAATGACTGCTGATATTTTGAATGTAAAAATAATATACCGACCTGTAATAATATAAGAAAGGATGTAATGTATAATAATATAAGGAAGGATGATACCACTAGTGTCTAAAGACTATATTTTTACTTTCGCATTCGATTAGATTCTTTATTTTTTATTCAATTTGATTATCATTTAATTCATTTGAATAAAAAAAAATAAAATAAATGTAAATCACCGCAGTTCTAAAGTATTCTCACGATAAAAAAGGTTTGAAGTTTTCTTTTAAAATATGTATAATTAACAAATGTTATTACGTAATAATAACTAACATATTTTGTGTAATATTGTATAAAGCTTATGTACTCACGTGTATCGGATAACATAGCAGATGGATGCAGCGCAAGACATGAATCTGGAAAGAAAAACATATTTATATAAATTTACAAAGTCAAAAGTCCTTAAAATATGTAGATGAGTTACCGTCTCACACTCGAAAAAAATCAATTGTGTCATAAACGATGCACTGATATCAGAAATATTTTATGCATCGGGATCAGCTTTATAAGTCACATCCAAATACAACTGGCTTCATATATGGTAAACTTTCTATGTTTTTATGGATCTGGTGCTACATAAGAACATAGCTACTTTAACCGATTTTAAAGCATGCCGTATGGTTTTTGGAAAGGGTTTCCATTATAGCCTACTCGAATATCAAACTTTTTATGGTTTTTAGTAATGTGTCTTATAGCTACCACTTATCCAAGCTGGGAATATCACTTTCTAACGTCGTAATACACTTAGTAATTGAAAAAACAACATTTTAAAATTTTAAATATAAACATCTAAAAGATTGCAAATTCGTACAATTTCTCATACTTATGGTGTCACCAAAGATTAAAATAGATAACTAGAACACCTTTTGACATAAAATATAATAACTTTGTCTTAATCACAAAATTATTAATGATGAAAATGAATTTCAGATTTTGAGAAACAACATTAAATCATTACATCTGCCATTTATCTAAGTATTATAATATAATACAGATTATAAATGTTACAGATAAGTTTCGTTAAAAAACAACTAACATACTTCTTAGTCACGAAACAAAAAATTTACAGTCAAAATAAATATGTTTTATTTAGTTAATGATAATGATGAGTAGTTATGAACTTACAAAAAATTAGATTTTAAGTAGAACTAGTTTTTCTGGCACTCGCCGGCCGCTGCCGCATCGCTCGCTACGCTCGCTCGGCTCGTGCGATGGTCATGTTCTAACGAGAACCTAACCTAACCAACGGATTTTTATATAATATGATTTTAAGTAGAACTAGTTTTTTCTGGTCATGTTCTAACAAGAACCTAACCTAACCAACGGATTTTTATATAATATGATTTTAAGTAGAACTAGTTTTTTCTGGTCATGTTCTAACAAGAACCTAACCTAACCAACGGATTTTTATATAATATGATTTTAAGTAGAACTAGTTTTTTCTGGTCATGTTCTAACAAGAACCTAACCTAACCAACGGATTTTTATATAATATGATTTTAAGTAGAACTAGTTTTTTCTAAATCTATTTTAATATTTATTTATTAATATATTATATTTTGTAAACATATTTAATTATATTATAATAAGATAATTAATTAAAACAAAAAAGACAAAATAAAAAAACACTAACAAATTTTAAAACGTTAACGTTACGTCGTCGCCATATTTATTCATACTCTTACTAGTTAGTTGTCAAAATTTGTAATCTTTAATGACGTATTTTTATATTATAATATTTTAAATTTTCAAAGTAGAATTTCTCGTTAACTAAATGTTTTCATGCCATAGGAGTGATAGTTTCAGAATAATATGATAACCCTTTACGTAATATGAGCACTAATTCCGCCGAAATACTGCCATTGAATTGAATTTTAACATAAATATTTTAAATTTCAAAATGCTTTTTTTTCAATTACTAAGTGAATTATGACGATAGAAAGTGATATCCCCACCCGGGTAAGTGGTAGCTATAGGATACATGACTAAATAACATAAAAAGTTTAATTTTCGAGTAGGCTATAATGGAAACCTTAGCCTGGTTTTTAAATAAGTATTTCATATTGAAAGAAACGCATATCTACAAAACTTTTTACGCACACTAAACTATAATAAATTCTTTAGGTGTTGAGGGCTATTATCAGAAGCATTGTGTTACCAAAGACAATACCAAGACACCAAGGTTTAATTGACCGATATGTTCATGTGTGATCTTAGGGTTAGAAAACCGCATGCAAAACTACGGTTAACGCGAAGCTTCGTAGACTACGGTGACCAATCAGGTGGGTTAAATTTGGTACATCATGATATACAAAACCCACCAGGGTCCATGATGCTGAATGCAGCTTTCAACAACACGACACACAAATATTTTTTTAATTATAATTTATCAAAGAACACTGTGTAGCCCTCCGATGTCGAAGCGCTACTGGTGACTCCATGCCATTCTACAGGTTAGCTAAAATGAAATACAATATCAAATGGCGTCATCGCTGAAAATGACCTGTCAAACCTTTGTTCATTGATGTCATTACAATATCATATTTTCTATACTAAAGGCTAAGTAATCCTTAATGTCTAGACTGGTGTTATCATTGTTCTGATATTAAAATGAAATAAGAAATGGCAAAGTGATTTTACCTGAGTAGGTGTCTCACCTTTCTCATGTATTTATCGGGATATTTTTATCCTGAGTATCATATTAAGTGTGGGCGTATACACATGTACACATGTAGCAACGACTTTTTGCTTTTGTGTGTGTATTTATATTATGTATTTGTGTGTGCGTAACGTGGTATAGAAATCATGAAGATTAGCTTGTACAAAACTCATACACCAAAATCCTGCTTGAGATTTGATTATTTGTTTAAAAATTAAACCATTAAAGGTATAGGGTATGCATATTTCTAGGAAAATAATGGTACACAAACACAGACTGATTATGCATATTTTGACAGGCCCCTCGTTTCGTAAATTTGGACTAATGCTACAAAAAGAAGTCACAAGCTTGCAACATAATCAAATAGCTTGTGACTAACTTCGTGTAGCAGTGCGAATCCCGCGAATCCTTGGACACTTTTTCTCTATAGAAGGCCTGGTCCTTAGTTTATAGAAAGACAATGTACACAAATAAAATATTTTATTGACTTTATAGTTTTTGAAAAATTATATTGATAGCATGGATTTACAAACTGCTAAATATTCTAAACTTTCTGTTTCTTAATAAGAAAATACTTTTATTTTCTGTACCATCGTCGTCGATCTAACTTGACGAAATAATTATCATAATATGTAAATTGCAATTTAGCTTTTACAGGCTTTATACATGAATAAAGTTTATTTTGATTTGATTTGTTACAGAAAAAAAAGAAACCATAAAAGAGATTTGGGTTACTAATGAAGAAATTTTAAATATTACTGAATGATGAAGCTCATTAATTGTTATAAAAAATGATGTTTGTTGATTTCACCAGGAATGGCTGACTCAGTCGAGCAAGCACTGCCAAGATTTTTATTTATTTTACCAGAGAGGGCAAGTGGGCAGGAGGCTCACCTGATGTTAAGTGATCACCACCGCTCATGAACACCAGAGGGTTTGCAGCTGTGTTGCCGATCTTCACGAAAGAAATAGACTCTTCTCTTGAAGATTCCCAAGTCGTATCGGATCGGAAGACCGCCGGTGGAAGCTGGTTCCACACAGTGGTTGTGTGAGGAAGAGAATGTCTTCTAAATCGCGCTGTAGTGGATTTCTAGACATATCGACATAAAGCACCAGTATTCTGACGACGTTGTGGCGCAGCGGCAGCGAACCTGCCTTAAACGCCACAGGTCGCGGGTTCGATTCCCGCTCGGAGCATAATATGTTTGTATTGACCATGCAAGCATATTTTCCGGTCTGGGTGTATTTGTCCTTGTCATTGTGTATGTTTCCGGACCCCGACACAGGATATAACTATCCTAATGGGGGCCGTTGAGTGTGTAGCGTTTATTTATTTATTTATTCTTGCCATAACATTGAAATTCGTTGGATGCGTCTTTTCATGCTTTTCTTTTTCTTACTCTGCTTTTCTGTCTCTCTCATTCATTTTATCAACCCCGAAGGGCAACTGACTCTACTGCATCTGATGGTAAGTGGAATGGAGTTCTCACACGATGGTGCACTAATATGGTTGACCTGCACTAGCCGCCCGCAAGATGCCTCTTCACGCCTCGTTTGATGTACCCCAGATTGTAGGAAGGATGGAGTACTGGCAAGAAATTTCATTTTTGTTCTATGTTCGTGATAGAATCGATGCCAGTTAGCCGGTGACATCGGAGACTGGCATGCGTAGTTCTTATACGAGGGAGGGATAAGGAAAATCCTCTAAACACTCGCTGTGAATACAGTCTGTAGAAAGCGGCGAAGGCGGCAATCTCAAGACGCAGTTGTAGAGGTTCCAGAGTATTAGAGAACTCCACATAGCCAAACTCCGCGCGTTGCAGCAACCGATCCAGTGACCTTATAAATAAGACAATAATCAACTTATAATTTGCTAAATATAAAGCACGGGCTTTCACGTACTTTTACTTTCGAAGCCCGGCATGTATGGAATACTTGCGAAGAATCCGAACTACAAAAACCGTATCCGTTTCAAGACTTTGGAATTCTTTACCGACCTCCGGAATACCGGAATGCTGTTTACTTCGAGAACATCTCTTTCAAGGCAACTATGCATATCCAATAATTTGGTTTAGTGTAACCTATTGAGGTTTTTATTTAATAATCCTTAGACGACCTTCAATATGTACAATATTATGTTATTTAATATTATTATGGCGCAATATGATTGAATCGCCTCTTATACTCAAACGATCAATTATATTGACGTAATTACATTGATGGCTTCTAAGCGTAAATTATTCGCATGAGCAAACATGCACATTCCTGATCTTATAAAAAACATTTCATTATAATACCTATAAGCGCCAACAAGCGCTTGCAAAACCATTTTATTAAGATGTCACACACGCGTTGCAAAACATTGAGATATTGTTTAAGACTTTCTCTTTTTCCCAGTAGATTCAGTAGCTACTATGTCTTGTAATACTTTACTGTAGAATATCTGACACTGCGGTGGTAACTACCTAACCGACATCTTGCAAAAACCAACGTCTTAAAAAATGGTCGGTCTGGGGACCCCGTCAGAGATGAAGTTCCTCACGTTTTTTTCTTCAACTCCGAATGTTATTTGAAATGAAATCGGTGTATTTCAATGGATTCTATGATAATAAGAAACAGGGACATAGAGAGAAAGAGAGAGAGAATTGCGCACCCGACTGCGCACTCTCTTGCTCATGTGCTCATTTGCTGTATTAGGCTCGCTACACACACACAACAATAACGTCGTTATGTGACGATTTCTACTAAATCGCACTACTCGTAAGCCATGTTAAGGAACTTCGTCCCAACATCCCATATTCAATATTATGAAATCAATCGCATTATCTGAAGTATAATCACGAAGTCCAAGTATTCATTAACGTAAGCCTGGATTATACATTAGAGTAATCCAACGTTCTATTTTATTAAATTATGAAGCGTAAAATTAATAGGTCTTTGAATATCCACTTTAAGCTGGTCTATTCAGATGTTCTATCTTAGCTCATTAGTAATGTCATATGTGTAATAATAACATAAACACAATTATCTAGCTGGATACCATGTGTACGTCAGTCAATCAGTCAATAAATATCGGATTTAGGACGTCTATATCTACAACCCTTTAGGCCTGAACTATATCTAACAGCACAGACCAGCATTTGCTAGATGGTTTTGGACACATTTATGATGATCCTAATCAATTTTTCGGGATAAAAGGTATCCTATATGTTTATCCAGGTAATTAGCTACGTGTGCACCAAATTTTATCTAAATCTGTCCATAAGTTTTTGCGTGAAAGAGTAACAGGCAACCATCTATCCAAGCTTTTACATTTCCAATACACGAACTAAAACCTATGAACCTCAATACACGAACGGCGATACCAACAGCAACGGTCGAGAAGTCGAAGTCGGTTATATTATATCATATTATGTGTACACAAATATCGTCCTCCGTGACTCTTTATCCTAGTTTACTATCATAATATTAGCAAAATTATTATAACTCATTTGATAAATTAAAAGTAAAAGTGTAATTTTTCAGTAACCCAATTACTATCTTCCAGCTCCACCTTAACTGGTCGACAGATAACTATGACCTCTACATGCTGATCCCCCAAATATGCAATCGCATTTACGATATTACACATATGAGCCCACGATTAACAAAGCATATTATAACATAGCTGAGAATGCTTAGGCAGCCTGGAGGAAGCAATATCAGTTATTGAGTACCCTATCTATCTCGACCCGGTTTTCATTAATATTAAATATTTCATTACGTTTAATATTTATAAGCGAAGTCTTTATTTAGATAACATACAAATTCATAAGAAATATGAGTCCGACTTTGTCCTACACACACTCGCATGATTCAACTTTCTTGTAATACAGATATTGTTATTCTTTATTGCTTTGCGTCAATACCTCATACATAGTTATATCAAATCAAAATCAAATCGATATATTATTTTCATTCAAATATGTGGGAGATTGTTATTTGACTTAATTTTTGTGAATTAAAAGTAGTGCAGTTGACTACTTATCCCCGCCCTTGAGCAAGCCTCCATATAAATAGTCATAGGGTCTGTCAATGGATCAGAAATTGTCCGACTGTGGACACGGCACGGCGGTGCTCTGAACTGTTTCAGGTTGGGTAATTATAAAACTTCCATAAGTTGTTATTCTGTTTTAGTAATAATCATGATATTGCATGTGATTATTATGAATATTTACATAATGAATTGTTTGTCAAGTAGTTATGAGTTATAATTATAATAAAATATTAAGACTACCCACTACTTCCGAGTTTTTCATATCCGTTCTCCCACAAGAAAAATCAATAGATCTCAAATTGCATTTACCGAAGTCCAACCGAATACGGCTCGTATACACCACAGGTCTGTCATGTGCCCACTTCGCGTCAACCCCGCTCCCGCACTGCTTTGAGACATTCATTAGATTTTCAATAGTCGTTTGGCATTACTGTTTCGGTTTGAACAGCGTTAGTTAGTACTACAGTATTAGTTAGTTAAATGACTGGGTAAAGAAGAAAAACTAATATCTCGTAGTTGGCAATGCGTGAGTGTTGCAAGCGCTCATAGATTACGACAACCGTGTAATCATCAGGTGTGTCGTATGTTTTCTTGCAAACTTAGTAACATACAAAAAAATATATATATTTTAAAAGCATTATACGATAAACTGCTTAGCACCGGATCCGACTGAAGGAACAAGTCGTATGTCTAACGTTAATTTCACGTCAGAGTGCGCGTCAGCTTCAAAGAGAAACACTTTAACATCGAGACGGCTTTTTCATGGACTTCAATTTCAACATAGAACAAATGTAAAAATTGCGTCTTATTTATGTAAGGAATTTTATAAACTCGTGCAATCAAAAACACCTGTCATAACTGTATGTCGGACCGTCACGCTCAGACATCAGAAGTGAACACAGAACTTTCTCTAGGTATAAAATCATAAAATCATGAACTATACTTGGGATAGCTAAAATTCTAAAGTCAATTACATATGGGCTGGCCGAGATACAACTATAATCCCAAAAGAATGATAATCAAGATGGGCTGGGATGGACGGAGTAGCGAGTCGACGATCCGTACATCAAGACGCAATCGTTAAAAATGCGTATAGATACGTATATGCCATTTTTTTACGGTTGTAGAGCTATGCTCCTCCTTTTTTTGTGTGCCAGCGGTATTTTGTGGCCCAGCGGTAGCCCAGCGGTAGCGAACTTGTCTTAAGCGCCGCAGGCCGAGGGTTCGACTCCCGCAGTAAATGTTTGTATTGACCATACAAGCATGTTTTCTAGTCTGGGTCGGTTTGTCCTTGTCTTTAGGGACGTTTCCAGACCTTCGACACAGGATATAACTATTCTAATGGGGGCCGTTGAGTGTGTAGCATTCATTTAATCCGCCGTTCATTTTGTCAAATTCTGTCCATAATAGTGATTAATCATCGATTAGATCTAGGTATTTTAATTATAGCGAGATGTTTATTGTGGTTTTATATCGTGCAGAAAATTTGATAGATCGGTCTCGAAGCATCGAAATTTAGAAATTGAATTTCAATATATTCGAATAATTTAGCCTCAATAACTAACGGTAGAAGGGCCGACCTCGCTCCGTTACGTATATGTGACTACTATGGTAACCGCCCAACATTAGGGGGGTATATACTGATGATAACCGGCGACGGGAAGTGACCCTATCGCCCATTCTTGGGATAATCTCACAGCAGAGATTATTCCGCCAGTGCACTCGGTCACAATGGTGGTAGGTCTTTTGTTGCAAGATGCCGACTAAGTAGATACCACCGCAGTGCAAAATATTCTACCGCCAAAGTGCTTTGGCATTACTGTGTTCCGATTTAAAGGGCACTCAAGCTAATAAAATTACTAGGCGAAGCATGATTTAAGAACCAATATCTCCAGGTAACGCGTGAGTGGCACCTTATAATGGTGTTGCAAGCGCTCATAGGTTACGGCTACCGCTTACCATCAGGTGGGCCGTATGCTAGCTTGCCAACTTGTACAATAAAAAAAATGCCAATATAGTCGTTAAGGGAAAAAATATACATAAAGTAATATTTATATACATCAGAGGGTTTATCAAAACATATCTTTATATGGCCAAATCAAATAAATTCCGATATTGAAGATAGTTATGCCTGTATCCGTGGCCCGCGACCCGTAACATCGTAACTCTGGGGGGCGATTCATTTGATCGTTTCATGGTTTGCCGAATTTGTTTATGAAATCCAAAATTACAAATTCCACGCTGAATGGTCTGATCGATCTGAAGGGCCGTAAACATATTCGTATAATCAACTGTTTTGGCAGGTTTATTTGATTTTATTTTTCCATTTCAACTTTTTTTTTAATTGACAACAAGTTTTAAATTGAAGCCTCAATAGCTCAACGGTAAAAAGGCCGACTCCGTTAACGCGAGTGTTGCACGTTCGATCCTATTGTCTTACCCACTCCTAGCGTACGAGCGTAATTGGACTTGCAATAAGGATTAGTAATGACTTGAAAAGCAATGCCAATTTTGTTAGTAAAAAATGATAAAAACAGGATATTTGAAGTAATATTACAACATATGCATCTCACAAAAAATCGTTACCTAAGCGGAAGAAGCCACGTACAAAAGCTATAAATAAGCCACGAAACAACCAAAAAATAGGAAGAAGACTCTTAACATACATATATTACCTATTATACATTTTAAAGCTGAAGCTTCGTTATTTTTAACCTCGACCTCAGCGACGAGCGAAACAATGACCTCGATGCTTTTATTCGGAAAATCTTCCACGTCACTATGCTGCTTAGAATATCAACATGGATAAAAAACTCACAAGGGATTTTTTAGTAGATTTATCTTTTTATAACTCCGCATTTGTGGTTCCAAAAATTAGTAAAACTAAAGCAGAAATGTACCATTTCTAATTATGATGTATTTTATATGCTTAGAGATTTTAGTGTGATTAAAAAATAATTAGTATTTATATGTACTTTAGGAAGTTTCGACGACTTTTGTTGCTTCCCGCTCGGAGCAGATGTTTGTTACAAATATCAGTTTAATGGCGTCGGGACGTGAGGACCACGTCGCCCGCTGGGATAATCTCTGTCACAGCAGAGATTATTCCACCAGTGCAATCAGTCACACTGGTGGTAGGTCTTTGTTGCAAGAGGCCGGCTAGGTAGCTACCACCACAGTGTCAAATATTCTACCGCCTAATAGTAGTGCTTAGGCATTACTGTGTTCCGGTTTGAAGAGTACTGTAAGCTAGTAAAATTTCTGGGCAAAGGAGATTTAAGAACCAATATCTCGAGGCCGCTCATAGACTGCGGAAGCACTTACCATCAGGTGAGCCATATGCTTGCTTGCCAACTTGTGATATAAAAAAGTTTCGATATGGGCAATTGTTCTTGTGGGTTTCTTCACAGTGCCTCGGAGAGCACGTTCAACTGTCAGGCCCGCTTGTTGTCATAACGTCTGATAATAATGGATAACTATGGATAGGTAATTTGCTCTCATCCAATAAGTTATTGGTTCGCCCTTTGGGTTGCGGAGATCAAGTGGCAATCGCTCTGTATAAAAACTAGCAACACGTCAAACCAGGGTAAGGGTATAAGCAGACCTACGATAAATACCGGAATTAATGCTAGAAAGAAGAAGAAGATTTTAGGGGAGTTTTGATTCCAATTGAATTTGACGACGTTGTGGCACATCGGTAGCGAACCTGCCTTAAACGCCACAGGTCGCGGGTTCGATTCCCGCTCGGAGCATAATATGTTTGTATTGACCATGCAAGCATATTTTCCGGTCTGGGTGTATTTGTCCTTGTCATTGTGAATGTTTCCGGACCCCGACACAGGATATCACTATCCTAATGGGGGCCGTTGAGTGTGTAGCGTTTATTATTATTAATTACAGTAGATCACGAAATTTATACAGAACGTTTTGGAGTCCAAAACATATATATTAAAAATTACAGTAAAACAACAATAATTTAGCCTTCATTATACCGCAACTTTTATTGACGATATGACAATTAGTATCGCTAATTATAACATTAAAAAAGTTGCTACGCCTTAGATCTTTTATACATAACTAAACGATTAACAATCACAAGCCAACCCGACCAATGCACTATTCCAGCATAAAGCAACCAGTATACTTTGACCTTTTACCTTCCAAAGCATGTATTGAATGTATTATACCAATAATCGTAGCCTGGTCATTGCTGTATAAGATCTGTAATATTCGATTTAAATGCATACAGCTCAGCTGGTCTTAAGCGCTTGCCTTCGGGACTGCACTTTGAACTTTGTTATTGCTATTCGTGGGATACGAATCGGTGACCAGGGCTATTTGTGATTATATGTATCAAAATAAAATTGTGAATATCATATTTACGTGGGAATTTTTATTAAAAAATAATATGACTTGACGAACGTGATCTCTTCCCCCACTCGGTGACTCGGCTTTCAAGGCCAGTAGGGCCAACAGCAATACACTGAATCGAACTCGCAAACATCGGCGTTAAAGGCATCGTCGCTGTTGCATTGGCATCATTATCTGGTAGTAAGAACAATTTATAATCACGTAACGATTTCATAATCGTTTTGTGGTAGTAGGTCTTTTATTGCAAGAGACCGTCTAGGTACCAACGCAGTGTCAGTTATACCGCCAGGTATGCTGTGTTTCGATTTGAAGACCACTAGCTAGTAAAATTACTGGGCAAAGGGCATTTAAGAACTAATATCTCGAGCGCGTGAGTGATACATACAAATGTATGGCACTAAAAGCGCTCACAGGCTAACGATAACCGCTTACAGTGGGTCGTACGCTTGCTTGCCAACATAAAAATATATATAAATAAACAAATAAACGCTACACACACAATTGCCTACACACTCAGCGGAAACATAAATAATGACAAGGAATAATACACCCAGGCCGGAAGGCATGCCTGTATGGTCAATAAAAACATAAGCTCTGGTCGAAAATCGAACCCGCGACCTGTGGTGCTCCAGGTTAGCTACCGCTGCGCCAACAACGTATTTCAAATAATAATAAATTCAAATAAGTAAGGAACGCGGCTGTTTTATATAATAAATACTCGTATAGTCAATAGCTAAGCTAGAGATCTATAGAGGCAACCTAACCAAGCATTTATAATTTAAAAATATTCTCTTAAACATAACTCGGTTTTATCTTAGAGTTTTAGATAAATAATATAGCAATAGAATATTGTACCAAACATGTCGTCACTTAAAAGACTATCCACAGAAAACGCGTCATCTACTTAAGCAGACATTATATCTAATGGCATACTTTACACAACGTCGTTTCAACCCTCGAATACGTAAAAACTTTGAACGAACGTGCTCCCGACATCTGCTTATTACGTAATTTATTTTCAACGTATGTAAAAAAATACCTATGTGTTAGGTTTAACGACTAATTCTTATGTATATTTCCTGAATCGGATTTATGTTACGTCAAAACGTAATGGGCCGTGTACGTAAATGCGATCAAGTCATTGTGAAAACCAATAAACGTTAAACTTATTGAAATGGTTTAAATTAACTTTTATGGAAAGGTGTAAATTAAATGGCATATGTATTTATAAATCTTTTTGTTCCTGTCATTTGGATAGGTCTTTATTCTAAGGACCGGCCATTCCGCAGCTGGGTTATGAAGAATCTTAAGGACTTTAAAAATAATAACGAATACATATCGACCGCAAAATAAGTTGGTAAATTCATAGTAATTATTAAAAGTAATATGAAAAACAAAGTTATGGGAACAACTTATATATCTCAAAATTTTGTTGACGTATCTTCTTCAAATTAAATGTCAATGAAAGTTCATGTGGTATTATACAAGCTCAAATTTTTCCCGAATTTTAAATCCCATAGTACAAAAGTTAGAGAGGACACAATTTTTACGACTTTAGGAGCTAATATCTCAATAAATACTGACTTAATGAAAAAAGTCAAAACCAAACCTCCTTTTCATTTTAAAAAACCTATTCAAAGATACTTTACACGTTGGCATACCTTTAAATTTTTTTTCAACACTCAGTTACATGTATGGACTGCTACCCTTAATTCTTATATATTTTAAGATTTCATTACAAAATCGTTGTGCGGTTCATAGAATACACCTATTTAGTGAATTTCGTATAGATTGAGCCAATGGTCTCCGAATAAAATGACTGTGACATACGGACGGACGGACAGACGGACAGACGGACAGACGGACAGACGGACAGACGGACAGACGGACAGACGGACAGACGGACAGACGGACAGACGGACAGACGGACAGACGGACAGACGGACAGACGGACAGACGGACAGACGGACAGACGGACAGACGGACAGACGGACAGACGGACAGACGGACAGACGGACAGACGGACAGACGGACAGACGGACAGACGGACAGACGGACAGACGGACAGACGGACAGACGGACAGACGGACAGACGGACAGACGGACAGACGGACAGACGGACTGACGGACTGACGGACTGACGGACAGACGGACAGACGGACATGATGAAACTATAAGGGTTCCATTTTTGCCATTTGGCTACGGAACCCTAAAAATGTCCAAAGATTCGCTGGTGCTCTTTCGTTAATTCGAACCAACGCAACGAAACGAATTTGCAAGCCAGAAAAGAGCACCGGTGAGTCTGAGATTTTGTTCGTATGGAAGGGCCTGTCCATATATAATAAATCTATGATGAATAGTTATACAGTATTATTAATATTAAGTGCTATTATAACTACAAATAAAAGCCAAAAATGCTGTCCGATACGAGAGATCCTCACAAAACCCTTCTTCTAAACTATAAATTGAATTTTTGACCCTGAAGTCCTATACAGTCAAATTGACTTATACTTACTGTGTAATATGCTCGCAAAAGTGATGTGAGATAACAGACAAATACAAAAATAGCACGATAGGATTACATTAGAAAATGCCCCTTACACAGCACAGACACGCACACAACACCGTCCACGCCGGCGAGGACGAGGTCCTTTGTTTCGCACGTCGCGTCGCGCTCACACCGTCGGGTGAGTCTATCGTATAGAATGCGCTCGGAGCGCTGCCTCCAACTCCGATGACGTCCTTAGCCGTGGTTCGGCTTCGCAGGAGGCACCCTAAGGACGGAATCAAATTTGAGCACCCGTGAGGGCTGTCCCTTTATCACGGCTGAGTCTCAGTACTCGGCCCCCTGGTGACGCTGTCAAGGCCAGTAGGGCCAACAGCAATACACATTCCGAAAAAAAAAAAAAAAACAAAAATAGTAACGAAATAAGTATCATTGAATACCCATTATAAAGAAAGGGGATGTCATACGCATGGTGTCTGGAGTCTGGCATAACCTAGGTATTACAGGGAGTATCTGTGCGTCCGTGATGAGCGGCCCTAAGGAGGACGGCAGTCGGTGTGGTCCCGACTGCCGTGTGCGCTTGCATGGGAAGCGCTGGGGGCTTACCATCTCCCTTCCCCGCGACCAAGCAATACCAATCGGAGCACTGTGATTGTCAGGTCGCATTGGTTTGTTCTTCAAGAGTTCCCGTAACCTGACAAAAACACTGAGGTCGGCCACCGAGGAGGTTTTAGTGGGTCCCCATGACGTTTCCACCTTGTCGTTCCTCCCCAGGACGCCGGGTATCTGGTAGTAGATTTCCTTCCCAACAACAAAAACAAAAAAAAAGGCATTACAGGGAAAGTTAAATAAAAGGAAAAGAAAAAGAAAAATAGAAGAAAAAGAACTGCATATTTCTATAATTAACTTATTTTTGTTTCTAATTTTTAATTGTTAATTCAATTTAATGTAATTTTTAAATTAATTCCTTTTTTGTGTAATTGTTAACATATTTATAAATTGCAAATATTTTCTGGCAATAATTCTTTATTATTATTTATACCCAGGTAATGGAACCATGATAGATTTCCCCACATAAAGTGGTTGTAACCTTTCTATACTATAACCTAAGGTCATTTAACTGGTTTATAATCTGTTAACACACAGCACTCCATATCTCTGTTGATAACGCTCATCCACCTCAGCTTAGTATGTATGTTAAAATAATTTCTTCCTCGCACAACCACTGCGGAATGTACTTCCGCCGGCGGTCTTTCCGAACCGATACGACCTGGGAATCTGCAAGAGAAGAGCGTATTTTTCCCTTAAAGGTCGGCAACGCACCTGCATGCCTGCATGGTGTTGCAAGTGTTCCTACCCAATTGCCCCCTTTCACATTAAAAAAAAACTAAAAATATATATTTAACATGGAACAAGAACTAACAATTACAACGTGAAACTACAATTATTCACATAGCTCTCAGCTCGCTCGTATAACTTCCTGAAGGATTATTCACATAATACTGACGTATCTTGTTTCGGCACAGATTTGCTAACTTTCGTTTCACTAACAACTTTCCGAAATACTGTTAAATTTGACTGTATGAACGGACCAGAATAAACAGACTTGTTTAATTGTCAGAATGTACAGTTGTATTTGTTTTTGAATAACAATATATCTGCATTGTTGTCTTGGACTGTATGTCTAAGTAAGTTTGGTTGTTAAAACTATTGTCCTGCAATTATAAGTATAAAATATACAAAAGCTTAAGAATTGATTGATTGCTAAATAAGGGAGATGGCTCCTCTGCCAATTAGAGCACAGCCATTCCATTTCTCTCGAAGCGACTCACCGCATTTCTTACCCCCTATAGGTTCGTTGTGGATGAAGCAAGAATTTTGAATTTTTAGAAATTAAGAGAACACACGAATACTATAATATCTAATACCTTTAAACGAGCAATTCTTTTATATACATATATAATCTGAATCTTGGAAACTACTCTAATGATTTTTATGCATTTCGGGGCGAAAACCCCGGTTCGAGTTCAGCTATCTTCAGTCCGATATTTTTTCCTTTTTTTCAAGTTCTTCTTTTGTAAGAAAAACTATTATTTAAAAAAAAACCACTATTTACCAAAAAATCATAATATGTAAATGTAAGTAATATGTAAAGTAATAATTTCACTTTATAAGTAAGGAATTATAGCTAGGCAACATATTCTACTAATTAAAATGATTGATTTTAGTCATGGTGTTGTATGCGATCTCACAAGTTTTATAGTAGGAGAATAGTTTATTTCTATCAACATTTTTGCGATGAATCATACCTTGGTATGACTAATATGACTGTAGTAACTTATAACCCATTAATGGTTTAAATGACTGCAAATGATTTACTAGACAGACAATCACAAGCCAAGCACTAAATTTTACATCATAAATCGCAAAAACACACATTTCACATAAATGGTACATACAACTCATTTGATTCATAAAGCCGCACGCTGGAATGATGGATCGCTTGGAAACCAGCGCCACGTACGAGTAGTTAGTCGTAAATTTCGCGAACCTTTTTTTTAGTTGGTAAGTACTAAGTTGTTTGAATAAATAATAGTTAGAAAAAACTAAACACAAGCTTTTATAGAAAAAGTAAAAAAATAAGCCATGCTTTCTAAAATATTATCAGAATGATAATCGTTTTACTCATATCTGTCAATAAAAAAATTATAACTATTGGAACCATTCACCGATTTTTTTTTGCAATAAAATACATTTTTCATATTTAATTTATTTTTAATATAGTTTAGTAGTTTTTTTAATTTTTTGTTACTTATTATCGGTCCTTAGTAAAGGTTAAAAGTTTCAAAGTTTCCGTTACATATAAGCTAATAAAAGCGTATTAAAAAGTCGAAATAATTTTCATTACAATAAATATTTAACGCTTACAGAATATTGACGTAAAGTAGCAATTTAATGGACCGTTCCGGACACCCAAACGCCTAATACTCAGCCCCCACCATTACTTTTCTATTTATCATGTATGTAACAGAGCTATGCTCTTCCTAGAACAAATGAGCCCACTCAACTGGGTAAGTACTGTGGTCTTACAGAAAACGGGGTATAGTATCAGCAGCAATAGGTACTGTTGCGTTTCGTGCGATGAGTGAGAGCCGGAGCCCAATCTCCCATCCCCTCGGTTCCCTTCCTCTTTACCCTACTCATCCCTTCTCTCCTATACCGAGTGTTAGCAATGCGCATGTGATACTTAAAATATAGCAAGCGTTCATGGGTTACAGTGACTGCCTACCATGAGGCAGACCATATGCCCGTTTGGCGAACGTCATGGAATAAAAACGTGAGAAGTGTCAAGAGACACCCGGATGGAACGAAGTTCCTTTCAATCAATTAGTGAAGGAATTGTAATAAAATTAATTTAGGAATTATATATTTTATAGTTCTAATAATATTTTTTATTTTTTTATTATGTACCAAAAACCTGTATACTCTCAACAAAAATAATCATCGCGACACCACACTGTTCAATGCGAAATAGAAAGACGAAACGAAAATAACTGGCTTGCTTTCTATGAGAGAGTGAGAGAGAGAGAGAGAGACAGAAAGAGAAACACGCGCACGCCGCACGGCTTACAACTATAGCAAAAAGTGTCGTTACAACTTTTGGTCTTAATTTTTCCGTCTAGCCCCCTTTCGCAACGCGCAATAAGCAACTTCGTTCCAAAAAAAAAAAGAAAATAATATCCGTACCATCTTTTACCACAAGTTGAAGTGGTGATGATATTAAGAAGGTTATTTTATACTTTTAAGGTGGTCAAAGCAATATGTAAATAGATCTTATTAAAGAAACAATGATATCTGAAAGCCAACACACACGTATATGTCTGCTGTTGTTCTACACTTGCAGAAACGTCGGCGTCGAGATGACGAATGATGCAAACACGAAACGCCATGTCCGGGCAGTTTAGAACAGATGGCCGGGAGACAACGCGATTACGAGTTTCATTCTGTTCCATTTTTCCGGCTAACTAGCCGTCACTCACAACATTATCTGTTATATCATTTTTTAAACATCGTTAATTTTTTAAAGTAGCACTTAAGATTGAACTTAAGTAGTATATTTATGCATAATATAAATTGAGAAGTATATAATGTTTATGATACGGTGTTTTTTTTAGTTTTCCCCTACGTACGTACGCAGCCAGGAAACAACAAAGAAACTATTTAAAGTAATGAAGTTTTTATGTTACTAAGTTGGCAAGCAAGCATACGGTCCACCTGTTGGTAAGTGGTTGCCGTAGCCTATGAGTAGTTTCAACACCGTTAGTAGGTGCAACTCACACGTTGCCAACCTAAAGATATTGGCTAAGGCTCCTAAACTCTTTTGCCAAGTAATTTCACTAACCTAAAGTACCCTTCAAACCGGAAGACAATAATGCCAAAGATACTACTGCGTTACGGTAGAATATTTGACACTGCGGTGGTACCTACCTACCCGGCCTCTTGCAACTAAAGACCTATCACCAGTATGACTTTTTGCACTGGTGGAATAATCTCTGTTGTGACAGAGACTATCCCAACAGCGGGCGATAGGGTCGTCACGTCCCGATGCCGGAAATTTCTGAGATTTAAAAACTTCTTTATAGTACTTAACTTGTTTTATTCGAAAATTCTGCCTCGACCAAATCAAGCACGACATTTGTTTCAGTAATATTTAAAACCGTTTCAAATATTTATCAAAATAAGTAAAACATATATAATTAATTAAACCAATAAACTAAATTTGTCTTCTTAGTAATCTAAATTCATGCAGTAATCAAAGCTTCGATTGATTCGGTAACATGCGAACAGTTGTAAGGCTCCCGTGGGAGCTTTTAATGCTAAGTCTTCATGTTAAGCGATTTTGATATTCGCTTTGCTACTATGATGGAAAGGATTTAGTACATACTGTTATAAATAATTTATACCCACTCCTGTATATTTATTTATTTATTATGGTCTAAGAGCCGGTGGGAGATCGTCCTTCACTGATCTGATAACCAGATGAGACGTATTTTTTATCAAATATTTTTTATAAACAAATATGCCTATAATTGCTTGCCTATCGAAAAGTGCTCATGGCTATTTTTAATTAAATTATCTTTTATCGATTTTTTTTCATCACCTTCATACTTTTGATAACCAAATGAAATTTATTTCACTGATAGTTTTTAATACACAGAATATGCCTAGGTATGCTTGCCTACTCATTTCAGTGTATAACTACCTGGCAAGCAGGTGTAAACAGGTAAGTCAAAATAGGTGACTCCATCGATCTGCTAACTTAGATGCCGTAGCCTATGAGCGCTTGCAGCACCATTAGTAGGTGCCACTCACGCGTTGCCAACCTCGAGATATTAGTTCTTAAATCTCGTTCGCCCAGTAATTTCACTAGCGTACAATGCCCTTCAAACCGGAACACAGTAGTGCCTAAGCACTACTATTTGGCGGCAGAATATTGGACACTGCGGTGGTACCTACCTAGCCGGCCTCTTGCAACAAAAGACCTACCACCAGTGTGACTGATTGCACTGGTGGAATAATCTCTGTTGTGACAGAGTTTAAGATTTATCTATAGACTAGACTAGAGTCTATTATACAAATGCGTGTACTACCACTTCTACCGCAGGACACACGGGACACGCAAAACGCGACGTTAAGGTAGCATTGACGCGCTTATAAGCTCCTGTATACGAGTAATACTTTTTGAATAATATGCTACGGACATTCACGAATACTGGTTCGATGATACACGCCGGCATAAACCCGTGTATGCACCTTCAGCTTTTTGGAGCGCGAAATGAAACGCGCATGTAAACGCATATTACGAAACGACCATATACGATCGGCAAAAAAACTCTTGTCTGTAACCACCCTTACGTAAGAGGGTGAGGGTAAACAGTAAATTCACACTACTACTATTATTTAATATATTTTTAATTCAATTTAAAAACCAAATATAAAATAGCATTAAAGGGATCAAGACGAACATCTTATCATATCGAGTTATATCGCATGTAATAAGAATACTAAATGGAAAAAAACTAGGACCCGATAGCAGGGCAAACTATTCTAGAATTCACTGGAACACAAAAAATTTCATCAAAATCAGTCCAGACGTATAGGAAGAGTTCAATCACATACACGCGGACAGAAGGATCATATATATTAAGATTTGTTTTTATAGCTTAATTCCACCCTTCTATCATTTAGCGAAAGTGTAACTATAAAACTAGCAATCTCGTTTTTCTAGCAACGAAACGATTACTATAATCGATTCAGGTGGCCAAGTCGAGCGTGAAGATAATAGAAATGTACCAATATCTTTTATAGCTGTCGGTGCACTATATGAAAGAACTACTCATTGATATAAGATACCCCGTAGTTGGTTAAAACCAAAGAAACTAAATAGACCCTAATTTCTATAGCACCAACATTTTTTTTGTTACTAAGTTGGCAAGCAAGCATACGGCCCACCTGATGGTAAGCAGCTGCCGTAGCCTATGAACGCTTGCAAGACCATCAGTAGGTGCCACTCACGCGTTGCTAACCTTGAGATAATGGTTCTTAAATCTCCTTTCCCCATTAATTTCACTAGCCTACAGTACACTTCTAACCGAAACACAGTAATGACAAAAGACGCTTTTACTTTGCGGTAGAATATTTGAAACTCCGGTGGTACCTACCTAGCCGGCCTCTTACAACAAAAGCAAAGTGCTCGAACTCGGTATGGATTCTCGTATTAATTAAGAACAACAGCTAGTAAATGTTATAATGATAAATTTTCGTCACAAAAACGAATTTCTAATACTGTGTAACTAAAAGACAAAATGAAACCAAATTATTTTGGGTAATGATGAGATATTTTCGGATAAGCCCGTAGCTTATAACATTAGATTTATTCACAATTTATTAGCAAAACCCTTTTATTTTTACAACTACTTACAGAGATTGCCCAGAGTTTCAAGAGATTTTCATTGACAGAGATAATACACTAGAAATCAATTATTACTTACTAATTACTAAATTACTAAGATTATTATCTTAATCTTAATAAATAAATAAACGATACAAACTCAACGACTCTCATTAGGAAAGGTTACCCTGTGTCGGGGTCTGGAAACATATACAATGACAAGGACAAACACACCCAGACCGGAAAACATGCCTCGGAGCAAATGTTTGTATGGTCAATACATACATCTGCTCCGAGCGGGAATCGCATAAGGCAGGTTAACTTGTCACCGTTGTGGCGTTGTGGGTAGCGAGTCTGCCTTAAGCCTCGACGGTTGCGGGTTTGATTCCCGCTCGGAGCAGATGCTTGTATTAATCGTACAGGCATGTTTTCCGGTCTGGTTGTGTTTGTCCTTGTCATTGTGAATGTTTCCGGACCCCGACACAGGATATAATTATCCTAATGGGGGCCGTTGAGTGTGTAGCGTTTATTTATTTATTTAACTACCGCTGCGCCACAACGCCGTTAAATCTAAATAAGAAGAAGTTTTGTTCTTCGTGAACGCCCGCCACTGTGAACTACCTAACATAGTCACAAACATGAACCATACAGAGGTTTTCCATGACCTCGCAGACGTAAAAAAGGCCGTTCATGTTCATCGATTGAGCCATTTTATCACAGCTGATAATAACAGTAATAATATTAAATGATGGCTCTTACCCAACGAAGGGATAATGACGCGCCATTTACTGATATATTCTCTAATACCTTATGACTATATCCAGGGCTAAGTTAAAGTTGGTGGACTTGTGGCTTACTTATATTATATTTTATTTTTTACATTGTGGGTTCACAACATTTTAAAAGGCAAATTCATTTTCAATTTGACATTCATATGACAAGTCGCGGGTGCCATTCTAGGTCAAAGCGGATGTTTGTATTAATAAATAAATAAATAATAATAAATAAATAAACATTAGACACTCAACGGCCCCCATTAGGATAGTGATATCCTGTGCCGGGGGTCCGGAAACACATACAAAGACAAGGACAAATACACCCAGACCGGAAAATATGCTTGCATGGTCAATACAAACACATTATACTCCGAGCGGGAATCGAACCCGCGACCTGTTGCGTTTAAGGCAGGTTCGCTGCCGCTGCGCCACAACGTCGTCAACAGCGTCAACGTGTATTGGCCATACAGGCGTGTGTTCCGGTCTGGGTGTGTTTGTCCTTGCCCTCATCTTTGTTTCCGGATTCTCAACACAGGATAACAGTAGTCTAATGGGAGCCGTTGAGTGTGCAGCGTTTATATAAAAAAATATATTGGCCGTGACTTGCCAATAACGATGCTAGTCCCTACAAAAAGTATTATTTATATGTACCGAAAATTTGTAGCGTATTGGTAGCGTTTGACCGTTTCCGTCTAACATGAGATGAATGTGACCTACGAACGAAATGGAACAGTACGTACAACATCTGTCCGCAACTTCATCCGGGATAGCCTTGGGATAAAAGTTCCATATTTGTTAATCCAGATAAAAAAGCTTTATTTATCCTGAAATGCATCCCAATCCGATAAGCATAAGATTATTTTTTTGTTGTCACAACTGTTGTTGCAAAATAAATAGCAACAGTAAGAATGAAAAAAAACTTAATGAATCTAATCCAGGTAACAATCTATGTATATCTGTGTCAAATTTCATCACAATCCTTTCAGCCGTTTTTCCGTAATTGAGTATGAAATATCAAAATAATTGAAACACAAATATCAACATTGTAAAAGATTGAATTAAAACACCTTAAAATATTGCGTTTAATAGTAGCTATGAATCTGTTAATAATTGAATTGTACCCTAAAGGCTTCACCGAAGTGTCGACCGAAATAGAGGCTTTCTCTTAACATAGTCGATCACAAAACGGTTCCCTATATAACCTTCAATATCTTAAGTCCCCATTGAGCTTGGCTCGTTAAAATTAATGTTTGTTCAAAGATAAGCCGTTCCTAGCGGAACAATAACCTAGTACTACGCACGTGAGTTATGCACATTCGTAAATTTCAAAATTTCTCCGTAGCTATAATAATGTGGGAATTGTATTTTTTATTCTTCTTCTTATCGAGTGGTTAGTGGCCAACCTAGTGTCAGAGTTGTTTAGGTCGACCGTAGGCCTCGACTTGACTTATCGACTGTTGTCAAATTACCAACAGCCGGGACCGACTTTTTACGTGCCCTCCGAAGCACTGAGACTCTCGACTGAAATACCTCTATGCGATCACTCATCTCGTGACTGACCGCTCCTAAGTTGCTTACCCTACCGATCGTTTGCCGATCAATGTGTACACTCTGCTATGAGCGTAGCAACCATGGATTCACCGAGCGGACGCCGGGTCGTTTGGTAGAGAGACAAACTTCGAGCAGTTCCTGGAACTTGAGACACGGGTGAAGGTTTAAGGAGGCCTCATTTCCGATACGCATCAACGCTCATCTTTACAGGACTTGAAAGGAGCCTGTCAGAGCTGCTTTAGATGTTCGTTCTAAAATAGAACTCACTGCAGCCCGAGGCAGGCCCAGATCTTTCATTAAGTTGTAGAGATATTTTGCTGGTATACATCTCGCCCCTACTTCTACTGCATACAAATGAACAACATAGTCTTGGTATGATAAATTTTAAAATAATTACATAAAAAAGATAAGCAATTAAAAATACTATTTTCAAATTATTGTAATAATTTATACCTACTATATAAAGAGAGACAATTCAAACTCACCGATAAAGTGAGCATTTTGCAGCGATAGAAATATTTAATTCATGTCGGTTATTATAATAATTTTACTACTATAGTTTCGGATATTTGATCAAATTTATTTTCATGAGAAAAACATTCAGAATAGAAAAGCCGTTTACTTACAAAAATATATTTAAAAAAACTTGCTTATTAAAAGAAGCTATTCATATTTTTAAGACGAACGTTGCGCGTTGAAGAGCGCAAAAACCGCATCGAAATGAGTTCATTCGTTTAGCAGCTACGATGCTACCACACAGACAAACAGACACATCAAACTTATAACACTCTTTTCTTGCGTCGGGGGTTATAAATGAAGAACTTCGCATTTCTCGGGTTACATAAAAGAGTAATCTGTTAAAAATTATATATTTTTTTGAAGTACAGAGCACAATAATCCATTGACGCAGCAACATTGTTCATTCCTTTCTTGAAAGGAAACAGCCGTAGTTTTATTGCAATGAAAAATTATACAAAGAACACGCCAGAGGAGGAGCTGACGGTATTTATATACAAGAGAAAAAATAACTACGCACTCTGCTTTGTGAGCTGAGAATAATTTGGTTTTTTATTTATTTTTCGAGCGACCTAAAAGGGATTGTTTGTCGGGGCTCCTTGCTGAAAAGACGAGATGTATATTCAAGTTTCTTTTTTAAACATATAATCAAACAAAAATTAATAGGTGGTAGGTCTTTTGTTGCAAGAGGCCGGTAGGTAGGTACCACCGCAGTGTCCAATATTCTGCCGCCAAATAGTAGTGCTTAGGCACTAGTGTGTTCCGGTTTAAAGGGCATTGTACGCTAGTGAAATTACTGGGCGAACGAGATTTAAGAACTAATATCTCGAGGTTGGCAACGCGCGAGTGGCACCTACTAATGGTGCTGCAAGCGCTCATAGGCTGCGGCAACCACTTACCATCAGGTGGGCCGTATGCTTGTTTGCCAACTTCTAACATAAAAAAAAAATAAGCATTCGCATAATCTTCGATCGCGCTTGCTAAAAACAGCATGTCTGGTAAAGCCCTAAAGCTTATTTCTCAAAAATCAAATTTTATTAACAGTTGTAATGAAACTGATGTTTTTATAATTCTTTTTCAATTTAATTTCTTTCTACCAAATTAATATTTTGTGATCCGCTGAAAGTGTGAAATTCTCACAGTATATTAATCTCGAAATTCTTACAAATTTGATATTATCCACCACTTAAGGTAGCTGCGGTATAAGATGGCTATTTGACTTTATTACAAAATCGGTAATAAAAATATTTTCAAAGCTATCTCGTTCCTATTTTTGAAACATGAGCATTTACCTATATACAGTAAAGGCGCAGCCCTACCGCTGCGCACGCTGTGCGCCACGGCGCCATGGGTACGCCAAACATGCTAGTCGCATTGGTTCGTTTGTTTGACAAAGTTGGTCTACGTTTCGAATGCAGCGCACGCTATACAAGAATATTAACATCGCTTCCCACCCCGTCCCACCTTCCGCACTGAAGTAAAGCACGCTTTCATGTACCACCTGACCTGCGTGGACGACATATTTGAGCAAACCATGGAATAGCATAGCACGCAGTAGCAATGACGTCAATTCATTTTCTTTCATAAACTTTCTTTTAGAAGGAAGCCAGAAACACATGTAAAGCAGTGTGGCTGCGCCCTAGCTCTTACCATTTTTATAACGTCTAACAAATGATTTAATTTATTTATATTCGCTCCTTAGCTTATATTATCATAACCACTACATTTAGTAAATTGATTGTTAGAATAAACCAAACAAAACTTCGATAGAGAACGGGGCACCTCAAAGAATAAGACTTAAATAACCACGATCTATATACAACAGTTTTTGTGTATACACATATCCCACAGTCAATATGTGTTTTTATGTATAACTAACTGTGCCGCGGCTTCGCTTGCGTGGTCTACATAATTATTATTCTTTAATTTTTATTATTGTCACACTGTTCCACCAACTCACCGCATCGCATCACCCGCCCGCACTTTCTTTCTTATTGCTCGGCTATAGGCTATGCTATGTATTGTATGGTTATCTTATATGGCTTATAGCCTTCTCAAGAAATGTAATATCACATGCAACAACAATTTTCCAAATCCGACAAGTTCCAGAGATTAGCGCATTCTACCAAACAAACAAATTTTTGAGCTTTATAATATTGGTATAGATCATGTTATCTCTTAGTGTCAAAGTCTTTCCAAAACTCAACGTAATTTTAGACCAAAAACTAGCAAGAATAGATTATTCTATAATACTTAAGCTTAAGACTTACGTGACTAAAGTTTGAATACCAAGCCTAAGTATGGTCTCACTTGCGTTTAAGCCTTATAAATTTGAAACTTAGCTAATAAGAAGCTCAATTGAATAATAACTTTGTTAATGAGCTGAGCGTGTTATGTCTGACTAAATAGTTATAAATTATAAGTGACGTTTAGCAAGTTCTTATTAATATTATAGCTGTGCCCGCGACTACACTCGCGTGATATTTTATATTTATTTGATAATCCCACGGGAAATGGAAGCCCCACTAATGTTACAAGCATTCATACGCTACGGCAACCACTTACCATCATGTGGGCCGTATGGTTGCTTGCCATTACTAAGTTGACATGAACAAAACCTTAATATTTTCAGTACCTTTTTTTAAGGTTAGAGGGAGCAAACGGACGCTCATCTGATGTTAAGCGATTACCGCCTATGAATATCTGCAACACCAGAGGACATAAAGGTGCTTTCCTTTAAGATACAAAATGGTTATACGCTAATGAGCAGTCAGTTCACGATGTAGTTAACCAAACGGGCCTTAAAGCCGTACCTCAATAAATTTTCAGTATCTTTTTTTTTTTTTTTTTTCAGTATCTATCTAATGATATCTTTATCATGGTGACTTTTTACTAAAAACCTTGTAGTCTAGGACACTGCCGTTTTAAAAAGATAAAAAATAAGGATTTGTATAACGTTGTAACTAAAGCAAATGTAGTTTTAATGGAAAAATATTTTAAGACTTAATGAAAAGCCTTCGTCGCATTTTGATAGTAAAAATTTTAATGATCTTTTAAAACTTAACCACATTTTAAACGAAGAGTAATGTAGGTACTCGTTGAAACCTAACAAATTCTTCTTCTTAGCACTATTCCCTGTAAATAGTCAAATTAAATCTTATTTTAATCTTTTATGGATTTGACAGATTTTGACTAGTTTTTACACAGAACGATTACCATCTCACCTCCGCAGCCGTAAGGGCGAACCACTGAATCATTGGATAAGAGAAAATTACCTATCAAGAGTATACGATTAATATCAGATACGGCGATGATATGATGATGAGAATCGAACTCGCGACAATTGAGGCCAACGGCAGCCTCGCTACCAACTCGATACAACGGTCGTCTAACAAATTAAAGACTTAAAAATTACAGAAAAGTTATTAAAAAATGTTAAAATGCCAAAAGCAACGGAAAATGTACAAAATGTTAAAAACGACACTCAAAGGGACACGAATAGTTAAAATGACATCGGCTTCACTGTTTTGCTTTGTGCATCAGTGATTTTTCGTTCGACCACAATGGCGGGGCTGGAGATGAAAACAGGTAAACGAAATTTAAAGCAATACATGACGTGTATTCTTTTTCATGGACAACACAATATTAATTACCCGACTGCCGGAGGGTAATGTTTTTCGAGCGTATGTATGTATGTATGTATGTATGGATGTATGTATGTATGTATGTATGTATGTATGTATGTCTATTTCTTTGTGACGCTCTACAGGCTAAACCCTTGGACGTATATCGACTTATAGGGTATCATTAGATTCGTCCCAGTTGTGAGAGTGACATAGGCTACATTATTTTAACATGGGTTCCGCAGGAGCAAAGATATTCAAAGCGGAATATCACAGTTCGCCCAGAGCTAAAATCTGATGATGTTTCCTTGTAGAACTTAATAAAATAAGACGAAAAATAAAAATAAAATTTTTTCGATATATTGTAGTTTTTCGAGATATCGATGATTGAAGTTAGATATTTTTTTTTGGCTAGTGATTGCCAATTCCACTCACAATGTCTTGAATAATTAATTAAAGGCTTTTCTATAAATAAAAAAATACGGCATAGTTATATAAATAGGTAGATTAATAAAATAATTTAATTTCTAAAACGCAAACTAATATATATAATGCTATTCAATGTATTGTACAATTAGGTATAAAAATTTTGTTAGTAAAATATAGGAAAAAGCACAATATATTATAATAAAAGTATTGTTCAATTCCTAGTCATGTAATATATAATGTTTAATGTAAGAAAAATATAAATTTTAAGTGTCTGTACCTACATCTCAGATTCTTATAAAAAATGTTACTCGGAGCTAAAACTAAATGATGAAATATCATATATTTATATTTTTGCAAATGTCTGCCTGTTTGTCGGCTCTCCGCACTTCTTATCCTCTCACGCAATGCTGCAAAACTGCAATTTTCCTACTTCAAAGTCAGCAAAGAAATGATAAACCATATTTTCGAGTAACATTCATTTTTGTTTCGTAAAAATGGGTTCACTCCATCAATAGTTATTGCAATCTTGATGACAACGTGAGCCAAGTATGAGAGAGGAGTAAGAAAGTAGTTTAGCCTTTTCACGCAAAAGCTGCTGATCGTATTTGGATGAAATTCAGCACACAGAGATCTTATATTGAATTATTAACACATTTGATACCAGAAAAAATGTTAGGTTCCCTCGGCATTATCAAAAAACGTACTGCAAAAATGTTTAGATGCTTGTTACTCAATCACAGATCGCATTAACGATTTAACGAAATAGAATGTAACTTAGCACATACAAAGATTGTTACCTGGGTTAAGACATAAAATACTTTTTATTCCTAAAAAATGTTAGGTTCTCATGGGATTATCATAAAATACTCTACAGAACTTTTTTTGTCTTTGTCTTATGAAATACTAGCAGCCCGCTCCGGCTTCGCATGGGTATAAAATATATAGCCTATGTCATTCACTAAAAAATAATTAAAATCGATTCAGTAGTTTTGATTTATTAATTACTGCCCGTGGCCCGCACGCGTTAAATGTAATTATTTACGACACCACAGGAGAAACCTCAAAAAAAAATTTTTTCTCCACTGTTTAATGGATGTTATAATACATATAAACCTTCCTCTTCAATCACTCTATCTATTAAAAAACTGCATCAAAAACCGTTGGGTAGTTTTAAAGATTTAAGCATACATGGGACAGAGAGAGCGACTTTGTTTTATACTATGTAGTGATTACTTACCTACAAATGGTTCATTTGTCTCTAGGCCAATTCTAAAGTCACCGCGGACGAAGTCGCGGGCAGATGCTAGCTCGAAATAAGTTACAAGCTTGTGGGATAGAACTTGCCAAAAATATATTCGACATTCTAGTTAGACCTGCATAGTGCATAGAGCTAAATTATATTACTTATAACTAGCTTCTGCCCACGGCTTCGCTCGCGTTAAGTTTGGAGAAACAAATCCTTTCTTTTTCATATAAATCTTTACACCTTTACTTTAATGTTAGTAAAGGTACTGCAGACGGGGGGGACAAGCTGATCAATCAATTTGTAAATTGATGATGGAGTTTAAAGGGAAATGCTTAAATTACGGAAAAATATAATTATTATGTTTTATTTCAATGCTTGTCCCCGTCTACAGTACCTTTACTAACATTAAAGAAATATTTATATTATAGTAGTCATTATCGAGCTTGTTTTTAGCTTTTTAGGAATTATTATTAATGCAGTTGGGTTTTTGTTTTATTTAATAATTTATTTTATTTTTCATTTAATTTTCCCCATTTCATTCAATTATACCCATAGCATCATGTTAATTTCACTAAAAGTATAAATGTAAAAGTCTGGCTGGAAGGATGTTTGTTACTCTACCACGCAAAAACTAACGGACAGATTTCGAAGAAATTTGGTATACATATAGCTTATTATCTGGATTAACATATAGAGTTTTTTTATGTTACCTAGTTGGCAAGCCCACGGCCACGGCCCACCTGATGGTAAGAGGTTGCCGTAGCCTATGAGCGCTTGCAACACCATTAGTAGGTGCCAGTCACACGTTGCCGAAATCTTTGATATTGGATCTCTTATGCCCAGTAATTTCATTAGCCTACAATGCCCTTCAATACGAAACACAGTAATGGCAAAGACACTACTGCTTTACGATAGAATATTTCACAATGCGATGGCACCTACCTAGCCGACCTCTTGCAACAAAAGACCACCGTGTAACGGATTTCACTAGTGGAGTAATCTCTGCTGTGACAGAGATTACCCCAACAGCGGACGTACTTTTTATCCGGGAAAAATGTTATGATTTTGTAACCAAATATGATACAAAAAGTTATAATCTATTAGACATGCCAAGTCATTTTAGTCATTATGCTACGTACACACTATACTATCATCAGGATCGATATTTTGCACGAATGTTCGAGCACTTCAACTTTAATAAATGTATTTAGTACCGGGTTCCAAGTGATGGGCAATTTAAAGGAGACGTCTAGCCGTGAACAAAACTTAGTATTCTATAAATAAAATCTCGTCGCTGTGGTGATATTTTTCTCTCAACCTCCCAACGATCTGATTTTCGAACATCAACAGATCGCGTATAAGCTTATATTTTGTTACATGGATTACATCCAATAAGTATTATTGCTGTTCAATTTTACGCCACGAGTAAGCCGGATATGCTGACCGGCCCAATCCTGCAAGGTAAACATTTATAATTAATGAAAAAACATTATTAATAAGTCAATATAATAAATAATAACATAATTAAACAACATATTTTGTTATTTTATTAACTTTTATATTAATAAAAGAAGAATATTTGGCTTTTAATAAATGACATTTTAATTATGTTTTGGTTATATTACCCAACTATTATTTTTAATAAGAAAGCCCTTCTTTTGTCCTTTGTTTATATGTTTTACTGTCAAAATCTATTAAAAGTCAACCTAGTTTAAGAAGTAGCAGAACCATGCTTCTTGTAGTACAAATGGGCCGGCTCGACCGGAGAAGTGCAACCCATTCACAGAAAATCAGGGTAAAGTAAGAGTATCAGTAGTAGTAACATTTGATACTTAAAGTATCACAGGTGTTGCAGTGACTGCTTACCATCAGGCGGACCGTATGTTCATGTTGGCAAACGCCAACCGTCGTGAAATGGAATAAATAAACCATTTGTGCCTGTTGCTTTTTACTTATTAATATTCTAAGCTTTGCGAAACAAAATCAAGATTTAAGTCCTTGATTCAGATATGGTAAAAAATTCAAAAGCCCACATCAAAAGTTTCCTCATTATACGTTTCTGAGAGAGAATTTTGCCTAAACTTTTATGAAATAGTGTAAAAATAATAAAAACTATTACGTTTTCATTATATTCACATATAAAAATATATAAAATTAAGATTGTTTACTTATTTTCGTATTATATCAGAAAAACCAGTAAAATAAGTTTAAAGTTATAAATAAAGTTATGTCCTAATATGTTCCTATGGTGATGATGTAAAGTTACAATGGTGGAGTCTTTTTGTTTTTTACTGTCATGACGGTTGACAAACAAGCACACGGTCCGCCTGATGGTAAGGAGTCACCGCAACCTATGGACGCATGCGATACCTGAAGTATCCAACGTTGACAACCCAAGGAACGGGAGGGAAGGAATGAGAATGGAACAGAGGTGGTGGGATATTGGGCCTCCAACGCTCTCATTGCACGAAACGCAACAATACCTACTGATACTGTTCCTTTACGCCGATTTTCTGCAGAGAGGACTTTCCCAGTCAAGCCGGCCCATTTGTGCTGGAAGGAGTATGGCTCTACTACCGTTTTCGTTTCGTTTCTAAGTTATTTGCTTATGCTTTTTCAAAAACTGCACTAAACCTGTGATGTTGTATGTATCCGCCACATATTTTCCTTCATTCAAAATCTTGTTTGCTAAGCTCTTTGAAACACCGACGTAATGGAAAAATATGTATTTATTTTTTTATTTATTTATTTATTTATTTATTTATTAGGAAGCCAACAGTATACAACGATAACAATATTATTAACTTACAATAAATGCCTTACTTTGCTTACATCATTGTATACACACTTATAGGCTAACTCAACATGCGACATCAAAAGCGTAAACTACGATATATTTTGTTTAAAATAGAATCATAAAAATACAAGTTAAAAGAGAAAAAAAATACACACACACACAAAAAACTAGCACAGAAAAGTTTGAGCCAAAAACCTAGCTGATATAATAATAATAACAATATAATATAATATAATATAATTTTTTTTTTTTTTTAAATGTAATAATACAATAAATCAAGCTAACCCTATAAAATACCAAAACTACAATATACAAAAATTCACACTGTAACTACCAATTCATTAGGTGATTCTTAATTTTACGTTTAAATAACAAAGACGAGTTCTGAAATATGTCCAAACCAGCATTTTTAAATATATTATTATAAGACATGACAATTCTGTTAAGAGGAGCAGTTTTACCAAGGTTACTTTTAGTTAAACTGGACCTAAATGTTTGTTTCATCTTTACATGAGACCTAGAGCTTTGTTTCGGTACTGCTAATGTAACTCTGTTTAGCAAATTTATACAATCAATGTCCCCGTTTACAAGTTTGTGTAGAAAGCAAAGATCCAACAATTGTCTACGATTAGATAGTGAAAGGGTTTTATACTTTTATATTGTACTCCTATTTCATTTATTCTGAGCCATGTACAATGTAAATTCTTGACATGATAAAAACTAAGATAACAATTTTTGTAATAGCACTGAAAAGGAAAAAAGTATACGTTCTGCTTGATACAATGCAATTGGTGCAGCCTATATTCACAATACCACCTACGCGCAGTTCCAACTGTGAGTTGGAGAAAAGATAGGCAGGAGAGGAACTAGACGAAAATGGTGAAATTATGGGACAGAAATTGTTGTGAATGCCAAAGTCCCAAACTCTATTGCTCTGCTCCCCATTAACTGCTCTCCCGAACCTAAATCGCAGTTCATTCGTTTATCTCTAAATAAGTTTTTTCCCTGTTACTTTAAGCTTTTTAAGGAGGGCTGACTTCCTTCTTTTTCCTTCTCTCTTCGCTCCTCCTACCCATCACCTCAGAGGGCTATGTACGATGATACCTCAGGTATGGCGTTTTATTATTTTTTGCTAGTACGATATATTCTATTTCTAGAAGCTTATTTTTCATAATCCGATAAAAGCAATTAAAATTAGTCACTGAAGCTACATTTCCCACATACTAAAATGAAAAATAGCAAATAAGTAAATACTTTATATACTGCTATGAAAATTAGGTTTCGACGTTCATATTTCAGCAATTTTATTAGTATTGACTTAAGGTACGCAAATACTCTGATTACTTATTCAATTATAATTTTTTCGACAAATCGAAAACAGAGACTTTTATTGGTAACATTAATAAATATGTAACGTAAAAATAAATTGAAAAGCGACTCACAAGGCGTACACAGCCACGATAAATGTATATCTGGAGCAATAAATATTTATAAGTCCCTTTGAAGTGCTCCACTTGCAGAAGATGAATTAAATTGGTCTACAATCATATGATATAAATAGAATATCCGTTTCAATCTAAGAATTTTTACTTATAGTTCACCCCATCGTGCCTCGGAGAGCACGTTAAGCTGTCGGTCCCGGTTTATATCATAACATATGATAATAATCGTTAACTCTTAATAGGTAATTTGCTCTTATCCTACGAGTTACTAGTTCGCCTTTGGAATTGCAAAGGTCATATGGCAGTCGCTCTGTGTAAAAATTAGTAACCTGTCAAATCTGGACAAGAGTAATAAGCATGCCCTGGGTAAATAATCGTACAGTACCGGGAATAATGCTAGGAAGAAGAAACGGCTTAGCGGAACGAGGTTTTTGTACTTACACGCACCGACAGCTTAACATGGTCTCCGAAGTATGGTGGGGAGACCAACACCAACAGATATTTGTAAGATCAATGCAAACATCTGCCCGAGTAGGAATCGAATCTACAACCGTCGAGGCTAAAAACAGACTCGCTACCCACAATGCCACAACGGTGATAACGCTGCGCAGAGCCCGGCTAGGTAAATGAAGCGATTCTATTGATTCTTAAAAATACATCCTTCGCATCTTCGCACATATCTCGTTGAAACGAAGGCTTACTACTGATTTTTGACATAAAACTTAATTACAAAGATAAGACGAGTTGTTAAATGAAAAATGTTCATTTAACATTGAACTTGTTACATAATTACAAAACGATAATCTAGATAAGGTAAATGACGGGAGATTAAAAATGATTATCAAAGTCGACTTCTTATCTCATTACATATTTTCACTATCATATTAATATTTTATCTTTGCTACTTTATTATAGTTACGCCTATTCGATATTAAATTACTATTAAGTACTTAAACGACTTATACATATAAACATCAAAAATAGCATCTATTGCGTCGAAAATTCATTAAAACATTGTACAATCAAATAAAATTCATCTCTAATAGTTAACGATTTTCACGCGTAGCTATCTAAATCCACAGCATCATTTAATCCAGAGCTGAAAATTCGAAGCCAAAATTTTCAGAATATCTCGCACGAAAACTTATCTCGCGCAACACAGTCGCCTGTCATTTAACTGATAAGAGCACGCGGGATGCGATGGCCTCCGATAACGATAAAACCGTATTTGTCGCTAGTATTATTTTAGCCGCTATGACTAACGTGTCCGTTGTCGTGGGAGCGGCCAGCAATCTAGGCTACCATGTATTAAGAAAACTAATAAAAGTCTACAATGGAAAAATATATTTTACAACAGAAGACGAATCGACGGGTTTTAAAATTTACGAGAACTTGAAAAAGACTGGTGCCAACATTGAATATTTTAGAATGGACGTGACATATACGAAGAGCATTATAAATTTTCGTCATCACATACAAGATTTAGATGAGAGAATTGATCTATTGATAAATAACTCAGATTACGTTCCCACTGAGAAGAATCTTTCGCACGCGGAAAAAGTTAGGAGAACATTGAGCGTAAATTTCTATGGTTATATAAATTTTGGAAAACTTGTTTATCCATTGTTAACTGAAAATGCTAGAGTTATTAACGTTTCTGGACC
The DNA here is from genome assembly GCA_023373885.1 of Hestina assimilis. NCBI lineage: Eukaryota > Metazoa > Arthropoda > Insecta > Lepidoptera > Nymphalidae > Hestina > Hestina assimilis. The sequence continues at coordinate 15,411,318 of CM041744.1, forward strand.
AGCTGGACTTTTAGCTACTATTCAAAATGAAACTTTAAGGAAAAGAATAAGTAATCCGAATCTATCAGAAGATGAACTTGTAGCTATACTACAGGAATATGAGGAAGCAGTTCGGAAGGGTGTAGAGAAGACTGAAGGTTGGGGTGCGAATGTCCACGCTGTTAGTAAAGTCGCGTTAAGTGCTGTTACCTTTCTCCAACACCGTGAATGGTCAGATAGAAAAGTGGTTATAAATTGCGTGAATCCGGGTATTGTTTCCAGTCGTGAAGATAGAAAATCTGTTAAGGCTTATGAAGAAGGAGCAAAGGCTATTCTATATTTAGCCTTGGAAGCACCTTTGACATTAAAAGGGAACTTTGTGTGGAGTAATTACAGTGTGATCGAGTGGAACAGTGATCCGTTCGTTGAAGTGACATCCGTATAGACGATAAGTTATGTAATTTATTTATTTCGTGAATGTCTTTATAATGCTAATAAATTAATGTGAATATTATGTTTCTCCTAATTTTATTGGGTGTTTTAGGTATATGTCAATATAAAGATATTGTTCGTAATGATTAGACAACCTTCATATTTTGTTTAAACTATTTGACGCATGTATACTCCAGACTTATTGTACTACATTCTTGTAGTACTCACAGTCTTTGGAAATATTATCATATAAAGACGATAATGACTCATACTATGGTTAGATAACTTATACATTTAGTTAACATTAACATTAGTAATTGCTTAATGCATAAGAAAAAATAAGAAAATAATTCGCACATGAATATACCACTACATGAATATACCACTATATGTCCACTACATGAATATACCACTATATGTCTATATATCAAATGCTTGCAAATCTGGACTAAATGGAACAAATACAATTCATTGATTGTAAAGTTCAAAAAATCGTTAAATTTACAATTAGCACATTAATCCTCTACACACAGTAAGCATACAACCCACCTGATGGTAAGCGTTTATCGTAGCCTATGAGCGCTTGCAACGCAATACCTCTGTGGGTATCGGTACCGTTGTGGCGTCGTGGGTAGCGAGTCTGCCTATAGTCTCGACGGTTGCGGGTTTGATTCCCGCTCGGGCAGATGTTTGTTAAAATTTCTGTCTCGGTCTGGGCGTTTGTCCGTGTGGGTCTCCCCACCGTGCCTCGGAGAGCACGTTAAGTTGTCGGTCCCGGTTATTATCAATAACATCTGATAATAATCGTTAACTCTTGATAAGTAAATTGCTCTTATCCAATGAGTTACTGGTTCGCCCTTAGGTTGCGGAGGTCAGATGGCAATCGCTCTGTGTAAAAACTAGTAACCCGTCAAATCCGGATAAGAGTAATAAGCAGACCCTGGGTACATAAAAATACCGGGAATAATGCTAGGATGAAGACCTCTGTGGGTATCGGTATGAAGGACACTATAGCTAGAGAAATTACTGGGCAAAGGATATTTAAGAACCAACATCTCGAGGTTGGTTGACTAACGTTTTGCCAACCTCGAGATGTTAATTCTTAAATATCCTATGCCCAGTAATTTCTCTAGCTATAATGTCCTTCAAACCGAAATACAGTATACTTTGCGGTAGAATAAATAACACTGCGGTGGTACATGCCTAACCGGTCTTGCAATAAGAAGTCTACCATCAGAAAAATGTCACGTGTGAATGATTACAGGGCTGTTGAAATATAAAGACAGTTATCAGAAATATTTATCATTTTCATAAATTGTGATTCTTATTTATGCTATTAAAAATATATAAGAATTCCTCTTGTCACCTATCTAATCTTATCGTTAATTTAGTTGATACAATTAGGCGCCAAGCTATTTATAATAAACTCATTTATCTTCAATGGTATACAAAACTAACTACTCAAACACAGCTACACAGTCTAATTAGTTTTTACATATTTAGGACTTCCGTTATCTTCAAAGGCTGTGATTAAAATTTAATGTCTCTCTCTACACTACAAAATAAAATAAAAACATCGAAAACACGGTAAAAACTAATTCAGAGGTCCCTCTTTTGGTATCATAAAAGAGTTTTGTTATTTACTATTATCTTTATTGAAATGGGAGTTCAAAGTTGGTATTAAAATCGTTATTCACGCGGAGGAAGCCGCTGGCAGGATCTAGTTTTTAAATAATAGAGTGTAATATAATTATGTAATTATGCCTAAAATATTAAGTATATGTCTTAAAAGTACATTTATTATTATAATTGATATTCTAGAAGTTATTCGCACGAAGTATCTTATAATTTCTAATTATTTTTTTTTAAACACTGCCCGGTAACAGCGCTTGCAACACACATTTTCAATATTGCTTCTTAATTCTCCGTTGCTCAGTAATTTGACCAGCTACAGTGTCCGTTGAACAGTAACACAGTAGTGCAAAGCACACTACTGCCTTGCGGTAGAATATCTGACGTTGTGAGGTACGTACCTAGCCGATCTCTTGGAATAAAAATCCTATCAAAATTGAGTTCAGGTACAGTGCTTGAGATTTTCACTAACAAACAAACAGATTGTCAGACACTTTATATGACTATGAATAGATAAGCTGATCGTATTAAATAGAAAACACATTTCATATATTCTCATAAATTGAATTTCTCTCAGACGTCACTGTTAAACATGTCGTAAATTTTTTACTACCTGAAAACTTTACTCGTTCAGTAACCGACTTTGTGTCAGGGGAATTTCAACCTTTTATACATATGAATAAGAAATACATGATTGCAGTTTATAAGCTTGTTATGTTTAAGTTGTATCCGACCTTGTAGTTGAGGTTTGAGGGTTGAACAACAACATGTAACGTTTTGTTTCTAAATGTTATGACGAAAATGTTTTCCTATTTAAATTTTATTTTTGACTGGTTAGGCTCCATGATATTAATTGTTAATTATAACCTTCCCCTTTAATAAAAAGGTTAAAAAAAATTTTGTGTTCTGAGTGTGGTATTGTAGAAGATGCGTTGCATATTATGGTGGAGTGTGTTCGGAACAAAGATCTTAGAAATGAAATGCTACAAATCGCCCAAGACTTTAAAACACCAGGAGGCTGCAATATAGTCCTTGCATACCCTCTTTCTGAAGCTGCTAAAATACTATATAAAGTGGTCAGAGGGGATATGCAAAGACGTAGTAGTTAATGTGTTTTGTTAAGACAACCCTTTTTTTCTAAGTTGTATTTTGTGTGTTGTTTGTATGGAGTGACATAGTCCTGTTGGGCTAAAACTCCTAAAATAAAGAGGAAAAAAAAGAACTTTTGTATTGCTCTGCATTTAGTTAACATTTTTTAAGTCAGAGGTGGCAAACGGGCAGGAGGAACCTGATGTTAAGCAATTACCGCCGCCCATGTACATCTGCAACACAAGAGAGCATGCTGGTGCGTTGCCACCCTTTAGGATACAACTGGTTATACGCTGGCTGATCTCGAAACGCGGCTGACGAACAGTCGCTTCACGAGCTGTACACCAACGTACCGTGGTACCTAACCAGGCGGATCTTTTAGGCACTACCACCAGTAACACCTACCGACTCATCATTATCTTTATGTTTCTAGTCGTTATAAAGCTTAATAAGAAAAATGTAACAATCAATTGTGGAATTACATTTATGTACTATTAGTTATTGTCCATGGCTTTGCACGCGTGAATAATGATTTTTAATTAGGCACATTTAATATAGAAATAATTGATTCTCCATACAATACAAAAACTATTATCTCCCTATATCACTTCTAATATCTATAACGAAATTCATCATAATTGATTCAACGCTTTCACATTTATAATTATAAAGGATACTAGCTTCTGCCAGCGGCTTCGCCCGCGTGAATGGCGATTTTAATACAAGCCCTGAAACCTCTCCCTCCCTTTTACAAACGTTGTATATCATAGTTATTTATATGAAATCAACAGCCTTAAAATAAGTTTTAAGCCCTTTATATGACGATACTTCCGATCGACATTTTCAAACCGTCATAACCCTATTATTTCATTAAAATGTAGCCTTTGTTCTTTTTCAGACTCTAAAGTATATTCTGTGTACCAAATTATATTTAAATCGATTTAGTAGTTTTGGGGTGAAAGGGCGTAAGACATACAGAGAGAGTTAATTTCGCATAATATACAATATTAGTAAGGATTAATACAAAATCTCTGATTGAATATCTTTAGAATGAAACATTGAGAGTTTATTGTGAACTAAAATATATAAACATCGTGATTACTCTTAGATTTAACGATAAGATAACCGGCGTATGAACGTTTTACGAGATAGAAATGACTTTATAGAAATGATATAACTAGAATCTCAGTTTTCGTGCTAAGTGAGACAGCTATTTCATTGAAATTTCAAGCGCTTTTATACCGCTATATTACACCAGTTTATGTCATAAGCAACCACTAAGGAATTCAAAATTTATACGAATATTATTATATTTATTACAATCATAAAGTTCACGAAGTTTGCTTAAGTGTGCATGAAATTCATATCCTTGACGCGCATAAACTATTAGTCATGTTATTCAAACATCTGGACTCCTAGTGCAAGTCTTTTTACAATACATAAAATCCAAGTGTCTGTTTGTAATGTCAAAATAACAGCTTTTTACTGAATGCATATGAGAGAGAACCAATTTGTAAAAATGTTTGTGTCTTTCTGTTTGTTTCGCCTATTTTCTGAAGCGACTGGACCGATTTTAAAAAGATTTTCAGTTACAAATAGCTATAACGATTTACAGATCTACTTAGAAAAAGATGTTCTTAAAGAAGAGATACTTAGAAAACGATGTGAGCGCCGCCGGCAGAGACAGTATATAATAAAAACAAACAAAAATAGCATTTTTAACTTAATTACAACATTTTGTATTCGTGAATCAAGACAACGTAATCTTTTAAGTTTTTTTAAATATTATTTACCAATGTTTTTTCAAGTCATTACTAATACACCCTCTCCCTACAATTGCCCCTCCCAAAAAAGCTAGGAGCTGCATAAAATCACGATACAAGGGGGTTAGGATCGAACTTGCAACCCTCGCTTTAACGAAGTCGGCCCTTTAACTTTGAGCTATTGAGGTTATTTGCACTCCAGCAACTAATCCTCAGTTGTGTATAACCACTTGTTTCACTTGAGGATTGTTCAATTGTTAGAAAGAAAGAAAGAAAACTTTATTTTGGACACGCAAAAACAAAAGAATAATAAAAAAAATATCTAATAATAAAATATAAAACAATTTAAAAGCATAGACAATATTATAATAACAGAAAACGTGTAAAAATAAAAAAATAAAAACAAATAAAAATTAAAAATTAACCTATTGTAAACAACACAAAAAAGAATCAATAATTAAACTACGCATATATCAAATACAAACAGCAACATTGCGGTGTCCTAAAAAGGTGTGCCATTCAGCATATTTTAGGTGACATGAATGCACCTAAAGCTAATTTTCAATGGCACCCTGTTACACTTGATATAACGAATGGGAGATGGAATGAAATAAGTAAAGTGGACAAATGTTTCAATAACATCTTGCAAAATCATCGAACCGCAACCTTCGGTTATTACTACTTTTGCATATTCTGTAGCAGGGTAGTTCTTTTCATGCTTGCTACTTTGGACATATGGAAAATAGCAAAGCTCTAGCGTCTACTGTCATCAAATAACATCTTCTTCTTAGCATTATTTAGCCAGGGCTTGCCTATACTCTTCTCCTGACTTGACGGGTTACTAGTTTTTACACAAAGCGATTGCCATCTGACCTCCGCAGCCCTAAAAGTGCACCAAAAACTTATTGGATAAGAGCAAATTATTTATCAAGAGTTAACAATTATTATCAGATGTTATGGTAGCAACCGGGATCGACAGCTTAACTTGCTCTCTGCGGCACACCCCGACCATTTATAAGATCAATACAAGCATCCGGACCGACCGGAGTCGACCCGCGACCGATACTGAATGCAGGCTCTCTACCGACACACCACAATATTCGTCTGCCATTAAATAACATCTCATACATAAAACTGCAATACAACTCAATTATGAAAGTGTTTAAGCCACACAATGTTGGGCTGGCGAGCAATTTGCAGCACAAAGAAGGCATAATTACGTGTCAACAACCGCTAACGATTTTTCAAGAACATTTTGTTCTAGCTCACATCAAAAATAACAAAGTCGAATGACTAACAATTAATCATAATAGCTAAGTATAATTATTCAACTATAATACAATATCTGTATCTACAAGTCAAGGCGTCGGGACGTGCAAACCCCATCGCCCGCTGTTGGGATAATCTCTGTCACAGCAAAGATTATTCTACCAGTGCAATCAGTCACACTGGTGGTAGGTCTTTTGTTGGAAAAGGCCGACTAGGTAGGTGCCAACGCAGTGTCAAATATTCTACCGCAAAGGAGTAATGTCTTTGGCACTACTGTGTTTCGGTTTGAAGAGCACTGTAACCTTGTTAAATTACTGGACAAAGGAGATTTAAGACACAATATCTCGTGATTGGCAACATGTGAGTGATAACATCTACTAATGGTGTTACAAGTGCTCCTAGGCTTTGGCAACCATTTACCATCAGGTGGGCCATATGCTTCATTTGATTGATTTCCTCTCCGTCACAAAAAAAGGTTCACTACCACTGCGCCACAACTTCGTCTTAAAACTTTTACTATTTTTACATATACGAACGCTTTCTGAACATATTTGAAAACCACAAAAACATAGCGTATGACGTCACTAAAATTCAAAATGGCGAAGTCTAAACACAATACCGTTTAGTTTAGTTCCTTTTATCCTTTGTTATTTGTAACCGGCTTCTAATAGCCTTAATTGATAATAAATTGGTACAGTTTTAAGTCGATTGGCTGAAAGGACCGGGTAACTTTTAAAGTTTGATTAATTAAGAGAGTAAGATCGGTAGAGTTAGAGAGAGACGGCGTTACAATTTAATCAGTTTAACGAAGAAGCTGCGGATGCAGTGAAAATGTACAAACAAGTCCTTTACTTTGATACATTTTTAATTTCAAAGTAGCTTTGACCACTGGTACTATATGGTACGTTTTATAGCTCTTTCGGATAACTGAGAGTTATATATAAATAAATAAACACTGCACACTCAATGGCCCCCATTAGGATAGTGATATCCTGTGTCGGGGTCCGGAAACATTCACAATGACAAGGACAAATACACCCAGACCGGAAAATATGCTTGCATGGTCAATACAAACATATTATGCTCCGAGCGGGAATCGAACCCACGACCTGTGGCGTTTAAGGCAGGTTCGCTACCGCTGCGCCACAACGTCGTCAAAATATATATAAAACAACCCTTATAAGATCCATTTCTTGTCCGTCTGTCTGTCCCTGTCCGTTCTCAGGAACGGTTGGATCTAGGAAGTTGAAATTTATACCAGATACTAAGTTCTATGGTATCTATTAGGTTTATAAAAATCATTTAATTGTGCTGTAAGATCCTGATTTTAACCAAAAAAGCAATTCTAGGTCAACCTAAGTGAAGTGCCCTATAGTTTTTGGGTTGAAAACCTATATGGTAGTTTCTATTGACTAGCTTAATTGGCACTAACCTCAAATAAGGTCAATTAATAAAATTGTGTTATTGTGGGAAAGAAAATAAAAAAATATATTTATATAAATAATGGTAGGGAACCCTTCGTGTGCGAATCCGACTCACACTTGCCCGATTTTTATAAAGAATATTGGCTATTGAGTTATAATTAACTATTTATAACAAGAACTAAAGGCACCGTTTCCGGACCCCCGCGACAGGATATAAGTATCCTAATGGGGGCCGTTTAGTGTGTGGCGTTTATTTATTTATTTATAACACGAACTAAAGACTTAACTCAAGGTAATATGAATTATAACGTAATGATAGTAACATTCATCTAATCTTATCTCTTACAGCGAACGAACACTGAAACTTGAAACCTTACATTCCAACAATTTTATATAATTAATCCTAGATTATAATGCTCACACTATCAGTATGAAATGAAGTAAGTAGTAAACATGTATTCAAAGTCAAACAAATTGTAGTCTCAAATTAAGGTATTTAAATATTAATTAAATGCTTTACTCTTACTTAAGTAAATAAATGAATTTCAAATCCGAATTATACATTTGTTTTTATGTGAGAGGGGGCAAACGGACAGGAGGCTATCCTGATGTTAAGCGATCACCGCCGCCCATTTGCCACACCAGAGGGCACGCAGGTGCGTTGCCGACCTTTAAGGCAAGAATAGGCTGTACTCTTGAAGGTTCCCAGGTCGTACCGGTTCGGAAAGCCCGCTGGCGAAAGTTAGTTCCACAAAGTAGTTGTGCGAGAAAGAAAATGTCTTCTAAATCACGGTATTGTGGATTTTCCGAATACACAGTTTTAGAAAAATAAGCGTCTTCAATAGTCTAAATGTTGAGGTTTGAAGGTATATACCTTCCATTTTAAAGAATTATGTTCCCAAATAAAGAACGAAATTTAGATCATGGAAGTTCATTGATGACTAAATAAATAATAATAAATAAATAAACGTTGCACACTCAACGGCCCCTTTAGGATAGTAATATCCTGTGTCGGGGTCCGGAAACATTCACAATGACAAGGACAAATACACCCAGACCGGAAAATATGCTTGCATGGTCAATACAAACATATTATGCTCCGAGCGGGTATCGAACCCGCGACTTGTGGCGTTTAAAGCAGGATCGCTACTGCTTCGCCACATCGTCGTCATATATATTCACTGAACTCGTACATCACAAAAAGATATGAATTGATAATAATCTCCCTATGTTGAAATCGGCTATAAATTTAAATAAAACATTAAAGCTATAATTCATTTATATATATATATTTATTTATATATTAATATTTATTTATCGTTAACATTTCATGTATTATTGTTATTTATATTTATTTTTATTATTTTATTTATTTATTTTTTTACTATATGTCTATACATTTTTATTTTTTTAATTTTTTTTTGCACGCCTACCTACACTCTTTATTCCACGTCCAGGGTTGGCTGGTAGAGAATGCTTTTAGCATTAAGCCCGCCTTTTGTGCACTTTGTGCAATAAAGTATAAATAAATAAATAAAATAATTATAAGAAGTAGACCAGCAGGGAAATACAGTTAGCAGTAGCTAGTTAAATATTATACACGTAGTTTGAGCAGTTTTCTTATAAAAGCCAGTTACAAACAACCGCCGATCAGCGAAGTGGTTCGTTAAAAGTTTAACGATGTATTCGTGAAGTCGTGAACCGAACGAGACGCGGTCACGGAACTATATCGTTATTCGATTTCGTTATTATCAACTATGTATTCTTATTTGACCTGATACTTACATCGACATAGATGAAACAACGATTAATATTATTTTTCTACTTCCTCTTCATTTTAATTAATGAAAATTAAAATTGAGCTAAAATACTATTCTTTGTATTTATCCTATCCTACTAATGTTATAAATGTGAAAGTTTGTGGCGATATATGAATGGATGCTTATTACTCTTTCAAGTAAAAACTGCTGGAAAGATTTGTATAAACCGCGGGCACTGTTGCTATTTTTATATATTTTTTTTTTTATGTTACAAGTTGGCAAACAAGCATACGGCCCACCTGATGGTAAGTGGCTGCCGCAGCCTATGAGCGCTTGCAGCACCATTAGTAGGTGCCACTCACGCGTTGCCAACCTCGAGATATTAGTTCTTAAATCTCGTTCGCCCAATAATTTCACTAGCGTACAATGCCCTTCAAACCGGAACACAGTAGTGCCTAAACACTACTATTTGGCGGCAGAATATTGGACACTGCGGTGGTACCTACCTAGCCGGCCTCTTGCAACAAAAGACCTACCACCAGTGTGACTGATTGCACTGGTGGAATAATCTCTGCTGTGACAGAGGTTATCCCAACAGCGGGCGATGGGGTCGTCACATCCCGACGCCTTTAAAATAATATTATAAATGTGAAAGTTTGTGGCGATATATGAATGGATGTTTGTTACTCTTTCAAGTAAAAACTGCTGGAAAGATTTGTGTAAACCGCGGGCACAGTTGCTATGTTTATATCATAGTAATTTTGATTGGGGGCATCTAAAGGGCAATACGCTACGGGGAACACAGCCTCTCTAGAAAACTGAGCCACTCTAGAACATGTGAATGATCAAAGTGGAGTTTTTAGTGTGTAAGAATCCCATATAACTGGCTTAATCCCACATGCCTGTTTTTTTTTTTTTTTTTCGGAATGTGTATTGCTGTTGGCCCTACTGGCCTTGACAGCGTCACCGAGTGGGGGCCGAGTACTGAGACTCAGCCGTGATAAAGGGACAGCCCTCACGGGGGCTCAAATTTGATTCCGTCCTTAGGGTGCCTCCTGCGAAGCCGAACCACGGCTAAGGACGTCATCGGTGGGAAGCCGAACCACGGCTAAGAACGTCATCGGCCAAGGACGTCATCGCCACATGTCTGGGGTGCTAAATACAAGTAGAGGGAGTACAAGTAGAAGGCAGATCATAATAAATTTAATTAATAATAAAGAAAAAACACTACACACTTATCGGCCCCATTAGGATAGTTATAACCTGTGTCGGGAGTCCGGGAACATACACAAGGACAAGCACACCCAGACCGGAACACATGCCTGTATGGTCAATACAAACATCTGCTGAGCGGGCCACAAGGTCGTCTCAAATACAAATGGATTGAGAACTTTAAGGTTTTTCACACACACACATCGACCGAAATGCAACAGTATGAACTCTTCCACGTCGATAATGATTTTGTGAAAGGTTATTACGACAAATTTTACACTCATAAAAGTTTCGCTCTGTCCGCGTCATCATAAAGTAATTAAATGGGACGACTTTCGAGACACATATAGCCTATCCATAAAATATCGTTAAGGTCGGTTCATGATTGACGATACTATATAATATTTACAAAAACGGCCGAATTGAGAGCCGTTTTGCAATGCTTTAATGGGTGGTGCAAAGCTTTAGTATCACATTATAAAAGGCTTCGTCTTTATTTAAAAATGAACTAACTTCCGTCTTTCCGAACCGATACGACTTGGGAACCTTCAAGAAAAGAGCGTATTCTTTTCTTAAAGGTCGACAACGGACCTGCATGGTTTCTGGTGTTGTAGATGTTCATGGGCGGCGGTGATCGCTTAACATCAGGTGAGCCTCCTGCCTGTTTGCCCATTCTTACTTAAAAACCATTGACCAATGTGTTGCTTGAACGTAGTTTGACACATCTTGTAGAACGCATCTAAGTCAAGTTGGCTACTACAACACCAGGACGATTGTTAAAGACAAGCAACTGGAACTTTATGTTCCACAACAGCGAAATTCTATGACACCGTTATGGCGTGTTGGTAGAGAGTCTGCCTTTAGCCGTGATGGTTGCGGGTTCGATTCCCGCTCGGAACAGATTTTGTATTTCATTTACATATATCTATTTCGATCTGGGTGTTTGTCCTTGCGGGCCTTCCCACCGTGCCTCGGAGATCACATTAAGCTGTCGGTTCCGGTTGTTATCATATGTCAGATAATAAATGCTATATAACATAAAAGTAGATAAGTAGCTGTTATCCAATGAGTTACTGGTTCGGTGCGGTAGCCTTAGGATTGCGGAGGTCAGATGGCAATCGCTCTATGTAAAAACTAATAACCTGTCAAATCCGAATAAGAGTAATTAGCAGACCGGGTGACTGGTGACTATAAAAAAATTCAATCCCGGGAATAATGCTTGGAAGGAAAAGAATAGCTAATTTCTTAAGTATAATGCTATGGCGCCCTTAAATGGATTCTCGCTTGTGAGTTTTTCTTTTTAACGGCCATAAAACTATTTATTTAGTTCTGCTTGAGTTTATGCTACCTTTTCCAGACCTTCAATTATGAAAGGTATATTCATATTGAAACCTTGACTCAAGTTTATAGCACTCAGTTACTTAAAGCAAGTAAACTACAAAAGTTAATAAAATATAAAGTTTAAAATAGTTACTTTTGTTGACTCACTCGCAAGTAAGAACCTTTAAAATAATGCAGCAAAAGCCACACATTCTCAATCTTTACAAATAAATCTCCATAAATAACGTACTTAAGTGAATTTAAAAAAAAATAACAGAATGCATCGCAAGAAAACGAATTCCCGATCCCCGGCGAATAGACCATTAATCAGGGCAAAAGGAAAACCCTGCATTGAACCACGGACCCCTAATTAGCTTTACAAATGTCGATCCTTCGAATCGAGAAATCTACGATCGAATGAGATTTATAAATTAATGCATTAAAGTAATCCCGATGGAATTATATCGTTAGAATTCCTTGGACATTTATTAGACTTCATTTTTACTTGACTGCTTCAAAAAAGAGTATTTTCTGTCTATAATTACGTCTATTTTTAAAGTACTTCGATGACTGGAAATCCACAACGCGATTTAGTTAGTTCAGTTACATTTTCTTCTTCGTACAACCACTTTGTGGAACCAGCTTCCGCCGGCGGTCTTTCCGAACCGATACAACCTGGGAACCTTCAAGAGAAGAGCGTATTCTTTCCTTAAAGGTCGGCAACGCGCCTGCATGCCTTTTGTTGTTGCAGATGTTCATGGGCGGCGCTGATCGCTTAACATAAGGAGAGCCTCCTGCCCGTCTGCCCCTTTTACATATAAAAGGCATGTTTCTAGTATATTCAACTTGATGTATATTATTCTCAAGAGTGTGATAGCGACTCCTAACAACAGAGTTAAGTAACACCGACTGCGGCTATAAATAATTATCGACAATAATTCGAGTTTAAAAGTTGTAAAATTACTTAATCTTTAAAGAAACCCCTTTGAAGATTTCAGTTAAGTGGGCATTATAATCCAAATATAAGATAGCATATACATTAAATTATTTCTTATCTAATTTCATGGTAAACATTTTTATATATGCAAATTTAATTTCTAAAGCGTTTGAGCGGAAGATTTCACTTCAAAACAAACCCTATTAGTTAAGTGACTATTGTATTTTTTCCCTGGAGATAATTATTATGTATTCTTTGGGAACCGGTGACGATACTGACCATACAGAATAGAGCCTCAATATCGCATGTCCGTATTTATATTCCATACAAGAGACTCAATGGTAACCAAATACGCTTTGATATAACATGAAAATATACGCTACAATGATACCCAATTTATATTTCTGTACTAGCTTCTGCCCGCGGCAAAGCCCTCGTGAATGCGATATTTAATAAGGCATCTTTATGGAGATATAAATAAATTGTTCCCGATACTAACCCCCAGATTCGTCCCCATTTCACCGTCTTCTAATTTCATTGTCGCGACAAAATTCTTCAAAATCTATTTTAAAATTATTGATGTATTGTATTTATGTATTATTCGTATGTATATATTTATAAGTATTTGCACCGCCTACCTTCTTTCTACATATCTTTCCCAAGCCTAAGGTTGTCTGGAATAAATCGCTGATAAGCGATAAGACCGCCTGTGGTACATTTTGCATTTTTGTTTGTAGCGACATCTACACGCAACATGACGTAACGCAATAGAAAGACAAGATTGTCACAATGTCGCATCAAGCTACAACGACACCTACAGGGCATACTACGCAACGATATGGAAGATCAACGAACGTCACGATCCTAAATCGCGCTATCAAAGTTTCCTACCCACTTGAGGTATATATACAACTTTCCAACGTAAGTCGTTGGGCTTCGGCCCAGGGCTTCGTTCCGCCAGGCAATATCACCCGCCTGGTCGGAGGATCCTCCCGTAGTGTTGGAGGGACATTTCTCACTTCCGTCGTCACCTTCACAGTGGTGACCTCCCGACGTGATCCTCACCTTCCACATGTTACCTAATAGTGTTTTTTTACTATTTTATAGTTGTTTTTTTACTGTACACCGTTGTGGCGTTGTGGGTAGCGAGTCTGCCTTTAGTCTCAACGGTTGCGGGTTCGATTCCCGCTCGGGCAGATGTTTGTTAAAATTTCTGTCTCGGTCTGGGAGTTTGTCCGTGGGTCTCCCCACCGTGCCTCAGAGAGCACGTTAAGCTGTCCTGGTTGTTATCACATAACATCTGATAATAATCGTAAATAACTAATAACTAATAACTCTAGATAAGTAAATTGCTCTTATCCAATGAGTTACTGGTTCGCCCTTAGGGTTGCGGAGGTCAGATGGCAATCGCTCTGTGTAAAAACTAGTAACCTGTCAAATCCGGATAAGAGTAATAAGCAGACAATGGGTAAAATAAAAATACCGGGAATAATGCTAGTACGAAGAAGTGTTTTGTTTTTTTAATGTGTTGTACAATAATCTATAAATAAATAAATAATGATAATAACCCTTACCCTACTAGGGACAAACTATTTCATATCAATTTATTACGACGGCCTTTTAATCGTAAATAGGTAACGAACACAATTTACAAGCTTAGTGTGGATTAAACTTTGTGTGGATTAAACTTTAAATGTATATTAAAGTGTTTTCGTTGTAAGTTAGACATAATAATTTTAACTGAAACTTCTTGATAAAATCGGAAATCGAAGCAAAACGATTTCAGATTCCAGGATTTACTCATTACTTTAATTTTAGACATAATACCAGAGGTGGAGGAGTCTCAATTTTTGTTCATAATTGGTTGAACCATAAGCTAGTCGAAGAACAGTCTATTGACGACAATCATTACCTCTGGATTCACTTAGACAATTACTCGCTAGACATTGGAGCAATCTATAGAAAGCCTGATGCTAAAAATCTTCAGAATTTTCTAGATATTTATTACAAACAGTTACAAAAAGAAAACGAGGGTCGTTTTTGGAGACTTCAATATTAACTTGCTAAGTACAGAATTATCAACCATAAAGTATAATGAAGTTCTGCAAGAGACTGGTTATAAATTCATGAACTATATAAATGAAGAATATTGTACGCGGGAAACTTCTTCTCTAAAAACGATTATTGATCACGTCTGCTCAAACTTGATAGAAAATGAGTTTCATTTAGCCATAATAAATTCATGTATGTCTGATCACAAACAAATATATTTCGAAGTAAAACGTTGTATGAAGGCAAGACCAAACACAATTTATTATGAAGCTATTGACTACTCTAAGCTTCACAGCAATATAAAAGAAAGTTTTAATTATAATAAAGACCTTGACTACTATGCATTTGAAGATAAAATATTAACAAGCATCCAAAAATGTAAAATTAAAAAAAGGAAAGTATTAAACCCGCCAAGACAGGACTGGATAAATAGAACAATTATAAACGAAATAAAAGAGAGGAATAAGCTTTGGTATCAATTTAAAAACGAACCTAATGATATATCCAAAAAAGAATTATTTATTAAGAAAAGAAATGAAGTAACTGAAAATATTCAACGAAGCAAAAGTAACTATTACATGAAATCTTTTAAGGCATGTTTAAAAAAACCAAGGAAGATGTGGGATTTAATAAATAATTTGTCGGGTAACAAAATTAAAAGCACGATAATTACCCAAAACTACTTACAGATAGTGGATTTATTAATAATGATTTAGACATTTGTCAATATTTTAACCATTTTTTTCAATGTCTGGCTCCAAATTTAGTAAATCAAATTCCTATTCAATACCATAATAATGTTATCTTCACTAGGGGAATAAACGCAACTATTACAGGGAACACTCTTAATCACTTTACTGTTACAAACGCTAACGAGGTAATGAAAATTATAGACTCTTTAAATTGCAATACTAGTGCAGGTTTAGATGGCATAAATACAAAATCTATAAAGTGTATTAAAAAACTAATAATAACTGAACTCACAAATTGTATTAATAATTGTTTGCAAGAAGGATTTTTTCCAGAAAGTTTAAAAATCGCTAAGATTACCCCTCTTCACAAATGTGGTATAAAAACTGATCCCGGAAATTATCGACCTATATCGGTACTTCCCGTATTATCAAAAATTTTTGAAAAAGTGATTTATAATAGACTCAAATGTTATTTAGATTCTACAAACTACCTATATGACCATCAGTATGGCTTTCGTCCTCAATCTAACACCCTTTCAGCAATCATAAACGTCACTACAAATATAAAACTAAACATAGATAATAGAAAAATAGCTCTAGGAATTTTTATAGACTTAAAAAAAGCTTTCGATACCGTCAGTCATAATCTACTACTGAATAAATTAAAGGATATAGGAATAACGGGGACTGCTTACAGTATGATAAGGTCGTATCTTACTAATCGATACCAAGTCGTTAAAATAAAGGAAACCCAAAGTAACCCCGAAAAAGTAACATACGGAGTACCTCAAGGGTCAATTTTAGGACCTTTACTTTTCCTCATTTACATTAATAACATACATCAAATTGGACTTAAAGGAGATTTAACATTATATGCTGATGATACGAGCTTATTTTATTACGGCACTAGCATCGACACTATTGTATCTGACGCTCAAAATGATTTGGATCTCTTGAATATGTGGTTTCAGTCTAATTTACTTACGATCAATATTACAAAAACGAATTACATAATATTTTCATCAAAAAACAAAAAAATACCTCATCATATACAATTGACAATTAACAACCAAGTGATAGCTAAAGTATCTCAACAAAAATACTTAGGATTAATACTCGACAGTCATATGACTTGGAAACCACATATTCATACAGTAAAAGTGAAATTGACATCGCTTACGGGAATCATACGTGGTATTGTTCGATGCTTACCATCTCATGTGCGTCATATTATATATAACTCGCTTATTAAACCTAAAATTGACTATCTTATTGAAGTGTGGGGCACGGCTGCAAAAACAAACATAAAACCTCTACAAATAGCGCAAAATAAATTAGTAAAAACACTATTTAAATATGATTTTCTTACCCCGACAGAAAAATTTACAATGATAGTTTTATTATGGATATTAATAAACATATTCTTACTTTACATGTATATTAGTACGTAAAATACTAAATAAAGATACACACACAAAAATAACCTTCACAAAGAAACACGAAATTCAAAAAATTAGACTGAGACGTGCAAATGAAATTGAACTTAGCAAGCCCCGTACTAATTATGGAAAAAAGAGCATAACGTTCGAAGGCGCTAAATTGTACAATAAGCTGCCAAAAGATATAAAAGAAGCAAAATCTATGCAAACATTCAAAAATTATTAAAATTCTATATTAAAAACAAAAAAATATAATAAGAAAAAAAAAAGAAAAAAAAAAAAAAAAAAAAGGAATAAAGAGAAAGTAGCTTACATACCTAAAACATAATTTTGAATATTATAGTTATAAAATAAATACATACCATGACAATGAAATATATATATATATATATATATATGTGTATGTATGTATGTATGTGTATGTTTGTATATATGAATGTATATGTGTATATATTTATGTATGTGTGTGTGTGTGTGTATGTGTGCATATGTATACATATAAAATAAAAATAATATCATATATACATATATATCATATATGAATCTAAGTATACATATCATTATAATACAAAAAAAAAAAAAATAAATAAATAAATAAATAAATCAAACTTTATTACCATGCCTTACCAACTCTTTTAGCCACTTCCAGTTGCGCTTATTCCGTATGTATTACTTTATTTTGTTGAAATTACCCTCATTTTTTTCTATTCAGTTTTTATGTTTAGTTTCTAGATGACAACTTTTTATTTCTGTAGTGACTTAGTGTACGATATTACCTAACTATTGTAACTTATGTAAGTCTTTTAAATGTATTTTCTTTCTCATATAAGTGAAATTGTATTTCTTATGGGAATAAATGATCTTAAACCGTAAACTTGTTTATAGTAAAGCCTAAAATTTATTAACACACCTAAATCTTATTTGACAGAGCCTCGTATGTGGGCGTGAAAAATAAAATAGAAACTTCAACTTGGACAGACGGATAGACGGATGAATGGATTCGTTAAATAAATTACACCCAGGGGCACCGACCTTGGTTGGAGCTTGCTCTTGATAAAGTATCGGCAATGGCTTGCCAATATTCTGCCATACGTTAAGCCTCGAAGCTATAACTTAAGTGTCACAATGCTATATAGCACGTAAATATATAATACCACTAGCTGGCCCGGCAGACGTTGTCCTGCCCCGAAAAAATCTGGGACCCGATAGCAGCGCCCTCTACCCGAGTCTAGAAGTGACACCGGTGAAAGTTGTTGATTTACTAATATGGCTGTTAAAAAAATAGGGGTTGATGGTAGAAGGGTGAAAATTTAGGGCCGTATGTATTTTTCAATGCCACATAATAAGAAAATATTTAAAAAAGAAATTATCCAAAAAAATAAAAAATAAATTTTTGGGGTGGACACCTCTTATCCCTTAGGGGTTTGAAAAATAGATAGTAGCCGATTCTCAGACTTACTGAATATGCATAAAAATTCATAAGAATCGGTCAAGCCGTTTCGGAGGAGTATGGGAACGAACATTGTGACACGAGAATTTTATATATTAGATAATAGTGAAAAAAGGACAGCTTGTCTGGTGATAAACAGTTACCGTAGCTTATAAAAGAACGCAACATCAGAAATATCACAAGGAAGGCCGAGAAGAGAGTATGAATACAGACTGACCGCTAATGCAATGCCGCTATATAATATAAACGTGTGAAAAATACAATAACATGACTTTGAAATGAACATGGCCATAACCTAAAGGTGGTTCAATTTTGATGCATGGCATTACGAGCAATCGATTTCGTTAGCATGGAATTAAAACTCAATAATCAGGTGTACGTAATATAAAACATGCAATGTATGTCTAAATAATTGTTTTTTCGTCTAGAACCTCAATTTCTAGGAAACGTATTAATACGACTAAAACTGACTACGAAAAGTTTCCAAGAAACTGCTAATAGACGTACTAAATATAGACATGTTTTCGTTTCGAAGGCGATAAATTGATCTAGCTAGAATTCATTTTTAGAAAATGTCGTCTTATCCATGTTTCCCGGTTCAAGTTCAGATGTCTCCAGTCCAATATTTTTTTCAAGTTCCTTCTTTATGAGAAATCTATTATTGAAAGCCTTTATCAACGCATCTAATTCGTATCTAAGTATATTTTTTGATTTAACAAAGATACAAGGCAAAGCTCAGTCATCCGGGTACTAGTATGTAAGAAAAACTGTTTGAATTTAATGCATTGCATTGTTGATCGGATGGAAGATCTCGGCGGTGCTCCGTGGAAAGCTACCATAGCAAAACAATTAAAAGTTTACAGCGAGACAACTAAAAGTGTATTATTAAGAAATCAAAACAAGCAATGTTTTACAAATAAAACGTTCTAAAATGTATGCATATTGTAAATCTTATAATTGGATCCAAAGCGAAATGAATTATTTGTAAGTAAATAATGTTCCATAAATCAATTCAATTGTTAACGTAAGTATTATAGAATGTTCGAGAAGTTTACGTTTTCTAAGAAATAAATACCTCACCTCGCATTCGCACCTTCGAACGAAGTGAATAAATATATCACCTTAAAGAACGTAATACCTATCTTAATCATGACCTGCATCCGGTCGAGAAACTGTTAGCAGTTACAAGATGGCGTTCTTTAGCGAAAGAACTGCTTCTGAAAAGACCGGTTCGTTCGCATCTGAAAAGAGCCTACGCATTCTCAGACCGCTCAGGGGGCCTAGGTCGGAGTTCCGGAAACATACACATGGACAAGGACAAACACACCCAGAGCGGAAAATATGCCTGTATGGTCAATACAAACATCAGCTCCGAGCGGGAATGGAGCCTACCTGTAGCGCTTAAGGCAGGTTCGCTACCGCTGCACCACGACGTAATCAAAACGTTGTGTCTGTTGGAAAAGCTCGTATCGCTTCTCAGACTCGTTACGCATCCTCGCAAGATTCAGCTACCTCGCACATCTCACAGGCTAAAGCGTCTCTACAAGAGCTGTGCTAAGCAAAACTAGGTAAATGAAGCGATACTAAGTTGTCTCGAAGACCAAGACCGAGACTTTCTCAAATTTGAGCCCGCTCGAGGGCTGTCACTTTTTACGCCTGGGTCTCAATACTCGGGATCGCCACCCGGCGACGCTGTCAAAGACATTAAGGCAACAGCAATACACAGTAAAAAAAATCTACGCTACTTATATTAGTGTGACGACCTTGTAACTCAGCGCTAGCGAACTTGCATTAAGCGCCACAGTTCGCGGATGCGATTCCCGCTAGGAGCAGATGTATGTATTGACCATACAGGCATGTTTTCCGGTCTGGGTGTGTTTGTCCTTTCATTGTGTCTGTTACCAGACCTCTGACACGACATATAATCCTAATGGAGGCCGTTGAGTGTGTAGCGTTTATTTTATTTATTAATTTATTATTAGTACTGAAATAGTAATAGAATAAAATAGTACGTAACCAACTGGTTTTATTTTTTTTTAATGTTAGAAGTTGGCAAACAAGCATACGGCCCACCTGATGGTAAGTGGTTGCCGTAGCCTATGAGCGCTTGCAGCACCATTAGTAGGTGCCACTCACGCGTTGCCAACCTCGAGATATTAGTTCTTAAATCTCGTCCGCCCAGTAATTTCACTAGCGTACAGTGCCCTTCAAACTGGAACACAGTAGTGCCTAAGCACTACTATTTGGCGGCAGAATATTTGACACTGCGGTGGTACCTACCTAGCCGGCCCCTTGCAACAAAAGACCTACCACCAGTGAAAAGTGGTTGCAATGCCAACATAAACAATTTATTATTTAAATCATGAAGAGACAAAGCAAAACAAATTAGAAATTATCCATGTACACTTCGTTCCTAATAAACTCGTATTACCACAAACAAACAGTATTGTTAAATTTTAACTACCAGTCTGAGAAGTTCTTGCAAAACTTGCTTATAATTGAAACACGAATATCGTTTGAAAACAATTTATTTATAGTTTTAATACAATACTAGCTGTGCCCGCTGTTTCATCCGCGTTTATGGTTACTGTGTCATAGCGCGACGTTTTAGAACGAATTTGATTACCATAAAAAAGATAATAGTCAGATAACCTTAAAATATAGACATATCCTAACGTGGACTTTTTTTTAGAACTTTTAAAACACAACTCTCAAGATCAGACAAATTGGACGTTTATAACCCGCTAGCCATATCGGCTTATGAAAGTGTTAAAATACGATATACTCGAATATACGAAGTTCGCGGCTTACGGGTAGTGTGATTTAGTAGAAATCGTCACGTAACAAAAAAGCCTACTGCAAGCAAATCAGCACACGAGCAAGTGAGTGCGCAGATGGGTGCGCAAATTTCTCTTTCTCTGTCCGTCTGCTTTCATCATATAACCTATTGAAATATGCAGATTAAATTTCGAATTACAATTGCAGTTCAAGAAAAAACGTAAAGAACCGCTTCGGCTTCTTTTTTTCAAATTTCCTCCCATCGCCACTGGTGTGCGAACATACAAAAAAACATACGGTCGAATTGATAAATTTATAACTATCTTTTTGAAGCCGGTTGGAAAGACATAACGTTAATAAAATGTCGACGGAGACGCATCAAAAATCTCCTAACGAATTCCGCTCACAAAGATCATTAAAACCGTTTAAACTTGCCAGAGATAATTTGATATTATTGTAACAGCAACAAGTCGTGCAACCAGACTGGTCTATTGTGTCAATATAACTTTCATTATTGAGTTAAAAATATAAACTGCTACAGTTTCGATACGATACTTCATGAAATATTAAATATTATCATCTGAATTCAACAAATAGCGTCTAGTTTATTTGCTTAACTTTAAATTCGGTTTTTGAAAAAGGCGAGGTCAATGGCTTGTCTGTGTTTATAGTTCCTAATAAAACCTAGTAAGATAAAAAACTCAAAAGGAACCCTTATAAGATCACTCTCTTGATCGTCTGTCTGGGTGCTACCACCACCACCGATTCACTGAGAAACGGGTGGATCTAGCAAGTTGTAATTTATGCCAGATACTGAGGTCTATAGTCGCTATTGGGTGTGTAAAAATCAAGATCCTGTTTCAAGACGATAAAATGATATGGGAAAATTTAGATTTTCCCAAACATTTTTAAGTACCAAAATTTATCTTAATTTCGGAATTTATCTGAAATTCGGATAAATTCGGAATTCAAGATAAATTCCGAAATTTTCGCTTTACTTGTGCTCAACTTTTGTGCGCGAATCCGACTCACACTTGCCCGTTTTTTTTTTTAATTAACAATTGTACGCGATATAGTTTTCGTTTTTGCCGCTAAAACAACAAATAAGAAAAATAAAATTTAAAAATAAATATATCTTATCTTATCTATTTGGAAATAACAGCCAAAATAAGGGACTGAAGACACACAGCAATTCAGCTATCAAGACATCTTAAAGAAATAGCATCAAAAAGCGTTTCTCTAAACTCAATTTATCTTTCTAGACACATGTGTTATGACGTGAGGAACAGCGTATACCGACCCCCAACCGTCGGGGCAGAGGCGAATAGTACCGTAGACGCTCTCCTTCATATAGAATTCATTAAGCAGCCCAATATTCCCGGGTCCTTTGTACGTCACGATGCAGCCAGCGCATTTGACAAATGAAACATGCTCGCTTCCTTTCAAAACGACAGACATTTTTGTTGTCATGTCTTTTTTGTTTGTCTTTTGTATTAATGAACTGAAAACATACATGCGTAATTAACTATTGTTTTTCATAATGGCGAAAGTAAATTACTATATTTATCTTTATCTGTATATATATATATATATACATATATGTATATATATATAATATTATATTTATCTTTGTTATATAGGTTTCCGTTCCCAAATGGCAAAAACAGAATCCTTATAATTTCTTAATGACCATCTGTCCGTTCGTATTTTACGGAAAAGAAATCTACTACGAGATGCTTGTGTAGATATACGAAGAAGAAAAGGGCTATGTGGGGCTCTATGACTTCTCTATGGTTGTGGCGATAGCGGTTCGATTCCCGCTAGGAGCAAATGTTTGTATTGACCGTGAAGGCATGTGTTCCAGTCTGGGTGTCTTTGTCTTCATTTATAACTAGGATAGGATAACTATCCTAATGTGGACCGTTGAGTGTGTAGCGTTTATTGATTTAAGACGATAACGTCATGGACACCCACTAAAACCTCCTTGGCCTCAGTGCTTGTGACAAAACGGGCCAGCGCGCAACCTGCCATTCATTGTTCTCCGCTCGTGAAAGGATGTAACTATTCTAATGTAAACAGTAAAGTTTTAAGCGTTTATTACATGTCGACATTCTTTGAATACATAGAGATTTCCCAATTGGAACACACCGATTATTCATGCAGAGAACAGCAAGACACTACTACTAAATAAAGTCACAGTATCAAAAATATTTATCATGCCATTTCCACCCCTGGACACAGCGCATTCGTCAACCATCTGACAATACTAATGTACTGTTCGATTCGCTCGCTCGCTCTCTAACGCGCCGGTTGTGTCGTCTTGTGCCGCGATAATTCCTGTGAACATTGAGCTAAGCGTTTACGCGTGTGCGTTAGCTCGTGAGAATTAGCCGTGACTCGAAGTGTACTAGTGTGCGCCGTTACAGAGTAGCCAACAATCAGAGAAATCGCATTATAATCTACAAGCATATATGTCGTCCCCAAAAAATATAACGTTTGATGCGGTAGATTTGAAATCTCAAGACGAGATAAATATGGACGAATCACTTATTGAAAAAGAATCTCCTCCAGCGTACATCACTTTTCGGAAAGGAATTTCCAGCGAAAATACATACGATGTAACATTACGTGAAGATTTCAAACATTTTCAATCAACTATAATGACAACATTGGAGTCTTGGTTTACAAAATGTGATGGAAAAATGTCTAAAATCAACGCGGATTTTGAAGAGCTACATAGATGCATAAGGTCTATCGGGGATAAATATGATGATTTGAAACTGAAAACTGATGACATGTGTATTCGGATTGCCACCCTGGAAAACAATTCTTCACTGGAACGTGTTATTCAACTTGAGGATAAAATTAACTTAATGGAACAACAAGCTAGACAATGCAATGTAGAAATCAGTAATGTACCTGAACGGCGTGGAGAGAATCTCTTCAATATCTTGGAAAACATCGGGATTGCTATAAAAAACCCAGTGACAAGACAAGACATAATCTCTGTACACAGAGTTCCACAAGCGCATAAAAGAAATTCTCGGCCCAAAAATATTATAGTGAAATTTAATAATCTTTGGCTGCGTGATAACTTTGTTTCTTCGGCTCGTTCTGTAAAAGGTATTACCACTGATTATCTCAACATTTCTGGATCTGTTCATAAAATATATATTAATGAACACTTGACCTTACATAATAAAAAAATATTTCGTGAAGCTCGTGAGGCAGCTAAGAAAAATAGTTATAGATTTGTTTGGGTTAAGCACGGGACCATATTGGTACGTGAAAAAGAGACATCTCCTGTATTTGCAATTCGTTCTTCTAAAGATATACTTAAATTTACAGTCAAACAAATTGAAAGTAACTAAAATATTTTTACCTTATATAATAACTTTTTTATAATAATCTATAAAATTAATCATATATTATGTTTAATGTGGTGTCTCTCATTATTTCGCTGCTCTATGCTTTTGCTTGTTTTGCATTTTTTGTTATTAGGATTTTACACAACTACCGTCTTTTACTTATTATATTTTTATTTATATTATAAAAGTACATCATTTATGTTTTTCTTTAGTTTTAGATTTCGAATTTATAAGTTGGTTTTTCTATGGTTTTTTCTAAACATTTTACTATATTGTAATACCTCTGTAGTTACCGTAGTTCGGATGCTACTTGATAATAACTATTTTCTTAACATAATCGCCTTTAAAACTCATAAGTTACATCGCGTGTATATCAATTACGTTTTAGTTTCGGCATTAAATAATTTATATCATTTGATTAAAGTTTCTTTTGTTAAATACTTCACGTTAACTTTTACTTGTAATTATTTATACGAAGGTAATGGTTACAGTCTTATCTTTTTATACATAAAATACATTTTCTACTTTTCTAAATTGTACGGCGCAGCTTCTAGTTTTCATGTTTACATAAATTTTTGTGTACATTTATATTTTTCTACAATTATTATTTTTAGTCATGGATAAATTAAATATATATTATCAAAACTGTAGAGGAATTAGGACTAAGTTGAATACATTATTCATGAATATTTTGGCTAATTGTTATGACGTCATAGTGTTAACAGAGACTTGGTTAGTACCCAATATAACGGACTGTGAGTTTATTGATTCTCGCTATATAGTATATAGATGTGACAGAAATCGAGATGCGACTGGCAAACAAGATGGCGGGGGGGTTTTGATAGCAGTTCTTCGCACATATCAGACTGCCAGATTCTTGTTATCAGTTAATCGTGTCGTGATATCCGACAGTGTATCCATTAATCCATGTATTGATTATGTTGCTATAAAATTCTTTAGTAATTTAAAAAATAAATATGACCTTATATGTGGTATATATATTCCCCCTAATCAACAGTACGTAGTATACTCTTCAATTTTAGATTTGATTCAACAAAATATTACCACAAATGATAATCTCGATAAGTACTACATAATTGGTGACTTTAATTTACCCAACTTAGACTGGACTGAAATTGATGCTACTAGTTTAGAATCTCATTTAATTTGCCAAGGTTTTTCTGTGGATTATTTATTCATTAATTTTATTTTTGCTGTGGGGGTAAGCAATTTAACATAAAAAAAATAGCAACGGGCGAATACTTGATCTTTTTATATCAAATAATAACTCTGCTACCTGCGAGCAACCATCGATTCCCCTGTTACCTCAAGATTGCCACCATCCACCTTTCTATGTATCTATCTGTTCTAATAGGTCATACAAGCTCATGTCATGCAAATCCATCTCTAGATTTTATTTCACTGAGGGGATTATACAATTATTAATCAAGCAATAAATGCTATTGATTGGGATAAAGATTTAATGGATCTACCTGTTGATGCTGCTGTTGATAAGTTTTATGAAAAAATTAATGGAATTATCAAGTTATACATTCCCTTGCGAACACAAAAATCTAAAAAATATCCAGTATGGTTTTCTAGGGCGTTGATTCATTTATTTAAAAACAAAGAAAATGCGTGGATTAAATGGAAGTTGTATAAAAACAAAACAGATTATAATAATTTCTCATTATATCGTCACCGATTTCACTCACTTGCAAAAGAATGCTACAACAATTACATAAAATCTATTGAAGACGGTATTGGTAAAGATATTAAAACTTTCTGGTCAAAATCGTCTTAAACAAAAGAATGGTATACCACACACTATGTTTTATAATGATGTTGAATCTGATAGCCCTGAAAATGTCTGTGAACTTTTTTCTTCATATTTTAGTTCTGTATATGAGCATTCTGACATAGAAAGTCGGGACGAAATCTGCTCTTCATCTGAAAATTCAGAAGGTGATTTTATTTCGAATGTCTATATTTCTTTAGATATGATTTTCAAAGAACTTAAAGCACTTGACGTGACCAAGGGTTCCGGACCAGATGGTTTGTCACCATTTTTTATAAAGCACACCCACAGCTCTATAAGCAAGCCCTTATATATATTATACAATAAGAGCTTGCAAGAAGGTGTCGTACCCCATATTTGGAAATCTGCTAATATTACACCTGTTTATAAAAGTGGTAGCAGAAATGATGTCACTAATTATCGACCTATTTCGATACTATCTACCTTGTCAAAGTGCTTTGAGAAATTAATTCACAATATTATATATCCTATTGTTCATAATAAAATAATTCCGGCTCAGCATGGTTTTACAAAAAGTCGCTCAACCGTCAGCAACCTCCTAGTGTACACAAATTATTTGTTTGAACATATGGACAATAAAATTCAAGTTGATGTAGTTTACACTGATATTTGCAAGGCATTTGACAAGGTCGATCACATTTTATTACTACAAAAGCTAGCCTTTAACGGAATTAAGGGCAATTTGTTACGCTGGTTATCATCTTACATCAATCGAAGAACACAAAAAGTAGTTTTAAATGGTTTTGCTTCCGGTCTAATACATGTAACATCTGGTGTTCCTCAGGGCTCCATTTTGGGCCCCCTTCTCTTTGTTATATTTATCAACGACATACATTTCTGTTTTCATAATTGTAACTATCTCTTATACGCTGATGATCTTAAAATTTATTTTCAAATTACCTCAAAAGACGATTGTGTCAAACTCCAACATGATCTGGATCGACTTTCATCTTATTGCTTAAATAATAAATTGCTACTCAGTTTAAATAAATGTAAATCTATAACTTTTACAAAAAAATTAACACCATTGACTGGACTTATTTTTTATGCAACGTACCGCTTGAAAAAGTTAATACAATTAAAGACTTAGGCATTATTTTTGACTCAAAGCTTCATTTAGATGAACACATAAATCACATTACCACTAAAGCACTACAAATGTATGGCTTTGTTGCACGAACCTCAACTTCTTTTAGTCGACCGGAAACATACCTGCTACTGTATAAATCTTTAATCCGATGTCAATTAGAATATGGGTCCGTTATATGGAATCCGATATATCAGAAATACATTGATCAACTTGAAACTGTACAACGTAAATTTCTTCGTGTTATTGACTACCGTTGCTTTCGTTCTAAGTCCTCATATAGCGAATTGTTACTCAAATTCTCTTTACCTTCATTGAAAAATAGAAGACTGCTGCTCGATCAAGTTATATTATATAATATTTGTCGTAATAAATTTGACTGTAATCAATTAATAAACCAAATATATATCAGAATACCGAACCGTCCTCAACGTAGCTGTAACGCGTTCGCTCACCATTTGTTTTTACCAAATATTTCAAAAACTAAAGCTGGTGAACGCGCGCCTCTTAGGCGAATAATGAAGGCTTATAATGACTTGTTCACCACTGTTGACATTTTTCATGTGGCACCATACAATTTTAAAAAACTAGTATTGCAACTACTAGTGGATACCAACGTTTGTTACTGAGAGTGATACTCGACGCTCTTAAAACATTATTTATGATGTAGTTTTGTTTAGCAATTATGGTATGGGAAGCGATTGTCTCTGAAAACCATTTAAATGTTTAATTTGGGGATAACGGTGTTGGTTGTACAAATACTTAATATTTAGCTGTAAGAATTTGTTATAATAAGCTTTTGTACAATTGTTTTGTTATCGCATAATAAATAAATAAATAAATAAATAAATACTGTCACGACTGACACCAAATATATTACTTCTTTTGTATAGGTAATTGGCCACCCTTCGGTACAAGAAAACTTACACTAAATATTGGTATAGATCATAAAATTAAGTAAATATATAATAATATAAATAAATAAACGCATCCCACTCAACGGCTGATACATTTACGATACGAACTCATTTACGATAGTAAAATCCTATGTCGAGGGTCCGAAAACACTCACAATGACAAGCACAAAATCACCCATACCGGAACATTTGCCAGTTTGGTTAATACAAACATCCGCTCCGAGCGGGAATCGGACCTGTGACCTGTGGCGTATAAGGCAGGTTCGCTACCGTTGCGCCACAGCGTCCTTAATAACTGATAATAATTGGACTGTTTTAAGTTATAGATAAACGAAAAACGATTTGCGATAAAGTTTTTTTTATGTTACTAAGTTGGCAAACAAGCATACGACCCACCTGGTAAGCGGTTGCTTTAGCTTATGAGCGCTTGCAACACCATTAGTAGGTGCCAGTCACGATATGGGTTCTTAAATCTCCTATGCCCAGTAATTTCACTAGCGTACAATGCACTTCAAACCTGCTTGGTAGTAGAATATTTGACACTGCGGTGGTACCTACATAGCCGGCCAATTGTAACAAAAGACCTAGCACCAGTGTGACTAATTAGACTCAATAATCTCAGCTGTGACAGAGAATATCCCAAAAACGGGTGATGGCTTCGTCACGTGTCAGTGTCAAATATTCTGCCGCCAAATAGTAGTGCTTAGGCATTACTGTGTTCCGGTTTGAAGGGCACTGTACGCTAGTGAAATTACTGGGCAGACGAGATTTAAGAACCAATATCTCGAGGTTGGCAACGCGTGAGTGGCACCTACTAATGGTGCTGCAAGCGCCCATAAGCTACGGCAACCACTTACCATCAGGTGGGCCGTATGCTTGTTTGCCAACTTTAACATAAAAAAACGTTCCGACGCCTTCAAAAGTTATTAATTAACTCTTATGAAACATGAAACTCCATATTGTAAAACTGTCTAACTCTATTGTAACTATACTTTATCCAATACCTTCTCTTTGCAGTCGCTTAGTTAGAGATAAATTATAAAGCAGAAATTTAACATTTCGCTATATAGTTATATCAAAAAATACCACATGCATGAAGGCAAATGCCTAAAATAAAGAATCTTCTCACATCATAAGGACTTTTTGTTTCATTTTTACACAAAGTTTTTCCTTAGGACAGATGTATAAAGAGGTGGTAATGTGCTAGCACGTTTAAGACTACAATGAAACGGTCATTTACACATACAGCTGCGTACATGTTCTTATTAAAATAATACAGTTAAAACCGTGCTTTGTAAAATTTGGTTAATTCGTTAGCATGCTTAAAATTACTGTATGTATTTTTAAGTAAAACCTTATGAAATAACAGAAATAATTTTAAAAAATCCACCATAAATATAATACTTTAACATTCACGACCGCGATTATGATAGTAATATCCTGTGTCAAGGGTCTGGAAACGCAAACAACGACAAACACAAACCCATCCTTACTGAAAAACATGCCTATGTGGTCAATACAAACATGTATCACTAAAAATTTCGTTTTTAATAAAGTATTGCAGTCATAAAAAGTAATAGTCCGAATGGATTGACTCGACTTCTCGGAAATTAAAAAATAAATAAAATGTATAAAATTCACACGTGACCTTAACCATGGCCACAACGGTGTGTCTGAACCCCAGACACAGGGTATCATTATCCTAGTGGCGGCCATTGAGTGTGTAGCGTTTATTTTATATTTTATTTAAAAAAATATTTGATGTTTATATGATGTAACTTTTTGATAATAATTTCATAACCAATACTCTAATTAAACGCGAATGAACACGGGTAACTTAGCTATATGTATTTAACTCACAACGAAGACCATGAAGAGGAAACTTCAGACGAAGCAGAAAACCTGACCATTACAATCGGCTCGTGTAACTTCCATGGGGACCAGACGACATTACAATATAAAATAGGAACTATGTTCCATTATCTGTGGCAAGTTTGAAATAGAAAAAGTTACATCGTTAGCGTGACCACGTATACGTCGAGTGTTATATATGGGTTATGTCATAAATTTATTGAGTTATGGACACTATTTTCTGTGCAATAAGGGTCAATATTATGTCTAGTTAGTAACGGGAAATTTATTAAGGTCCTCTCGTACATCATCGTCGTTTTATCGACGGGAAACTTTATTTAGAAAAAAAACATAAGAATACATTGTGCGACGGTCCATAGTCAGTTTTACAAGTATTACATGTTATTCTTAATATATGTTCTGATAATATTATTATACATTACCAATTACCATATTATGATAATATTGAAATTATCATAATATGGTAATTGGTAAGATATTGAAATAAAATTGTAAGTCCCTGTATACGTATTGGTGGTAGGCCTTTTATTGCAAGAGGCATGCAAGGTAGGTATCACCCCAGTGTTAGTTATTCTGTCGTAAATGAAGGACAATGTAGCTAGTGAAATTACTGTGCAAAAGAGATTTATGAACCAATAACTCGAGGGTGCTATCGCGTGAGTGACACTTACAGATATATGATGTTCCAAGCACTCATTGGCCACGACAGACGCTTACCATCAGATGGGACGTAAGCTGGCTTGCCAACGTAGTCTAAAATCGAAAACTTAGGTTTTTAAAAAGAGCAACCATCCAATTTCTTTTCAATTTTCTAAATAAATTTAGCACTTGACGATTTAAAACTAATACTAATAAAAAAAATTAATTAAAACTGTTATACCTTTTATATTAAAACTAAACATTTATACAAACGACAGCAGTTTTAGTTTAACAGTTTAAATGAATTCATCAAACCTCAATATAAAAAATAAACAGTAAGTCCTTTTAAAGGATTAATAAAACCCAAAGGAATGTCGCTAACACTTAAATTCTAAGCACTACTCGTGCTTTAAATAAAACACCAGTACACCCAACAGCGCTGTAAAGAAATAAAATTCTCGATATGTCGTGCAATTCTCATTCCGTGTCATATCATTGAAATTTAACCTCTATTACATAAACTTAAGGCTCAATAACCCATGTGTGCATCATATAGCTTTTATTGCCTCTAACTTTCTGGTATCCTCGTACTCAAAAATTTAAGACAGCAACATTGAAATGTTTATTTCTAGAAGCACGTGGTCGAACGTGACTATTGATGTCGATATTTTTCACTAAATTTTATACCTCAGTCGAAATCTTGTTAGAAAGTTTGGCGTTTTTAAAAATCTGCTTTTTTATGTTACTAGGTTGGCAAGCAAGCATACGGCCCACCTGATGGTAAGCAGTTGTCGTACCTTATGAGCGCTTGCAACTTTTTTTTTTTATATCAGAGGGGGCAAACGAGCAGGAGGCTCACCTGATGTTAAGTGATCACCGCCACCCATGAACAACTGCAACACCGGAGGGCATTCAGGTGCGTTGCCGTCCTTTAAGTAAGGAATAGGCTCTACTCTTGAAGATTCCCAAGTCGTATCGGTTCGGAAAGACCGCCGGCGGAAGCTGATTCCAAAGAGGAAATGCCTTCTGATCGCCCTGTAGTGCATTTCCAGACATCGAGGTGGTGGGGGTGGAATTTGGCATTTTGACGTGATGTCCAATGATGAAATTCTACCGGTGGAATTATTAGTAGGTGCCACTCACACGTTGCCAAGATCGATATATAGGTTCTTAAATATCCTTTGCCCGCTAATTTCACTAGCCTAAAGTGCCCTTCAAACCGGAGCACAGTATTGTCAAATACACTACTGCTTTGCGGCCGGCCTCTTGCAACAAAAGACCTCCCACCAGTGTAACTGATTGTACTGGTGGAATAATCTCTGCTGTGACAGAAATTATCCCAACAGCGGGCGATGAGGTCGTCACGTCCCGATGCCGATAATGCTATGTTCAGTAGCAACAAAAAGGACATCACCGTGCGTTGCCGTTTGAGATGAGGGGTGGCAGGATTTGAAAAAAAGAAGAGAAAATTGATATCTATGATATGGATTGACAATCCTAAATTTTGAAATTGGTCAAAATTGTTTTCCACTATCACGATATAAAAATATTTTGTATGGAAACAAAATTGGTATATAATTCGTCAGTAAATAAATAAAAAAAATAAAGGAGTGAAACCGCGGCAGATAGTTAATAAAAAACATTTTTGTAACAATAAATATTTTACAACGTAAGCTTTAATTTAACCAGGCAATAAAAATCAAATAAGAACGTTGAAGGCTGGCTCTAAGTAAATTAAATCATAAATTTTAATTTAAGTACATTAAAAATCAAGTCTCGCAACTTCAAACAACGTCAAAATACCTAGATGTAACCGTAGATATAGTTTATAGCTTCATATAAGGTCAGTTCTCCATTACCTAGTACAGCGTACTAAATAAATGATTTTTCATTTTTATTTATATATCGGCGCAACTACTATTTAATTACATAAAATAGGTTTTTATTAATTTAAGTTACATAAGTTAGTACATTATTGTGTTGTCATAATAGTTGTAAACTTTGAAGGTAGAGAGATTTTTGTGAATAGGCTACCCCACTCTCGACTCTAGTATAAATATGAGTGGTCGTTGCCGCCTGAGGCATTCCAACTTGAGTAGCCGAACAATTTGTTACTCTCTACGTTCAGTTATTCTGATCAAATAAAACTGATTGTGGAAGAAATCGTTTATTATTGTAATAAATGGATAATGACCATAATAATGAAGAAAATGACGTCAGCGATGCTGACCTCATTATTTTTTAAAACAATATCGTCCAGGGACCTTCGTCATAATTAATTAATCGTAATAATTGTATATTAATTTGCAGACGACGCTGTGGCGCAGTGGCAGTGCGAGGCAGATGTTTGTATTGACCATACAGGCAGGGGTGTTCCCGTCTGGATGTTTTGTGCTTGTCATTGTGTGTGTTTCCGGACCCCGACACTGTAATACTTAAGGGGGACAAATAGGGACCTTTGAATGTGTATCTTTTATTATTAATTTATTTAGTTAAACTCTTTATTTCAGGAAGTTAATAATGATGTTGGTTGTAAATAAATATATTTATAAGTTGCTTCCGAAGATTATGCTAATAGAGTGTTATTTTATCCAAGAAATTAATAGCTTTAAAACTAGAAAATGTAAGATTACTGTCATATCGATTCAACATTCAACAAAAAGAAGAAGTTTTAATTTAAAAAATTGTCTGTTTAACATTATAATAATTTCAGCAGTCAAGAAGTATAAAAGATAAATTATTGTACGAGTCAGTGGACAGCAGTCTTAATCTCTGCAAAAAAGCCGGCAAGTTTTCATAGCCGGCTTAAACTTGTGGCTCATCTCCATTTTGCCTCTGCGGGTATAAAGGATAACTTTTAATGGATGCTGCAGATATCAGTGTAAACAGAGTGCATATTTTTCAAATATACAGTACTTACATAATAAAAAAAAACTTAAACTTTATAATTATAAAACTTTTTTTTAATTTGAATCGATGTCTTATTTTACCTTTACGTATAAATATATAAATAAACTCACACACTCAACGACCTCCATTAGGATAGTAATATACTGTGTCGGGGGTTCGGATACATACAAGGTCAAGCACAAGCACGCCCAGACCAGAACTTATGCCTGTATGGTCAATACACAACTGCTGCTGCGGTACAACGTTCGTACAACTGATATTAGTTCTCTAACTCCGAAATCTCATAGTGTCCAAAGTGGAATTACTTCTGCTCATTTCCGAACTATAGACATACATTCTCCCAATAACAAATCCACAATGCTTACTTATATTATGATAAGCAATTAATTTACATTTCTATTACTAAACTCGACTAAAACTAACAAGCCCTGTTTAATTATATAGCTATGTATAAATTATTATAAGCTGTACCTGTCAACCCTCTGGTCTCTGGTCATAACAATATAAACATACATACCTACATAATATGTATGTATCCCGGTAGCGGACGTGCTACATTAGATAATATATACCGTAGCGAAGACAAAAGCATGGATTACAGACATGCAGGGCAAAGATAAAACTGGACAGAGCTTAGGGTTATTGTTCATGTAACAACTGGGAGGAATTGATCCTGAATTTTTGACAAGCATCAGCTTGCACAAATATGGACTTTATTTTGAAGAAAAAAAATTGTTAAGTATATTAGAAAATACATCAATGATTGATCACTTCATCAAAGTTTATCCAGCAGATAAGCAAGTATACAACTACTCAATACAAGTTTTTGTTTAGGAGAATCATTTCATCCTCTGTATTGAGACCTTGGGCCTTGCCTCTTCACAAAATCACCTTGTTGGCTTTTGCTCCACAGATGTTCAAAATGTCTCGTTAGCAAAAATGACATCAGTGTTTTCATTAAATTTATTAATCGTTCAAATAACAACATTCTAACAAATTCTTCTTGAATCTTGGTCACGGGCTCGATTCCTGCTCGGAGCAGCGGTTAGTTTTGACCAAGCAGGCATATGTTCCGGTCTGTGTTTGTCCATGTCCTTGTATGTGTTACCGAACCCCCGATACAAGATATCACTTATGCCTTATCACCGTTGAGACGCTCATAGCCGAGTGCACCCACTGATCGGTAAACGATCGGTAGTTTAAGCAGCTTTAGGCGCGGTCAGTCACTAGATGGGTGATCGCATAGTGGTATTTCAACCGAGCGTCTCCGTGCTTCGGAGGGCACGTAAAAGTCGGTCTCGGCTGTTGGCAATTAGACAACAGTCGATAAGTCGAGTCAGAGGCCTACGGGCGACCTGAACAACTCTGACACTAGGTTGACCACTAACCAATCGATAAGAAGAAGAAGACCGTTGGGCCGTTGAGTGTGTAGCGTTTATTTATTCATTTAAATTATTTTATTTTCACTTTAAAAAAATATCACATTAAATCGCAACCCAATATTAAACTAAGTTGTAAAGAGTGCGACATCCTTAATAACGTCGTTATTCGCGCTGTGAATTTAGCTCGTTCCCGCCTGTATTGTTAAATATTCCTGCGATGGCATATGAATACTATTGTTCATAGCGTTCAAAATTCAATATCATTTCACAAATTCTCCTATTAGTGATGTTTTAGGTATCATAATTAAAACTATATTATCAGAACAAGATGGAATTCAAGTCTGAGACGAACATAAGCCTCCATTTGAGTAAGTAATCATAATTAGGATTCATCATTCTTATATCCATGAAGCTATTGATTTAAGCTTAAGGGATCTATTGAACAGTTATAAAGCAATGGACATATCACAATGTTGTAAAAGGGTTCTTTAACCGACAATTTGTCAGTCAAAAATAAACTCATCCGATGGTAAGCGGTTAACTTAGCCTATGAGCGCTTGCAACTTGCTTGCTTGTTTTTCAAAAATCAAAAGCTTTCAAAATTTAATCAAAGGAAACCCATGCAAAATATTTTCAAATGCAATTGAAAAATTATATTACTCTGTAAGCTATGTGTTTTAAAAGGCTTCTTCAGTTCCACTTGTATATTACGATGTGTACTATTTTAATATTTATTACACACAGAGCAAACACAAAACAGAAAACTCGATTCCTTAAATAAATACGTAGATTCGGAATATATCAAATATTCGTATTAACGTATTAGAGTAGAATATGAATTTATGATTTTTATACCCAACTGAAAAGTTTTTTTTTTTTATGTTAGAAGTTGGCAACCTGATGGTAAGTGACTGCCGCAGCCTATGAGCGCTTGCAGCACCATTAGTAGGTGCCACTCACGCGTTGCCAACCTCGAGATATTAGTTCTTAAATCTCGTTCGCCCAGTAATTTCACTAGCGTACAATGCCCTTCAAACCGGAACACAGTAGTGTCTAAGCACTACTATTTGGCGGCAGAATATTGGACACTGCGGTGGTACCTACCTAGCCGGCCTCTTGCAACAAAAAGACCTACCACCAGTGTGAAAAAGTTTCCATTGAAAAAGAAATGAAATTTATAAGGAAGAAGAAATATACGCTATTTTAGTTTTTTTTTATATTCGCCGTAAGACCGTGTTTCCATCAGAGATGTTTTAAGAAATATGTACATCCCTCGCTACGCATCCTCACACATCTCTAGTGGAAACGCAGCAGTAGGGTAATAGCCGTTCAACGGGTTAAGCAACTTTTGGGTACCTACGGCCAGTCTATGAGTGACTGGTTAGTGAAATTTAAATTGGGCACACAACGGAAGACACGAAAAGGCCTGAATGTTATCAATTTGATTATAATCGATAAGTTAAGAGGTCTATAAGAGTGACCTTAACGTCACGGCTGTTAATGAAACACAATTGATTCTATATGATAGGTAACCACTTAGAAAGAGATGCTATTTAGTGTGGTATTTTTTAAAGTAATAAGCAACGGGTGAGGTAACACGGGGTGGGGTGGCATGGGTTGGTATATGAAATTAAATTGATGGTCTTCTTCTGCTTATCGAGTGGCCAACCTAGTGTCAGAGTTATTAAGCTCGCCCGTATGAACCTCTGACTTGACTTTTCGGCTATTGTCAAATTGATAACAGCCGGGACAGTCAAATTGATAATAACACTCTATGATCACCCATCTAGTGACTGACCGCGACTAAAGTTGCTTAATTCACGTATCGTTTACAACTGACTATGAGCGTCTCGAAATTTATTATGAAAAATCATAATGGCGTCTCGCGATACGATTTAATTTTTGTCATATCTTTTCGTGAAATCCTAAAATCCATGTACAGTACGACAATAACAATTGTAAAAAGAAGAAACTAACATTATATATAATTTAGTGGAACGCTGTGAAGTCGTCTCTTGATGTAACTTGTCACTACAGTACATAATGTATCTCATGAAATCTTCAAGTTCCACTTCTAGAAGTCAGGCTCCATACCGAATGTCGAGGAGTCTGAAACTTTACGAAAGTGGGAAAGTTTTTAAAGGCAACGAGGCGTAAAGCGAAATACATGTGAAGTTACAATTCACTATAGTAAACATGTTTTTCTGGTGTCTGTCGCGCGACTACAATAAGTACCAAATATGTGTGTCCATTTATCTGACTTTATTAACCTACTTTGTAAAGAATTAAGTTCTCAATTGGAATTAATATTTTTTGCTGTTGTTGTGAATAACATGTCACCGGTTTTGATACACGGCCTATGCTTATCTATTGATTTCACAACTGGAACACATGCTTGCATTTTAAATGAAAACAACTGCTCCGAAAGAGCGTCGAACCTGCGACCAATAAACTGGAGAATTTATTTGTTGACAGCGGAGGACCTACGATGAGTAAAACACGGCCATTGATGTGTTTGTATATGTGTATGATGTTTGTTTGTATAGAAAAAAAGCCTGTAGCAATTGGGGACTGCCGCGGTAAAGCTATTGCATTGAACTTTTTATATTAATTATTATTATTTTATTAATTTATTAATTAAAATTGAAAAAAAAAGATTTCTAAATACTATATCCTAAAATATTCTTGACAATTGTCATTTCTACATCGGGATGGCCAGAATATTTTAGTTTAGAATATAGTATTTATGACACTCCGCCTACCATGTAGCTCGGCCGAGCGTTCGGTGTTAGGTTTTATTTTCGTTACGGAATTTCTCGATTCGGTCGCCGCGCTCAAAGCCCGCGATAAAAGCTATGCAATAGCTTAAAAATGCTTCTGTAGTTTTATAGTCATAAAAACAACCAAAAAACATCAAAAATATTTTTTCATATTTTTATATAGTTTGCGTAAGTCCTGAGCTACAGTAGTCATACTGGCTCAGGGTGCATAAAGGCAGACCCGACTAACATTAATCACTCGAGACAAAAGCTTGATGCTATATTGTTATCTTGGTTCATCCCTCGAGGGTACTCTTCGGATGACGAAAAATCTATTACAAGAATTATTAAGTAAAATAATGTAACGAAATCCCTAGACGACACCCTTCTCTAATATCGTATGAAGCGTTGGATGTTCACGTAATTATTATTTATTAATAATCCCTTCCCCATATATTATAAAACATAATGTATCTGTGTTCCTCTGTCCAGTTGTGTGCTTATTATTAAAATACCAGTAGTTCGATTTTTTTAATGTCATGACGGTTGGTAAACAAGCATACGGTCCCCCTGATGAAACGCAGTCACCCCAACATATGATCGCTTGTGATACTTGAAGTATCACAAG
Source organism: Hestina assimilis (assembly GCA_023373885.1). Lineage (NCBI taxonomy): Eukaryota > Metazoa > Arthropoda > Insecta > Lepidoptera > Nymphalidae > Hestina > Hestina assimilis. Next base: position 15,449,927 of record CM041744.1, read on the forward strand.
CGCGTTGTCAACCCAAGGAACAGGAGGGACGGAATGAGAAGGGGAAAAAAGTGGAGATTGGACCTCCGGCGCTCTCACTCATCGCACGAAACACAACATTACCTAATGATACTGTTACTTGACGCCGATTTTCTGAGAGAGGGTAGTACTTCCCCGGTCAAGCCGGCCCTTTTGTGCTGAGAGAAGCATGTCTCTACTACCGTAAAATTAGATAATCACTGCATAGTATAAATTAAAGTCGCTTTCTCTGTCCTTTGTATGCTTAAATCTTTAAAACTACGCAACAGATTTTGATGCGGTTTTTTTTAATTTTATATGTATAAAAATAGTGGAGAAAAATTTTTTTGAGGTTTCTAATGTGATGTCGTAAATAATTACATTTAACGCGTGCGGGCCACGGGCAATAATGAATAAATCAAAACTACTGGATCGATTTTAATCATTTTTTCAGTGAATGACATAGGCGGGCCGCTAGTTTATTCATAAGATTAAGATGGTTCTTTTACTTAGAAGATGTTTGTTACCAAAATCATTTCACAACGGTAACCTAAATTGTTCCGAAACTAAAATGCCTACATTTTGATTCAAATGCAATCACTAGATTATAGCGTGTAACTCGCGGGAGTCCAACAGAAGAGAAACGAAAAAATATTTAATTAATATTAAAATGACTGTAATAAAAATAAAACTGGTCAGCTAAACAGTCATTTTACGGTCTCGGAATATGAATGCTTCTCAAATCACAATACATTTTCAAATTATTTAACTAACAACTATTTAAGAAAACGGTCAATTTGCACCTAGGGGCTCTCAATTATGATTTATCCTTGGGCCAAAACATCGATATAAATTAAATTATATTATTGTACATCTAGAACAATGAATTTACAAATTAAATTTTATTTTTTCATATTTCCTATAATAGCTGATGAATACCTCTGAATCAAAATAAGCTTGTTGATTCAAACACCCACAGAGTATTACTCTCTATATTCTAAATTAAATTAAACGCCTACGTGCTTTCAAAAATAAAAGATTAAAGTGAAGCTATAAATAGCTTATTGGTTATATCAATGGCATCCTACATTGCACAGATTAGACAAGAATAGAAGCTTTTAATTTTCGTTGCGAAAACAAAATTTGAAAAAGGTTAAACAGGACATAAAAGTATGAATGAAGATGCTGCGGGCAGAAGAAGCTGTATAAAAACTGGAAATTACCCGAGCAGTTTTAATATATTTTAAACCATTATTAGTTTTAAGATTCCGTTTCAAAGCTACATATAACATAAACTTAAAGTAATATGGCACAGAAATCAGAGAAGTCATTAAGGCCAAGCAGTTTATACTCCGTGTCCATTATCCGCTCCTAAACCACTCGAGGAAGTTAACACCTCATTCCGCGTAAATAAGTTAGCGCGTCCGGTGCTCTGTCCGCTGCCCGTGACAATGTAGCACAGATTTAGAGTTCTAGATATCGCAGGCCGTCCGACCAACAGTGCGTGAAAATCAAAATCAAAGTCTATAAGGTGCAGATATTTGTAATGACCATACAGGCATGTTTTCCTGTCTGTATGTGTTTGTCCATATGAGTGTGTGTGTTTCCGAATATCCCGACATAGGATTTAACTGTCCTAGTGGGGGCCGTCGAATGTGTCGCGTTTATTTTATTTATCTATTTATTTACCAACCTATCTTTTTACCAACCAAAATGTATTATTTTTATCAAGCATTGCCTATTTGTCACGAGGGTGTGCTAACTTGCTTTAACGGAATGAGGTGTTAACCGACTCAAACCGGTTAGCGCTGGATCAAACCAGACCGAGCATAAACAGCTTGGCTTTAACGACTTACCTGACCATTCCGCTGATGTATTAGCTTTAGTGCAGCACATCTCTAATTTTACCATTAACTGAAGCTATTTTCCACGATTAATTTTTATTCGCTTTTTTTACTACATATGCGGTGAATACATATCGAAAAGTTGTCCTAGCTTATAATAATACAATTCATCGATATCTTCGTTGTAACCAATCATAAATGGTTAAAAATTAGAGGAGAGAGGAAGACTAGGAAATATAGGGGTGGGAGTTCATGCTTTGGATACAAAATCTAACTATATTCAAATATCAATGTTTATATTTTTGTCCTCTATGCGTTTTCAAACCATTGATCCGATTATGTTGAAAATTTGAAAAATTATTCTGAATAAAACCGCAAATTAGTTACTTTTGTGGTTTTACCTAGTCTAAAATATAAAATTTTCAACAGTTTTTTCTTTACGTGACATTGAAATGCATGCCAGCAAACAATGGATTTGATCTTGGCCAACGTCATAGATGTACCATAAAAAGCCTTGAATAAGTTGTAGTAGACAGTTCAAAAAGTGAGAACATCTTGGATTGCGGAGTATTAGCGCAAAAAATGTAATAGATCTTAACACCTTGTCACATTAACTTCGCTGGTGTCAGGGGAAACAGTTTTTGTCAAAGACTTAGAATTGTGATTTACCGAAGAAAAGTACTTGTTTTTTTTAAGAATATCAGCATTTTTTTTCAAAGCATTACTAATATCCCTATTGTCCCTCCAAATAAGCTCGAAGCTTGCGCTAGGGGGCGGTACAACAATAGCCCAAGGGGGTCAGGATCGAACTAGCAACTCTCGCGGTAACGGAGCTCGGCCCTTCTAACGTTAAGATATTCAGGCTTCAACTTACTTATGACATGTAACAATACCAAGCCTTGTTGGCTTTAAACGAGCAATTCTTGTATATATAATCTAAATCTCTGAGACGGCTCCAACGATTTTTATGAAATTTAGTACGTAGGGGGTTTCGGAGGCTATAAATCGATGAGGCAGTGAAAATCCTGGTTGGAGTCCAGATGTCTCCAGTCTGGTTATTTTTCCTTTTTTCAAATTCCTTCTTTTGTGAAAAACTTTTATTTTCCAAAACCCACGATTTACCAAAAAAACACCAAGCAAAGCTCTGTCAACCAGTTTCTATTGTATTATGTTGGTAAAATATTAGACAGAAAGTCAACGAGAAACTAGATTAAACGTTAGTTGAATAAAAATGACAGCACTATGGATGAGTCTTGGAAAACCGCCGGATTCTATCCCAGTACCGTCAATAATTGATAATGGATGACGTCATTACGTCAGCGGTGATTGATTGGACCACCCTGGGCCTCCCTAGATCACCCAAGGCCCACCCTGGCCCGTTATCGATTTGTTATGAATTTTAAACCTTACACTACATACATATATCTATTACAAATAAATAAAATTTAAGTGTCTGTTTGTAATTCCAAATTAACAGCTTTTCACTTAATACATATTATAAATAAATATATAAATAAATAAACGCTACACACTCAACGGCCCCCATTTGGATAATTATATCCTGTATCGGGGGTCCGGAAACATTCACAATGACAAGGACAAACAGACCCAGACCGGAAAACATGCCTGTACGATTAACACAAACATCTGCTCCGAGCGGGAATCGAACCCGCAACCGTCGAGGCTAAAGGCAGACTCGCTACCCACAACGCCACGACGGTGTATTATGAAAGTATATACGGTACATAAATTAAAAAAAAAAAATTTGTCTGTCTATCTGTTTGTTCCGGCTAATCTATGAAACGGACCGATTTTCACTGGCAAACAACTGATGTTGTAAGGAGTAACTTAAGCTACTTTTATTTAAGAAAAATAATTAGGGTTCCGTGCAGTAAAGAAAAATTGGTATAAAACGCGAGCGCAGCTGCGGGCGTAGCTACGGAGTAGCATAATATAATCGAAATTTCACTGACCGTGTATAGAAAAATAGACTTTAAAATGGTCATGTATCAAATCAAAGTATTTAACAGTTGGGTTTCAAAATTATCTTCTGCTTTGCGATGAAGGAAAACATCCAGAGGTAACCTGTATATCTGGAAAAATTTTCTGATAAGCAAAACAGTGTTGACCTCTTATTCTTTGTCTTAACAGGTGTGGTGAGCCACCCAATTTTTTTTTTTTTTTATGTTAAAAGTTGGCAAACAAGCATACGGCCCACCTGATGGTAAGTGGTTACCGTAGCCTATGAGCGCTTGCAGAACCATTAGTAGGTGCCACTCACGCGTTGCCAACCTCGAGATATTGGTTCTTAAATCTCGTCTGCCCAGTAATTTCACTAGCGTACAGTGCCCTTCAAACCGGAACACAGTAATGCCTAAGCACTACTATTTGGCGGCAGAATATTGGACACTGCGGTGGTACCTACCTAGCCGGCCTCTTGCAACAAAAGACCTACCACCAGTGTGACTGACTGCACTGGTGGAATAGTCTCTGCTGTGACAGAGGTTATCCCAACAGCGGGCGATGGGGTCGTCACATCCCGACGCCGGCCAATCCCAGCTGTACGTCATTCAACTCCTTCCTTTCATTCTTTTTACCATTTTTACCCTCTCAAAGCCACACTGTAGCATTCAAATAGATGCAATACCAGACTAGGGATTACAGGGGTTAGTAGGCAGCACCATAGGCGTTCACAGTCATGAAACGAAAAAACAATATTTGAGCACTGCCACATATATGTATATGACAATATACAAAATTTGACCGTGAGGAAACATGAATGTCGTGAAGATATGTATAAACTGGTGGTAGGGCGATGGTAGGGTAGGTTAAAAGCCCGCCTGGTTAGCTAAGTTGGTGAAAAACTCGTGAAGTGACTGCTCTTCAGCCGCGTTTCGAGCTCAGCCAGCGTATTACCAGTTCTAGGTATCCTAAAAACACCGGCAACGCATCTGCATGCCCTCTGGTGCTTCAGATGTTTATGGGCAGTAGTAAGCGCTTAACATCAGTAAGCCTCCTGCCCGCTTGCCTCCTATGACATACAATAATATAAATATCTATGGAGTGATAAATATATATGTTAATTGAGTTTTGTAATAACTTTTAATCAGATTACGTGATTTTAACTAGTAAGAATACAAGGGTTTAGCTGGTAGTGACGTCATTTATTATTGCAGCTGGGTTGCCGGTTGAGTTAGAGCGCGGAGTTAACTTTGACTCGGGCCGTCCGTTATGTGATGCGAACATTGCAAAAGTATAGAAAAGTTAATATCACTTAGTAGGGGGTTTTAGGTTTCTGGAATGGTTCTGGAATCTGGAATTTAGTAAAGGAGTATTTTTTTAACCGACTTAAAAAAGGAGAAGGTTCTCATTTCGGCTGTATTTTTTTATGTTTCGTTATATCACAATTCCGACATTTATGAACCAATTTGATTTTTTTTTTTGCTAGAATATGTTAATAATATGGGATGAAATTGCTATGGGCTTAAGTTTTGTTAGTAAACTATATTTACCTCTGAACTCCTTCATTTATGAACCGACTTTTAAAATTATTTTTTTATTAGGAAAGATACACTTTCTGGTTAATAAAGCAAACTATCTCGATAAATAATTCACTCAAGTCAACGAAATTGAGTATTTTGCTTGTCGCTGACTTGATAATGATATTTATGATGACTAAAAAGATGGGGAAAAAACGAAAAAAATACTGATTTCAATCTATTTCTGGTAAAAGGCTGCCTGGTATTGGTAAGAACCGTTAAGCAAGTAAATAATGAACTATAGTTTATAAGGTTCAGGTGCATTATTTGTTTTTTGCGTGATGGTTGTTTGCGGAAGTGACCCCATGGCGTCCCACCATAGCCATGACGGTCCCGCTAAGTTTTAGTGGGTATTGCCACTTGATTAACAGGCGGCCAAGTCCCACACTACCACTGCCAGAACCATGCATTGATGTGTATAAATGCATTTCTCAGCGAAAACAAAAAAAAGTGCATTATTTGTGCGAATTGGGTCAAGATTGCTTTAGAGACTTAGTCATAAAAACGTAACAAACAAAGTTACCTAAGTAAATAAATAATATTTTTAATAACGCCCCGCACTGGCGTAATACGTCTTTTGTTCATAAAACAGTATCATATAAAATTTTCAAATATAAAACATAATTTAAAAACGAGGGCACACAGGCGTAAGGTATACGTAATCTTTTCTTTATTTCATTAAAACCATTGTCCCGGGACTAATCAATCATCCGAGCCCCCTTAGCACGTGTACCGGCGGGAAATAAAACTTCACCTACATTTTCACGTTAATTATTCCACGAACGAGATGAATGCTGCGTTTATATCTTTAGATGGTTTAATTTTGTATTGTACCGTGTATATTTATGTTATGAGTGATAGTGTTAAAATATTTACTATCGTACTAATATACTAGTTTGAATGTTTGTTACTCTTTTTATTTATTATTATTATGTTAGAAGTTGGCAAACAAGCATACGGCCCACCTGATGGTAAGTGGTTGCCGCAGCCTATGAGCGCTTCTTCTTCTTATCGATTGGTTAGTGGTCAACCTAGTGTCAGAGTTGTTCAGGTCGCCCGTAGGCCTCTGACTTGACTTATCGACTGATGTCTAATTGTCAACAGCCGGGACCGACTTTTTACGTGCCCTCCGAAGCACGGAGACGCTCGGTTGAAGTACCACTATGCGATCACCCATCTAGTGACTGACCGCGCCTAAAGTTGCTTAACCTACCGATCGTTTACCGATCAGCGGGTGCACTCGGCTATGAGCGCTTGCAGCACCATTAGTAGGTGCCACTCACGCGTTTGCCACCTCGAGATATTAGTTCTTAAATCTCGTTCGCCCAGTAATTTCACTAGCGTACAATGCCCTTCAAACCGGAACACAGTAGTGCCTAAGCACTACTATTTGGCGGCAGAATATTGGACACTGCGGTGGTACCTACCTAGCCGGCCTCTTGCAACAAAAGACCTACCACCAGTGAAATCTCTATCAAATTATCAAAATACTGTATCACGCATATACATCAAAACGGATTGGGATGGTATTCAGCACACAGATAGCTGTGATCTGGATTAAAACATAGGATACTTTTTATCCAGGAAAAATGTTAGGTTATCTTGGGATTATCCAAAAAACTACTACAGATGTATCCCCCTGGAATTATTTCAAGCGGACTGAGATGAAACTCAGGACACACGCTTATTAACACATTGGATACTTTTTTATCCCAGAAAAATGTGCAGTTCATTTAAAATTATTAAAAACAAGCTACAGGACACATTGAACTGAAATTCGTTATAGCTGCTTCTTATGGAACATGATATACTTAAAAATTAACTTCTATCTGGAGCGATCTTCAGTATTTATTATTTTAGATATAAAAGAAATTTGTTGTAGTAGGTTCAATAAAAATCGCAGTATAATATAAAAATAAAAATTCTACGAAAAATATACCAAAGATTTGAGATATTTTTGCGTAGAGCTAGATACATGGTAGAAATGGCATTGCTGTTAAGTGCAAACAAAGACATTATGCATATATGTATAGATATTTTTTTATAAATAAATTCTCTCAAATACATGTTTAACAATAATATATTGAATATACTTTACCTAACGCATTTTTTTGTTTGATATACTAAGAGCGACCTTCTACATTACATAATTATATTATTTTGAAATTAGGTTCGCTATTTCTAAAGAATCACATTTTCTATGTCAGTTTGTGTGCGTAGGCATTAGAAAACGTATACATGCGTTTCATGAGCATACAAAGAATCAATCTATCAACGTCCGAACGCTTTTGTGCCGCGTCTTGATTTACAGCCGAGCTTGTGAAAACAAAAAAAATGACTTACCGTCTTTCCTCTCGCCTAAGCTAGACTCCATTAGACAGCTGCATCATTGAAAATAAATCCTGAAACAAAATTGAAATTCATTATTTTTTCCTTTTTATATAAAATAAAAATAAATATTATTTATAGCTCTATGGCTTTGTACCTGAAATTATTTTTAGTTAAAGTAAAAGGTTTAAAAAGGCTTGTAAAGCCTTACTGGATAAAGATTTTGATTTTATTTATTTCTAGTTTCATTAAACAAATATGCTAGAATATTGAATAGAATCGACGGACTCAATTCAAAACCAAATCCAAATATTTTCCCAGTTTGTTTGTTTTTCATTTTTTCTGGAATAAAAAACAACAACGTATGTTTCAAAAGACGTTTTCTGTTATATTAATGGGAAAGGAGAAACTTTCTTTTAAAAATGCATCATACGAGCATTTTATTAATGCAGATTTCAAGTAAGCACTCCATCTTTACAATGAAAATAAAGGAAAAAATATATAGGAAAAGAAAACAAAAATATATTAACCTTACTGATAAACTCGTAAAATAATTTTAGTACTATAACTACCTTTTTATTCGCGACTCTGTCTGCGTGAATATATGTAAATATCTTCAAAGTTAAATAGCCAATAACATTGTAAAGAAAGCAATCATTTTTGTTTGACGCATTTTAATCTGTACTCGTATCATTTTACGACTTTGATTTCACGCTCATTGATCTAAAGACAGGGGTTCTTAAATTTGCGAGTCGAGGACCGTAAGGGAGGGACAACATTATGATCATATAATATTTTCGACCAGATTATTATCTTTTAGACACTTAATTTTCTTAGCTTTTACCAGAATCTGAATAGTTGTGTAACCCAACAAGTGACGCCAATCAAAGCCCGTGGGAGCCAATTTAAGAAGACATTCAGAAAAAAATAACTAGCGATCCATAACTGAGAGCCAAAAATATTTGAAATGCGATCGACCACGTTGACTTTTAAATGAGCGCACTAGCGCGATTTATCAAACTTTTTATTATAAGCCATAGGCTTGCTTGCTACGCGTATTTGGTGATAAGGGAGGCGAATAACTACAATAAAAATCCAGTCAATATACAATTTTTCAAGATTTCTTTTCGCATGACTTGGAATACCATTTACAACACGACTCTACTCAGTGTCTTGTAATGTCAAAACAGCGGGTTTTCACTATATTCATATGAAAATAATATACGTATAACAAAAAAATCTCTTTTTAAAATTTAGTTTTTGTCTGTCTTGTCTGTTTGTTTATCGGTCTTTTCTTTATGAAATTCCGCTCAAAAATAAACTAACGATTCATTCCGAAGACCCTAAGCCGCTGTCACAGTTAGCAGATGATTAGTGAAAAAATCTTCAGCGTCTTTTAGGGTCCAGTTTTCGAGCTTCAATAATTTGAATTTTAATGTAATAAAAGTCCCACAACAAGCAATCATGGCTTACAATGTTCATTTAAACTACAAATGCTTATAGTAAAATTTATCATTGAATGGCTTGCGACTTTTAGTTTGATCTCGCTTCATATGTAACCCTGAATACAAAGATACAATACGGGGACGTTTACGACGTGCTTAACAAAACTAGCATCTAACGCTCATAAAAATTTGTTTCATTGCTGTTTTAGTATACGTAAAAATTTACTTTTATGACTTGTTCACTTCGTGACTTCCCCTTTCGAACGTACTTCTGATAGTGTGGAAATTAATTTTTGATGAGAACTTTTTTGATGAGAAATGGATTAATTATAATAAGTAAGTTTAAGCAGTCCCGATTGTTATCATAACATCTGATAATAATCGTTAACTCTTGATAGGTACTTTGATCTTATCCAATGAGTTACTGATTCACCCTTTTGGTTGCGGAGGTCAAATAGCAATCACTCTGTGTAACAACTAGTAACCTGACAGATCAGGATATGAGTATAAGCAGACCCTGTGGTCAGTGCCGGGAATAATGCTAAGAAGAAGAAGTAAGTTTAAGCAAACGTATAATTATAGTAGTAGCCTAAATTCACTCGAATCCCGTTCGGTGTAGATGTTTGTGATCATACAAACGTGTTACGGTCTGGTTTGTTTTGACCTACTAATGACTGTTGAATTTGTAACACTTATACTGATTTATCATTTATTTAATAATAATTATCAGTCAAGTGTGTGATTGACTCACATTGGAAACTAATCGGTTCCGCAGTTTAAAGATGGAGAATCTTTAGGATTTCAAATATTATCGAATTAAAATCGACGGCAAAAATAATTTCATAGTTATTATTAAAAATGATATAAAAAAATAAAGTTATGTAAATGTGGTTGAAAGTTCTTTTGGTATAATATTACACATCATGTGATACAAAGAATACACCTATTTTTTAAATTTCGTATAGATAGAGCCAATAGTCTCAGAGTAAAATGACTGTGACATACAGACGGAGAGACGGACAGACGGACATGACGACATTATAAGAGTTCCGTTTTTATCATTGGACTACGATCCCTAAAAAGAGTAACTATTTGTAAAAAAGTAACTTACAATTTATTTCATTTAAAGTAAATTTATTTCCCGTAATCCACGGATTAAGTGAGACGGATTACTTTACATAAACACACATGTTTACCTCATACTGCTTAGCGGAGGTTTTGTTCAAACATTTCATGTGGTTTTATGCAAATGTCAAATGAGAATCGTAAAGGTCAGAGTTAGACGGTACCCCAAATCATAACACTTGACATTTACCATATAAACTTTATCGATTTCAATTAATTTTTGAACAAGTTTCACTTTATTATTTTATATTTGATATTTAATAATGAACCTTTAACGTTACGATGTATTTTATTAATAATTTATTATAGAGACTTTCAATAAAAGTTCAAATTTAAAATTTTATTTTTCAATAACTCAAGTTTCGGGATATCGTAAATTTTAATAGAGCCAAGGTTTTGACATATTTTATATAAATAATGAATGTAACTGCAAGGGACTTTTATGTGACATTTTTTTATTCATAACGGCAACACTGTCCGCCTATGGTGATACTAAACCACCGCAACCTATGAACGCTTGCGATACTTGATGTATCGCATGTACGTTGTCAACCCAAGGGATAAAAAGGAAGCAGATTGGGTGCTAGATTGGGCCATCGCCATTAGGCCATTGGGCTCTCACTCATCGAATGAAACGGTCGAGCCGTAATCTTTGTGCTGATAGAAGCATGGCTCTACTACTAAGAAAACTTAAAACTAAAATATTAAATTTGAAATTCCAAAGATGATGTTTAATTAAGCTGCGGCATGCTTACGGCGCAGGCCTTTAATCTCACACGATCAACATGAAACAGCAGTATTTGTAATTTTATGCTGTTCTATGAATGTCAGGTCATGGACGTCAAATCTTATCCTCTTTATTCTAATCTCAGATCGCAACGCACGATGAATCATTAGATTTTACTTATGAAGACATGTTTCAATTAAATGACTTCCGGAACATTTTTTCCATCTGATTTTAGGCTTGTCTACCATCCATGACAAAAATACCTAACTATATAAAATTGCCGGAAAAAGATAGCGTGTTCATTTTTACTGCGACAAAAAGTTTTCAATTAATATATAACACAAAAAAACAAAGCTCTTTCTTTGGATCATTGGCACCACCTTTTTTCCTTTTATGATTTTTTTTCATCACAAATGTCATTTATACAAAAGACAATGAAGAATAAAACGTAATATTTAAAAACTAAATGGGAAATGATTCCTTTCTTAGAGACAATTGTTTCATGCTGTATTATTTCAGTTGGCGAGCGCTTGATTGATGACTTCCTTGACGAGAAGTTCCATGGAATGGATGTGGCATTATCATTATTGTTTATAAAGTTTATTCAGTTTTTGTTCCTTAAAAAATATGTTTGTTTTTCAACGCTTTGTTGTCTATTACGTAATGACACTTTATACATTAGAAACTTGTATCCGTCTTTGTTATTTGAAAAATATAGATAATAATTATTCACCAGCAATGAATGAGAGATAAGAAAATATATTAGATTATTAAAACTATCGTGTCGATGATTGTGTAGTGGGTATTGTGAGTACATTCTGTGCGCCCGTGAACTCCAATTGTGACACCAGTGCATCGGCCTCGCCGGCTTCACCACCATCGCCGGCGCATCCCCCGCCCGCCGCCCTGTCCAGCCGCGCGATGCGAGCACAAGCCCGCAGTGCGCGACCGCGAACGTAACCCACCGACCCTGATGAAGGACCTCCGATGAGTCCGAAATTAGTCGGTACTGAAAACCGATTGAACGTGAGTGTTAGCCGTTTAAATTTTACATTTACATTAAGAAAATATATATAATTTATATACGTAATTATATATTTAAGATAGTGTATACTTCTCCAACAAACGGTACTGAAGTTTGACGATACTTTTATAAACGTTTGCACTTGTTGGAAAATAAATAAATAAATGTGTATGTATCTATCTATGTATAAAAGTAAACAGCTGAGCAACAACTCTGATACTATTAAGCAGAAGTTTCTGGAGTTTAATTCATTACGCTCTTCTATTGCGGGTTATTTCTTAGAATTTCGTCCAAGAAGTGTTGGTCTCCTCTCAATGTTTTAGCGTTTAATGATGTTTAGTGTATTCGAAAATGAAAATTTTAGTTCTTTTTGGTGAATGTTTATTGTGCATTGCTGTTGGCCCTACTGGCCTTCAAAACGTAATCGGAGGAGTTGAGTACAATGGCAATGAAAACAGTGTCGCCAGGGCTTTACATTAATTATTAATTCCTTTCTTAAACTGTCGCCTGCAAGGCCCAATCACGGCATAGGACGTCATCGAAGAAGCATTCTAGTCAATGGGCTTTTTTTTATGTGAAAAGGGGCAAACGGGCCCAGATTGGAATACAATACAACAGTACAGATTGAACAAGAGCAACATATATTTCATTCAGGAGATTTCTGTTGTTGTTATTAGAACTCCTGATTCTAGTTGGAGCAACATTTCTTAATGTTTTAAAAAGCCTCTGAAACCGCTTGACCAATTTTGATTAAATTAAATGAATGAAATTTTATATGTATATTCAGTAGGTATGAAAATATTTTGTTATGTATTTTTTTATACCCCTTAGTAATAAGGATGGTCCACCTCAATTTTTTTTTTTATGTAAGAGGCAAACGGGCAGGAGACTCACCTGATGTTAAGCGATCACTGCCGCCCATGAACATCTGCAACACCAGAAGGCATGCAGTTGCGTTGCCGACCTTTAAGGAAAGAATACGCTCTTCTCTTGAAGGTTCCCAGGTCTTATCGGTTCGGAAAGACCGCCGGTGGAAGCTGGTTGTACGAGGAAGACTACTATAAGCGAATATGTCGAATATGTCAAAAGTCGAAGCACAACAAAAAACGCTTTTTATATAAAAATATCAAAACATTGTAAACTATTTATACACGACATAAAACGAATTTATACAACTTCCGCCTCCATACGTAACGTCGGCCGGGGCGCGGTGCTGACGTCACGTCCTGCTCGCGTAGTTCCCGCCAAAACATTTATTGATCCCGAAGCGGCAAATAAATCATTCCTTGTCATAAATAGCGAAAAACAAAACTAAATTGCTTCACGGGCTTTTTACAGTGAAAAATATAGGATTCTTTATATCGAAAATATCTTTATTGTTATTTTTTAAGTGAAAACTTCTTTAGCCGCGTTGAGAAACTTTTGATAGGGACTAAACGTATGGTTTCAAAGGGATTTGCGTCACCGACATGCTCATGTGACATGTAACGTCAGAAAGGTGACGCGCGTGAATATTGGACTCTTTGGTTGTTTTAATGCACTTTAAAACTGCTAATTTAATTGTTTTTATAACTCAAGGATCTTTATGTGTACAAGAATTAGAATTAATTTCATTATAGTTATAATACATACGATAGATTAACACGAATATGACGTCACAATAAATCCAACATGGCGTTTACAAACGACAGTTAACTAGTATCTCATATTACTAAGCTTCAAAGCGAACGTTTACTAATACTGTTGATTATATAGTGAACGTTTCACAAAAGTTGATTAAGACCATTGGGACGTATATATTACATTTGATTAATTGTTTAGAATATGTTAATTTTAAGTATAGATTAAAATTAATATGTTGGCGCATGACGAAGTATACAACATATTTAATTGTCTTTCTAATCCAACGTGGAAACAATATTTGAAAAGGATTTCATTCTAACGGAGCGTCACAATGATGGCTACTTCAATATTTTACAATGCAGAAAATTATTGTCGTACCACATATAAAGGGACGAATCGTTGAAATCCGACGTAGTAGTTACAGTGCTGTGCAATTTATTGTGTTATCTAGTAAAGGGATTAAAAGCAGTGTTGGTTACAATAAGTTGTTCATAATGTTAACCTACTTGGATGGAATTCATAAAGGCTCCAGGCGATCTTTAACTTAGTTTCATTCAAAATGAATACTGATAAAACCACAGGCGTGGTTTTAAATAAAATCCAGTAAAAAATGTAACTTATGTAAGTAAGTCATGCCACGGTGTGGTAGCGAACCTGCCTTAAGTCTCGACGGTCGCGGGTTCGATTCTCGCTCCGTCTCGGTCCGGGCGTTTGTCCTTGTGGGTCTCTTGATAGATAATTTGCTATTACACAATGAATTACTAGCTGCGGAGGTATAGAGGTATGCTTAATACTCTTGTCCGGATTTGACAGGTTACTAGTTTTTACACAGAGCGATTTCCATCTGACCTCCGTAAGCCTAAGGGCGAATAAGTAACTCATTGGATAAGAGCAATTTACCTATCAAGAGTTAACGATTATTATTAGATGCTACATGATAGCAACCGGGACCGACAGGAATCGAACCCGCAACCGTCGAGGCCAAAGGCAGACTCGCTACCCACAACGTCACAAAGGTGTCATTCCATTATCAGTATTAACTATAATACAAAAAAATACGTGAACGGAGCCACGGACATAACGCTAGTAAATAATATATCTCATAAAACGACCAGCATAGTTCTATATTATTTCAACAGGTGCGGGTAGTGGCCCCAATCTAAGTCCCTTGATTAGTTCTCCTTATTACACCTGCGCCCTCAGAACAGGAATGGATGTAACATTCAATAGTTAGCTATTATAACTATTACTGACTTCAATAAAGGAGCACGTTTTACAATTTTTTTGCGCTATAGATCTAACACTAATAATGAAAATGAAATGCATTTTTTTTAATGTTGTGGCGGTTGGCAAATAAGCATACGGTTCGCCTGATGGTAAACAGTCACCGCATTCACGAATGCTTGCGATAATTGAAGTATCACATACGCGTTGCCAACCCAAGGAGTAGCAGGGAAAGGATGAGAGGGGAAATAGGAAGAAAACAGAAGGGGTGGAAGATTGAGCCTGATACTTTTACTTTGCGAAAAAATTCTGTGAGAGGGTAGTACTTCCTTGATCGATCGGACACTTTTGTTGTAAAAAATATTAGCAATTTTCGCAAGACATTACTAATATTCCTACTGCCTTTTGCCTCCAAATAAGGTCGAAGCTTGTGCTAGGGGTGGATACGACAAGGTGGCTACGATCGATCGCGTTAATGGATCGGAGTCGGCACTTCTACCGTTGTGTTATTGAGGCTTGATTTGTGCTGGGAGAAACAGGGCTCTACTACTTCAAAAGGCTTTCGCATAGAAAGTTTAATAAATAATAAATTTAAAAAATAATATATTCAAATTCACTAAAAACGCGTGACCTTTTAGTACATATAAATCCGAAATTATTCGTTTGTTACCTTTACTGAGCGAATCATTTTGTTAAAATTTATTACAAACAGTTTAAACCTTAGAAAATGACACCACTCATATATTTATTTATTTTATTTATTTATTTATACTTTATTGCACAAAGTGCACAAAAGGCGGGCTTAATGCTAAAAGCCTTCTCTACCAGCCAACCTTGGACGTGGAAGAGTGTGGGTAGGCGTGCAAAAAAAAAAAAGTATAGACATATAGTAAAAAAAAAATAATTAAATATAAATAACAATAATACATGAAATGTTAACGATAAATAAATACTAATATATAAATATATATGAATTTGTAATGAATAAATACTAATAATATGTATGTATACATATAAATAAATGGTGGAAATAAACATAAAATATATAACAATATCATAACATAAAAATAAATATATTTATGAGTAGACTCATATACTTATTTTTTATACCAATAAATTGTAGTTTTCACGGTCTAAGCCTATAGTATGATGTAAATCAAAACAATGATCTAAAATATAAATTCTATTTATATAAACTCACCTGTCACATTCAAGTTACCAACAAGGCGACAAGGTAACATGCGAACCGAGGCACAAAGGCAAATGACGTCGCCATAACGATATACTTGATATTTCTTTGTAGGGAACAATTTGCAGTATAACAAACTTTGCTTTTTCATGACATTTTAGTAATAGAAAAATATAAGTAGCTCATAATAACGTATACGCTATATAAAGGATTTCTTTGATTACCATGACTAATGTAATATGCTAAAGGTTTTTTTTCATTAGTTATTTCAATGCAATTTTTCTATTAGTTCATGAGTTAAAATAGCTTTACGATTTTTCAAAGAAATGCTACTTACTTGTTTTTGAAAACTAAATAATTAAAATAGCACGAATCATCGATATCCGACTTAGTAGTTACACTACTGTGCAACATATTGCGTTCTGTTGTTTGTTTAATTCTACTATCGACAAGTTTTTGTATCGAAAGTGATTAACTTCTTCTTCATCCTAGCATTATTCCCGGTATTTTTATGTACCGAGGGTCTGCTTATTACTCTTATCCGGATTTGACAGGTTGCTAGTTTTTACACAGAGCGATTGCCATCTGACCTCCGCAACCCTAAGGGCGAACCAGTAACTCGTTGGATAAGAGCAATTTACTTATCAAGAGTTAACGATTATTATCAGATGTTATTGATAATAACCGGGACCGACAGCTTAACGTGCTCTCCGAGGCACGGTGGGGAGACCCACACGGACAAACGCCCAGACCGAGACAGAAATTTTAACAAACATCTGCCCGAGCGAGAATTGAACCCGCAACCGTCGAGACTAAAGGCAGACTCGCTACCCACAACGCCACAACGGTGTCAGCGAAAGTGATTAACTATACGTATATTATGTCTATAGATCAACATAGCACCGTAAGCAAGATAAAAGTATTAACAAACGGATAAGTGGCGTAGATTTATTAACAGGATTTGTGATTCTTTAATAGAGTCCTTAAACCTAATTAATCTCTCGGTCACCTAACTTTATATTGTCAAAAATACCACAGTATCTGCCAGAGCTGATTCCGTCAAAGTTTCAACGTAAAAAACGTTATTGTCATCACACGTCCGCAGTAAACAAGAGCAATGAAAACTTTTAAACGAAAACTCCGATCACGGCCGGAATAAGGCCAGGCGGTCATCAGGATCTTAAGCTGTTTTTAACGGATTCATTTATTTCTTCGCCATGTTAACGTTTTTATTTATATATAACAACAAAATATGTTATTGTGGGTAGACAAATGTCATGATTTTCTAATTTTATTACGTGACACCACCACTTCATATCTGATTGGCTACTAGAAGAAATGGCGTTTTATTGGCAAATCAAATTGGTTCTCGGGATATGATAATTATCGGGAAAAAATGTAAGATGGAACTTTATTCTAATCTCGACTGGAGGGGACGTGAAGTTTTAGAAATAAATGAATAAATATGTAACATACTCTTTTTTTTATGTTAGAAGTTGGCAAACAAGCATACGGCCCACCTGATAGTAAGTGGTTGCCGTAGCCTATGAGCGCTTGTAGCACCATTAGTAGGTGCCACTCACGCGTTGCCAACCTCGAGATATTAGTTCTTAAATCTCGTTCGCCCAGTAATTTCACTAGCGTACAATGCCCTTCAAACCGGAACACAGTAGTGCCTAAGCACTACTATTTGGCGGCAGAATATTGGACACTGCGGTGGTACCTACCTAGCCTTGCAACAAAAGACCTACCACCAGTGTGACTGATTGCACTGGTGGAATAATCTCTGTTGTGACAGAGGTTATCCCAACAGCGGGCGATGGGGTCGTCACATCCCGACGCCTTTAAAATACTCATATACTAAATACATGAAAAGTTATAAGTATTGAGAGATAGGTTTTAATTTATAAAATTCCCATTGTATATAAATCCATTAATTTTTTGACAGTGTATTTTTGAAATACTACGAAATACAAAAATATTTTTAGCGTTTTTAACATGAAATTAATTTTGTAAATGCGTCATTATTTTATTATTAATTCTGAATTTTAACCCTAAACTTCTTCCCGACTGAAGAACACTTTACTGTCCGACAAGCACGTGACCGGATTTTTAAGTACTCTAACTAAATTATTCATTAAAAGGAAAGCATTAACCGCTTGAAAAAATATTTTTTACAATAAATTTCATGAAAAAAATTATTGCTTACATTTAGGTTTCATTTTTATAACAGTCAATTACTGTAATAAATTATGCCAAGTAGAAACCAAATTATCACTACATAGTATAAAACAAAGTCGCTTTCTCTGTCCCTATGTATGCTTAAATCATTAAAACAACGCAACGGATTTTGATGCGGTTTTTTTAATGGATAGAGTGATTGAAGAGGAAGGTTTATACGTATAATAACATCCATTAAATAGTGGATAAAAAAAAATATTTGAGGTTTCTAATGTAATGTCGTAAATACTTACACTTAACGCGTGCGGGCCACGGGCAGTAATGAATAAATCAAAATACTGGATCGAGTTTAATAATTTTTTCAGTGAATGACATAGGCTATATATTTTAAATCCGTGCGAAGCCGGAGCGGGCCGCTAGTGATTTTATTATCATATGAAGAGATAAATAATCCTTACTGATATTATAAATGCGAAAGTAACTGTCTCTCTGTATGTCTGTCTGTCGCGTATTCACGACAAAACTACTGAACCGATTTAAATTAAATTCGGTACACAGATAGTCTAGAGCCTGAGAAAAGACATAGGCTACTTTATAATGCGAAAAAGGGTTGTAAGAGATTGAAAGGGGGATGAAAAAGTGTCGTAGTTTTTAGAGCTAAAAGCTTGGAACTAACTTTTAGGCTGTTGATTCGATATAAATAAATATGAGATTCAAAGCTTGTAATTCAGTCCGCACGCCCAATTATTCGATAATGATACAAACTTGTGACTAACTTCGTTTCGTTGCGTTAATCCGTATTTACGAAGGAGCACCAATGACTCTTTTGACATTTAGTTAGTATGCAAGGGCCTGTCCATGCATAATAAATCTATGTAAATATATCAATTTTATATGTAGCGTAAAAATTGTTGGCATTGTTGTTTTCGTTCGTGGTATAACAAGAGACTGACAGCAGGGGCGCAAACCCCGAGGAGAGCACCATCCTACAGCATTAAGTCTCATCCATATATATGAAAATAACTGACAACAAAAAAGCGTACAAGAAAAGTAGACATTTCTCTTAATTCATGTATGTAATATATCATAGGAGAACCTTACCTTTTACCTTCAAATCCACGTGTCCATCTTTCATAAAATATTTATAGCAATTGTACAAAATGTAGGTCTAGAATATTAAAAAGCTTTCTCATATCTCAAAAGCCTCCAAAGCTAGATTTACTTGATAACATCGCGTAAATCTTACACAGCATTCAGTATTAATATTTCTATTCTTGCTCCAATTTTTAAGCTTATGTAATAAATTCATCTTTTATATTTTTTATATTCCAAGGTCTGACGGCATTTCTTGGTACATCGTTATTTAGTAGACGGTGTTATTTTTTTGTAATTGGTGTCCATCTATCAATAATTCAACATAGCCTTTTATCACGTCTTTATTTTGTAATTTTTTCAATTTTTTTTTTATGTCAGAGGGGGCAAACGGGCATGAGACTAACCTGGCGCTAAGCCATTACCACCGCCCATAATCATCTGCAGCACCAGAAGACAAGCAGGTGCGTTGCCGCTCTTTTAGGATACAATTTATAAGCTGGCTGAATTTGAAACGCGGCTTACAAAGAGTCATTTCACGAGTTTTCACCAACGTACAGTAGCTTACCAGCTAACCAGGCAGGCGTTTTTTTACCATTAGCAAATTTTGCTACATGGTACCAACCTATGCCGTCGATATTTTGCTGGGGTAGTATACACTCGATCGAGCCGCGCCATTCATATTGTAGATGCAAGGCAATACTACTCATCAAACTTATGGCTGGCCTGTCTTTTTAATGTTTCACTTATTTTGTTAAATGTAGTTTAGTTTTAGTCAGTAGTTTAGTTAGTAGTATGTAACTTTCTCACTCTTTCTCTTATTATAAATCTTTTGCCTAAACTGGTAACGAACCACAGACTCAATTATTATCAAAGTAGTGGCAACCCTACCGGTCCTTGTAATTTGCAAACGAATACCAATATCTAATCTGTATCAATTACGCACTATCTCTTTCATCCTTTGAAAATACTAATAAGAGAGACAGGGACGGATTAATTACGTCTCCAAGAACTGCATAAGTTACTCCACACAGTCTCCGAGCACTAATTAAACTTATTTCGTATTCGACTCGACCCCTGGATAATACGATTGAGAGGAAAACCGAACTTTGTGAGAGCCAGAAATTGTATTAGACCTGGGAAAATAAATACCGGTCGGTGAACTCGGCATTCAAAACGAAACTGATTATGCTGAATAACCGTCTAATATATCTTTGTAAACAGTATTCTTTTATTCCATACTAGCTTCTTTTTATCGGCGTCGGGTTGTGACGACTCCATCGCCCGCTGTTGGGATAACCTCTGTCACAGCAGAGATTATTCCACCAGTGCAATCAGTCACACTGGTGGTAGGTCTTTTGTTGCAAGAGGCCGGCTAGGTAGGTACCACCGCAGTGTCAAATATTCTGCCGCCAAATAGTAGTGCTTAGGCATTACTGTGTTCCGGTTTGAAGGGCACTGTACGCTGATGAAATTACTGGGCAGACGAGATTTAAGAACCAATATGTCGAGGTTGGCAACGCGTGAGTAGCACCTACTAATGGTGCTGCAAGCGCTCCGGCTACCACTTACCATCAGGTGCGCCGTATACTTGTTTGCCAACTTTTAACATAAAAAAATTTAAAAAATACTAGCTTCTGCCAGTGGCTTCCCCCGCGTATACAACATTTTTATAAACCTTACATATTTCTATTCAGACTTTCATTCCCTATTCCCTATTCCCTATTGTTATTTTACACTCTAGAGGGGAAAAGTTTTACAAACATTGTATGTCATATTTATTTATATCGAATCAACAGTTCCTCCTCATCATCATCATCCTGAATCCTCTCATCATTCTTAAGAATAAGTTTCAAGTATGTAGCTCTCAAAATCACGATACTTCCATATAACTTTTATATTATCGTCCATCTTATGATACTAACGAACACTCAGTAATGCTCCTAGTCTACAGATCACAAAGTCTTTTCCAATTGTGTGGTATAATCAATTATTTTAATGACTTTAAAGTTTTATAGTCAATAACACAACCGCAATTAACAATTATTTAACACCGATTTAACTAAATATGACAATATTTACAAATTTTATCACAGAGTGAAGTTGTGAACACGATGTAAACAAAAATAACTTTTACCAGTAGTTGTAATAAGAAGACAATATCCGTACTACGGGGTAAACTAAAATCGTTCGCAAGAAACGCAAATTGAATCAATTTTTCGTAGAAAATTGTATCCTCTCCAGAAATCGTACGTAAGGGCGGCGAAACGCTATCGACAAATCACCCCGACCCGCTGTTACGACAGTCGATAGCTGCAATTCGTCTAGCAAACCGCTCCTATCTAGTTCTATCTGGAACATACTTTTATCTATCTATAGCCATCTAGAAACAAATGCCGACCATTCCAACTATATTTTATATGAAAATCACAAGAAATAGTTTTTTTAATGGACTGGACGGCGGTTTTCAATTTTTTTAATGCAACGCGGTATTTTGACTTATCGCCAACAGATACACGAAAATCTATGCTTAGTCAATTCATAATATAATGGAGCAGTTTATAATGATTGTAACGTATTAAAGGAAATGGCTTGCGAGGTATACAAAACAGCTTGAAAGCAATTATAGCAGTTAATACATACTTACTTTTATAAGACTTTGGTTTTAATGTCCGGATTACTAGTTTTGATTGTGAAGTAATGACTACCCAACAATATATAAAGCGCAACCTATCCATGTTATACAATATACGCAAACAAAAGTGCCAATTTCTCACTTTGAAGTCGATAAAAGAGGAAATATATATAACTATAGTTAGATGTGGACAATATCTATATTACAGTGACCTAAAATCGTTCCGGAGAGATGTAAATTGAATCAATGTTGCGCGGAAAATTGTATCCTTTCGATGTAGCATTTTATTTAAGGTCGCCTACACGCTGGCGACAAATCACCTCGACTTGTTCAAGCGACAGTCAATAGCGTCCATTAATCTCACGGCCACTTTGATCTTGTTCAATACTATATTGTAGAACTTTTATCTCGATCGTGGGAAAGAACGTATGTTAGTCATTTCAGGTACTTCAAGGAATTAGTTAATATATTTAAGTAATAGATAAGATACATACACTTCACTATTTTACTTTTTATTTCATGACGGTTGGCAAACAAGCATACGGTGCGCCTGATGGTAAGCAGTCACCACAAGCTATGTACGCTTGCGATACTTGTATTGCACATGCGCGATGTCAACACAAGGAAAAAGGAGGAAGAGATGAGAAAGGAATAGAGGGGTGGAATCGCACCAAAACGCAACTGTACAGTTTTTTTTTTATGTAAGAGGGGCAAACGGGCAGGAGGCTCACCTGATGTTAAGCAATCACCGCCGCCCATGAACATCTGCAACACCAGAAGGCATGCAGGCGCGTTGCCGACCTTTAAGGAAAGAATAGGCTCTTCTCTTGAAGGTTCCCAAGTCGTATCGGTTCGGGAAGACCGCCGGCGGAAGTTGATTCCACAGAGTGGTTGTGCGAGGAAAAAAATGTCTTCTAAATTGCGCTGTTGTGGATTTCCAGACATCGAGGTGGTAGGGATGGAATTTAGAGTTTTGTCGCGATGTCCGGTGGTGAAATTCAGCCGGCGGGATCAATCCAAACAATTCCTCAGAACATTTCCCGTGATATATGCGATAGAAGATGCAGAGTGATCCGACATCTCTACGCAATGCCAAAGGATCAAGCCGATCAGAAAGGGCAAGAAAAATTCGAGCCGCTCTACGTTGGATGCGGTCAATTGGAAGTAGCTGGTACTGGGAGCTCCCGCCCAGAGGTGAGAGCAGTACTCCACGTGCGGTCGAATTTGCGCCTTGTAGAGCTTTAGGCGATGAGCCGATTTTCTGTGAGAAGGTAGCCATTCTCCGGTCGAGCCGACCAATTTGTGCTGGAAGAAGCATGGCTCTACTACCGTAAAAACTACTAAAAATGATTTATTTTATCGATTAATCATATAATGGACCCAATACAAGAACATCCCATTTACTCACCAACTACTTCTAGTAAGTGTCATTTACGTATCAAAATGCCTTCTCGCCTTGAAGGAAAAGCAATTTTAGGTTGCCCTTACACTTATATAACTTCCGAACCGAAAATTGCTCTGGGGTGGTTCGGTCTGGTTCGATATAATAATTAGAAAATAATTTGCTTCTATTTCTTATAAATTAGTATTTTCTTATAAATAATTTATAAAAAATATTATCTCCTCTGTATCAAATCCCTAATTGATAGTATTGTTTTCCAATTATCTAAGAGTAAGAAAAACTTTTTCTTTGTTATAATCATTAACGAATCCAAAAATAAACATGTTATTCGAGCTCGGAGAAATTGTTTATTTTCAATTCATTTACTTACATTGTTGTATTTACTGTAAAATTCTAGATATTTAATTGTAATAGGATCTTAAACGAAATTGGCATAAGTATAATTTATATTGACACATTATCATTGATCATATTGGATTGTTCGTGTTTTTGTCGTGGATATTGTTACATTTTTTGTAATTGTTGAATTTGTTATTTTTAATTAGTGGTATATTGTTGTTGTTTTTTTTTAATTATTGTAAATATATATTTTTTTTCAATAGATCTAAATGTTACCAACCCCTGAATGTGTGTTTAAAAAAATTATAGCTTCTCGTGGCGGCGACTATAGCTCAGTTTAGGTTGTCATTTGAATCGCAATAAGAGTTCATGGTAGGCCCCCACGTCCCTATGAATTACCATGATTTAATTTTATCGCACTAATCGTACGTAATATTATCAGGACATCCTTGGACGATTATGATTTTATCTTAATACTTGGCAAAGTCTATATAAAATAGTAATCTATTTTTTTATATTATTTGGAAAGCAGGGCAGATGACTCTATTCCACCTGATGGTAAATGGAAATAAAGTCCAAACGCGAAGGCGGCTAACAGAGTTGCGGAATGCAACCACGTTAGCCACCTTCGCCCTGCCTACCTGCAAGATGCCTCTTCACGCATATTTTGAAGGAGCCCAGATTGTAGAAAGGAGGGAACACGTGAGCCGTTATAATACTAACTCAAATGCATTAATTTTTTGTGTAGACATATAGGTAGCCTCTGTCCTGTGTGTTGTTCACAGGAGACTGGTGATTATTACACGTTTTCTATAAGTTTTACTAGTCATCATTTACTAACACTACTTTATGTGATTAATGATGAGTTATTGTAAAGGTGATCGGAGGCTATTAATAATATTTTAGTTAATCATTTTTGTTGAATTTGTCTGGTAGATAATCAATTTCCTGTCTTATGATTTATTTATAATTGGAACGAGGTTCTTTAACGTGGCTCACGGGTATTTAGTGAAAATCGTCACGTGTCGAAATCCCGTATGCTATGTTGTGTGCGTGTGTTATCGAGCCTACTACATATAAATGAGCACAGGAGCAAGCGAGTGCACAACCAGGTTCGCTCTCTCTCTCTCTCTCTCTATGTGTCTCTTTTTATCATTTATGTATTGAAATATACAGATTTCAGTTTGAAGTACATTCTGAGTTGAAGAAAAAACGTAAGGAACTTCGCTACTGGCGGGGTTCCCCCGACCACAAAATTTTACTTATACAGCACGTTGATGACTAGCGAACATAAAACCGGTTTCATAGTAAGAGAAAATTTCATAGTAAGAGTATTCTAAGAATGCTTGTAACATCAGTAACGTGCGTGCCAAAAAAAATCAAAATTATTTTTATTCACGTAGACTTTTAAAAAGTACTTTTGAATAGTCAAACGCTACCGACGGTTCGGAAGGTTGATTCTATCGAGAAGAACCGACAAGAAACTCAACAGTTACTCTTTTCAAATATATGTTTTTTACAATTGTATTTTTTAATATAAAAATTTGGTTCTTGAATGAGATCCAGCAATATTAAGAGTCCCAAGCATTTTTATCAGAAAAATATTCCTCTAACGAATAATAGGCTTTATTGATAAGTTTATTGTTTAAGTTTTATGCCGAAAGGGTAGGAGGATTAAGAGGAAAAAAGAGACGAGGAGGAAGACGGAGAAAGACGGGGAGGAAGGGGAGGGCGAGGTGATGAGTTTGGGATTCCACTCTCACATATCAACCGAAAAACAGTACGTTATAAATTACATTTCCTTATTCTGTCGGTCTACAGTCGAGCCGCTATATTCGCCTCAAATAATAAATAAACGCTGCACACTCAACGGCCCCCATTAGGATAGTGATATCCTGTATCGGGGGTCCGGAAACCTATACAAGGACAAGGACAAATACACCCAGACCGGAAAATATGCTTGCATGGTCAATACAAACATATTATGCTCCGAGCGGGAATCGAACCCGTGACCTATGGCGTTTAAAGCAGGTTCACTACCGCTGCGCCACAACGTCGTCAAAGAAATACTTCACTACTAAACACTATTATTTGCAAAGCAAAATCTAAGTTCTCAAGACTACCGAGAAACTCTATTTCTGTTTGTGGACCCAAGGGGCACTGCGTCAACTGTTTTTTGTTCGGTTCCTATATCAGTGTCTGCCAGGCGCGAGCAACGTTTCCCGCTAAACTTGATGTTTCGCATCTGTAATGACTTTAAAAGCCTTGCGAGATATCCGATGGGAGATCTTTAGATATAAACCTCTTCTTGACTGACATACCGAAGTGAAATTGATAACAAAAAAACTAGAAACATGTGAACTGTATTTTTGAGTTGAACTGCTTCATAATCTACTTGAAGTATCACGTGCGTCTTGTCGACCCAAGGGTTAGGAGGGAAGGGTTTAGAAGGAAAAAATAAGGGAATAGAAGGTGTGGATGGAGCCTCCGACGCTCTCACTCAACGCACGAAATGCAATAGTACCAAAACCTTAACAAGCAGTTTTGGGTTCAGAGATTTAAATCCATGTCAAAACCAGAAAAAAAAATAGTCTTTTATTTAGGGACGGTGTAATATTTCTATAATCGGCTACAGTGTCCTTCACATCGAAACAAAAGTTATGAAAAACACACTACTTCTGTGCCATAGAATATCTGACACTGCGGTGGTACCTACATACCTAGCCTGCTTCTTGCAATAAAAGGCATAGCACAGTATAAAGTTAGTTTCAGTCGCACACTTTCTGACTATATATGATATAAATTTAAATATTTTTATAATAAAACATAAATATGAACCCTAGACCTAGTTCATCAAGATCATCATATACACAAAAATAATCGCATTGGAAACCTTCTCCTTCGTATATCGGCTAAACATATAAAGAAAATATATTTTCATGTTATTATATAACACTTTAAACAAAACCTCCTTCAATATACAATATCATATGAATGTGCACGCCGCAAGAGGCCACTTAGAGAAGCGAATAAATACGATTACCGTCTTCCAGTTCCATTATCCTAGATACCTTGTAACTTGGAACAAGCAACGAGTATCATATCGGGCTCTCATGATACGACAGAATCAATAGACCCACCCCTCCCTGCGTTCTCTATCACACAAAGTAGGGTCTCGGGGTTAGGTGATACAATTGAACGGTTCAAATTAAAATTGTCGACAATGAAGACAAGACCAATTTTAAAAGGTCTGTCATTTTTTCTTTGTTCGCTTAAATTTGTCGTTGGTTACAGAAGGAATGTGATAGTGTGCGGATTCAGTTATAATGGTGCGTATAAAAGATTCTTATCATGTATGAAGTGTTGAAAAAGTCAAAGTGTTTGGTTGAATGAGTGTTTGGTTCTCAACTTGTTTGAAGTTTATTAAATTTAACAGATAAAAATAAAATAAAAAATAAGTTTGAGAACAAGATTTTTAGCTGAATAATCTTATTTAAAAAGTTTGACAAACTTCGAATCAAGTAACAAATAATAAAATTTAGGCATCCAGTCATAGCATAAGTAATATATAAAGGCAAAACATATACGCCGTGTATCATGACCACTATTTCCAAATTAATGATGTTCTTATTTCACCTGGTCGTAGTAATGGTAATAGAGACATCAAGTAGCAGAATCTACCTTCCGAATCGGCGGTAGCTTCACTTAGGCGGACATAACAGACTGTATATTTGACGATTCAAAAGCGCTTAAAAGCCTATTTGAATAAAGAATATTTTGAGTTTTTTGAGATACTGCTCTCACCACAAATGGGGAGTACTCGTACTTTCTCTCACCGAAAATCAGCGTGAAGTAACAGTGTACTATTGCATTTCATGCGATAAGAGAAAACGCAGGAAGCCCAATCTCTGTTTTCTTACTTTTTTCCTTTTCATTCCTTCCCTCAAACCACTTGTTTAGACAACGCACATGTGATACTTCAAGTTTCGCGCGCGTTCATAGGTTGCGATGACTACTTACCATCAGGCGGACCATACGTTTACCAACCTTCATGACATAACAGTGAAAAGAAATAAAATCTTCACGTTACCTAATATATAGTAATAACAATTAAAGTAAGCTCCGAGTACCAGATATTCTAAGTCCATGTTTCAAGACGGTATTTGTCTAATGAAGATTAATTAGTAAAACTGCAGACTTCAGCTGTATCGTAAGACACTGTTAAAACTTGAGCCTTTGTTTGTATTGTTCCTTAACTGGTTTTTGGACGGATTCTACGTTTATTTTCAACTGTATAATTAATTTTATTTTGAAATGAACCACCGAGTTAGTATCAACTTGGTAATACATTTTTCAATTCTTCTTGAATAAATAAATCTTCTTAATTAAATAAATAAATGAAATTGTCTTCAATTCTTAATATGAATTTGTGTTTATTTATTATCTTAATTGCTTATTAATAATAATAGTTTCTTTAATCATTTGTTAGTAAAATTTATTTCAATTATTTTGTCAGTGTTATAGAATCTGTATAACTTTTTATAGTTCGCATTGTATGTATAATTTACTTGTGTAAGCTTTGCTGATCAATCTTTTAATTTTATGTTTCCTTTTAAAATTGTATTGACTCCTTGATAAAATAAAATAATAAAATATTTAAAAATACATCGTCGAAACAGCTCAGCTTACAGCATCATCGCAATGACGACTATCTATAGGATATACTTTCGAGTGAGCTAAGGAACTTCCGAACCGTATTCCTTCTTCACCTATCTTCGACTACTTTCACTACTAACGTAACGTTGGCATCCTTAGGTACTAACTTAAGTATAATAATCCCTCATCTACGTAATCACTCTTAAACCTAGATCCTCTCATTTCTTACCATAAGTATTAAGTATGTATTATTGCTATCAAGCATTTATTTAGCGACATATACATGCTACATAACGCAATCCGATTGAAAACAAGACGTTCGAGACCCTGCATCGCGCTGTTCAAGTTCAAGAGCAGATAAGAATAAATACAACTTGCCTAAACTAGCTTTTAAGACGTTGCACGTTAGGCACATATATAAACTATAATAAACTTTGGTAATTTTGAAATTAATTTCATTTTACCTAAACAATAAAGTAAGTAGAAAATCAACAACCAACCACCGTGAAAGTAGGAAATGAAAATAATCGCAATTTCAACGAAATGAAAAATTAAAGGGGCCGCCGCACACGACCTGGGGGACAAGTTAGAACTTTTTACGAGTCGCTCAGTTTGGCCACGATGACCGACTTTGAGACTGTGTTTTATGATTTAACCAACTACGCGGTCTTTAAAGAAATACTGGATTTTATAACTTTTTTATTTATTTCTTTAACCGATTTCAAAAAATGAATATCCCTATTTGATTGATTGTAACCTTTGTCCTTGTTACGCGATATCTTCGCCAAATGTTAACCGATTTTGACAATTCTTTTTTTTTACTGTTATATTCGGTGTGTTTGTGATCTTATCCGATAAAATCAATTATCTAGATATAAAACGGGTAAAACTAGTCCCACTCATACAATTCTGTTTTCAATATGAGGGCTTATCCTCATTTTATTCATATTTATTTTACTTCATGTCGCAAAAATCTAAACGCATAGGTCACTGTCGAAAAATCTCAACTTAAATAAAAAATAGTCGTAAGTAAATGCTATATGGCAGTTAGTTTTTACGATTTTCTTGATTTTTTTAACATATCTAAAAATTACTGTTTAATTGAAAAATATTTATATACTGTTACGGAAAACCTTATTACCAGGTGCATAACATTCCGTGTATGGAACTTTCTCGAACCCGTGTTCTGCGCTATATAAGCGGCCCGACCCGTCGACTGAGTCTTTCAGTGAGCGACGAGCGAAGAAACTACACGCGATACAAGTGATCAAGTGCGGAACCAAGTGACCTGGTTATCCTTCTGGACCGCGTAGTAAAATGATGAAAGAAATTGGTAATTTTTTTTTTTATGTTACAAGTTGGCAAACAAGCATACGGCGCACCAGATGGTAAGTGGGCGCCGTAGCATATGAGCGCTTGTAGCACCATTAGTAGGTGCCACTCACGCGTTGCCAACCTCGAGATATTGGTTCTTAAATCTCCTCTACCCAGTAATTTCACTAACATACAGTGCCCTTCAAACCGGAACACAGTAATGCCTAAGCACTACTTTTTGGCGGCAGAATATTTGACACTGCGGTGGTACCTACCTAGACGGCCTCTTGCAACAAAAGACCTACCACCAATGTGACTGATTGCACTGGTGGAAAAATCTCTGCTGTGACAGAGGTTATCCCAACCAAGTCGTTCTCAAGTGGAACCAAGAAGAATGAATGCGGGCAGACGAGTTCTCACATAGAGACCGCAAATTGGTAAACGTAATGTAGGATGGTTGGCTGAAGACGTTAAGACGGTAGGTGGTATTGGCTATATGAGAACAGCAGAGGACATATTGTGGCACACCTTGGGATAGACCTATATCCAGCAGTGCATTGATAAAGATTGAATATATGAAGGGAAATGAGGATTCATTTCTATATACAGATATAAATAATAATATTACTCTTCATTACCAAAATTAAAGCATTTCACGTTCACACCGTGAACGTTACAAAGGAAAGGTTATATGAATAAGGAGGAGCCAATCCGAATTCACAATACCTTTAAAATATTCCACGATTCGACAATATTTTATATTATGTTTGGCGGATATCGGCTTTGCTTGTACCTGCTTCATTAAACGTTTTAATTAACTAACTGCCATGGCTTTTGTTTGTTTGTATTTTGACGGTGTATTTTATGTGATGATTATAAAAAGGTCAGGTTTTAGTACATATTTTGTAACCTTAAATATATAGAAAAGTGAATATGAACAGCAACCACATGTTATATATAGCTTTAATATGAAATAAATTAAATAATAATAGAGTTTAATAGAGAATAATAGAATTTCACTGGTGGTAGGTCTTTTTGTTGCAAGAGGCCGGCTAGGTAGGTACCACCGCAGTGTCCAATATTCTGCCGCCAAATAGTAGGCACTACTGTGTTCCGGTTTGAAGGGCATTGTACGCTAGTGAAATTACTGGGCGAACGAGATTTGAGAACTAATATCTCGAGGTTGGCAACGCGTGAGTGGCACCTACTAATGGTGCTGCAAGCGCTCATAGGCTACGGCATCCACTTACCATCAGGTGGGCCGTATGCTTGTTTGCCAACTTCTAACATAAAAAAAAAAAAAAAAAAAGAGTAATCATATTAATTAAATTTAACTAAAATTAATGATTGACTCTCCTTCTTTTGAATGCAGAACTATTTTTCTTTCAATAAAAAGAAGAATAATGGATATAGAAGACGACGTTGCAAGCTTGCACGCTTACTTCATGCGAATAGATTCCAAGCTTGTTACTAACTTCATTTCGTCGCGTTGGTGCGACTCTACGAAGGAGCACCAACGAATCTTTGGACATTTTGTTATTATGGACTAGCATAAATCGATGACGTTTTATTTTTTTTTCAAAGCATGTGACCAATTATAGTCGTACAAAACATAGTTGCTAATTTCAATCTGTCAATTTCACGATAACTTCATAGAAACTTGGTAATAAATTTCAAAATAAAATTAATTATACAGTTGAAAATAAACGTAGAATCCGTCCAAAAACCAGTTAAGGAACAATACAAACAAAGGCTCAAGTTTTAACAGTGTCTTACGATACAGCTGAAGTCTGCAGTTTTACTAATTAATCTTCATTAGACAAATACCGTCTTGAAACATGGACTTAGAATATCTGGTACTCGGAGCTTACTTTCATAAATAATTCTTATAACTGTATTTTCTTACGTATGGTGCAGTCGGACTAAAAATATAATTAATTCACACATACAGTGTCCGTAGTTGTTGTCAGATATATAATTTTTTTAATTTCATGACGGTTAGCAAACAAGCATAGAGTCCGCCTACTGGTAGACACTAAACAGTCACAGCAACCTATGAACGCTGGCTATAACTGAAGTATCACGTACTCGTTGCCAACCCAAGGTATATGAGGAAAGGAAAAGGGATGAGAAGGGAAACAGGAAAGAAACAAAGAGGAAATCGGGCCTTAGGCGTTTTTATAGTGAGATTTTAATTTGTTGCCGAAGATATATACGTGCTTCGATGTTTTTTACCTAAACTCTTTATTATAATCAATCACAAGTAAAAGAATATATATGTATGTAGTTGAAAATTTATATCTAAATTATACCACAAGACAACTTTAAAGTAAACCTGCGTTTTGGAAACTTGAGCAATTAATCAAAATATAAACAGTATCGAAACGAGGGTTGCCGCTAATAAAATAATAATTAATATACAATCACCGTTCCATTACTTGGGAACAGTTTGAAATCGAATAAATCAAGAGTGCGTTGTATTATACGTAATTGATTTTGTGCGTAATTTCACCCGCTGCCTGTTCCGCGGTGATGCGCGATTTCTATTCATTAGACTTCAACGCATAAAATAATATTTTCATGAAGTATAGCACAGCGTTTAATACGTTATCATTACGTCATTAATGAATAATATTCCATTTTGTATTTTTATCTAAATTGACAATGATAAGAGTTATTTAGTTTAGTTACTTTAAAAAACTATTTTTATTTAAATTTAGTCATAGAAGTGAGATAGTTAATTAACTAAAAGCCTCTAAATAAATATTCAATTTTTCCTGTTATAAGTTTTACTTCAAAAGCAACTGAAAGAGAATCAAATATAAAATTAATATTATTATTAAAAAAAAAAAAAAATAATTAGTCATAAAAAAGGTATTAAAAATGTCTTTGCATGGAGTTTCCAAAATAACATTTGTGACACAGTTTTGTATCAAATGTTATTTTATATCATAATAGTGGGACACTGGCTTACGGATCCACTTTTCAGTAAGCGATCATCGTTGTCTGTGAATACTTGGAACAAGAGTAAGAAACCCGACCTGACGACCCGTAGAAAACCTGTTCCGTTCCCATTTAAAGAACCCCGTGCTATAATACCCTGGGAAAACCTCGGCAAGAAGCTCATCCCACATCCGTTACCTTCGCCGGACGAAATCCCCCTGAAACCAAACTATTTGCAACAATGTTGGTCCCGAGATGAGAGTATGAGTTGGGTTTGCTGGCAGCGAATGCCGCAATACTAGAAAGTGTACCCCTATTCCAGGTCATAAAATTTTGTATTGGAATATAAACTATTTTGTCTGCCTACAGAAAGTAGTTACGTTATTTTTATTTCTATCCTGTCATAGGACGAAAATAGTACCAAAGAAGCGTAAGGCCTCGTGCTATGCATTCAGGTTATTAAGCTATACCTACAGACGCTTTCAACACTAATATTAGAGACCTGTGATACTCGCACTCTTTGAAACGATAGTGGTACTTCACGAGTTCACATGAATTTTCTGCGAGAGTCGGCAAAAGCAGGAACTACTATTAATAATATAAGTACGTGTGTTAATAATTAATAAATTATAACTATCGACTACCACTACTATT
The DNA here is from genome assembly GCA_023373885.1 of Hestina assimilis. NCBI lineage: Eukaryota > Metazoa > Arthropoda > Insecta > Lepidoptera > Nymphalidae > Hestina > Hestina assimilis. The sequence goes on from CM041744.1 coordinate 15,483,208, forward strand.
ACTATTTAGTTCCAAGAAATCTTTCAATTTCGTGAAATTCATAGATTTATAAATACGCTATATCGTAGAACTTACAAAGTAAATACATTTTTCCGGGAAGTTCGTTTATCGAGTATCGACCTCAACTAAAATTCAACAAATATATTCAATTTAAGAACTAAACAGTTATTCAACACTTTAGAGATTTTCAAACTATTGATAGATAATTATTATTCATTTAAGTTTATTTATTAGCCTTAGAAGTTAGCACTATGTAGTAGATGAAGCTTTTTGTGATGTACCTACAATATTCAAAAATTTCATAAATAATTTTATTAATCTAGTCGAGCCAAAAAGTGGCAAGGCAGTACTATCCTTTTCTCGAAGCCGTTCAGGCCATTTGCAACCCCCTACAACTTCGTTGATGATAAAACTAAAAATCTGAATTTACAGTAAACAAGCAGGCGTTGTATAAACATGGTATATTTCAAATTTCATTCAATTTGAACCAGTAGTCGACGACGACACTAAAGTATTGGAATGAGTAGAATATGTTGCCGTACACCTGCCAAGTTTTAGTCATAATTATACATGAGATTTCATCATTTTTGTAGAAGAAGAACTGCGTTGCGAGACTTGGAAATATTTTTCTTGAACATAAAAAAGTAAATATTGCCTTAAAAATGATCTTAAAAATGATCATTATGCCATTGTGGGGTATCTATAAAAATCGTAGTTGGGCCGGCAGACGCCTTGCCCCGAAAAAAAAATTAGGGACCCGATACCAGCGACCCCTGACTGAGTTCAATTGCGAACACAAGTGACATCGGTGAAAGTTGATGAATTACCAATATAAATATTAGTAGAAGTGTGAACATTTAGGGTTGTATGCATTTTTTAATACACATAGTCAAAAAATAAAAGAATAAAAACTATCCGAAAAATAATAATAAAAATAATTGAGGTGGACCACCCTTACCACTTAGGGGTATAAAAAATAGATAACAAAATATTCTCAGACCTACTGAATATACATATAAAATTTCATTCATTTAATTTAATATAAATCGGTCAAGCGGTTTCAGAGGAATACGGTAACTAAAACTGTGAATAGAGAATTTTATATATTAGATATAAAATTGAAGCTCATATTAATTGTAGTTTCAAAATAACAGCTTGTTCCTGAATAAAATATAAAAGACTCTTAAAGATTGTTTTGAAAACCATTTCTGATATTGAGTTTACAAAACTTTCTTAACGCTTAGCTTCATCTTCAATTCTATCAGTGGTGGATTTACCAGCAGGCTAAGTAGGCAAATTTGGAGACGATTTTTTTTGTTACCTCATAGAAATCAAAAAGATTTCTGCATGGCTTACAGGTGGAAATCTGCAATAAATTTGCCGTATCAATGTAATATCTTTCTCTTCTCACTTGTCATTTTACATTCCGATTAACAAACTTCTATATTCTAGAGTAAAATAGCTAGTTCTCCGCTCTCAACCAGTAATCGGCCTTTTGTTGGACTATAAAAATAATATAGAACCTGACAATTGTAGAGACTTACGGGGCACATATCACTAAATAAACACCTATTTACAATCGGTGTAACTGACAGCCCATTGTGCAGGGGCTGTCTAAACGAGAAAGAGACGGTCTCTTATGTAATCCTGGACTGGACAGGGGTGGCTGATCAACGGGCAAAAATCCTCGAGGATACGAGGTTGCTCCAAGAAGTCTGTGAACGTCCCAGGAAAGTTCTGAACTTCTGGTAAGAGCTGGGCTGGTTGGAATAAACTAGCCAACCCTACACACAAAAACGGACAAATTAGGAGTCTAATTGTGGAAAAGGGAGCCCAACTAACTAACTAACTTGTAGAGACAAGGGGAATGAATGAAAATGTGAACGAAATGAATTCTATTATCCTTTTTTATACACTCCATAACAACTTAAACTATTTTTTTATATGTCAATCATTCAAGACGATTTATATAAATATAAATCTCTCAAAGCTTTTAAAGTCATTACAGACGTAAAATATAAGGCTTCGCGGGAAACTTTTCTCGCTTCAATGACAGAGTCAAAAAGGAATTGAGCGAAAACACTTGACAGTGGGTCCCTTGGGACCGCGTTTAGAAATGTACCCCATTCCAGACAGTTCGGAGAACATTAAGTTACTTCCACACGAACGAGGGAGTGCAGTTATTCCGAACTTTTACTAATATTTTTTTATTAGAATGGCAGATTGAATCGTTTTAAAACAGTAATAAATGGTGCTATTATATACATAAACTACTTGGTTTTCCGATTTTTTTTTACTGCACAGAACTCTTATTTTTTTCTTACATAAAACTTACGTTATTCCTTACGAAATTTGCTATCTGTCAGTGAAAGTCCCGTTAAAATCGTTTCAGCCGTTTCAGAGATTAGCCGGAACACACAGACAGACTGATAGACAGACAGACAAAAAATTTTTTTTATATAAGTACCGTATATACTCTCATATGCAATTAGTGAAAAGCGGTTAATTTGGAATTATAAACAGACACTTCAATTTTACTTGGTTGTATATTTGTAAACAGATATTTCCGATTCTTATGAAAAGTGGAATGCTTATGTGTGGGTTCTCATAATTATGTCAATCAAATCTTAAACCTAATGATAAAACACTAACATTACATATTTATCCACTTCTTTACTTAATTTTTACGGCAATTTTATTGATATCTACTATAAAATAAAATACATTTAATAAAAAAAAATCATTCGGTGAGCAAATTTGTGAAGGTCGTTCTTACTTCGGTTCTACTTATAGCTTTCACTTAGCAAATTATACGGTATTACAGACAGACGCAACTACAAAAAATGATATTGAAGTCAAAGGCCGCAAAACATATCGTAACTTTTATACAATTTCCTAAAAAAACGGTGGAAGAGCCGATTTTGCTCCGTTAACGCGAGAGTCACGGGATCCTAACCCTCTTGGACTATTGTCGTACCCACTACAGAATGGGAGTCTTCAAAGGTTAAAAATGCATTCTATACCTCTGGGGTTGCAGGCGCTCATAGACTACGGTGACCGCTTACCAGCACGCTTGTTTGCCACCATCGTGGTATAAAAAAAAGAATCCTAGAGCAACTTCGAGCTTATTTCGAGGGGCAATAGGAATATTAGTAATGCCTTGAAAAGCATTGCTTTGCTAATTTTCTTTAAAAAATTGAACATCAATGCCATTACAAATAATACTTATTTTGAAGACAAATTATCACAGGCAGTAATTTAAAGTGGTATACTGCGAGTGCTAAAATTAACGTTAATAATTGCATGCAACAATAATTACGAAAATAATATATACCGACAAAAGGGTCGAGACGAAAATTTTGACGCGAAGTCCGATGAAAATATGCAAAGTAAAATTCATCCCCGCTAGAGAGAAAAACTTTTAATTCACGGTGAAGTAAATGCACAAAAATTTATGTTATTTTTTAAATGTGATGAGGTTCTCGGTTGTAAATTTTTTTTATATCATGACGGTGGGCAAACAAGTATGCGGTCTGCCTGATGGTAAGCAGTCACCGGAAGCTATGAATGCTTGTGATACTTGAAGTGTCACAGCGCATCGCCAACGCAAGGGTTAGGAAGGAAGGAATGAGAAGGTAAAGAGGGAATGGAACAGAAGAGTTGGAAATTGGGCCTCCGGGGCCCTCACTCATCGCACAAAACGCAACAGTACCTACTGATACTGTTTATTACTTTGTGCCGATTTTCTGTGAGAGGGCAGTACTTCCCCGCTCAAGACGGCCCATTTGTGCTGGGAGGAGCATGGCTCTACTACCGTTCATAAGTGCAAAAACGGACGAACTCAAAATTATGAAAATCTTCCCTAATCCGAAACTCTATTCTGTGAGTAGACAGATTTACAATTAGCTAGTTCTTATTAAGTTTGTTTAACATATAAGAACAAAGAGAAATGTATTAAAAGATTTTATTTTATCGCTTAATTAAGTACCAAACTAGCCCTTTATCGGCCTAATATTCCGTTAATTATTGCCAACTCGTGGAAAATTTTAAAAGTGTTGATATTTCGAATTGCCTCTATTTAGCTCATACAACGTGCCCTTTGTAACCGTAAAGGTGTGAACGAGGAATGCTTTTATTCAGTTAATTATAAGTAATTGTTTTATTATAAACAGGATTGTATTATAATGAATTACGGTTCTTAATACTTTGTTAAGATTACGTTTATTTTATTTTTCACTTAACATTTGGTGATTTGCAAAAAAGAACCCTTCTTTACCTCTTTATTTACTTATCCATTTTTTTTTTCAGTAAAAGGGAAATTTCAATAAATGAGTCGTATAAAATCAAAGACGGCAATCTAACTTTTTACAATTTTTGGGTAAACGAAAAAAACGATTTTATTAAATTTGAGCTGTTTCTGCCTATATAGTGGTTAACTGTTGTTTATAACATTGACCTATTGTAGCATTAAGTAAATTAATATTTACTTGCTATTGTAGAGTTCTTCTTCTTTATGTGCCTCTTCAATCCTGAAGGTTGGCCGTTAGCATCTTGAAAGCCTCTCTGTCTGTTGCCAAGTGAAACAGCTGTTCTACAGAGGTGATTCCGGTCCATTCTCGAATGTTCCTTAACCAGGATTTTTTCCTACGTCCAGCGCGCCTTTTTCCCTCAACTTTGCCCATCATAATCAGTTGCAACAACGAGTATCTATCGTGCCTAAGCACGTGGCCGAGGTACTCGATCTTGTGTTTTTTAACGGTGTGCATAAGCTTCCGGGTCATCTTGACGCGCTGTAGGACGGTTTCATTCTTCACTTTATCGACCCATCGTATGCGAAGCATGCGGCGGTAGCACCACATCTCGAACGCTTCCAGTCTTTTTCTGGTGTCTTCTTTTATGGTCCATGCTTCACAACCGTACATTACAACGGGCCAGATGTAGCAGAAAAGAATCCTAACTCGAAGCATTATGTCTATTTGACGACAACACAGAACTTTCTTCATTTTAATAAATGAAGCTCGGGCAAGCTCAATCCGGGTCTTAATTTCTTGATCTGAGTCCCATGTTTCGTTCACCCAAGCACCGAGATATTTGTATTGCCGTACCCGCTCTAAGTTCTTACCAGCAACGATAATATTCGCACTTATGTTAGGATTTCTAGAAACCACCATGATTTTCGTCTTGTCAGTGTTGATAGACAATCCAGCTTTCTCACTGCTTTCATTCACTCTGTCTACCATCATTTGTAATTCCTCTTCAGAAGCTGCCATCAGGACAGTATCGTCTGCGTATCTCAAATTGTTGATGATTGTCCCATTGATCTTTACTCCAGCTTGTAGGCCTTCAAGAGCTTCTGACATTACAGCCTCCGAGTATATATTGAAGAGCAGTGGTGAGAGAATGCAACCCTGCCGAACACCACGGCAAATCTTGATTTCATCGGTGTCCTCGTTATCAACTCTCACAGTAGCCACCTGGTTCTCGTACAAATTTCGGATAACCTTTATATCTTTACCATCCAAACCAATGTCTTCTAGATGTTTCAATAACAGATGATGTCTGACGCGATCGAAAGCCTTTTCGTAGTCTATGAAACACAACAGCACATCGACTTGCATATCCCTGCATTTCTGAACGAGGACATTCAATGCAAAAAGAGCCTCACGCGTGCCAACTCCAGAGCGAAAACCAAACTGACTGTCTCCCAATTGTATAGTAGAGTAAAAAGTTATTTAGGTAAGAAATATCAATATGGCCTACTTTGATTCTCTTAAATGAAAATAGCCGCTTTTGATTCCAACGTCGGTAATTATGGCCATCTTTGACACTAAGCTTCGAAAAGATGGCCATATTTGATTCCGAGAAATTTTAAAATAAATTAGGGTTGTACTTACTCGAAAAATTAAAGATTTAATGCCACGATAAAATTATTTATTTAAAAAACTTAAAAATCATATAAAATATTCATTACTTAAAATTAAAAACAAACATCTGAAAAACTAAAGTGTATTTGCTTAATGGAACATATTTTAAAATAATAGCATCTTCGCTTTTTTTGTCTGGATGTGCATACAATTTCATGTGTAGTTTAAGCATGTCAGCAGTTTTTACTTGGTTACACCTGAACGCAGGTTGGTTGTGTTCACATACACGCGAAGGTAGCAGTTTGGATGAGTATCTAAAAAGAGAGATAATAAATAATTAATAATATGGTGCTATCTGATTTCTACTTCTGATATGTACTTATACAAAATTTACACACACAACACACATCCTATACACATACACACAACACACACAATATGTAGGACGTAGATATTTTAATAATAGTTATCTAAGTTCACGTCTCAATCTACTATTATACCTCGGAAACAGACTGAAATTTTTGCTTCAAAAGGTGATAAAAACATACACCCAAATAAGTAAGTGTAATTGGAACGCTAATGAAAAAAAAAGACATAAAATAAATTCAGTTGAATAAAGTAAACACCTATATCAGACGGATTTTAAAGAATGAACGACGAACAAATAATTTCACACTTTAAAATTAGTCAAAAAAAGAAATACAAATACATACACCTATGCTTGAAAATCATTCGCTTCTTCTGCGGCAATAATGTAGAAATCACACTTAAAAAATTACATAAATATTATAATATTTAAACAAAATTGTGTCATCCCTGTGTAGGCGGACGTACCTGTTTCTTTTGGCAATATTCTTCTTCAATTTTTTTGGATCTCGTTGGCGTTTTCTGCAATATCGAGCATTAGCAACTTTGGGATGGTGGTTCATAATACGTTTCACAACAATTCGACAATTTGTAATCACTAAATTTTTAATGAATCAATTAAAACAACCAACGCAATCCTATACAAAATGTTATTTTCGCCTATTATATCGTAGCAGAAAGCACAGCTGTGATTGGTCAAGCGCACACTGGCGCCGTGTTTGACTCTGAATAGTAAAAGATTGCCGTCTTTGGAACCGAACCGTGAATAAATGTTAAATTTGCAAGGAACAGGGACGTGTTTAGTTCTCAGATGTCAATGAAACAGTTATAATTCATTATTTTTGAATTTTTTTCGTCATTAACTCAAAAGTGCCAAAAAGTAAGATGGCCATCTTTGATTCTATACGACTCAAATATCAACTAAGGTTCTTAACTTTAAAGCCGCAAAACATCGTAATTAAGAAAACATAGCTAGCATAGCATGCATTTAAAAATTCTTATAGTGATAAGATGTGGGGCTTTTCTTACCTTATTACTAATCTTATTATCTGGACTTTCATGTATTAGTCTATATGAATATCGTTTATTAAATTAATCATTCCCGCCTGAGGACACTATCAAGGCCAGTAGAAATGGAAACACACATATCACAACAACTGAACGCCATAATAAGAAAATTGCATTTAATGAAATTCACAAAAAGGTAAAACTCACTTACACTAAACTTATCGTTTTTTTTTCTCAAACACTTTATCTGTTCTTTTTTCTACGCTGAACATATTCCGCAAAATAATATGACTATACTCTTTAAAATTACTGAAGTTAAATATTAGGCAATAGAAACGTATAGAAAGATGAAAATTGTATGCCAGTATTTCTTAAGATCGTGTAGTTGGTTAAATAATAAAACACGATCGGTCATCGTGGCCAAACTGAGCGACTCGTAAAAAGTTCCAACTTGTCCCCCAGGTCGTGTGCGGCGGCCCCTTTAATTTTTCATCTCGTTGAAATTGCTACTTCCTCAATAACACTTTTTGGTTACTTTAATCTATTGCTTAGTTGTAAGACCTTAATATTTTGAATCTTCGTCTTATGCCTCGTTGTCAGCCATTACTTCACTGATAATAATTATTACGAATTAATTTTGTAGTTCATAAAAATGTTGATAATTTTACAAAATATTGTACCGTTTCAAACATGAAGATTGAAGATCGAACCACGACCCAGTGATTGACTTATAGATGATTCACACAACACCTTTGCATTTAAAAACAAAATCAAAATATTAACTCTATATAATAAAATTCAAATTTGAATTCATATCAAATTCAAATTCTTTATTGGCAAAATACACAAGAGGTTTACAATATTTATAGTACCTGGTTCCTGGTATCTCGGGAATAAAATAAAAAATAAAAATCTGATAATAATCGTAAAATTTGATAGATAATTTGCTCTTACCCAACGAATTACTGGTTCGGCCTTTGGGTCGCAGTCATATAGCAATCGCTCTGTGTATTCACTAGTAACCTGCCTAATCCTAATAAGAGTTATAAGCAGACTCTGGTCAAAAAATCTAATTAATACAAGAATGAGGACTTCAGACCTGACCTGTGTTATTGACTGACTATAGCCCATTGCCCGTCTGTGTATCTCCAATTATACTTGTAGGAAATCTGCAACCAGAATCTCTTCCCCAGGCTTCTTGGGGAAGAGATTCGGGTTATGTGGGGTTCCATGCCTGAACATGGCGTCCAACCTCAGTGCGTACGAGTGGCTCTGAGAACTCCTGTAGAACGAAGAGGCAAGAATATCGCTCAACTGGCGGCGAGAGCTGATAGTAGAAATATATGCATAGTGCAACTTGACTCCCGATACCATGTCAGCGAATCAGGTCACCGGGCGAGTTAGAATTATTATGATTACTCTACTTGTTACATTATGTTTTTATGATAACTCTAAATACTGATTTAAATTCGATATCAAACAACTAAAACCACTCCATAATTAAAGTAGATTTTGCATTACATTATTTCAATAGTTTCCAAAAACATCTCACAAAATAAAGCCTTTTTACGGTTCTACACATAATAGTATATGTTAATATATCAACGATTTTTAGTTGTAATCTATAATTAAAAAACGCTTCTCATCAACAAAGCTCTCAAAAAATCGAAACTAAATTACATTGACATCGGGTCAGTCAGCACGACGCGACGCCGGAAACACCGGGTCACGGACGGACGATTCGTATTGAACGAAAGTGAAAATTAGTTATTTTTAGACTTACTCGTGTTCTTAGATAGATATTCTATTTATATTTGTCTCGTAAATTTGCCGTACTGCTTTCGGCTTTAATTCAAATCCGGGCGAGGGCCTCTGAGTTTTCAAGTCCTAAATTTTTGTTTCATACTTATCTCGTGCTTAGCGATTAAATAAAACATGAGTCTGTGACATTTTGTCTGCATAAAAGGGCTGGTCCATAGTATATAATTATATAGACTGAATAATGATAATAAAAATATAATAAGGTTTCAATAAAATAAATTCTTTTCTAATTAAGCCAATAAAAAAATCGAATTTCAGAATAATTAATATGTAAATGTCAGCTTATATAAATATCTGAATATATTTTAAATACTTACACCAAAAATACGCTAAAGTTGCAATAAAAACCGTGACGCTAAGCGCTTCCCGCCATTAAAGCATTAATAACTTTTTAAAGCACACTCAAAACCGGCAACGATTTCTCCTCATAAGTCCAAAAAAAAACAACAGTAAATACGCTTTATCAGGTTAGGCTTTTAGTAAACAAGTTCAGCCCGCGGAACCTAAAAGGGGGTCAAAGCGAGTATAAAAACTTGCAACACTGCAGGGTTGCTGACGTCACGCTCGGAAATAGCACAGTACGCCGCATTCAGCCTCCATACTCGTTTCGCTTCAGCCTTGCAACATTATTTGATTTAAAAATATCTGGCTCTATTTCATGACGTGACACTTTTGCTTCAAGATCGAAATTAATAACTTTTGCTTTTCGTTTGTACATTAACGTGGCATTTTTGATAAATTACAAACAATTTAAAGGTTAGCTGTAGATGACTTTAAAGAATGATATAATTGCTTCAGATATAATGACGATTTGACCTATTTTTTTATTGATCGTGAATAATTTAAACTTGACGTTTTTACGTTGTTCTATCGTATCGTTCGTGCCAAACTGTTAAATTTAATTAAACAAATTGGTTTCGATTGTATTTGGTTGTTAATAGGTTCGTATTAGTGATAAAGATAAAGTTAAGAGAAGGTCAGATTTATTTTTCTTTTATACTTTTTTAATCAAATAAAATTGTTAAACAAAGTGAAATAGCTAGTTCTGAGATCTAAAAACTCTATAATTAAGTTGCTACTCGTATAAATGAAATCACATACTATAATACAATTATTTTTAACACGCTTTTATTAGTATCATATGTATGGATGTATGTAACGGAATCTTTGACCATGATTTTGACTTCATCCAAAACTTGTGATTAAATCGAAGTTTTCCATACTTATAAGAACAGGTAACAATTTAATAATAAAGAAAATTAAAATAAAAAATGAAAAATATATAAGAAAAATGTGTATTTTTATAAAGCGTTGAGTGCTTTTTAAGACATTATCAAAATATAATCCTTCTACTCATATCTGTCAATAAAATATTTATAACTATTGACACCATGCAACCCATGGTTTTTTATTTCAATAAAATACATTTTTTTCTTTTTTTCATTGTTGGCGGTATTTTCTATTTTAAACTATTTATTCTAGTTTTTTAAACTATTATTTACCAGACTAACATTTTAGGTCTGACATAAAAATATTTCTCATTAAGTAAAAATAATGTAATAACATCTGTAATCAACTTTCATATCCACGAACAGAGGGACACTAATAAGATTTCGCAGTCATACAACGTTGTAATTAAAACGACTTATAGCTGAGTATCAGCCAATCAGAAACAGGAACCAGCTGTCTAATGACGTTATCCTTTAATTATGAACTAAATCCTCCTTTGATAGACGACATCTATGGACGCGTTTCAGTTTTGCTTTTTTTCTTTTATTTTATTTTGCAGTAACATTTTTCGTTTTTTTTTTTTTTAATTAAAAAAAAATTCTAATAGCTAACGGACGGACGGACGGACAGGACGAAACTATTTTTACCTTTTGACTACAAAACCCTAAAAAACACGCTGTCAATACAAAACCTCATTTTTAACCTATCGAGGATTCAGATTGACCAGCCGGCTGGCCGTCAGTTTGCGATTTTGACAGAAATAGTCTCATTACCCCGCCTAACTTTAAATATTATTTTTCGGTGTATAAGTGACTCAATTTTTCGAAATTTTATTGTTTATAATAAAATATATTAAATTTTACGCTACGCAGAAAGCTTAAAAAGTAATATCGTCTTTTACCGCGATAAAAACGAGTTGGCAAATGTCACTTAGTTTTATGAAAAAGAAAGTTGTAATCTCCGTTTTTGGAAGCATTTTTATTAACGGTAAGTGCATTTTCGTCCAAAGACTAGTGTTATTTATGTTGGTCTAGAAACGATAAAGCTATTTCTATAACTGGACTTTTATCTTTTATCGTATTTATCAAAATTTTCAAGCTCGAATATGGATAGCACTTATACGCTATTTTCAAGTATTTCTTCTACAAATTCAATTATATGCGTTTCAAATACTCTACATAGACGCAATTACAGTATTTACATAAACAAATAACTATGCTTGTCCCCGAAAAAAAGAAGAAATCATTCAACAAAAAATACGGAAAACTTCAGTATTTTGTTGTACATACTTACCAACAATTGGCTTGTTGTCATTCAAATTTCAATATAGAATTATATGCTTTATTTTTATAGTATTTTGTCTCATAATAGTATATCATTATATATTGACAGCTGGAAACATTTTGTTTAGTTGTTCACAGAATAAATTCTACAGGGCGGGTGGGAATTTTATCGATATCGATATAATATATTATTTCATTATTTTATAGACCATTATTTGTTTTGTAATTTATCTAATCATCATCCATGATCATGATTCATTATCAAATATATATATATTTATATATAATAATAATGGATTATAATTCTTTTTCTTTTTGTCTTTTTTTTATAAATATATTTCCTAAGAATACAAATGTCGGTCGCATTGTTTGTATGGCGAAGATTACGAGGGAGAACTGTTCTCCCGCTGCTATACCGTATACCGTATCTGTGATTACGACATGGACGAAGAGGAGGCCACATATTTATATACCTATAACATTGACTAGATATGTATAAGGTACTCATAAATGAAATTTTTTACTCGAGAGGATTCGAAGCATTCACCGCAACCTATGAACATAATAAACTTAAAGTAGAATTTATGCGTTGCAAACCTAAGGGAGAGTAGGAAATGAGAAGGAAAAAATGTGGGACTGGTGGGAGATTGAGCCTACGGCGCTCTCACTCATCGCACGAAACAAAACAGTTCTCTTATTACCTAACGCCTGATTTTCTGTGAGAGGGTCGTACTCCTCTGTCGAGCTGGCCCAATTTATGATGGGACAAGCATAGCTCTCCTACTATTAAAAGCCATTAATGATTAGCTATTATTTTAAAATTTTAGCATGGTTTTATTTTTAGTATAGCATTTTATATACTATTTGCAGAACAAAATGCCCGACGGTCTACTTGTCTTCCTTACGCATTACAAATTTAAGCTTATCTTTTTTGGTTTTGGAGAACCCATCTACCCTACGCTTGTAACGACTAGCTGCGCCATTCGATTCGGAAATAACTGTGGCAGCGCTATGGTACGGATGAAGAAAAGGTCGCATTCACCACTTTAGCCATGATATAGTAAGTTTGAAAAAAGTAACTCGTGTAATAAGGACGTGCTAATTACATTAATTTATTTATTTCAAGAAGGACTTTTGACGAATAACGCCTAATCATACTTGAATTGCTCAAAATGAGTACACAAACCATTATATTTTCTTACCGACCTTATTCAAAACGGTTTTTTTCTATAACTTTTTGTTATATGTTATATATTTCTTTTGTTTTTTTTATTAATTCTTTCTTTCTATTTAAGACTTCTGTATTTCGACTTCGGGCTGTGAATTTCCGTTGAAAACGAGACCCTGCTGGAAAACACATTGAATTGTGATTAGATGACGCCGTTGAAAATCGTTAGGGTGGCCGGCATTGTAGACCTTAAGTTTAAGTGATTTTCGATTTTTTTTTCTTCTTCTTCTTCTTTCAGTAAGGAAGATTTTTTTAAACCCGAGCCAGTTTAGCTGCCGGCTTTTTATAACTGTTCTATCTAGGATGATAGCATCATACAGACAATAATTGTAAATCTCTCTATAATTGTAAATCTATCTATCAGAATTTATTCAGCCACCTCCAATTGCAACAACTAATGCTGGTATTGACTAGATGCTTGAGTCGCAATTGCCAAAGCGATAGCAATGCACTAAGAAAATGAAAAAAAAATCAAACAGTTTTTAAATCATGACTAGTATACGATTACTTAATAAATTGTACGAAATTTATATTTTTGTTATATGTATAGATTCTGAGAATTATAATTATAATAGTAAATAAAAAAGGATTTTTATACCAATGTTTTTCATTTATACACATTTACTAGGATTAAATTATTTTCGAATAATATTGTGGAATACACTTTTGAAAGATAATGTCGTTTGCGTCCGTGGGCTATTCTAGATACCCACACGTGTCTCTTGGGTAGCGTTAAATGAACAGCACCTTCAAGTGGGAAGGTTTCGGCCGTGGTTTTTATTACTTCGGCAAAGCCATGCCGCTAAGTGATTTTTGTCGCCTTTCGTCATGATGCCTTGAGTAGCCATCCTGGTAGTAGAGTCTGGGCAGTTGCATGGTGTTGCGCCCGGTATCGGTACTACTTGGTGTCTGTACTATGTGACTATTCGCGGAGGCTAGCAGGATCCTAAACACGGTATTCCGCTGGCTGACCGCATCTAGTTGGCGAGGTTAATTAGCTACGACCGCTATCTGGTGAAATCTGTGTCTGTTTACTTGCCACCTGAACTCGAGCAAATGTTGATTCAAGTCAGCCTAGTCGGAAGAGATGCGGCATTTCTTTGTGTCTCTTACCCTTGGCAGCGCATATGATTCTCTTCAAAGACCCGGCGTGTTGCGCAGATGGTGTTTCTGAAGGATATTAAAGGCTATGGAATTTGTCGTTATATATTCTGATGGCTTACTCTATGCGAAAGCGTCCCCTTGGTTCAACTCTCGAGCGTGATAGTGCCGAAGCACGTAAGCACTTAGCCTACCAGAAGTGTGTGGATGCTCGAGCCTGCAATGCGTCGAATGTCTTGATACTGAAAATACTCTTTAATAGTTTTGCCAAGTCTGACAAATGTGCCCTCCGTAGGCCCGCTTCAACCATATCGGCCGCATTGGAGCTAGACAACCGTCTTACCCATCTTACTCGTCCCTTTTCTTTTGGTCTCCTCTACCGCTATTGCAAACGTCAGATGGTTCATTAGCTCACACCACCAAAAGAAAGAAAGCAGAACTATTTGCATTTCTAGTTGCGAAGAATTACCAATTAGATGCCGCTGGTAACTGCCTACCTTTGCTACCTCGTTGTGACTCTGCAATGTAAGAGATACATATTCAGAAAAAGAGATATTCCAAATACTCAGCACTCTAGATCTGAATAAGGCTATGTAACCTCGAGATATTAGTTATTAAATCTCCTCTGCCAAGGAATTTCACTAGCGTACAGTGCCCTTCAAACCGGAACAGAGTAATGCCTAAGCACTACTATTTGGCGGCAGAATATTTGATACTGTGGTGGAACCTACCTAGCCGATTTCTTGCAAGAAAAGACCTACCACCAGTGTGACTGATTGCACTGGTGGAATAATCTCTGCTGTGACAGAAGTTATCCCAACAGCGGGCGATGAGGTCGTCACATCCTGGAGTGAGCGGTCGATCAGAGTAGTCATAGATAGCCGCTCTTCTGACCTTTGGCTATTAATGCTGGAGTTTTTAGGGTCAATCTCTGTTATTCTTTTCTTATTACACATTAACAATTTGCTCGTGCCAGGCATAGTCGGATACGCTGATTACAGCACAGTAACGGTGAGATACCTTTCTAGTGCAAGAGACGACGGGGACACAGTACGATCCTTAAGAGAGGTGGAGCAGACGAATGTGACCTTAAGCCGAGTCTCCCAGGGGGGTGACGATAATCTGGTCGCTTTTAACATCTCCAAAATGCAGGTTTGTCTGTTCTCCGCAAAAAGGAGTCCTTTCGAGCTGAATCCTACCGTGGTGTGTCTATAGAATTCACCGGCCGCATTAAACTTCCTGGCATGAAATTGAGTGCTTACCTCAATTTTGGCGTCAGCCGAGTCCAAGGCTCACATCGGCGGCCAAAAACCTGGGCATTCTCAACAAGGTGACGCGGTACTTCACGCCTAGACAGCTTCTGACACTATATAAAGCTCAAATCCGGCCCTGCATGGAGTACTGTACCCACCTGTGGGATGGTTCAGCTAAATACCAGCCTGCCGCACCGTCGTAAAGTAGTAGTAGTAGGCTTCTCATGAGTTAGCTCACTCCAACGTAGACCTTCTCCCTCGATGGAGGTTAAGAGCTTACCCATATATGTTTAAAAAAAAGCTAATGGGCCTGACTGGCATTGCCTTGTGGTCATGTGCGCCTGAATTGTCTTCTTTTCTAACTCGCCTCTATCGACAGGTCATGATCCGAAATAATCTGGCGAAGCAGCAAAAGCAAATCCTCTCCCATATGCCGGACAAAGATGAAACCAAGTATCTAGTTGACAATAGACTACCGTTTGAAGCTCATATTCGCATAAAAAGCAGCATTCGTTCTGAGAAAAATGTATGCTATGTTGGGCAGATAGAATAAATCTTAAAACCGTCTTTGCAAATGACGTCGAAGTCTCTTCTTTTCGCACACCTGCGACTCACTTACGTCGTCGGGTGAGTCCATCGATTAAAATGTGTTCGGAGCCTTGCCTTCATATCCCTTTTTATCTGATTGTACATTGCTGTTGGCCTTACTGGCCTTGACAGCGTCACCGGGTGGGGGCTTAAAGTTGATTTCGTCCATAGGTTGCCTCCTGTGAGATTGAACTAAATCAATGGACGTCGTCGGAAATGGAGGCGCAAACTAATCGATGGACTCACTCGCAGGTGTGCGAAACAAGAAAGAAACTCTGACTTCATCTGCGAAGACGATGGACCACGTCCTCGCCAGCGAAGGCGGTGTTGTGCGCGTGTCTGTATCTAGTTGGTTTGTCAACTCTGTTTTAATAAATACTATCCTGTCTAGGCAGAGGATCGGGATGGGAGATAGTTTGATTGAAATAGGTTTGCGATAAACGCTTCGAATCGAATCGATTTTAAAACCTTTATGGAGACTTGCACCTTACATGGGCAGCGCGAGGACATTCGTAAGAAATGTTTTTCGGGCATGTGCATGCGAAAAACCAGGGTGTACGCAGACTTTGTACCATGTGACCTTATTTATTTATATTTATAAGGGACAATTTACTCCTTCTGCCCAACATCGCAAACAGTCTGCCCATAACGAAAGCTGCTTTAATGCGTACCATGTGGATATGATCTTCAAGCGATAGTCAGTTGTCATTTTATCTTTCTGCTGGATGGAACGGCAAATAAAATGATGACTCCAGGTAGACCGGATCGCCAGTAAGTTCTAATGCGAGGTTTGTTGAATAGGCTTCCTACGCTTTTCTCTGGATTGAATTCAATCTTCCAAGATTTTAAGCCATTTGCCTTGGGCATCGGCTGCGGATTGGAGACACTTGGTTAAAGCGGAAGCAGATACAGACGTCCGCGAAGAGTGATAGATAGATATTGTAGGTCTGTTTAGGTATGTCGTTTATATATAATGAATATAGAAATGGAGCTAAAACGGAACCTTGTGGGACTCCATCCCTTATAAGACAGAATGCCTTCTACTCGATAACGAAAAGTTCGATTTGATAAGTAGTCTCGTATGATGAGTCTATCTGGCAATCCTAGGCGATAAAGCTCAAAAGTTAAGCCAGGGTGCCAGAATTTATTGAAAGCCTTAATGGCGTCAAAGAAGAGAGTCCCTGTCGTATTTGTTCACGCACGGGTGACGCTCTTTAAAATGTGCTCCGTTATGCGGTGGACCTGGTTAACGCACAAATGATTTTTACAAAAACCAAACTGTTCATCTATTACCACAAAATCATCATGTTTTTGATACTTGCTAGCAGGATATTTGTAGACTTTCTCGAGAGAGAGTATGCTGATCAAACGATAACTCGCGGGTTGATTCCTTGGTTTACTGGGTTTGTGAATATACTACTGATACTATGGCCTCTTTTCACTGATCAGGAAATGAGCATTCTGATAGTAGAGCATTGAAAATAAGAATTAGGAGATTCAAAATTTGAATCAGGAGCCTTTTCAAAATCTTATTGGTGATGGGATCAGGACCTGGATTTTTTTATCGTGAGGGCCTTTGATTATCGATTCGAGCTCCTCTACAGTGGTGAGGATTAATGGTTCGTCCGCAGGAGCTATGGAGACTTATCTTATATGCTTTCAACTTCGTGTTCACCTTAAATAGGCGCTCGGGTTCTATTGGCCTATTGTCAGCTAAGCACTTGGCCTTGCCGACTCTGTCGTTTCGGATAAGTCTACTTATGGATCGCGAAAGCTTCGTGGTTCTTAAGAAAATTGCGAACTAGCCCGATTTGATCAATAAGACCTTTGCATTACACGTGACTAAGCTCAGAGAGAGGGGTTTTATTCTAGCGGCTTGAGCCATTGAACCTAATAATTTTGTCTACGAATGCAGTTACGTTACCTATTTGCGGATCTCTGATTTGAGCGGTGAAAGTGCTTATTTCAGCCATATCGATTTGAGCTATGATTTTGCAGACAAGCTGTAAGTCAGTGGTAGATGAGCCTTGTGTGATGGAGGGATAAAATTATTAGGGCGCAGGGTTGGGAGTACCGACAGTAGTCATCTTAGTTTTTCCGTACGTTGCATCGAGCTTATTCCAAACTGGAATGTCTTTCTGGGCTGGCTTGTACTTGATCACCCCCGCCGGTGACACTGGCAAGGCCAGTAGGGCCAACAGCAACACAATCGGAAAAAAGTTACATTAAATCACATTTTATATTTTAAACCAAGATTGCAGTTAAATTTACCCTAAATTTGATATGTAAAATAATAGATATAGTTTATAAACTGTTTGCAATTTGCATAAGCATTTAGTCGTCATCGTTAAAAAATTTTGTTTCACCAGGCAAAGACTAAGGATTTCGGGATTTCGGACAGACTTGGAGGAGAACGTGCATTTTAGAATCTTAGCACCGCTATAGTTCGCTGGATGGTCTAACAAAGAATAAGAAGATTGTAAAACTGACATCGGTGGCAATGTCAATGAGTAGTTAACTTTTGTTTGTAATATAAATCTAAAATATAATAAAATAAATATTTTATATGTAATACAACAGGCATGTTTATGTGCATAATAAATAATTCTAATTATAATAATTCCAAACAAAAAATAATGTTATTTTGAGAAAATAAGAATTGACATGCGAAGAAAAATAAAGAAAACCAAATTTTATATAAACAATTTTATTTATAAATACAGAAGAAAATCCTGTACGAAAATAAATTGTTTATCGACAATAGTGTCCGGCACTACATGTCAATATAACGTAACCTAAATTTTCGTAAAAATGCAATGTTTTGATAACATTTTTTTGCTTTATTTATATGAAAACTACCATAAACGTTTATTTGAAACTGATAACTATTTATTCATAATCAATATTCACTACAATTCAACAAAAATATAATTAGATTTCACATAAAAAATAATATAAATCAGGACCTTGTAATTTGACCTACTCGTACTTTATTTACCATTTTTCCATATTTTATTCATTCAACATCAAAGTTTTATCTAAAAGATCTAAAGATAGATAGTTTACCAAGTTTTTCATAGTTTTTTTGTAGTCAATTATTCATCTAAATATAATTTCAACAACTGTAAACTTGTGACACGTACACGACAATTCTGATGTAGGGAATCAAGTTTCAAAGTAGTTTTTGTAAATATTTTATCAACTGAGTCTACTATAACGCACTATTTTTTCGAAGCACAGTTCTTTCTGCATTCATTGCATAGGTATTCATAATACTTATGAATATGATAATCATTTTTTTTCAATATAAATACGTCACAACAATTCTAAATGTTTCAACGCCATGAAATAATCTTACTGTAATGATGACTTTTCTGTATGGTATATTTCCAATAGAGAAACTTTTCATAAATCTTAAACTTTTCACAGAAGATGGATAAGTCGTCTGGATTTTTTTATTTATGCGTTTATCTGAAATGCGAATCCAAACCGAATAATCTCGCGCGTTTAAGCAAAAGTGACAATGACATTTGTCATGTATCAAAGGGTTAATATCAGTTAAAAAAGAAACTTCATCCATTATCAATTTATCATCGCAATTCCAAATTGCAAAAAAATGGTTGAATTTTTAAAACATGCGCACATGAAGTCTTAGTAGGTACTCCGTAGAGTAAACTTAGTATTTAATTAACAAACTTAAATACTTGCACAGCAGCTCAGGAGTCGGGACACATAAACCAGGTTAACCGTCCCGTAATATGTAACCAAACCTTATAATGTCCCGCTAATCTGTTTATCGGGACCACGGATTACGGAGAATTTAATGCAGGCTACATTATGAGGTAATAACCACTCTAGTTTAAGTTAACGAGCTTGTGCTTATAAAATTGCTCAATTATTTAATTTTTCAAAAGACTTCTTGTTCTCTCTTTTTAAAGTTATATTTTTTGTTTTTAGTTTATATTAAATTATAGATATTAGAAATAATAAACTAAGATATTATTGTATCATAGATAATTGCTTTTTTTTCCGTGTCTTTTTGTCTCAACGGCTCTACCAGCCTCGGCCTCGACTGTGAAGAAAATAACCAGCCCTCACAAGTTCCATCCATACCACCTCGATGTCTGGAAATCCACAACAGCGCGATTTAAAAGACACTTTCTTCCTCGCACAACCACTCTGTGGAATCAACTTCCGCCGGCGGTCTTTCCGAACCGATACGACTTGGGAACCTTCAAGAGAAGAGCCTATTCTTTCCTTAAAGGTCGGCAACGCGCCTGCATGCCTTCTGGTGTTGCAGATGTTCATGGGCGGCGGTGATCACTTAACATCAGGTGAGCCTCCTGCCCGTTTGCCCCCTATTACATAAAAAAAAAAAAAAAAAAGTGTTAAAGTTGGCTCCGTCCTAAGATTGGAATCGCGAGTTAGGACGTCATCTGGAGGAACGCTAGCAGGACAAATAATCTTGTCTCCATCGTCTTTACAGGACGAGTTCCGGACGCCTGATCTTTGTCTATACGTCTGGGAAAATTTTAAGAATCAATATTAAATGTTGAATGTTAAGTTTAAAGATCTCTTCTTCTTCCTTGCATTATTCCCGGTACTACCCAGAGTCTGCTTATACTCTTATCCAGATTTGAAAGGTTACTAGTTTTAATACAGGGCGATTCCCATCTGACCAACGCAATCCTAAAAGCGAACCAGTAACTCATTGTATAAGAGCAAATACGTTAAGTTTAAATTACTGTATCTTTTAAACGATTATTAAAAATCACAAGCGATTACAAATATATAATTATAAACATGAGAATCAGCGTTACTGAACTCTGTTATTACAAAATGATAAGGTTTTGTTAAGGTTCTGTAACAGTTAAGCCGTATCTAATGTAAATTAATCTTAATATAATATTTTTTTTTTTTTATAATCGGTAATGATAATTTATTAACAAACATTTTAGGATTCAAATTCTTTTCAATTTTATTTCTGTTAACAGATACTACAATTTCAATCGTAAAGTTAGCTACGCTGATAATATAGAGTAGTTTTAAATCGTTCCCGATCCTTAATCCGCTTAAAGCATTCGAAAGCGGTCTATCAAATCACGGATATCTACAAAATATATTTTTACAAGCGATTTTATTGCTGCATTCGTAAGGGATACATTTTACGAGGTGATTGTGTATCTGCATCTCTATTGTACTCGAATGTTTAGGAAATACACGTCTGTCTGGCTTTTATGTCATTTCAATAATGAAAATGTGAGTTTTATGCGCGTTTCAATCATAGGAGATTTGTTTGCGGAATGCAGTCGTTTAATTTTTATATATAAGTGCAATACTACAAACTCATCACGAGATATTGAAAATATACACCCGTTAAAAAATTTTGAAAATCAAGTATTTTATCTTCAAGCATTAATCCCGTTATCTTATCCAAGGTCTGTTTATTACTCTACCCGGATTCGACAGGTTAATAGTTTTACAAAGAGGGATTGCCATGTGACTTCCGCAACCAAAACGGCGAACCAGTAACCCATTGGATAAGAGCAAATCACCTGTCAAAAGATAACGATTATTATCTGATGTTATGATAACAACAGGGACCTGTGTTAGTGGGAATTAACGATGGAACGCCAGCGCATCTTTGGATATTTTGAACATGTAACCAACACAATGAAACGAAGTTAGTCACAAGCTTACAATATATTCGAATGAAATTAGCGTCACATGCTTCCAACGTAATCGAGAAAAGTTAGCGTGTGACTAATTTAGTTAGGTAGAATTTACGAAAGAGCACCAGCGAATCCTTGGACACATTTTTCTGTATGGAATTAGTTACTACTATAGTAAGTCACTTACTTACTATAGTAACGTAAGTAGTATAGGAATTACTGTAGTAATTAGTAGGAATTACTTACTATAGTAGTAGCAAGTCAATTAAGCTTAACATTTCTTTTGTAAATTACATAAATCAGTTGAAATTTAATCACATTGGAATATTCAAAAACGTCCAATTTAAAAATGGAACTAATACGCCCGAGTCAAGATACCGTTGAAATAATTTAAAATGTATGTATTTCAGATCAATTTATAACATATTATAATATTTATGTCGGAATGATATAAAAATTGAACGAACGCCAGTTATGCAAACGGTTTGTCAAATCTTATCAGTTAACATAACCTGAGCCTTTAGTGCGACATCTATTGGTGTTTTCTTTAACTACGTCGTGAAATTTGAAAAATATAGTACTGTGAAATATCTGAATAAATTATTTTATTAAACTCTTGATATGAATGAATTTTACAATAACTGAATTTTCATTTCACTTATTTACTTTCTTATAAGGTTTAGGAAATATTAATCATTAGGTTTTTAATGCATGGCTGTTGGCAAACAAGCTTACGGTCCGCCGAGGGTAAGCAATCACCGCGACCTATGAACGACCGCAATACTTAAAGTCTAACATGTGCCTTTTCAACCCAAGGGATAAGAGGAAAGGAATGAGAAGGGTAAAAAGGACAGGAACAGATAGAGTGGGATATTGGGCCTCACACACTTCACACGAAATGCAACAATTCCTACTGATAATGTTACTTTACGCTGATTTTCTGTGAGAGTGTAGTAATCCCCCGGTCGAGCCGGCTCATTTGTGCTGGGAGGAACGTGGCACTACTACTACGTACTGTATATTTATCAAAAATTATGTAATAGAAGTGAACCGAGTGGAATATATAACAAAGTTAAGACAAACACGTGCGCGTATTGAGAAATCACGTGTCATGCTGTGTGTTGTAATATGTATAGGTAATTACTATAGGCATAAATATCTGCCTACTAGCTTTCGCCAGCGAGAAAAACGATTTTCATAAAAATTTGAACCCCATTTCAACCCTTCAGTTTTAGAAAATATTGAATAAAACACATGTTTCTTTATCTTTAATTTTCCGCTTAAAAACAAAGTTTCATGCTTGTAGTTTCAAAAATGACGGACTTCCATACAAACTTTCAACCCCTTTTCATGCCTTTTAGGGTTGAAGTTCTAAAAATCCTTTTTTAGTGCCGGTTTACATCTTAAAAACAACACCTGTGAAAAATTGAACATTCTAGGTCTAAGGGTTTTGGCTTAGCTTTTATATGACAGTCAAGTCTTCCTTTTAGGTCTAGACATCGACGCCTATGTCAATTTCCATACACATCGGAATTATCCAATTTCGTTATCAATAATTAAATGTGACTTTGTCTTGCATCTGCCCGTGACTTGAAGATTGGTCGCCGATGGACTCAGGATTTTGGTTTTGATTGCTTTTAGCCGTAATTCCTCAGCGTGCTTCCAAGAACACGTTAATGCAAAAGTACCCAATAGATTATAAAAAGCATCAGGTGTAATTTTTTTTGGTTTTTAGAAGGAATAAGTATATAGGTACTTTGTAATTAATTTCAGGAATGCTGTTTCAATGCTAGAAAGCAAATAAAGACTCAGGAAGATAAGTTTATTTGGACAAGCCACAGCGTGAGCGTTTGAGGAGAGCTCAAAATTATCGCCGATACAATTTTTTTTTTTTTTTTTTTTTATGTTAGAAGTTGGCAAACAAGCATACGGCCCACCTGTGGTAAGTGGCTGCCGCAGCCTATGAGCGCTTGCAGCACCATTAGTAAGTGCCACTCACGCGTTGCCAACCTCGAGATATTAGTTCTTAAATCTCGTTCGCCCAGTAATTTCACTAGCGTACAGTGCCCTTCAAACCGGAACACAGTACTGCCTAAACACTACTATTTGGCGGCAGAATCTTGGACACTGCGGTGGTACCTACCTAGCCGGCCTCTTGCAACAAAAGACCTACCACCAGTGTGACTGATTGCACTGTTGGAATAATCTCTGTTGTGACAGAGGTTATCCCAATAGCGGGCGATGGGGTCGTCACATCCCGACGCCTTAGATGTTTTATTCGATCATGAATAAACGGCTAACGGCCAGAGAGAAATGATAAATTTTTAAGTAAATAATGTTCCATAAGACATCAATGCCAAATTTAAATTGAATACGTCCTGAAATGTGTTTTGTTAATCCCACGGGGATCCATCATTTTTCCGGGATGAGTACCCTATATGGTTATCCAGGTACTAAACTATATGTGTACCAAATTTCGTCCAAATCTGTCAAGTAGTTTTTGCATGAAAGATAAACATCCATCCATCCAAACTTTCACATTTATAATATTAGTTAGATTAGTATGTAAGATAATATAAAAAATATATGACTGATAAGGTCACGTGGCACGATACATATACCCTTATTGCTGAAATAGAATACTCAACTAAATATCCACAAATACCAATGTAAGTGTTTTTATATTTTAAGAGTTTTTTACTACCCAGATTAAAGATGTATAGCGGGTATGTCATTGACCCCATTTCTTACTATGAAACAACTTCATAATTTCAACTCGAGCTAAAATCCCACTGCAGCTTCGTTAAAACTTAAACCGCCTTTTAACTTAAATAGTGATGATGATGTTATATATTAGTATTCGTAACTCGGCTGTCGTTAAGTATGAATCATGAGGATTTACGTGAATTAAAATCGGTCTGTGTCCACGATTTTTCTCGCCACGGTTCCCTATTAATACATATTCGGAGACTTGTGTAAATATTATTTGTGACAAAATTTGCGTTTAACCCAATTAAAATATAATTACATGAATATATTAGATGTAAGGGAAAGTCGACGTACAGAATCGGTGAAACGAAAAACTAGGCCACGACTTGCAAATTTCTTTTTCAAATTCCAAACCGCTCTACCTGCTAGTGTCATCATACGTAATCAACTCCGTGTCGATTGATTAGTGATGCTGGAGAACACATGTTCCATACTAACCGAAAGCACAAGGCGCCGAGTCCGACCGCGAGGGGCAAGCCGTCCACGCGTCCACACAACAACACAACACTCACACAGCAGCGCGTCGGGGCCGCTTGCGCGTGCACGCGTCGCGCATCATGGCCGTGCCCGTGCCCGGCAGCTATCGACCGTGCGCCGGCCCGCGCCGCCCAGCGACTGACGCGTGAGCGATGCGCGCGCACCGCACGCCCCGCCGGCACCCACACCTCCCGCACACACCGCCCGCCCGCCCTCTGGCCCGACGGGCCGCCGGCCCTGCCACCGTGCAAACAGAGCTGTTCCAACTTTCAGAACCTTTGAAACCTTTTCGCTGAATGTCGAGCTAAAAACGTTCGTCCGATGGAAAACTTATTTCTGACATATTTCAAGCAATCATACCCTATCGTAATAATGTATCCTATTGCGTAAACTTTGTAACATTAATTGAAAATAATAAATTGTCTGATTTACACGTGCAGAAATAAGATAACGAAATCGGTAATAGTCACGTGAGACAAGGAGGCCTCGCTACCCCTCGTGTTTATTTTCAGCGGTAGAGGCGCGGGCCGCGTGCCCGTTGGCATGGCAACGCACCCCTGCGTCACGAACACCCGCGAAAACACCCGAGCGCTTACCCTGAAAAATCATGCACCTGGTTTTGAAAAACCTTGACAGATTACCAACAACTGAACTATGGCGTAATTATTCATGCAGCGTAGCGTTTTAAGCACGCTATGCACGTTAATTATGAATGATATTGACTACTAAAAAATTTTTCATTTCTTTTTTCTTGTTCGCGTTTTAGAAGCTCTCTTCTATTTCAATGGCTGAAATAAAACCGTTATTGTGTTTAAGCTACACAGATCTTTTTGCTGAAACATGTGAATGCAATGTGCTACGTTCGCGTAGAGTAAGCGTTTGTAATGCTACGCGAGTGCTACGTGATTTGTTACAACGCTACGTAAGCATGTTTCTATTTGTTAAGAATGTATTCAAGTAAACGTTTAGAAAATGAAACGGAATTAAAATTTGATTAGGTTGATATAAAGCAAGATCTTCAAAACCTTGAACGAGAATGTTCGAACGTTCAAACGCAATAGTCATGGTAACAACTACATAAATGACATCACTTACGTTCCATGATTTTTTTACCCCTTCCCGCCCTTGTCAATGCTTGTTCTTCTTTCTTCTTATATTATGTGGCCCAAAACGCAGCCACATTGACTGCGTTGTCAGAAGCTGCCAGCAGAACTTCCTACTGTTGTCAGGACTGATCACATTTTTTTGTAAGACTCCCGCCCTCCTTAGTATGACGTCACATGATTTTTACAATTTTACATCTTGAATTTGGAAGCCTCAACAGCTCAACGGTAGATCGGCCGACTTCGAACCGATAACGCGAGAGTCGATGGTTCGACCCTAACCTCCTTGGGCTATTGTCGTACCCACCTTAACGCAAGCTTCGAACTTATTTGGAAGGGCAATAGGAACTTTAGTAATGACTTGAAAAAGAATTGTATTAGCTGTGTTTGTTACTTAAGGTTTTTTCTTTCGTTAACATTTAAAATGATGTGAAACTTAGGACATACTTGTTCACTGCATCAATTGCATAGCGTTAGTAAGTCGCATGCATTGTGATTGTTGCAACTTGACTGGGCATTGACTACCCGCGCATAGACAGCGTACTGACGAGTGATTCATGCGGTTGCATGGACTATTTTTTGATTGATTTTTTGGTTTAGTAGTAGGTTGCAAAGCCATTCTTATTGCACAAATGGGCCGCTTCGACCGCAGAAGTACTACCCTCGCACAGAAAATTGGCGTTAAGTAATAGATTGTCGGGTTACATGCGATGAGTGAGAGCACCAGAGGCTCAATCTCCTACACTATATATTCCCTTCCTTTTTTCCTCCTGATCCCTTCCTTCCGATCCCTTGGGTTGGCAACGCGCATGTGATACTTCAAGTATCGTGCGCGTTCATAGGTTGCCGGTGACTGCTTACCATCAGGAAGACCGTATGGTTGTTTGCCAAATGTCTTAAAATAAAAAAAGGCAATGTCAATCGCTGACAGACTAATCGGAAATATGTCGACGACACGACGTATCTCTCGCTGACCACGCGAGGCTATTATTGTAAAGCGGTATTCACACGTGGACCACCTTTCGATGATGTCGATGGAAGATGAAGTCGTCAATTTGAGCTCTGTAATAGTTAAGAAAACCGACCATAGACAAAAATGTTTATGCTATTTTTTAGATTGTGTTAGAGTGACATTTCGTACCTCCACAGTCCCCATTCTTGTCCAAAGATCAGAACTTTAGAATTGATATAAAAGGAACGACCTTAAAGCTTCACAAAAATTATGTCGGTCGCGAACCGAAAGCAAAAATTTTGATGTTTTTATAGCAATTTTTATATTTTTGCTTTTACCAATTCCAAAGAAGAAGGAGGTACTCAAGGACGTATTCGGATGTTTATATATTTTTTATGTGTATTCGGGCGTAACTCGTTGGTTTGAATACGAATTTTGATAATTCTTTGGTTTGAAAGAAGTTTATACCGAATGGACCCATTTAAATCTCATCAAAATCCATTCAGTAGGTATTTGCTTTTAATAACAATAATTGGAAGATGTATGCCACATTGTTGTGTATATATTATTGTATGTTTTTATTTTTAAAATTTGGATAATTAGTTTTAAGTAAATTGCCCATTTTCTGCGGAAAAAGACTATTTGGATGTTTGGAACTCCTGATAAAAATCACAGATGGCCACCAAAACTACAAAATACTACAAGTATTTCAATGTTGCAATACAATTAGGTACGTATGGTTGATAACGTAACTAAAGAGTACAAAATAAAATAGTTAAAAATACGACTTTAATATTAAAATACAAAATAAATATTTTCTTCACAAGTAATATGTCTGAGTTAAATTCTGAAGAAAAATATTTATTTTTGTATTTCAGTTTTAAGGTCGGTATTTTTTTGTTTTGAAATCGGTTTTCTTTTTCTAATTATTATGAAGATGTAGAATTTACAATTTAACATACGCACTTAAGTGAGTATGTCAAGAAAGACATGAATTTCAAAAATTTTACATCTCAGAAGTGATAGCTTCACCATCCACTGATTAAAATGTATATCTTTCAGTATGTAAGTAAAGCATTTGCGTGATTTAACTACGTACAGCACCATCTGTGATTAAACTTGAGAACTTGCAACTCCGGTCTCGGTCTTGTCTGTTAAATGCTTTAGCAATAGTATACTACAATTCCTCTGTAGATATAAAATAATCAAATATAAGCAAAAAGCCTTATTTAGCAAAGAACCGACTAAAGGAGGATTGATAAATTATGTACGCTTCTATTACTTAATTATGATTATTGCTCTATATAATGTCACGAAGTACAATCATGCTGTATTATTTTATATTGTTTTTTGCCAACAAATAAAGAAAGAGATTATCGATTTTGTTCAATTACAAAAAAACGAATAAATTAAGAATTTACAAACAAACTTATTTTAAGCTACGGCCAATAATCTCCTCTTTGACAGTACCAACTGTAGACAGATTGTGTCTATGGTGCCCACCATAGAGCCTACGTATTAAGCTATGTATTTTATCTGTGGTTGCGCAGATTATTTGTCAGTTCTAATTGTCAATTGTTTTTGTCAACTGTCATCTGTGTATTTGTCAAACTACATAATCATAACCTACAAGTGAATGAAAAAATGTATTTTCTATAGTAAATAAATGTAAAATATTATTTAACATTTTGATCGTTTGTTAAAATGGCTATGATAAGAGCTGGCTTACAACGTCTTACTTCTGCGTTTAACAGACAAGGTACTGTATATGATTATTTTTTCAATTATTTTATTGTTTTCTATCATTATTTAAATTTTATTTGTTATCATTTATTTATTGGTTTCAGGCGGTATTATATCGAGATTTTTCACAAACGACACATTAACGTCGAACAAAACTGTCCCCGACACGACAAAAGACGTCATCGCAACATGCAATAAACTAATTGAGGAAAGATCATCTCGTAACTTCGCGATAATACATTTATTGGGTAAACAGTGGCGTGTGACAGACGGTGATCTCCTCGTGGTGGAAGGTTACTGGCCTCCAAATATAGGAGATAAAATAACACTTGACAAAGTGTTATTGGCTGCTACTAAAGATTTCTCCCTTATTGGACGCCCATTGGTGCAGCCTGGCCTAGTAACGGTCACTGCAACAATAATATCTAAAGGTCTTTCACACACAAGAACACATTTCAAAAAGAAGAGGAGGAAACAATTTATGAGAATTAACTTTCAAAGAGCTCAACAAACTATGCTAAGGATAAACTCGGTAGAAATTGCTAATAGAATTAATGAGGCCCCGAAGAATGAGTTTTAGTTAACATATGAGTATGGTAGTTTTAATAAATAATCATAATTAGAAAATTGTTTTATTGATTTAACAGTGCATAATGTTGTAAAAAATAAATAAATTTTAGCTAAAGTCAGACCATATTCAATTACAAAGTTTAAGATTATCACAATAATTTTGAAAACACACTTTATGTTCATCTTTCAAAAATCTCTTCATTTCTTTGAATAAGTAAAATAGTCTTTTACTCTCCAATAACTCTGATAGGGTTTTCAGAAACAATTCATAATCACTGTCTTTCTTGTAAGTGGCTATAGATGATTGAAATTTTTTATACTTTTCAACATCAAGAGCAGTTTTTATTTCTTTAACAAAGTCTATTAGAGATGTTGGTGCAACTCTCTCGTCAACATTAGTTAATTCTCCACTGCTTTTAATATTTTCTTCAAAACCAAACGCTTTTATCTTTAATTTCTTTTTCTTTGATACTGTAGCAAAATTTATTTCCTCTGCATTTCTTTTATGAATTGTAACTACTGATTGTGAAGTTGTTTGATTGGTATCACTGCTACAGTCCAAAGCACTAAACAGTTCTGTTGTTTCTTTAGGTCTAAATTCATTTACATATGCAGAAGATTGTGCATTCTTATAAAAATTCATTGAAAAATCAGCATAAACCTCATTTGAGTTTGGGTATTGATTCACTGATTTCTTATTGGAACTTTGAGGTTTATTTACTGTTCTCATACTTGTTTTTGGAAACAAAACACCGGTCTGACTTGATATACTCTCCTTATAATCAATGTTGGATTCATGTGGTAGTAATGGTTTTAATTTTGGAGGCGGTAAAGAAGTTTGAGCATTTTTGAAGAACCTACAAACCTCACTGACTGTCTCACCAAACTTGTTTGAAACTTTTATGTGATCCCTTAACCATGCAGATAGTTGACTCTTTAATTTTGGACTATTAAACCTAGTATCACATAGCAGAATTGCACCATAATCATTCTGATGTCTAATAACTCTTCCAATAGCTTGGTTAACTGCTCTTGTAGCTTCCAGAGAGTACCATTCATCTCCAGATAGAAATTCCTTTTGTTTTATCCTCAATTCCTCTAAATATTTTTTCTTCAAAACAATTCTTGGATCCTTGAGTGGTGGAAATGGTAATCCCGTTATAATAACGGCTCTACCATTCATATCAGCAAAATCTAAACCTTCTGAAACCTTACCTCTACAGACGGCCATAAAGCATGCCCCTTTTGTATTTGGATCACTTATTGTGCTATAATAGTCATTGATAATAGAATTAAAAGTGTCTTTTCGCTGTGGTTCAACAAATATTTGTTTTATATTATTGATGCTTGACCAGATGCCCTCAGCCTGCCACATCTCTTGACACTTTGTCATTATAGGATATGATGGAAAGAAAACTAAGAGGCCATCCGGTATAACCCTAGAGAAACTCAGTATTGTCCTTCCCAAAGATGAAATATATTTTGGATTATCTCGATTTTGATAGTTCGAGTTCAATTGTACAGTATCCGGACCCTGGCCAATAATTTTAACACATATCTGATTTGATTTTACAATATGAGGATTTTCTAACTGTGTTGCAACTGGTATACCTAACTCTGATATTAATGGTTTTAAAGGTGCTAAAGTACCACTTGTCAAGATGATGCTTCGAACATTTTGGTCTAAAAGCTGTTTCATACCAAATCCAGGACTGAAGCACCAATAGCTAAGTACCCTTTCAGCTGATTTGGTGCTAGCAGTTTTCAGTGCACCCCAGCCATCAGATTTTTTGTTATTTTTTTTATCTTCTATATGAATATGAACTTTATAACATAACTTTATTCTCTCTTTATGTGCATGTGAAATACCACTGAACACAACATTAAGTAGATCAACAATTTTCTGTAATCCCACACCTTTCCTTTGAAATGGTGATGTGCTTGCAGTAGAAAGATATTGAATCAGATTTTCTATTAGGTTTATTACAGACATTTGATTTTGATCTTTTATCTCTGCTTTATCAAGGATCTCAAAAATATAACCACCAGGATAAGTTGAACCTTCTGAACCAACCACTATTTCATCTATAGCTTTTTCAAAAGCAAGCATCATTTCTTTCAATAAACATAAATCATCACAGGTGAAATCTTTTGGTTGGTTGTTATCTAAAGTAACTTCCATTTGATCTTCACTTCCTTCAATAAATGATTTCATGATATAAGTTATTTCATCAATACATAGGGCAACATCTGTAGTTTTAATCTGTAGGGACGCTGATTCCTCACACATCTTTTCCACATTATGTGCCTCATCAAGTATAATTATGTTATTCAAGAGTTCAACCCCATTTGCTTTTCTTGACTTTGGGTCTAATAAGTAATTGTATGGCATGAAAATGATATCAGCATCCTGCTTAAGTTCCTTTGATAAATAGTATGGACAACATTTTAACTTTTTCCCTACAGATACTAAATCTTCTATATCTAAAATTTCATCTCCCTTAACTGATCTGTCATCTTTCTTAGATTCAACATTATTATAAAAATGGCAGGTACGAGTTTTGACCTTAAGCTGGCACATGTGAACTTTGTTCATGTTGTTTGTTTCCTTTGACACCTCAGGGTGAATGCACATTTGATCTCTTGAACCAAGAACTGCAGCTTTAACATGTCTGTAGCTTGATCTCTTCAACTCTTGCATAGCCTGGGTAAGCTGCGAATGTGTACGGGATGAGTAAATAATCTTTGGCATACCCCAAGACGTGTTGTCTTTTGCTTTTCCGGCACTGGCCTTTAAGTTTTCACGTAGGCCGCCAGTAAAACCACCACCACTGTGTTCGGAAAAGTTACCAAGTTGTGCATTCATTTGCAACTGCGCCTTTTTCACCATTAACCACGCTAGCGATGAGCATAATAAACTAAGTGTCTTCCCTGTTCCTGTTGGCGATTCCAGTACAGCGTTTGTATTGTTTTGTAAACTTTCAATAACCTTTTCCATATATGCTTTCTGCACATCGTAGGGTTCGAATGGAAAATTGACTGGTATACCATATATCATGATTTCCGACATTTTTTTGTTACTATAACTCTTTGTACCGATCATTTACTTATGATCCGAAACTGAAATTGTATTTTTATTTTTAAAGATCTCTTGAACTTGACAAAGGGCCATCGATCAAATGTAATTTTTAGTTTCCCGCCAAAAAGTAAGATATTCCAAAAAAATTTAGTTGTCTGTGGGAAAATATAATCAAATCATTATTTGTATATCTTTATAATGTTAAGATTTCCTTTTATATAGGTATAGATAGATATTTCATCCCATATAATTATTGAAATTAATAAAAATTTAATTGGACTAATACCAACTAAGACGTGACTAGAATCAAAGAATGTACTATGACTAGAACTACAAAAAATTAAACGTCACGCATATGCGAAGGCAAGAGTAAGAATGGGAATAAGTGTACACTAGTGTTGAGTGCCTCATACATGAGGCGCTTCAAATGTCGCATACAACATGATCAAATGTCCTAACGCTTCAAATAAAAACTTTGAACCGCTTCAAAAATGAACGAGGCTAGTATGACTAGCACACATTGTGCTATGTCTCGCTCTTACAATGTGTTATGATTATCACACGTTGGCTTATGTCTCGCTCTTACGATGTGTTAATGAATAGGTACGAAATCTATACCGGGAAGACGAACGCCGACGCGGGAACGAGACAATTACTATTAACAAATAGGTGGAAGCGAGACAAAATATTATTTGCGTTTCCCGCGAATTGAAATTTTATTTGACAAATCTAAAGTAGAATTTAATAGATTTAGTACATAGTTACTAAGACTATTTAACCATTTATTTTTGTTAAATGGTCTAAGAGTTACTGTGGTAATATTGTGATTTTTGATGTACGTCTGTCTATGTTTAATTGTAATTTTTGAATTCACTTGGATTCTTAAAGTCTAAAGGATAAGGATTTTTTATTTTTATTTATTTATTTTTTTTTTTTTTATTAGTCCACAAAACTGACTACAATTATACAAACGACTTAAATTAGAAAATGAATACAACATTATGTTTCAATTGAGTCTTCTCGATGTGGACATAACATGCTTATACTTAGAGGGTACTAAAATAAAAAGAAGAATAGTAAAATAAACTTAACTTAAATTACGCAACTAAAAATTAGAATGAAAATATGAATATGAGATGAATGAATGATATTAATAATAATTTAAAAAAATATAACTAAGCACAAAAGTTACCTACAGATTTTCTAAAAATTAATTAATTAGTAAAAAATTTGAGTATACATATTCTTTTTAATGGTCATGACATTATCGTTAAAAATATCTACTGTATCTCTAAAAACACAACATGTGTTAACAGAATACCAAGCTATCAACTGAATAAAGGTACGTATATTACTATATTAGAGTTTGTATCAAGTTTTGAGTATAGTTTAATCATAATTTTTTTGTTTGTATGGGTTTTGATTTTAATAAATTATTCACATTTACATGTACTTATCTACATGTATTTATTAAAAACATTTTTTAACTATTAAAGTTTTCCTTTTAAAAATAAATTCAAGCTGAGAAACACGTAATAATCATATAAGTTCTTAATTTCAAATACTCAACTAAGCAAATGTATAGCAAACCGAGACAGTATTCTAATACATACACATTCATAACTTTGTCCTCACTGACACAAATTGCATCATCTAGTTCATCTAGTTCAATTGTCGCGACTCATTTGAAGCGCTACATTGTCCCGACTCATATCTAGAAATGAGTCGTTCATACAAACACGTTCAAAATCATTTGTCCTACTCATCACTAGTGTACACATTAATGACCAATTTGATTCAAGGTTTTGTAGCGCATGTGTACAATGGCATTTAGTTCCGAGCCAATTGTTAGATAGCACTTCAAAATTTAATTTACAGATTTATTAAAAAGTACTTGTGTTATAATTTTGGATATGCTATTTTCTGATTTTCTGATTTTATGTTTTGACTTTTTTTTTAAATATACCGATAGGTTTTGAAAAATCATTTAAATTAGATGATGAAAAATGATGCGCATATTTCATTGTATATTAATGTTTCCTATTTTATAGTGATTTTAATAGTCCGGTTATTTTTGCTCTTTTTTTAATTTCCCTTGTCCTAATGTAGCGCCACCTTTATTTAATACGTTTAGACGGACACTTTTTCAACACAGAAAGCGTGCTTCTTACTTTTTAGTTTTTATTCTCCATGATGAAGATGAGAGAATCCGTAGACAGAGGAAAAAAAATTCATTATAAATATATTATACCAATTGTCAAAAATCTTGACAATCTATGAAACAAAACAAAAGCATGTTCATATATGATATAATAACTAATATTAATTTTATTATAAAAACATGAAGGTGACTGTTAAACAAGTGTATACATCTGTAGCCTGTAATCGAACTCCTGAGATTGCTGATTGGAACAATGAAGGAATTATATGCTTCGGAGCTTCGAATGCTGTTGTTATTTACAATACGGTAAAATAACCTAAAGCTTATTGTTTTTAAATATTTAAATAAAATAAAATAACTAAATAATAGGCAGTTTATGAATAGCTTAAAGACTAAAAAAATTGTTACCTTAAAACATCAGCCGTAAGCGAGGCCGGTACACCGATACAATCTAGATACTTTATAACTGTTTTAAGCTTTTTGGACGACATGAATGATATACATAGACTTATACCAGCTCATCAAAGAGACTAATGGTCGCAGACAGTTGGTGCCCCTACGTAAACTCAACATCAACAACAATGAACTTAGTCAGAAAAGTTTGAGTGTGACTAATTTAATTCCTCATGTACATCATAATTCTTTGAGGTGATACTATAATATTTGCTTAGTGAATGGTGAAGAAAATTAGGTTGATTTATTTTTATTTTAACTCTTTATTGTGCACTACAAACTTAAAACTAATATTATAAAGGAATGTACAGAACGGTTACATCGTAAGGCACAAAAGGCGGTCTTATCGCTCAAAGCGATCTCTTCCAGACAACCTTAGGGAAGGAGTAATAAAGTTACCAGAATAGGCAGGTGATGAACAACATAAATATTATAATAAACTTACATACAAATAATTACACATTACTACATACAACTATTAAACATATAATAATATAAACTAATAAATACTTTATACAAATGATATAAGATAATATAAGTATATGTATTTTTAATAATATGTACATATATATTGAATCAAGAGTTGTTATTAAGCAGATAGTGATCTTTTACTAATTTCTTAAATTTTTCTAATGTGTTGGACTTTTGTACGGTCAAAGGAAGTGCGTTCCACAATTTCACAGCTTTGACAGCGAAGGAATGCTTTAAAAATTTAGACATATGGACAGGCATTTTAAGAATACGTTTTTGTGAGGCTCGCAATTTACTGTCTGGACGTAAAAATTCAAATTTTTCTTTTAGATAAGTTGGAGTTTTAGGGTTAAACAATACACAGTACAATAGAAAAAGAACATGCGCATCCCGGCGACGTCGTATCGGGAGCCACTTGAGCTTTAGACGAAACTCGGATATGTGATCATATTTGCGCAAGCCAAATATAAATCGTATAGCAAGGTTTTGAAGACGCTCAAGCTTATTGAGTTGATCCTCGGTTAAGTTTATATAGCTTGCATCAGCATAATCGAAAATAGTAAGGAGAAGAGATCGTGCTAACATAATTTTGGTAGGTATTGGAAGAAAATGCCTAAGTCGTCGTAATGTGCTCATTGCCGCGAATATTTTCCTACTAACTTCTTTCAAATGGGAAGACCAAGATAGTGTCTGGTCAAGATGTATGCCAAGATCTTTAACCGTAGTGCAATAAGGTATACGTTGCTGACGGTCATTGAGGTAACTCTGAAACCACTCTATCACTGATGGAGATATGTTAATAGAACGAAGAAGACTTAGCAAGATGTCGTGATCAACTGCATTAAAAGCATTGCTAAAGTCAAGCAGAATTAAAATGGTAAGTTGTTTACTGTCCATTGCTCTTCGAATGTCATCTGTGACCTTGACTAGTGCTGTAGCCGTACTATGACCAATACGGAAACCAGATTGATAAGGACTGAGTAGAGAAAATTTGTCGAGGTATAGACTTAACTGCTGATGAACTAATTTTTCAAGGATCTTCGACAAGAATGGTAAAATGGATATGGGACGGTAGTCATTAACGTTTAAAGGCTTGGATTTTTTAGGGACAGGAGTAATTTGAGCACTTTTCCATGCATTCGGAAAGTTTTTAGTTGAGATGGAATAATTCATGATATGAGTCAATAGTTGATCAACCATATATAATAAATTAACAAACTGTATAAAAGATGCAAAATCTAAGTATATTTAAATAAAGTCTGTCGATTTATATTTACAATGATGAAACTACTATTATAAATTATAAAAATTATATATATATATATATATATATATATATATATATATATATATATATATATATATATATATATATATATATATATATATATATATATATATATATATATATATATATATATATATATATATATATATATATATATATATATATATATAAAAATAAAAAATAAGAATATTATCGCTTTAACTTGGACCATCACCTAACATTACATTACAACTTAGAGATCTTAATATTATATTATATTATTTTTTTGTTTATTTTAGTTTATAAATATCTCATGTAAGTGACTGTATGTCTTAGTGAGAATAAAGTTCTTAAACCGATATGTGGTTTCAATGACGATATGCCACAATTCTGCCAAAACATCTTATTTAGAATTGCTTTGTTTATTGTTTACAAGCTTTTTATCTTATTCCTTATAGACAAAATAATACTTAAAAAATTGATACAAATTGATTTTATGAAATCTGCAACTACATATGCCAATATAAATATTTTTATAATAACTTTAAGGTATTCATATTCAGCAATAGATTCTCTAACATAAGTATCTCAAGTGCAAAATTATTTTATTTAAGACTAGCGGCCCACTCCAGCTTCGCATGGTTATAAAATATATAGCCTATGTCATTCATTGAAAAATGATTAAAATTGATCCAGTAGTTTTGATTTGTTCATTACTGACCGTGGCCCGCACAACTCTTTACAACATCACATTAGAAACCTCAAAAATAACAGTATTTCTCCACTATTTAATTGATGTTATTATACATATAAATCTTCCTCTTCAATCACTCTACCTATTAAAAAAAACCACATCATAATCCGTTGCGTACTTTTAAAGATTTAAGCATACATAGGGACAGAGAATGCGACTTTGTTTTATACTATGTAGTGATGAAGAAATTTTAAAAGTTCTGTTTTGAAAATTTTATTCAACTAACTAACCTGCAAAACACTTATTAGTAGCTTTGAAATATAAAAAAGTAAATTGTATTATAAATTTCACAATTTTTTTCAGAATGTCAAAGGCCAAGATCCACTCACAGTTTTAAGTTTTCATCGCTCAAAAGTGAATGCAGTAAAATGGCTACAAAAGTCCAACAGTTGTACAGAAATGTTATCATGTTCTGCCGATAAAACGGCAGCTATTTGGACACTACATGATAATACTTGGAATGTGACAAGCCACTTGACAGGTCATGGTGATGGTGTTACTTGTGTCAATGGTGTCTACCTCGATGGGGACGATTTGGTTGTATATACCGGATCAATTGATTGCACAGTTAGAGTTTGGGTGAGAAAAGGTGGTAAGTAAATTTTTAATAACCAAACAAAATAAATTACTTTATTTTATTTCTAATTATTACTTTGGGTTATTTGGAATTAAAGATAAATTGCATATCGTTTTGTGTGAATATCAAAAATGATTACATTGCCTTATATACTCTTGTACAGCACCCGCTAGCACCCGGTGGCACCAACAGTCTTCTAGAACCTTCTACAAATTGAATGAGATTTGGTACCTATAACTAGATGGCACTGTTAAAATATTTAACTGTAATGGTAAGCAATTATCAACGCCCAGGAACATCTGTGACACCAGAGTGTGCAGGTCCGATGCCGATCTTTAGGATGCAACTGGCTATACACTGGCTGTTCACGAACATGACTGACGAGCAGTCTTCAACAAAGTATGGCCAGGTGGCCATTAAAGCCCTACCATTAATTGTTTTAACCACTTACCAGTACTTATCTTATGCGTATAGAATGTATTATTTTGTATAATTTATGCAACTTGGATTGTAATTATTTTTCAGGTACAGCCACACTCAAGCAGACAATCAATCTCCAATCTGGTCTCTGTCTCACACTACACGCACATATTCTTCCCATTGTCAACAAACCAATACTTTTCTGTGCTCTCGATGACCACAAAATCCACATATTCACTGAAGAAGAAGACGAATATCATAGAGTACACATGTTGCTTGGTCATGAGGACTGGGTTAGAGGTTTAGATGTTGTAGGAGTTGGTAAGTTAAAGAATATCTATGCACTATTATTACTAGTGGTAGGTAGACACTGGCACCAGGGGCAACTACCGGAGGCGCTAACATCAAAGGTTGGTATTAGGTACTGAGGCTTTAAGAAATGACCCATAGTTAAATTCATGGATAGGATAGGATATGATAGTATGGTATTAGTGGGATTTCCGAAAAGTATTGAAATGCAAATTTTCTTTTTACAATTTAGTCGTTGAGGGTGGAGGTGCAGGTTCATTAATTAATTACTAGTACTGATATTTAGAATTACTCAATCTAGAATTCTTAGAATTTAACTTACTTTATATCAATAGCTTCGTAAATAATTTGTAATGTTTATAAATTCCAGATGATAGTACAATAATGCTAGCATCAGCATCCCAGGACACGTATATCCGTCTCTGGCGCATTCAGCATCACCAAGACCAGCCCGTAGCAGGGATTAAAGTTGAAGAGAAAGTCTTTAAAGCTCACGGTATTACGTGGTCTGTTAAACTGGACGCCATACTCGCTGGTCACGAAGGTTGGGTATATGGAGTACAATGGCAGAAGGTTATAAATAAAGGTAAATTATTCATTGTATAATATAATAAAAACAATGTACTTGTGCTTATTATGCTTAGTATGTTTTTATAAAAAAATGTGTGCGTGTTTTAGTGTACACAAGTAAGAAGTGAAACTTCTTTATCACGAAAAATGATCTACTATATGCAACTTTAAAGAAATTGGTTAAATAAAGTTACATTAGATAAAGTTTAACACTTTTATTGTTGCTTTTATTATCATAGACATGAATACAAATAATACAATTATTTCATTCTAACTTATTACTACTAAGATTATTACAGCATTTCATTAATTGTAATAGAATTATTACATGGATAGCATGTACGTGTACTGTATGTACTATCCTACTCCGCTGGAGAAAGTACTCTTCGAATCAACTGTGGTAGGGTTAAGAAAATGAGGGCGCGTAACGGAAAAATGAGTAGGTAATTTTTTTTCCAACGCCGATAAAGAAGTTTCACTTCAAAAATTGAAAAAAAAAAAAACTAGTAAACTAGTCCCTACTTCCTTACAAATATTATAAATATGAAATTAATTCTGTCTGTCCGTTACATTTTCACACCTAAACAAATGAACCGATTTTGGTGAAATTTCAGACTGAGTCTGAGTCAGTCGTATTGTGAGTAAAAGCAACCGAAAATGTATTACAGAAAATCAACCATTCTATCGGATCCTTTCATCGTCTCTTGACAAAACCCTCATCATCTGGCAGCCGGAGAGCCATGGGGGTGCGTGGGTGGAGAGCGTCCGTGTGGGGAGGTGGGGAAACGGTCTCGGGTTCTACGGGAGCAGGTTTGGACCTGATGCGTTTATGGGTCATGGTTACAATGGATCGTTACATATATGGAAGTTGGATAAGGTAAAGTCAATTTACTAGATCTTGTTATTTTACCACCATTGTTGGCAAACAAGAATACTTAAAGTTTTGGCACACTAATAATATTGCAACTTAACTAATATTGATATTTTGTGCCAATTTAATATGTCTAAAGGAAATGGAACTACATACTACAAAAAACTATTGAAATACTGGTAGCGAATCTGTGTTAAGTGCTACAGGTCACTGGTTCAATCTCTGCTTGAGATAGATGTTTGTATTGACCATATGGTCATATTGATCATATGCTCATATGAGCATGTGTTCCGCTGTGGGTGTGTTTGTGCTTGTCCTTGTCCATGTTACTGGACCCCAGACACAGGATATTCCTATAGGACCACTGAGTGTTTAGCCTTTAATATTATTATTTAAAATATTTTCAGGAAGCGAATCAGTGGCTTCCAAGTGTAGTTATCGGAGGTCACTTCTGTGGTGTCGAGGACATCAGATGGGAAGGACAAGGAAGGTACCTCCTCAGCGTCTCCCTCGACCAGACCACAAGGCTCCACGCTCCCTGGAAAAGATCTGACGGTGGGTTTAAATTCTATGGTTTTATAATTAGTCATTGATGGGGGTCCATTGGGCCATCTGCTTCTATCCATTGGGCATAAGATTTCTATGTATTGGATTCTGTAACAATGTGCAATGTAAAAAGCTTTAAGCAATTTTTCTAAGAAAATGTACTTTTTAGGTCGAAATTGTACCAAGAGAATCCTATTAGCCTCCGCTGTCTGTTCGTCAGCAGGTTGTATCTTAGATGTAGAATATGTATTACTGTTGCCGTTACAACAACTTATACTAAAAATGAAATATAATTTAAAAATAAAAATGAAATGATTCAATACCATGGTATTGAATTCTCTATGTGTGAGCTCGACACGCAGTTGGGCGACTTTTTTTTTGTTTTATGGAGTAGGTTGAAAATAGATAGTTGGCTCATACTTAAAATATGAATAGCCCTTATTACCGATCTAATTTGAAGACTAGTTGCCCACGCGGCTTCGCTTGCGCGGTGTACAATAGTATCTTTATTGCACGGAACCCTACTTATTTTTTTTTGTATAATGAAAGTGGCTTGAGTTACTGCTTTTATCATCAGCTATTTGGACGCAAATAAGCAATACCATGTCAACCCACACGAATATCATTACGAGAAAAACGCGTTTGAAAATTTTGAACAACTTGCTTTATACGAATTTTTTTATGTATTGGTCAAGTTTTTGGCAATTCCAGATTTATGTAAGTTATTTTACTTATTTTCACAAAAAATAAGTATACAGACTGCATATTTCGTATATAATATAACCCAAAACGTTTAACATAATACATAAATTGCATGATTAAAAATGGCTTTTTATAAGTTTTAAAGCTTAAAACCCTACAAATATTAAAGAAAAATGTTCTTCAGCCATTTACCAACACTTCTGCATATATAACTCAGTTTTTTCAATTTTGTGGGTTGACATGGTATTGCTTACTTGTCCATTTGCCAGTGAAAAGTCTAGTCTAGTCTCATTAAAATTGGTCCAACCGTTTGAGAGATTAAAAATTTTAAAATTAATTGTTTTATCAGAGTACCGTATATACTTTCATACACAGTATATAATTTCATAAGCATTTAGTGAAAAGCTGTTAATTTAGAATTACAAATAGGCACTTCAATTTTATGTATTTCTATAGATATATAGATAACGACATAATAATGAAAACGCGTGTTGTAAACGACGTTGTGGCACAGCGGTAGCGAACCTGCCTTAAACGCCACACGCCACGGTCGCTGGTTCGATTCCCGCTCGGAGCATAATATGTTTGTATTGACCATGCAAGCATATTTTCCGGTCTGAATGTATTTGTCCTTATCCTTGTATGTGTTTCCGGACCCCCGACACAGGATACCACTATCCTAATGGGGCCGTTGAGTGTGCAGCGTTTATTTATTTATTATTATTACTTATTATTATTAATCGCTTTGCAGGCTTCGGCATGGAGTGGCATGAACTGGCCCGGCCGCAAGTGCACGGCTACGACATGTCGTCGCTGGCCCTCGTGTCTCCGACCACCTTCGCGTCGGCCGCCGAGGAGAAGGTCATCCGAGTGTTCCAAGCCCCTCATAACTTTGTGCAGAACTTCAAGAATATTGTCGGTGAGGAACTCGTTGAGGATGGTATCAAAGGTATGTTACATTTCACTATATGTACTAGTATCTGCCCGTGACTTCGTCCATTCTTCTTCCTAGCATTATTTCCGGTACTATACTAGTATTTTTACCCAGGGTCTGCTTATTACTCTTGTCCGGATTTGACAGGTTACTAGTTTCTACACAGAGCGATTGCCATCTGACCTCCGCAAACCTAAGGGCGAACAAGTAACTCATTGGATAAGAGCAATTTACTTATCAAGAGTTTACGATTATTATCAGATGCTATGTGATAACAACCGGGACCGGCAGCTTAACGTGCTCTCCGAGACACGGTGGGGAGACCCAGGGGACAAACGCCCAAACCGAAACAGATATTTGTAAGATCAATGCAAACAACTGTCCGAGCGGGAATCGAACCCGGAATCGTCGAGGCTAAAGATAGACTCGCTACCCACAACGCCACAACGGTGTCGTCCATTATAACTAAGAATTGGTTCGTGAGAAATAAGCAGTTGTGAGTCAGTGATAATCCTTAAGACATTTCAAGTGAAAATCATTGAATTTTTTTCCCCGATTCTTTGGCCGAAAAACTAACCATAAATTAGTGTGTTCTTTTTTTTATGTCATGACGGTTGGCAAATAAGCATACGGTCCGCGTGATGGTAAGCAGTCACCGCGCGATATTTAAAGTATCACAAGCGCATTGCCAACCCAATGAACAGGAGGGACGGGATGAGAAGAGGAAAAAAAGAAAGGGAACAGAAGGGGTGGGAGACTGGGCCTCCGGCGCTCTCACTCATCGCACGAAACGCAACAGTATTAAACGCTGATTTTCTGCGTAGATTTTCTGAGAGATGAAGAAGGTAGTACATGCGGGCCCCTTTGTGCTGAGAGAAGTATGGCTCTACTATCGTAAATTTGTTTTTGTGTAAAAAGTGTTAATTCTGATAATCAACTATCTGAGGTAAAACTTCAAATGTATTGTGGGGTACATTTCATCAAAAAGCGTTCAGCCGTTTTTAGGATTAGATTTAAATAAAACATAATTCTATATAATCGTCCTCCACATTGGTGACCCCGACGTGATCTTTAGCTCTTTGGTGAATCAGTGATTCAAAAACAGTGATTCCTGAACAGGTCCCGAAGGAGCATCAGTGCCATCACTTGGCCTGTCCAACAAAGCGGTGTTCGGCGACGACGACCCGACCGACGGAGACGGTAACGACGGATATTTTGTACCTGTCGAGTTAAAAGGTAAGACCATCCATTATTATTTAAATTTTCAAGTGAAACTTCTCTAGAATCGTTGTGATTTCAAACCGGATGCAACGGAAAAACGACAGGTAAGAGACACAAATACAAAAATGTGTAGGATGAAGCCGGCAAAGAATGAGACAGAAATATACATACTATTTTATATTATCAGTTTCTCCTCTTTGCGCCATGCTTCGTAGCATTCCCACTCCCGACTCCTAAGCATAGTTACTGAAGTTTCACTTCTATCGTGTGTGAACAACACACACACCTTTTTTTTATTTATTTAAATAAATAAATAAACGCTGCACACTCAACGGCCCCCATTAGGATAGTGATATCCTGTGTCGGGGGTCCGGAAACACATACAAGAACATGGACAAGGACAAATACAACCGGACCGGAAAATATGCTTGCATGGTCAATACAAACATAATATTATGCTTCGAGCGGGAATCGAACCCGCGACCTGTGGCGTTTAAGGCAGGTTCGCTACCGCTGCGCCACAACGTCGAATTTGGGAAACATACAGTTAAACAATAATACATAAATGCATTAAAACAAAAAAATAGTTCACACACCAATCAAGTGTCCAATAAATATCAGAAACAAGTAGAAGATCGAAAGATTACCAAGAAAAAAAATGACATAAAATTAAAATATTAATAATATTTAAAAATCCATTGCAAAAAAAGACAAAATATACAGACAAAAATTATTAATTTGGTTTAAATATTTAATAGCATACAATTAATTTAATTTAAGATAAACTTTATAATATTTTAATAGCATTATTCTTATAAAATGAGAGAAAGCATGAAAATATGTCAATATTACTCAAATTGATATTATAAACATTACATGAACGGTCTATGAAAGTATTCCGAGCATATTTCGTTTTCGTGCATGGTAACTGAAAAAGTGAATGTTTACGCATATTAAATGTAGGCACACAATAATTTATACTACTTAATAAAAAAGGGCTATCAATTAAATTATTTACAAGTTTAAAAAGAAATAAACAAACTGAGCCAAACAACTAATTGGTGAGAAAAGGCTAGTTGAAACCACACTGCATAGTCTTTGTCACCGTCGTAAAGTCGCTTGTCTGTCGGTGTTCTACAGACTCTACTTCGGGAGTGTGCTGATGAGCTCCATCAACTTATAC
Organism: Hestina assimilis; assembly: GCA_023373885.1. Taxonomy (NCBI): domain Eukaryota; kingdom Metazoa; phylum Arthropoda; class Insecta; order Lepidoptera; family Nymphalidae; genus Hestina; species Hestina assimilis. The sequence goes on from CM041744.1 coordinate 15,527,754, forward strand.
CGCCATCGCCGTTTTTCTATCGGGATACCAGGCGCACTGCGGGGTACCATCCATATCTGGACGACATACCTAATATCCGAACTATGCGCTTTCGTTCGTCATTCATAATGCGCACGGCCAGGGACTGGAATGCTCTTCCGGCGTCTGTATTTCCGAACGCATACAACCTGAACCTCTTCAAGGTGCGAGTACATAGGCTTCTCATGAGTAAGCTCGCTCCAACGTAGACCTCATCTATGCTTTCGCGCTCGATGGAAGTCAAGAGCTTACCCATTTTGAATAAAAAAATAAAAAAAGAAATCATAATTAAGTTTAAAATCGCTACACACTCAACCGCCCCCTTACGATAATCGAAATCGAAATCTTGTGTCGGGAGGTACACATAGAATACACAGTAACGCCAGACCAGAACACATGTCTGTATGATCAATATGAATATCAGCCCCGACCTTTTGACGCGCAGTGTCATTGAAAACTCGAGCGGACTCAGTAGACTAAAGCCGCTGGTTCAAGAGCTTAATTTGCGATTTTATCTTCTGCTTAACGGTGAAGGAGAACTTGTAAGGCAATATGAATGTCATAGGAAACATTCTAAGACGTGTATATCCAATCCTAGTGATTATCCTTTGCTGGTGATAGGGTTTAAATCACCTTCTGGTTTGATACTACTACATACTTAGTGGTTTGGTTCGTTGGTCAGTCAGCATATCATTAAGGATATAGGTATAATGAATGTGGTGTCACAATTTATTTATTCTAACCTCTTATATATTAGGAATAATTTAAAGTCTTTTAGCAAAAATAGTGATATACATTCAGTTAACACTAGAAACAAAAATAAACTTTGTAACCCTAGCTTTCGTCTGCGTAAAGTCAGTAATTCTTTTAAGGAGCTAGGTATTCGCATTTTTAACAAAATTCCAGATTGCTTATTGGAACTGCCAGTGAGCAAGTTCCAAATGTACATTAAAAATAAACTTATCAATAAAGCGTATTATTCGTTAAAGGAATATTTTTCTGATAAAAATGCTTGGGACTCTTAATATTGCTGGATCTCATTCAAGAACCAAATTTTATATTAAAAAATACAATTGTAAAAAACATATTGTTACGGGCTGGGGTTCGGTAATTTGGAAACAAACACCTGATGGCTCTAAATAAGACTTTATTGAGGTCTAGATTACACACAGAGCTTTACAAATCACAGGTCTAAAACGCAAGTCAATCACAGTCCAAAAGAATAGCCGAGGTCACTAATTATCGCACTTGTTTACTGGTATCACTTGTAGTTTCTTCGCTTGTTGCTCAGAACTGAATGAATCAGTCGACGCGCCGGGCCACTTATATACGCGGACACGGGTTCGAGAGAGCTCCGTCCGCGGAACGCTATTCTACATGTTTCGAGAATACATCTTTCTCGAACCCGCGGCGGTCGTAGAAATAAACAAAAGGAGTAGCAAGCGATTTTGAACCTTATACCTTATAACCTTACCGGTGATAAGGTTCTCCGTAACAATATATTTGAAAAGAGTAAATGTCGAGTTTCTTGTCAGTTCTTCTCAATAGAATCAACCTTCCGAACCGTCGGTAGCGTTTGACTATTCAAAAGTACTTTTAAAAGTCTACTTGAATAAAAATAATTTTGATTTTGATTGATTATTAGTAGTCTCTTGCGGGCAGGCAGGGTAAGAATGGCTAGTGCACTTCTCATTTTGTAAAGGTATTAGCCGATCGAGCAAAAATGAGCAAAAAAGTCACGTTAGTTGTATGGAAGCCACCCTTATAGATTTATTTTGTTCTGTTTTATAGTATTTTTTGTTATACCGACAACACAGAAACACATAATTTGTGATAATTTCAACCGTCTATCGCGGCTCATGGGATACAGCCTGGTCAGTGATAGGGTCCCGTGTCACCGTTCCAGAGCCGCCGACGGAGGAGACGCTGGTGCAGAACACGCTGTGGCCGGAGTCGCGCAAGCTGTACGGGCACGGCTACGAGGTGCACTGCGCGGACGGCAGCCCCGACGGCGCGCTGCTCGCGTCCGCCGCGCGCGCCGCCCGCGCCGAGCACGCCGCCGTACTGCTGTGGTGAGTTCTCTACTGACTGTGGTGGCCGGTGGTGACTGCTGGTGACTGATGAAGATTCAACAGATGAGCATATTGATCAAACGTGGACGTGTCTAAGTAAATAATGGAACTGTGATTTTTATGCGCTCATATTCCTGACTCCAAAATGTCTAGACTCATTGAGACGAAGTATCTTGTATTATAAATCCTATGTTTAGACAAAAAACTAATAACACTAGTATATTTTGATTTCTATAATCTCGATTTTAAATTAAGGCCACGATGTTCACTAAGTCAACTCTCAGGGGCCGTTAAGTGTGCAGCGGTTATTATATTAAAACGAGTTAAAATTAAATTTGTCAAAGTTACAAACTTCTATCAAAAATCTCACATATTACTATTTTTTTTTTTTTTTTTTTTTTTTTATGTTAGAAGTTGGCAAACAAGCATACGGCCCACCTGATGGTAAGTGGCTGCCGCAGCCTATGAGCGCTTGCAGCACCATTAGTAGGTGCCACTCACGCGTTGCCAACCTCGAGATATTAGTTCTTAAATCTCGTTCGCCCAGTAATTTCACTAGCGTACAATGCCCTTCAAACCGGAACACAGTAGTGCCTAAGTACTACTATTTGGCGGCAGAATATTGGACACTGCGGTGGTACCTACCTAGCCGGCCTCTTGCAACAAAAGACCTACCACCAGTGAAATATATCCAGGGTTTTTAATTGTAGCGTTAGTTCATTGATTAAATAACTTTCAGGGACACGTCGAACTGGCAGCAAATCCAGAAACTGGTAGCCCACCAGCTGACAGTGACCCAGCTGGCCTTCTCGCCGGACAGCCGCCGCCTGCTGTGCGTGTCGCGCGACCGCCGCTGGAGCCTGTTCCTGCGCCGGGCGGGCTCGCAGCTGTTCCAGGTCGCCGCCAGCTCGGACAGGAGTACCGGCGTGCACGCGAGGGTCATATGGTGCTGCGCGTGGGCGTGGGGCGGCAACTCGTTCGCGACCGGCTCTAGGGATGGAAAGGTAATTATACAAACGGGTTCCGTACCACCGATTAAAATTATCAAGTTTTTCTATGGGGATTGGATTTTTTTTTGCCTATTGTCCCTCCTAATAAACTCGAAGCTTATATAGTGGGTACGACAATAGCCCAAGGGGGTCGAACCCGCGACTCTCGACGTATTAAGAAGTTATTTTTATTACAATTTTTACTAATGAGAGCCGTTGAGTGTTAGCGTTTATTATTATTTGATATTATAGCGGCCATAGAAATACACAAACTAAAACTTCCAAACTATTTATTTATTACATGAAGTTCATGAAGTACAAGCAAAAACGTAAAAATATCTTTTTGTATGGAGACGCCCTAGTTAGAGAACCCTGAACGACGCTTATGTGTGCTGATAGCAATTTCAATCTTATCTACAATAACATTATTAAATACTTGTTTCAAGGTGTGCGTGTGGTCGAAATCAGACACAACCAGTGAATCTTCTCTCAAAGAATATAGGCTGATAGGTGAGTACTAACCATAGACTTATTACAATATATGGACAGGCCTTTTCATACAAATAAATATTAATATTTATTGGAATAGCAACATTTAATTTGTTAAATATATTGTCTATGATAAAAAGCAAGTCTTGTTATTTGTAGTCGTTGATTAGTTCGCTCCCGTGACAGCTGTCAATGTACGTGAGTGACGTAGCTGTACGAAGTTGCACAGATAAAGCTAGATGGCGCTCGGTCAGCCGCAGGCGCACGAAGCTTCGCCGATAGCCGATCTCCCATCCCTGTCCCCCGCACAGTCACCGCGCAGCGCTAGAGGCGAGCAGACGCCTACGCCGGACGTCGACGCGCTCAAATAAAATATCCTTCAACAATATTTATAAAATTAATAGGATTCTTCTATAATGCCAAAAACCTTCAATGTCACATTGTCGATTCTTCACAGAAGTGCAAACATTTTTTATTTACTTTACTAAATACTGCAAAATTTGCTGAGTTGTCTATGGCTATTACTTGGCATCTTTTCATTATAGTAAAGGGATCAAAATACGTTAATTATGCGAAACTTATTCTCTCACAATTTATTGAAATACATCAATAGCACAAGAAAAAGAACTTTCCCGGCGTCGGAATGTGACGACGCCATTGCCCGCTGTTGGGATAACCTCTGTCACAGCAGAGATTATTCCACCAGTGCAATCAGTCACACTGGTGGTAGGTCTTTTGTTGCAAGAGGCCGGCTAGGTAGGTACCACCGCAGTGTCAAATATTCTGCCGCCAAATAGTAGTGCTTAGGCACTACTGTGTTCCGGTTCGAAGGGCACTGTAGGCTGTGAAATTACTGGGCAGAGGAGATTTAAGAACTAATATCTCGAGGTTGACAACGCGTGAGTGGCACCTACTAATGGTGCTGCAAGCGCTCATAGGCTGCGGCAACCACTTACCATCAGGTGGGCCGTATGCTTGTTTGACAATTCGTAACATTAAAAAAAAATTAAATTAATTTAAAAACTTTATTATTCCAGGGAAACCACTAGAACTTGCAAACACGTCGGTGACAGCGATAGCCTTCGCCCCGCGCGAGGCGGAGGACTCGGTCATAGCGACCGGCTTCGAGTCGGGCGTTATAAGGATATACAGCTTCGACAACACCTGGACTTTACTGCACGAACTTAGTAACAGGTGATTTGGTTTTATTATTATATATATTAGGATAAGCTGAGATGGCCCAGTGGATAGAAAACGTAGACTTTAACCGAAGGTCACGAGTTCAAATCCGGGCAAGCACCTCTGAATTTTCAAGTGCTTTTTTTGTGTTCCAAATTCATCCTGTGCTTAACGGTGAAGGAAAACATCGTGAGGAAACCTGCATGTCTTGGTAGAAATTCTGAGACATGTATATCCGCCAATCCGCAGTTGAGCAGCGTGGTGGATTAAGCTCTAAATCCTTCTCCTTGACAGGAGAAGAGGCCTTTACCCAGCAGTGGGACATCAACAAGCTGTTACTTCACTTTATTATATACATATCTTACTAAACGATATCTTGCCCGGGACGTTCATGGAGTTAGCTACTACACTTGTTCTCGCCTGTCAAACAAACTATTCAAATTCTATGCCAACGTTGTGGCGCAGCGGTAGTGATCCTGCCTTAAGGGCCACAGGTCGCGGGTTCGTACAGGCTTGTGTTCGGTCTGGGTGTGTTTGTCCTTGTCGTTGAGTAAGTTTGACACAGGATTTAACTATTCCGTTGAGTGTGTAGTGTTTAAAAAAAAACGAATATTTTGATTCAACATGAAAAGCATATAGCTTATTTGTTGAAAGTCCGGCTCTACCACCGGCTCCAACGTTAATAAACCTCTACCCGAGAAGAGCCGGCGAAACACACTTGTTTTTTTTTAATGTCAAAATTATTTACATACTATGTTCACTGAAGAGCATGGAATTGACCCATACATATGGTTTATAACATTTGACATAAGACTTAGTACTTAAAAAAATGGCGGATGTGCGAAAGAGTAAGAAAGAGACTGAGATTATATATAAATCGTTCCGTGCATGCTCATTTGTCAAATCAAATAACATGTCCGTTGTGGCGTTGTGGGTAGCGAGTCTGCCTTAAGCCTCGACGGTTGCGGGTCCGATTCCCGCTCGGAGCAGATGTTTGTATTAATCGTACAGGCATGTTTTCCGGTCTGGTTGTGTTTGTCCTTGTCATTGTGAATGTTTCCGGACCCCGACACAGGATATAATTATCCTAATGGGGGCCGTTGAGTGTGTAGCGTTTATTTTATTATTATTTATTTATGTCGCCTCGCTTCCCGACTGTACACTTCACGGAATCACTCCCACAGATTTCAAGAAAGCGAGAAACATTTTAAAGATGGCTTTTAACCTTAAGCTTGATATCTTTACAGTTGGGCACATCATCTAACAGTAAAGAGGATCTTCTTCAGGCCGCAACGGCCGAACGACAGCAACAAGGAACTGCTCCTGGCCAGCTGCGGGAGCGACAACTTCGTCAGAATTAACTGTTTAACTCTATCATAGAAATATATGTTATATTTATTTTTAACTATTTTTTTATTGTGAAATAACAATAACTCTTTCCTCTATTTGGGTTTGGTACAAAATGAATACTATTGAGGTTTATATCAATCCAAGGAATGGAGGGAAGGTTGAGAAGGAAAGAAGGAAGGAAACAAAAAGGTTGGACCTCCGGCGCACTTCCTCATCACACAAAACGCAAAACTAACAGTACTTTACGCCGATTTTCTGTCAGAGGGTAGTACTGCCCCGGTCGAGCCGCCCATTTGTGCAGAGAAAAGCATGGCTCTATTACTGTAAAATATTTATCAGCATCAAATAATATAACATACTGCAATTAAAAATAAAACAATCGTGTCAATTGTGGGTAAATGATTTTATTAAAATATAAACAATATGTATGTATATTTCTGAAATAGGTAAAATTGTACAGTCTTAGTTAAACCGGTTATTGGTATTTGTGCAATACATTACGAGCCCTTTTAGTAAGAACATTGTACAAGAGAGTAAACATTTTATACAAGATACAGTATATATACTGATTTTCAAGTTTAAAATATAATCTTAGATTTGTGTGGTTTACGGTTCTTTCCTAAAATGACCAGATTGAATCCGGTATCGGATAAATTAGTTACAATCCGGTGCGAAAAGCGTCCGGCATCCGGCGCCTGATCAGAGATATCTATCTATATGTAATGCTTCTATGAAGCGCAATAATCAAAAATCCATTATACAAAAGTAAATACATTGGAAGCACTCTTGATGTAAAACTTTTCATTTTAACCATATATTAAAATTTTTATATTATGTATATCTATTGGCTATCTTTTTTGTAATTGTCTTAAGTAATAAACAAACCCCGTTTGATACAAAATTCATATTTCTCGGCATAACCCATACACTTTTTAAAACATACTTTCATTATGTTTTACACTAGAAAATACATCTTATTTAAATTATCTTTATAAATCTCAACAGTACATATATAATAAAATCTTGGTATCTTTATGGAGTCTAGGGATTTAAGAAGCACATAATTATATGCACTTCTAAAGCGTGTTGAATGAGTAAATGATTTTTTATGTGCATTGCCAACAGCCAGGCACAATAAAAAAATATATATACAATATTACTATAACTTATAAAATATTTCATAACGAGATATATACATTAGCTTAACATTTATTTTTATATTTAATAACTCAATCAGTAGTGAGTCAGCCGCTATGAGGAAGCTGGCTTCCTTGGATTACTTTTATTAATTTTTTTCCATTCCTGAAAACCTTTATACATGTTATGTTGACTCATATTAGTAATTTTTTTACAGTTTCATTTTCATTAAAATGTAAAAATTTGAAAACATTGTTATTAAAAGTAAATAAGAGACTATTTTTTCCTCAAAAACCTAAGGCTTTCTATTAAAATTACTCATTTTTACGCACTCTGTACTCCTTTCCCAGTTTTGCAGATACTTTAAAAAATACGATTATATAACTATGAAATAGCTGATTAAAAATAGATTTTAACAAAAAGATACCTCATTTGTAGTACAATTCATACAAATTTAATACATTTTCAATTTTACAATTTTTGTAAAAAAAAGTAATTCGTTTCTTGGAAAACTTTCTAAAGATTAAGATAATTGAACATTTCTAATGAGTTTTATTTTCCAAGCTATTATCTATATATAATGTGGATAGATAACAATTAAAAAATTAAAATATAACTATGACTTGCAGTCAAAGATTATTCTATACAATTAACCTTTTTTTTTTTTATAAAATTTTAGTTATTTTAAAAATCTCTTATTAAAAATTTAATTTTTACACCTAGTGGGTAATCTAATACTAAACTTACAGCTAAAAAAGCTGTATACAATGTAAATATATTCTTTTATACTACGATGGCGGCGAAGAGTACCCTGCTCCGTAGTACGCTAGTATGCTGATAGTGAAGTTGTAACAAAAGTGGCGTAACATGAGTATTGCCAACCCAGCGACCACCAAGAAATTACGTCACACGTAAAGAGGGGAGGGGTCGAAGAAGTGTGACAAGGTTTCGTGACATGGCATTTCAAAATTTAATATCACAGGTCACGGGTTCGATTCCCGCTCGGGGCATACATGCATGTGTGTGTATGTCCTTGATATTTGTATGTTTTTCCGGACCCCCGGCACAGGATATCACTATCCTAATGGGGCCCGATGAGTGTGTAGCGTTTATTTAATAAAAAAAAATTTAAATGTGAAATCCTAACTTTTAATGAAAAACCTTAAAATGTTGCTAATTTCGGAACTACTGTTTAATTTAATAATTTTTATGTCACACTACGGAGAGAAGAGTCTAAAAAATTTGACATGGACAGAGGAATGTTAAAAACGTCATGAAATTCGTGTGACGTAATTTATGGTCCCTTAGGAGCAGAGAGTTAGGCCTCAATAGCTCCCAATCATTAAGTGAAACGCTACATGGATATATTCTAACCGTAAGTAACTTTAACCGATGTCAATCCAGTCCATACATACCAAAAACGTTTCTACCACTCACGCTCATAATAGTTTCATTCATATATTTTTTTCATAATTTTCTCAATTAAAAATAGCTTATATCAAAATATATATGCTTTTTTAAAAAGGTCGTTATTACCAATATATAAAGTTGATTTTTATTTTTCAAAAATATGTTGAGTCATCACAATTTTATGATAAGACTATAATTAATAACATGACATGTCAGATATCAATTCTTATCATTATTATGTACATTGTAGTATTCAAACATGTAAAAATACTTTCCCATTGAGAAAATCTAAACAGATTAACAAAAACTCTTTAATAGACTTATTATGTATGGACAGGCCATTTCATAAAAACGTGAAAGACTGCTCTTTTTTAAATTAAAAATTATAGAATAAAGTTAGTTGTGACTAACTTAATTACATGGAATTTACAAAGCATCACCACCAAATCTTTTGACATTTTTTTCTGTATGAAAGGACCAGTCGTTATGTCCAGTTCAGGCCTTATTTATTAATAGTGTGCAATGGAAATATAATCTCACAAACTTACTTCATTTAGCAATAACAGCATCTTTTTGTTTCTTTCCTAACGTTAACTTATTAATGAAGCCAGATAGGTATCCGTATTTCTTCTTCTTTTTCTTCTCACTCGATAAGCTGATGGTGCCCAATGACTTTGTATCAAAGGAACTCACTTCAGTGCTAATCTCGTTCAAACCATTCATACTTGAGCTCTCAGTGGGAACATCTGGCAGAGCGAGGGTCTCACTGACGCTGGTCGCTGAGTAGCCATTACTTGTCATATCCGTATTATTTAAGTAACTTGAGTGACTGAGTATTGCATTGTTCATTTTTTTCTTCTTTCTGAAAATTTTATTCTTATTGAGTTTAACTACCGTTGTGGCGTTGTAGCGAACTTGCTTTGAGCTTCCACGGTCGCGAGTTTGATTCCCTCTCAGAGCAGATATTTGTTATAAGTATCAGTTTCGATCTGGGCATTTATCCTTGTGGGTCTCCCCACCGTACCTCGGAGAGCACGTTAAGCTGTCATCCTGGTTGTTGTCATAAAATCTGATAATAATCGTTAACTTTTGGTATGTTTGATCTTATCCATTGAGTTACTGGCTCATCCTTTAGGTTGCTGAGTTCAGATGGCAATCGCTGTGTGTGGCAAACGAGTAACTTGTCAAATCCGGACAAGAGCCTAAGTACATACTTGTATAATACCGGGAATATTGCTCTGAAGAAGGAGATAAACAGCTAAGACTATTTGCATGTTGGCAGTTAAATATAGTGTTTAGTAATACCTGATAACTTCAGCACTGCTCATGGAGAAGATGAGCCGGTCCCAGAAGCTCGGGCCATTGAGCGGGTCCTTTGGGTTGTAGTACAAGCAATAGTACTGCGCAATGTGGACGGGCAGGATGCACTTACGGTACATCAATGGTATTATCTTTATCTGTTTCTTTTCTGTAAGATAAATAGAAAAAGAATTAGAGAAATATCACAAAACAATCTTGTTTTTGCTAAAATGTAAGAGTTGCCTATTCCCTTTACTCTTGATTGTTGTTAGGTCAGTCATATTGTCAGTGATATTAAATATATTATTTGGAGGCGATTTTATGAATAGCATTAGAATAGAATAGAATGGAATAAACTTTATTCTACACCACTTTAAATGAACGCAAATAAGCAATACCATGTCAACCCACAAAATTGAAAAAACTGAGCTATATATGCAGAAGTGTTGGTAAATGGCAGAAGAATATTTTTCTTTAATATTTGTAGGGTTTTAAGCTTTAAAACTTCTAGAAAAGCAATTTTTTAATCATGCAATTTATGTATTATGTTAAACGTTTAGGGTTATATTATATACGAAATATGCAGTTTGTATACTTATTTTTGTGAAAATAAGTAAAATAACTTATATAAATCTGAAATTGCCAAAAACTTGACCAATACATTAAAAAAAATCCATATAAAATAAGTTGTTCAAAATTTTCAAACGCGTTTTTCTCGAAATGAGCGTCCAAATACAGCATGAGTTACAATAACTTATTATAAGTAAGTATGTATTGGTAGGCGGTCTTATCACTATGTAGCGATCTCTTCCAGAAAACCTGGTTTCAGATCAAATGAGCAAAGAGCGGGTAGGTGGCGCTACTACACACAGTTAAATATATAAATACATTACTAATACTATGCTATTAATAATACATATTATTATTATAATTAATAAAAGCAATGTGGATGGAGAATGTCTTTTTTTTTAAAGTATACATGATGTAAAGTTAAGTATACTTAGAAAATACAAATTCACACTGTAGGTGGTGGGTTAATTTGAGAGTCATCAAGAACTTAGCAGTATGTATCAGAAATGAGGAAGCAAAGCATTTGATTGTAAAGAAATTATCAATTATAATATTCAAATGCATACTTATAGCATCCGCCTGTGCCAGGTTCATGAAGAAAGTGTTGCCTGTACTCTCCAGGAAGTCTGGTGAGTAAACCAGTATTACGTATCTGCATCTTTCGGTGATCAGCCGTGACAATGGTTCTAGTCTACCTGCAAAGCCCAGCCTGAGGTCTTCTTCTGTGCACACCTGAAAGTGATATTTTCAAGATTAGCAATTTAAAAATAATTTATTGATTGTGTTTGAATGGAAGGTGGTAATGAAATAAATAAATGCTACACACTTAACAGCCCCTACTAACTATTAAGATAGTTATATTCTGTGTCGGAGGTCTAATCAAATCAAATCAAATCAAATATTTTTATTCAACGTAAAAAGCATATAACTTATTTGTTGAAAGTCAAGATTCTACTACCGGCTCCAAAATTAAACCTCTACCCGAGAAGAACCGGCGAAACAAACGTCTAAAAGCGAACACAATGACAAGGACAAACACCCAGACCGGAACACATGCCTGTATGTTCAATACAAACATCTGCTCCGAGCGGGAATCAAAATCTTGACCTATAGTGCTTAAGGCTTTAATCTTACCAAAAATCCTTCACTTTTCAACCGCAAGAGCAGCTCTTGGACAAATATTATATCCTGTTCAGCATATAGGACAAATGCGTGGTAATTCTGTGGCCGTCCAAACAGCTTGTCATCAAGTGTAATGAGAGCCTCATCATTGTCACTCACATCAATCACTTGGGTGTTCTCCCATGGATTTCTTTGGACTGCAACAAAGCATACATTTCATTTACAAAAGACTTACTTAGCTAAAGGCAAAGAAGTTTTAAATTGAATCCTGTCAGTCTCTTAGTATAACCTTATTTAATAATATATTAAGATAAATTAAAGGTCTCTCCATTTTTCAAACCCCTCCATTTCTTCTACTACTTGACTCATGTCACACTGCTATTGTTACAATCATCCCAATTATTTGCTAGCAACTTTCTATTAGGGCAAACATTACTGGCCAAAAAAATATTGCGTTGTTGTGGGTTTCCCAGCTTTGCTTAGGTAAGCAGGTTGCACTTCCCATATTTTATTACAATTAATAATAACTGTGATGTTATTGTAGGCAAATTTTTAACTCAAAAAATAGCAATTTGTCAGTAGTAAAAGATTGTCAGTAGTATTAGAAGTTTGGATTAAAATAATATGTAAATCTTGGCTAAATTACAGAGGTATACTTTAAATGATCATGTCATAAATATCAATATTGAATACCTATTAACTTATTGTATTTAGCTAGTTCTAATAGATCTTCATATATGTCATATCTGTCTAATATTTGAAGATAATTTAAAAGCCGGTCGACCATGGCTGTCCCGTCGTTGTTCCTTTCCCATATCTCTAAGACCTTAGCCGTTTTATCTGGATATTCATTAATACTAGCTGCTGTTTCTGTGGTGATCTTTACAAGTGAAGCTAATCCTCTCCAGTCTCTGAAAAAGATTTTTGATGACATTAAAATGTTTTTTGTGTGTTTTATCATCAATATAATTTAAATATGCGCTGCTCATGTCAGATATTAATTACTGTTACTTATTACCTTTTTCCAAAATATTATAATCACAATAACTATGCATATACAAAGACACTATGGAAATCTATGCTAATAATAATAATATAACTCTTTATTAGGGTACAACATACAAATGAATAATAGCTGAACCCTAGCCCCCAACCAAGTTGCACTTTTATATCATTAAGTTGTAGAGGGCTTAATTAAAGATAACTTTCCCAATACTCTAATATATCAGGATATTAGATGTTAATTAGACCAAGATGGCGTTACTTGGATATTATTCAATCTCCATAGATATTTAATGGCGGTAGTTGGAAATTTGATGTTAGTTTGGTCTCTGCACCCACCTACATTGTCAGTAGGTTTCTATAAATAGCTATGCCACACTGCATGCATATCTGGATGCATTTTATTGCAGTCCCAGTACCCTTATTGTCATTGTTTTACCGATATAATAGTATGCTGGCCAGTCCATATTTAATCGATATACTTCATTGAATTACAGTTATCTACCTTAAATATTGTTCATAATTTCATACTGAGAAAAAGACCTATGTCCCCTTCTGATGTTCGAGAGTGACCTTCCAACACACCATCACTATTACGACCACCATACTATAACATAATATCCTATCTTTTTATTTCTGACATATATAATTTTATTTTTTTTATTTTTATCATTTTCAATCACAACGAAAATCTGTAGCATATCAGTCCTTAATTTCTGTCAGAATAATTTAAAGCAACCAATTTGATAAGATATTATATATCTAATTAAATATAGCCAGTTGACATTCTCATCATGATTGATACAATAATTGTTAATTAGATTTACCGAAAATACATTTTGGTGACTAATAACACGAATATTATCCTTCACAGCAATATAGTATGTCATTGTTAATATTATTTTCATTCTTAAATATATACTACAAAATAAAACTTGGTGATTCAGATTTATAACTTGCTTTTATTATAATTACTTTGATGGAATAAAAAAGTATCATGATTATTTATTTAACTTTAAAAGATAAAATATTATTCAATTTAGGGTTCATTTAGTTTCAAAGGTTATCAAATCAAACTCATATACATATATGAAAGAGTAAATACCTGTATCGCGATAGCTGATCTGGCCCTACGATAGGCAATATCTTCTTTGGGTTTAGAAGAGCTGATATCAAGCTACGGGCTTCATTTGAAAGTGAAGACAAAGGTACGGTGCCCAGATCAACCACCATATTGCACTATTATTACAGCTTTCAGTTATCTAAATTGCTTTATTGCCAACTTTCATGTCGCAGGGTTCCTTAGAAACACCATGAACACCAGAAATGCTATTATTTTGTGTTTAGTGAACTCATTTAATTTCTTATATTTTTGTAAAACGTAGTACTCTATTTCCTCCTCTCGTCTGACATCTCCACAAAAGTGTGACCAGATTAAAATAGTAAAGATTGACATATCTAAACCCACAGATTATCAGTCTAATGCATTGACATAGAGACTAGACTGCTGATGTAAATGGTGTAAAGTGACCGAAAATATGCCAAAAATGGGTAAGTGGTGTTAGTTCACCCTTCAATTTTGGCCCATTTCAATCTGTTGTGTATATCTATCTTATGGTCATATAGATGAGGCTTAGCAAGTGGACACGAAACTCCCTCCGCGTACGGTGTTCACTCGCCCAGCATGAAGTACATGGTTGCGACTAAAAAGTTAAGCAAACAACAAGTTGACCGACTTAACGCATATTACGCCCTCTTCCTTATATGCCTATGAATAAATGCCTTAAGCCTTTCTTAAGCTAAGAGTCTTCAGTGGCGTTTGTTGTAGACATAGTATTCTTTTCCGAATGTTACTATGAGTCGTCAAATAGAAATAATCACAAATGAGTGAAACATTTTAAAGATAAAATCGTACTCATATTTTCATCCATATTTTGAACATAAAATTTTGAAAAAATATAGGCATTTTACTGGAACCACTTTTGAGTAACTTTTTTTTTATATACATTTCGGTATGAATAATTAATATTTCATAATTTTCACGTACGTGCGTTTTACTTAACGTTTTTTCATACAGTAAAGTAGGTATATATAATTTTTGTTAGTTTACACTGTGTACATATATTATTATTTACGCGTACATGTAAGCAGGTCCTTCATTACTATGACAGTGGTCGGTGATATGAACCTACGAAGTACGAAATACGAATTATAACGCTATCTAAAATCGCTCATAGCTGCTAAATAAGTCTCCATATCTCAAATCGAGGAGTAAACGCCAATCCACGAGGATTTTGTATTTAGTCTTATTTATTATTTTATAGTCTAGTACCTACATGATAACTTTGTACAAAAGTAATAATTATAATTATGCATAGTAGACCTAATAGGCTAATAGCTTTTGATATGAATGGAGACCGCAAATCGGTAAACGTAGTGTAGAATGCTCTCCGGCCAGGTGAGCTGATGACGTTAAGGAGGTAGATGGTATTGGCTGCATGAGAACAGCAGAGGACAGAATATTTTGGCACATCCGGAGACATATGTCCAACAGAAGATAGATAAAAGTTGAACTTATGATGACGATGATGATTGGTTAGAAAATAATAATGAAAACACAATTAAAGACACCGGCAGTTGAAGGAAAGTTCGGTGTTATTAGTTAATCTTATTTAATATAAATATTATTTAATAAAATAAAACGCCTGTTTAATTGTTTCCAATATTTTTATTTTTAAATTAGTGGCAGTGAAGTTTTTTCGGGATGTTTCTTATTGTTACCAACGGAAACTGGTCGTATCAGTCGTCTCTAATAAACTAATTAAAATTATATACTTACAACAATAATTACACACAACTTTTTTAAAATTAATTATATCGAAGTCGAAAAAAGCAAATTACATTGTCTGAATTTAAAAAAAAAACAACAACTTATAAGACAATATTTGGCACATTCGTTTTAATAGATTTTAGATCTTACCAAAATAATAAATAAATAAAATATTATTTATATATAAATGTTTTCATAAGATTAGCTGCAACACGCAACGCCATTATACATATAAAAATTTAAAGACTCCGATATTTAAAAAGAATTTTATGGCACTTGAACATACACGTAGGTACAACACTTACATCTTAAAAATGTATTAAATAAAATAAAAATAAAATATATATTTTATCCTACAAAATGTTAAATTTAATATATTTGTAGGGCTTAATTAAATAATAACTAATAAGGTTCTTCATTATAATACAAACCAACAAAATTAAAATTCAAAACTTTCTTTCTCTTGTCGATAAATTAACGTAACGCGGGAAAATTCTGGTAACATTAAAATCGTTTTTGTGTGGGTCTTGCAGACTATATTATAATTTTACAGTTTAGGTTTACGTATTCGTTTTAAAACAGAAATAACAACAGTGACTTCAATTTTATCTCTTTACATTTTTATATTCACTAATTTTCACAAGTTGTTGACTAGTTCATTGAGTTCATTCTTAATTAGTATTAGCCCTTACTCAACCCTCACATCGTACTAAATATGTATATCATACATAATATATAATTTTACTGTAGAAATAAATAGAAATAGTCTAAAACAAATGCAAGAGTACACGTTCATTGACCCGACATTTGTCTATTATTTAATTGCAATGTATAGCTAAGTTATAGACAATGGTTGTAGCCAGGAGAAAGGTTTTCGGGGTTTAAATGTGAATCTAAACCATTCTCGAAACCACTATAACACACAAAATTCTAACAAAATAGGTCCATCCGTCTAGGAGGACTTAACACGTGCACAGAAGAATTATATATTAAGATGTTATTATGCTGTGCTGTGAATTTGCCTGTTACATTTCCCGTTCCCGTGGGAGTTTCAGGATACACCATATTTATAAATGTTGTTGTTGCAAATTACCAGGTTGTCAAAATTTAAAAGGAATCCATTGGCCACTTTTTAAGTTTTTAAATTTTAAACAAATGAACATTAAATATTTGTAATTTAAATAAATGTGAGAATTAGCTTGCGGAATTTCATCCGCCGGTCGAAAGTGAAACACCCGACACTACGAGCTGGCTACGCCCATGTTACATGTACTACATAATATGTTACAGAAGACGGGGCATTTTCTACAATAAACCCATTAAAATATTTCTTTCTATGCTGTAGAAATACATTGTATTGGACGCACATAATTATGCCATATAGTCGCACAGTAGTGTTTTGTTAACATAAGAAATTCTTCGACTTTATTGATTTATTGATTTGATCGTATTGCATTTTGTTTTAAAATAAGCCTTTACAGTATTATTTAGGGTTGAAATCTTGCCATAGATCTTTAGCACTAAGGGGTGGCAACAGGGGGTACCGACTTATTTGTGTAGAGCAAAGTTAAGTTTTCTTCCACTTAAATAAAAAACATGTTAGTGACATTAATACATGTTCTGATTACTTAAAAATTTTGTTAAAATAGTGAAGAATACACTTTTTCACATAATAAGGCCCATTTTCACAGTCAATAATTAGTAATTTTAAAGAGTTTTTCGGTTTCAAAAATATTTTAAAAATAATATTAAATTTTTGACCAGTGCTTTTGATTTACGACACTAATAATTTCATTGAAATTGCATCATGCATTACTTTGCATCTTTATAAATATACCTAAGTAACGAAATTCGTAATTTTAACCTTATGCCATCATATAAATCATCATATATTTTCGCTATCAATCAATAAAATTTATGCCGTCGCTAATGATACGGATAATAGTTAAGTTTTCTAATTTTGAATGATGTGAATATGCACGGACCTTAATTATTCGTGATTTCATTTACAAAATAATAATAAAATTAAAAAATAATAATAACTAGTGTTAGTTAGCAAATAAAAATTATGAATGTAATTGCTGCTGCAAAATTGTTATTTGAAAAAGGTAATCATTACATGTAATTTTAAAATGTCGTGTTATATAATAAAAGAAACCTTGTTAAAACGTGCATAGATAATTATTTTCTTATCATAATAAATTTCTAGCTTCTTAAAGCTTCGAATATTGTATGAGGTAAAGTTTATTTTTTTTAGTATTAGGTACCGTATATTTTTTCAAATGCCTATGCTTCCTTCATAAATAAATAGGTACACTTGTGTCGTCTAGGTGTAGTCGGTGTTTAATATTTTGTAAAGAGCTGCATTTGCTTTTTGAAGTCACTGGTATTTCAAATAAAATGTAAAAAACTTGAACCTTTCATATTTCGTAACATTCTTGTTTCTAACATCAACATGTGATTATTTCATGATTTAATCTATACGAATATATTAGTTAATTCGATCGTTAGTTCCGTCGTGCCTCCATGAAACATAGCCACTTTTTTTTCGAAATAGCTTCACCTAAAGTTTTATAGCAATAGTATTTATAGAAATTATTTAATTAGAATTAATAATGACAAGTCACAATATCAAACCTTAAAAACAAATTCTTATAATTTATGTATCAAAACATCAAAATATTTGCACTGGTTTTTTGGTTCATGAAAAAGGCTAAATACTATTAATTCATACATTATAAAATAAAATCATTTTGTTTTAATATGAGTGCAAATAAACTAATTTGATAAGTTTGGCAAAACAATCTTGTATGTAAAACTAACTTTCAGCCGTCAACTTTATTAAAAATACGAAATTATTTTTTACTTTAAAATTTTTTCACATTTATTAACATTTCACGTCAATTTGTTATTGCCATTGCATTAAAAATTATTCACTGTTTTCCAATCATTGCTTATTAAAAATAATATTTCCATGAACCTTTATAAACGTATTTGAAATAAACGGACAGCACGTAAATACAACATATATCGTACACAAAAATGTATACAATCGTTTACCGATAAGTCGTAAATCATTCACACGGCATTTCGTCTTGCGAGTTCCACGAGCAGATCAAGTACTCGGCAATAATTTTAATAATCATTATTATTACACCTTAAATAACTATACATTCTATGATACCCCGGCGGGGCTGTAAAACTTATTAAACTTCAATATATTATACATTATCGAATCCATATCAGTACTATACAAAAATTAAAAACATTATACAATATGACTACGATATAATAGACCTTATAAATACAAGAATCGATTTTTACCAAATACCGATTTGGCAAGTCGCATTGAATTGATGTATAATAGTATTTTTAGTTACAACCTTTTTATATTTCACAGTTTCATATCAACTAAACTCGCATTATCTATTAAATATGGGTACGCTCTCTCTGAGACATCTCATCGTTCGCTCTAACAGAAGGGGCTCTTACGCCACCAAAGTGATTTTATTCACAAAGAACGATTCGCTCGTCAGTCTAACCCCATAACAGTTATCACTCAAAACATTCTCTATATTATTATTATTATTAATTTTCACAGCTAATATTCGCCAATATAGAATACAAATACTTTTATGAGCCACGTCTGGTTGTCCAGTAAATCTCTATAGGTACTCTAACCTATCACATCGGACAACGTGGTATACTAAACTCCTTTAATTATTGTTTTTCGAAGGCTTAATATTAATAATAAGTATTTATTTAATGGTGTTATTAAATTTTGAGCTTCACAAACCGGGGATGTGTTAACACAAATTGAATTCCGTTAGTATTTGTGGTGACCCTTTAAATTTTTTAGGCCTACCCTTTGAATATAGAGATGCCATAAACTAAAATCATTCGAGAAAATCGTAATAAATAACGTAATTCCGAAAACCACTTATAGAATATTTATTTTTAATAATTTAAAAGCGCCATCATCAGTGCAGAGTCATCGTTATTCGTCGCTACTTCATCTATAATTTATTATTACCTAATTATAAAGACAATAATGTCGATGATAAATATTTGTGCTGTTCGACGACTTTGGATACGTTAATACACATTACGCTACAGTATACATCCGATCGTTCGCACGCGAAAATATGTAAGATAATCGATTCAAAAGGGTATATAAGAACTGAGTAGATCTCTTATCTAACCCTTTTAGGAATCGAATAGAGCAGTTTCAGATAGATCACTTTACGCTATTAATAACTAGGGCTTAGCATCGTCGCCCGCCCCGCCATATTCGGCGGCGGAACGAGTCAGCCTTTTCGAATTTTCATAAAAGTCTTTAACCAACTGGGAAGTTCGCTCCGAGCTGTGATCACACTACCTACAAACGTTTTACGACAGACGCCGGACACGGGAATACTATGGGCCTTTTCGGCACGACTCCACAAGAGGTAATCATACTCCGGTCGATTCAGCGACGAAACCTTGTGATCTATATTGCTTTATTGCGGTTTCGGTTGGCAGTGACGGTGGGCGGTTGTGCGGCGGGTCAGCGCGCGGCGACGCGGCACAGCGCAAGGCGCAGGGCGGCGGCGGCGGGCACGGCGGCGCCGCACAGGCCCGATCAGAGTCGGTCTTCCTCTTCCTCCTCTTCACCCTCGTCGCCGGCCTCCTCGTTCTCCTCCCGGTAGCCGGGGTGTTCGCTGATCGCATAGTAGTTCCCATTGTATATCACGCCCAGCTCTCGCAGTGCATCGCCCCTAATCGTCGCCTTGATCGTCCAATTGTAACAGTCGTCCGATTCCGACTCTCGGTCCAACCGTTCAACGTCCAGAATCTTTGAACTAAGCCGCTCTAGGATTATGCCGATATCCTTTATAGTAAGGTGACGCTTCTGATCAACACTAAGCTGATCTATGAGAAGAAGAAACTTCTCAGATGTAACCGCTTCGTCCTCGACTAAAGTGTTTTCGGTTTCGCTCTCGGAGGAGTCTCGTTCGCCGCGCCGCGCCGATTCGGCGTCGAGAAAGCGCACGTGACCCTTCGGCCGACCCTGAGGTGAGGCGCGTGGCTGAGAATCCTGGATCGGCGATGTCGCGACGCTCTTGTGTACGGCGATACGTCGGCCCTCCTCGTGCAGTGCACAGCAGTGGAAGTCGCACTCGTCCGTGGCGGGACGATGCGCATGTGAGTGCGTGGGGGGAGCGGGAGGTGCAGCGTGGGGCGGCGGAGCGGCGGCGCGGCATTCTGCCGTGTGAACGTGGTGGTCGAGCGAGGAAGAGGCGCGGGAGAGGCGCGCTCGTGCCAGCCCCGGCTCGTCGTGGTTCACGACGGTGATGTGTGGCGGCGGGGGCTGCGGCCTGTCCAGAGAGGTCTGGATGACGAGCGAAGGCCGCCGGTCGGGCTTGGACTGACGGGACGGTGAGCGCGCGGCCGGTGACGCCTGCGGGCGCTGGTCCCAGTGCAGTACCACTGTGACACGCCCCTTGTTGTCCATGATTTTCCATGAAGGCGTTTCATCGTGTAGCTCGAGAGCGTGTATCGTTTCGCATACAATCTTCGGTATTGCCGATATAGCTGGAATAATAGAATATCGCTACTTAAACACAGTTCATATAATTAAGTTTGTTTGTAAACACAATTATCTACGTAATAATATATATCTACTATAGTATTGACTAGTTAAATATATATATTATACCTAATTTGAAATATCTTTTAAAAAGGACTACTTAGAAGTCTCTGAAAAAAGTCCCTAAATGCGATTGTCATCATCATTATTTTTTTCCTATTAAAGTCTGTTTACTCACCAGCCTTGATGACGTCGACGCCTGTGGGATACCATCGTTCGCCTTGCCGCAACAGCAGCAGCACAGTATTGGGTGGGAGCGTGCGCCAGTACTCGCCGTCCTCGACCTGAGTGCCGTCACTCTCCAGCACCAGCCGGACTGGCTCGCTGGCTGCCACCGAAAGCTTCTCCTTACCTGGAATACATTTCACACATACTAAGAATATATATAAGGAACTAATTGTTTCCGTATTTTGTAAAATACGATGACAATTAACAAATACTGGTTGTATTCTTTTATATATAGGTTTTGCGTCAATTATGTATGTATGGGGACACGTTTTTTATTTTTGGAATATTTCCTTTATTCGTGCTGTAAGACCGAGCTTTTTGTAAAATTTTTGATTCTAACAAAAATTAAAAATAAAGGTAAACTTTGGAACTTACAAGTTTTCGCGAAAATATAAATTTGATCATGTATTTTTATCATGGCAAAAAAAAACCTCAGTATTTGGTATTAATTTCATCTTGCTAGGTCCAGCCTTTCCTGAGAAAATCGGTGGTGACACACGGAGAAACAGACGGACAAGAGAGTGTTTTTATAAGGTTTCCTTTTTTACTTTTTGAGTCACAAAGGTAAAATCTCAATTTTGTTTAAACTAATAATAAGTTTCGACATGATAAGGTAACATTTCCTGAAGAAGTGAGCGGTACCTGGCTACCGCGTTGTGAACTAGCAAAAGTTTAGTTAAATTATTTTTCCTAGTAACAGATGAATGTCATAATTAAAACACAACAATTGTGACAACATAACAGACAGAATTACTTTCGGATTTAATAATAATAATAATAATAATAATAGTTTATTGACCAAAAAATGTTTTACAGTTTTACTTAATGCTATAGCCAACAATTATTCACTTAAAAATAGTAAAGCATCTGTAACCGAACTAGGATACCCTGTATTTCGGCTTACAGTGCCAACTCCTCTCGGTTTTTACAAATTTAGCTCGCTAAATTTAGCGGATTTATAATAATAGCCCGGATATAAAAAGTGTAGTTCGTAGTTTGTGCACGAAACTTTAGTATAGGAGAAAATAAGCAGGTCACGCGAACTGCGACAAATCTTATTGACCTCACTAAACCGTTTAGATTCGCGGGTTGCATCTTATAACAATAACCTTAATTTGAAGCTTACCGAATTATAAATATTTATCCTCTATTACACAACGATAGGCGGTTTCAGCTTCTATATGAATAAACGTTATTGTGCTACATATTTATACGTAGATACTACGTATTTTAAAGCAAATATAAATAAATATAAATGACGTTTTATGTATAGTTACATTACAATATAACTAAACTATAATTTGTCTTTCAAATCAGAAGTAGAAAATTAAGAAAAAATGTTTCAGTTCTATTTTACGACTAAAACGTATCTTATTTAATGGCAAATAATACCTAAAATACAAGGAAATTTCTAGGTTTGGAGGCTTACCATAAACTCTTATTTCGATTCAAATGACGGCCAAATCAAAACAACTCATTTCAAAACTGTAAAAGAAATCAAATTTTATATCAGCGTGACGTATAAATATATAATATGTCATTGAATTGTCACGAAATAGCGATCCAACTCAGTTTTGGGCGTCATTTTAATCGCAATAAGAGTTCATGATAATCTCCTTGAAATGATTTTTTGAATTGAAATTGATTTACGTGAATAGTGGAAACGGGCTGTTATATAAATGCTAATTTATTTTACGTACTCACCTCTGTGTATCAGCTCCTCAAAGCTGGTCACCACCAGGCCTTTCCTCACGTTTCTTGAACTGTCCCATATCTTGAAAGGCCTCTTCCCTCTAACCTCCTATTAAACACACAACATTTAACTTACCTAAGCTAATAAAAAACCTCGTATAGATGTTGCAATTTATTACTGTTGTGGGAAATATTAATTGACCGATTCTAGTTACAAATAAAGTATGAAGGAGTCAAACGATTTACGTCTAAATTAAAGTATTGACAAAATTTAATTCTCCAATATATTATGAATATTAAAAACTTTAAAACTATTGACTAAATTATGATTAATTCAACATGATGGACATTATATTTGTGTTCTATGGAATGAGGGAATGCACTAATGAAAGGGGCTAATATTGTAATGCAACAGCAATTTGGATAAAATAAATAGAGCAGCGGTTATGTAATGAATCACCCCTATTCGTGATCAGAAGCCGATGTAGATATCAAAAGACTATTTGATTCTAAGTTCAAAATTACTTTACATTCAGAATTGATATTTAAAAAGTGACCTATATGTTTATTTCTTAGTGACATTGTATAAAAAAATAATTCAACTCTATATTATTATAGAGTTTGTTGAATTAAACAAGATTCGACTTCAAACCTATAAACAGATTTTTTCTCACCATTAAAACAAGTTTATATTATTAATAATATAGTAATGATGTGATCATAAATAGAATCATCCTACAAAGAACAGTCCATGCATAGTGTAGGTGCTACGGCGTAACGGCTACGTATCGTAGCCGGCGTCCGTAGAGCCTGCACTGGATGCAGCGGTGCAACGCCCGAGCGACCTGCGCCCCCCTCTTGGCTCCCCGTCGTTCCCGCACCCTCACTGACACGCCCCTCGCCGCACGCACTGTGCGTTGACCTACTGACATCGCCCTCAACGATCTTTAATCTAGTGGACTATCCCAGCAGTGGGCAAAGACCTAGATAAGTTGAAGAATCAACAGGCACCGTCATCAGTTTTTTTAAATCGGAAATGTCATTGTCCTGTTCAATGATCAGCTGTTTTCGACATGCCAAACGAAAATTCTGAATAAAGCTACAAGCGAAACTTTTCTAAGCTTTATTTTGCTATTTTAAATCAAAAATCTATCGTTTTTTTATAAAAATATTTTAAAATGAATGATTTTCATTTTATATAAATAATAAAATAAATAGATAAATAATAAAATAAATAACTTACACGATGAAAAGTAGAAGTGGTCATAATTTGTTGCACTTTATGTCACTTTGGCGATTATGATAACAGCAAATAATATAAAGAGGTTCTAGGAGGTACTATTTACAGGATATCGCGATGAATGAAGAGTGCATGGTTCGGAGTCTACAGATAAAGTTACCTCTTGTATTTCGACTATCATTTTCACGGTGCACTCACTCACACTTGCAACTTCACTTCAAGTCACTTTTCTGTTTACATTTATTGTACAATTAGTTGAAGTCTCTTTCATAACTATATGCTAGGTAATTAAATTTCGAAACGTAAATATTCGTTTTGGATAGTAATTAAACAAATATTACAGTACAATGGGAGATATATTACATAAAAATTAAACGTACTCAATATATTCAAATATCACAATAATAAGCCCAAAGCACAACCCTAAAATCATACGAGAGACGCAAGGCGACTCTATATACAACACTCTAAACGTGTAAAAATATTCTGAGCATCTGTAAAATTTGACAACTATGTACGTGATAATTTGTAAATTAACGCTTTATTTTATAAAGTGCATTCGTTACTATAGTAATTTTAGTAGGCACAGATAAAACATTTGAATGGGATCGGCACGTTATGTTAGGAAAGGGGCGGCGCGGTGCGCCGGCGAGCGCCGCGGCCGCACTGTCGACGCGCGACTCGTGACTCGTGACCGGGTCGCGGCCTCCACCCCTTCACCCCTCCTTCGTCGTCCCCTGGCCCCCTCAGCCCGGAGGCACCGCCCGCACCCCGCACCCCCCGCCGAGGCCACGGGCCCGCACTGCAGCGCCCTACCCGATGCCGTAACATCTTCGGAATTAGCAACACCGATAATGCACTTTTCGGTCATCCTACAGTACACGAAACGCCTTTCGTTACGTGAACTGATTTGTATAGGTTGTGTGAACGTTGGAACAAACGTATATATATATATATATATATATATATATATATATATATGTATACTGAATCAGTTGATAAGAGACTTCTAAAATGGAAAATACATTTTAATCGAAAAGGAATATTGAAAATCCTTTCTTGTTTGCGCTAATGTGACTATCAAAAAAAGTCGAAGATAACGGCATATTAAATTTAATATGACATTTTACAACAATTACAACAATACAATAACAACAATACAATACAATTAAATAGCATATGGATGTGGTAGTAAAAATAAAATTTAGTATATTGTTTACGTTGAAACTTGCACAGTATCGAGTCAGAGAGTACTACGGGTCTGCTACGCCGTAGCAAGTAGATGCGAGCACTCTATTGTTTATTGAGTTATTAGTAAATAATATTATAAAGTTATATCACTAATAACTGATTAGAAGTTCATCTATAAAGCTGCCGTCAGAAGTGTATGTAAGTTCAATAACTCTAAAATTCTAAAGAAAAATTAATAATTTTAATGGAAGGTTTTTTTATAGTCTACTACAAATCTTTACGTTAATCACTTACATGTGGACGCAACTAAGCAATACCATGTCAACCCACACTAAGTATGTCATTTCGAGAAAAACGCGTTTGAAAATTTTTAACAAGTTGCTTTATATAATTTCTTTTTATGTATTTTTTTATTTTTTGTCAAGTTTTTGGCAATTACAGATTTATGTAAGTTATTTTACTTATTTTCACATAAAATAAGTATACAAACTGCATATTCCGTATATAATATAACCCAAAACGTTTAACTTGCAAGATTAAAAATGTCTTTTTAGCTTAAAACCCTACTAATATTGAAGAAAAATGTTCTTCAGCCATTTACCAACACTTTTGCATATATAACTCAGTTTTTTCAATTTTGTGGGTTAACATGGTATTGCTTATTTGAGTCCATGTATGCTACCATTAATTGTAATATATCTTACTATTTCACTACAAAATCCTTTAAGTAAAGGTTTATAGAATACACCTATTTACTAAATTTCGTTCCGAGTTAAATGACTGTGACATATTAAAGGGCAGGCGGACAAGACAAATTATAAGAGTTTCGTTTATACCATTTCAACTAAAGCTTTCCTAAAAACGGAAGAGATACTTAGACTAGTAATATCTAAATTCAATTCAGTGGTGGCTTCTGGAGATTCAAAACCGTTTAGTAGTAGCAAAAAGTTTAGTAAAAGAAAGTAGTGGTAGAGCCATGCTTCAAATGGGCCTGCTCGAACCTACTACCCTCCCTCCGAAGATCGGCCTAAGAAACAGATTACTGTCGCGTTCCGTGCGATGAGTGAGAGCGCCGGACGCCCAATCTCCCACCCTCTCTGATCCTTTTTTTCCTTCTTATCCTTTCCCCTCCCATCCTTTGGATTGGCAACGCGCATGTGATACTTCAAGTATCGCAAGCGTTCATACGTTGCGGTGTCAGCATACCATTAGGCGGACCATATACTTTTTATGACTTTTATAAACGACTTTTACCTGTTTAAGCGACTTCTCCTTTAGTTTTTATTTAAATAAATACCTATCAAGATAGTTAAAGAAACATGATATTGATGGTTCATATACAAGACAGCAATTAAAGTATCATGTTTAAGATCAATTAATTAACTCCGATTCTGAGAAACACACACCAACGTTCGAAGTGAAACCCGAAACAACTAAGGGTGCGACGATTCTGAGAATTATTTGAAACAAATATCACAAGAAGTTTTATAGTACACGATACGATCGATGCTACACGATTCTGTTCAACGTTTCTGATACGAACCGATGGCACGAGGCATGATTGAAGTAAGCGAAAACTTATCTAAATAAAAAAATTCTAGCAATCACCATAGCCTATGGATGTTTGCAACATCTAAATATACCATATTTTTTTATACGTGCTGTTGCCTATATACAATTTACGTACGAAATATTGCATTTTTTAACTTATCGTGCATTTATCAGGACGTATTTTATTATAATAACCACAAGGGGATAGTGTGCCGCTAAGTCCAAGTTTGTGGGGTCGCAACCTTCATGGGTAGGTCATTGTCTTGAAAAGACGTACAAATCGTTTTCATACATGCTACTGTTAGTCGCCCAGGAAATTTTAAACAGCATTTTTTGTTAAAAATCAAATCGTCTATAGCTTTGGTTCTATAACTTTTTGTCGTAGAATTAAAAGTAAAATTTCAAATGAAAATTTTCAATGAACTATGAAATATATATTATGTCTATATTGAAGTTTAAAATTTTAAATCAGTGTTTCGACTTACGGCACCAAGATTATAATTATGTGTATTTAAAAACGGTTACCGAAACACGAATTTGATTTTAAAACGAAACAGAACCACTCTCCAATATAGACATACTCGTATATATGTTTAAAGGCAACTAAAACTGTGACAGACTTTACGAGTGCCATTCTCATCTGTCAAGACGTTCTGTAAGAATTTCCAGCTCGGAGACGAGCACCTTTCATCCACATATTTTCTCGTAATTAGATGTACCAGACCCAAAAGCTTGTCCTCAACTGAATATCGCGGACCACGCTATAGATTTACTCTTTTATAAATAGTTTCCTATATTAGATTTGACTTATTTTTACGTTTTTAAACAATATGTAAAAATAAATAGTATCAATATTATTAGAAATATATATATATAATTATATTTAATTTAAAGCCTTTAGACATCTGAGAGATTAAACCTAAAATTCAAAATTTAGTTTAAAAAGAGCTTTTAATTTAAGTTTATAATTTTTATTAATTGTGCTCTTAAGGTTATTTTATATTTTCCTAACATGAGAGTTTAATTAATAGCTTGCCGATTAATTAATAATCAATTATGAGATACTTGTGATACAACTTTTTACTGGTCGTATACTTTTTTTTTATTGCGTGAGGTCGCCTAGGTAGCTACTATCGCAATGTTAGTTATTCTACAGTAAGGCACAATACTTTGTTTCTGTTTGAAGGACACTGTAGCTAGTGAAATTACAACAAATAAATGATGTTGCACTACGACAACCGCTTATCAGGTGGGTCGTATGCTTGTTTGCCAACTTAGTGACATGAAAAACCACTAGTAGTCTTATATCTATGTAGATAATAAATATTTTTTCTTTTGTATGTGTTTGTTAATGTAAAAAATATTTCAGTTAAATAGAGTACAATATGATTGACATACAAAGACATAAAAATTCCAAAAACATAAAGATAAAAAAAGCACTGATAAAGTGCAACATAGCGCTATGTTTCCGGTAGATATTCGCCCTGCAGGTCGAGAGTGTTCGGAAAGGGAGCGTGAACTGCGCGTAAACTACAACATTTTATACTTTTTTTACGAGGAATTTTAAATACTTTCAAACTTAGTGTGTATATTTTCAGAATAACAGATAAAATTTTCGTAATAATATTTTTATGAACTGAATTCAGTTATCCTATTAAATAAATGTAAAAAATTATATGTGTTTGTGTGTTTGAAGGTTTGGATGTTGGGTTATTTGAATGTTTGTTGCTCAGTCACGAAAGGACAGAAACAGACCGGATTTGAATAAAACTTTGCAAACACATAGATTATTACCTGGATTGAGACATAGGATACTTTTATCCCTTAAAAATGTTAGGTTAATGTGGGATTAACAAAAAACTTTTATCTATAGATGGGTTGCCTGGAACCCAGACTTATTTTATTATTATCAATACAGTCTAATTAACTTAGTAATGTGAAAGTAACTCCGTCTGTTTGCCTGTCGTATTCTTTAAATGGTCTAAGGTCGTATTTTTGTCCAATTGCAATATTAATAACCGTTTGTTTTTCTTTAGCAGTCTAAGTTACAGTCTATTGGGTATATTATTTAAATGTATTTTAAGTTGCTCATTAATCCTACCAATATAATAAAAGCGAAAGTTTGTATGTATGGATGATTGCTATTCAATCAGGTAAAAATAACTAAACGATGATTAAAACAGGGTACTTTATATCCCGGAAATATTTTAGGTTCCTGTAGGCGTATCCACTTGGAATTATGTTTGGATGTGAAGTCAATCACGCATAAATCGCTAAGGGGAAAGGTCAACGCGATATGCAGATGGTAATTAAAAATACTGACCTTATTACTGACCTTATTGGTGCGTAATTTTACTGTATATAAATGATTCGTTCACAGCAACCTTGCCCACGATTAGACACAGTTTGAGTTGATCCTATTACTGCACTTCGTAGGTTTCATTAAATAGCCATACGAATTAACGTACAAGCATCAAATTTATTTTAAAAAGTATTTTTATAGAACTAAAGATTGTGGGACGCTACTAAAAATCTTAACTTATATTACTAAGTAAACAAAAATCTTGTTTTAACGCGCTAATCTTGAGAACTGTCCGTTAGATTTGAAAAAACCTTTTGCCTTGCCTATTTGTTGAGGAAGGTTGTAGGCTATTAAAGATTTTTAAAAAGATATTATAATATTTTGAAATAAAATTACTTTAAAATAAGATAATCAATTTGTATGCGGTATCGCGGATATTTCCTCTTTAAAAAAATATTAATTAGAATCAAGAAATTAAAAATTAAATCAAATCTAATAACTTTAAACAAGCAATTCTTGTATATTTGATTCTTTAAATTTAGTCTGCAGGGGATTTCGAGTCAATAAATCGATCTGGCTAGGATTCGGTTTAAGAAAATGTCGTTTTAGTGGTGTTTTCTAGGTTCAAGTTCAAATGTCTCCAGTCCGATTATTTTTTCCTTCTTTTGTGCGAAAAACTTTTACTGGAAGCTCTTCATCAATAAATGTAAATACAGAATATGCTCGGTCATTCAGGTACTTGCTATAAATGAACACGAATATATCATTTTTAATTTTGTATGTTAGTTTATTTGAATTTGCTCGAAAGCTATTGGAGAGATATCCACACGTTCTTAAAGTTCGATTAAATCCCAAGATATGGTATATGTTTCATCCTAATGTGATACCGGAGCGTTGAGAGAATTTCATAATAGCCTATCCATGATAGCAGCGGTATCACCGCTCTTTCCAACGGTAAGAGAGATTCGAGAGAGGAAGAGGAGTTAAATATAGGGACAGAGAGCAGACATTTGGACTTATAAGTAGACACTATTTTTTTTTTTTTCAAATTGAACCTGTTTACTGTGAGAGTCCTTAGGTACAATGGTACATCGCTCATTTCAAGCGAACTCTTTATTTATGTTACTAAGTTGGCAAGCAAGAATACGGCCTACCTGATGGTAAGAGGTTGCCGTAGCCTATGAGCGCTTCCAACACCATTAGTAGGTGTCACTCAGGCGTTGCCAACCTCGAAATACTAGATCTTAAATCTCCTTTGCCCATTAATTTCACTAGCCTACACTTACCTATTTAGACAGCCTCTTGCAACAAAAGACCTACCACCAGTGTGACACAGCAGTGATTGTTCCACCAGAGATTATATTTTCAACAGCCGGTCGCAACGTCCCGACGCCCAACGCCGATACTTCTTATATAAATATTTCGATTCAAATTCAACATTTTATCGAATAAAACAAAGAACTATTGTACTATACACACAATACCGTACACCGGTACTGTTATATAATAGAACTTATACTATAATATGGTGTAAATTATAGGCTTTTTTTCAAAAATAACTAATTTTACAGTTTTTATCAGTTTTTTTACGGTAGGATACAAAACTGACATTTTTAATTTTAATTTTGACGGTCCATTTAAAATTTCAGCTATGTTTTAATCTCTTCCTTGTGAACAAATAAAATGTTGATTTCTCCGTCTTACAAAACTCGATGCAATTGAATAAAATTAAATTAGTTTTCTAAAAAATATGAAGTATTATCTAATTTTAGCTATAAAATATACCGTTTAATTGTTGCTAAGGCGACACTTATACGAAGTTTAGAAAGGATTAATGATTTCGGAGGGTTTTAGTCCTCGCTTCGGTAGTGCCTCACGATCGATTCTGAGCGCGATCAGGGGCTCATGTGATAGCTTAGTGTAACATAATATAAAGTAAACTTTGAACATACTCCTTATATTGTTATTGAAAGTATGTAAATGCATATGCTGTGATTTGATTCATTTAATATGTGGATGTGCCCGCGGTTTTGAAAAGTGGATTTCCTTTATAAAATCTAAATCTATAATTACTTCTTCTTCTTTGTCCTAGCATTATTCCCGGTATTTTATTTACAGTGTCTGCTTATTACTCTTATTCGGATTTGACAGGTTACTAGCTTTTACACGGAGCGATTGCCACCTGACCTCCGCAACCCTAAGGCCGAACCAGTGACACATTGAATAAGAGCAATTTACTTATCAAGAGTTAACGATTATTATCATGTTATGTGATAACAATCGGGACCGACAGCTTAACGTAGAGCACGTTAAGCTGTCGGTCCGCGGCACGGTGGAGAGACCCAAACGAACAATCACCCAGACACCGAACAGAAATTTTAACAAACATCTGCCCGAGTGAGAATCGAACCTGCAACCGTCGAGACTAAAGGCTGGCTCGCTACCCACAACGTCACAACGGTGTAATTTAAATCTATGATTACTATTCCAATTGAAAAAAGTTGAATTAACAATATTTGAATAAACAATATTTTGAGTTTAAATTAATAATTTACTTTGAGGAGTTTTGTGGACTATCTCCAAAAACCTTGATCAAATTGTGAAAATATGTTATAATAAAAAAGTTTAATAAAATGGCTAAATACTGATTTAGATAGTTTTAACTCGATAGATGTCAGAAAGTAGATATTTAATTGTGGCGAAAACTGGAACCCTTAGGTGGCTAAATCTTAGGCTTTCCACCAAACCGGTTGTGGAATAAGCTCTCGAGTCGAGGTTTTCCCAACATGCTACTTGGGGTTCTTTAAGGGAAGGTTGAAAAAGTTTCTAAGGAGTCGGTAACAAGTATGCGATAACTCTTGGGTAGCAGACTTTCATAGGCTACTGTGATCGCTTATCATCAGGCGGACCCTACGCATGTTTTCCAGCACAGTGGTATAAAAGAAGGTACCCAGCGCTTGGAAACGACTACATATAGAAACGGTTTAGAGGACAATTTTACTGGGAGACAATTACCAGAACTTCCATCCAATTCGCAAAGTATATAAACTGCTGTTCAATAATACAGTAAAATAACTACAAAGTGACAAATTTAATGACTTCCTTTTCAAAAATGGCGGCTGCTCATACAAACTTACATCCGTATTAATATTTATAAGATTTTTCAAGACCCTTTTCAGTTTCGAACAAGGTAAATGGCGAAGCCTTATAGCCCCAATTTCACGTCACTTTTGGCTTCGGTTCAAACATTTTTTTTCAATAAATATATTGATTATGTATTACGTATATATGTTACCGCGTCAATACTGTATATTGTATTAAATTTACGTTAAAACGATATAAAAAAGCGTAACGCGACTGAATGCGTGGTATTAATTTGCTTTTTACGATAAAAAAATTCTTTCTATTGAAATGGTATCGTATACAAACAAATCATAGCAATTGCCTTTGAGAATTATGAATTTCTCTGGAATTTTTATGTCTTTTATAATATATCTTTTGCCAGTCGCCCACGTGAACTTGGTAGAAAATCACCTTACATAATATGACAAAAAACCTTTTATAAAAGTTAATAACCTTACCCACACGAAAACTTCTCGGAAATATAACTTGCACAATGGTGAGAGACGTATTGTAAATGATACTGTTGTTGTATTTAAGTGTTAATCTTGCTTGTACGGTTTATAAATAATTTGAACAACGTGTTGCCTTATAGACTGTTTATTTGCGACTAATTGAAAAATATATTAAACGGCGCGAACATGCCGCCCACCAAAGGACCCTTAGTGTCCTTTATTATAACATTAAATAAGTCTAAAGTATACATAAATTCTTAAGAACAACTTTGTATAAAACATGTATGTATGCACAATAGTAAATAACACAAAAAATTTAAATCAAGAGACTATACGCAAAATCAGTAAGAGAGACAAGATTAATATCAATCAACATTTACACATGAAATACTAATAAGAACAGTTTGATTTAATTTACATCTATTGGTAAAGGGCACAGTTTAGACACTGAACGTTGCACTATACTTTCACCACTTTTAACACTATACACCCGAGTCACTCCATCACTACCCGGATGCTTGTTTACGATGCGACCCAGCATCCATTTACCAGGTGGAAGGTTATCGTTTTTAATGAGCACAATGTGTCCAATATCAAATTCCTTCGCGTTCTTGTGCCATTTGCGTCTTTGCTGCAAACCAGATAAGTATTCTAGTTGCCAGCGTTTCCAGAAAGTAGACAACAACTTTTGTAGATGTTGCCACCTTGATAAGTGACTAGTGGGTACATCTTCAATATTTGGATTCGGGATGGTAATTGGAGCTTCGCCAACCAAAAAGTGACCAGGCGTGAGAGGAAGTATGTTGTCAACGTCTGAATCGTCAATAGGACTTAGAGGCCTTGAATTAAGACATGCCTCTATTTGGCACAAAAGTGTGAGCATTTCTTCGTAAGTAACGTTAGTTGTCAAAATTCTTTTCAGGTGGTATTTCATCGATTTCACACCAGCTTCCCACAATCCACCCATGTGAGGGCTATAGGCCGGTATGAAGTGCCATTGGGTGCCGTCAAGTGCCAGGGATTCTGCAATAGGACCTTCAAACTCTAACTTGGCTTTCATCCAAGCCGTTGAAAGTTCCTTATTTGCCCCGACGAAGCTTCTTCCTTGATCGCTCCATATATGTGCACATTTGCCACGTCTAGCGACAAATCTTTTCATAGCTGCAATGAAAGAATCTGACGTCATATCTCCAACGAGTTCGAGGTGTATCGCCTTTGTAGCCATACATACAAATATGGCGACGTATGCCTTTGTCGTCTTAGCTCCTCTACCCTTGGACATCAGGATATGATATGGACCAGCAAAATCCACTGCACAATGCAAAAAAGGTCTGGTCGGAGTTACTCGTTCTCGAGGTAAGTCTCCCATCAGCTGTGATTTTACGACAGCACTTTGTTTTGCGCATATAAGACATTTTCTAAATTTTAATTTAACTAAATTTTTTGCTTTCAGGATCCAGTACTTCAAGCGTAAGTATCCCATCATCAGCTGCGGTCCACCATGCAGTGTCTTCAAATGAGCGTCCGCAACAATGAGATTGGCCAGGTAAGTATCATGATTTAGTATTACAGGATGTCTACTATTTTCATTCAAATCGGCGTGCCGTAGCCTGCCGCCCACCCTGAGAATATCATCTTCATCGAGGTAAGGTTGTAAAGATTTTAATTTACTTTTGTCTTGTACTCTTCCTTTATTTTTTAAATAATCTATGTCCTCTTTAAAGCTTTCTCTTTGTACTATCTTAATGCATGTTTTTAGCGCTTCATCTAATTCCCTTGTTGTCATAGCTGTATCTTTATTTTTTAATTTATTTCCCTTTAAAAATCTTTTACTATATGTTATCATCTGAAGTAATTCTGTTAAACTATCACAATTTTCAAATTTCGAAATTAATCCTTTATTTGTATTTTCTATTTTCAGGTTTGTCTGCAAGGTGGCCTTAGTTTCTAAGGTTGTATCATTATTTCTAGGTCTGTAAAATTCAATTTCTTCTTCCTTTAACCATACAGGGCCGTTCCACCACAGCTTATTCTCTTTGAGGTCAAGGAGTGGGATTCCTCGTGAAGCTACATCAGCAGGGTTGTCTTGTGATTGTACGTGATACCAATTGTGATTGCCGATGTCTTCTAGGATCTCTACCACTCGACTTCTCACGAAGGTATTCCATCTCCCAGGGTCTCCAAATAGCCAAGAGAGAACTATAGTAGAGTCGGTCCATGCATATATCTGTGAGGTAGGGATTTTCATGGCTTCCTTTATTTGTTTCAGAAGTCCAGCAAGTAAAACCGCGCCACACAATTCCAGACGAGGTAAGGATTTTGATTTAATCGCGGCTACCCGTGTTTTAGCTGCTATGATCGTAGTCTTTAAATCACCGGTATCTGTTCTTACTCTCATATAGGCAACTGCAGCATAAGCTCGAGTGGATGCATCACAGAAGCCATGAACTGATACATTCTTTATTAGGTTTTCAGTTGTTTGATACCAGCGATCTACTTCTATATCGGGTAAGTATACAAAACTATTTCGCAAATCCATCCATTCGTCAGCAATCGTTTGTCCTACTTCTTCATCCCATGCTATGCCTTTTAACCATAGCTTTTGAATTAGCAATTTAGCAGGTAAGATAGAAGGTGCTAACCAGCCGAGTGGATCAAATAAACGTTGAATGTCGGCGAGAATTGTTCTCTTCGTGATTTGACCAGCTGCAGAAGGTAAGTTAAGACTGTATTGAAATTTATCCTTTCCCATATTCCAGTGTAACCCTAGTGCTCTAATGCTACCATCTATCGTGATGTCAAGGTTTGCTTTAGAACTTCTTAGATTAGGTTCAAATTGTTTCAGAAAATCAGCGTTGTTAGAGCACCATTTTTGCAGAACGAAACCTCCTTTTTTCAATATGGTATCTATATTTTTTGCAGTCTCAATAGCTTCTATTAATGTATCCTTCCCAGACATAAGGTCATCCATATAAAAGTCTTGTTTGATTATTGTGGCTGCGTCAGGGTAGATATAGCTTTCGTCATCAGCGACTTGATGAAGCGTTCTGACTGCCAGAAAAGGAGCCGAGGCTATTCCGAATGTAACCCTTAAGATACGATAATCCTTTACTGGTTCATCTGTGTTGCTTCGCCAAAGGATTCTTTGTAGATCGCTATCTTCTTTCGTAACCAGAATCTGCCGGTACATCTTTTGTATGTCTGCGACGAAGCACACCTTTTTCATGCGCCATCTTAAAATTAAGCTTCTCATGTCGTCTTGCAATTGAGGGCCTACTAGCAACTCGTCATTGAGTGATATTTTATTACATCCCTTTTGTGATGCATTGAAGACGGTTCTTACTTTGGTGGTTTCCTTTTCTTCTTTAATGACAGCATGATGTGGTAGATAGACAGCTGGGTTATTCATTTCGGTTTGTGGTACTTCTTCCATGTGATTCTGGTCTTTGTATTCTTCCATTACCTTTTTATATTCATTCTTCAAACTTGTATCTCTTTCAAATCTTCTCTCCAATTGATTTAATCTTTTTAGTGCTATGTCTCTTGTTTTTCCTTCGGTACATAATAGTGTGTTTGTTTTGGTTGGTAGTTTTACGATATATCTTCCTTCCTCTGTTCTGGTAGTGGTAGCTTTGTATATTTCTTCACATTTTCTTTCTTCTGGTGTGGGTAGTCGTTTTTCATCAGTATTTTGTTCCCACATTTGTTTAAGCATATCATCCAGATTCAGATTAAGGTGCATGGTTATAATTTCATCTCTCTTTATCTCCTCTTGTATGCTTCCAAATAGAATCCAACCCAGGCTGGTATTTTGTGCACATGGAGTGCCTGGGGGACCCTTGATAACTTCACTTTTCATAATTTGGGCACATACGTCAACACCAAGCAGCATGTCCACTCGTCCTGGTTGGTTAAAACTTGGATCTGCCAGAACAAGATCTTTAATGTGCGGCCAGATGTTAGTTGAGATTGTTCGTGTTGGTAATTGCGTAGTGAGTCGCGTTGGCATGATATATGTTTTAATTTTCAGTTTGAATCCTTCATAATTCCTTGACATGATTTGTAATTCAGTTGCATGTTTTACATTAGTTCTCCGAAGAACCGATGCCAGTAATAGTTCCGTTTACACGAGTCCTTTCGACTGCAATGATTGTGCGGCTCTCACTGATGAAGGATGCTTGCGAGCCGTTATCAACGAGTGCCTTAACTATGGTAGTGTGTCCGTGGTCATCCTCTATTTTCACTAACGCCGTTGCCAATAAAATGTCCTGCTCGGTTTAACACAGATATCGTGCGATTCGTCGATCGATTCTCGTGTTGACTTGTACCTCCCCTTCATTGCGTTCAGATGATACAGTCGGTTGTATAATTTCGTGTTGACCCAATGTACCTGCTGGTCTTGATTGATGAAGAAGAGAGTGATGGCGTTTGTGGCATATACGACATGTGTGTGGCACTCGACACGTTGTTGCTGCATGTCCGGGGTTAAACAATTAAAACCATTATTGTCTTTCATACATAAGCTTCTATCAATCGGCGATAATTTTGAAAATTTCCCACAATGGCTTAAAGTATGGTCACCCTTGCATTTTATACACACTTTAGCTGGACTCGACACGTGATATACTCCCTCTTTAGATGTTCTTTCCTTGGATGTGGCAGTTGGTGTAACTAATTCTAGAGTGCGGAATTTGGATTCTAGAAATTTCTTTAAATCTTCCCAGGTAGGCAGTTCTTCACTGTTTTCTCTGTAGGAGTACTCTTCCCATTGTCTATGAGACTCCTGGTCTAATTTTTGAACCACGAGATATATTGTGATCGGATCCCAAGACTCTGTAGATATATTCATATTTTGTAAACTTTTCAAAATTTCTGAAGTAGTATCAAGAATAGTTTTTAAGTTTTTAGCGGACTGTATAATTTGCTTTTTTTGTGAAAAAAGTCGTTTCAGCAAAGAATTTACTATAATTCGTCTATTTCCGTATCTGTTATGTAAGGTACCCCAAGCGAGTGAGTAATTATCTGATGTTATTTGTAAATGTTTTAATAAAGCTGCTGCCTCGCCGGTAATACTTGTTTTTAAATAATGCAATTTTTGAACTTGGAGGATGTATCTTGGTGCACAAGTGAAGTAAATAGGTCTTGAAACGTTGGCCAATCCTCATAACTTCCAGAAAATGTCGGTAGTTGAATCCTCGGTAATCTAGCTAGGGCGTGAGGCGAGTTATCTGAGGTAGCACTATTTTTGTTTTCTGAGTGGTTACTTCCTTCAGGTTTAGATTTTAATGCCAACATGTCTTTTAACAATCCTTGCAAATATAAGTACAAATCTTCTTGAATATAAAACTCCTCGTTCACGAAATACTGTAAAACGCTGCGTTGCTCTCTAGTTGTAGATTTAATAAGGTCTTGATGTGCTTGTTTAAAAGTATTCCAATATTCATAATACTTTTTATTCTTGATTCGAGATATCCCCTTGTAAGTTGATCATACTTAGACACTTTTTTAAATTTATTTTTGCCTTTTGAAAAACTTGTGCTATATCTTCTAGAATGCTAATAACTTGGTCAGGAGTATTTGCCATCATGTAGTTATTACGTTGAATTATTAATTTAATAGAACTCGATGCACCGATTTACAAGTAAACAAGTCCTTATCGCAGATTGAATTTCTTTTGTTCGACCGGCCGGCCTTTTGTCGGATGAATAGCAGGTAAAAAATTGAATCCGGCTCGATTTTCGACCATATGTTGTTGTATTTAAGTGTTAATCTTGCTTGTACGGTTTATAAATAATTTGAACAACGTGTTGCCTTATAGACTGTTTATTTGCGACTAATTGAAAAATATATTAAACGGCGCGAACAGATACATTTTAAGTCATAAGCGGAGCAGACAAGCGTTTTATAAATATAGAAGTGGCATTGCTCTAAGAGTAACCATACAACGAGGATCAAATACCAGGAGCTTAAAATTAACTCTCATATATATTTAAAAAAATACCTCCCAAGTTTGTTTCACCGGTTCTTCTCGGGTAGAGGTGTAATTTTGGAACCGATGGTAGACTCTGACGTGCAACAAATAAGTGTAATGTTTTTTACGTTGAATAAAAAATATTCGATTTTGATTTTTATTGTGATTTTAATGACGATGATGATGATGAAAACATGGCAGAAACGGAGTTACGCTGTTATTTCGTATCATGACATAAATATTTATTAATCATGCTCATATAAAATTTGAATCGATTTACTGTCAAAATTTTTACAAAGAATTAATGGTAAGCCCGCTGAACTATTCAAATATTTTGTATATGCTTCTGTTCCGTGGAGGAAAAATATCGTAAATAGCTTGTACAATTACTTTGAATGGGAATTTAGAAATATCTACATTATACATATATTTGTGCCAATTGTAATGGAGTTATTAGCGGAATTAGTATTCAAATTCTGTTTTTATTACTTTATTATATCCAAAAAAAAATACTTGAAACAAACAAACGACAAACTGATTGAAAGGACGGATGCTTAAAAATACAAACTGCCCATCAGATAGCCCTTCTGGTTTGCCATATCACAAGCAATGGCGGAGTTAAGCGTGTTTTTTGTGTAAAACAGTTACATTGGTCTAAAAATAATTACATGTTTTTATTATTATTTTTTAAATGCAGCGGCAAATGGTTAATCCTAAAACATAAGCTATTCATTGCATGGACGTTTATTATAGATACACTTTTTTAAATCCCAATATCATGCGCATATAATATTTAATAATAAAAATTATTGTAGAAGGTTTTAGACTATTAATTTTTCGAATTCCTCAACCCTTTACCATTTTTTTTTTCAAATTGATGTGGATAGTCATTTGTTTCTGCTATCACTTCTTCTTTATATTCGAGCGCATAAAGACCGGCAAAATGTCTAACGTCTCTTCAATCTTGTATCTATGTATAAGCAGCTTTTTTTTTGTTATCGATAAACATGAAAACTACTGGACCGATCGGCATGAGACCATGACCATTCGACGCGGAATTAATTGTAGAAGGCTATAAGCTATTAATTCGTATGTAAATTCGAATAATATATATATCCAAAGCGATATCAGCAATATCTCAGTCTGCTTTCACATACCGGACTCTGTGTATCTTTATATATATATATATATATTTCTACTGCGCGTATGTATGTCGCTGAACTCCTAACGGCTGGACCGATTTTCATGATTTTTTGTGTGTATTCCGGTGTATTTGAGAATGGTCTAGATTAACAATTGGACCCAGTAGGGGGCACTGCTATCGGGTCTCACTTTTTTTTCATTTTCGTGGCAGGACAACGCCGGGCCCACTAGTTTTATAAATACGAAAATGTATGATCGATTGCTCTGACCGCACATCAAGCGGTCATTTCACTTGTTTGAAAATCATAAGAAGAAATACATCATTATGGTTTTCTAATTTGTTAAAACATTTTGTTTCGATTTTAATAAATTCAATATTTATAACTGTCAACACAAAAGTAATTCCGCTTATAACTTACAGGTTTATAGTGAAATCAACGCTGACAATATTTACTGTCGAGAATATTTTTGTGAATGGAATATTTTTATAAATATTTTAGGGATAAATCATAAATATATTTTTGTGTAGCTAAAAAAAGATATTCTTGTGGGCGACATAGCGGAAAGAAGTTATTTCTATTCCATCATATATCTTGAGGTATATATAGGGCTATTGTTATCCCGGAATAGGGATTTCCCACGGGATGATCATGAAACAGTACTCATATCTCAAGAACTTAGTGTAATGGGATGTCCATCTTTTGGCATTTGACTTTTCTCAAAATAATTTGACGTATGCCTCACTAATTAGGTACCAATGTAATTTTTAGATAGTTGGTTAGTTAAGTGAAATGGTCTACCAGCAAGTAGTGTAGAACCTTCTCGTTTTGGCACGAATTGTTTTTAATTTTTAAATTAAAGCAGTTGAATTTTTAATATTCTCGTGGTAGGTCTTTTATTGCGCGAGGCCAGGTGGGTACCACCACATTGTCGGATATTCTATCGTGAAGAGTATACTGTTTCATTGAACACTGTAACTAATGAAATTACTATGCAATGAAGACTTAAGAACCAATATCTCGAAGTTGGCAAGCGCTCATAAGCTACAACAAACGCTTACCATCAAGTGGATCGTATGCTTGCTCGCCAATTTAGTCACATAAAAAAAAGGATAATTTATTTTTCTGATTTTCCACCTTTAGAAGCAGATTGTAACCTACCTTGCAATTTCCATATGTCGATGTACTAGTATCCAAATAGTTTTAGTAGATGTTCGGTTTTCTGGATTAATGGGCCGGCTAGACTGTGATAATAATTATCTCACACAGGATATTGACTTGAAGTACCAGTATTTGTAATCTTTCATTGTGGTTTGAGGAGTGGAAATTAAGGAAACCTAAACTGTATTTCTTGTCCTCCACTTCCTCGTTTTCTTACCAGCCATGATCTTTCTCCTCTTCTTGAAATTGCCTCTGATGTTCTATTAGGCAGTATGTACGTTTTTATGTAACTTTTCGTGGTGTATAAAAAAGCATGTAAAGTAACTTTTTAAATCGACAAACATTATCATAAAAACTAAGTACAGATTTTTTCTATTTCCTACATTTCTCTTAACATCTCCCATGCTAATTATTATAAAATTGGTAATTTTTTGAGTTAAAAGAAATAATTAACAGCCTGATTCGAAATTTTGACGTTCTACCCGAGGCAAACTACCCTATTATATATGTATAGTTATGTGATATTTCATACTACCGTTAAATCTAGGAGGCTAATTTACTATTTTCTAAAGAATAACTGGACGCATATAAGCAATACCATGTCAACCCACATTGACATGGTATTGCTTATTTGCGTCCATTACTGTTTCACTCTTTAAGTGTAAAGTGTTTCAGATGTCGATTGGCAAAAGATATGTAAAACCTTATCTAATCTAGATCAGAATGAAAGAAAAAATGTATAATTATATGAAATCATAGTTTTGAATAATGCTTTATTCAAACTGACCACGAGACAGACTTTAATTTACGTAAATACATTCTAAATTTATAAACCAGACGATCGATACAATTTTATCTCTTTCGTGGAAATTGGAAGGCTTCGAAGCATCATTTTACAGTATAAAAAGATAGTATAATAAGATAATTAAAAATCTTACCGACATTTATCACACGCGATCGTGGTTAATAGTATCTTTTAATGTATTCATTCGCCTCATTAATTACAGTTATATTTTTAATATAAGTATAGACAATAATTAAAAGCAAATGTATGACATTATTATTCTGTTGTTAAATAATCTATGTTTGAGTCTTAATTTAAAATTAGATAGAAAAAACCACTCAGCGCTGTAATAACTGTAATTTATGACATTTAAAACGGTAGTTTAGAAATAAGCACACACTTTTATATTAATTATCAATGCACTGAAGAAATTCACAGATTTAATTCAAAGAGATAATAATATTATTGATGCTTTAAGATATGTAAGGAGCAGCAGTTCCGAGCTACGCCAAGTGCTACGGACCGCTACGGACTACGGTTCTCTGTCACACGCATGTGCCGACTGCCAACGATTCCTCTCTTGATTCATCTTCACTTCTTTATTATAATATATTTACAATAGCTTTTATTTGTATTTTGGTGCTTCGACTATAATTACTACCCCAATGTATATTTTCAATAAAATTAATATATTTTATTAATAATTCTAATGCAATCGTTACAATTTTTAGATACTTCGCATGATTTATTTACACTTTGGGATAATATGTATGTTTTTAGATATATTTATATTATGTTTGCTTGCATGGTGTATGTAAAAATATCTTGATCTACTAAAACATAGACGCAGGAGCTAATCAATAGTTCTGAATGTGTGAAAAGACTCGATCCATATAAGGATAGTATGTAATCTGGCACAGATTTTGAATAATGCAGGTTGCATGTGCAACGGTCTACGGTAGAGAGAGAGGGACGGGCGCATATGAGCGCGGCGCGCGAGAACGAGACAGCACGCCGGTGCGGCAGCCGCGCACCACCACCGCCTGCAGCATCACACCTTCACTGATACACTACGTTACGTGGCCGACGCCGGGGCGAGGGCCCGGGCTCCGGCGCCGGCCGAGCACGGGCCGGCCCGACGGGTGCAGAGCGGCGGGCGCTGATAATAACCATATCTCCGGGCGTGTCAGTGGTCGCCGGTTACGCAAGAGGGCGGCGGCGCCGGTCGCGTCGCGGTTACCTCTCTGGCCATCGCGGCATGACCGCCGGAGATGCGGGCGCGCGCTCACGCCGCCATCTTCGAGGGGCACAGCCCGGGATTCGCGTCGCGACTCGCGGAGCACTTGAGCGCTACGCCGCGTGGGCGGCGATCGATGTGCGCTGCACGCCTGCGCCACCGACACCGCCCGAACCCGACCGAGCGTGCCCGACGCGACCCACCGCACCGGTGCATCCGCCCTGACCCACTTCCCGCGCACACTGACCTCCTTCTCCACACTTCCAATGGCCCGAGTTGCGATGTGTACACGCCTCCCTCTCACATCTGTCCTCTCCGTTTCCCCTTACACTATTTTAAGCTCAAGTTATCTTGCATAATAGCAATAATCGAATGCACGGGATCTGTTACTCCCTGGCGGTCGTAATATCTGCTGCTTAGAGGAATACAGCGATTGCAATGTTGTGGTAACATGATGAGTTATTTAGACGAAATAGCAAATGATGAATTCAAATGGCTGAATAAAAACAAACTTTAATTATGTATTTTAAAATTAAAGTCATTCAAATCATAAGGCATTATCGACAATTAAATCCCTTTTTCGCTCAAATTCTTCTATTGCTGTTATTTTAATTAATTAATTAACATTATTATTATTATTTTCTTATAACAACAAAATATAATTATGATAATAATGGTTATAAAATTATGAATTTAAAATATTGACAATACAATTCTATTAGTTATGTTAGCAATTCATTATAGATATAC
Source organism: Hestina assimilis (assembly GCA_023373885.1). Taxonomy (NCBI): domain Eukaryota; kingdom Metazoa; phylum Arthropoda; class Insecta; order Lepidoptera; family Nymphalidae; genus Hestina; species Hestina assimilis. The sequence continues at coordinate 15,571,674 of CM041744.1, forward strand.
TAATAAATCAATCACATCACGCATTTAAGGAATAGTAGGTATACATAAGATAATGTAGCAATAATTTGAACTACTGAAATGCAATATATCATTTGTAAGTTTAATGGCAAGTTTGTGTTTGGTGAAAAAGGACATAAACGTCATCCACTTCCCATACGGGAAAAGATTAGTTCATTGAAATGTTACATTTTTTTGGGCTCAGCTTGCAAAAGTCACAGATAGATGACAAGAATAGACGATATTGTGAGGTTAAATCAAAGTGACAACCCTTTTGAGTCGGCCGGCATCATGAAAAGGGGTGCCAACAATATTTTTTTGTTGCAAATTCAACTCAAACTCAAACAAATTACAACTTTGGTCGTATAACTATAATTATCATAGAACTAAAAATATCGAAGATGCGAAAGAAAAGATAGAACAAAATTTGGAAATGACATCAAAGCATAAAGTAAATAATAAATTGAATTCATACCTTTATACATCAAAGTATTTTAATTTATATCGACGATTTTTTTATTTTAATTCGTCCATCAGTTGACGCTTCAAATATTGGTAACATCTATGTTTGATGTACGTAGTGACAATATATATGTTTATCTCTTTCTGGCACGTTTCAAACTGTGTAAGAGAAGAAAGCTCCTGTATAGAAAAGATATTAAATTTTTACTACTCTGTCATTTTATTATTTCACTATCATCCTTACAAGTAATGAAATAGATAATAGATTTTAAATACATAGACTATTTTGCTTTTACAAATTTAAAATGTTGTAATGGTAGTCTTTATGAATAAAATATATATTTTTTTATGAATTACATGCTATTGCCCTGTACATTGTACATGTGCTTATTTAAAAACCATAGAGATAGTAGATAGTGCATCCAATAATTGTATTGAAATTGATAAGGATGAACTAGCGCTAACTATCACGTGACTAGAACGAAAGTAACAAAAGTAAGAATGTGGAAATTGGATTCAATGTAGCAAGTGGATGCGTACCATGGTATTTTTATATTTATGCCAGTTCGTAGATGGCTCTTAAATTTTTAACACTTTCTGACATTATTCGCCATAATCTAGTGCATCGTCTATGTCTATGTCAAAAACATAGTAACACTAAATTTCATATGTCATACCAATGATGTCAAAGAAACTCCACTTCAACTTCAAAGTCAATTGATATATATTATTTTATAAATAAAACGTCAGCGGTCGGAACTCGGAGAGAGTTACTTACGAGTAACGTTCGTTGAACATTATCAATATTTTTTTCTGTAAATATTGATGTAAAGACATAAGTGAAAGCAGTGTTTGTTTGTTTTGTGTAACTAGCATACATGTAACTAACGATGTAATTGAGTTCCATAAGTAGTGTTCTACGTTAAAACCACTTCGAGCACCAGAACGGATGGACTGCAGTGGGCAAAGTATGTGTATTTATGTTATTTTGAATGATTTAATATTACATTTTAAGTTATAATATAATCGAGATTTATTTACATCTGTGTTATAAGTCGTAAATTTATAGTTAACAGTTAAAAATGTATTCAAAACACGTATTTATAACGCCTACGTGAATCAATTTGTTTAACTGACCTGTTTTTTAACCGCATTCATATAGTCGTCGTTTTAATTACAAACCACGCAAGAATTTTAATAGTTTTAAGTCAGTGAATTGTAATAGACGATCTTATCCTATTTTTAAATATTAAAATCGTATGACAAATTGAAGTAGGAAATATTAATCAATAATAAATATATGCGATCTTTTTATACCTCAAAGTGAATTATACTCAAGATGATCAAAGTATAATTTTCTATTGCTATTATATCATCTATCTATATAAATATGTAATATATATAATAGTTATAGGTTGGCTAATTTGTTGCCGAAATATTACAGTAGACCTGTTTCTTAGGCCAACTCAACCACGGAAATACAACCTTCTCACAGAATATCAACATAATCTAACAGTACTGTTGCGTTTTTTGTAACGAGTGAGAGTGCTGGAGGCCCAATCTTTGAGCCCCTCTCTCTCCTTTGTTCTCTTCTCATTCCTACCCTCCTTACCCTGGGACTGGTAGCAAGTATGTGATACTTTAAGCAATCGCAATGTCTCATACCTATAAACTGGAACCTTCCAGTGACTGCTTATTATCACCCATATGCTTGTTTGCCTATCATGGCATAAAAAAAAACATTTACTACAAATAAGGCAATTGAACTACAAACTATAAGCTTTATTTTTTGTCATGCTATGATTAACATATAGTCGGAACAGGATAATATTTGAAGTAGAAAATTAAAATTGTTTATTTATATTGTTGACTTATTAATATTTATTTGGATATATGAATAGTACCAATATAATACCGTATGATAGTACCAATTTATCTTTATAGCAAGGAACCGTAATTCTTTTTCTAAAATAAAACTAGCCTAAGATGCAAGTAAAAACCACTTAAAATCAGTCCAGCTGTTTCAGAGATTAGCCGGAGCAGACAGACAGACAAAAACTAATTTTTTTACACTACATACTTACTTACCATATTATATACTTTCATATGCTTTTTGTGGAAAAGCTGATAATTTAGAATATATAAATAAACACTACACACTCAATGGCCCCCATTAAGATATTGATATCCTGTGTCAGGAGTCCGGAAACATGTACAAGGACAGTTACAAACAGACACGTCAATATTTTATGTGTATAGATTTCTTTAAACAAGAAAGCTAACATGTTAACCCTATTGTAAGTGTAAGGTAATAATATAATTCTTAATGTTGTCTTTCTCTTGCCATTGTGCCACACCACTATTTACTTAAATATATATAAAAATAACTAAACAAATTAACTGATATAAAAACTGGTATATATTATAGAAATGTTGTTAGAAAAACAACAAGTTAGCAACAGTAGCAAAACTTCCTCGACCGTAGGGGCATGTTTTTCAGTCTTGGTGTGTTTATCCGTGTCATTGCGTATGTTTCTGGACCCCCAACACAGGATATATCTGACCACCAACATAGGAACTACCGTAATGGGGACCATTGAGTCTGTAGTGTTTATTATTACTATTATAATCTGTTTTGTTGAATTACCCAATCCTCTGAATTAAATTTATTGAAATTCAATTTGCCTGTGTTTTACAAATTCATGTATAGTTAAAGCAATAACATTATTCATATTTTCCTTATAAAGTTAGGTCAATTTTAATTTATTTCTTATAAAAGTAATTAATGGCATAACTGATAAAGATTTTATCAGGCCTATTATAATGTTTTCAATTAGATAAATGAAAAAACATGTGTATAGACAAATAGCAGAGACTTGATATTTTGTATTCCTTGCTGAAGGCAAACAAGAATTCTGAAGTCGAATTAAAAAATAAACATTTTATATGACGTAATAATATGTGCATGCAGATCGACGAGATGATGCTGGTGCGCCTGAACATGCGCTTAGCGTTGGCTGCGCTCTGCGGCGGCGTGCTGCTCGTCACGCTCTACTGGGGCCGCTGCGGGGACCTGGCGCGTAGGCCAAGTGAGTACCGCTTTCACATTCCTTACTTTTACACCAAGGAATCATCACTGACGTGGAAAACTATCGAATCGCCAAACTTTTTTTTTGGTGACGAGGAGGAAATCTTTTACCAGATACCTGGCGTCCTGAGAACTAGGTTATGTGCGGTTCCATGACAAGGTGGTAACGGACCCACACAAACCTCCTCGGTGGCCAACCCCAGTGCATTTGTCAGGTTACGGCAACTCCCTCAGAACGAACCAACGCGACCTGACAGTCATGGGGGACGAGATGGAAAGCCTCCTAGCACTTCCCATTCAAGCGCGCACGGCAATGCAACCACACCGACTGCCGTCCAAGGCGTGAACAGACTTATCTTAACTAAACCATATCATGTTAAAATAAAATCATACTAATCAAATATCATTTCAACAGTAGGCTCTGTCCTATCGAACGCTCTGACGGATCGAGATACGGACGAAATCGAGTGTTCGATCAACGGCGAGTACTCGGTGGCTTGTCGACGGGATCGCGACCAGGTTTACGTGCCGTTCTCCTTCATTCACAAGTACTTTGAGGTAAGAACGAAGTGAGGCAAAGAACTGATGGCGATCTTAAAAAAACTTTTCTTGAATTAAATCTTTCAACTATACACCTAATATAAGCATGGGCCTGTCTGATGGTGAAAGGTCAACGTAAATTTACACTTGAAGAACTTTGCGTTGCCACCAGACTACTTCACGACGATATTCTATGAGGGGGTATAACTTTCCTAGTCGAGCCGGCATTCATCCAGAAAATTACAGAACTTTACTAAAGATGCTAGGAAACGTTTTTTTGCAACATAAGCACTTATGCATACTATTATAATACATATATTAAAAATGCTTTTTAATGATGGGATAACCTCTGTCACAACAGAGATTATTCCACCAGTGCAATCAGTCACACTGGTGGTAGGTCTTTTGTTGCAAGAGGCCGGCTAGGTAGGTACCACCGCAGTGTCCAATATTCTGCCGCCAAATAGTAGTGCTTAGTGTGTTCCGGTTTGAGGGCATTGTACGCTAGTGAAATTACTGGGCGAACAAGATTTAAGAACTAATATCTCGAGGTTGGCAACGCGTGAGTGGCACCTACTAATGATGCTGCAAGCGCTCATAGGCTGCGGCAGCCACTTACCATCAGGTGGGCCGTATGCTTGTTTGCCAACTTCTAACATAAAAAAAAAAAAATGAAGTTTTGAAATATATCTCGTTCTGTCGGTACTCTTTGGGACCCTAATAAAGGAAGAATTGTAGAAGGTTATTATGTGTATAGAATTAATTTTTACGTCGCTTGTATGATGAAAAAGAACTGGATGAGACTGGTTTTAAAGTCGCAGTGCCAAAAGGCGTGAGGTTGATTATGTTATATCTGTATTTTTCGTGTTGTGATTATTTTTTAAACTAGTAGTTTATGTTTATCAACTGAAGCTCTTGATTGTGAATAATGTGTACGTATTCCGGATCAACACTGAGGTCAAGGACAGTTTTATATATCACTACATAGTATAAAACAAAGTCGCTTTCTCTGTCCCTATTTATGCTTAAATCTTTAAAACTACGCAACGGATTTTGATGCGGTTTTTAATAGATAGAGTGATTGAAGAGGAAGGTTTATATTTATAATAACATCCATTAAATAGTGGAGATATACTGTTATTTTTGAGGTTTCTAATGTGATGTCGTAAATAATTACATTTAACTCGTGCGGGCCACGGGCTGTAATGAATAAATCAAAACTACTGGATCGATTTTAATCATTTTTCCAGTGAATGACATAGGCTATATATTTTATACCCGTGCGAAGACGGAGCGGGCCGCTAGTTATATTATATATGAGATATAAATCCCTGGGATTGTATTCTTCGTTCGGCGAAACCAGTTTATATATATATATAACTGATTTTGATGAAATATATAGACTATCTTCAGAGTAGTTTGATTCTGTAAAATTTGGTAAGGATTGGAGCCTAGACAATCGCCAATCCGTGTCGATTCCATTTCAAAAATCAGATCCGCTTGTGTTATGTCAATAAAAAACGGTATCTCATGTGGTATTTCAAAAGCTTATGCCAATTTCCATACATTTCCGAATTATCTAACTTCGTTATCCATAGTTAAAGGTAACTTTGGAAAGGCCCTAGATCAACAGCAAAGTCCACACAGACTCAGAATAATTTATGGTCCGATTGTTAAATATCAGCTACCTTTATTGTAACGAGTAGAATAAAAATATACCATAATGTAAAATTTAAACGGCTAACACTCACGTTCAGTCGGTTTACGTACCGACTAGTTTCGTACTCATCAGGGTGAGTGGGCTACGGTCGCGGTCGCGACCCGTCTCGTCTCATTGCGTCTCAGTGCGATAGTTATAATAATTTAAAAATATACCAATTTAAATACAACCAAAAATTCAAAACGCTCAGCAGCTATTGAGATAATCTCAAACACTTAGTTCCATTTATAGATATAATAATGATACGTCCTATTTGTAATACAATAATATCTGAGATGAACGTATAAGTCCGCGATACACAGTTCCATTAGATAATTGACGGAGCGCATTCCCAACATGAGAGGTTGACTCATATCGATTTAGCGCACACATGCTGCCCATACGTCGGCGTAATGCAGTTACTGTATGACTCTGATCTACAATATATATGTACATTATCCGACTGCCTCAGAAGGAAGATAATGTTTTACGAATGCGTGTACGTTTTTTACTTCTTAGGTACGCCTGATAGTAGGTTATAAAGTTCTTAATTTGTATGTTTTTCTTTTTTTTAACGCAAATCTGATGTTTTTGTTATATGTTATGTTATGTTGTGATGTATTGTTATAGACTATTTTTAATTCATATATACGCCGTTGTAAAATGCAGTTACTGCAACCTATGAACGCTTGCGATATTCGAAGTACATGAGTTTTGCCAAATTAAAGGATAGGAAGGAATGAGAAAGGAACAGAGGTGCGGGAGATTGGGCCTCCAGCGCTCGCACTCATCGCACGAAACCCAACAGTACCTACTGATACGGTTACTTTACGCCGATTTACTGTGAGAGGGTAGTACTACCTTGATCGAGTCGACCCACTTGGGCTGGGAAGAATAGGTAATTAGGTTCTTAATTTGTTTGTTACTATAAAATAAACTTTACTCTTTATCTTATCTGAACAAAACTGAATCTGTTCTCTTAATTTTTGTCAAATATTTTCCATTCAAACAATATTTAGGTCACGTTTGAAATATTCAAGCGCTTCACCTTAAACCAGACCTACTCCTTCGGGACAACATTCCCGCTGCCACAAAACTTAATAAAGACACGGAATAGACAATATTATATCATACAGACACTAATTTTGAAAACAATCTTTGTACTCAACCAAAATTAATAATTCTAAAATATTCCGGCAGATATACGGTAAAATAACCACCGTCGATGGAGTTGATAAATTTGAATGGTCGCACAGCTACAGCAAAATTTATCATCCGAAAAAGAAATACGATCCGCGTGGTACCTTCACGACCTTCGAAAATTATAACGTCGAGGTCCGGGATAGGGTGAAATGCATCAGTGGCATTGAAGGGGTACCTGTATCTACACAGTGGGAGCCTCGTGGCTACTTCTATCCAACCCAGATAGCTCAATTCGGCTTAGCGCATTACAGCAAGAATATAACAGAACCCGAGCCAAGGGTTAGGATCATTGATGATGGGGAGAAGTTTCTGGAAAAGTGGATAGTTAGTCAAGACGCTGTTTTGTCCAGGGAATATGATTCCGAGCTTAAATCAAACGTACTAAAGTTTTCTACAACAGACCACGTGTCGAGTCAAGTATGGTTGAAAGTTAATATTAGCCAGGATTTTGTATTGAGCATGGATCTACAATTGAAGCCGAATTCATCGATGACCGTCGTTTTGCAAAATAAAGACAAAAAGGAGACTGTGTATTTACATTATATAACTAGTACACAACTCATACAGGCACAGGTACGTTTACTTAATATTTCTACTTATTTATCACTAGCTTTTGGCAGCGGCTTCGCCCACATGAGTAACGATTTTAATAGGAACTTTGAACCCCCATTTCATTTTCAGGGATAGAATTATAGAAAACGTAATAACACGTGTTTTTTATCTTTATTTGTTCCCCAAAAAGCAAAGTTCCACGTTTCAAAAATGACAGACTTTCATACAAACTTTTAACCCCTTTTTCGCCCTGTTAAGTTTTAAGGGTTGAATTTTGAAAAATAATTTCTTAGCGCTTGTTTACGTTTTAAAAACAATATCTGTGAAAATATTCAGGCTGGGCGTTGATATATCAGTAGGTCAGGTCTTCTTCTTATAAATATTATTTATTTGGGTTTTTTTTTCTTCACAGGAGGACCACATATATTATGGGATAGGCGTTGATCAAAAATGGCGAAAGTTGACACGGGATCTTATAATAGACATGCAAAAGGGTTGGGCGTTGCAGGACCGACCGAAACGAAAGTTTCCTAGGAATAAGTTCAAGGTTATAACAATGTAATGTTTTCATTTTTGGTATTCGCTTTCACTAAAGATACTTTTTCAGTAAAATATAATCAAAGTATTACATCATTTCTTTTCGAAAATATCTTCGGTCGGTTTTAAATAAAGGAAATAGATCTTTAATGATTTAACTGTCAAGTTTAATTTGTTTACAAGAATGCTCCTATATGACTTTTATCGTCCATAGAGTTTTTTTTATCGATGGTTGAAAAACAGGCGTACGGTGCGCCTGATGGTAAGCAGTCACCGCAGTCTATGAGCGCTTGTAATACTTGAAGTACATGGGTGTTGCCAAACGAAGGGATAGGAAGGAATGAGAAGAGAACAAAAATAGCACGAAACGCAACAGTGCCGACTAGTATTGTTACTTTCTCTGGGAGAAGGTAGTTCTCCCCCGTTCGGGCTGCGAGGAGCACAGCTCTGCTGCAGCTACGTTTTGCTCCCACGTCAGATATCGAGTATAATCCTGAGCGGCGCGGGCGCGGCGCGCGACGTGCGCGTGTCGTCCAGCTCGCACATGGCGCACTTCTACGCGGCGGCGCGCTGGCTGGTGGCGGCGCAGCGCGCGCGCGGCGGCTGGCCCGTGCCCGCGCGCAGGCGCGTCGCGCCCGGCGTGCCCGACCTCAGGCCCGGCTGGTGAGTCGGGAAATCGATTTTTTTTTAGTTTTGGTAAAGGTTACCTGCCCTTTGCCCTTGAACTTGTACATATACATTTTTGTTTTTTTTTTTTTATATATTTGCATGTTTTGTGATTTTTTTTACATAAAGTATATTTGTCCCTTAACTACTAAAGGTTTGCATTTGGTTTTGAATAAAATACTAATTTGATATTCGAAAATTAATATCGATTATCGGTTTATGGAGATTAAAAATATCGACGACGTTATATTTTATCGATTATTTTTTCCGAATTCTAGTAGTTCAAGCAGTGTTTTTTAAGACTTCGTGAACGTGAGTATAGGTATTACGTTCTATTCAGCCTTTTAAATCGCAGATTCTATTCTTCAGGCATCATGTTACAATGTATCTCTCTCCCTCTATCTCTCCTGGATGAAAGGTACCCTGTATTCTTTACTGTACCCTGACAACATCAATGCAATTTCACTTTAAGCCGTTGATCAAAACGTGAAGGCTGACAAATAAACTAACTCATACTCATTATTATATTAGTGAGAATTAAACGAACAAATCAAAAACACTATAGCCACCACTAAAGTAGCGATTTCAAATATCTTCCAATACAATTTATCGTAAAGCGTAAGCATTATACGAGGTATTTGTATTAAAAAAAAATCTAATCTAAACGATTAACAGGCGAATTTAATCCCTAATTTAAAGTAAATAAAGTTCAAAATCTTCCAAACATATAAAACTCCACAAGTGGCCGTTCGTGTAACGACAGTAAATCATGTGTACATTAATATGCATGACAGTATAGTCCGTTCATCGTTTAATTGCCTTTTAAGTGACGTTAATGATGTCGTATCGGTTCGGGGTTCATTTGTTCTATTACAAAAGACAATTGCTTTAAAAAATCAGAAATTATAGTTAATGGATGAGATTATTTGTAATAATTTAGTATTATTCTTAAGACGGCGAGTCACCGGCGTCGGGATTTGACGACCCCATCGCCCGCTGTTGGGATAACCTCTGTCACAGCAGAGATTATTCTACCATTGCAATCAGTCGCACTGGTGGTAGGTCTTTTGTTGCAAGAGGCCGGCTAGGTAGGTACCACAGCAGTGTCAAATATTCTGCCGCCAAATAGTAATGCGTTAGCATAACTGTGTTCCGGTTTGAAGGGCACTGTACGCTAGTGAAATTACTGGGCAGACGAGATTTAAGAACCAATATCTCGAGGTTGGCAACCCGTGAGTGGTGCTGCAACGCTCATAGGCTACGGCAACCACTTTTCATCAGGTGGGCCATATGCTTGTTTGCCAACTTGTAACATAAAAAAACGCTTATAGTCGGGTGCGCTCACTGATCGGTAAACGATCGGTGGGTTAAGCAACTTTAGGCGCGATCAGTCAATTGATGTGTGATCGCATTGTGGTATTTCTACTGAGCGCCTCCTTGCTTCGGAGGGCACGTAAAAATTCGGTCCCGGCTGTTATCATTTTGACAATAGTCGAAAGGTCAAGTCAGAGGCCTATACGGGCGACCTGAACAACTCTGACACTAGGTTGGCCGCTAACCACTCGATAAGAAGAAGAAAATGCATTATTCCCGGTACTTTATACTAAGGTCTGCTTATAACTCTTGTATGGATATCACAAGTTACTAGGTACACAGATTAATCATCATCTAACCTCCGCAACCCTAAGAACAAATCAGTACCTAACTCATTACGTAGGAGTAAATTACCTATCAATATATATATATATATATATATATATATATATATATATATATATATATATATATATATATATATATATATATATATCATCGTCATATCGTTATCAAATGGTATAACGTAATCCCTTCAAAACGATACAATTATTCAAATTTTTAGGGTTCCAGCGTAACGGAACCCTTATAATTTCGTTATGTTCCTCTGTCCGTCCATCCTTCTGTCCGTCTGTCACAGTCATTATACTCGGAAATTGTTGGCTCTATCTATACGAAATTTAGTAAATAGGTGTATTCTATGAAGCGCTACAGAATTTTGTCATGAAATAATAAAATATATAAAAACTAAGGGTAGCAGTCCATACATGTAACTGAGGGTTGAAAAAAAATTCAGCTTATGGCAACGTGAGAGTAATTACAGATAAGACAGTACTTGACTAGTAATTATTATTATTATAATACTACTACTTACAAATATAAAAAATAATATAAAATGAAAATTAATTTAAAACCGAAATAAGTTTTATACTTAACGTAATAATCTATATTTAGATCGTGTTCTCAACATTTAAAGAACGTTTCGACTTGCGGTTATTTGCACGAACGTATGTCCTGTTTTTATCGCTGAGCTAACTGGGCCAGAACTGAAGGTTAATGTGTAATCGTTAAAGTCGTGTTTGTAAATAAATAGAACTTCTTTGTGTGATATCTTAAAATAAGCCAGCGGTGTTGGTAATGCGTTTTATTAATTTTATAGACGACTGACACAATTGTCAAAAGAGACAGACATATATATCTTAAATTAAAGGTTACATACATTACACTTTGGTCTTTAGAATTTAATTTATCTCGACACGCCTCGAAAACACACATTACTATGCTCTCTGTTAAATGATAACAATTACTGATAATTGATAGTCTATTCCCTAGAATTACTGGTTCGCTCTTAAAGCAAGGTCAGATGGATTTTACGACGGTGTATCGCAGCGGTAGTGAACGTGCCTTAAGCGCCACAGGTTGAATTCGATTTCCGCTCGGAGCAGATGACTGATTAACCATACAGGCATGTTTTTCAGTCTGGGTGTGTTTGTCCTTGTCATTATGTATGTATGAATGTTTCCAGACTCCCGACACAGGATATAACTATTGGGGGCGGTTGAGTGTGTACCGTTTATTTATTTATTTCTAAGCTTATTACTTAGTAATCATCAACCAGCGGGGACTTAGTAATAGGGTTATTTGCCACCCTTTGGGCACGGAACCCTAAAATACGACACGTGTTTGTTGTTGTGATGATTTAATTTTTTTATAATATATTACATAATAAATTAAATATCACATTGTTATCGCGATTCCAGTAATGAATGGCATCGGGCCAAAGACGCAATCTTGCGTCTATATTTCTCGGAAAGATACGTCTTGCACTCATACTAATCACTGTACTGTACTGCGCTTTATATCTTTAACATGCTATTAAAAGTAAACTAAATGTAGTTTGTATCTTAACTTTTATATATATATATATATAACCCCTCCCCGGGTGGGGCAAATGCCTACTCCACTTGATGGTAAGTGGAAGTGGAGTTCACACGCGTAGGTGACCAATATGGTTGCAGAAGGCGAACTGAACTAGCCAACCTCGCTTTGCCTATCCGCAAGATGCCTCTTCACGCCTCGTTTGAAGGACACCAGGTTGTAAGAAGGACCTACCTATATAGGAACACACCTACCTATATAGGTACACACCGCACGTAGAGTAATGCTCTTATCTTTGGGCGGGAGCTCCCCAGTATCGGCTCGCGGCTCGGGATTCACAATGCGTGAGTGACATCTACAAATGAATGGTGTTGCAAACGATCAAAGGCTTTTTTTATGTTACTAAGTTGGCAAGCAAGCATATGGCCCACCTGATGGTAAGCAGATGCCGTAGCCTATGAGCGCTTGCAACACCATTAGTAGGTGCCACTCATGCGTTGCCAACCTCGAGATATTTGCTCTTAAATCTTCAAACCGGAATACAGTAATGCCTAAGACACTACTGTTTTGCGTTAGAATATTTGACAGAATTGTGACGGGGATTATCCTCCTGCGGGCTATGGGGTCGTCACGTCCCGCTTACCATTACTTACTTACTTGCTTCCTATGGCGCTACAACCCTTTGTGGCCGCCTCCACGATGGTTCGCCACTTCGCTGTGTCCCTCTCCAAGCTGTCCATCTGCCTATTGCTCTCAGATCTTCTTCAACGCAATAACCCGCTTACCATTAGGTGGTCGTATGTTCGTTCGCTATCTAAGTAAGAGGTTTGACGAGAAGTCGTCTCCCCCAGGCACTCGGCCATGAGCCAGGGGCACGCGATCTCGGTGCTGTCGCGCGCGTACCACCGCAGCGGCGACGCGGCCTACCTGCGCGCGGCGCAGCGCGCTCTGCACCTGCTCGACGTGCCGAGCTCCGCCGGCGGGGTTAAGGCGCTGTGGATGGACAAATACATTTGGTGAGCTTCTGTATTTTATATAAATTATTGTAGGATGATGATGATGACTTCATTTTATATATATTTTTTATGCAACTACGTTGGTAGGCAAGCACACGACCTGATACTAAGTGGCTATCGTAGCCTATGAACGCTTGCTGTTGCAAGTGGATGATTATTGACGCGTTGCCAACCTCGCGATATCGGTTTTTAAATCTCTTTTGCCCAGTAATTTATAGCTACGGTATCTTTCAAACCGAAACACAGTAATCTATTGCTTTGCGAAAAAATATCTGACACTGTGGTGGTTAGGTTAGGCCGGCTGGCCGGCCTCTTGCAATAAAATACCCAGTACCTGTGAATTATATTACGGATTAAAATAAATAAATTGTCTCAATAAAACATTTTCAGGTATGAAGAGTATCCAACAGAACCTCCACTGTTCGTCCTGAACGGATTCATCTACACGCTGCTGGGGCTGTACGACCTGCACGTCATCGAAGGTGAGAACTCGATATCTCTAGCGAAGAAGATGTTCGACGACGGCATGCTGTCGCTGAAGACCTTGCTGCCTCTCTTCGACACGGGCAGCGGGAGCTTCTACGACCTCCGACATTTCACTTTACGCGTCAGTCCGAATATCGCGAGGTGGGACTACCACGCCACGCACGTCAACCAGCTGTACCTGCTGGCGGGGCTGGACCCCGACCCGGTATTGATAACCACGGCCAAGCGCTGGGAGGGCTACATGCAGGGTAAGCGCGCAGCACATAATTGACCTACCGACCTACCGGATATGAGGATTTCTAGTCCAAGTTTCGAGGCTCGAATGGAGATTTGATCTCGAATATTTGCGAGTTTGGTGTTTTGAGATACCGCATTTAATGTATTTTGGAGATCTGAAGATGGTCTTATGTGGAAAAGACAAATTTTAATCTCGACTAATCGCATGGATGGAAAAAATTGTAGTTTTCGTTATATTTGTCTCCCCTTCACCTTTATCTCAACTAATCAATGACAAAACTTCGTTTACGAAAAGACAAAAATGACGTAGAGAATAGAGTTTTAATGAGTAAATGCATAGGGACAAGTATTGCTTAAAGGCAGTTAGAATTTGTAAAATTTAGATATTTAATAACCTTATAAAGGTTCGGATAAAAGAATTGAAATATCTAAATCAAAACCCATACAAAATACTTTTATAACACGAAAATTAAATTTAAATCAAATGTACCAAAGAGAAGGTATAAAATCGTATAGACTAAAAATGGCTGTCATGATAAAAATGTATTAAAATTGGACCTTTAAAAAATAGACAAATTCGTATATCGAAGACTGAAGAAATTTTATACCGCGCCCGTTTATAATATGTTAAAAATGTAGGCGTAATGCGGCTTTAGTTATCGGATAGTTTCATTTCGATAACGCTGCGTGTGAACTGCTCCGATATATATTTCGGAACACGGTCTCGGAACACCATGTTTTTCTGACTTTGATTTGCTGTTTTCCTTATTGGCCTTGACAGCATGGCCGGGCGGCGGTAGCTGAGTACTGAGATTCAGCCGAGAAAAACGAACAGCCTTCACCCCCTCTGTTCCCTATCTTTTTCCTTATTCCTCCCTTCTACACCTCGGGTGGGCAACGCGCACGTGATACTTCAAGTATCGCGCGCGTTGATAGGTAGAGGCGACTGCTTACCATCAAACAGGGCGTATGCTTGTTTGCCATCCGTTATTAAATAATAACATTTAAAAAAAATGGCTTCCGCATAAATTTTAACATCCGCTGCGTAGCCGCAATAATAAATGCGAATGCGGAGATTTTCGCCAAAGATTTTTTGAGTCATAATTTAGCCTCGTAGGAGGCCTCCAAGGACGGAATCAACTTTGTGCCCCGCGCTGGCAGAACTTCTTTCAAATCCTGGTCTCAGTACTCGAAACGCGCAGATGTAAAAAGTATGCAACGCCAACATACTGAATACAGTCGTTATTCGGCGAGTAGAGGCACCCCAATTACGGAATCTAATTTAAGCTCCTTGCTGGCTGTACTATCTTCAAAGTTGGGTCTCAGTACTCGAAACGCGCAGATGTCAATAGTGCAACCCCAGATATTCAAGAACGAAACTGACCTTTTTTTTTTGCGTATCGGAGCAGTGCACAAGCGACGCAACTTTAGTGTGAATACTGAATATACTTACGTACGTACGTACTTAAATATTACTTTAGTAACGATAAAATACACTTAATATTTATAACCATATCAATGTAAATAATAATTTATTTAACTTAATATATTAATCGAAACGTGTATAAATATATATATCACAAAATAAACTTTGTAAATAAAATCTTGGAATAAACGAAATAATATTTAATTTTATACTATGTAAATAATAAATATAATTACTGAGTGAACGGTAATGTTAATATATGTACTTCCATAAATATCTAATATGTGCCCTTGTTGAAAAAATGCCTTAATTTGAATAAACTTAATTTGAATTGTCTTTTAAGGGAGGTTTCAGATTGGCGTTTTTTTTTCGAGCCTAATTCGAGCTTCAAAAAGCCGAATGCATTACACGGTCTTATTCTGAAGTTTACGTTCGAACCAGTGGTGGCGAGTGTCAGTAGCATTTATAGTAATAGATCCATGCTTCTCCAAGCAAAAATGGGCCAGCTCGATCGGGAAAGTACTAATCCTCTCACAGAAAAACAGCGTAAAGTAACAGAATACCGTTGCGCTTCGTGCGATGAGTGACAGCCCCGGAGATCTAATCTTTAACCCCCTCCGCTCCGCTTCCTTTTTAACCTTCTTGCCCCTTCCAACCTATTGGTTGGCAAGGCGTATGTAATACTTCAAGTATCGCGTTCATAAGCAGTTCATAGTTTGCGGTGACAGCTTACCATCAGGCGGACCGTATTCTTGTTTATCAACCGTCGTGAAATAAACAAAAGATAGGGTTCTATATTACGACTTTATAAGCGCGTTAACGCTCGTATAAAACGCTAGCCTAAAACCGCCCTCAATACTAAACATGAATCACAAACATGTAAAATATGTCTGTATTTTTATATTTCCCAAATCTGTAAATATAGTTATCTTGCCGCACCTGGTTTTAAACTTTTTGTATAGTATTTATTTATTTAACGTTATAAAATGTATTAAAACGAATTAAAATAATTTCTGTTAATTTAGATATAAAAACTTTGTAAAAAGTTCTGTAATTTGTCATATTATTTTATACTCAAAAAATGTCTTCAAATTACGGCATTCGGTTGTGATCCGAAGCACAAATTCTTAACAGAAATAGATTCTTTAAAATATTTAAAGCTTAAGATATTTTATTAATAATCGTGTAAATGGGACAATGACAATTACAATTCATTATACATATATAAAGAAAATAATATACAAAAATGAATTTTGATATATATCACAGTTATTGTTTCCACATTTTAAGTATAGAGCGCGCCACAGTTCACTTTTTACTGACAAAGAATAATTAACTTTATAAAGGACTGAGCGGGAAGCTATTGACCTGACCACGATTTTTGGCTTAGTGTACTTCCGATGTCTTACCGGACTTTGCGACATTAGATTTGAGTATTTAAATAGTTCACTTTGGCTGTACTAATCAAATGAAATTTATTTTTATTTAAGTACAATTTTTAAATGTACTTTTGAATCGTCAAGACACCTGATTCTACCAAGAAAAACCTCTTTTCAAATATTTTTTTTTTACAATAAATATTACAAAATTTGATTCCAGAGTTTGGTCAGTGAACAAATTGTATTCAATACTTCTATAAAGATTCGTTCTTAACATTCGCCATACCGAAGTGGTTATAACTTTTCGCAACACAGTAAAGTAAAAATTAAGATTTGTCGATACAAATGTGCTACGCTCTCCTTGTATGTGTTTTACGTAATACAAACAGTATTTGGGTGAATATTTGAAGATAGACATATTCGGGATTCATAAATTAAGTTCAAATAATGCTTCCAATTACAATTTTTATAATTTTAACTTAAAGTTTATAGTGTAGATTTACGAAATAAATCAAACGCACACTATTTGAGCTGCTATATAGGTCTGAATCTAAATCTGAAAATTTTCGTCGAACGGTAATGAGATATGAAACACACGGTAATTAGCATTTAAAATGGTAAGTATGCTTCGTCATTGGTAATTAGAAATAAAATGAAATATATAATTCAATCACATATTTAATAATTATTTAGGTTAAATCCGGATGAGTCTCACTTTCATGACCAGAAACTGCTCATATACTTAATCATAAAACAATTCAGTCTTAAGTAGATATACAAAAAAATTATCACGTTAATCTTAAACAGAAAAATATAAAAGATTTCAAAACAAAAACAATAATAATTATCTTTCTAGTAAACTAAATAACATCAACTAAAATACTGATTTAAAAGTGGGTGTAAACAGAACTAAGCAACATAAAAGTTTGAGTAAAAAAATCCTTAAATGTAATGAGATCAGTTACAAAAACTAAAAAATATTATAGCTTGAATCCGAATCTGTATCACTTTCATGAGCAGGAACTTTGCTGGTAGTCTTAGATGCAGTCTTATGCGGATCTGCAAGATCATCACACACTAATGATGATCCAAGGACATTAAGCTGGTCATAGAATGTCTCATTTGTGCTTAGTTGTGATGTAGATTGAAAGTAGTCTACGCCCATAAAATTCATATCACTGCCACTGCCAGAAATATTATACTGATATACCATATTCTCAATATGTATATTAGGGTCCAAGTGTAAATTATTGTCAGGTTTTAAATCAGATAGCATTTTAACTGTGGTTTCATCTCCTTTTGGTGTTATTAAAATATTACTTAATACATTAATAGCCCTGTTATTTGGTGTAGTTTTAGGTATTACGGTTGTGGTCGCATCAATGATATTATTATGTATATTCTCTTTGTTTGTAATATGTGTGATTCATTTTTGTCTGTACAGCATAATTTTCCGACAAATTTAGTATGTTTACAGTCCATGTCCAAGCATATAAAACAACTAGTTTCTCTGAATAGCAGGTGGTCTTTTCTTTTGCCACAGTATTTGATGGACTTTCATTGTACCTTTTAATGGTTTAACCTGTTCTGTAAGTATAAACATTTCTTTTTCTATGATTTGATACTCTTCAACAGTTGCCAGGTAAATTTTTCCTGTATTTTCTCTTACTACTTGCATAAATCCATCTAATGTTACAACATCTCTACCCTGTGCTACAGCAGCATCAGCAGTGCGCTTCACAACTGCTCCTACTCCATCTGTAGCACCTTTGCCGTGAGCTGATTCGAAGTAATTCCACGTGACCATCTTTAAACCGTGAAAGTACCAACACAGCTTAGAAATAACAAAAAACATTGATTTATTTCGGTACTGGCTACTTGGCGAATCTGATAAAAAATGTAACGTGTCTATCTTTTTACTTGCAGAGTTCACAAATTCAATAAGAGGGATAATGTGTGCCCATACAGCAGCAGAATCATGTCGCAAGTTTTCGCTTACTGTACAAAATGACGTGTTAGTCAAATTGTTTGTATCATCTGCCATATATATAACTGCAGTATGAAGTGTTAACTCTTGTCTACTTCCTCCAAAGTGGAAGGCTTGAACCTCTGACTCATACTTCAAAGCATAGTTCTCACTAAAGTCTATGTGAATGATGGCTTCATTGTCCTTGAGATTTTCTTTTAGATCTTTTATTGCAGTAAATTGCCATCTACGTGTTCCTTCATGTTTCAGAAATATAGGAGTTATATTTTCTAATAATTCAATAGCTTGTTTCGGTGACGTCATCACTTTGGTTTTTGCTATAATCTTTTTAGTCTTCTCCACACCTTTAACTACGTAAGTCGTTGTCGAGTTTTCCCATTTATTGAATGATATTGGATCATCGTTATCGAATTCTTGATAATTAACTATTTTATTTTTGCACAAATGACATCGTTCTAGTAAGCATTCAGTTTTCGAACAACATAGACTGTTAATTAAATCGTTAGGATTGTTGTATTTAATTATCTTTTTTTTGTGCAACGCTTGAATCAAGAATTCCATGTTGGCATGAAGTTTGCAGAGACATGTATCCCTTTGATTCACATTAGGTATAAGTACCCAAAATGGCCTATGTTTACAAAAGTAAGAGTAACTTACCTTGCAAAATTCAGCTTCAAAAATTTTATGAAGATTTTTCATAGAATCTAATAGATACCTCTTTTGCTTTCTTTCTTTCTTCCGTGTTATAAATTCTTTTTTTCCTGAAGTTGTTCTAGAAATATCATCACGCTCAAAAAAAAATTGAATATCTTGTTTTACTTTCTCATATTCGACATTTCTTTGGTTAATGTTCTTTATCTCTCTCACACGGAAATTATTAGTTTCGGACAAAATCTTGAGATCTTTCAAAATCTGCTTATCACCAATAACAGCATCACTAAATGCTCTTTTTTCCTTCTTCGATTTTTTATTTTTGTAACTCGTTTGTAAGGTATTCCTCATTGCTTCTCCAAATAAAATTTTCTTCTTAGCTTCTTCTACTTTAGATTTGTCTCTAAGTAGTGCTATTACTTTAGAATTAGGACTCTGCAGTCGTTTTTTCAGTCTTACAATTATTTTTCTATACGCATTATTTTTTCGTTGCAGGGTTTCTAATTGGGATTGGTACTTTTGGTCTTTTTTTTCTATTATGTAGCGCATCTTCCTCAATTTTCTTCTTAAGTTATTAACTAATGTTTCGTGAGATGTAGACGGTTGTGGCTCGTTTTCAAAATTCGGGTTTCGTCTTCTGGGTCTATTTTCATCATTATTACTATTATCTTCGCTATCACTGGAACTTTGTGTATTTTCATTCATATGTTTAATTCCTTCCTTTATTAATTTCTTTTTTGAAAATGTTTTTAAAGTTTTCTCTCCATTTCTTCCTCTGTAGCCTTCTAGACCTTGGCGTCATTTCTACAACTGACAAAAGTTTTTTCTGTTCTCTTCGTTTTTTGTATCGTTGTCGTTCTTTTTCTTTTTCAAGGGCATATAAAATAGGGTCAGCTTTGATTTTGGCGTATCGATTCCGGCGTGCGATTCTGGCTTTAACCAATGCTTCCTTCGATTGCTGTTTTGTTCGAGGCATCATTACTCTGAAAAAATGTTTATGTTAAAAGCAATGTCAGTAGGTCTGCTTATTTTATTGCGGAAGTGTCAGTTCACATCGATTGATCAGCAATCGATCACGCGTTTGTAGTAACAATGCGACATTGGGCTGACCTAGCGGAATAAGGAGTCTCCATATAATGAGAGACCAGCTTATACTGGTACTAATTACCATTTTCAATTGCTCATTACCGTTCGCCAAAAATACGAACAGGAAAATGGTAATTATAAAATGGTAATTAGATATTACTACACTTTCTCAAATTATAAGTTATTTATAGAACTTAATAATTTGGGAATTTAATTAAAGCAAAGAGTTTTCTATGGCGATTATTACAATGCATAAAAATTAGTAATAAAATTAATAGACTTACCACGGGAAACTCAAACGGTAAGGAGATTTTTGTTTGCCAAACACAATTTCTGACCGATTAAAGTAGGCTAGCGTTGGCGACAGAACACTTTTTGACGTGTGGCCCGCACGAGTCGAGACGCAGAACTGAGCGCGACCGCCGCGCTTTACTCTTACAGATAGCCAATCACTACGCCGAAAAAAATAACAGGGAATGTGTGACCAAACGGTAATGAGTATGAAGTGTTGGGACAATTTTCAAAGTCTTTACAAATTACCTAAAAGTGTTCTTTAATGTGTATAGTTTTGCTGATTGGTAAAGCATGTCGTGTACTAACTGAATAACTACTTAAAAATATGATCTTTAGAGTATATTTATAACTTTTCGAACACGAACTGCGCCGTGAGCCGCGTGATATGCACATGTTCAAATATTCACCCATTTATACATTTTTGTAATGAGTGAACCAAAAAAATCATCTTTTAATCATATCAATTAAAACTTTTTTATTGCCTAAATCGTCTTGCCAAGATATTAAAAAATTATGTTTTTCCATGAATTTTTATTATATAATTCAACTGCGAAGATTTTGTTGTATTTAATCATTTTTGAATTTATTTAAAATAGATAATATTATGAATAGCACGTAATATTTAAGTTATTTATTTGTGTTATAAACTTATGTAAATAATATCTTACGTCGTTTATAAGTCTGTATGTAAAAATGATATAATATTTGAATTCAATTAAAAATAAGGCAATGTTTTTACCAATGAGGTGAATGAACCCTTAAACGCGGGCCTGTGTGCATTATTTTAAAAATCACATTGGTTTTGGGTGATCTGGGATTTTATATATTTTATTTATCTTTTATGCCTTTTCGGATGTAAAAAATTATCCGACTCTATCTCTTCACCATATGTTAGATGATTTTACGGCTTTAAATATAAAAATTAATAATTTAAAATATGATTTAAAAAAACTATATTTTTGTTCATTTGTCATCGTTTATAATATTTATTCACTTGATATATATTTTTTACATACAGACAATTCGATAAACAGACCACAGACAAACATTCCAACTCTAAGAGCTTATTAGTAGTAGTAGTTACTATATAATAGTTTGTTAATTTTCCTCGTTCGTTACACTCCTAAGTTATACGATTGTGTGATTCTGATATGATCATATATTTAAAATATTACCATATGTATGAAGCATCGTTCGTGTGAGAAATGAAACAAATCTACCTGTAGACTAGTGATTTAGCTGATGCACTCGTGAATGACAATAAAAAGTCTTTACAAACTTTCATTCGTTTTATTCAATATAACTCCCAAACAAAAGCAACATCAAAAAGTTTCAACCATCATCATATATGTCGTTTCAATAATTCTAATCGACACATATACAAAAAAGCAAATTCATCAATAAAACGTAATACTGAAAATTTTATGTTGATAATTATATAGAAACAGCAACATTTTAGTATAGTGAAGCGCTAAATCAAACTATCGGACGCGACGTAAAACCTGCACGTAACTAGTCGGACGTCATA
The DNA here is from genome assembly GCA_023373885.1 of Hestina assimilis. Taxonomy (NCBI): domain Eukaryota; kingdom Metazoa; phylum Arthropoda; class Insecta; order Lepidoptera; family Nymphalidae; genus Hestina; species Hestina assimilis. The sequence goes on from CM041744.1 coordinate 15,593,700, forward strand.
CCATAGTGACGTCGACGGACGTCGTGTTAGTAATTTCATAATAGTAAATCTTAAAATTAGCCATTTTTCAGCGGGTATCTCTTTCGGATATATCGCCATCATTTTACATCTGAATCCGTTATGACGTCACGTCTGTCGACTTCAGAGATTTGTGTCCGTGGTTTACTCAGTGACGTCTATCGACAAGAATTATTTGAATTTTTAACATCTACCCAGAATAATACCACGCGGGCAAGTTTAAACGCGTTGTCTGCGTTCACGTCCTCGACTTTTACATTACAATTTTACATCATATTGGTTATATATGATTTAAATGACGTCCGATAGTTTAATTTATAGCGACACATATTGACGACCTTAAGCCTGACTACAACTTTGTAAACGCACTAGCGCCCTCTTCTCCGCCATCACCATCTTGTCCAAAGCATCCTGCATCTCAGGCCAGGGTTCGTAGCGCTGGTTTATTATGAATATCTTGTGCACAGATGGATTACGTAAATTCATTGTACGAGATATTCCATCACGGTTGTGGGTTGTGAATACCACGTCCACCTGAAAACCGTGTTTAAAAATCAGTTTTACTTTTTCTACTATAGTTAATAAGTTTGTTATTGTAATACTAATAATTACGCTTTGTGTGTGTGTGTGTGTACTGGTTTCAGATAATGGGAAATGAGAAAAACAAAACACTAATCTCAATGACTCCTAATATTTGGCTCGATCCCTTACCTTATTTTTTAAAGCCCAAAATATCGAAAAAAACATAGCACTCAAACTGGTGCAGGCGACAAGTATCAGTGGTATCAGCTCCCAGTATACGCGTAGGGCGTAAGTTAAATGGAACTTTCGAGGTATGGGGGTATCGTACTGATTAGGCGGCAACATCAATGATTTTTTTATTATTTGACGAGGCACGAATTTAATACGGGGAACTAGCAAAGCGCTAACCCGTAGAGTTGAATGCTGTAAAATCTTTGAAAACATTTTAAAGTTACAATTTGTACAATTTTTGTGTATAACTTGAGCCGTATAAAACCACAAACTCGCAAAAATTAAAAAAAAACATGCAATGTCAAAACATTATTTCTTTTAAAAAAGTTTTCATTTTTAAAATATTTTGAATTAAACTTCTTTTAGAAAAATAATAATTTAGTGCCATTTTGACATCGCAGCCATACAAAGCACCGATTTTAGAACACATTGGCACGTTTAGTTATTGTAATAATGTAGTGTCAATTTATACATAAAATTTAAAAGTCAAAAGTATATATTGTATTTACATACAACAAAACTTAATTTTAAGAGCAATATATTTACAGAAAAAATATTTTTAATAAAAATATGAAAGTCTTGTGTGATGTATCAAAAAAGTATTTCTATAAAATTTTCCCGTCAACCTAAATCACGGTAAGAAATATAACCACATTCATCATCATTATCATACATACAGTTCTGTATTGAAGAGCTAGACCTCATGTTTTTTACATTAATGAGATGTGAAGTAGCAGTAATAGTAGAAGTAGCAGTACTGTTGCTTTTAGCTCAGTAAGTAGGAGCGCTGAAAACCAGACTTTTTTTTTTTTTATGTTAGAAGTTGGCAAACAAGCATACGGCCCACCTGATGGTAAGTGGTTGCCGTAGCCTATGAGCGCTTGCAGCACCATTAGTAGGTGCCACTCACGCGTCGCCAACCTCTAGATATTAGTTCTTAAATCTCGTTCGCCCAGTAATTTCACTAGCGTACAATGCCCTTCAGACCGGAACACAGTAGTGCCTAAGCACTACTATTTGGCAACAGAATATTGGACACTGCGGTGGTACCTACCTAGCCGGCCTCTTGCAACAAAAGACCTACCACCAGTGAAACTTCCATTATGTCTCTCCTTTTCTTTTTCATTCTTCTCCGCCTAACCACAGGGTTAGATCTGCAACACTTATATGGCATCATTACCATTTGCCATCATCATTGTGTTAAGTTTTTCTATTTTCATGATTTCATTCATAAATATTGCATGAAAAGTATCTATCATTATTTGTAATGTTAAGAGCATGTTTGAAAGCACTTATGAATATCTCTGTTTTAAGTAACGTGGTTGTTGGTGACAAATGACACTGCGAACTCCGCGCCGTCGTATATCTCCTCGCACAAAACGTAGATACCGAGCTATAAAGAACTTCTTACGAAAAGCTTTGGGTAATCTTTTTATATTTTACAACAAAAGTTATTATTTAATATAATAATTTCTTAGTTTTACTAACTTATTATACTATTAAATTATATTATCATATTTTCACGTGTATTCGTTCTCATTTGTCTCAAATAATTGAAACTTTTTAAAACCATATTTAAGGTACACCATCCCAAGGGGATCTTACAACGAATTCAAGTGTTGAACCAAGTGTCTCTGATTTACAAAATAAATTACAAGGATTAGAGCAACAGTTGAATAAAGTAAGTAAACATTGCCAGGATCTAGCTAGCCTCGAAGAAAAAGTCAGGAAAGAATCGGTAAAACTACTAACTCAAGAAGATTTTGTTGTTGAAACTTTAAACAAACCAATTAAATCTGATGAACATCTTGATTATCAAGAAACTAAACAGTTATGTAATAATTCAAAACAAGATCAAAATCATGACAAATGCTTTAAGGCCTTAAATGCCAAAAGCCATGCAGATCGAAACGATATGATTTCGTACGAACCGACTTGTAGCAAAAATATCAGTGATTTGCAGTTTAAAACAAAAAGAAGCAAATGCAGAAAATCAAATGAATATTTTAATGAACATCATAAATACCACCAACCAATCAAACCAAGGTACAACACAAGAGAATCTGCTCAGTCAAAATGTAGTTTTCATTCTTTAGTTGTACCTAAATATAAAGCAAACTATACCCATGCATTTTCTGGTCACGGACCGGAAAAACGAAGAAAGGGATACATGGAAGTGGGATTGCCAAGTAAATATAAAGACAGGGAAAATAATGAAAGATATGTTACTTATAACGATAAAAAGTATGAAAGACAAGAAACATCTCAGAGAACGAAACGTTACAAGGAAGTTGATGAAGAATTTATTGCAGATATAATTAAAAGACAATACAAACCTGTAAAGCTATTTCGTAAAACACACTCTGATTTCAGTCAGTTTTCGGCGCCAGTATGCCGTGACCAAGAATATAGAATTCCGGAAGAAATTCAAGAAGGTAGTGCACTATGCTCATGTTGTTTTGATGAAGGCAAAAGACTTAAACACCGTTATGTTAGAAAGAGTGATATCAGTGATATGCGAAGCATTTGTGACACACGCTTATACAGTTCTAAAAGACATCGAAATCATAAAGATATCAGAAGGTACGCAGACGATTATAATAATTCCGCCTTTTACGATATTGTTCCCGTAAAAGAAAAGTCAAGCCCAAAATCCAGAAGGAAATTTGCAGAAGATAATATTATGACATATCATTGTAAAGAAGTACCTCCGTCTCCTAGATCACAAAGACCAAGACTAAACTTGAAAGTTCAAAATTATTCTGACTACGAAGATGCTTATAGAAACAAAAGAGATCAAAGTTATAAAAATTCACCAATTCGCCAAAAATATAACAGATATGAAAGCGATTTTTCAGAATCAGCAGAATATGGGGCAGATAATCGACAAGATGAAGGTTTTCTGAATATGAAAACACACAAAGCTGCACAAGTTCATGAAGAAGTCGAAACTACAAGCAGTTTACAAGTTCCTAATTCACCCAATGAGCTTATAAACGTGTCTAATAACGATACTACATTAAATACGCAAGTTACAGATTTGGCGGCAGATAAGACCGACAAAACGCTTGCTGAAATTAAAGACATTTTACAAAGCTTTTACTGGAAATAAAAAAGATTCAGCTCATGATAAAGAATCAAATACGACAAGTAATAAAAATAGTACAATAATTGATGACAAAGCTACGAACGAAGACACCGAAAAAAATAATGCCAATACAAACACGTTACAAAATATCGGACATAATTGTAATTTTAATACTGGACCGTGCAGTGGGCCTGGTTTTTTACCACCATTTACAAATCCTTGTTGTTACCCTATTATACCAATATGTCCCATGAACTGCCTTCAAAACGGTTACATTATGCCCAATCCAAGTTTTACTTGCACTGCTTGCGCGAAAAATTCAAAAGATAATACTTGTCTTGAAAGGGACTGCTATAACACAAAAATTAACGCATCACAAGAAATGAAGACAAGTGACGATACTCAGGAACTAATAAAAGAAATTTATAAGCTAGTTACACAAAACCCGAAACTACCCCGAAAGACAGATGAATGTTTTAATGAAAATAATCCTAATAGCTCAATAAAGAGCCAACGTGTTTTAGATAAAAAATTGCTTACAAATAAGAGCGTTGGCGGTAGTACTAAAACGTTCAAACATGACGCTAATGTTGGTACGCCTAATATGAAATGCTATTCAAAAAGCTGCGAAGCAATTGGGTCTAGAATACCTTCTGATATATATAACGCAACTAACTCTAGCTTATCAGAGACGGTTATAGAAAAGCTAAGCTTGCAGACGACCCAATCATCTACAGAATCTGATATCAGCACTGATGTTCCTGACGAAAAGGTATTTTTTTATGTTTACCATCAACGTATATACGTAATTGATTGAATTCATAGAGTTATTTCACTTATTTATTATTATTTATTTAAATAAGAATACTATATTTACAAATGTATTATGTTCTACAAAAATAATAATCATGACATGCACTATTCCTTCAGGTAAAACGAAACAAATTTCAAAAATTATTACGCTCTTTGAGACTAATAAAGAAAAAGAAGGATGTTATCGAAGAAGTAAGTGAGAGTGAGAGCACAGTGAACGTTAATGTGGAACAGAATCATCCACCCTTCAAACAACATATTATGAGCTATGCTATGCACGACCAGGAATACTTTAAGCCACCACCTATACCGGATCACCACTGTTGTAGATCTCATCTACATGATCATTCTCACGATTATAATCGAAGAATGCTCTACCCGCCATATATTCGTGATGATTTTTACTACAACGCCTCTTCGATGCATTCACATCCTAATCCAGCTAAATATTCTCCATCACCTTTGTGTCCCAACCACGATCCTCGTTACAATCATGTTCAACAACCCCAAGTGCCTTTATGCCTGAAAGAAATTGAAGTAAAAAGCATAGGTACACAAAGTGTTAGAAGAATGTCTATTTTTCACAAGCTAGCAAACAAAGTTCAACAACCAGTCCAACAGAACGGTGGACAACAGCATTCCGCACCGCCCATTCAGAAAAAACCCACCTTATGGCAAAGCTTGCAAGAGAAAGCCAAGCAGCAGAGCACGGATCCATTGGACTTTTCATTAAAAACTCAAAAGCAGCTGGCGCAAGGGGACATGAAGATGAGAAATGCAATGCTTAAGAAGTTGTTCTATAAGAGAAATCCATTTTCTCCGAGAAACCTTATTGTGAGAACACTACTTGGGAGAGACAAGGCCAGTTTCGGTGATCCGCCGAAGATGTATCGACCGCGGATGTTCTTGTAAATGTGCATTTTTATTATAGGTGATTATTGTTGTAAATTTTGTCAAGTTTCGTATTCTACAGCGTTTATTTGGTTATATTTTTTGTATATTGAGTTTTATTATTACAAAAAGATGAGAAAGGTGGACGTTTTTAATTACGTTACTGAAAGTTTTGGATAATAATAGAAATGTGTATATTTTATCTATCGATTCCTATTTTCATTCCAATTGTCCAATTATTAAGTTAAGATTAAGAACGCTATTTTAATACCCTAAATCTAAAAATGTTCCTAAATTTTTCAGTGAAATGCCTAAATTTGTGTCACTTGCTTTGTGGTTTTATTTTATTTCGATACATAATGGAAGTAAGTATAATAAATAGCTGTGATATCTTCGAAAGTCCATCATGGGCCGATCAATCCGCAAACCGTAACGTTTTCATCCGCACCTGCGAAAAACCATTTCAAACAAAAAAGAATTGTACAAATTTAATGGTTATAGGCCTTTTATTGCAAGATCCATGTATTTCGGTTTGAAGAATACTGTAACTGGGCAAAGGAGATTTAAGAAATAATATCTCGAGTTTGGCAACGCGTAAGTGGCACGTACAAATGGTGTTGCAAACGCTCATAGACAACGGCAACCTCTTACCATCAGGTGCAGATGCTTGCTTGTCTTGCTTGAAAGACAACGTTGTGGTGCAGCCAGAGAAAACCTGGCTTAAGCGGCACAGGTCGCGGGTTCATTCCCGCTCGGAGCAGATAGAATTGATCAAACAGGCCTGTTTTGGGTGTTTTTGTCCTCGTCATTATGAATGTTTTCAGACCTCCGACACAGGATATAACATCCCAATGGGGGCCGTTGAGTGTGTAGCGTTTATTATTTTTATTACTAACATTTTAAAGAAACATTCGGTCGAATTTATAACTTTCTTGTTTTTGAACTTGGTTGAAGACAGAGACAATGACATAAACCCTAAGGGTAGAAGACAAGCGTAGGTACAGCCTGCTTGATGGCGGTTATCTTAGCTTAGCATAAGCAGTTACAATACTATTAGTAACAAGTAACAACAACAAAGGAGTAAGAATAGTACGCACTATTATCACTCCTTTAGTCGTCTATATTTTTTGCCTATTTGGCCATCCAGCATTCTCGTTGTTAAAACGAAATAGAGAATTGCGCATACATATTTAACTACTTATACTTCACGTAAAGGAAGTTCTTTCTTCTTTATCGATCGAGCTCTTTCCATTACAAATTAAGAATATATATTAACAAGCTTGATAAAATACAAAAAAAATATGCAAAGAAATTATATAGTAAATGACAGTCACTTAAAATATATGTCCACTTAATAATCAACATATTATCACATCCATATTATTTAAAGAGTCAAAGAGTTCTTCATGCTTCTTTTAGCAGGGGCGACCGACAATTTTGCGAATTCATGGCGATCTTTATGTCTTAAGTTTTGTTTCTATATGTAAAGTTAAAAATGACAAAATCCAAATTAATCTTCATATTTTAAAATTGATTAAGTTTTTGAAATTGTTAAAAATAACTCAAAAATCTGTACAAAATTATATTTTTTTTTTATGTTAGAAGTTGGCAAACAAGCATACGGCCCACGTGATGGTAAGTGGCTGCCGCAGCCTATGAGCGCTTGCAGCCATTAGTAGGTGCCACTCACGCGTTGCCAACCTCGAGATATTAGTTCTTAAATCTCGTTCGCCCAGTAATTTCACTAGCGTACAATTCCCTTCAAACCGGAACACAGTAGTGCCTAAACACTACTATTTGGCGGCAGAATATTGGACACTGCGGTGGTACCTACCTAGCCGGCCTTTTGCAACAAAAGACCTACCACCAGTGTGACTGATTGCACTGTTGGAATAATCTCTGTTGTGACAGAGGTTATCCCAACAGCGGGCGATGGGGTCGTCACATCCCGACGCCTTTATTTATTTAGCTTAATATACCTATATTGCTATAATCAAGTAATCACAGCTGCGGTTCTACATTTATGAATATATACAGCTGGGGTTCTACATTTATATATATATAAACTTACTTATACTTATTTACTTGTATGATATACTTTTTGAAAAGAGGTAAAGAGAAGAGTTTTTATACAAAATATTCTTACTCAGTCAAAATTAGAGAGATGTTTATAAATCATCGTCAAAACAACTATTATCAAGGGTTAGATGTCAGAAGTTCAATTTTTATAAAATGTGAAGTTTAGAGTTTTTAACATCTTATCGCGAAATAAAATTTTCTGTTTCTAATCAACACTAAGTACAATTATATTAAGTAGAAAAAAGAGTTAAGTAGATACTGTTATGATTACACAGCAATATTCTTAAGGTTTAGTAATTTCAGATTTCACAAAATGAGCTGTGAGGAATTGCAAAAGCCATACCAACAGCGATTCAAAGGAGTCGAAAACTTTCTACGCAGAGTTGCATTTAATTTAGGTAATACCATTATTTTGCAATAAGAACTAAACTGAATAAAAAATAAAGAAAAAATTAATTTCCATTCACATTACAGGTAATACTGCATCACAAACCGAAGTGAAAATCATATCATGTATTCCTATAGACGTCACCGATCTCCAACAGAAGATAATTAACCTGGAAAAACAGTTGCACGAAGCGAAAAAGCAAAATGGGACCGAAGAAGTGGGTAACCAACTAAAAGATGATAAGTCTGATAAACATGATAAAACTGATAAATCTGATAAAACTGATAAAAATGATAAATCTGATAAACAAGATAAACCTGATAAACCTAATAAACGTAATTCTGTGGTGAATACAGCTCAACATAGACCATCTTTAGCCAAGCAGTCAAATACTGTGTCTTACTGTAGTAAACGAACTAGTAGCATGAAAGCGGCCCAAGGAGCGATGTATTATGGAGATTGTTGTTCATCAAAAAGAAAAAAATCTAATGTTTCATTCGTATTCCCTACTTTATCAACACCTGAACTTGAACACGACTGTAAATTTAGTTCACATGTGGTACAGTTGAACGATTGTAATAGCGGAAATGTCACTGGTAGTAATCTCTATAAGAATATTTTCAGGAGACGAAAACGAAAGAGGTCCTTCAGTGGAAAGTCAAAACAGAAAACTCATTTAGTATATTTTGCTCACCAAACAGCTAATAATCCTTTTAAAATGAACGAAGTCCCGTTGAACATTAGCAGCGATGAAAGCAATAGAGACATGTTATGTCTGTCTTATTTAAATAGCGTAATTCAAAGACAATATGATCCGAGTAAAGTTATACATGAGTTCTCAGATACGAGTGACTTTACTAGACCTACATGTAGAGATGTAAGTAACAAGTATAATTATTATAGCGAATATGAATCAGATATCTGCTCATGTCTTCACGGTAATTTTCAAAATGTTGACAAGTACATGACGAATCTGTATTATGAACCCATACAAACAAAACATCAAAATTGTTTCTCTAACACCAAACTTTATTACGATTCTAATCTTTACGACGTGATACCTGTGAAAGAAAGTGAAAATAAAACATTAAAAGAAAAAGACCAGCCAAAAAATGAAACTAGGACGAGTGTAGATATAAAGTGTTGGCCTGAACATTTTCGAACTAAACCGAAATACCAGCCATTTATTATGAATTACGAATGTGAGATACCAAATAATCGTCGTTTTATCCAAAAAACATCTGAAAAAGCAATAAAACAAAAAAATAAACCACAGTATATATGCGATAAACGAAGGATGAAGCTGGATCAAGAAACGGCTATGGAATCATCGAAAAGTTGCTGCATTGATTGTGGTGTTATATACCCAAAAAAGTTTTCCCAAATATCTAAATCACCAAAAGTAATACCTTTAAGTACACTATTACAAAAGAACGAGTCGGTTGCTACAGATGTCGAGGACACGAGACTACAAGTTAATAACCAAAGCACTCAATTGGAGTTAAAGGCCGCTGATGATAGCAGAGAATTGACATTAAACGAGATAAAAAATATTTTACATTCCGTTTTGGAAGAAGTGAAAACTAGTGTTAAAATTAACTTTCCCCCCGAAACAGTAAAACAAGACGCTGTCATCCAAAAGGGTGCATCGCAGAATAGTATGGAAGGTGATTCAACGCTAATTAATAGCTTTACTTACAATAACTCTTATAACACTAGCCCATATGGTGCCTCATGCTCCAAAAATATAGCACATGGTCCATTTTGTGTCACCAGTGTTCCAATGCAACCTCTTAAATGTTTACAAAACTTTCCTGTATTCATTCAACCTGCAAGACATATGTGCACGTGTTACTATAGAAAAAGCATTTCAAAGCCACAACCCAAACAAGCTTCTCACGCAGCTACAAATACCGACAAAGATACACAAAGACCAGGTAGTAAAGAGACTGAAAAACTTATTAAAGAAATTTATAAGTCAATGGCTTTGAATTTGGACTTTCCAACTAAAATAAATTCTTCAAGTGAATATAACGATCAAAAGTCTTCCGAAAATGTTTCTAAGATTTCCATAACGAAAAAAGTAAAAAACGCACCCAAGAAAGTTATTTCATCAGTCAAAAAGGATATTGAAGTAGAAACACCAGATACTTTTTTCCAGCCGAAAACCCAAAACAAACTAGTATATGCTGCCGCTAGTACACAAGCAGAATATAAAAGATCAAGTGTCGCACATTTTAATGAAGACAATATGAAATATTTTGATAATGACAATAATTTAAATGATTTACAATATTACAGTAGTGATACAATTATAGGGGATGACGAAACTTACGAATCCAGTAATGAAAGCGAGGACACTGTGATTTATGAAGGAGAAATAAAACAGGTAGTCTTTTAGAAGTCCATAATGAAATAAATACTACTTATTTAATCGTGTGAGTTTGTTTTACTATGTATATCAATATAATAAGCTAAAATAATTAACATTTTCAGGACAACAAAACGAAGCAAGGATTTTTCAACAGAATGTTTAAATCGGTCAACTTTTTTAAGAAGAAAAAAGAAATTCCAAAACAGCACTATAATAGAGGAGAAGAAATAACAGATTCAGATGAATACGAATCTATTTACAGTGAAAACATAGCACCATCATCTAAGTCATACGTTGGAAATAAATCTAATCGCAAAATTAAGTCATTTGATCCAGGTCATGGCCGTAAAATAAAAAGATCCCCGTACTTAGAACAAGAATACAGAAGACAATGGAATGAGAAATTAATGTTCCACGAACAGCAAAGGAACCGTTCTTCTGATCGAACTGTTTCAAGGCAATCAAATTCAAAGCAAAGACCCGCTTACTATACAAATTATGAAGCTAGGAGCGCTATCATTGATGACAATAAAATGTCAAATGTCCATAAAATTCTTCCTAATGGAACGCATAATGAAGAAAAAGCAATGTATATGGAAAGAAATAATAGTTTTAATGCGAAGGAAAAACTTGGGTGGCTTAAAAAACACAAACTAGGCGTCAATTGTGGGGAACAATGGAAGAGATTTATTTTGGAAAATTAGTTTGCTTCAACTGTTTATTCATATCGTTTTTTAGTCATGGTGTGTTGAATAAAAGTCTGAAAATGTTTGAAAATTTAATTACTATAATAAATACTTATTATAACTTACTAATTGTAAGTATCTAGCTGCTAACAAATATACATCATTAAAACAGTTTTCTTTCAATATTTTAAATAAAAATTGTATTCATATTCCGAAAGCATAAACACAATTTCCAAAACGGCCTGGAATACGTGACTACCACAGACTTACTACACAATGACTTTTAATTTTTTCCAACGTGAATCTTTTTAATAGCTTTCTAAACAATAGATCGAAAAAGTGAAAAAATCTCAGGTATTGATGTTATAACCCTTATAATGTAAAACTCTTACTTGTAAAAAAACCCTTAGTTGGAAAACTGTGAACTTGATTGCCAATGGGGTGGTGGTGATAGGGTTCCGAAAAGTCGGAGTTTTTTAGGATAATTCCTGCTCTTGAACTTCGAACTTGTTTGCAACTCTCACCAATTATAAATTAAAACCTTTTTTTTTTCAGTTTAGTAGGTATAAGAAAACTTCAAAAACTTCTTGAAAATTTGGTTGGTCTAAACAATCAGATTTTGACAGTAAGCTAGCAAAAGACAGAGGCCCACGAAGGACCGAAAATAACAATTAAATCCTTTTCGTACTATATATCTATAGTATAGAACAGTTCATGTGTAATATATCTATGGTAGGTACACGTTAAGTAATAATTATAACAGTCTTAATTGTTATTATTATGTTGTCTTCAAGCTACTCTTCTCTGCGGGAAGCGGTGTGTTCATATAAATGAGATCGTCAATTACAAATCTGTAACAATAATAATAAAAGTAACGTGCCGTGACATTGAAGAGGTTTTCGTAAAACTTACCCGGGCATTCTATTCGGAGAGAAAGAGAAACTACAGTAATGAATGAAAGTGTGTTTCATTCGTGATATCGCGGAGTGGTAAATTTTTTTAAAATTACTTACTGTACTTTTTGTACATGATTGGTCTTGTTCATATTGACCGACAATACTCAGTCTTAAAGCTAGTTAGTATGTTCGAAATGAGTTGCAGAGACGTATTGTATTTGAAACAAACAATATAATTTTCAGAACTGTCGATGTTAATGTAATAATTGCTAACCCAACGTCTAAATTAGCAAAATTAATGAACAAGCTATTTAAGTTAGTTATAAATGTTAGAACTTTTAATTTTTTATAAATAAATAAATAAACGCTGCACACTCAACGGCCACCATTAGGATAATGATATCCTGTGTCGGGGGTCCAGAAATACATACAAGGACAAGGACAAATACACCCAGACCGGAAAATATGCTTGCATGATAAATACAAACATATTATGCTCCGAGCGGGAATCGAACCCGTGACCTGTGGCGTTTAAGGCAGGTTCGCTACCGCTGCGCCACAACGTCGTCAATTTAAATAATTAGATTTAATAGACTATGATTTTGAAAAAGCCTAATGGAGCGAAATAGTCCCATTTGTGAGAAAGCTCCTTAAATAAACAAAAAACTATGTTACTTATTTTTGCCCAAACACCAATAATAATGCAAATTTTATTTATTTTATTTATTTATGTTACTTGAGCGAGCTACTGGTAAACGTCCAGTGGGTCGTCCTTGGTATCGCTGGAGGTCAGTCGAAGCTGACCTGCGTGACCTTCAAGTCCATAATTATCAAGAAGTAGCGCAGGACAGACAAAGCTGCAAATCTCTGACTTCGGAGGCCATGACACACTTCGGGTCGCTGAGCCAGCGGAGTAAGTAGTAAGTATTACTTGAGTGAAATTCTGCTGTTTATAAATGCATTTGGATTTTTTATTTCGTTCTTGTTAATATAAAATAACATTATTTTATTATTTACCTATAAAACAAAAGCGGTAGTGGTGCAGTACTCAAGTGCCACAGCGCATGCGCATCCCAACCATACATGGGCGGGAAGTCAAACAGCTCCAAGGTTAACGCGGCGCCAGACAAGAGAGTGAAAGCAACCAGCCGCCACACGTAGCTACCGCCGGCCATGTACTGGAAGTATGCCCAAATCAACCATAATAATGATCCCGCTACACCTGGTGACAAAGATAATTAATAATTAAGATGTTCTCATAGGCTTAATATACCATAGAAGGGCGAACGAAACGAAACGAAGTTAGTCACAAGCTTGTAAGATAATCGAAAAAATCTGAATCAACATGAACTCCCAAAAGGTGTCAAAAGTTTGACGACATTGGGGCGCAGCGATAGCGGACTTGCCTTAAGCACCACAGGTCGCGGGTTCGATTACCGCTCGGAACAGATTTTCGTTTTCACTATACAGGCATGTGTTGTTGTATAACGTTTAATAGCGAGGCAATAAACACTGATTTTCGTATGTAAATAATAATGTAAAGTAAAAATCTAGTAATCTGTCAAATCCAGATTAGAGTCATATCACAATCGGGAAAAACACCACGAATAATACTTAAAAGGAGAAGACTACAACTGGTCTAATCAAATAATGTTAATGCACTTACCAAAGAATATGTTAACATTCATATTGTAGCTATAGTCAATCCTTCCCGAGTACAGATAACGGACATGTTCCATGTAATACAGGAAGATCAAGAAAAGAATAACAGCAATTAACCTTTTCCTTCTATAAAATATTCTGTAAAAAAAAAGATAGCACTTCTTATAAGAAATCTAGCATTCTTAAAATTTATTTCTTATATTAATATTTTTAAATTAGAGACATTTATTTAAAATTATTAGGTTGAGTGTTTTTTCTTTACTTAATATAAGTATTTGTTATGTATACTGTTTTTTTCTATGTAAGCGATCACTGCAACCCGTAAACATAAGCAACACAAGAGGGCATGTTGGTGCGTTGCCGACCTTAAGGAAAGAATAGGCTCTTCTCTTGTGTGTTCCCAGGTCGTACCGGTTCAGAAACACCGTCGGCGGAAGTTGGTTCCACAGAGTGATTGTGCGAAGAAGAAAATGTCTTCTAAATCGCGTTGTTATCGATTACGTAAAGGTGTAATTTCGAGTTTTTTTTTTGTTCACTAAACCTGACTACTTGTTTGTTATTAAAACAAATTTCTTCCACTACAAAATATTTGACTAAAATACAAAAAAAACAGTCAGTAGTTAGTTAACTAACCTTACACAGGCAGCCACAAACAGACTCATGACCATTGATAGAGCACATGCATAATCCATGAACTCAGTGAAGAAGTTGTCTCTCATGTGGAATATTATTGACCAAAACCAGGCATTCACGCACACCTGTGATGGAGTAAAGTTTACTAATGGTTCTTCTAGGGTAGAGGTGTGACTTTGGAGCTGGTGGTAGGCTCTAATGTTCAATGAATAAGTGTAATGTTATTTACGTTGAATAAAAATATTTGATTTTGATTTTAATAGAAATAAATCAAATCAAATCAAATCAAATCAAAATTATTTTTATTCAAGTAGACTTTTAAAAGTACTTTTGAATAGTCAAGCGCTACCGACGGTTCGGAAGGTAGATTCTATCGAGAAGAACCGACAAGAAACTCGACAGTTACTCTTTTCAAATATATGTTTTTTACAATTGTATTTTTAATATAAAATTTGGTTCTTGAATGAGATCCAGCAATATTAAGAGTCCCAAGCATTTTTATCAGAAAAATATTCTTCTAACGAGTAATAGGCTTTATTGATAAGTTTATTTTTATGTACATTTGGAACTTGCTTACTGGCAGTTCCAATAAGCAATCTGGAATTTTGTTAAAAATGCGAATACCTAGCCCCTTAAAAGAATTACTGACTTTACGCAGACGAAAGCTAGGATTACAAAGTTTATTTTTGTTTCTAGTGTTAACTGAATGTATATCACTATTTTTGCTAAAAGACTTTAAATTATTCCTAATATATAAGAGGTTAGAATAAATAAATTGTGACACCACAGTCATTATACCTATATCCTTAAAAACATCTCTTAGAGAGGCCCGCGCTCCTAAATTATAAATTGCCCGAATTACCCTTTTTTGAAGAATAAAAATAGTATTAATGTCAGCCGCCTTTCCCCAAAGAAGGATACCGTATGACATAATACTATGAAAATAACTGAAATATACGATTCTCGCTGTTTCTACGTCAGTTAGTTGTCTGACCTTCCTTATAGCATACGCAGCGGAGCTGAGCCTACCCGCTAGAGATGACAAATGAGCGTTCCACTGGAGCTTGGAATCCAAAGTTATGCCTAGAAATTTAGTTGTGTCAACTAGAGTTAAGCTTTCACTGTTCATTTTCAAATTTGGACTAATTTGTTTAACATTAGGCATCGAAAAGTTTACACATTTAGTCTTCTTTGCGTTAAGAACTAAATTATTCATGGTAAACCAATGTTGAGCACGTGACAACGTATTATTTACCTCGTCATAATTTTTTAAATTTCTGTCAACCTTAAAAATTAACGAAGTGTCATCGGCAAATAACACAATATCACACAGCTCTTTTAAAAATATGGAAGGTCGTTAATATATATTAGAAACAAAAAAGGGCCTAAGATGGAACCCTGTGGAACACCCATTTGTACGGAAGAGCCGGATGACATCACTCCGTTAACTGAAACCTTTTGAATTCTGCCAGTCAAATATGATTTTAGAATTTCTAGAGATTTACCCCTGACACCGTAAAAGTTAAGTTTACTGAGAAGGCTTCTGTGTTCCACACAATCGAAAGCCTTAGAAAGGTCACAAAAAACGCCTATTGCATTCTGTGACCCCTCCCAGGCATCGTAAATATGTTTTAAAAGCGCTACACCTGCATCAGTCGTTGACTTTCCTTTGGTGAAACCGTATTGTTGGTTATGCAAGATATTGTTGTCATTGAAAAATTTCAATAATTGATTTAATATAATTTTTTCATAGATTTTACTTAAAGAAGGTAAAATTGAGACTGGTCTATAATTACTGAGGTCATTTCTATTGCCAGACTTAAATAGAGGTAGAACTTTTCCATGTTTCATTAAATCCGGAAAGGTGCCACATTCTAAACATTTATTAAAAATAAAAGCTAAGGCAGGTGCAATATCATAAATGACATTGCTAATTAAATTTACCGAAACATCCCATAAATCACCGGTTCTTTTATTATTAAGGGATTTAAAAGTTTTAATTATATCATTGGGAAATATGCGGTTGAATTTAAATAGGACATTGCACTCTGAAACACTATACCGAAGCAAAGTCAAAGCATTAGCAGGTGAGGAAGATAGAGCACTAGTTATTTCTACTGGGATATTAGAAAAAAATTTATCGAAGGTATTTGCAATGTCTGAATTCGAAATTATTTTCACATTGTTAATTATTAATTCATTTGGCATTTCATTTTTTTATTTTGCCTGAAATGCTAGAGATTACATTCCAAGTACTTTTAACTGGATCTCTTGAGTTCATAATTTTGTTTTTAATATGCATTGCCTTCGCGTAAATACAAACATTTTTGAAAGTTTTAGAATATTTCCTAACATAATTTATGAAAGATAAATCATGGTTGTATTGTTTCATTTCATACAATTCATACAATCTATCTCTACTTTTGTACAAGCCTTTTGTAGCCCAGTCACTAAATTTTAATGTATTGGTAGATTCAAAAGTTTTCAGCTTAAATACTTTATTGAATTCATTTGTTATCAAAGAAAAGAGTGAATTGTAAAGTCTATCCGGATCATCCTGATTCATGTTTAATTTTTGGATATTTTGACTAATTAGGCTTTTGAAATTATTAATTTTATTTAAAGTAATTGGTCTACATGTCACTTTATTTGGTTTATTTATTTCTTTCCTCACTAAAGAAAACTTTTGTCCACAGTGGTCTGAACTAAGATTGTTTATAATTATTTTATCTAAAACCTCACACTGACTAAAAACATTATCTATACATGTTGCAGACTTATCAGTAATCCGAGTAGGCTCACAAAACAAATTAACTAATCCAAAAGATTTAAATAAACCTAATAATCTAGTACTATACGATGATGATTGTAAAAGGTCGACATTAAAGTCCCCACACACTATAAGAGACTTGTTATGTGAGCAAACTTTCTTTAATACATCTTCCATAGTAATTTCAAAGACATCAAAACTACCTATGGGGGGCCGGTATACGCAAATTATGATATATTGCTGGAACTCAATGCAAGAAAGTTCCACAGTGCGTTCGATAGAGAGACATACAATATCATCTCGAATTTTACACGTTATATCTTTACGAACCAAAATTAATGAACCTCCCCGGATAGCTGACGCTCTTACGAACGAACTTGACAAATAAAAATTTTCTATATTTACACAACAGTCATGTGTAGCTAACCAATGCTCAGTTAAGCATAAAATGTCAACATTAAATTTATTTTATCATTAAAAGGTTTAGATTCAATTAGAAGATAACTTACAATTGCAAAAAGATGCCAGAAAAGCACCAATGGTGCATTCTTTACTAAGAACTTCGTTGTCATTTCCCTGTACATATAAATGTGAGCTGCAAAATTGAGCAAAGATGCAAAGACTGATGCGGGCTCTTGTACACCCAGAATCCTTTTAAATGGCCACTGTAAATGTTTTAAATAAAGTAATAACACCATTTTAATATTTGAATAAACTTAAGATAAATAAATATATGATCAAAATGTCTTTTTAAGAGGTAAATTGTAAATGGTAGTTGTTTTTACTAAACCCAGGGGGCCAAATAAAATCTACTTTGCTGATGGTAAGTAGAAGGTGCGAAGGTGGCTAATAAGGATGCAGAAAGTTAACTTGGAAAAGAAATAAATAATAATTCTCATTTGTTTTGCTTAAAAATATATCAAATGCAATATGTGAATATATTAAGAAGAAATATATTAAACTTTATGCTTACTTTTCCATGAAATTTTGGCATTTGAAATCCTCTCTCATAGAAACCTTGCACTGTCCTCCACATACATAGGTAGCGGCAGTCATCTCTACAACTCCAGAAGAGCAGGCGACTCCAATTATCTTGCTTTTTAGATGATTCTGCTTGAAAAGATCCATCTGTAAAGGCAGCATATCTCTTTTTACAAGTAAATAATATTATTTTATTAATCCTTTCTAGCAAAATTCCCAGTATTTTACTGCTTATACTCTTCTTCAGATTTGCCGGGTTACTAGTTTTTACACAGCGATTGCCATCTTACCACCGCAACTCTAAGGGTGAACAAGTAGCTAATTGGATAAGAGCAAATTATGTTATTGTTTTATTTATTCCATTGAAAAGTATTGTATAAATAATTGGCTTGATTACCTAGTGTGCAGTTTGCTCTGCTACAGCTTTTAACACAATTTCTATAAAAAGGCGAGTTATCACCTTCGCTGCTCGAGATAAAAGGTAATAATAAAAGCAACAAAAATGTTGAAATTTTATAATCGTATGTAAACATGACTTTATAGGATTTTTAAAAATAATATTTACTTGTCATTAATTAATTATCCGATAGTTACTTTCAAAACATATAATAAAATCCACCTTAATATATTATAAAACCTTTCAAGAAACACTTCGACATAACTAAATTTACAAAATTTGATATTTTATGCGTTTATTCTTTAATTTAAGGTTAAAAGTGCATCACAATGTGCAAGTTTAATTTACTTGAAATTATTATTTATACTTCGAAATTTTAAATTATTTATGACAGGCTTACAAAGTTACAAGCCTTACAGCAGTTACAGCTGACAGCCTGACCACTGACAGTCCACAACTCCACAGCTAAAGCCTCATCACAGAACAAATATGTGCCTAACAACACAGAATTTAAGGGGCACAGCCCATAGAAATAATATAAAGAACCAGAACAATCACTTGTAATTTAATGTTAAGTAAACTCATACTTTATACCTAAATATTTAAGTTCAATTTTCAATACTTCATAGTAAAACGAAAATTTGTTCGAGAACGAGACACACAAAATGGTATTCGTGTCTCTTTCCCACAGGCTGCCCTTACAAAAAATAATTTGATAAGGTGGTAGTTACACAACTTCCGAATATATTTATAAATTTTGCGGCTTAACGAAAGTCTTTTATAATTAAAAACAATTGTTACTGAAATTAATAGTTTTGATCTTAATATAATAAGCCTTTAAATACATACACCATTTTCGGTTAAATGACTTTAAATAAAGGAAATATTATTACTATTCTGACAACACAGTTCAAAATTTACCAACAAATTGGCGTTATTTTGGTTACTATAGTAACGTCAAATTTTCAAATCATAGATTGGGCTCTTCAAAGCTTATTTAATTGATTTTTCTTAAAAAAATTGTGAACAAATGCGTTATATTTGGTTGTAAGAATGAATCTTATCCGGGTTGTGGTAAATCTTTCCACCTGTAAATAATTTTGTTTTATAAGAACCAGGGCGACTCTGCTATGTTAAGTTCAAAGACGATTCTTGAATTTTTTATCAATTGTACTTAATTTAAAATTTAAAGATAAAGTTATGTTATCTTTATTTTAGTAATAAAATGTTATTTTTAGTTTTTCTCGTGACGAGGAAAGAAAAAGAATGGATAAAAATAAATATAATTTTATTATATTTTCCGACTTACATGCCACTACTATAATACCACTGGCTAATTCTAATATATAATAAAAATAATAATATTCCAATAAAATAATGTATTGGTTCTAATTGAAATATATTAATAGTATGCAGAAATCAAGATGATTCAAGTTTTTATTTTGTCCTCAATTATTAACAATTATGGTGTTTCGATTAGATAGGGACAAAAAATACCATTTGGAACCTCTCTTTTGTCACAGAAATGTTGCTTCAGTGAGCTTTCTTGTTCTTATATTATATCTATGGCACAGCCTGATAGCATCACAGACTACATTGTATATATATTATATACGTAGACGGAGAATCTCACAGACGGAGCCATATCATGTTGGCACTTTTGTAACTTTATTTAATTGGAGATATTTTCATCTTAGTTTGTTGCTTAGGGCTGCTTCTTTTTTCAAATACCAGGCTGGTATGGATGTAAACCATAGTTTGACACTTTGGTTTACTGGGTATCAAACGTTAAACGCAAGGCCCAAACTAGAGTTAAGAACTTTCTATTCGTGCCGTCTCTAGTACTGTTGCATTTTGTAATTTGCCTTTGATCCAACTTTCTAACGATATCCTCTTAACATGTTGTTCGATTTTTTTTCTATATCTATGTATTTATTTCTAATAATGTTGACAACCGACGTTTCACATTTGTCAATACTCAATTTTGATATTTGCTAACCTAAAATGCAACCTATCGTGGTAAATAAACCATAAAGTAAAAAAATAATTATGTGAATCGTCGAATTTACACGTTAAATTGTAGTAAAATGGTCTTCCTCAGTAAGACATGGCTTGCCTTAAAAGAAATTAAACGTCCTCGAAGCTATTTACGCAGTAAGTTTATTGATACCGTCAGGCTACATGTTAAAGGTGGCACCGGTGGTACTGGATTACCAAAATATGGTGGCCTTGGAGGCCAAGGGGGATGCGTATATTGCTTGGGCAAGGAATCTGCCGATCTACGAACCATTATGCACAAACATCGCGCTAAAACCATCACAGCAGGACACGGCGAAGACAGTCGAAAAACAAAAATTGTTGGGAGCCCTGGCGCTGATGTAAAACTCGAGGTTCCGCTTGGTGTAACCATATATAGGGATGATGGAAAAGTATTAGGATCCATTGATAAAGAAGATGAAATGCTTATAGTTGCTAGAGGTGGCCCTGGAGGAAATAAAGAAAACAATTTCCTTGGTCATTTTGGTCAAATACACCACATCCGGTTGGACTTAAAGTTGATTGCCGATGTTGGCCTTGTAGGCTTTCCAAATGCTGGGAAGAGCTCACTTTTAAAAGCTATATCAAGAGCTAAACCTAGGATAGCGAACTACCCATTTACCACTATAAAACCAAATAAAGGTACAATTCAATACAACGACTTAAGGCAAATAACCATTGCAGATCTTCCTGGCCTCATTGAAGGAGCACATATAAATATTGGATTAGGTCATAATTTTCTGAAACATGTAGAGAGAACCAAATTACTCTTATTTATAACAGATATTAAAGGCTTCAGACTAAGTCCAAAATATCCAATGCGATCATGCTTGGAAACAATTATGCTACTAAACAGAGAATTGGAACTTTATGATAAAGAATTGCTGGATAAACCTGCAATTCTTGCAGTCAATAAACTAGATTTAGAAGGTGCTGATCAATTATTTGAAGAAGTAAAAGCATCCCTTAAAAATATTGATGAAGTAATTAAAACCATGCCTGAAGAAATAAAACCAGAAAGAATAATTAAATTTGAAGATATCATTGGTATATCAGCTTTAAATGGAGATTCTATTGATGATTTAAAACTAGCACTTAGGAAAAGGCTTGATGAATTTGCCGAAGAGAATAATCCTGATATTGTAGAACCAGGCCAGCTTTTAAGAAAAAATAAAGCTCTAATAAGGGAAAGAGGATCGCAAATTACTTAATAAAAATATTTCATTAGTCTTATTATATTTGTTTATAGCATAAGTGTAATTATTAAAATTTATATGCCTCAGAATTTACTTAGTTTTTATTATAATCAGTATAAATTTATTTATTTCTCCTCTCCTACCCTCTCTTTACTCATTTTTCCTAAATCTGAGGTTGTCTGGA
This sequence comes from Hestina assimilis, assembly GCA_023373885.1. Lineage (NCBI taxonomy): Eukaryota > Metazoa > Arthropoda > Insecta > Lepidoptera > Nymphalidae > Hestina > Hestina assimilis. Next base: position 15,615,546 of record CM041744.1, read on the forward strand.
AGAAATCGCTAATTAGCGTTAAGACCGCCTACATGTACATTTATATACAGCTTTTAAGTTCTTGAATGTGACTCGTTTCTAGTGGTGTACAATAAAGACTATTCTATCTATCTATCTATTTTTGTCTGTGTTTAGCATTTTCTACCTCGCACAATTACTCAGTGAATAAGCTATTGTTGTTCGTTTTTCCAAACCCCTGGGACCTCTATATACAACTTCATACAATGTTTAAACCTTCTACATAAGATCCGATGCCTGCCTTCTTAAGGTAACCAATGGAATAGCAGATAGTCATGGGCAGTGATAATCGTTTAACAATAGGCGAGCCTCCTGCCCTTTCTGGCAAAAAAAAAACTATTTTTAAAGAGCTTCAAAACATTGTTCGTTGTTCGATAGTATTTCAGGTAAATAAAAAACACACATGCAATCTAAATTTATTGAAACATAATAAAAGCTCCATATATTTAACCTTAAGTGATAATAAGTAATCAGAGAACAATGACATCTTAAAGACAAAGGCTACTTTCTACACAAACAGTATTGCCTAATAATCTAATTTAGCAGAGCAACTTTATGCCATCAATTCGAAAATATAATTACTAAAGAGAAGTCCACCATGTTACTTTGACCTTTACTTTAACATAAGTCGACTGTACGGAAAACTTTTTAGAAGTAATAATAAATACAACATTGCTAGTGTAGGTCTGTAGGATATCATTTACTAGACAGTAGTACAATGTTATAATTATGAGATATAGTTTGTAAACAAATAACCTGGTGTTTAAATTAGGTTTGACAATAAATAACTATTTGTAACAATAAATTAAAAATTTTATTAAAAATAAAGGTTGACGCACAAATATGAGCTTGGCACCGGATCAGTGTCGTCTCAACTCGAGGAACTGAGTATAATTTGTATGAAACTTCCTATTACAACTCACACTAATCCGAATCCCTATCGCGGTTTTGCTCACTCTAACGCACCGCCACAAATGCCTAGGTAGTGGTTGACAACCAGCAGTCACCAGCTAGCGGTAACCGAGTCGACCTTTGACGGCTAGGTCATAGGAGAGGCGGTAACGATTTGTTTCCGAGTTGATATGTGTGCGTCAATCAACCCTTAGACATAAGCCAAACAGAGGTGGCAAATATCACTTTAAATTAACTTTTTAAACCATCTTATAATAGTCAATGATACAATATATTTATCACAGTACATATCCATTCAACGTTTCCAATCTCTTAATCGCTTACTGTAAGTACACTAAGAAAGATTAAAATGTTAAAAGTGATATTCACTTAATTTTTAATTTCTTAAAAAGCTGTAACACTATGCATATGAAGACTTTATTCAATAGTTAAATGATTTTATGAATCATTTAAGATATCTTGCTTATAGATTTAAAGAACATTAGAAATTAGAATTATACTTTTATAATTATCTCAACGGCCCCCATTAGGATTGTAATATCTTGTCGGGGGTGCGCAAAAACGTAGACCGGAACACATGTCTGTATGGTCAATAAAAACATCTGCTTAGAGCGGGATTCGAACACGCCACCTGTGGCGTTTAAGGCAGGTTCGCACCCCTGCGTAACAACGGTCGTCAAACTGACGTATTGGGTTATTGCTCCAATTTCAGTTGTCATAGCACGATGTAAACAGGTATTTTTCAAATCAAACTAGTCGTTTTGCGAGTCCTCGAGAACTTGTGGTCAAAGTTAAACTATTCATATTTTATATATAAAAACAGATGTTTGTTTATTCTTTTTTAATCACATTATTACATTAAATTATATTAATTAACTTAAAAACACCACATATGCATTTGTCACAACCGTACAACTTATACAATAAATATTTTTTAAATCTTATATTAAATTGAACAACACAAACAAATATAACTTATAATAGGAAGTAAAATTGTATACACTTAACCATAGACAAGAGACTAGACGATGCTAAACTACATATAAATAAATTAACAAATATATAAAATATTTATGTCATTAAAAATTATACCTTTTATCCACTCCCTAACAAGGCCAGTCTGCGTATCTCTGTTACTTTTTGACAGATTGCTATTTTTTTACACAGTAAAACAGATTTTATATTTCTATACCTAACATAAGTAATAATTAATGGCAGTTATTAACTATCAAGCGCCATTCATTGCAATAAAAAAATATTCCATTAATACGAAAAAGCAGAGAATCAAAGTCATTATACCGTTCGTGTTAAAAAAATGTAGTGAGTCATCATGGCCGCCGGCCACACCCACCGACCAGTCAGGTCAAACAATTATAAAGTCAAGTTCACAGTGACCAGTTAAAGGCAGACTATCGTACGAGGCAGGGAAATAGCAGAACGAAATTCTTTTATAATAACTACAAAATTTTAGTTATACTAATTAAATATATTATTAATTACTTGATTTCAATTTCAGGTATATAATGTAAACTATATTTAAATTGTTTGAATTTTTACTATAGTATGAATTTTCTTGAGTGAACTATTGAATTGTTTTTCAGTTTAGGTATGTCCTAAACTGAAAACTGTTATTTATAACAAACAACTACATTGCATATTTTTCACCCATAAATTAGGCCATAATATGCTATTTTCAAAACATATACAAATATGAAATTGTAGTTAATTTTGACAGACATAATAAGATAAAAATGTAGTGCTTTAGTATTCTAACTTTATAACAATCATTTCAAGTATATAATATAATTGCTAATAATCTTAAGTCTAAATTTTTTTAATACTAAACATAATTATGGTATACATCAAAAGCAGATAGCAGTATATTCTAATGTGAACTTTGTTCTAAATAAATATTACTGAACTAAACTAACCTAAACTATTTTTTTTTAGATCTACATAATATAAAAATATAGATCGAATTTGATATGGAAGGATTACTTGCCGATACTAAAAGATACATGGTCATATGAGAAACCGTTCCCATGAACTAATTAGTATTGATAGATATCTCTTATAATACTAAGTGTCACTTTAACAATCGATAGCTAATCAAATTTAAAGATTATTAATCTTATTGAAATTAATTTATGTTTTATAATATTTTATGGTAAGTTTGGTTTATTTAGAAACTGGTTGACTGACTTTTTAGGCTTTTTAAATATTACCTTTATTTAACGTAAATGATTGTAATAATGCCAATATTATTAGAAGAATTTTTTATATATATCTACAAGAGACAATAATTGCCGGTCAAGTTTGCGTTAGTTTTCAATACATGTAACTCTAAAAGCAATATTCTTTGCAATATAGAACTAAGTCACAGAATAGGATGTTGCACATGGACATATCTGAAAACAAATATTTCACTGCACTCACAGTTCACTTGAAACACTTGCACACATGCCGGCAGCAAGACATGAATATGTTGATGTCTCATCTTTGTGCTCAGTCGTCGTAGGCCTCCTCGGCTTCAGTTGCGGTCTCAGCGGGCGGGAGGGAGCGCCGCGGGGCTCCTTCGACGGCAGCGGGGGCTTCGTCGACCGACGGGCTCGGGGTGCGCTGATCGTCGTTGACATTACCTTAAAGAATTTGAAAATAAATACCATATATTTATTAGTTCAGTTGTAAAACAGGTTAGATAAAAGGTTAATGAATTTTTTTGGTATATGTACATACATATGGAAAAATAGGCTGTCAAATCTAAGGTCATACTCAGTTCAAATTTGAACAAGTTAAGACCTGCAACATAGAAAAATTTATTCACGACATATGGATATATATGTATTATTTGCAGGAGAGAATTTAACATAAAGTCCCCGTCACGAAAAGCTATAACTTTTGTAAATAAAGAACTTCTACTACTGGAAAAGGGGTCAGAGATGATTTTGGTATTTCAATTTTAGGATTCACGTGTGACTTTAATGAAATCAAAATCAGTGCACAACTTTTATGTACCAAGCTTTAATGGCAAGTGAAATAAAAATGAATATTGAATATAGCATTACAAGTACGTAGGCGCCTGAATATTTTAAACAGCAATAACATTAAATCAACTCAAAGTATAAGTTCCTTAAATGTAACTTCAACCAAAATGGCCGCTTCTGCGCAGGTACAATAATGGACAAAAATGTTAGACAAAAATATTGGTTTCGTCTTATTTAAATCGATTCTTTATAAAGTGGGAAAACGGAATTAAGTATATAATATAGTTATTATTTCTTCTAAATTCAATTAATTATTTATTTATTATCGTTATTAATTACTTAAATAGAATAAAACAAATAAATAGTATAGAAAAAGGTACCTATATATAAAAAAAAAGTTTATGTACATTAGTAATAGTGAGACAGACTACTTCGTATCTTCCGCAGTATTATTCAGAGAATTAGTTATATTATTTTCTTTTAAAAATAACTATAAACGTCAAATACCGTCCTTCTCTCTCGTCTCCTTAAAGTTCATTGTGGTCGAGGCATTATCTTGAAATAAATGTTAACACTCTTGACAAAACTAATTTAATTTTTAATAATTTATTTTTAAAGAACTAAAACAACCGTGAGCGAGTGTACTAAACGCGGCTCCCTTCATACCGCATACGGTTGAGACCCAAAAACGTGTTACTGCGCAAGGTTCAACTTACATTTAACAGACTATAACATAAGAGTAGTAATACACGAATTAGCAATGTAACTTGGTCGGGTAGTATTTTAGCGATATAAAGTGCTGTCGTCTAATGTGTTGTGGCACTGGAACGCAAACCGTAAACATTTGGGGCGACATTTTGAAATAAGTTCATGCTCGTGTGTTCGTCTCAGGTTGTTCGTGTTGTTTTCGTGAATGCTGTTATATTTTTTGTTCTTTTTAATCAGTTGAATATTATTGTTTTTGTTAATTATTGTAGTATATGTTACAACATTTTTTATTTGATCCAAATGTTACCAGCCTCAAAATGTGTGTTTAGAAAATGTATAGCTTCTCGTTGCGGTGACTATATGTTACAATTAAAGAGGAATACAAAACGACCCTATAACTAACATAATGTCGAGACGGCAGTTACCTTCGGGGGGCGTGTCCCGCGGGTCCCGCGCCGCTTCCCGCTCGCGCGAGGGCCTCTGCTTCTTGGCGGCGGGGTCGTCGCGCGCGTCCTCCACCTGCGCCGGGCACTCCAGGTGCACCAGGTGGAACACCTGCGGAACCGCGCGCATTACTCACTTCGTAAGTTATGGAGGAGTGGTTTTATATAGCGGACGAGACTGACTTCGTTAGCGGAGTTGTTGGTGCCCACGATGCGGATGATGGAGACGGGTCGAGGCGGGAAGTAGATCACTTGCCAAGACCTGTAAATATATAAAACTGTCATTAATTTAGAACATCGAATCTATATATATAAGTAAATAAAATTGAAGTGTCTGTTTGTAATTCAAAATTAACAGCTATTCACTAAATGCACATGAAAGCTGAAATGAATGATACAGTATTTACATTTAAAAAAAAAAACAATTTAAAAAAATATTTATTTGTTTCTGGCGTAATCTTGTGTGTAATCTTTGAAACAGCTGAACCGATTGTAACAGGACTTTTACTGGCAGATAACTGATGTTGTAAGGAGTACCTTTTATTTTAGAAAAAGAATTAAGGTTTCATGATATAAAGAAAAATCGATACACCATATGAGTATCATTACACATAAAAAGAAAAATTATTTTGCTTGCACCAGACCAGAGTCTATTTATATATGGGAGAAATTAGAAAATAGATTCTCATTCATACTATCCACATTATGTAGATGCAAAAATATTTAACAGACGAAAAAAATAAAATATTTATTTTTAATTTCGTGACTAGTAATTTAAGTAGCACATAAACATCACCGGCACGCGTCCCTCGTCCGGTCGGCGACCATGTCCCAGTTCCAGTAGTTGAGCGACACCTCGACGTAGTAGGAGTAGTGGCGGTAGTCGCAGTCCCACAGCAGCATGCGCAGCGACGACAGCAGGTAGGGCTGCGCCAGCTGCACCACGATGGCGCCCGAGCCCAGCTGGTGGCACGTGTAGCCCTGCTCCCAGTCGTAGTGCTCCGTGTCGCCGTTCAGCAGCGCGTTGCGCGACCGGCTGCGGAGTGCCACCGTCGTACTCTACCACTACCCTCTCACAGAAAACCGACTTCAAGTAGCATAGTATTGTTGCGCTTCATATGATGAGTAGGAGCGTCAGAGGCCCAATCTCCCACCCTCTCTGTTCCTTTCCTATTTCCTTCTATATCTTCGGTCGGCAATGCGCATGTGATACATCAATTATCGCAAGCGCTTATAGGTTACGGTGACTGCTTTACATCAGCAACATCAACATCAGTAATTAGGTTTATTTTATGTCATGGCTGTTGACAAACAATATTTATAATTCCCATAATGGGACTGTTATTAAGACAGACAATACTGATAGAACATCATATTTAAGTAACTTGTTGCAAACACTCTTGTACGAATTCGATTGTATTTGCACACACAAGATCGCAATCATTCGCACGTACACGAGGTCACACCCACGGATTTGAAGTAAGCTATACGCCGCAAGTCATTTGACGAAGAATGCCTGAAGTTTGTGCTATGCATACATTTGACACGCCAATACTTTGATAATCATATATTTAAAAATATAAATGTATAGAAAAACTTATATTTTAAGAAAACTTTTGACTTGACTCCCGTCAGGAATAAATTTCCGAAGATTTTTCTGTAATTCAAATTTCAATATGTTATGTAATAAAAAGAGGGAGAGAAAAAGTGAGAGAGAAAGACTTGCCCATCTGGTTGCGCACTCACTTGCTCGTGTACATTTACTTGTATTGTCGATACGCACCATACGGCATTTCGTTACGCGACGATTTCTACTAAATCACGCTACCCGTAAGCGGCGGTGAGACAGTGCTACGTTTGTGCGGTGACGTCACGCGCGGGGTACCTGATGCCCTCGATGACGACGGCGGACAGCTCGAGCGTGGCCACGTTGTGCGCCGGCCGCACCAGCCCGTCGCTCAGCGGCGGCACGCGCGCCGTGTGCAGCGCCTCCAGCGACACCGCGTGGAACACCTGCCGCGACAAAGGGATGATGAGACGCTCACAGCCGAGTGCACCCACGGATCGGTAAATACAAATACAAATAGTTTTATTGTTAAAAGAAAAATGAATTATAATTTGTATACCTACGTTAAACATAATTAAAGGGTGCGGTTAAGTGCGGTTAATACAAACAGTGATAATATTAGAAATTAAACAAAATTTTTTGCTTGCTACCCTCGGCATCAACTAGATACTACAACGCCTCAACATCATAGGAAAAGGAGTGTTAATCAGTAAGCCATACGGGTCGTTATAGCGTATGTGGTAGACCCATAGCAAGCGGCAAGTAAAATTAACTACTAAAACTGAGAACTAAAATTATTTTACAATTTCAAGAAGTAAGTAAGTATTATAATATTATCATATATTTTTAGAAGTATACAATGCACTAGTACCTAAATTAGGCCGAGCCTGTGCTATAGGTACTAGTTCCTTCAGAATGTCTTAAGAATATTGATATGCAACAATTTTGTATATAAAGGAAAGCGTAGGTATTAAGTTAATTTCTTATCAGTTATGTTATTTACTTAAGAGGTAACAGGTTCTGTGCTGCCCTGTTGTATGTATATGACGGCGACTGCGGTATATTAGAGGTACGTTCATCATCGGTAGGCGCTTCTGGTACAGGGTTCATGGCGTAGGTATCAGGCAATTAAACCACAAAGACACAGTATGATAATTCTTGTATTCTACGTAGTTAGTCAGCAATCACAAATTATAACGTAGGTATAATACTATCAGAGTTGAGTGAACCAACGGTCCCGCTTGGAAGGTACGAACTGTATCGCTCTCTCTACTCGAATGTCAGACACTGCTTTCTCACTTAAAATGTAACAGTTGCCCCACCAAAACGATTCCGATCACGTGACTAGTTACGTCACGGCGTTTACTCCGTCAAAGTCAATTGAGTAACTAATTTTATTGTTAAATGGTCTTAATCGTCGACATATATATCTATGGATGTGTGATTGTGTGTGTGTGTATGTGTGTGTGTGTCTGTCTGTGTGTGTGTTTGGTGTATGAATGTGACACTATACGCATGTGGATGCGGGTATGTTTACGTGTATTTAATTTGATAAAATAAATATATATATCTATATTATATATATCGGTAATGATCAGTAGGTTAAGCAACTTTAGGCGCGGTCAGTCACTGGATGGGTGACCGCATAGTGGTATTTTAACCGAGCGTCTCCGTGCTTCGGAGGCTACGTCAAAATTCGGTCCCGGCTGTTGACAATTTGGCAAAAATCGATATGTCAAGTTAGAGGCCTACGGGCGACCTGAACAACTCTGACACTAGGTTGGCCGCTAACCACTCGACAAGAAGAAGAAATGGTATAATAAATAAACGATACACACTCAGCGGCCTCCATTACAAAGACCACCACACCCAGACTGGAAAACTTGGCTGTATGGTCAATACAAATATATAATCCGAGTGGTTATAGCTTGAGATTCAAAGATAAACTTGGAAGAAGTTTTCACCGAAATACGAATAATATTATACTACAATATCTGGAATTTAACATTTGAGTATCGGATACTAACGCATATATTTTCTTGGAACCAAACATTAATTTTTTTGGTTTTATAATGTTGCTGTTTATAAACTATGATAAGGTTAGTTTGAGTAAAGATGCAAAATAATTTTCTAGAAGTTGAAGGCCCAAAATTCCCTTTTCCTGTCCACCATCTTCTATTCCTACTCATTCCTCCCATTTTAGGTGTCAACGCACAACAATGCCCGTCTCTTCTTTAGACATAGGCTACCTTACACATGGTACACGGTAATAGCTCCTTTGTTAGACAGTCCGTGTGTTAATTTCCCTTAGCGGTAACCAGGGTGCATGTGATACCTTGTTGACGGTGTTGCTGGTGCCGACGACCTTGATGTACTGCACGACGCGCGGCTCGAAGTAGAGGTTCTGCCAGGAGCGGCAGAAGTAGTTGCTGTGGTCCACCACGCGCACCCAGTCCTTCTGGTCCACCGACACCTCGATGTAGTACGCGTACGACCTGCATAACAATTACATCGTATCAGCTCGAGCAGCGCTCACCACATGTGGGTACTGCAGGCGAAAAAGTTTACTATTTCTCACCAACATCAATCATCATGAATGATCGTACATGTCATAGTATAAATGATCCAACGAATAGAAATCCTTTTTACAGTAATGGTTTTTACTGACCTTATTTGTGATTAACTAAAGTACAAGTTCGGTTCGGTGACCAATGTATTTTTTGAAATATATTTATGGAATAAAGGAAAAGTTGATATATGATATAAACTTTGGAAATACACCGAACATGCAAAATTAGTGTATTTGTTGGGGTCACCAACTTCTGAAGCCTTGCGCTTAGCTGCGTTCAGTCAGGTTCCCCCCGCTGTTTATAAAAGCATTTATTCCGTCCGGGTACCTGTTGTCGCGGTCCCACAGCAGCAGGCGCACGTGGTTGACGATGGTGGTGGTGGCGAGGCGCACCACGATGCCGGGGTTGTCGGGCGCGTCGGAGATGGTGTGGCGCGTGTAGCCGCGCTCCATGTCGTAGCTGTCGGTGTCGCCGTCCAGCAGCGCCGAGCGCATGTCGCCGGATATCACGCGCGCCCCACGCTTCGGCGTCGCCACGTTCTCTTCCGGCACTGAAATATACTCATACCTATACTCATAGACCACACAAATAATATAAACTGCTGTAACCGTACCCAGGATCTGCTTATTACTCTTATCCGGATGTGACCGGTTACTAGTTTTAACACAAAGCGATTACCATCTGACCTTCGCAACCCTAAAAGTTAACGATTATTATATTACGTGGTAACAACCGGGACCGATAGCTTAACGTGCTCTCCGAGGCACGATGGAGAGACCCATATGGACAAACGTCTAAATCTAAACATATTTGTAAGATCAAACAACGTCAGCCCGAGTGGGGATCGAACACAACAGTGTCAAACGGTGTGTAACGTGAAGCTATAAAGTTAGTATAAAGTGTTAAATACATTTTGAGCTTCTTGAGTTTATACTTCTTCGAAAAAGGTTGACTATACTGTATAGCCCCAATCGTCTGTTTGCGTGCATGCTTACGTGCCCTTATAGAGAAGACGAAGGAGATAAAAGACGAAGGATGTGTAGCAGCATCACCTACATGCAGTTATTAGGAAATAATTGTACGCAACACATTATTATTATCTTTATTTTCTACGTCATCGTACGGAATAGATAAAAGTAGATAGCTCTGAAAATAACTTTTTTATAGTCGGCTCTATTAGCCATAGAAAGCATGAAGTGACGTCACTCTAAAAAGAACGTTTTAAGATGCAGACACGAAGATCTATAATTTCTTCTTTCTTCAATGTTCCAATAAGAATATTCACGCAGACTACACTTCGAACAATACGCGACGCGGGAACTGAAAGCGGACAAAACCCCCACACTGCACTTGGCGCTCGACGATACTAAGGCGACGCCGGGTCGTACGGTCAGTTTTATAAAATCATGGGTGTCTCTCCCGCTCAGGCAGACGGGTGCGCGGCGCAGGACGCCACCTATCAGAGGCCCTCATAATAATGTAGATATTTTTATTGGAATTTCATTTTGTAATTGTAATAATTATAAATATTTTTAATTTTTGTATATATACCAGTGTACTTGTTCCATAAATTATTCCACTACATTCTACTGGACAGTTTACTTATGCTACTTACTACGAGTCTTTAACAACGGATAGTACCATCGGTAAAGATGGTTATGTCTTCGTAAAAGTAATACAAAGAAGTGTAATTTTAATGTTAATTTCTTGAATAATAATTTATTGTAAATGAAATTAAATATTTTTTAGATTTTATAAAAATGATTTTGCTATTTAATTGCTTCGACTGTATGATTCTTTTAAATGGAAGCGAAAGAATTCACGCGTTAGCGAGGTACTAGACGCCAATACATCGCGTCTACAAGATTCGTGGCAATACAAAATCGCGCGCGCATAAAATTAGGCGCGTAAATCAAGTACACTACCTACACGACTACCCTTCGCGAAACTGTCGACTCTCGCACAGTGCACGTAATCGTAGTCGAGACACTACACGCCTTGTTGCATCCTGATTACGCGCGAAATTCTGATAACAACGCTGTAGGGACATCTACACGCAACATGACGTAACGTGATAGAAAGACAAGATTGTCACATCTCGCATCAAGCTACAGCGACACCTACAGGGCATACTACGCAACGATATGGACGACCAACGAACGTCACGATCCTAAATCGCGCTATCAAAGTTTCCTACGCGAAACGACTATATATACAACTTTCCAACGTAAGTCGTTGGGTTTCGGCCCAGGGCTTCGATCCGCCAGGCAATATCATCCGCCTGGTCGGAGGATCCTTCCCTTCGTGTTGGAGGCATTTCTCACGTCGTCGCCTCCACAACGCGATCGCTTAGCTTCATTGATTAATGTTTTCTACATTGAATTTCGAATTCGTCCTCAAATACTGGCGCGTTGATGCGATCCTTCTGGAGACAACGTTCGCGCGTAATAGTTGCTAGATATTTACGGGGAGTTTTTTATATGTTACGAAGTTGGCAAGCAAGCATACGGCCTACCTAAATGGTAAGCGATTGCCGTAGCCTACGAGCGCTTGCATCATCATTTTAATAAGGGTCACTCACGCGTTGCCAACGTTGAGATATTGGTTCCTAATCTCTTCTGCCCAGTAATTTCACTAGCCTACAGTGCCCTTCAAACGGGAACACAGCCAAAGACTGCTTTGCGGTAGCATGTTTAGAAACTGCGGTGGTACCTACCTAGCTGGCCTATTGCAACAAAAGAACTACCACCAGTGTGGCTGATTGCACTGGTTGAATAATCTCTACTGTGACAGTCTACTACTCTTAGTGGAATCAACTCAACTAGTAATGTTAATAACGAGCCACTCACGCAACAGCCCCCTGTGCCGGAGCTCGGTGCTCTTGGTCTGCGTCTTCTCCTGGATGGCGTCCAGCAGCATGTCCGGCGTCACGAAGGCGAACGGCCGCACCACCGTCAGCAGCTCCTCCAGGCTCATCAGCGTCAGGCGGACGCACTTCAGAATCTTCTCCTACGACAGTTTAGAATTGGAAAAGTTACAAGTCTTGAGCTACAAATTATCCTAATATATCTGCTTTCTGCAAACGATTCAACGGTTCGAATTTTGAATACTAAACATTTTGACGGCGCAGCGGTAGCGAACCTGCCTTAAACGCCACAGGTCGCGGGTTTGATTCCCGCACGGAAGTGTGTTTGTATTGACCATGCAAGCATATTTTTCGATTTGGGTGTATTTGTCTTTGTCCTTGTATGTGTTTTCGGACCCCCGACACAGGAACCTATCCTAACGAGAGCCGTTGAGTGTGTATCGTTTATTAATGAATGGGTGTTGTTGAGTGAAGTAAAGGCTGTATATAATACTAACCACATGCGCCATGCCGCTCTCGGACTTGACCCACTGCTGGTTGGCGGTGAACCAGCTGCACACCGCCTTGAAGATCTCCACCTCGGGGGCGAAGAACGAGTCCCGCTCCAGGAGACCCTGGAGAGCTTCCTGGTGGAACCAATACCGAATACATTATTTATATTTTAGGCAATAAATTAAAATATAATTTAGTACTTCACTCCAAGTCAAGATAAAATGTCAAAAACTCGCAAATGTTCCTTCATCAACGCACCGAAAGGAAAAAATGACGGTTGGCAAACAAGCACACGGTCCCCTGATGGTAAGCAGTCGCCGCTACCTATGAACGGTTGCGATACTTGAAGTATCATGCACATGCGCGTTGCCAACCCAAGAAATAGGAGGGAAGGAATGAGAAAGGAAAAAGGAAAAGTCACACTGGTGGGAGGTCTTTTGTTGCAAGAGGCCGGCTAGGTAGGTACCACCGCAGTGTCCAATATTCTGCCGCCAAATAGTAGTGTTTAGGCACTACTGTGTTCCGGTTTGAAGGGCATTGTACGCTAGTGAAATTACTGGGCGAACGAGATTTAAGAACTAATATCTCGAGGTTGGCAACGCGTGAGTGGCACCTACTAATGGTGCTGCAAGCGCTCATAGGCTGCGGCAGCCACTTACCATCAGGTGGGCCGTATGCTTGTTTGCCAACTTCTAGCATAAAAAAAAAAAAAAAAAAAAAGCAGAGGGGGTGGGATATTGGGCCGCGGGCGTTCTCACTCATCCGACGAAACGCAACAGTACCTACTGATACTATTAATTCGAATTCAGAATTGTTCAGGTCGTCCGTAGTACGTCTCTGACTTGACTTATCGACAGCCGGGAGCGACTGTCAATGTCCGTTCCGAAGCACGTAGACGTTCAGTTGAAATACCACTACTTGATCATCCATATACTGACCGACCGCGCCTAAACCTTGCGTAACAGTGAGCGCAGCCTCTCTTTTCATTAGTGTTCAATATACAAATTAATCAGTATCGACGGACCAATTGTTTATTTCATCCAAAAAATATACTCCGTCGTAATATATTATAAGAACTTATATTTAACTTAAGCTCATAAAATAATAATAATTTAACATAAATTCTCATTTTAAAATGTTGTCTGCACATATTCTAGTCCGATTTTTAAAATAAATTTAGATTTCACTCACGACAGACAGCTGAAGGAAGGTGTCGTGTTGGAGAACCTCGGTGGCGTTTCTGTCCAGGAAATTATAGCAGTAGTCCATCAAGCTGTCCAGACCGTACAACCTACGAAATGGAAAAAATACTTTTATATAGCACATCCGAGATAGACACGGAATCGACTATTTAGAAGTTTTTGCATTAAAAACAATTATTTTTGTAAATTGTCCGTCTGTAAATATATAAATTCACTAGATCAGTTATTTCTGAACGTCACCAGATTGACGAAATTCCTCACAAAAAGTAACAAGAAATTACACATCAAAAGTCATTGGATTTTTTAGAGCATAAAAAATACACGCAACAGTGTATTGAGGAAAAATAATTATTCTGAAATCTATTTCTTTAAAAACGAAATCATCTATAACTTTACACACTGATATATTTAAAAGGAGTTTGTTTTGACAATTACTTAGTACTAAATACTAGTTAATGAAAAATCTTTTTACATCAGATCTAGAGACAAAATCGCTATGGTGACAACACTGCAGAGAATTTTATTACCTTACTAATTTTAACTTTGAAGGCGCATATGTCGGGGCAAGCCTTCAAATCAATCGAGGTGGGTTTTTTAGATTCAAAATCATAATTTGATTGGGATCTGTCCATACCTAGCAGCGTCAAGGACGGCACACACGTTCCTCAGGGCGAGGATCTGCCGCAGGTAGTCGGAGATGGCGGCCTCCAGCTCCTGAAAGTTGAACTGGTGCGCGAGCCCCAGCATGTCCAGCACCGTGTCCTCCCGCAGCATGGACAGTCCCATGTGACCTGGATAAAGAGGAATTGAGGAAAAAAGAGGCTTCAAAAGGCCTCAATAACTCAACGGTAGAAAGGCTAATTTGTAACACAAGAGTTGCAGTTTTGGGTACAAGCCCATTCCTAAAACACGTTTCACGATTAACTGGAGGAATAGTAGTGTTAGAAATGACTTTAAAAAAGCAATAATATAAAAAATTAAAAAAACTTGAGTGATGTCAAGGGACACCAGGATGGAACGAAGTTCCTTTCGATTAATTAGTGAAGGAATTGTAATAAAATTTTATTTTTTTAAGTTATAATAATATATTTTTTTATTATTTATTATGTACAAAACCTATACACTCAACAAAAATAATCATCGCGACACCATACTTTTCTATGCGAAATAGAAAGACGAAACGAAAATAACTGGCTTGCTTTCTATGAGAGAGAGAGAGAGAGAGACAAACAGAGAAACACGCGCACGCCGCACGGCTTACAACTATAGCAAAAAGTGTCGTTACAACTTTTGGTCTTAATTTTTCCGTCTAGCCCCCTTTCACAGCGCGCGATAAGGAACTTCGTTCCAAAAATAACGTAAGTGTTATTTAGAGTTAAATAGCTAAATGATATATGTCCGACCATATTTCGCAGACATTTTCAAAGGTCGGATGTTTTTTTTTGCTACACAAAGATATAGTCAAACAATAAAGTCTTCAAGGTTTTTTATTGATTTTACAATTAAGTAGTGTAGACTGCATTTGCTTACCAGAGTAAACATATCGCAGCAAAGCTTTGAACGCCAATAACGGTGCTTGTAACTCAACCTCTGCCTAAATAACAAAAAATAAATTATTTTAATAAATTTAATATTTTAACGAAAATAATAATATGGATTGAGACCCGAATATGTATGAAAAGAGAAAATTTCCACTGACATTAACAGATGCCAGTAGGCATTGGTGTACTGAGGCAGTGATTTGAGCGAGATTTCAAAATAGCTTTATGTCGTCGGGACGTGGCGACCCCATCGCCCACTGTTGCAATAATCTCTGTCACAGCAGAGATTATTCCACCAGTGCAATCAGTCATACTGGTGGTAGGTCTTTTGTTGCAAGAGCCCGGCTAGGTAGGTACCACAACAGTGGTGGTGGTTTGAAGGACACTAGGCTAGTGAAATTATTGGGCAAAGAAGATTTAAGAATCAATGTCTTGACATCAAGGGCTGGCAACGCGTGAAAGGCACCTTATAATGGTGTTGCAAACGCTCATAGTCTAAGACAAACGCTTACCAGCAGGTGGTGGGTGGTTGGTATGCTTGCTTGCCAACTTAGAAACATTAAAAAAATTAATTAGCATAGAACCCAAAATACAAACGAAAAGATCAAAACGACATTTGCTGATACTTGTAACTTGTCTTGGAAACCTTATTACCTGATTGGCTTCCCTCATGCCACCATACAGCAAAGCTCTGAAGTAGTCACTGCTGGCTGCAAGAATGACTTTGTGGGCGGGTATCCTTTGCCCCTCCACAATGAGGGTCACATCCGAGTACTCGGATGATAGGCACAAGGACCCTATGTGCTCTGAGAGGTGACCTGGTAGATTCATATTCAAAATTATCTCCATAACAAACAGGTGTGTTTATGATTTTCCCACCCATAAGATATCTAATATAAAAATTGTATAATATGTAGTACAATATTAGATTATAACAGCATATAAGTTTCTAATATTATATTAAAATTAAGAATAAGTTACCATTCATTTCAACATAATTAGTTTTCTAATCTGAGAATCATTTTAAGCTTCAAAAGAAGAATTAACAAATTCTTAATACTCAATATTTATTAATATTGTAGTAGTGCAAAGGAAAGCAGTTCTGTTATGCAATTTGTGAAGATAACTCACTGATATGTTCAATGTCTCCAACCCTCGAGCTAGAGGAACTGTTGGCCGACAGGTACTGGTGTTGGCTGCTCATGTTGCTCATCTACATCGGCCCTTCTGTCACTACAACATATCAAAATCATTTGAATCCTCAATAAATCTACGGTAGAAGAGACAACTCCACTTTGTTAATGCGAGAGTTGTGGGTTTGATCCTCTCCCCCTTGGGCTATTGTCGTACATACTCCTAGAGCAAGCCTCAAGCTTATTTGGAGGAGCAAAAGCAATATTATGTTTCTACCTATATCTGTTAAAGACTCAGGGACTAGCCAACCGATGTACCCGAAACCAGTTTCAGTAGAAAGGAAATTATGTGAAGATGTGTATTTATTTAATTATACTATATATATATTATATGTATATATATATATATATATATATATATATATAATATATATATATATATATATATATATTAGTTTATGTTATATATTTATTACATATAAGTATATGTATATATTATGTTCGTGTATTATTGTGTAGTTATTTTTATGTATGTTTATGTACAATTATTTACACCACACCACGACATACCCTCTCTTCTATCTCTTTCCTAGCCCATGGTTGTCTGGAAGAGATCGCTATTAAGCGATAAGACCGCCAATTGTACATTAGTTTATTAAATTATAGTTTGTATTACTTTTTGTTGTGGTGTACAATAAAGTATGAAAATAAATAAATAAGATGGTCTTAGAGAACTAAAACAATGTATTAAGTAAATGACAATGTATTAAAAACAAATTAAACATGTGGTCCGTTCATGATATTGATTTTCATTGTTTTCCATACAAAAAAAATCAGAATTTATTAATGTGAAACATGTATGTCATTTAATTCTATTTTACAAATGCTTTCATGCCAAAGCAATGTGTGGCTGGATCTGCTAGCTTGAAATAATTGAAAATCAACTATGTCCTACAAAATGTTTATATATTTATAGTTTTATGTAATATAAAGTCAATATAAATCAATAGCAATATTATAGAGTTATATAAATAATAAGTAATAAACACTTTAAAATCAACGGCCCCCATTAGGATAGTTATATCCTGTGTAGGGTCCGAAAACAGTCACAATGACATGGACAAACACACCCAGACTCAACATCTGCTCAAAGTGGAAATCGAACCATGTGGCGAGACATGTGGCACTTAAGGCAAGTTTGTTACCTCTGAGCCACAACATCAAAGTTATATACCATACCATACCAATATGCCAATATTATAGAGCTGAAGAGTTTGATCGATTGTTTGTTTGGTTGAATGCTCCAATCTCAGGAACCGCCGGTTTGAATATAAAATAGTGTTAAAATATGCTTTTTGTGTTGAAGTCTATTTAACTAGGCAGGCTATTGGCTATATAACATCACACTATGATAAAAAGGAGCAGAGCATCAGTGAAAAATGTGGCTAAAAGTAATTTAAATAATTATTGCTAAGCTATATATCTAATTATACCTGAAGAACAAAATAATTTTGTATCTATCATTTTTATTATAATGAATAAAGTTGTTTTAACGAAAAACGGAAATCTTATTAGTTATAATTATTTCTTGTATTTTCCTACAAATCAACTTCTTTCTATATTGAGTTTGCTCGTTATTATAATGTCAAACGGAAATCACCAGGGTATTTGGCATTTGTATTGTAATTTGTTAATAATATAAAACCAGTTTTCTATTTATATATTTTTAAGCAAAACACATTGCAAAATATAAACTCGTCAGTAACGCAATTACCTTGCTAAGAAAGCCACTGCAGCAATTATAATCTTTTCAGTTAAATACACAAAACTGTTGCACGCTTCTAACAATCAAATAAATTTAAATAATATCTTTAATCAATACCCACTTTATTAAATCAAAGTTTACTTTATTTAATTAAACTTTATTTAAAATAACAATTTATAATTGTCAAAAGGTACTGCAAAATTATGTGACAACTAATTGACATTGACACTTGTTTTCATTGTTTTGTTATTGAAATTCATAGACATGGAGGACTAGATTCTAAATAGTGTAAAGTCACAGAAAGTTGCTGAAATTGAAGCACCACAATAAATTGTCTGGGAAAAAATAGCACCATCTTATGTATGCGGTACAAAAACCTTGATGTACTCAAGCACAGATAACCAAAAGAACGGTTATTGTCGCAACACTATGAATAATAATGGACAGCTGTAAAAACAATTAGGATCATTTTAAACAGCAGTGAAAAATCTAAAAAGACAAAAGTACATTAAATATTACCAAAATTAATTTATAAACCCAGTATTTTAATATAACCGCAAAACTTATGCATTTTATTTTAAATTCATGATAAGAAGCTATTTTAAAAAAATACAACTGAACATTTACAATTCTTGGTAATGTTCTAAAAACGGTTAGTTAGAGATATAGTCCATATCTATTAAATTTCACAATTATGATTACTGAAATACAAAGTTCAAGTTGTCGGAGTCTATATGTATTTCCCATCCGTATTATTACGCCCGCTCACGCATGCGCAGTATTATTTTTTTAAATTCCAGTTAATAAACTAAAGGCGGTGTTGCATTTTTAAATTTGTACCAATTTCAATATATGAGATCCATTATCTATTGTCTTCCATGTCTATGTTGAATTTACACAGCAGCTATGGTACTTATAAAATAAATATAAAGTCACGTGTGCAGACCAACTAGATATATCTATTAATCTCCGAAGAGTATGTTAACGTTTTTCAATTATTCCTTACTGAATTTATCTCCATTTAGCAGTTTGTAATATAGATATATCTACCTGATAATCTATTCTAAGAGTTTGAAGAGTTTGGAAATTAATTGGTTGTTTTTTTTTATTTTCCTAAAATAATTAGAAATTTTATTATAATCACATATTTATTTTAATTTTACATGTTATATATTGTTTACAATTAAAAATAATAATCCTAATATTTAAGTAATATAAATTTGTTGTACGAGTATCCAAGATTTTCATAACGGAAACTCGTAGCGGGAAGATGATATTGTAAACTTGTTTATGATCTATTTCCGCTATTTCCGACTATTTCATATCTGTAAAATAGTATATGTGCACATTCTTTATAATGGAAAATTATTATCAATTATATAAAAATTCAATATGCGCTTACATTTCTATGATTTATATCAAATTAATATTTTAAGTCATGAATTAAACACTACAATGATATTTGAAACTTTTATGTGCACATTACGTAATGTCTAATGTTATTTATGCATTGGTGTATGCTATATTCATTTAATTCAATACTTATAAAAACAATTATCTTAGCTAATGTTTATATTGAAATAGTAATTCTTTTTCCTTTGAATAAATTTACAGTTGCATCTAAGAACAAATAACGAAATATTTCAGTTAGAGATAGTTAAAATATATTTATAACAATATACTTATATCGGCCCAATTTTTTAGCTGAATAATCGGGCGCGAAAGCTTCGTCATAGGGATGCTCGTATACGATTGGTTTAAAATTTCGAAAGTACCAACATAAGAGATATATCTACATTTCGGCTATGTTGTCAGAATTATTACCAGTTGTGTAGGCAGGTAAAATTCGTCGCTTTACTGAATATAATTTATTTTTCTTTAATGGTTTTTACTTCGATAATATTAGTATATTATCCAAAATAAAACACGTGAAGACGTTTTATTTCTTAAATCATTCAAAGGTAAGCGATAAATTAATGTTTCAGTGTTTCATGAACTTTTCTTTTTAAAAGGTTGTGGATCTGCAAAAGTAGCTGCACAATTGATAGAGTGCGATACTCGCGAAAGAAAAATGTAATATTTTCTTATTTGTTATAAATCACGAAATATATTTAAAATCTTTTATCGATATTTAAAATAGACCTCGCTAACTTTACAACTAAATGAAAAACATTAAAGTGTAGTGCGTCTATAGAATTTTTACTTTAGAATTTTTTATTTTTATATGCGTTACAGGTCGTCGATAATGAATTGTAAAAGATAATTAAACATCTGTAATGGTGTCGCAAACGTTTTTGTCGTCGAGAAATGGAGAGACAGCAGTGTAATTCACTTCAAAACTTTGATGATCCGAAAACGGAAATTTTGAAAAAGAGATTATTAAAGGCAACCAGCACTTCCGCGAGTACGAATCTATCTCAGAGCAACTCGCAGCATAATGTGCTGTTGAATACGTTGCGCGTGAGTTAAAATAATCTAATACTACATTAGGAGCAAAGGATTTGTCCTAAATGACATTGTTTACCATTTTTCAGGCGCCAATATCGAGCAGTATGATCGTGTCCTCAGTGCAGGCGCCGCAGAGCTCAATGCCTATTACTCACAATTTAGTCACTCATTCTATTGCTCCTGTAAAAATTCATGCAAACAATTCTCCATATCCACTTCAGCTGTCGACTGTTCATGTGCCAGTGCAAATACCTGGCTCCACATCCAATATCAATGTCCCAGTTCAGCTGTCGGGCGCAACAAGTGGCATGCCTCTACAGCTAACCCCAGTTAGTCTTCCTCTGCAAGTTTCAGGGACTACCAGTGTGCCAGTGCAGCTGCCCGCTGGAGAGACAATTAATGTGCCCCTGCAAATACCTTCCGCTAATCAAAATATTCAACTTCCAACTCTGCCATCTATGCCGCTTTTACATAGTCCCGCTCAACCACTTCATAATTCAATAATTCATGTCCACATGGGTTCAAATCACCCTAGAACAAATATTGATGGTAGCATAGATATGAATATTTCCAATTCGCAGCAGCTTCAGAATCAGACAATCAATAATCCCACATCTATATCGCAAGTACAAGTTGGATCAAATTCAACTGTTATGCAAATACCAAACTCGTCAAACAATCCAATTCAACTGGCTATGCCAAATACTGGAAATACTGGAGGCGTACAGTTAAGAGGAGCACCTAGACAGATGCCACATGTGGTATACATACAGACTCCGACAGGATTGAAACCAGTTTCTAGTACAGATGTCATTAGTCAGGCTAGTACCAGTGGAAATCCTCCGCAGATTATTGTGAGACGACCTGTAAGTACTTAACCACTTTATTTTTATTCACATCTATAACTTATTTATATTATATTTATATTCATATAATTATGAACATTGCTAATGGGGCCAGTATTTATAACACTATCTTAATTAATTCTATTTGACATGAAAATATTTACACTAAATGCAACAAGGAAAACCTATACATTGCTTATAATTCTAAAGACATAAAAAAAAAATTAATAATTTGTAATATGACATTTAATAAGCTGGAAAAAAAGGGTTTCATTATGGTGATAGGCTTATAATGAATATCCATGTGTTGCACAATATGTATAGAATATCATGTATTTAGCTCATCTGGGTAAAATGGGTCAATTTTTATTATACAATACTAATATACTGTTTTAAATATGACCACATTTTCATGAAGACAAATATTTTAGGTTTTGAGTATCTTTTTTCTTTATTTTTTAATATGTTATAATAATACAATTTATAATATTTTAAATATTATATATTATAATTTATAATATTTAAAATATTATAAAAAGTTTTATGAATATTTATTTGTGGACAATTCTTATGATTTTTCTATTAAAAGAGAAGAGGTTGTTTTTGTTCGTAAATATTACTTAAAATTATTGCAACATGTGATTTTACTGTAATTTCAGGAAAATTTTGAATTTGAGTGAATTTTCTTTTTTTGTATATGTTTTGCCATTTTTGTGAGTTCTTTTTAATTGTGTATGCTATGCATGCCTGGCGGTCCCTTAAAAAATATTCTAAATCAAATAACAAAAAATTTCCAATACCTTAATCTAACAAACCAAGGCTTTCGCGATTTAGAGTAAATCTTTTCGAATATCTAAATTTATTGTAGATTGAAGTTAGTGTCCTGTATTTATTTTAATAGTGTGAAATAACTATTAAAATATAGTTGACTTTTTTTTTCATATTGGGGATAATTTTCTTAGCATATCGAAGTTGATCGACTTTATTAAATTAATTATTTTTAATTAAAAATAAATTTATCAACTTTTTGTCTGTCAAATGGAAATTGTATAAGCCCTTTATCATTATGATAATTTATTTTCTCTTAAGCAAAAATTTATATTATATCTTGATATTATCAAAAAAAAAATGTGTGCATATTTGACCCTATATTTTTGGTCTACAGACACCTAGTTTATTTTATTTTTTACTAAAAACTAGTATTAAGTGCTTTTATCAATAAGTACTCAATACTGTTTTTATTTTTCTTTTTATCTCAGAAGGACAAAATAATTGAGTATTGTATGAGTTATAGCGTAATAAAACATTAAGTTATATATATTTTATTGGTTGCTATTAATAGGAAGGCTGGCAAATAGGGATATGGATGTAACAAATGGCTTATTATCATTTTCACTCAATTGGGAAAAATTAAAAAAATTAAACTCTTTTATTATATACTTATAAGTTATATTCAACATAAAGGTTTAAGAAATTATTACATAACAAACTAACTGAAATTAAAATATTCTTTTTTTAATACTGTAATATATTTCAGGTAACAAGTAATTCAAACATTCATTTAATATCGAATGTTGCACCAAAACCAAACATAGCACCAAAACTACCAGGACAGAACAAATCATCAATACTAGCACCCGCCAACACCACTCAACCAATTGTTATCCAGAAGCCTAAGAATGACAAAATGATGGTGCCAGTCAGTATAGCGCCTGGTACACCTGCCAAACAAGCGATTGCCTATCTGGGGTCCGTTAAAAAACCTACAACGAAAAATATGACAGAAAATCAATCTATTCTTATATCAAGCAATCAAAATAATGTGAATTCTAACAATCAAAAGCTGTTCTTGACTCCAATGATGCCGAAAATGCCAAATACTAAATTTATCTTACCCGTTACATTACCGGCTACCATGGCATCAAAAGGACCTATAATTAACCTTCAAATAGCTAATGGACAGATCCAGAATGATCCGCAGGGAAATATAACGGTTATGAGGGACACAGGTCCCATGGAATCATCTGAGATGCCACCGTTGCAGCCTTTAGCGAAAATGGTAGCCTTGAAGGGCAAAGACAGTTGTGGTTCTCTTAACTATAATTCCAAGGGTGAGAAAGCTTTCGCTGTGTCAATAACAGGTTCAAGAGCTGAGCCTACCGGTGAACAGGAGAATACACACTGTCAATACCAGAAACAAATGCGTTTATGAATGATGATATATACACAGTGTCAATAGCTGATGATGAAGGTTCACGGGAGAAATCCTTCACTCTTGCTATACCAGAAAAAGGTAAGAGTCTGCTTAATAGAAACATGCTTGATAGGAACGATATCAGTCCCATTACGATAGCAGCTCCTGCGATTTTGCGTCGCTCGAATTCTGACAATAGTGACAGAAAAAGTGCCAATGCGAATATAAAACGACGCATATCATTGTGTACGGAGAACCTATCGAACAAGAATTTAAAAATCACTATGCCTCAACCAAAAATTATGAACAAATCAAATGATCTTATTGATACTGAAGTTAATGATGACCATCGTGTCCCATCACTATTCTGTGATGAGAAACTCGATAAAGATTTGGAAGCGAAAGTTAACTTGGGTGATTCTGATGTTGAGGATAAAATTGAACTGAAACCTCTTGATTTGATTTACCCACCAAAAAATGAGGATTGTAAAGATGAAATTAAAAGTATAGATGATCTTGATTCAAGATTGGAAGACGACCCGTCTGCTCTAATATGGGACAATGGAATTGCAAAATTAAGAGGAAGTAATCTACACTTTCAGACCAATGAATTTGGTATTATTGACCTTATCGAAAATGTCAACCAAAGTATCTTATCTAATGCAAGTGGAAAATACCACACGCCATTAAAACAGCGCGTTGAAAGAGGAAAGAAACCAACATCTCCTGAAGACTTATACCGCTGTGATGGCTGTGGTTGCCACGGCATGGCAGCGGAGTTTATCACACCGAACTTCTGCAGTGTCACCTGTCAGAGTGAAGTTCAAAAAGTAACACAGAAGAAGAAAGATAGAGAAAGGGTGGAATTGGCGAAGAAACGGAATAAAATGAAGAAGTTACTGATGCGAAAGCAACTTTCTGACACGGACTTACCACAAGATAAAGACGATAAAGTTCCTTTAAAGCATTACGACTCCATGCCCAATGAAGCAATATCAGAAGCTGCGTTGATTAAAATGAGCGAAGATATGATAGAAAACGAGAAATACCCGTGGATGTGTGGGAAGAACGGTTTCTCATGGATGCGCTATCTCGACGTTTGTAAAGCGAAAGCAGCTCCCGTTAAACTTTTCAAAGATCCATTCCCTTATAACAAGAATGGTTTCAAAGTTGGGATGAGGTTGGAGGCTATCGATCCACAGCACCCGTCGCTGTTCTGCGTGGTGTCGGTGGCGGAGGTCCAGGGATACCGGATGCGGTTGCATTTCGACGAGTATCCCGATATGTACGACTTTTGGGTGAACGCGGACTCACTGGACATCTTCCCACCGGGCTGGTGCGAGAAGAATGGAAGGTTGCTGAAACCGCCCTTGGGCTACGAGTCGTCTTCGTTCTCGTGGCCGCTGTACTTGAAGCAAATACGCGCTGTCGCCGCGCCCAGACAACTTTTCCCGCATATCACTACATCTGTTAGTATTTTGATTATGTCATTTTGAATAGTTCTCCATTATAAGTACTTTTATCTATTTTATGTTATACAGATGGTAAAACCGCATGGCTTTCGCGTGGGGATGAAGTTGGAGGCGGAGGACCGTCAGAACGACATGGTGTGCGTGGCGACGGTGGCCGACCTGCTGGAGCAGCGCCTGCTCGTCACGTTCGACAGCTGGGACGACGTGTACGACTACTGGGTGGACCCGTCCTCGCCCTACATCCACCCCGTGGGCTGGGCCCAGGAGCAGGGCGTGCCGCTTACGCCACCTAACTGTAAGTCACGTTTTATACATTTTTTATAAGAGAATATTTCAAATAAAAGGTTTTTTTTAGCCTCTGCAGCACAAGGTTACAGTCAGCTGTAAAATTAATACTTTCTCAAAAGAATCATATAAATTTATATTACTGCAGCCTGCATGAATAAGCCGGCTCGACCGCAGAATTACTACCCTCCCACAGGCTATCGGCGTGAAGTACCCATATCCATACTTTTGTGTTTCATTTTATGATTGGGAGAGACGGAGGCTCAAACTCCATCCAATCCTTCTCCTTCGCTTCTCATTCCCTTCCCTCTCTTGGGTCACACACACACACACACACCGTGTATACACATACACTTGTGTACTTGCGTCCATAGGCGCAATTGTAGTGACCAGTTACAATCGGACGACCCGCCTGCCACCTTTGTGATAAAAAAGTGTACTTATGTACGCACATAAGTAGATATACTTCTCTGTATTAATAAAACTTGAATTGTTTTTTTTATGCTACAAGTTGGCAAACAAGCATACAGCCCACCTGATGGTAAGTGGTTGCCGTAGCCTATGAGCGCTTGCACCATTAGTAGGTGCCACTGACGCGTGACGTGCCAACCTCGAGATGTTGGTTCTTAGATCTCCTCTGCCCAGTAATTTCATCCTATATTTCCATCAATGTACCTATCACATGCGCTTTGCTAACACTCGAGATAGGAGGGAAGGCATGAGGAGGAAAAAAAGGAAGGGAACAGAGGGGGCGCTCCCACTCGTAGGGTAGTCTTCTTCAGTCGAGCCTACCCATTTGTGCTGGGAAGAGCGTGGCCCTACTAATACTAAGGTTTCTGTGAACTTCTGCATCGGTACAGAGTGGCTTTTTTCTCACGAGGCGAGGTAGGTGCTAAGCCTTTTAAAAAATCTATGTAATAATTTCAGATTAAAAACAAACAAATAATTCATTTTTATTTTTTATTTAATTCTTTATTATCAGGCATCAAGGCCCAAAGATAAAAATACATACACATACAGATTATTATATTAAATACCTTACGGACTGACATACATATTATTCATATATAAAATACAATAAAATATATATAAACGTCCTGGTTAATACAACAATTTCAATCTCCAAATCTAAAATTTAACTACAATGGCTACATCTTTTGGAAAAAAGTCACGAAGCTTTGTAGTCATTTAATGTGTAAAAATATAAAAGAAATGATATTTAAAACACTATTACACGAACGAAGGTCGTGTGTTCGAAACTCGGGAAATAAAAATATTTTATTAGAATTATTACTTGAAGTGTTAAAAATAAACATTTATTACTTTAACCGTCAAACTACATAATTATAGAAAATAAAAATTATCAAATTTAATTTGTCGTTAAGTATACTTTTCAATATAATTTTATTTTAAAATATGTGTTATAAAAATGTATATATATTCACAATACTATAATCAAGGTTCATAAGTTTTAAAGCGCTCGACTCTTGCAGCACGGTGCGCTCATTACAATTAATTATAATTTTCGTTAATAGTTTTCGTTAGGAGGTTTCTAACGAAAATTATTGATTCACTGTTAAATAATGTTGACATAAAAATAATTCGATTTTTTATTTCAACAGATATAAAAAAACCTTTAATATAAACCTACATGTCGTGTACAAATTTTAAACAATAAATATGTTTGTAACGGATTTTAAAAAGAACTCCTATTTTTTTCTAAATTCTCTTTCTTATTGTACAGTAACTATGCCCGCAGCTTCGCTCGCATGGTTAACATAGTTATTGTGTAGTTAAAAAAACAAACGAGCAATTATTATTGTGTAGCTGGTCCACCATTTCAGCGTATCGCATCTCCCGCCTGCGCTTTCTTATTGCTCGGCTTATATGTATCGTATCTTGATGTTATATAGCCTATAGCCTTCCTCAAGAACTGGACTGTAAAATACAAAATAACTTCTCAAAACCGCCTAGTAGTTATAGAGATTGGCGCGTTCAACCAACCAGACAACTTGATGGATTTTGCGAACTGAGTTTGATCTTCCTTTATTTTGTCCGTTGTAATTATCCTGTATGGCTGTTACCATTTTTAGTACACCTAAGCAAGGCGAAGGATATAGGTTGCAGTCAAAACCATCAACTTTTTAGACGGCTATTGAACGATAAGTAAAGTAATCGTATCCAAAACCTACATTATACTTTCACTATAGTAATTAAATAAGTATTACTTAAAATTCAATAAAATGTCACCCGTTTACTAAATTAATATTTAAATTTTAAAAAGATGATATGATCTTATTCAATTGTACTCAAAGAAAGTATTTGTTTATATAACAAAAATGACAGTGTTCAGTGCTAAGGGTTAACCTTGCGCATTCGCACGTGCGCTGAGCATAATTTATTTTCGAACGTGCCCAAACAAACTCGTTCCGTTATCAATGCCGCTTCGCCCTCGTTTTCAAGCATTTCCTCGGCCTAAGCAATTTTATATTAATAGTTATTAATTTGTAAGTAACCTGCAAGATAAAAATCACTAAATTTTAACGATATAACGCTGTTAAGGCCAATAAGATTTTTTTTAGTTCATGACGGTTGGCAAACAAGCGACACTTGTAGTATCACATGCGGGTTGCCAACCCAAGGAACCAGAAGGATGGGATGAGAACGGGAAAAAGGAAGCAAATAGATGGGTAGGAGATTGGGCCTCCGGTACCCTCACTCATCGCACGAAATGATATGTTACTTTACGCCTTTACTTTATTTTCTGTGAGAGGGTGGAACTTCCCGATCCACCCGGCCCGTTTGTGCTGGTAGGAGCATGGTTCTACTATGGTACATAAAACCAAAAACAATACACATTCAGAAAAAGTCACGTATACTAACTTCTCAGAGTATAACTTATTCTCCATATATTTTTATAATAATTATTGCAATGATAATATTTGTGTTAGTATGTAGTTATCAAAGTCAATAACAATTTAACAGAACAACATAATATTATTGTTATGCGTTTAACGATTACAATTATTTATATAATTATGGATATATAATAACATAGCGACATAAATAAACAGAAGATGTTTACTTATAAATATATCATCTACAAAATGAAACCTTTTATAGAAGCTTTTTAATAAATCCATATATTCTACCATTCGCTTTTTTCTTATTTTTATTACTATTGAAAACAATATAATCACAATTATAAAAACCGCAATATTACCGACTGCACCCATTGTATCGATAACCGTTGCTCATGATACTATTATTTTAATGTATTTTTTTATTATATCACTGAATTACTTCACTTACTGAATAATATATTTATGTCAAAATCTATGAAGCCGTTTAAGTCACAATGAAACACTCCATAATATTACCATCCACCTGAAGCGCAGTTCGATTAAAAATCCGTTACATTTCTATATGATATGAGACATAATATTTTGAGTTTAGTTTGATGCTTAACCAAATTGTGTTTTTAAATGCCTTCGAAAAGAGAGCGGGTTTCAATTCGGTTGCACCTCAAAATTTAGTCCAATAGAGCATGAATCGATAGCGTTTAAAGAAACTCTGTTAAGCCCTAACGTGTTAAGTGATTTTTGTTTTTAAGATAGTTAAAAGTACAGAGACCTATCAATAATTGGGTTCTACTTAATTAAATAATAAACATTATAACTCGATCAAGACAGTGTAGACTGCTGAACTATAACAGGTCCTCGACACGCACGAAGTTAAAATAAAATATTACTACGGCTAATGTTATATTTTTAATTTTTTATATCTTGATAATAAATAAATTTATTGACGTGCAGTTATTTTTTTTTAAATTTAAACTTACCACTAGGTGGAATAAGGTCATTTACCCACCGTTACAAATAAAAGAGCATTAATAAGAGTATATAATAAGTAAGTATATGGTATGTAATATATATTTTTTAAATGTAGTAAAACTTATTCGAATATTCAAAATGCTTGTTTGAAAAATCAATAAAATCGCGATCAAAAGGTTAGGTAGCTTGTATCTAATAAATACATACAAAAAATCCTACCAAAACCAGTAAATTTATGTATTATGCTATTAAAGTAACTCCGTTATTCTACAAGGATAAATTTTAATCATTCGAGCGCTGCGCTACTTACGAGTAAATTGACTCCTATCAGTATACTCTCGACAGCCGATAAACATAGGACGTTATATACTTATTATTTATTATATCATTAAACACAGTTAGTGTTTTTTTTTCTTACAAATTTGTGAATATAATGTACGGATTCATAATTTCGTAAGTTATAATGATATAATGTTTTTAAATATAATAATTATTGTATGACATATTTTTTCGTAATCATTTGTAATTTTAAGGTTAAAAGTTATTTTGTTTCATCGAAGTACATAAAAATAGCAATAATACAGTTGTATTAATAATATATTTTATTTATAAAATGTATTCAATGCTGTTATTTGAAATAATTATCTGGCATATGCGATTTAGAATTTTGACGTTCGCTAAGTGTTTTCAATTTAATTTTATTGTTTTGATAAAGAATTTTAAGTGCCGTGTATTAATTTTGTAGGTGTTTATAAACAACGAATGTTATGATAAATTAAAGATGACAAATACTCCGCCACTTGGTATTCCCTGTTTATTTGCGAGGACAGTAACAGACTGTTTAATACACTGCACTTTACCGAAACCAAATGATATATTCCTTATAACTTTTGTTAATTGTTGCGAATAATAGAAAGTTCTACCTTTGTATTATCCTCAACTTGACTTTATACGTATGTATGTGGCTTTACGCAAAACACCTCTAGCTAAGAGGGGGGGAGCTCTCTATAATGCCTTTTTTAAATTCTCATTACTAATTCCTTTACTAATGGATGGAATCGTTTTTTATCTTAATTGACTGATTTAAACAATACAGTTTGTTTAAATAAGGATATGTTTACTAAAGCTTAATATTAGGCAAATATTTTTAACAGTAACTATCGATGCTTCAAAACTTCGGCACCGATATATTTTGTGTCACATAATTTTCAAAAACCAGTAATTTCGTGTTTTTTGTAGCGATCTGATTAATATTTTTAAATTATTTTTTAAAATGTATGAATCAAACAGTATTCACTTTTTAGTAATTTTTGAATAAAGTAATCAAAGTGCATACATTCTAATAAACTTAAGTACCTAAAAAGAGAGTGATTCATAGCTTAAAAGTTAAAGGCTGAGACTGATAAAATGAATAATAACAATTATACTGTATCACTAGTATACCTATCTTATCTTTAGTTGAAAGAGTAAACAGAACATTCCAACAGGATAAGATAATAATTCTTCTAAAAAGGATGTTTCTTTAGATTTATGTAAGTCTAAATAAAAATGTAGTCTCCAAATTGTTTAAGTAGCAGTGAACTGTTGTTTGTAATGCAAATGCTTATTTTAAGCCTGTATCGTGGACTCGTTACGAGATCTAATAATTGTTGCAATTTTTGTATTGAAATAATATTAATTTCCAGACTACAAGGACCCAGAATCGTTCTCATGGGAGAATTACTTGTCGGAGACGATGTCGAGCGCCGCGCCGCCTCGCGCGTTCAAGAGCCGCCCGCCGGTCGGGTTTAAGCCCGGGATGAAACTAGAAGTTGTGGATAGAAGGGTAAGCGAATTGTTGCTTTAAATTTATCTGCTATAAGTCATATTTTGTATTGGAATAAGAATATTCCTCTGTTCCGTAAAGTATGTTCTGTATATTCTATTAAATTTTAAAAGTAAGTTAAAGTATTCTGTTAAAAAAGTCTATTTTTATTGTCCGTAATCTAAAAAGAGACTTACCACTTGCATCTCAAGTCATTATTAATACTCCTATTGCCCCTCCAAATTAGATCGTAGCTTGCGCTTAGATTGGGTACGACAATAGCCCAGGGGGGTCGGGATCGAACCCGCAACTCTCGCGTTAAAGAAGTGTCGTCGGCCCTTTAACCGTTGAACTGTTGAGGCTACCGAGTTTGGCTTAGTAGCTGCTGTTAATTTAAAATAAGAAAGATGATAATGTAACATTGCATCAGGTACCGTTTCTGATCCGCGTGGCGACGGTGAGCGCGGTGAAGGAGCACGCGGTGCGCGTGTCGTTCGACGGCTGGCCGGACGCGCTGGCCGTGTGGCTGGACGACGACTCGCCCGACCTGCACCCCGTGGGCTGGTGCCTCAAGACCGGCCACCCGCTCGAGCCGCCGCTCAGTGAGTACAGGCTACACTCTAATTATTACTATATTACTATGATGTTCTGTTTTCCTAGATAGATTTTCCGCGTACTTATGTATGCATATTTATATTTCTGTTTTAACAAAACAATAGCAACTCTATAGTGTCGGAAAAAATTACATGCAAACACATGCGCAAACCTACACGGAATATAACATTTTTAAAAAGTTGTTATAATTCTTATTCAAATAATTCTTTTTTTTCTCTGATGATACGTCTAACGAGGTATGACCTCCGCAACGGCTCAGTGCAACTGTTTTATTTTACAAGAATAGTTACAACAATTTTTCACTTTCATGGACCGCCCAAAAATGTATAACTTCAAAAATTAACAATTTCGCCTCATTTACCATTGTATCTAATTTTTATTGTATGTGTATAATAATTACAGTAGGTCAGTTTATAATGTGTGCACTCTGTCCCCCGGCAGCGGTGGAGGAGGTCCGCGTGTGCGGGCCGTGCGGCGTGGGCGGCTGCCGCGGCCTGGGCTCGGTGCGCGGCGGCGCGCACAAGCAGCACGGCGCCGCCTCCGCCTGCCCCTACCGGCCCGCCGAGCCGCCCGCGCTGCCCGACCGCCTGGCGCCGCACGCCGCCGCGCCGCGCCTGCCGCTGCCGCCGCGGCCGCCGCTCCGGTGAGAGGGAGACGGACGATATGCACTGCGCTCGTAGAGCTGGGGTAGCCGAGGGACCACGGAGGGAGAGATAGGGCTCAAAGTTGTTGCGAGGACGTCATCGAAAGATGGACGAATTCTGAACCATCGTTATATTTAGCACTCACATTCATTAACCCATTCTTTGTTAGACAATTCCTTCACCTCACGAGACATTCAAAACACTAGTTAGGCACTTGAAAACTCCTAAATTCTTACTCAGGTTTGAATCCATAACCTTTTGTTAAAGTTTAACCTTTGCCCCAGGTTCTAAGCGTTAAAAATGTACTAAAATATAAATATTAAATTTGCTCTTTAATTTTATTCAGGGCACAAAGTAAGCAGAAATCAATATCAACAAGTACACCTAATAGTGACGCGCCGAAGGAGAAGTAAGTAGAAAATAGATACAGGCTGATACCATTATTATTTATAATGCCATACATTCAATATCAATTTAATTTTCTTAATAATTTCAGGCCTGGAAGAGGTCGCCCGCCAAAACACAAAAGGGTTGAAGAAGTTGCTAAAAATGAACCAGTAAGTAATTATAAATGAATATTAAATTTTAAAAGAACTGACTATAATCAACACTTAACTAAATTAATACTGATAATAGGTATCGGACGACGAGTCGCTATCGAGTAGCGGTGGCAAGCGGTGGCGTGGGAGCGGCAGCGAGGACAACCGCGCGCTGCGCTCGTTCGCCCGGCGCGAGGCGTGCGTGCCCTCGCCCGCGCTGCGCTCCTTCGCGCTCGCGCACCACGCGCCGCACCCGCCGCGCGCGCTCATCGCGAAACACATGGCCGACCTCGCGCTCTCCCCCGACCCCGGTGCATGGACGCAGGTTAGTTTGTTCATCCTATGTGACTTTGGATGAGATAATTTATACCTGGCCTGTGATATACCCGAAAAAAATTGATAAATGTTTTGGGTAGCGACACCTGTCTCGAGCTACAATGGTCGTGGAGTCGATTTTCTTTTCGAGCAAATATGCTTCTGGATACACAAAATCAAAATTCTAAATTATTTTTATTCAAGTAGACTTAAAAAAGTACTTCTATATCGAATCACAGGATATTATTATTAATAGCATTGAATTTGTAGCGCTTATTATTAAAAATCTATAGGAATCATTAAGTCATAGAATAAATAAACTTTTATAATTAAGATATTTATAGATAACAATAATTTTTTCCCACTGCCAGAAGGAGGTGGCGGCCCTGCTGTCCCGGCTGGCGGGCGCGGCGGTGGGCGCGGCGGCGGCGGCGGCGCGGCTGTCGGGCGCCGAGCTGCTGATGGCGTCGTGCGAGGAGCTCGTGCAGTGCCTGCGGCTGCGGCTCGGGCCCGCCGTCAAGGTGTACGGCGCCGTGCGCCACCTGCGCGACGAGCTCTCCTGATCGCGAGCGCGGGCGCGCGCCCTCGTCGTGCTCGTCTAGTGTCTATACAACAATGTGCTACTAGATAGAAAACAAAAACAATTATGGACTTAACTATACATATTCTGTACATTATGGACTTGGTGTATAAATGTAAATTATGAAAATATATATATACACAAACGTTTATAGTGGTGTGCAGCAAGAGACTTTGTTAGGCCGATTGGTCATTTATATTTCTATCAATGTCGGTTCTTGTATTTTGTATACATTGCAATAAAACATCACATATTTTTATCAAATGTTGTCAAGATATCATTGAAGGGTTATTTTTATGAAGTGTGTTTGTATCGTTCCAAAACACTATCGCAAGAACAAATTAAGGTTTGTTACTTTTTGAAATATCGTCCACAATAAAAAAATCTAAGAAAAAGGTATAGGAAATTGCATAGATAAATGTATTTTTATATTGATTGCTATTTAGATATGATATTTTAGTCAAAAGAAGCATTTTTATTTCGATAAAAATATATAAGTCAATTTGTTGACAATATTATCAGATTAGGCTGTATATTAGTTATTTTTCCGGTCAGGTGAGCCTTCTAGCACAAACTAGTAAAGTAAATCAAGGGTTGCGGTTGTGATTGTTAACAATAAGTGCAGCAATCAGGCAACTAGTTCAATATAATTGTAAAAAATATGTTAATTTTTTTAGAAGAATCAATGTTCCCTGATTGCTGTTCTCGTATCCTCTTTGAAAATTAAAAATTGACTAGTTTTTACTGAACAGATGTAGAGTACATTTATATAATCAAACCAAAGAAGGTCTTTTGTATCTTATGACTTTAACTATTATCCTATTAACTTTGTAAATATTGTTATTTTAACTTAAATAAAATATATTTTCTATGAGTCAACTCTTAGGCTAATAATAAGTACTTTGAAGATATTTATTTTTCAATTTATAGTGCAATCTAGTATTATTGTAGACGTAAATGTAATTAAAATATAAAAAGTATCCTTGGTTTCTAGACATTATATAAAAAGTATGTAATGCTTTGAGATTTAAGTTAATTTCTTGTAAAATAAAGATTTATCTTTTTACTGTTTAATTGTATAACATGAACGATGTATTGCAATGAACATTTGCTTACTACCTTTATTTGATTTTTAAATTAAAAATTCATCAAAAAGAAACGATTATTCGTCTCTATTGTATATATTAATGGGTTAGAATCAAATGGACTGATGAAATATTTGTTTTAAATTTCTAAAAAAAATGTAATGTTCTCTGTAAAAACGTTATGTTAAAAGTGTATATAAATATCTTTTGTGTATATAAGCGAGTAGTTATATTTTTGCAGGTCATGTACAAAGTTACTACACTATTAGTGTAAGTTTTTACACGTCTAGTGCTAATGTGCCATCACCTTGGCGAGAACTATTCTAAACTGTTCGAAAGTTAATAAATTTTTTGAAATCTTAATTTGTCTCATTCCTCAGCCCTCACTATTTATACATCTGTAGAATAATTTTGCAAATAAAGAGAGTATAGTCTGTTAAATGTTAGTTGAACCATGCGCAGTAACACGTTTTTGGGTCTCAACTGTATGCGGTATGAAGGGGGCCGCGCTTAGTACACTCGCTCACAGTTGTTTTAGTTCTTTAATAATAAATTATTAAAAATTAAATTAAAATATATAATAGATTTGTCAAGTGTGTTAACATTTATTTCAAGATAATGCCTCGACCACAATCAACTTTAAGGAGACTGGAGAGAAGGATGGTATTTGAAGTTTTTAGTTTTTTTTTTTTAAGAAAATGATATAACTAATTCTCTGAATAATACAGCGAAAGATACGAAGAAGTCTGTCTTACTATTAATAATGTACATTCACTTTTTATATATATAATAGGTTATACCTTTTTCTATACTATTTATTTGTTTTATTCCATTTAAGTAATTAATAACGATAATAAATAAATAATTAATTGAATTTAGAAGAAATAATAACTATATTATATACTTAATTCCGGTTTCCCACTTTATAAAGAATCGATTTAAATAAGACGAAACCAGTATTTTTGACTAACATTTTTGTCCATTATTGTACACGCGCAGAAGCGACCATTTTGGTTCAAGTTACATTTAAAGAACTATAATTTAAATGAAGTAATCATTCATGATTTTGCCAAGAAACTGTTTCTCAATCCTATTGAAGAAAGATGTGGATTTTGAAAAAAAAAACTCGAATCGTTTCTTTTCTTTCTACTATTGTGAACTATCGCCTAGATAGAAATATTTCATGTCTAATCAATTTTCACTTTATAATCTGTTATGTCATTTCTATCTGTAGTTACATAGGTAGTTCTGTAGTCTGTACCTTATATTATAGTCTGTGGTCCTTAAACGTTTTGACAGCTGACAGTTCATAGTATATGATATTGTGAAAGACGAGGGAATCGTATTTTTAATGTGATTTTCATGTTTTATTTTGATCAAATAGAGTTTAAATTTAACAAATAGAATGGCTTTATATTGTGCAAGTACGTAGTAAATACATTATTTCTTTGTATCACGTTTTTCTTACAATATTGAGTTTGCGTCGAAATTTTGAAACCGGTTGATATAGCCGTCTTCAGTATTATCGTGTTTAGGGTTATTTTTAAACCTAGGCATTGTAGATTATTGATTAAATCTATCTTCTATTATATATATTAAGTATTTATAATCATAAAAGCTTTGAAATTATACATTTTTTAAAAATGATAACCTCTTTACTTTTAATGTTTAGTATCCAATGAGGTCCCTGAAGTGCCCGTGGTGTCACCGTCTTCTGGGGCAGTGTTTGAAAAGCGTATAATTGAAAAATATGTTAATGAAAATGGAGTTGACCCTATAAGTGGAAAAGAGCTGCGGGTCGAAGATCTTATTGAAATAAAGAGTAAGAAGGAAGTGTTATAATTCTTAAAAGCTAGCCTTTTAAGTTACCTAAAAATAAATCCAGTGGAGCCTCGATAATCCACTACTTCTCAATATTGCAATGTCACACAGTGCTGTCTTATTCACATTGGGTGTTTGACAACCTTATCAAGTAAAATGATTATTTTACTTTGGGCACAACGAAAATCAGTGTTTAAAATATCTAGTCACTTTTTATCATAAGAATTAATGTTTCATTACAAAAACACCTATTTTATTTTTTATGTTATGACAATTGGCAAACAAGCATACAGTCTGTCTGGTGGTAAGCAGTCCCAGCAACCCATGAAGCTTAGGATACTTGCTTTATCACATGGGCGTTGCCAACTCAAGGAACAAGAAGGGAAAAAAAGAAGGCAATAGAAGGATGGGAAATTGGGCCTCTGGTGCTCTCCTTCATTTCACAAAATGCAACAGTTCAGTTACTGTACAGCGGTTTTCTGTCTGAGGGTAGTACTTTCCTATCATTTTTCTGGGAGAAGCATGGCTTTACTACTGTTAAAGTATGTAACTGTAATCCAAACTCTTCATTAATCTGAATAGGGTCTAAAAATTGGATGTTCAGATTGTCGAGGCACTACTAAAGTTTGTAATCAATTACTAAATTAAAATAATTAATAAATATTTGCGACAATAAGTAATAACAATTATTGAAGTCTTCTTTAATAGATAAATTATGTAACAGCTCCACCTATAGTGAAGCCAAAGCCGCCTAGTGCTACTTCTATTCCGGCGACACTCAAGAGTATGCAGGATGAGTGGGACGCTTTGATGCTGCACACATTCACTCAACGACAGCAGCTACAAACTGCTAGACAGGTATGCAATTCCATAGGAAAAAATTATTTATAGCTTCAATTTTTATCTGTTACAAACTCTCAGTAATGCATTTATACAAAATAAAGCTTTGTTATTAGTTTTTTTTCTGCCCTTAGCTGGTGTTTTCTTAGGTGTGGTGTGATTTTCTAATTTTATTTCGGTCAAAACCAATAATGTTATAAATATCAGTGATTTAAAGCAATATTCCAGAATTATATTAGAGCACTTGTCTTTTAGAAATCTTATTATCAATGCTTTCATGGGTCATAAAGGACCTTTTAAGGTCACATTGAGGATTGAATATTGTGAATGATATCAATCTCTAAAAGATGTGATGATTATTTAATGTTCAGATTAAGTATATGTTTTGATGTAAATATAGCTGATTATACAAGTGTTTTGCAATTTCAAATTGTTGCTAAATTGTTGCTTTATTTTTGCTACTTTTAAAAGTACATACTAAATATAATATTACTTAACAGGAGCTAAGTCACGCATTATACCAGCACGACGCGGCGTGTCGTGTCATTGCGCGTCTCACCAAGGAGGTGACGGCCGCCCGTGAGGCGCTCGCCACGCTCAAGCCGCAAGCAGGAATTGTGGCGCCACAGCCGGCACATGCTGTATGTGTATAGGACTAAATAGTATTTTTATGTATTTTCTGTCAAATCCGGATAAGAGTAATAAGCCTCGGTAAATATATTACTGGAAATAAAGCTAGGAAGAAGAAGCCGAGTTTATTCAGAATACAACAATATCGTAGTAGTTTAAAATGACATAAGGGTTGTGTGTACAGACCGAGGCGGCGGCGGGCGGAGGCGCGGCGGCGGCCGGCATGTCGGCGGAGGTGGTGGCGCGGCTTCAGGAGCGCGCCACGGCGCTGACGCAGGAGCGCAAGCGGCGCGGCCGCACCGTGCCCGAGGGGCTCGTGGCGCCCGACCTCGTGCGCGCCTTCCTCACGCTGGCCTCGCACCCCGTGAGTAGTACTGTGTACGAGCACACTATGTGGCGCGGCTGCGGGAGCGCGCCACGGCGCTGACGCAGGAGCGCAAGCGGCGCGGCCGCACCGTGCCCGAGGGGCTCGTGGCGCCCGACCTCGTGCGCGCCTTCCTCACGCTCGCCTCGCACCCCGTGAGTAGTACTGTGTACGAGCACACTATGTGGCGCGGCTGCGGGAGCGCGCCACGGCGCTGACGCAGGAGCGCAAGCGGCGCGGCCGCACCGTGCCCGAGGGGCTCGTGGCGCCCGACCTCGTGCGCACCTCGTGCGCGCTTCCTCACGCTCGCCTCGCACCCCGTGAGTAGTACTGTGTACGAGCACACTATGTGGCGCGGCTGCGGGAGCGCGCCACGGCGCTGACGCAGGAGCGCAAGCGGCGCGGCCCAAACACGGCAGGCATAGCCCTTATCATGCTGCAGATCCTGTATCCATCGTCGAAGTACACCTTCAGGTCACTCCGACAAATTCGAAGGTAAGGTCTCATCGTACCAAACCAAACGAGCCCAATTACGACACACAGAGCCCTACTCACGCTGCATTTCAGATCACTCCAATAATTTCGAAGGTAAGGTCTCATTGTAACTTACAAAACGAGCAAAAGGACGGCACCATAATCCTACTCATCTTGCAGTTCCAGTAGCAATCGTCGAAAAATATCATCAGGTAACTCCATCAAGCTCAGGGGTTCTATCATATTAATTTTTTTTTATTGACAATAATAAAAAAAAAATTTCATTATTAATACATATATTTGTTTTCGATATTTTTATTATTAAGTAAAAATAATAAAAATATCGCAATCAAATAGTTTTTACAATATTTATGTACTCGTACACAAAGTATACAAAACAAAATATATGACTATTACAACGTTTCAAATATACAAAAAAAAATTCAAGATTTAGAGTCTCAAAATTAGTTTACTGTTCATTATTCCCGCCGATCCACAGTCCTGCGCTTGTGTGATCGATTCGTGTGAATGTAGTTGTGCGCTTCGGTATCTATCTATTTTGCAAATGCGCCCTTAATTACCTATCCAATACTAAAAACCTGAAGTTACTAAAATATGATTAATTATTAAATAATTTTTATATAAAAAATATTATAGTGAAATTTAATAATCTTTGGCTGCGTGATAACTTTGTTTCTTCGGCTCGTTCTGTAAAAGGTATTACCACTGATTATCTCAACATTTCTGGATCTGTTCATAAAATATATATTAATGAACACTTGACCTTACATAATAAAAAAATATTTCGTGAAGCTCGTGAGGCAGCTAAGAAAAATAGTTATAGATTTGTTTAAGGTTAAGCACGGGACCATATTGGTACGTGAAAAAGAGACATCTCCTGTATTTGCAATTCGTTCTTCTAAAGATATACTTAAATTTACAGTCAAACAAATTGAAAGTAACTAAAATATTTTTTACCTTATATAATAACTTTTTTTTATAATAATCTATAAAATTAATCATATATTATGTTTAATGTGGTGTCTCTCATTATTTCGCTGCTCTATGCTTTTGCTTGTTTTGCATTTTTGTTATTAAGGATTTTACACAACTACCGTCTTTTACTTATTATATTTTTATTTATATTATAAAAGTACATCATTTATGTTTTTCTTTAGTTTTAGATTTCGAATTTATAAGTTGGTTTTTCTATGGTTTTTTCTAAACATTTTACTATATTGTAATAGCCCTGTAGTTACCGTAGTTCGGATGCTACTTGATAATAACTATTTTCTTAACATAATCGCCTTTAAAACTCATAAGTTACATCGCGTGTATATCAATTACGTTTTAGTTTCGGCATTAAATAATTTATATCATTTGATTAAAGTTTCTTTTGTTAAATACTTCACGTTAACTTTTACTTGTAATTATTTATACGAAGGTAATGGTTACAGTCTTATCTTTTTATACATAAAATACATTTTCTACTTTTCTAAATTGTACGGCGCAGCTTCTAGTTTTCATGTTTACATAAATTTTTGTGTACATTTATATTTTTCTACAATTATTATTTTTAGTCATGGATAAATTAAATATATATTATCAAAACTGTAGAGGAATTAGGACAAAGTTGAATACATTATTCATGAATATTTTGGCTAATTGTTATGACGTCATAGTGTTAACAGAGACTTGGTTAGTACCCAATATAACGGACTGTGAGTTTATTGATTCTCGCTATATAGTATATAGATGTGACAGAAATCGAGATGCGACTGGCAAACAAGATGGCGGGGGGGTTTTGATAGCAGTTCTTCGCACATATCAGACTGCCAGATTCTTGTTATCAGTTAATCGTGTCGTGATATCCGACAGTGTATCCATTAATCCATGTATTGATTATGTTGCTATAAAATTCTTTAGTAATTTAAAAAATAAATATGACCTTGTATGTGGTATATATATTCCCCCTAATCAACAGTACGTAGTATACTCTTCAATTTTAGATTTGATTCAACAAAATATTACCACAAATGATAATCTCGATAAGTACTACATAATTGGTGACTTTAATTTACCCAACTTAGACTGGACTGAAATTGATGCTACTAGTTTAGAATCTCATTTAATTTGCCAAGGTTTTTCTGTGGATTATTTATTCATTAATTTTATTTTTGCTGTGGGGGGTAAGCAATTTAACAACATAAAAAATAGCAACGGGCGAATACTTGATCTTTTTATATCAAATAATAACTCTGCTACCTGCGAGCAACCATCGATTCCCCTGTTACCTCAAGATTGCCACCATCCACCTTTCTATGTATCTATCTGTTCTAATAGGTCATACAAGCTCATGTCATGCAAATCCATCTCTAGATTTTATTTCACTGAGGGGATTATACAATTATTAATCAAGCAATAAATGCTATTGATTGGGATAAAGATTTAATGGATCTACCTGTTGATGCTGCTGTTGATAAGTTTTATGAAAAAATTAATGGAATTATCAAGTTATACATTCCCTTGCGAACACAAAATCTAAAAATATCCAGTATGGTTTTCTAGGGCGTTGATTCATTTATTTAAAAACAAAGAAAATGCGTGGATTAAATGGAAGTTGTATAAAAACAAAACAGATTATAATAATTTCTCATTATATCGTCACCGATTTCACTCACTTGCAAAAGAATGCTACAACAATTACATAAAATCTATTGAAGACGGTATTGGTAAAGATATTAAAACTTTCTGGTCATTTCAAAATCGTCTTAAACAAAAGAATGGTATACCACACACTATGTTTTATAATGATGTTGAATCTGATAGCCCTGAAAATGTCTGTGAACTTTTTTCTTCATATTTTAGTTCTGTATATGAGCATTCTGACATAGAAAGTCGGGACGAAATCTGCTCTTCATCTGAAAATTCAGAAGGTGATTTTATTTCGAATGTCTATATTTCTTTAGATATGATTTTCAAAGAACTTAAAGCACTTGACGTGACCAA
This sequence comes from Hestina assimilis, assembly GCA_023373885.1. NCBI lineage: Eukaryota > Metazoa > Arthropoda > Insecta > Lepidoptera > Nymphalidae > Hestina > Hestina assimilis. The sequence continues at coordinate 15,657,544 of CM041744.1, forward strand.
GGTTCCGGACCAGATGGTTTGTCACCATTTTTATAAAGCACACCTATTAGTTTCTATAAGCAAGCCCTTATATATATTATACAATAAGAGCTTGCAAGAAGGGGTCATGCCCCATATTTGGAAATCTGCTAATATTACACCTGTTTATAAAAGTGGTAGCAGAAATGATGTCACTAATTATCGACCTATTTCGATACTATCTACCTTGTCAAAGTGCTTTGAGAAATTAATTCACAATATTATATACCCTATTGTTCATAATAAAATAATTCCGGCTCAGCATGGTTTTACAAAAAGTCGCTCAACCGTCAGCAACCTCCTAGTGTACACAAATTATTTGTTTGAACATATGGACAATAAAATTCAAGTTGATGTAGTTTACACTGATATTTGCAAGGCATTTGACAAGGTCGATCACATTTTATTACTACAAAAGCTAGCCTTTAACGGAATTAAGGGCAATTTGTTACGCTGGTTATCATCTTACATCAATCGAAGAACACAAAAAGTAGTTTTAAATGGTTTTGCTTCCGGTCTAATACATGTAACATCTGGTGTTCCTCAGGGCTCCATTTTGGGCCCCCTTCTCTTTGTTATATTTATCAACGACATACATTTCTGTTTTCATAATTGTAACTATCTCTTATACGCTGATGATCTTAAAATTTATTTTCAAATTACACTCAAAAGACGATTATTGTCAAACTCAACATGATCTGCATCGACTTTCATCTTATTGCTTAAATAATAAATTGCTACTCAGTTTAAATAAATGTAAATCTATAACTTTTACAAAAAAAAATTAACACCATTGACTGGACTTATTTTTTATGCAACGTACCGCTTGAAAAAGTTAATACAATTAAAGACTTAGGCATTGTTTTTGACTCAAAGCTTCATTTAGATGAACACATAAATCACATTACCACTAAAGCACTACAAATGTATGGCTTTGTTGCACGAACCTCAACTTCTTTTAGTCGACCGGAAACATACCTGCTACTGTATAAATCTTTAATCCGATGTCAATTAGAATATGGGTCCGTTATATGGAATCCGATATATCAGAAATACATTGATCAACTTGAAACTGTACAACGTAAATTTCTTCGTGTTATTGACTACCGTTGCTTTCGTTCTAAGTCCTCATATAGCGAATTGTTACTCAAATTCTCTTTACCTTCATTGAAAAATAGAAGACTGCTGCTAGATCAAGTTATATTATATAATATTTGTCGTAATAAATTTGACTGTAATCAATTAATAAACCAAATATATATCAGAATACCGAACCGTCCTCAACGTAGCTGTAACGCGTTCGCTCACCATTTGTTTTTACCAACATGTTTAAAAACTAAAGCTGGTGAGACGCGCGCGCCTCTTAGGCGAATAATGAAGGCTTATAATGACTTGTTCACCACCGTTGACATTTTTCATGTGGCACCATACAATTTTAAAAAACTAGTATTGCAACTACTAGTGGATACCAACGTTTGTTACTGAGAGTGATACTCGACGCTCTTAAAACATTATTTATGATGTAGTTTTGTTTAGCAATTATGGTATGGGAAGCGATTGTCTCTGAAAACCATTTAAATGTTTAATTTGGGGATAACGGTGTTGGTTGTACAAATACTTAATATTTAGCTGTAAGAATTTGTTATAATAAGCTTTTTGTACAATTGTTTGTTATCGCAATAAATAAATAAATAAATAAATAATATGTCGGATGCTGAATGTTGTCGTATTAACTTTAGTTTTAACTGACAAGTGCTTCTAATATAGGGACTCCATTCAGCCAGCGTGCCGGGCATCCTGGCACTGGACATCAACCCGTCGGACCACAGCCGCCTGCTGACGGGTGGCAACGACCGCAACGCGACCGTCTTCAACAAGGACACCGAGCAGGTGGTGGCCATCCTCAAGGGCCACACCAAGAAGGTGACGCGCGTCATCTACCACCCCGACGAGGACACCGTCATCACCGCCTCGCCCGATCACACCATACGCGTCTGGAATGTGCCCACGTTAGTAGTTTTACAATAATTTTTGGGAGGGTTTTGGGATATTTTTCGAAGTTGTGACGCAGCGGTAGCAAATCTACCTTAAGCGCCACAGGTCTCTGGTTCGAGTCCCGCTCGGAGCAGATGTTTGTATTGTTTGTCCATGTCCTTGTGTATGTTTCTAGACCCCCACCACAGGATGTCACTATCCTAATGGGTCCGTTGAGTGTGTAACGTTTATTAATTTATTATTAGCTAGATGTACTTCAGCCTAATCAGAAATAGTTTAGTAAAAAGAATTGTATATTTATTAACCAGATTTTACCAGTTTCCAGTTAAGTTACATTTGGAAACAATATTGTAGTTTAAGAAATCCCTTACTAGTTTATAAAGAATAAATTGTCACAGTTTTTCATGAGGTAAATATTTTGATATCAGTTCCCAGACGGTGGTGCTGCTGCGCTCGCACGACGGGCCCGTCACCGGCCTGTCGCTGCACCCCACCGGCGACTACGTGCTGTCCACCTCCTCCGACCAGCACTGGGCCTTCTCCGACATCCGCACCGGCACGCTGCTCACCAAGGTCAATCACTACTTATCTAAAAGTATACCCCAAAACTGGGAAACAAGCAAATGGTCAAGACATTTAATAAAAAACTTATTAGACATAATAGAGTATTCTATAGTTTTGCCATTTTTTCGCCAATATGCCATGCCAAAATATGTCACGGAAATATTCATCTTGGTTGTCATGTACTTATATGCATTATTAGTATTGATACTTATGCTCACAGTAACAAGCAGAATCATCATGCATTGTTGAAGGATAAGGAAAAGGGAGGGAGAAGGTGACAGCTGGGTTGGAATAAGCACACTCCTTATTAGTTTCATTAAGACCTTTTCACATTGATATTTGGCAAAAAGGCTGTGCGTCTCCAGTCTTGTGACTATTTCTAATTTTTGAAACATTTGAAAAACATATATATGACTTGATTTGTTTCATTCAGGTTAGCGACGCTTCAGGCGTGAGTCTGACCATAGCACAGTTCCATCCAGACGGTCTGATCTTCGGAACTGGCACCGAAGATTCGCAAGTGAAGATCTGGGACTTGAAGGAGCAGAGCAATGTGGCGAACTTCCCAGGACACGCGGGACCGGTCACATCCATATCGTTCTCGGAGAATGGTTACTACTTAGCGACAGCAGCTGAGGACGCTTGTGTCAAGTTATGGGATTTGAGAAAGCTGAAGAACTTCAAGACAATTCAGCTAGACGAGGGTTATTCTATCAAGGAGTTGTGCTTCGACCAGAGCGGTACATACTTGGCTATAGCTGGTTCAGACGTGAGGGTGTACCTGTGCAGGCAGTGGCAAGAGCTGAAGGTATTCAACGACCACACGGCCTCGGCAACAGGGGTGCGTTTCGGCAAAAATGCTCAGTACCTCGCTTCTACTAGTATGGACCGTACGCTCAAATTGTATGGTGTAGAATAATTATGTAATAATAATAGGAGTATACTTATGTTTTAATTTCTTTTTACTTATAACTAAAACACTTATTATATAAATTTTCTACATCGTGGTTTCTTAAACTGATATTTATAAGCCCCCTTTTTTAAATATAACTAAATAATTACACACAACTGCAATAATTACACAAGTAAATATTATTATACAATCAAAAATTTAGTGAAAGGGTTTTTGAAACGGGCAGCAGCTCAAATTCCACTTGATGCATATTTTATATGTTTGGCCATACATACATTTGTATGATTTGTCTAAAATGGATTGGGGACCTCATATGCCAGAGTGTAAAAACTAGTATCCCGTAAAAACTGGATCAGAGTAACAATGAAACAATAGAATAGAATTAAACTTCAATGATTAAAGAAATAATTATTTTTAGTTAACAACATTTTTCCATAGGCACCATAGAAGTTGAAAATATTTTTGGTTTTACTCTTTGGGATTCTCTCAGGTAGTTTATTAAACTTTGAGAGTACTTGTAACACGTTTTCAAAGAAATAAATTTCAGTTATTTCATTAGTTCATTGTGTTGAAAAAATCTATAATTAAATTACGATAAGACTTAATGAGTATGATGTGTATTGATTGTGTGATGTCAATGACCTCTTCATTGATTAGGTTTTAATATAAATGGGAACATTAGTCACGATAAACTGTGTGTGGGGAATAATGTATGTGCAGTATAGTCTGTTTCAATAGCATTTTGACATTATAAAAAAAGTTAATAGATTATTTCACATTATCAGTGTTTTTTACGTGTGAATTAAAAAATGATCCTTTTGTTCAGTTTTTTTAAACAGATTAGATATTGTGTTAGGACTTGGTTGGACGATCCTCCGATGTGTGAACTATGTCAATTTATATTCGCCCTTTATACTTTATGTTAATTAAGTTTATGTAAGTTACTTTGTCCGAAATAAATATAATTGAGTTTTATTGTTAAAATCATATTCTTAAATAAAGTGAGTGACACATGATGTGGTGTTGTTAATTTACCAATATCCCGCGACTCTCCCTTTTTCACTTATCTTGAATATATTTACATTATTTTTAAAAACTTAATTAATTACACTAGACGTCGTAGTTTGACTTCCTTGCTAATTTAATTTTCAACTCAAACTTTATTAAAATTGGAAATTCTTTCTAAATTTAATTAGATTCAATTGCTTGGTTGTTGAGAAAAGGAGTTTTTTTCATAATGTTCATATTTTTTATGAAATTATTATTATTAATGAATGCTGATAGTTCGTATTATAGGCACTTATAAAAACCATATATATTTAATAGTATCATTTATTTCATAATTTACATTTTTGTTGAAAATAATTATATACACTTATTATGTTACAGAAATATTAAAATAAAACTATCGAATTAAGAAAAATAAATGTTTACTATCATACGCTTACGGAGTACAGACCACGGTTACAGTTAATATGCCTGCATATAATACATAGAAAATTTTATACGAATCTTAAACCATTTTACAAACTAAATTTAGAAATATGACAGAGGCGAGGCAAACCTAACAAAGCGTAGCAGAGTGTATTCTTTAACAATGAACAATTGAGTCGTAAACAATGAAAATCAGCCACAAATGGCAAGTTTTTAAGCTTCGAGGAAGAAAAGATTTTTTTGTTGGTTTGTGTATGCTTCCGTTGTGGTCTCGTACAAATGTTTTAACGATTAGGTCAACGGAACTACTTAAAAGAGTAGATTTTTAAAGCAAAGTTATCCTATTGGTACTCATGGTTAAATTTTGTAGAATCCTAATCAAAATTCTAGAATCTCTGATTTTGACAAGTAGAAAAGGAGACCTTGAAAGCCTGAGATTGCTGATTTTGATTTTATACAAATACTTTTTAATTTTAATACATTCAAAAAATTGGACGTAAGAAAAATAAGAGGCTTGTTATGAGAAGCGAATCGACTCGCTCGTATATCGAATATTATTGCAAGAGAAAGTTGATTATCTGCCACTAAAACAGCCATCGTTAAACTCGCTTCGCCATCTTTTATTGATACTTAACACGATTTCTTGGACAAGCAACAAAATATATTATTATTCGGCATGTGACGATGCACAGCATCTGTGAGAGTGCGTCATACTTCCCTTTCGAGTTCTAGCCAATCACAGCGACTTTCGTTTCTTTCGTCCAATGAGCTTTCGACCAATGAGCGCAGAGTAATGTCACGTGGTCACAGGTGTCAACTTATGGAGGGCTCGAACCGTTATTCTTCATAGCGTCGTTACTTCTCGAGTGAACAACATCACAAATTTAAGTAAAAGTGAAGTGAAGTGAAATACTTAAATTTAAGATGTTGAAAAAGTTTTAAGTAATAATTTCAGATTATAAGTGTTTGCAATGGAGTAAATTATTCCGTTAACATGGAGGAAGCCATGTTGAAGGATTGTCGAACCTTCAGGTATTGGTAATCTACCTCCGGTATCAAGCGAGTATAAATTTGAGTAATTTAGAATGCTCGGCACCTTAAGTAAAACAGCAAACGCGGTAAGTCTGATATATAAATTTAACTAATCGAGTGATTATTTTAACGAATTTGTTGTTAACTTATTGTAACGATTTATTGTCTGCAATTACCTGGGGCGCATTCGCTGCCACCAGGAGAGTCCGGGGCCGGCGGGAAGCCGGTGCCGAGTCCTAGTTCTCAATCATTGAGCTTAACGTTAAACATGCCGCCGCGGCCATCCCCGACTGTGCATTGGAGCCGCCGCGTTCAACCTTACGTATATTAGGTACCGCAGTTCCGACCTTTCCACATTCAAACCTCGGCCGTGGGCACTGCTTGAAACATTTCAATGTTTTCACGATCCGAGCTGGAAGGTTGTTCGGTACACTTATGCCCTAAAGATGCATAACACATTGCCAGGATTCTTTGAACAAAACATTTAATGAAGAGCTCGGGCAATTTATTAAGGGGTAAGATTATGTGGCTAATTCGGAGAGAATAATTGTTGCTATATTTAATACCTATTTTTGACAGAATGTTACTTAGTCGAAATTTACAGCAATTAGTGGACGGGACGGCATTGCCAGATAGTGTTATCGGCCACAAGTGTTTTGATGAAATTTCAGCTAAATTTAAACGAGACTCAAAATTTCACAAAACGAATTAAGAAATAATACAGTTTGTTTGCGGAAAGCGAGAGCTGAATATGTAATGTAAACCGTCGCGATCGCAACGAGATACATTATAAGAATTTGCAAGAGGGTCTGCGTAAGATACAGCAGAGTTCAAGATGCTTGTTTAGTGAGGCTCTTCTTCAAGCATATATACAAAATACAGGCGACATAGATAAGTGGGTTGGTTCAACCTGGAAAAAGAATCAGTCCAGACGAATAAGATTTTAATAATCCAAGTAAGTGGTTTTTCAGTATCGGCAAGCCATTCGAGCCATTCGAGCGCATGATGGTGAGCTGCCCAACAAGAATAGAAATATAACGCAAGCTTCTTTAAACGATCTATAGAATACAGAAGGTCTTACAGAATGGAAGCTCAGCCAGTTAAAAGACAGCTAGACAAATGACTCAGAGTCGAGTGCAAAGTGCGAGGGGGCTGCCTCCCGAGCGTATCGGAGGCAGTGGCAGATGGCTCGGGCTCCGCAGACTCTTCTCGGAACCGGGAATGCGTCTTGTCATTTACCTCCCGACCACTACTTGTCTACCCATCACCAAGGACTTCGCTGGTTCAAAGCGCTCAATGACTCCCCGACTTCAGAACGGGAGTTTTTACTGGGGCTGTCTCCGAGCGTATCGGAGGCAGTGGCAGACTTTGGGCTCGAAGGCCCTTCTCAGAATTATCACGGGAATGCGTCTCCCATTTACCTCAGGACCACTACTTGTCTACCCATGACAAAGGGGTCTACGCCGGTTCGAAACCACTCATCTATAATGTCAAAGCAGATCGAATTATTACTCCGCCAACGAATGATGGAGGTAGTGGATCGACAAAATCTATCCTCCAGGTTTTTATCTTCAATGTTTCGGAAGAAAAAGAACCACGAAAGAGACGGACCTATATTCAACCTGAAACGATTGATTCAGTTGAGGATGCCAAAGCCTATCAAATTAATAATTGTGTCCCTTCCAGACTCCTCGCTTTCTTCAGACATTAGATTGGGTGCGAAGATAGATCTGTCTTTAGCCACCTTCCAATGGATTAGTATGCCACCAAGCCGTCAACAAGAACTACTTGAATAGTCAAAGATCTGATAGAACAAGGCATAGTCCGGCCAGAAAAACACCCAGGTCACATTGCTTCTTCTTAAGAATCGGCTATCAAGATCGATTATTCGAGATGACGTGCCTTTCCGGCATCAGCACCACACCTGTTTCATGCTGCGTCGCGGAGACTCGGCAGACGAAGGAAGGTAAAGTTCTAGTATCGTAGACTTGGACGACTCCCTTCTGATTTATCAGAACTAATCCAAGTTAAGTCTTTCGGTTGCGAAAGTCTTAAGACTCATCATCTATGTGGGCAGAATCCAAGCAAAATCTTCAGGCCGTGGAAGCTTAAGATTCTTGGAACATCTTGGTTGGCAGAATCCAAGCTGTCTTTAGGCTGCGGAAGCCGTAAGATACTTGGAACATCTTCGCTGACAGAATCCAAGTCGTCTTCAGGCTGCGGAAGCCATAAGATCCTTTGAACATCTTGGCTGACAGAATCAAAGTTGTCTACAGGCTGCGGAAGCCGTAAGATCCTTGGAACATCTCTGTTATTAGAACCCAAGTAATCTTCAGGCTGCGGAAGCCGTAAGACTCTTGTTATATATGTTAGCAGATTCCAGGTAAAGTCTTCAGGCTGTGGAAGCCGTAAGATCCTTGGGAGATCTCGGTTGGTAGAACCCAAGTAATCTTCAGGCTGCGGAAGCCGTAAGACTCTTGTTATATATGTTAGCAGATTCCAGGTAAAGTCTTCAGGCTGTGGAAGCCGTAAGATCCTTGGAACATCTCGGTTGGTAGAACCCAAGTAATCTTCAGGCTGCGGAAGCCGTAAGACTCTTGTGATATATGTTGGCAGAATCAAGTAAAGTCTTCAGGCTGCGGAAGCCGTAAAATCCCTGGAATATCTTGGTTGGTAGAACCCAAGTAGTCCTCGGGCTGCGGAAGCCGTAAGATCCTTGGGATAACAATTTGCAAATGTTTCTTCGACATTTCAACAAAATGACTCCGGCATACTAAACTTGTTAAGAGATGGTCTAGTGCCGCGGAGCTACATGCTGCTCGGTACCAATTCACGTAAAACCAACCATGCTTTCCTAGCGACGGACGCTTCGGACATTAGCTGGGGCGCCCAGTTAGATGGAATGATAATGTCTAGAACGATAGTCTGGTGTTTGGACAACGAAAAAAAGGAAATTGCACAGAAACCAGAAAGAATTGCTTTCAGTAAGAGCTGCATTTAAAGCAAAAGCGAAAGTTTTGAGCAACTCGCAAATACTAATTAAGTCACGTGAGCATTTTGGAGTGCCATCGTCGTTTTCGAAGTTTAATATACAAATGGCAGGTACTCCAGATGACTTGCTTGGCTTTATTACAATCGTACTTATCATGCTGTACGCGCAAAAATAGGGCGGAACACGGTGAACAGTGTAAGTTGAGAGGTGCACTTGACCTACTAACTTCAAGCCCGTCTAGATGCATGGGACATCTTAATAACAGCGGAGTGCCTCCCTGGGATACTCGACATCATTGCGTACAATTTATTTCTATGGAAACTTCCAGCAGAATGGCCCCTCCTGCATCCAGCTTCCAGGTAAATTATCCAACGACTCTGTACTCCTCAGATAGACGTCTTTGCGAGCAAAGAAGCTGAGGCGTTGAGAAATATGTTCAACGCATTTAGCCGAAAGTGGCGGTTTCATCTGGCGTGGACTTTTCCACTACAGAGCCTACTGTGTATGGATAATTGGGGCTGGAACGATTTTGCCAACGAGTGGTAAGAAGCTGAGAAGCGTGAAGAAGTACCAGCTTGGAATATTTGATTTAAATGGTGCATTATTGTAATTTTAAGCACCCATATGGTACCAAAAGCATGGAAACCTACATTTTAGGATCCAAATCAACTGGTTGCCTGGTTGCAAGATAGCTTTCCAGTCAAGGAAGCGCTGATGCTCGAGAGAAAGGATCACGAAGGTCAGCTTGTATACTTCTTCTAGCGTCAAGTACGTAATTTAACTTTTAAGTATTTCACCTGATCTTTACATAGATGAAGGCGATTATCGTTTATAACATCATTGTAGATTATAATAACCTTTACTTTGGTTGTGAAAAGTAACTAATTGCTGTAACGCTTTATTTGTTACGATTAAGGGTTCCAATAACTCAGCTTAACGAATTGCTATTGGCAATCAGTTAAAATAAATTTTAAGAGCAGCCGGCATATCCGCTGCTCCAGGTAGTATGTATAATTTTGCTAGCAACAGAGTGAAGGTAAATCAGGGCCTTCACATGAAAGGCCTTTCAGTTAATTTGAAACCAGTGTGACTTTGTTTTTTACATATTTATAATCTAGGGATTTTCTTATTGTTCAATTTGAATATCAATCATTGGTTTTTCAGTAATGATTATAATATAATACTATTATTCTCTGTTACAGACCCTTACTATTCCTCTTTTAATAATATCACATAGCGTCGGTTCGTGGTCACCAGGCAGCTAATAAACACTTCTCTCACAGATGCTGTGCATCGTCACATGCCGAATAATAGTACAAGTTTTACAAAACAATAAAACTTGTATTATTTAGCAGAGACGATGCACAGCATCCTAATAAACCTCCTGGTGAGAGACTCTATGAAGAATAACGGTTCGAGCCCTCCCTAAGTTGACACCTGTGACCACGTGACATTACTCTGCGCTCATTGGTCGAAAGCTCATTGGACGAAAGAAACGAAAGTCGCTGTGATTGGCTAGAACTCGAAAGGGAAGTATGACGCACTCTCACAGATGCTGTGCATCGTCTCTGCTAAATAATACAAGTTTTATTGTTTTGTAAAACTTGTACTAATATGTGATAATGAATTGTTGTTTTATTTCCATTTTTGTTTTAAAAGGTACTTTATCAAAGTGAAAGTACATTTATAATAAACGTTTGACTAACTAATACCGACCGCAAGTCGATTTTCTTAGAATGAACGAGTCTTATTAGATCTTCGTGACAAATGTCTTCAGCGACTTGATTTATGCACGAGGTGATCCACAACAACAAGCCAGTCCATAATTCTACTCAGTGAATCAAACTTGCAACCGTCAGCTTTAAACGTCATGCGCATACTTATCCTTAAAAACAAATAAATTTTAAAGCACTTAATATTATACTACACCATACACCTCACCGTCACAATTTAAACTCATTTTTCAATTGAAATTTATAAAATTTGGAAATATACACCCGATCACCAATTCTGATAAATCGAAAACGCTACTTTCGTTCCTGCGATGCAGCGGGCATCGTAATATTGGATTTTTTAATCCAATATATACATACATTTTTTAGTTATAATAAATACGTATCTTACTTATAATTTAGATAGCTAGAATTCTGCTTTAAGGGAAATACACGCTTGAAAGCTTCGCCGATCTGAATTTGTCAGCAATGTCAAGCTGTTCAAATAAAATTACTTTAACGCGTGCTATTGTGTTAAACTGAACTCAACTAAATTGCTGTTGTCTGAATTGAGTTTGGTATTTTTAAAGCGCTATTATAGAAATAGCTATAGCTTATCATACGAGAAGACTTAATATTACAAATTATTTTTTATATTTTGGTTTCATCAATTCTGTGATATCAAATATTATATTGTTGTAAATATGTATACTTTTGATACAATTTCATATTGAAATGATTTCTTTTCACAAATTTGACTAAAATGTAAAATTCTTAATAAAGTAGATAAATCTTTTTTTCACAACTACCCTCCGCTTACCTCGAGATCAGTTAATATGTAGTTCACAAAAATAACAATTTTTTAGACGAAACGATACGCAGTCCTGTTCAATAGCACAATGAATTCAGTTTGGTGTTTTATTGATGTACCAGAAATTTATAAAAAACTAAAATTTGTATGAAGTTTAGGCCTTCGGCTCACAACCTGCACCTGTGTTAATCATTATTCACCGTTTCGGCAACCGTCAGTATTTTTTTGTTTATTATGATCCGAGTATTCTAAAGAGCCTACGAATTGTATATAGATATAATATTACCGGCATTGGTTGGTTGCTCTTTGACGGCAACGATTTTTAACCGGGAAAGAGCAATTTTTACATTTTAAAATTCTTATCTGCAAAATAATGTTTATATTACTACATTTGTTTACAAATAACGACAACAATGATATATTTGTTTATAAATTCTTCATAAGTGCGTGGTGTACGCGTCACCGGTACATCGTAGGGTCCGCCGTCTGCGAGCTCGTCACGTGGTCGCTGAAGTCACGCGAAGATCAGCCACAGAACGAACAGGATCGCCACCCACAGGAATATCTTCGACAGGAACTGTTCTTCTTCATACTGCGTGGTGCCGCGCGGGGCTGGGAACAATTTTAGTTACTTGTTTAATTTGCACAAGGATATTAGATACACTGGGATGGATTTCTTCTTTCCAATGGATGGAATTTTTATAGGAGACCCGATTCCTTCGAATTTCTTGAATATGTTGAATTTTTCTTTGCATTATATAGGCGATATAACTAAGTTCACAGTGCATTGCTGCTTATGATGGGTACAAAGACTACAAGTTAAAGGAAAGCCACCCGATGATCAGCAGGCGTTCAGCGAACAGCGTTCTATATTTCATATATTAAGTTGACATGATATAATCAACGTTCAATAATCAACCGGGATGTCAAAATCATCAGTGTTATGATTTTTTATCACAATTTTTTTTACTTTTTAGTACAATGAGAAGCACTGAATTAACCTACACTGTTGTAAATTTACATTTCTTAACGTTATTCGTTACACTTGAATTTAATTAACATTTATTCTATTTTTTTAGGAAAGAACTATGCATTGTTCTAATTGAGATTAACCGGAACATTTGAAAAACAAATTTTTAATTATTTTTATAGCTATATCCGTTCACAAGTACTACTGAAATAAGTTGTTTTTCTTTGTACAAAATTACAAGATTCTAATGAACGCACTTCTGAAGATGCAAAATACGCTGTTAAAAATGTGTGTTGGACCTCAAAGCAAGAGTGTTCAACATTTACTTACCCGCACTGGGTCTGGGGTCTCCAAAGTTGAAGGTCGATGTGAATACGCCAAACGGGAAAGCGCCGATGCCAAATGACATGTGGAAACCCTCGCCGAATCCGAAGCCTGGAAAGCCGCTGCTACTCTCTGGCTCGGTACGTTGACCCGCTGGCCTCGGAGGCACCTGGACATAGAAACAGAAGCATCCATTTGTAGCAAATCAACAATACGCTATATTAATATTTAAAACATTCTTGTCGTAGATGTTATGTAAATACATAAATATAAACGCAATTTTAGCTAATATATTATGCAATATACATATTGATACATTGAAATTTTTAGTTAAAAAAAATAGCTATATTTTCATGAATATATTTCAAACTGTTTTCTTTTTTATAAATATAAAAGTTTGAGAGTACTGTAAGACATATACTCGATGCATGTTTTTTGCAGCATGGCTATTTGGCATGGTTTAGTAACAAAATTATGAATTAAATAAAAATAAAAAAACAAAAAAGAAAAACTTCTATATGCCAAAAATTAATAATCACCTTTTCAACATAATTGTCATGGAATGTTTAGGAGTAAATACCTAGAAAACCCTTTTGGTTTCCAACACCTGATTTGTTAATCATTACCTATTTAAGGTTGCTACTTGCCAGGTCACTTTAACACCGTTGTGGCGTTGTGGGTAGCGTGTCTGCCTTATGTCTCGACGGTTGCGGGTTCGATTCCCGCTCGGGCAGATGTTTGTTAAAATTTCTGTCTCGGTCTGGGCGTTTGTCTGTGGGTCTCCCCACCGTGCCTCGGAGAGCACGTTAAGCTGTCGGTCCCGGTTGTTATCACATAACATCTGATAATAATCGTTAACTCTTGATAAGTAATTTGCTCTTATTCAATGAGTTGCTGGTTCGCCCTTAGGGTTGCGGAGGTCAGATGGCAATCGCTCTGTGTAAAAACTAGTAACCTGTCAAATCCGGATAAGAGTAATAAGCAGACCCTGGGTAAAATAAAATACCGGGAATAATGCTCGGATGAAGACTTGCCAGGTCACTTTAATGATACAACCAAAAGCAACATTATGGTTGATTTTTTTTACTATTCCAAAAAGCAACATAATTGTGTATAGTATGGACAAATAAATCTCTGTCTGAGCCACAAGTCTCTGCCTTGTTTAGAATCAAGACACATATTTCATTAAGCACTTTATAGTGATATAGAGAAATAAAACTGAGGTACAATCCAAAAGCATTGCAACAAAAATATTTTTAATTAAAAATTAATAAAATGTCTTAAAAATGTATTATAAAGAGTCTCTGTACATAGAAATGCGTTTATATTTCTCTTAGTAGCATTTCTTTGGTCATGTCTAAAGATATGTTATATGTTCATGGGCGGCGGTGATCGCTTAACATCAGGTGAGCCTCCTGCCCGTTTGCCCACTCTTATATAAAAAAAAAGATAATAATAGTGTTTTCACACAATTTCAGTTATATTTATATAGATCAGGTGTCATAAGTCCCTTATCTTAAGTTACATATATGTATGTATTTAGGGATTTGTAAGTGATCAGTTTTCAAAATTAAATTAAATTAATTTCGATAACTTTCAGGAAAAAGGTAACTAATATATAAAATCAATACAAAAATAACTTTTATTTATATTTATGAAGCTTTCAAAAACAAGTAATATTGCAAGGCTTCAATATAAAGCAATTGTTCAATGTTTTGGTTTTTTTTGAAGAATTGTCTGTTTTCAGATACATAGATTTAAGATGATTTTTTTAAAGACATTACTTCAATACTAGCAATGCCCGCAGCTTCTTGCACTATTGTGTTTGTCATGGCAACTAGAAGATATGTTTCCTTTCCATAAGACACCTCTATACCATATATAAAAGGATATGTGCTGTAGTTCTGTTTTTTATTATCCTACATTGACTACCAAACATCAAAACATACAGACTTTCACATTTATAATATTAGTAGGATTATTAGGGAAAAAATTAAAATATTTCATTGAGTTGCAATCATATTAAGCTTGTGTTATATTATGAAATTTAAGGAATTACACTTTGTCTGATTTATTTGTATTTCATTTGCATGAATTGCGTAAAACTGATAGATTTATATTTACCTAGTAATTTGTGCCATATTGGGTTTTTGTTGTTTTTTATAGTTTTATTACAAGCTGTTAAGTTCTGGTCTTATTGAGTTTTTTTTAAGTTTTTATTACAGTGTACACTTGAAACAATTGATTAACAGTTCTATAAGAATAAAAATTGAAAAGCTGACCTGTCAAAATTATTATCCTTAACAATTAGAAAAAGCATAAGCACAGCTAATTCATTAAATTAATATATAAAAATATATATTAACATTTTGGAACAAGTTTTGGTCCTCAACATTTTCAATGTGGACTAGTTTCTCACAACCTTATCCAAGATTGAAATCTCATCACATTTCATTGACAAACTTTTGGTTTTGAGAATATAATTTTGTTGAGGATAAATCACATAGAGAAAGAACAAAATGTAAAGGAAGCTTTGTACTATATTGACCCACCTTATTCCTTGGGTCTTCTTGCTTGGTATTGCCTCGCCCATACAATGGAATGACCTTTTCTCTGCTTATAGCAGCTTTACAAACTGGACAAACTTGTCGGCTTGGTCGAGTCTCTAGCCATTGGTGAAGACATGGCCAACTAAAATAAAACATTTATTACAATTTTAAATCTTCTAAGTTTCATCATTCATTAAATTTACAATGTTACGATATTTATTCCATTTCATGATTTTAATTAAATTACATATTCTTATTACTTCAAATTTCGCTGTTTGTCCTTTTTGTGTAGTTTTTATGTATGTTTATTAATTATCAAAGCGTCTGTTTGCAAAATAAAATATCTGCCTTCGATTCTAAAAGAACTTACCAGAAAAGATGTCCGCACATACTGACCACAGCATCTCGAGCCGTGTCAAGGCAGATGTTGCACTCCAGCATACGCTCGTCGCGTTTCTCTTCCTCCCCTCCGGCATCGCCACTGGGCGCTGATGCACTTGCTTTGGCCTCACTCGTCTCTGCCATTTTACGCTTAGCCTTAATATGTTCTTTTTATAATTACGTCACAATATCATCTGTATTCCACAACGCTTATCGCATTCACGACACCTTATTGTTTATAATATGAACAGTAAGTTTCTTATTGTATATCCAATCAAATTCTTAGCCATAAGACAATCACTTGCTACTAATAACTAAATCAATTTAATACTGGCCAAATTACTTTGCTACGAAATGTGAAAAACAATTACAAAGCTCCCCAACCCCAATTTGACTGATTGATCTGTCAAACGATTAATGAAATTTCACCATTCCGATTTTTGACATAGAGTATAGAATGTTGTTCGATCATCACGAGAGCCACGTAATAATAGTAATAGTTGTGTACAGGTCCGTGATTCTGCAATAAATAGAGTTTTTGGCTCTTTAGCCTGATGTTCTTTCCAATATTTATCTCTATGTAGAATCGAATACTATAAATATATAATCAACGAGTATAAACAGGGGTAATTGGAAACGATTCTCAATAAACTGTGAAAAACTGTGATTAGGCCTATGGATATATATATAAACGGAACAGTATTTTGTTTTGTAGTCTGTAGATATAAATATCAATCTTTACGTCTTAAAAAAAGAAACATAAATAAGGGTGACTCTATCAAACCTATGAACCTATTTCATTTTTGCTACTAATATGCAGAACATTTATTTTAGGATTATTTTTTTTATATCAGAAGGGACAAACGGGTTGGAGGCTCATCTCATATTAAGTATTCTTCGCCACTCATGAACAACACTAGAGACCATTGAGGTGCATTTCTGATCTTTGAGAAAGGAATGGGCTCTTTTTTTAAGGTTCTCAGGTCGTACCAGTTCGGAAAGAACACCGGTGGAAGCTGGTTTCACAGAGTGGTTGTGCGAAGAAGAATATGCCTTTAAAATTTTACTATAGTGGATTTCCATACAACGAGGTAAAATTTGGCATTTCGACGAGATTTCCAAAACAATTCTTCAGAATGCTCCCCGTGACAGATGCAGAATGATCCTACATCTCTACGAAGTTCTAAACAATCAAGCCGATGGGAAAGGGTTCGATAGTTTACAATTTGAACCCCTCTAGGGCTCTACGTTGGATGCAGTCAACTGGTAGCAGCTGATACCGAGAAGCTCCCGCACAGAGATGGGAGCAGTAATCCACGTGCGGTCAATTTGCGCCTTGTAGAATTTGTTGACGTGAGTAGTGCTCCACCTTGACGAGCACACCGCACTGGTTAGAGGCTAATTTGATCTTCCCTTCTAACTGAATTCCGAACTGAATGATGCTCGAAATGTCGACACCAAATATTGTAATACTAGCTGCTGCGGCCAGGGGAGAAGGGAGTCATCTCAAAAAGAGATTAACGCACAAACTTGTCTTTTAAGGTTGAATTGGCTTAAGTTTCACTGGCCCCAGTCCAAGACTTTTGTTAAAATAGTCTCTACTCAGACACAAGCTTGTTCCGGAACTCGATGACATGCTCTCGAAAAATGTTAGAACGGCCGGTATAATAATAACAAAAAGGTGATGGCTATAGGCCTATTGTTGGACAGATCCGGGCGGTTGCCTTTTTTAGGGATTGGGTGCACTGAAGCCGTCTTCCAGGTGTTCAGCATGACTCCTGATGTCGGTCACGATCGGGGGGACTCCATCGGGCCCATTCGGCTTATGAATATCCAAGGAGAAAAGTGTTCTGTGAAGTAAAATGAGAATATATAAACAATAACAAAAAACCTAAACATCCAAACTTTTACATTTATTATTTGCGTGATTGAGTAACAAACATCAAAATTTCCATTTACACATACTTTTACTTTTATTTTATTAGTAAGTAGTTGTTTTCTTTTACCCCTATTGAAAATAAATGAGCAGCAATAAATATATATATTTACCAACACATTGTTCGAGACTTTTATTACAGATTATATTTATGAAACTTAAAGTAAATAGCACAAAGTTAAATATTGTAATACTTACACAAGACGAAAAACGCTGTTCTCATTTACCCCAAAATTTGACTGTCTACGCAGCCCAAGAAGTTATAATAAATCTCGAGATGAATTTGTTCTCCATATGAATTATGGATTATAATGGATATGGATTAATTGATCAGTTAAATGACAATTTTTATTTTTAATATCTTTTGTGTTGAAATACTATTTCGGTATACAGGTATACCATTAATGTCTTTCATCTCTGTCTACGAGTGAACGTGATAAAAAGTCTAATTATAGCTTTCCGCTTCATACTTCGTATTCTGTGACTGTTGTCTTTAATTCTCTATTGAGTTATTGATTTTTAGTCTCTTATTCTCTATCTGTATCAGCCTGTAAGCAGTGTGACCAGATTCAGTATTTTAATACTTTTTCGGCATATTTTATTGACTTTTTTCGAATATCAGTAGTTTTATAGACATGTAGATATGACATTACAAATCATCGAATCATTTATATTGCTTCCCATATGTTATTGTATTTTAGACATTTGGAAATGTGATTACATGAAAATATTAAAATTTAGATAATACCTAATGTTACAATCGATATATATAATGATTGTGTCGGCAATTTTCATTTATTACATACATAAGCAATATTATTTTGGGGTATATATGATGCCTCCGTCAGTGTGGGCAGGACATGAAATTTCTTCTATAAATCCATTTTAGTTAATGTATTCAGTTACAATAAGCATATAAATTACTCTGCACTTGGCTTAATCTTTGAATTGGGGATGTGTTATTTTTAATCCTTGTAATTAAATGTTTAAATAAGTATAGCATTTATCGTGATGATGATATTTTTCCGGTGTAAGTAGGTATATTTTGGTATTTTTTTGAGGTGCCTCCGTAGTTTCGTAAAATTTAATCTGGTCACCCTGCCTGTGAGTCTACGGTGTTCTAATTCTGTTTCTACGGAGTGCAATTGATTTTGATTTCGTTTTTGTATTTCCATTAAATTAATTACTACAACTTAATCGTCAAATTTAAAATTGCATTTATTGATAATTAACTTGTTGATTTGTTTCACAATCCGTGAATTATCAATTAAGATTTTACTTTTAACTACCTATGTATCGTGTAATGGTTGTTAGTTCATATCATAAGATATGTTGAAAAACAATTTTGACGTCATAAATCTCATCAGCTGAGTTACTAGTTTATTGGGGATATTAGGAATAACAACAAATCCGAAATGGGTGGTGCAGTGAGTTCTGGACGTGATAATAATGAGCTGGTTGACAATTTAATGGGTGGGAAATATATCCGAACAAAATGCGTAGAGAGGGTGTTTCGAGCGCTGGATCGAGCGGAGTACATGACGCCGGAGGCAAGAGACCAGGCTTATAAAGACCTTGCTTGGCGAAATGGACCGCTTCACTTATCGTCACCATGTATCTATAGGTAATATATTCAAATCAATACTTGTAGGATTATTTTTCAATATGGAAGTGCTATTGCGCGCATTTGCAACAAACATCTTTCTTATTTTAGAATAATCAATAATCATTTTCAGAAACTTTGTTGTGATTACGGTGTTAATTGATGTTATCTATAATTTTATTACTAATTTGATAAGAAATAATAATTTATTATTAGTTCTTGATGTTAAACTAAATAAATCAATAATAAAATGGCACCATTTTCTAAAAAAGAACAAAAGACAAGGAAATATTTCAAACATTTTTGCTTAGCAGTCAATTATCAGTTTATTGATTTTTTTCGGAACCAGGAGAATATCCAGGGGACTGACCCCTTACACTTAGACTTGGAATGTTATTATTCTATTTCTAAGTGTATACCATTACCCAATAGTGAGGTGATGGAGGGGTTAGAGCTGAAGCCGGGCTTGTCCTTTCTGAATGTGGGTTCGGGGACTGGATACCTCAGTACCATGGCTGGTCTGATCCTTGGCACCTCCGGCATCAGTCATGGAGTGGAAGTCCATCCTGCAGTCGTAGAATATGCTGTAAAGAAAATTGGACAATTTCTTGAAAACTCTCCAGTTTTGGATGATTTTGATTTCTGTGAACCAAAGTTTTTTCTAGGTAAGTCCATATGAGCTATCTATACTCCTACGAACTTGGAACACACCGGTAATGTCACATGCATGTTGCTAATCCAGGTGATAGTAAAGGTGGTTATAAGAAGTAAATGAAAAATAGAAGTGTTCATTATTATATTTAACTCAACATTACTAATACTGCATTTCATGTTCACATTCTGTGAAAGTGTATTATAAATATATTTCATTTGGTTTAATGTTTTGAGTATAATTTTAGTTTAACACTAGCTGCGCCCAAGGTGTACTGATTTTTATTTATTGCAAGGAACCCTAATTTTTTTTCTAAAACAAACAAACTTAAGTTACTCCTTAAAACATCTGCCAATGAAATTCCCGTTAAAATATGTCCAGCCACTTCAGCATCTAACTGGAACATTGACATAAAGAGAGAAAACTAGACTAAGAGACAAAACTTAATCTTTTTTTAATGTAAGTACTACTACTTTTATATGCATTTAGTGAAAAGTTATTAATTTGGAATTACAAACAGACCTTTAATTTTATCTATTTGTATTGCCTTGGCATATTAATAGTGTATTCAATTCTAAACTTTTCTTGATAAATATAGGGGTCGCCTTCTTTAGAATGAAGGCTGTTAAATGTTGCTTGTAGAGTTCTCCCTGCATACTAAATTTCATGAAAATGGCTGGAGCCATTTCTGAGATTCAGATTATATATATACAAGAATTGCTTGTTTAAAGGTGTTAGATAGAGATAACTTTATTACCAGGTAATGGTCTCTGCTTGACTCCGTTGCTGTCCGGTTATGATCGCGTGTATGTCGGGGCTGGCTGCCCAGATGAGTATGAAGATTACTTTAAGAGGCTTATTAAGGTAATACAAAAATTGTCCAAATTTTATAATGCTAAGCTTGTTTGATATTTAGATTATTTAGTTATAAGTAATAAATTTGTACATTTTATATATTTTTTGTATTGGAATATTAATATGTGGTATGTATGCTGTGAGTTTTAATACATGTGTAGGTAATCAGTAAGCGATATAGGGTTTGCTGACTTCGTTTACAAAATGGCTAAACAACAACTGCTGTGCCCCATTACGATAGTGATATTCTGTGTCCCCGACACACACAAAGTCGATGAAAAACACCTAGAACGCATCATCTGTCTGCATGACCAATACATACATCTGCTCCTAGCGGGAATAAACCCACGACCTGTGGCTGTCAAGGTTAAGGTTCTCTACTGCTGCGCTACAGCAAGCATGGTTGTCCCATGTTTCTATGGTTGTTGGGGTATCAAGCTCTAAGAGGATTTTTTTTTATTAAGATTATTAGCAATACTTTTTCAAGGCATTACTAATATTCCTGTTGCCCCTCCAGATAAGCTCGAAGCTTGCGCTAGGAGGGGGTACGACAGTAGCCCAAGGAGGTCAGGATCGAACCCGTGACTCTCGCGTTAACGGAGCGAAGTCGGCCCTTCTACCGTTGAGGCTTCATATATATAAAATCGTTCTTTAAAATATAAGATTTTTTTATTAACTATCCACAATTGCTGCACTATTTTACATAATTTGTATGTATCTATGCCTTCACAGGTCAAGGGGCTTACCATCTATACGTATTGAGATTTAAATGATAACCTAAATTGAGCTATAGTGCTATTTCTTACCATGACATATATACGTCAAGCTCATATCTCCCAGATAGCTCAATCTGAATCGATTTACTTTCAGATTGTATATATATATATATGTTTCGGTAATTATAGTGAGTAACGATGACTTTTTTTTTGAAAAGTTAAAATTTGAAGCCTCAACGATAGAACGGGCGACTGCGCTCCGTTAGAGAGTCGCGGGTTCGATCCTGACCCCTTGGGCTATTGTCGTACCCACTCCCAGCGCAAGCTTCGGGCAATAGGAATATTAGTAATGCCTTGAAAAATATTCTTAAAAAAAAAAAAAAAAAATTTAAATAAAAACTTAAACAATAACAAGAGTTCCGAATGTTTGTCTTAATTGTTTGCTGTCCATTCTATCATTTGATTTCACACTTCACTTCTTCTTCATTTATCATGTACAGAAGACTTGAACATCACACAAAGTTTTAGCAACCTATTCTAGTTGTTAGAGCAAAATACTTGTGGCACATTCAAAACCAGTGTTTTGACGACGTGGCGAACCTATCTTAAGCGCAACAGCTCATGGATTCGATTCCACCTAGGGCAGATGTTTGTCTTCACCATATATGCATGTTCTCCGGTGTGGGCGTGTTTGTCCTTTGACCCCGAACCAAGCCATTGAGTGTGTAGTTTAAAAAAAAATCCATTCAGGTGGGTGGAATACTGGTGATGCCTCTGAATGAGACGCTGTTGCAAGTGAAGCGTGTGGATGACAACAAGTGGACGAGTCACAGCCTGCTCAACGTGTCCTTCTCTAAGCTGAAAATCCCTACCAAGGAGGAAGCTGCTCAGCATGTTACGCTTGGTAAGGGGTGTTTATATTAAGATCTATCTGTTATCCACCATCGCTTGGCGTTAGTTTTTACATTTAAATATACTCTTTTTTCGTCTATAACTGCTGCGCTATTATGCCGATGCTGTACAACGCGTTTTATAATATTTTTTTTGCCAGTAATATTCGGTTATTCGAAAAGTATTTGGGTGCCAGTACAGTTATATGAGTACCTACTTTATTTATGTTCGCGGGCGCAATGGCGGATGTGATTACGATATACCAAAGAAGATATCTTGCTTTAATATCTCATTTGGTATACAGAATAGTTTATCAGTTATTTAGCATATTGTTCTCTTGCTTTGTTAATTTCGTTATCATCAGTTCTTCTTCTGTCATTCTCTATTAAAGATGGTCGTCAAGTTTTGTCTTTCTCCATGACTAAGCCATGGTTCGGCCGTAGGTGTCACCTTAAGGACGGGCTCCACTTGGACTCTCGCTCCCCCGGTGATGATATTGTGCCAACTGCAATACCGAAAAAAATATCGCTAAATGCATTCGCGACTTGAGCTTCAGGGATTTTGTGATTTCATGTAAATTCAAAGTCTGGATCAAAATATTTATGTATTATGCAAATTGTATGTAAGGAGTCCAACGACGGTATTACGTAAGCTACAGCCGATGTAAAAACAAAAAAATGTCGTTGACGTCATGTCGCCTCGTGCCGACGATAATGCAATTTCGAATTAGATCATTCAGAATCAGTTTTTTGCGTCGTTGCATACTTAGTAACGTTATCGTAGGGTAACCACGTCACGTAAGATCGTACAATCACATGGACGGACGGACGGAGATGTCGATGGTGTATGTATGTAATGCGACAGACAAGCAGACGCCGGTGCGGCTGCAGCTGCTGTCGCGCTCGGTGGTGCGCTGCGCGATGCGGGGCGGCGTGATCCGGCGCAACCCCGAGCTGCGCGAGGCGCCGCGCGTGCTGCCGCGCTCCGCCTCCTGCCCGCGGCGCATCTGCATCCCCATCGAGCCCGGCAACGCCGGTAACCGGGCGCACTTGATAGTACAATAACAACTCGCAAGACATGCAAGTTGAATA
This sequence comes from Hestina assimilis, assembly GCA_023373885.1. NCBI lineage: Eukaryota > Metazoa > Arthropoda > Insecta > Lepidoptera > Nymphalidae > Hestina > Hestina assimilis. The sequence continues at coordinate 15,680,983 of CM041744.1, forward strand.
TCTTGCAAGTTATTATTGTGGAATCCATAACTCAATAAATATAATCAACCTTAACTTAACATTAGATTGAATATGAACTGTGCTTGTGGTATTTTACAATATATTTAATTATGTTTATATTGACAATAGCAATTTATATAAATACCAATTATAACCAGCGAGAAATCTTGTTAAGGAGTTAAACAAAAGTTAAATTGTTATGAAAAATATATTTTCTGCATGTGAATGTTCTATTGAAAGAAATCTTTCAAACTTTTACAGAAAACCTAAACGTCCTCCACGACTTGGACACAGAGAATGGGGCGAATGAAATGAACGCTCTATTGAGCCTCGTCATCAGCATGGGTCACAATAGAGTAGCCGGTGCGCTGCGCTTCGACCGAATCGCCGAGTCCGCCAGCGATTCCTCCGACGGCGAAGATGAAAACAACCAGGAACAAGAGGCTGGAAGGTCCGAAGATGGCCCACGGAGCGATGCTCCGGCAGAGGAACCGAGACCTGACAATGATAGCGGGAGACCTTCAAATGACAGCTCCACCTCCGGAAATGATAAGACTAAGTCTGGGAACGATACTTCTGGGGACAGTAACTCGGATAACAAAAAAGGTGGTAATTCTGATTCTGACGATGATAAACCAAACGACAAGCCAAAGAGTAAAAGAGCAGACTTGAAGACGGTCCCTCGGCAAACTAGACGTTTCCGCCGGGTGCTCGACGGATTCGACGAGACGCGGCTCCCGACCACCTACCGCCAGCTGCTGTCCTACAGCTACATGATAGAGGAGCAGCCGACAAGCAGCACGAACGAGGAGCTGACAGATGCCTCCGAACCGAAGTCCGACGCGTCTGCGGACGACCGTCCGAGCTGTAGCAAGGTTTGTGGAATTATCAATAAACTAAATAGTTTAATCCAGTTTATGATTCCATATTTGTAAACTTTTTGCGTCCAGGATGTGAAATCCGGTACACTACCACCAGGCGTGCCATCAGAAGTAGAAATAGACTTGGGTGACAAGAAGATGGAACAGGCGAGCACTTCCCAGATGGACTGGGAGGAGAAGCAGACCGGCACGCAGGAGGCCAGCGACGACGACCTGGACAACTCCAACAGCAAGGCGAAGAGGCAGAAGCTGGACAGCGGGTTAGGGGAGACCACACCCAGCGGCTCGTCGACGGACCACGCCGCGCCTCACTCCGACAGTGAGCTGTCTTTGAGTCATACTGACGACACTGAATCTCCTCTCAGTAAGTTTGTTGATAGTTTGTGCGAAAAAGGAGAAGTTGGGCAAGAGGAAACTTTCGTCGCTTTATTTTTGACAGGACTTCATTTTATGAAAACATAGGCACTGGACGAAATATTATTTTGTGTATTTTTTATATTTCATTACGGTTGGCAAACAAGCATACGGTCCACCTGATGATAAGCAGTCACCGCGACCTATGGACGCTTGCGATACTTGAAGTATCACATTGGCGTTGCCAACCCAAGAAATATGAGGGATGGGATGAGAAAGAAAAAAAGGGTGGGAGATTGGGTTTCTGACGCTTTGAATTTAATGATGACTTTAATGATGAAATTGTATTGTCCGGAAGGCGCGACGCCGCGGCCGGCGCGGCGGGCGGCGGGCGCGCCGAGCGCGGGCCGGAGCGCGTTCGGTAAGTGGACGAGCTGCTCGCGGCGCGGCGGCCCGGCGCCTACTGACGCGCGCCTTGTTGCAGGCTCGGTGCAGTGGGCGGAGGAGGAGAGCCCGCAGCTGCGCAGGCACGCGGCGCGCCGGCGCCGGCGCATCGCGCGCGGGGGCGACGCGCGCCGCGTGCGCCTGTCCGTGCTCATGAAGCAGGCCGTGCGCGAGCTGCCGCTGCCGCACGCGCTCAAGAAGTCAGTACCCGCACCGCTCACCGCACACCGCACACCGCACACCGCACACCGCGCACCGCGCACCGCACACCGCACACCGCACACCGCACACCGCGCACCGCACACCAACAACCGCGCACCGCACACCGCACACCGCACACCGCACACCGCACACCGCACACCGCACACCGCACACCGCGCACCGCGCACCGCACACCGCACACCGCACACCGCACACCGCGCACCGCACACCAACAACCGCGCACCGCACACCGCACACCGCGCACCGCGCACCGCACACCGCACACCGCGCACCGCACACCGCACACCGCACACCGCACACCGCACACCGCACACCGCACACCGCACACCGCACACCGCACACCGCCGACTACTACTGACACCATGTTTAAAAAAATTTTTTTGTCATAACGGTTCGCCTGCTGGTAAGCAGTCACCGTAACCTGTGACCGCGTGCGATTTTGAAGTATGCAACGTGCATGTATATCATAGGCATATGCACGTGTAACATACGTGTACTGCTACTTTACGCCTATTTTCTATGAGAAGGTGGTATTTCCCCAGTCGATCCAGTCCATTTGTTGTGGGAATTTTTAATATGCATTTCGAGACCATAAAGTTAGTCAATATTTTCACAGCAGAAACGAGATGGTAAAACATTTTTTTTTCAACCCCATAGATTTACCTTTAATTTGATACAACAGGATCATACTAATAACTTCTTTACCTGAATTCATGCAAACATACTTTTTGACATTAATTTTAAAGAGTTTTTATTTCAGATAGCTCATATATAAAATCCTTTTTTTTTAATTTTCTGAAACAAATGCCACAATGAATCATACAACAGACACACAAAATAAAACAATGCCTGTATTCTTTCAATCTAAAATGTTATTTAACTTGTAGATTCGTCAACCTGAACCGCTGTTTCGAGTTCTAATCGCCGCATCGTACCCGCAGCACGTACGAGATAAGACATCACAAGTGTCATAATAATATATAATTATTCAATGTGTCCCGGAATGAGTGGCGGAAGTGAGGCTTATGTATATGTCGCAGGGTTGAAAATATTTGTATTGTAATCTGCTTATAATTATTGCAATATTACGCATTCCTCCATACAATGTAAATTTCAGTTATATTGTAATGACAGTAATGCACAGTGATATTATAATTAACTGTTAAATTCAAATAAATAAATGCTGCACACTCAACGGCCCCCATTAGGCCAGTGGTATCCTGTGTCGGGGGTCTGAAAACGCATACAAGGACAAGGACAAATACACCCAGTTCGGAAAATATGCTTGCATGGTCAATACAAACATATTGTGCTCTGAGCAGGAATCAAACCTGCGACCTGTGGCGTTCATCATCATCGTAAAAATTTATGATTATAAAAATATCTCGCGCTATAATTCTTTGAATATCTGATAGATAATTACAAACTAACACAAGTAAACATTGTAGCATGCTTCTTGGAGGCTTTTTGTTATAATTTGTTCTTGACGAAATCATTTTATTTCTATACAGTTTATTTATTATGTAACTGATTGTATCCTGGGAATATTAAAGATCTATTACTGTCATATTGTATCAAAAAGCTTGACTTAAAGTCCATTCAATTGTAATAGAATTAGTGAAATTATAATATGACGACTTTCACAATAACCCCGCGACATACACAAACTCCATCGGAATGGAATAATAAGGACTGATTATTACTTAGTCATTTATATTGTCATAATGTAACTCATTAATAAACGAACACTAGACATAATTACATCTCTTTCTCTCCCGTCGGGGGCGAATATGTAAAAGAGAGAAAAACGGCTTACTTTGTCGTTTGTCTCGTACACGTTTATTAATAATACAATCATTTGTCTATGTCTAATATTGCATGAAGTCAACTTTAAAGTATGTAGTATGTAATAAGTGAAAGTTTAGTAAAGATTTTTGTAAAAGATCTTTTGAAATTGTTCTCGATCAATTAGTGTTTATTTTTAGGGAGGTAAGGTCATATTACACTTGAAATAATTTTTCATGATTCAATTTTCATTCCACAAATACAACATTATCAATGTTGTATTGCTAATACTATAGGACTGTCATTATCATAGAGTATGGATGGTGTCTCAATTCACTGTTCAATGGATTACGAAATTGTGAAAAAATATTTGAAACGGTACCATTTCAAAGGTTAGTAAATACCACCATAATACCCACTATATGCCGTCTTGCGTAAGCCGCTTCACGCTAACCAACATGCCTATAGTTCAGGCAAGTCAACAGAATCTGCCCTGCACAGAGTAACATCTCGCGTGGGGAAAGGTTTATCAAATAAACAATCAACCCTTGGAGCCTTCATTGATATTGAAGGCGCCTTCGATAAGACTAACTTTACCAGCATTAGCCAAGCGCTAACCAAACATGAAGTCAACACAACAATTGCCGGGTGGATAGACAACATGTTAAGGTATAGAGCGATACAATTTACCGTGAACGCCAGCACCCGAGCAGTGGTGGCGAGGGGCTGCCCGCAAGGGGGAGTACTCTCGCCGCTTCTGTGGAACGTTGTGGTGGACGAACTCATCGTAGACCTGAATGAACGGGGACTGTACACGGTAGGCTATGCGGACGATCTTACCATTCTCATAGGGGGTCCCTTTGAGAATGTGCTATGCGACCTCATGAGGCGCGCTTTTAAGATCGTAGAACAGTGGTGCACAAAGCACAACTTAACGGTGAATCCGTCAAAGACGGAGCTTATTCTCTTCACCAACAAACGCAGCATAGGTCAGTTAACACTACCTAAGATGTTCAATGTCGAGCTGAGCCTTACTAATGAAGTCAAATACCTGGGTATCACTCTTGACAATAAGTTGCTCTGGAACAAACACATTGACTACAAATTAGAGAAAGCCAGCATAGTCTTCTGGCAGTGCAGAAGACTCATGGGCAAGTCCTGGGGTCTTGCCCCAAAGATTTGCAGATGGCTCTATACAGCAGTCATAAGACCGATTATCACCTACGGTGCGATATCTTGGTGGCCCAGGACACAGCTTACCACTGTTCAAACCAAGCTGCAGCGATTCCAAAGACTGGCTTGCACAGCCATGACGGGCTGCATGCGTACCACTCCGACAATGGCCCTGGAAACCATCCTGGGCCTAACACCGCTGGACCTTCACATCCAACATGAGGCGACAATGTCAGCCCTGCGCCTAAAACTGCTAGGTGAGTGGAATGGTGAAGAAGGCCCCGTCGCAGCGTTGTGGGACAGAGCAAAACAGCAGCATCCCCTTTGCGAGGCCCCCTGCGACAGGATACCAAAAGTGAACATTTTCCATAAGCACTACCTAATACAACTATCCGAAGAAGAGAAAGATCAATCAGACACAAGTGAAGTAAGAATCTACACAGACGGTTCAAAGATGGGGCCAGGAACCGGTGCTGGTGTCTTCTCACAGGAACTAAACATACAAATATCAATACCCTTAGGCAAACACAGCTCCATTTTCCAATGCGAATGTGTAGCCATCAAGGAGGCAGCCACCGCTGTACTGAGACGGAAGATGAACGATCATAATATCAGGATCATCTCCGACAGTATGGCCGTACTAATGGCACTGCAGAGTAATACTATTACCTCAGGGCTAATCTACGAATGTCACAAGTCCCTAGAGCGGATAGCCTCCGCCAACAGGGTAATCCTGCAATGGATTAAAGGACATAGTGGATCACTAGGTAACGACGCAGCCGATGAGCTGGCAAGAAGGGGATCAATGGCTCAGGTGGCTGGCCCCATGCCCTTACTGCCAATACCCTACAGCCAAATACGCACATGGCTACGCGCCTTTACCAAAACCGAACATAATGCCCGATGGGCAAACCTCACGAGCTGCCGACAGTCGAAAGAAGCGATGCCTGCACCGTCGCCAAGACTGACCAGACGACTCCTCGGCTTCAGCAAGCATGACCTCCGAATTTTAGTGAGCACCCTTACAGGGCACATATCACTAAATAAACACCTATTTACAATCGGCGTAACGGACAGCCCCTGTGCAGGGGCTGTCTGAACGAGGAAGAGACGGTCACCCATGTAATCCTGGACTGTGCAGGGGTGGCTGATCAACGGGCAAAAATCCTCAAGGATATGAGGTCGCTCCAAGAAGTCTGTGAACGTCCCAGGAAAGTTCTGAACTTCTGGAAGGAGCTGGGCTGGTTGGAATAGACTGGCCAATCCCACACACAAAAAGGACCAAATTACGAGTCTAATTGTGGAAAAGGGAGCCCTACTACTAACTAACTAACTACTAACCACCATAATACGGTACCATTTCAAAGGTTATAAATAATAAATTAATTATCATACTAAAATTATAAAACCGTTCAATCGACACTATCAATACTATATTGCAGCGCTTTAAAGCACAAGTTGTTCATCATACATCGAGTTAATAGATTGGTGTGATATGTACCTTACCATAAATAAGTAATTAGGAACTTAGTGTAACCTCACACTAAATTATTAAAGACAAGTCAAATGTTCTAGTAATAATATACCAATCCCTTGTAGTCGTAGATGCAAGTCAAACAGCAATCCCTCCGTGTGGATTCCATTTCGGAAATCAGACACGCTTGTGCGATGTCAATCAAAAACGATAGGTCACGTGGTATTTTGAAAGATTATGCTAATTTTTCATAAATTTTGGAATTATCTAATTCCGCTATCGATAATTAAATGTGACTCTGTCTAGGTCCGCTGTTCTCATACAATTATGACATATTTTAGACAACTATAGACAGTTCTGCAACATTAAATTAAGATGGTATTATTAGGACTTTTGACACTAAGAAAAAAAAAGTATAAAGATAATTTTTAATCTCTCGTAGAAGTATAAAGATAATGGAAAGTTTAAAAGTTTGTTTATTCCTATTGATGTAAATATTTATAGTTTCCTCGTTTGTTTGTGTTGCAGTTATATAGATATGTTTATTATATTAATTTTTGATTCAGTGATTAATCATTGTGGAATATAATGCAATGTTTATAATGTGTAATTTTAGTTTATGGTGTCGAGACTTTAGTTTTGTCTGTCTTCTTTTCTAACGGCAGTGGAATGTAATTTTAATGATAAGTTCTTTAATGTACTTATGTAACTTTTTTATTTTACTATGGGCGCATGTAGGGTTAGGTTGAAAAAAGGGGTAAAAATTCAACTCAGACCTAGAAAATAACTACTATTACTAGACTCTTCTCTTCTCTGAAGTCTAGTAGTAATTATTTTTGAGTCTTACTTTCAAAATACAAAGTTACCGCCCTTTTGCTTACGCTCAAGTACTTTATTCAAATGAAATATATTTTAATTACATGCGTTGTACAGTCGATATAGTCATTTCTTTTCTTTGTAATTATATTTCGGTTATTGTTTTATTGTTACCCACATCACCACTGCGGCTAGAAAAGACATTTCCGATATTATTTTAATTATAAATTTTAAAATGTTTAATAAAAGCTGATGTTCTCTGAGATGTGTTTTTTATTTCTTCCCCATATTAGTTCCCACTTTTACCAGTTGAGTTTCTACGTAAAAGTTTTATTTTCATCGTAATTCATGCACAGAGGATTAAATAAGAAAATTAATTACTTAGCAAATTTTACTAGAAATGAGTGCAATTTTACAATAAAGATTTTTTATTAATCTTTAGCGAAATTATTATTATCATAGTGTAGGGCTATTAAGCCGCAATAAAATCTGTCCCGGCTGTTGTCAATTTGATGACGATAAGTCTAGTCAGAGGCTTATCGTCATCGTCGGGCGACCTGAATAACTCAACACTATGTTACACTAACCACTCGATAAGAAGAAGAAGCAGCAATTATTATAGATCCTAAATGAGTCTTTCTGGAGATTATTTTTTTATATATAATTTATTAAAACAATTTTTTCTCTCGTACCATCTAATTTAAATGTTAGAAAATAGTGTTAACACATTAAATAGCACGGGCCGTACAAACAGCACGGAATCTTTTGTCCCATACAAATGATTTTTGTAGCAAAGAAAAACTGATCTCTGATAATATTTTTTTTTTATTTCCTTCATAAATACATATTACAGGTGAGTATTTAACGGTGGGTGCTCAAGTTTAACTTATATTTACATTTCTATAACACTGGTACAGTAATTTATCATCCAAAAATACATTTTTAAAGCCTCATTTAACTGTTCTTCTTACCATTATCACGACAATATATCAATAGAATCTGATGTTATTCCAACGAAGGAAGACAATAGTTTTAGTAAGCCGACTTCAATCGCCTAAGTTTTGGTCTCTTTAATAAATAACCTAATTGTTCTTGATTACTATAAATTGTTTTTTTTTGTATAACTTTAAGCTTAAGTGATTAAAGTTGGTTATGAAAAATTCAAATCATCGTAAAATACATAAAATAATTTTCTCCTGAGTATATAGTATATAAGGCAAGTTTTTCAGTATATAAAACGTTTTGCTAATTTATAAAATTCAAGTTATTAGATTATAAAAAAGATTTCATTTCCGTTACAAAAATCTTGTGTTGAATATTCCATTACATAATTTAAGATTATATTCCTTTCGTGCCAACTCCTACTGTCCTGCTGTCTTTGATAGTGAATAAGTAAATGTAATCTTCCCCTATTATTATCTTGTATGTTATATATATATAAATATAACCTGCACTTCTCCTATTGCTAACACCATTTTCCGTTTTGAATGCTGTGTCTGGAGACGTGCATGGTGTCCGGGTAGAGGTCGTCCGCCGCCGGCGCGTCGCACGCCGACAGCCCGTTCATCACCTTCCTAGCGGGTCGCGGCGTAGCCCTTCCGGGGTCGCGGATTCTCTCCCGCGCCCACTTGTCCGCCGCGTACGTCCTCTTTACCGGCCTCTTGCACGATAATTGACTATCTCCGTTCTTTGCTTCCGATGGAGGTCTACTCGTAGCCTCCGATTCACTTCCGTTCATTAACGAGTGTGCACTTCGCGCCTTGTGAAGTGATAGTCGTAACGGCTTTCTTGGGGGTGTCGGCCTCGACTTCATTTCCTCACGATTTTCATCATTCTTTATGTAGTGACTGAGCCTCGAGCAGCTTTCGGAGCCGTAATCTAACCTCGGTGAGCTACTATATACATCGCCGTTTGGAAAATCGGAGCACTCGGACTCGAATTCTGAAGATTTAGCGCTCCGTGAGTGTATTTTTGATGATCTTCGACTGGACTTATGTGCATTTTCTATTACTTTACCATCTATCCTATTGTATACGTAGTGCCTCTCGGATTCGACTTGTATATTTTCTACGCTTTCATTTTTCTTCATTTTTCGAAGACGCTGTGAACGCTTCAATTGTTCTATTATAGATAGTGTTTTCCTCTCCGCCCAATTTGTCTTCTTAATGCTTTCCTCGATTCGTTCAGCGGCTTTCTTAATTTCTGTCCGCCTTTGGTCACATACGCTGGACTGTGAATCTCTAATATCTAGATCGCTGTCAGACCTAAAGTTATCCTCCTTGGATCTACTATGTCTGTCAGTTTTCAGACGTTGCTTCTCCATATGCCTTTGGTTTCTTTCTATCATTCGAATAGCTGCGTCGGTTTCTGTGTTGTAATCGTGGATGCAGTGGTGCGAGAGTGAATGTCTCATGCGGCCAGCTCTGTGCTCTAAGCTGTGCGAACTGTGTGATCTTCGATTCGGTGTCGGCGATGTTCTTGGAGATGTTGCTAATCTAGATGAGGCACCCGATGCATTGGATCTAGGTCTCATAATAGGTAGGTTAGCTTCAGCGCCATCGAGCCCGGGTAGCTTCGCTACGATGGCGGTGATATCCGGCCCTTTCTGAAACACCTGCACTTCAGACTTTGGACTCGATTTGGTGGTTACTTGCGGATCCGTTGTAATGTTGATATTTGTCACGTTTTTCTTTGTTTTATTCACTGTTATACAGCTGTCGTTACTGCTTACAGGATGAAGCTGTAAAGATACACGGTATTTTTATTTTTTTATTTCTTGGCATAAAACTAAAGGCCACCTATATTGAGATGATGATGAATCCCTTTGACATGTAAGAGGATTGCAAATTACCTGAGGATGCCGGTCGAGAAGTTCAGAAACCTGATCCTCGAGGTAAGAGATGCGGTGCGTAAGGCGCGTGTTGTCTGTGCGCAGCCCCTCCTTGGCACGCTCCGCAAGGTCGGCAGCAGCGCGCAGCGCGCCCAGCTCCGCTCGCAATGACGCTGCTTCCTTCTGATAGACATACAATACATATTTTTATTTAAATAAACATTTAAATAAATAATTCTAGAGATGAAAATTGAATAAAATAAAATAAGGAAGCTTTAAAAAGCTAGGAAAATTTACGTTCTTATAAATCAAGCTTTAACCTGTGATGTGGGCTTCTTGCAGTATGGTATACCTACATGACATTCCACGAGTTTGATCAAAGTGTTGTAACCTCCAAGAGTTGCAACCTCTAAGTTACCTATAGGTTTTCGTGTATATAATATTATAGCTACTATAGCAGGGGTCAGACCTGTGTAAAGGCATGCGTAGGCGATGTGTTGTTTTGTGCGCGCAGCAGCACGACGCGAATCGGTGTTAGGGACGAAGTACGGCGAAGTTCTTCCTGGTTACAGCACAACGACAACGTGCCGTTCACTTCCAAGATTCTGTGTACAAATTGATATGGATGAGTTCACATGCTTATGTCAAAAGTTTTCTTTTGAGGATGATTATGATTTGATTCAATGAGGATATCGACCTTCGTTTATCTTCCCATGCACCCTTAAGGGCGGAATCAAATTTGAGCCCCCTCGGCCGGGTCTTTGTACCTACTTAGCCCCCCACTCGGTGATGCTGTCAAGGCCAGTAAGGCCAACAGCAATACACGTTCCGAAAAAAAAGACCCTTGTAATACGAATAATAAACAAAGTATGGAACTGGCGTCATAAGTTTTACCGTCCATTTGAATAAATCGAAGCGATTAATATTGATTAAAAACGATTAATAAAACTCGTCTCGCTCCGTTCGATATCAAATTATTCGTTTACACATTTATTTTGCATGTAAGAAAATAATATCGAACGTACGAATACATTATTATGCCCGTTCCTTGCAGTTGTTGGACATTAATAACTCGTGAAGTGGTGTGTAATTACCTACTGTGAACTTAAACATATGTATGTAGACACACAAATATCAATGAATAAGGACTGAATTGATCAGACACCTAGACTTGATGGTTATTAATTTTTTTTATTGGCAAAGGTATTTAACTTAACATATTTTACATAATTATAAATCATTGCAATATAAAAATAAAATTACTTATATTTTAATTTATTAAGTAAGTTCGTTATATGTGTGTATGTTTGCTCAACATAGGTAACTAATAGCTCTAAGTATATTTGTCTCAAATTTTCATTCTTTTAATTATACATAATTACATTAGATACGCCATATTATAGCTATATTAATTAAGAATCATACAAGTCACCACCGCACAAATACCTACCTGTCGCCGGGCTTGACTGCGGGATTGTCAGCCCAGTCAACGACGAGCCCCACGCCCCGCGGGGCTGTGCTCCAAGCACCATCGCGGATCTCAGCGGAAACCAGCGCCGCACTGCCGCCGCATTCTCGCACCGTACTTTATAAATAATTTAATAGTTAATATAAGTAATAGTAATACATTTATTTAGCAGGAATAAAACAGAAATAACTATTATAAATATTATAATAATTTTATAACCTACAACTATTACTATACAATAGAAAAGTAAATGAAAAAAATATAAATTTAGGTTAACAGTATAATGTCTCCAGTATGTATACTACGATTTATAATGATTAATAGTGCATATTTATTCCGAGGAAATACTTAAGTAGATTGAATATTTGATAAAATTAATAAATATCATATACTGTCATACTCCCTAGCATATTATATGCACGTTAAACGAAATTGTCGAGACCTTAGGCTTAACAGCGGCTAGTTGGCGAACTACAGATTTATTGACGCTTAGAAATGTTGAAATACAACTCATTGTATCAAAAACTCCCACAAGTTGATTACGCATACATGATGTATCTTTTGCTATTTACATACATATTAGTTTTAGTTACGAAAATCATGATAGACTAGCAATAAGTAATAATTTTGAAGCCTCAATAGCTCAACGGTAGAAGGGCCGACTTCGCTCCGTTAACGCGAGAGTCGAGGGTTCGATCCTGACCCCTTGGGCTATTGTCGTACCCACTCCTAGCGCAAGCTTCGAGCTTATTTGGAGGGGCAATAGGAATATTAGTAATACCTTGAAAAATTAAATTATTAAAACTATCGTGAGACATAATTAACTTAATGTAAAATTTAAACGGCTAACACTCACGTTCAATCGGTTTAAGTACCGACTAGTTTCGGACTCATCGGAGGTCCTTCATCAGGGTGAGTGGGTTACGTTCGCGGTCGCGACCCGTCTCGCACTGCGCGCTTGTGCTCGCATCGCGCGGCTGGACAGGGCGGCGGGCGGGGATGCGCCGGCGATGATGGTGAAGCCGGCGAAGCCGATGCACTGGTGTCACAATTGGAGTTCACGGGCGCACAGAATGTACTCACAATATCCACTACACAATCATCAACACTTCCGATATTCTTCGGCGTCGCGCTTAGCAGCACAGGTTTCCAAGTAGGTGGCAGGGCCCACCCCTTGTCTCTATTAAAATTAGGACGACGGTCGATTTCAATTGCTTCACGAAATTTGCGCGATACGAAATTCTTATCACGGGCCAGCACTTTGACCTTATCGAACCTAATATAATGAGAGGTTCCGGAGTAAACGGCGTGCTCTGCCACCGCCGAGGTATTAACATGCATCTTGCGAACGCTGCGGATGTGTTCATTTAGCCTGGTAGTGATGCTGCGTCCCGTTTCTCCAATGTAGCTCTTGCCGCACTCGCACGGAATTTCATAGACGCCAGGGCCTTCCAGAGGTTCCAGATCCTTAGGAGATCGTAAAAGTCTTGCGATCTGTGTCATGGGGCGGAAGATTGTCCTGATGCTATATCTGCGGCGTAACAGGTGTCCAATCTTATCCGTTACCCCTCGCATGTACGGTAAATAGGCTGGAACTCGCTCTGCGATATGAGGTCGCTGTCTGACGGTCGTGTTTGCTAGACGGTAGCTCTGTCGCCAATTGTAGCCATTGCACTCTAACACCCGCTGCACATGTGTCAATTCCGCCTCTAGGAATTGAGGATCGCATAGACGAAGTGCACGGTTGATGAGAGTGCGAGGCACTGAAGCCAATTGCGACGGGTGGTGATGGGAATCCGCTCTAAGGTAACGATCAGTATGTGTCGGTTTTCTGAATACTGTATGTACCAGGCTTCCATTAGGTTCCCGCCTCACAAGCAGCATCACTACCAGGCTAAATGAACACATCCGCAGCGTTCGCAAGATGCATGTTAATACCTCGGCGGTGGCAGAGCACGCCGTTTACTCCGGAACCTCTCATTATATTAGGTTCGATAAGGTCAAAGTGCTGGCCCGTGATAAGAATTTCGTATCGCGCAAATTTCGTGAAGCAATTGAAATCGACCGTCGTCCTAATTTTAATAGAGACAAGGGGTGGGCCCTGCCACCTACTTGGAAACCTGTGCTGCTAAGCGCGACGCCGAAGAATATCGGAAGTGTTGATGATTGTGTAGTGGATATTGTGAGTACATTCTGTGCGCCCGTGAACTCCAATTGTGACACCAGTGCATCGGCTTCGCCGGCTTCACCATCATCGCCGGCGCATACCCCGCCCGCCGCCCTGTCCAGCCGCGCGATGCGAGCACAAGCGCGCAGTGCGAGACGGGTCGCGACCGCGAACGTAACCCACTCACCCTGATGAAGGACCTCCGATGAGTCCGAAACTAGTCGGTACTTAAACCGATTGAACGTGAGTGTTAGCCGTTTAAATTTTACATTAACCTTGAAAAAGCATTGCTAATATTCTTTAAAAAAAAAATCACTAGTGTTGTACACCTACGACGACGACTAGATTACGACTAGGGTTGGTCAGCAGCATTTAGCTGGTTTGAACATTTCTGTACTATGTTTAAATAGACCAGAAACACTAGCTAATCCAAATAGCTTAAATTTATTTGTGCCAAATAAATTGTGCAAATTAAATTGTTGCTACTAAATGAGACTTATGTAGATGCAAACGTTGACTTGAAATAGGTAGTTGAAATATACTTGAATACGGTTAAGAAAGTTGATTTCATATCCTATAGTTTGGATAAAAAAGTCTGATCAATGTTGTGTCAAGACTAGGCAATTAAATGATATTTTTGATTTTGGTAACCCTATAACCTTACTTTGTCTAAGTAAACACAACAGCTAACATTCTATTTAATCATTATATCTTTTGCTTACGTTTACTGAAAATTGCATTTAATATGCAAATACATATGTATAAGTAGTAGCTTATTCTATATTGAATTTCTTTATTAAAACATATTGGAAAAACCTTTAATCATCGCTAAAGTTGATTTTACTTCGTTATGACAGGAAGGTCAACAAACAAAACTCTTCTAGAGACTGATTCACTATGAAAACGGCTTCAAAACTTTTATATGATTTTCACTTGATTGCATATGTCGTTGCATATCAATAACTGACTGTGCAGGAAAAATACTATGTATTTGAGAGTATCATAATTATACTTTTGATGTATTGATTTCTTATTTTCAAAATTATATACATATTTGCATATATATATTTGCATACAATTTTAAAACACAACAAAAAACATTATTTGGTTAAGTTGTGTTTTATTTCCACAGTAACGGTACGCGATCTGTAACTCATTTGAGGATGCTATCGTAAGTCGTAACCACATTAGCGTGTATTATCTTTGTGTTTATTTTTTAAAGCGGTGTTAAAATTTCTGTTTAAAAGAACAAGCAAGGTTTTCCCACGCCGTGCGCTCGCCGCCGACGCTCATGGGGAACGTGAACTCAGCGAAGCGAACGATAACCAAGAAAATTACTATAGAAACGTGTGAAATTTCAATTGATAATATATATAATACCAAATAAAATTATTGAAAATATAAATTGTAATTTTTTGTTTTGAATTAATTGCGCTTTAATAGTCATTGGTTTTCCACCTTTCAGGGCAGGCAGCTTCCATCACTTTGTTTACAATTTTATTAGTAACAGTTTACATTATATGTTTTTTTTCTGAATATATGCTTTTGGCCTTACTGGCCTTGATTGCACCACCGGACTAGAAATATTGTATTATAGCTAACTATAAAATTATTTTTATATTAGGTATAAAGGTAGAAAACAAGCATACAGCCCGCCTGTTGAAGAGTTATTGCGCTCACATTAGCACTAGCGGAATCACCATGCGATACAACATAAGATAAGAGAGAAGGAACGAATTGTAGAAAGCAGAGGAAAGGGGATTAGGAGTTTTGGCCTCCGGTACTACTCATCGGATGGAAAGAA
Source organism: Hestina assimilis (assembly GCA_023373885.1). NCBI lineage: Eukaryota > Metazoa > Arthropoda > Insecta > Lepidoptera > Nymphalidae > Hestina > Hestina assimilis. The sequence continues at coordinate 15,696,401 of CM041744.1, forward strand.
CCGTTTTTCTGTAAGAGTACTTTTCCATTGAGCCGGGCTATTGTTGCCGAAAGTAGTGAGGTGCTACAAACCAATATAAAAATTAAATTACCGTTAGAGACTCATAAACATTTTAAGGCGCAAATTTCCCTTAATATAAACCAGTTTCTATTATTACTGTTGCATTTTATTATTTCATTTCCCATTCTTAAGTTTATATATAACATCATACGATAGTCAAAGTATATAATATTAATAAAGAGTTATGCGTTTTGTTTGCTACTTATGTATGTAATTTCACTATTAAATAAGATTTAGATTAAAAAGGTCGTTACTACGACAGCCTTTACTTTGTTGGAAATCCGGATACACAAATAAAAACACAAGCATAGAGATGCCTTTTTTTAAATGTTGGGAAACTTATTTACGTGCACCACTACAAGTAGTGGTAGTATAGGACTCGCCGCTCGCTAATTGAGCTAAGTAATACCCTCTAAAACCCAACGAACCGTCCTTGCACTATAGTGTGACGCCGAGGATTTGCTTGTGCAATCAACCACGACGTCCCGGCGCCTATCGTAAGGCGCCGCTCTAGGCCCCGCCACCGAGACTAACTTTTTAATGAGGTTGTTTTCCTCCACGGTCGACCGGCGTGATTTTTTAGACAGGTTAGATTTCTAGTCCCTGTTCCATTGTCCTAAGGCCTTGACAAACGTCAAAGTAGGGCGCCCTAAGGCACCCTTTTCCGAGACTAACTTTTATGAAAGCACATGCCTACCACAAGTGGGAATCGAAAGTGCGACCATGGGCTTTGCGTTGTTGGCAATTTAAAGAGATTAAAAGTTTATATTTATGATCATTTGTATTAGTAGAAGAGCCTTACTGTTTTCGGCATATAGCAGTCAGCTTAATTGGGAAAGTCTTTTTTTTTCGGAATGTATTGCTGTTGGCCCTACTGGCCTTGACAGCGTCACCGAGTGCGGGGGCCGAGTACCCATAGCTCAGCCGTGATAAAGGGCAGCCCTCACGAGGGCTCAAATTTGATTCCGTCCTTAGGGTGCCTCCTACGAAGCCGAACCACGGTGGCGGACGTCATCGGAGGTGGAGGCAGCGCTCCGAGCGCATTCTATACGATAGACTCACCCGACGGTGTGAGCGCGACGCGACGTGCGAAACAAAGGACCTCTTCCTCGCCGGCGAAGACGGTGTTGTGTCAAGTCAAATGAAATGAATTAATGAAAGACAAAAACCACCTTCAATTATTATTATTTCATATGTTTTTAAACATGTGTGTGCGTATAAAAATTAAATTAATAAACACAGACAACCCTCATACTGATATCGTCGTGAAATAACAGTAATTATTCGTACTGTTGCGTTTCGTTTGTGAATGCCGGAGGCTTAAGCTCTACCCTTTATCACAGGTGATATTGGTCATGGCTCTGATGCTGCGAGCGAACATAAGTTAACGGAACTGCCGGGCGGAAACTGTTCCCATCAGTACCTTCTTTATAATCCTACTAATATAATAAATGTAAAAGTTTGTATGTTTGGATGTTGGTATCTTGGATGTTTAAATGTTTGATTCTCAATCACGCAATAACATTTATCCCAGGACCTGTTCTTAGGTCATTGCGGACGTAGTCTCGAGCAGATACAAAGATTTGTTAAAAAAAAAATTAACAAATCTTTTGCATTATATTATTAAAAATACAAAGCAAAAGCATCTATGTTTGCAGGTATCAAAATGATATTGATACGGCGCGTCGGCGCCAAATAAGGCTTGCAATCTGGAGTGCAAGCGCATTGCACTGACAATCGGCGCCATCGCACTCGTTAAAAATTGACACGACTTCAATGTGACTTTATTACTATATCTATAGAGCTTAAATTACTTAAAGTTCAAATGAATGTTAGAGTCTTTTCGTATTATGGTGTGAGACGCCTTAGGAAAGTGTTATGGTGTCTTAAATAGGTATTAATGCATATCAATAAGGGTTTTTGTTGAGAATGGTAAAGGATATGGACCTCAATTTGTACCTCGTAGTTCCTTTTATTGAGCAACTTAGATTTCCAGTTTAATATCCGTATTATGTTCCCGGTACATACACCTCATTTTAAGGATTTCTATAGAAGATAAAATACTATAAGATACAATATAAAATTTATACATTTACTAATTTTCCTATAATTGTGGAAACTTTAAGAATTGAAATTCAATTCAATTATCGGACATATTTCATATTATTTAAGATGCATAAGTATCGTTTTATAATTGGTGCGTTATTATAAAACAACTGACGGACTTCATCGGCCTTAGCCTCACGCAAAAGTAACGTGGATGGAGTAGTCGCGGATGTTAAGCTCTTATACCGTTCTATATCTTCGGAGTCTTAAAAAAATTTTGGACCACCGAAGCATTACTTAATAAAACAAAAAAAGGATAAGCAAAAACGGTCCTCAGATACCGAAGCTATCGCGTAACTTTAATGCAAAAAACATGCCATTTGATTTTCTACTTTTTGAAATAAGTTAAAAATCGTTAATTTTTATTACCAAACTGTTATTTAAAATTGCTTTGCATGAAAGAGATGAAAAGTTTATCGATTAATAGTACCGACGCGATTAAACTGATGCGCATCAAGATCTCATATCAGATATGGTTTTTAATGTTCAAAGTAAACCAGTTGCCGATTAATAAAGGGTACTCAGTGTTCAATAAATGCGTGAATGTTTTAAAAGCAGTAAGCAATAGGCATCCATTAGCTTTCTTTGTGTTAGGTTTACTTAATAATACTGCTATTGGAAAATTGCTTTTTCTAGATAAATTGAAAAAAATTATTTTAAGATCTTATATTATAAAGCTTGCTTGTTTGAACAAGCTTATCTCAGGAACGATTTGTCAGCAACGCATCTCAATATCATAGGTAATTATCGTCCTAATATGTCCATATTAAACTGTGGCCAGAAAAAAAATGTATTTCTACCTAGGATTAGGTTGTATTTTAAATTAAAAACTTTTCAAACTTATATTACAAATCTTGTCCAAATTGTAGCCGTCTAGACCTAGATCCGCCACATTTCCAATGACCAGTTGGTCATAATAATACATTAGTAAAATAGTCATTAAAAATATTTAAATGTTTAGCCCTTTTGTTACCGATAACCACAAAGGAACGGAATCTTTACAGGTTGTCTATTCAAGACATCGCTGCCGCTTTCACTTCAATAACTAATTTGAAAATTCGTGCGCCATTGTGATGACCTTAAGCATTCCATTATGAAAAAGGAAATGAGTATTTTTTATTTTCTTTAAGAATTCAACATGGTTTTCTCTACAAGGTGACTGATGTTTTTCATAAAACTAAAACTCTCTTGCCAAACATATATATTATTTCTTTAACTTCAATTTCAACTCTAACAACTATATGGATGCAGTTTTAGCCCTTAGCCTTTTCTTAGTGCATTCACCGTCTCCATAGTAGACATAATAGTGAAACCATAGATAAAATATTTCTATGTATACTATTTGACGTTGTTTAAAAATAATAGAGTTTTGTACGTCAATTATCCGACCCGGCCAACCGTTGTCGTTGCACACTTATAATTCGTTCTGTTGTGTTTTAATTATTATAATACGAGTGTATTAGCGACTTGTTTCATATTATTTAGTTTACTAGAGGATTTATTTAAATGAATTAATTGGCAGATATGTGTTTGCCATTGGCAGTATGAATGTAAACAATCCATATTTTATATGTAATTAAAGGTTCTTATTTATAGTATGGATGCAATGTTCCCTTCATTTCCCTCTAAATATTACCGACTCAACTTAGGTGACAATGTGCGACGATGGCGAGTCATAGCCACACCAGTTTGGCTATGAATATAGTTGGTTACCGTTTTGTACCGTTAATTTTTTGCCATCCATTTCAAAATAATTTTATAAACTTACATTCCTTTACTCTCTATAAAATAAAAATGTCAATTATCTTTATAGCTTCAGGCCCATGGGAATTTATAAAGTAACAATGGAAATCGTGCAATTAATATTAATTAAACGCTTCAAATAGATCGATCAAAGTCATCTTTACTTCCTACAACTTTTCACCCATTAGACGATAAAACGTGTGATCTCACAAATTGTTTCACGATTAACTAAGGTTATTAATAAAAAGAATATATAGCAGTATTATATATAAGTGCTAGGAAATATAATAGTTGTATTTATATTATTAGTTAAATTCAGCGTAATGTTTCAAAGTCCAACCTCTATTGGCTTGGCTTGATAAGAATAACTTGCCGAATACATAACATAATATAGCAGTATTCGTGCTTTTTCGTTTGATCAGTGGAGTAACAAAGGAGGCCTAGCCTTACTACTAATTTCCCACCTTCCATCCATTCTCATCCATTAATGGCAGATTCCTTAAAAGCGTCTGTAGGCAACGGTGACCGCGTACCATCAGGGCGATAGATTACTAATTTTTAGTATGTTTTGTTATTCTCAAATACGTTAAAATATCAATTGTAAGAGTTAAGAGCGAATTGGACTAAATAAGAAATGAAAATTGCCTATGAAGTTTAAGCGTTTGACCATAAAGTTTTTATGGCTGTTAATTAGATGTTATACGTTGTGCAGTTCTATTCCTTATTACCTTCATTTGATTAGCACATGTTTATATAAAACTTTATGATCTACTTTATAGGAAATCATACAGACATAAAAATAAACATTTTTAGCTAATTTCCGATAAGAAAAAGGTTATTTTTGGAGTATTTCTCGCATTGAGCGAATACAACTTTTTTATTTCATGACGTTGGGCAAACAAGCATACGGCTCGTCTGATGGTCAGCACGCACCAAAATCTATGACCACTTGCGTTACTAGAAGTATCACATTCGCGTTGCCAACCCGCAGCGAAGGGAAGAGGTAAAAAGGGGAAAAGAGAGAAGAAAAATGAAGGGAACAGAGTGGGTGGGAGATTGAGCCTCTGGCGCTCTCACTCATCGCACGAAACGCAACGGTTTACGAAAAGCAAAATCCGTTTACGACGACTTTCTGTGAGAGGGTAGTACTTCTCCGTTTGGGCCGATCCGGTGCAGCATGAATTGGATATTCCTATTTATTTGCATACTTACTTAAACTTGTGATGATCTGAACAAGGTCTTCAGAGATATAGAACAAGACGCCTTATACTATGAGAGCTAATTGTCCGTAATCAGGATAACCATATTGTTTTTTTTTCTTTATATGCTTTAGAGTTTAGACAGTAGGAGTTTGGATTAAGGTTTTATTGTTAAGAACCAATAACACTTTGATATTATAATTCTTGATTGAACAATAGGCAATAAGGGCTACTTAATTTAATACACCACAGAAAGTTTGTTGGTATCATGAAGAGGTTTTATCTACGACTTCTTAAATAGATCTCGTACCTAGTTGAACACGTTATTTAACGTGTCTTACATCACAGCTTACGTATAGTCACAACTAAACAAAACTAACAACCTCTCGTTATAATAATAGCATGCATCTTAGAAAAGCGATTTCTAGTCTGTCGTGCTTGTGCCAGCTTTAGGGCAACGCCTCAAAGGCATTAAGTTTTTCTAATCTTCACTGATGTTAGTTACAAGTTTTAACATTATTATAAAATTTCAAGATTATTTTTCAAAGAAGTGGATAGGTACTTAAATGTAGTTTTTAGTTAAGTATAAATTATAAATTAGTCGGCTCTACGATTAAGTGGTATAGTAGTTTTCGCTCCGACTCCGTTTAAACGTATAGATGACTTTTTTTCTGAATGGTGTACGAAAAGTTTAAAGGTCTATATAATATGCGAGTTCATCTACTAGTTGATATCTTTATCGACCGTCTGATCTAAACTTTCTACTATTGACGGATTGACCTACATTTCGGCTATGAGATTTTCCCAATGATTGCAATACATGAAAGAATTAAAGAAAGCACTGGGATGTTGCCCGCCCCCCGAACAATGGCGGGCTGTGGCGTAACTATTGTAACAATTACTGACAATTTGTTGCTCTTTATCGTGCCATCTTTATTCTCCGCCCGCAATAAAAATTCGTCACAGTTTACACGGCTACAGTTTTTGCAATATTTCAATAGAGACATTAGCAATGTAATCGACTGTCGCTACCCGTCTTTAATAACTTGCCGTGTCTATTACATCAAGCCATCAGGGCCGAGTAAGCGGCCAGCAAAGTCAGCTAAGTGGCTTACCGCTTGGCTCCCTCAGCGTACGCTCTACGCCCTTGGTACGGACAAGTTAATAGCAGTGTTTTTTCAAATGGTATAAGTTAATTGTTTTTTTTGCATAATATATAATTTTGTAAATAGCCAATGAGTGGAAAATGGTATTGTCTGCTCCGTTTCACCTGAATCCCTCTTTCATTAGTATTTATGTGGAATTTGTTACCTGTAGAGCGTGGTGCGGTGCGCGACGTCAGCCTGTTCAATGAGCATCGCCAGCGCGCGCGCCTGCTCGCCCAGCGTCAGCAGCTCCAGCTCTTCGCGACCTACCGCATACTGCAGCTCTGCTTGCTCTATTCGTGTGTCGATGTTCCTAATTTATCATTGTAGAATTACATTTATTATAAACCACCTTAACAAAGACAATCTTTTTAAGTAAGTACTTGTAACTTTTTAGTAGCAGGTAATCATCTAAGGTACCTTTAATATTGTGTAGCCTCATTGTTCACATAATTATGTAAAAACGGGACCACGTATGACATAAAAAAGCATGTAATATTTGTACAATATATTCTATGAATGGTATTCTATTTAAAAATGCTCTTAAAATTGACAATTAATTTGAAACAAATTCGCGTATATAATTAGATGATTTGGTCAGATGGAGCGACGATTTGAAATCAGCTACTGACATCGATTGGATGGGAAAAGCCGAAGATCGAGTAACATGGCGCACATTAGGTAAGACCTATGTCCATCAGTAACTGCATACGTGTCGATGACAATAATAATAACTCACTCGGTAACATGCGTCTTCTCCAGCCGTCGCTTGAGCTCTTGTATATTCGCTCTTCTGGCCTCCAGTTCTGAGCGCACCGATGCTGCACGATCCTCGAGCGCCCGCCGGTCGTCCTGAGACAGTGTAGTCGCCTCTTCGCGCGGACTCGTGCAGGGAGATGACGCTTGTGCTGCTAAGCGCGCTGCGCTAAGCGATGCGTTGAGTTGCTTCTTTAAACTAGACATATAAATTACAATATAGACTATACATTGAGATTTATTTTTGCCAGATTCTCACTTTTTTACTCATTAGGATCAAAAATAACTGGTGGTAGGTGGTTTTTGCAAAAGGCCGGCTAGGTAGATACCACCGCAGTTTCAGATATTCTACCGCAAAGCAGTATACTGTTTTACAGGTCAGTAAACAGGACGTTTACAGGACACTAGCTAGTGAAATTAATGTGCAAGACGTAAGAACCACTATATCGAGGTTGGCAACGTGTGAGTGAAACCTACAAGTGAATGGTGGTGCAAGGGCTCATAGGTAACGATAGCCGCTTACCGTCATATGGGTCGTTTGCTTGGTTGCCAACACATTCACATAAAAAAACATGCACTATCTTCACAAAATTCATGATAAATATATAAAATATAATAATATGTACTTCTGTATAAGCGTGTCCTTGTCCGCTAGAGCCGCACGCAGCGTGTCCAACTCCCTCGAGGCGTCGCGAGCGCCCGCGCTGCGTCGCCGCGACCCCGCCAGAGACACCTCGATATTCGCCATCTGAATAGAATAATACTAGCATAAAGCTTCGTTTTCACAAAAAAAAAAAGATTGTAGAGAACACGATGTAGATTGATTTAATAAGTAACTAGTAAAGAGCGAGATATTATGTATGAAAATAAAAAAAGAACTTAAACGAAGTCTACGTACAGCATACTGAGCTTAAAAACTTAAATGAGGTGCGAATTTTAAGGCATGGATCTTTAAATATTTTCATCAAAAAGTTTGTATAAGTCATCATCATCATTGTGATTAAGGTAACGCAACTTTCTACAGATTTATGTGCAGTTTTCACATAATTCACAATTACTGCTCACGCTATCGTCGACGTGCGTCGTTACACATACACGAGAGACGCTTAAGGTGACATTATCATTACAAATCATAATTATTATAAAATACTGAATCGTTTTTTTTCCGAATTTATATTGCTGTTGGCTCTACTGGCCTTGATAGCGTCACAGGGTGGCGAGTACAGAGACCCGGCCGTGAAAAGTGACGGCCCTCAAGGGGGCTAGAAATTGATTCCCTACTTAGGTACGCATTTACATGTTATTACTTACATAACTTCGTTGCGCAAAGGTCTCGGTAAACACTGGAATTTAAAAGCTTAATAAAGAGTATTTGAGCGATTATTTTTGATATATCTTTCTTTTTCATTTTATAATCTCTCAGGGCTTAATGTATGATGTACTTTGACTTACGATTAACGATTTACGAGAGTATAATTGTCTAAATAAACATCTTTAGCATGCTCTGTAGCGTAAATGACTTTGTGAATTTTAAACACTTTGTCGTTACATTGATCTTAATCGTGGGAATGACATAGGCTGTTGTTTTAAGTTCATAATACAATTAATCAGCTACCTGTATATTGAGGTTTTATAAAATATTATAACCTGGCGTAACCCCGGACAGCTGATGCTAGCTATTTAACGATAGTCGATAGCCATTTAACGATCTGCATATTTAAATTATTTTCATATAATATAAATTATATTATCAAGTTTTTTTAAGTTTCTTCGTAAATCTTTATCTCGTAAAATACATTAAGATCATCTTAAAGCTTCCAAGTATCAAGGGAAATGTAATTATAGTGGAACAGTAGTTAAATATTAATAGCTAGTAATTATCTGGTGTTTTCTAGTCGACAGCGCCGCGCATGCGCCACGCATGTCATCGTTGACGTGACAGATTGTGACGGCGCGGGCGCGGGAGCTATGCAAATTGCTGTATAAATCATGTCAATCAGATGCAATCAGAGTAACCACACATTATCCGCCATGAGTGATGAGCCCTTTACACTTATTACTTAACGATCAGTGGATATCTATGACGTCGGCTGTTTAGCATTGGCACGTTATTCTAAAGTGTTATAATTACTTATTAGGTTTTCTATAATAAGCCATCACCTATCAAATGATGTTTTCAAAACAAATGCACATGCTGCTTCATAAAATACCTGTATGATTAATAGTGCCTATGAAATTTCAATCTCGATTTCTCTAAGATACCATCATCCGGACCAAAATATTAGTCCTCTGAGTTTTCAATTGATTATTTTTTATTAAAGTAGTATATGTTAAGTCGTTCTAGTCGTCAGCCGCATTTTGAGGGCAACCAGCGTATAACCAGTGCATCGTGCGAGTGGGCAAGGGCGAGTGGAGCAGTTCGCCTTCTGCAATTGTATTAGCCGCCTTCGCGTCTTGACTCTACTTCCACTTAGGAGGAGTAGAGTCATTAAACACCGAGCTAATTAAATAAAAAAATATATTTTATTGGGTGATATAGAGAAAGATAAATATTTTATATTTTGAGTTAATTGCAAAAGTAAGACTATATTTATATACTTTTTAATTGGTTCGGTTATTTTCGTCAGTAGTCTCGTAGTGTCGGCGTGTCTGCCAATAAAATGTTTAAAAAAATACTGAAGTTTCTGTCTTATGGTACAAAGGTCTGGAAAATCCTGCCGTCATTTTTCATATTCAAAATTTTTGTTTTATTAGTAACAAAGGACATGTAAATTGCAGTATCGCAATTCGCAACGGTACCCGCTGCTATAATGCATTCAACCGCTCTCGTACCTTCGTAATAATACGTAAGAAATGCCAGGGGCCGATGTACGTTTACATTCACCACGTGCTCATTATATTTAACGACTATTATACTAAAAGTCGGATCGAAAAAGATTTAAACCGGAATACATTTTAGCTGACTTTATAATAGTGTATGTTTTCAATTTGGCTTCTTTTGTGGTTTAGATACGCGATATATTCGATAACGAAACGAAACGATGTTCCTTTTGTTTAAATAAATACTATTATTGGAACGGAGTTCCTTACGGCTATTGCGATTTAGTACAAATCGTCACGTAACGAAATTCCGTATGCTGTGTGTTATTAGTGCGTGTGTGTATCGAGCCTTCTACAAGCAAATGAATACACGAGAAAGTAAGTGCGTGCCAGGGTGCGCAACTGTCTCTCTCTCTCTCTGCCCCTGTCTCTTTTTATCATATATCTTATTGTAATGTACAGATTTCATTTTGAATTACATTCAGAGTTGAATAAAAAACGTAAGGATATTCGATCCTGGCGGGGGTCCCTCGACCGTACATTTTACTTTTTCATTTTTGCTATATAATAGTTCTATATGTTTAATTTTATTGTTATTGGCACTTTTAATGATAGATCACGTGGATAACCTAGAAACATTGCCTGACGTAGTTGGGAAATAAAAGTTTAACATCACCTGTATCCAAGAACCCGAGAATGATATATAAAATTTAATAATTATATTTTGTAGGTTGTCTCTAGTTTCATGTGTATTTATAATTACTTAGTGTAACTCAAAAACTCTTGTAGAAACTCCTCAAAGCTAAAAACTAAAGCTAGTAGAGTTATTTACCCGTAATATCTGTATCAAAATTGTTTTTAAGGATACTTAAGCGGTTGATTTAATTAAAACAAGTTTCATTCAAAACGTTTATTGTTTTTAATTTAAGTATCATCTTTTATATTTTAGGGAATCAAGTAGGTATTAGATATAATACAAAAATAACGACACTTTATATATAGTTATCGTGATAAACTAATTAACTACTGAACTTGTTTTCCTGTTCTCGGTTATTAAGTTAGCTTCCTTAATTATAAAAAAAAACTAATTATAATACGATAATTTAATTAAAATGTAAAGCTTCCCACACCTACCTACCTACCTATGATTAAAAAATATATTTAAAATTATTCAATGATATTTAAGTATAAGTATATTCCAATAAATATCTTCCATTTTGCTCGTGAATAATATAACGCAGGTGCCTTAATTAGGATATTATAGTGGCTCGCTTGTGTGTGGTTAGCGAGGAAGTCGTTGGCTGTTACCTCGCTTCCTGCGCCCGCGTCGTTCCACTCGGCGGCGCGCAACTAAGGTCTCCACAGCCTTGGGGTTGCTAAGTGTATTATATAAGATATCATTTAACGTTATATTATACGATTGATTATGTTTCTGACGTTATGGCGTGTTGGTAGCTAGCCTGCCTGTAGCCTCGACGCTCGCAGGTTGGATTCCCGCCCGGGCATGATATTTGAATCGATATTATAAATATCGGTCTCAGTATGGGCGTTTGTCTTTGCAAGTCTTCCCTTTCGTTCCTCGGAGAGCACTCGTTAAGCTGTCGGTCCCGCTTGATATCATAACATCCCATAATAAACGTTAACTCTTGATAGGTAATTCGCTCTTTTCCAATGAGTTATTGGTTCGTCCTTAGGGTTGCGATCAGCGACAATGGCTCTATGTAACATCTAGTAACCTGTCAAGGTAAAATACTAGGAGGAGATTAATTATTCTTCTAGCAAATAGATGTAGTTTGTAAGCGCAAGATTTTTAATTCTAAGAATAATAATAATTGGACCTAAAAACAAAACTACACCCAATGTTAACACGCGTAGGCAAACTTATACCTTGTCCCTATGATAATTGTCATATTCTATCGTATAAGACATATGGTGTAGTGGAATGATTTGGGGTAATCGAGTTCTTATGTCTTGAAATGTTCCGTTCTGCGAAGGTTACTATATTTTTGGGGCAGTAAAATCGACTTCCTAAGTGCGAAAGTTTCTCGAAACATATTCCTACTTTCACAGAGATCGACTGGAAATTATTAAAAAAGGACGCTCCTTTGGTTTCTAAAAGTTCCAAAAACCAAATTTAAAACGTTCATTTGAGTGACAAAAAAAGTAATGCGTACTCACATGAATAATAATTTACAAAGCTTAATATTTTTTCAATTCACAATATAAAAATGACAAAGCTGTTTTTCGCAATTCAAAGTAAAAATTCTCATAGAATACAAAATTATTATTCATCAAGTCAAATCAGACAATGCGTCTTTATATGAAGGGCTTCCCGTGTACGTTTTGTATTTTTATTTAAACTAGTTTCTATTAATGGCTTCATTTGCATTGGATGTTGCATTAGAATTATTCTCTTTTTGTTGTAAAAATGTGGTTTTGTTGTTGTATCTCTGATTCCTCTCAACTTATCCAATTTTTAAGCTTTTCTAAGCAAAAAAATATATAATCGGAAATATTGTGTTTGAAGACACTTGTACAAACATGGTTTTGTGATAATCTTTAATGAATAGATGAAGTGAGTTTCGTTCAACTGCATGATAGTATATCTAAACTCTAAAGGTAATAACACTAGATACAACCCAGTTGCAACTTATCTGGGAGCACGGCAGTGCCCCCGCCAAGTCGAGCAAAAAAGCTATTCTCGAAGCACTTCAGGCCATTTTCGGTGCCCTATAACTTCGTTGTGGATAAAACTAAAAGCCTGAAGTTTCAGTAACTAAGCAGGCATTGTATTTCATTCAATTTGAACCAGTAGTTTACGAATTATAGCTAGTCAAATTTCTTAATTTTGTCACTCACTGACTGACCGATCATCAAAACTCTAAGGCACTTCTAGCAGACATGGAAGCTTCAAATTTAGAATATAATTAGTGTTTAGTGTATAAATAATTAAATTTACTGTAAGAATAAAATATGTCTACTATTTGGCCTTCAGTTTGAACCAAAGGTTGCGGTTTCGATTCCCGCTCGGGGCAGATTTTTCTTTAAACAGGATATAGCTATCCAAAGGGCTGATGAGTGTGCGTCTTTTTATTATTAAAAATAGCACTAGATAAAAGCTAATTGTAACTGACTTGTAGAGTAAGAATAAACTACTAGAACTACTTACTTATATGTACAATATCAACAATCATGTCTGGAATAAAAATATTCCTACTTTACTGAGAGGACGCACATGCAGAACTTTATCGAGGAAATGGCCGCATCCTTATGCAGATTCCTGATTACGAAGAAATCCACGCAAGATTACATCTGCAAGGCGGCCAATGTTGAATATGGATAATACTTTAAAGGTGTTTTCTAAATATAAATAAGGCGTTAGATGGAATTTATTAATGAAGATATTTGCAATGAATAACCAGACTTTCTAGCTGATAGTAGTGGCCGCGGCTCCGCCTCCATTAATATAGTTTTTTTGATAATTTTACTGAAACCCAACATTATTTCGGGATAAAATCCCATATTATCCAGTACGCTAGGCAACGCACCCATATTACGTTAACAACTGTAAAGAAATTGTCACGTGTATCTGTGTGCCTAATTATATCCAAATCCGTTGTGTAGTTATTGCTTGAAAAGGCTAAAATATTTACCTATTCTTACTAACGCAATAACTTTTGATAGTGAACAGATTTTAATGAAATAAAAACTAAGTACTCTAATACCTTATCATTTTATTGCGCATTTTTTATATATATTTTTTTTAGTTTAGCAGTGATGCGTACACAATTACTGACAGAGAGATATTTATAAAAATGATAAAAAAATATTTAATCATATAATTTTAGTTTCATGCAATATTGACTACAGGGCGGAAAGTTTTTTCCGTTTTTATATATATAAAAGTCATTTGACTATTGTAAATATTTTAATCTTTATAAATTAATATTAAGGATACTTTTTTGTTGATTATAATTTCTTTTAAATCACGTGGCCGCCATTCAAGATTCGCATCTAATTGAACAGATAAAAAAGTTTTTACAGTCTTTTTTAATAATAACTTAATAATTGTATAATTTTTTGTAAATATAATACATTTGTGAATTTTAAAGGAAGCAATAAAATAATTTTATGTGTCTGCTTTTTACGAAGTGCTAAGTTGTTAACACGTTTTAACACCTTTTCGTCGAAAAATATTTTCGAAGAGTTCGAAATGTATTCACTACCTAAAACTTTAAAACATTAAGAAAATTAAAATGTATAAAACTGTGTCGTTACTCTTGAATGAGTTTCGTTTATCGTGAAGCTTTTGATGAGTTATGTATTCGCAAGCTCTAGAATAAACAGGCATTATACGTTTCTGTGCATCGTACGTTTGCTATCAAGGCAAATATAACATTCATTTTTGTATGTAACTTGTTAATGGTATGTCATAAGTAAATGTTCAATTTTAAATGTGAGTAAATTTTAAAGTGGAGCCATAAACAATTACCGTTATCTATGGATCTAGATGTAGTGTTGTGTTTCACAGCCTTAATCTACACCATTCCCACTGATTGTCTTATTTTCTGTTGTGAATGTTTATTTGTTTTCACAGGAATTACTCAAGAAGGAGAATATACGCGTTGATAGTGTCGTTTTTATCTGTCTCATTAATTTGTTTTATCTGTGTTAATAATAGCGAAGGAAGAGATCTTTTACGAGATTTACGATACATTTTCTCACTTTGCAATCATGGAGTGAAATCTAGTATATATAGCTACTAACGTTTCAGACGAGTAATGAGACGTTGTTTTTTTTAAAAACAACAAGAGATTAAATTTTGTAAATACCAACTTGTAGTCTTTTAGCATTTTATAGAATACTTGGTAAAAATACAGAGATATTTTATTGCCTGTTTACAAACATTGCATTACGTGAAATGCTGTGGAATGGTTGTAAACAACGCTATCATGGTCAATCATGTCCGATGTTATCTGCGCGACGCTAATTGTCATGCCACAGCCATCTTGCGCCAATTAGTGCGGGGACGTGGTGTCGATATTATCTCGCGGTGTTTACTTAAATACATGATTTATTATGCCTATTTGTCAAAACTGATGATTCATTAAAATTTAGGTAGAAATTATTTGGCGATAATAAAGCTGTTATTAATACATTATTAATTTATTATTTATGAAGATATAAAGGTTCACAACTATTATATTAATGCTTTCAGCGACAAAAATATCGGAAAATAAGATTTTAAGCACTTCATTAATGGTGATTATATAGCTCTACTTTTAAGTTACTACGTAGTTCCTACGTAGTTTTTGATTAATATCGACTGTCTAATTATTCTACGACATAAAATTATAATAGACTTTATTTTCTACAATAGTATACCTCTTTGAATTCTTGCCACGAATTTGCCAGATTAGTTACTGCTCCGTCCCCAGGGGTTGCAGCGTCTATATGGGCTATAACCTTCCTTAATGAATACTATGCAAGAAGGTATTTTTAATACGATCCTGAGATTAGAGTATTCAAATAAAGAACCTCTAAAGCTTTATTATTTTATACAGATATAGAGTAGTTCACTAACCTTGGCCTCCAGATTCTCGAGGTTAACGACACCTGGCTCCAGGGTTTGCTGTAACAAACAGAACGTCTTAAATATTATGATAATTAGCGATGGACAATGGGCCCCTCGCTTTGTGAGCGAGGTCCCGGCGCGGCGTATGCAGCGCTGCGCCGTAAAGCTTTGTTCACATTGAAAAAATGTTTAAAAACTCTGATAATTTCTGAAATTTAACAAGGGATTGTTATATCTGATAAAATATTTTGTGACATTAATTTAATATGTTTTTAATAAATCAAAGTTATATAAGCAAGGTTTATTAAGCAGTTGCCTTGGACCTAGAATAAACTCTGGACTGTGTGTGTGTGTGCGTGTGTGAGTGAGTTCCTGAACAGGTGGCCTCAATAGATTAACGGTAAAAAACTCGAATGTTAACGCATCAATACCAGCCCATTTTAAGCCCCTTGTGCTATTGTTCTGCTCTCTACTACCACTATCTTTTAATGTATTAATTTCATGAATTCATATTTCCCTGTAGATTGAAGTCAATAAATAAATAACCACTACACACCCAACGGCTCCCATTAGGATAGTTATATCCTGTGTCGGGGTCCGGAAACATACACAATGACAAGGACAAACACACCCAGACCGGATAACATGCCTGTATGGTCAATACAAACATCTGCTCCGAGCGGGTATCGAACCCGCGACCTGTGGCGCTTAAGGCAAGTTCGCTACCGCTGCGCCACAAGGTCGTATTCATTATTATTAGTATATATTATGTATTCATAGCACATAAGATTTGTGCGATCATAATTGGTAATAGTTTAATCACATTAATATATCTTCATCGTCTTTACTTTTCTGTGACTCACAGTTGTTTAGTGCTCGTTATTTACCGGAGCAGATCGACGCTTATTACGAGTTATCAGCCCGTGGCTGCTCCGAGCACGCACTCCACTAACATTAACAAATTATACTGACAAAATAATAACAGTGCTTAAGCGCATACAAATCTAAAGGAACATTATTCAATAAGAAACCAAAGGCGCGTAGAAAATATGGGCTGTATCTATCATGTAATGGGCCGAATCATGAAAACTGAACCTTTACAAATATTGAAAAAGTCATAACATAAAGTGAAAATAATAAAGATTTAATTTAATGACGAGTATATTTGTATAAGTTATTTTTATTTTTATATTTGACGTTTTCATTAGTTTCGATAGATTCTTCTACGTTGCTTTGCTTTACTAAACAAAGCATCCGGTTACGATAGAGGCAAAGCTTTGAAAAAAAAAAAATTGGGGCCTAATGATTCTCTCTTTTCCTAGCGTTATTTCCGGTACATTCCCAAGGTCTACTTATTACTCATTTCCGCATTTGACAGGTTACTATTTTATACAGAAAGAATGCCATCTGACCCATGATGGTTGAACCATGAAGGTGAACCAGTAAATCGTTAGATAAGAGCAATCTGTCAAGAGTTAACGATTAGTATCAGATGTTATGATAAAAACCGGACTAACAGCTTAACGTGCTCTCCGAGACACGGTGGGGAGACCCACAAGGACAAACACTCGGACCAAAACACATATTTGTATTATCATTACAAACATCGGTCGAATGGGCATCGAACCCGCGACCGTCGAGGCTAATGCCGAGAGCCTCGTATCTACTTAGAGTGAAAAATAGCTATTGTAATAGTATTCTAATGCTAATATTTATATACTGAGCAGTAAATATAAACAGAAATATGATTAAAAGTGAAATCTCTTACAAGACTTTATAAGTTAATATTCACACCGCGATTGTCATTTATAAATATTGTATTCAAAGTCCGGGTATAATGTTATTTAAACAGTTTCTTTATAAGGAAGTTCAAAAGATCCAGTGGGGATGTATTGTGTTGCTTCGGTAGCCGTGCGGGTCCCGACGTACAGATAACATTGAGTTTTACTCTGTGTCTGAGATCTTATCTTTATTTTTTAAATAAAATATAAACAGTTTAGCTACATACAGTAACGAAATATGATTTTTTTATAGTTTTTAGTTTATAATATACCTACATAAAGATGAAAATGAAGCCTTGTATTTTACACTACCAAAGGTTGCATTTTGTTTATATTAAGACGATTGGCAACAAGCATACGGTCCGTCTGATGGTAAGTAGCCACCGTAACCTTTCATGGGTATTTATATGATACGATACTTGAAGTGTGCGCTATACCGACCCGATGAATAGGAGAGAAGGCTCGCGTCGCACGAATTTGCAACATTATTGTCATCATTGTGCCTTGCCAATTGATAAGAGTAGGATATGGGGAAACCGAAGGAGGAATAAGCAAGGCTCTCCTATTCTCCTACCTTAGATTGTACCTTCAACTTTTAGGCTGTATTCAAGTTGTAGACTATATTCAAGGGTAAGTCCATTGACATAATAGAAATGAACATTTATTTGATAAGTATGGTTAATTGTGATTCATACAAAACTAAGTGATAGTGATGACGAAATGTTGATGGTATGTTGAGATTTTAAAGATTATCCTAAACAGAGTTATTGAGGTCATTGACACTCTTATAACAGAGAATGTTTTATTCAGCTTCTGCGGTCATTGACTAGAAATTATTCATTTACTTGTGTCGTGTCTAATAAAGTCGTAAAGCGCGAGCGGGTGCGCACTGCGCGTGCGCGAAACCATTCACGATTCGGCGAAATTTGATCAGATTCACATTTTTATAATAATTATCACCTATAGAGACAGATTGAAATAATTAAGTTATTAACAAATACATAATGCATATGAGAAGATGTATGCTACTCCAATTCATTAAGAGATTAATATATGTAGTGTCCATTCATAAACATATATTATAATATTTTGTTATACCTACATACTATTATGTATATTGTAGTATATTAATAGGTTTTATTACAAAATCGAAGCCGTTCACAAGAACTAGAATTCGATTAACTATTTTTTAAATATTAATAGTTAAAAAATATATACATCCCATCAAAAACAGAAAATGTTAAAAAATCCCAGTCTCGCTAAGCAGTTCTTCTACAACAAAAAGTGGTGAGATCTCATGTATAACTACGCCTGAAACTTATCATGTGACGGTTTAACTGACACAATGGTTTTGTTGTTTTGTCTGGAACTCTGGACGGACGGTCATCTCGTGCGCAAGCGTAATTAACATAAAGGAGGTATAGCTTTCCAGCTAACAGTGATCGGAAAGTTGTATACCTTTTTTTATAAATGATGGTTGCTCATTGCAGCGACAGTTCATTGATATATTTCCATTGTTGATTAATTAATGCATGTGCGAGCAGATAATGTGAGTGTGATTAAATAAAAATCCGATTACTTCGGTTGATAATAATTTTTAATTGCATTGTAGTTTTTGTCGCTTTCGATTTCATTACATGTTCGTTTTTAATGACGGTCGCACTGGCGAAGTCGAGGGAGCCTTCAGCCTTATAGACATAATAAAATATTATTAAATGGAAACGTTATTTGAGATCCAACTCGTAAAAATGTGTACTTTTACAAAATTATATATATATATAAATAGGTAAGGTAATTAGGTATTTTTTTAAATACTCAAGAAAGTACAAAACATTATATATTAAGTACTACATTTCTGCTAACCTTTGAAAATTACAACAACTGTTATCAATACTAATATAACAATCCTATAAAATTGGCTTCTAAGGTGAATATAAAATCATTATGCGATAAAATTGTAAAAATTAAACATTTTAAAGTTTTTACTTTTGTTTTATATGAAAAAAAAAAAAGTATTTGGTTATTTGATTGGATTAGAAACTCTCACGAGTAATACCGGGAAGGCGTTGAAGATGGGTATAAAAGAACGGCTTATAGCATTTTACAAATTCTTGTCGAACAAGAACATACCAGAGCGATATATTGCCGCTTTTAAAACCAAACAACTGTTATCTCCTTAGTTTTATAGGGTTGCGTTGATTCTTCAAACAGAAAATCAGTTACAATATATGTGATAATATAGTTTCAGGTTAGACTATTAGATATTTTATTAATAACATCAGTTTCGTTCGATACATGAAGAAAATACTTTTAAACTTTAAAATTCTAATTTTTAAAATCTTTTTATAGCAATCTTATAATCATAATGAATATATTTTAGTCTTGTTTTTTTTCTACGCTTCTTCGTTAGACTACTAAGTATTAACATAACCAATAAAATAAGTTATTTTTTTATTACTAATAAAAATATAGGTGATTTGTTACAAATGAAACGTTGTAAACTGGAGAGATGTAGTAACTAATATTGTACTTAAATTGTCTGAGCGCACTTGACGAGACTGGTTACGCTGTCAAGTATGTATTTATTTGCATTGTTAAAGCTCTTTATGAGTAAAGAGCGCATTTCAGAAGTGCCACCCGTTTCATCTTACATGTGACCAAAATTTAATAACTTTGTAGTTATACAATTTTTATTGCTATCTTAGTGAACGTAAATAAATACATAGTAAATAAAGACGTAGATTATTAAAAACTTCATCCCCTATTTTTCCACCCTCATGGTTAGTATTTTTCTTGAAATCTAAACGGGAAGTAAATCTACCCTTCCAAGTAAAAAAATTCAAAGCGGTTCAAAAATATTCAAGTTTTGAGGTAACAAAACAAATACAACCGAAAAGTGAGCAACGAAGTCACAGCCTTTTACTTACAGCCAGCAGACATTTACTTACATAATGTTATATATATAAATATGATTGACGTAAACAAAACCTACTTGGCCAGAGGCAGCTATTCTGTGGCTGTATTCAATGTAAACAATATCTAAACACGACACGACACGACATTTCGTGGGCGTGCGGCTTCCTTTGTATAACGTATACTTTGAAATTGATAAAATGACTATTATTACATTCTAATATGTTGTTTTGACAGACGAATAATTCTATAATAAATTATAGTATTGCAATTAATTTGAATACTTTAAATCTTAGGGTTTTCTAAAAGTCACTGATACACAAGGCCTCCACAAAAGATAAGAACTTCTGCCATGGAAGCTAATTAATAAAATAGATATTAAAATGCGCCTTATTGTCGAGCTTAATAGTCCTGACTTTGTAAATAAAATGAATGCAAATTACATTCATAGCGATACATCAAAGCGTGGAAATAGTGAAAAACGTTTACTGTAACCATAATTATAGTGTTTCACAGATAATAAAAAGTTGGCGACGCCTGTCTACACTCCACACCCACAATTGTCTGCAAGTACAATGGGGCCCGCCTTTGTAACCGCAAAATATTCCGAAAAGCCACTGTATAAATAATGATGTATGATAAACTAATTTGGGTTCGACTGTACACGTTTCTTATATTAATTATCACTACGGCACAATGGGTGCTGTACTTTTAATTATAGGCGTAAAGAGGTAACTAAAAAGTTTACGTTCCTGGACACAATTCATCAACGTATTTACGTAGGTTTTTTACTTTGAGAGTAACGTTTTTATCAATAGCGTCAACAATTTTTGCAATCGGCGGTCGAATAATGTTCTAATAGATTTAACTTCACAAATTAAGATTTTCTAATAATTTGACTGCTTACGAAAAACAAGAAAGTGATCTTATAAGGGTTTTTTATCGTTTGAAGAAAGGAACCCTAAAATTATATTTTGAGGAATTCCGTTTTCTATAATCAGAGCTTAGATAAAATTAATATAATAATATATTTAACATACCCTAATTATATAGCCTAATTTCTAATGAAAGAATATAGAATTTAACCTCCTTTTGAAGCTTTTTGACGCAAACATTTCATTATTAATTTATGACACGAAAATATATTGAACGAAAACAATGAAAATATTCACAAACCGACGTGACAATAGGCTTCATGTCAAGATATTTCAAAACAACCTTTGTTCCACACTTAGGTTTCACATTACAAAGAGCTATATCGTGTGTCGTGTGTCGTGTGTGCGCGCACTTCATAACTCTTGACAAGCTATTTGTTTTCATAACCTCGCTACGAGGTCAAAAGGACCAGGGACTTTTTTTTTTTTTAAGGTGGAGAAATCCTCATGGATACCCCGGAGCTGGGGCTGCCGGGGTTATGTGAGACTCTTACTCACTAAAACTCCACCAGGTTTCGTCTCTACGCCGGGCGACGGCCGGGGGCATTCGTGCCGTGCACTTGACCCCGTCTGACCGTCGCAGCGTTGTCTGCGTCGAGTAGGACGCGGACCCTCCTCGCCCTGTTAGGGCATGAGAGCGAGCAGAAACCCATAAGGCTCGCTCTCATCACCAGGGACTAGGGTAGTACCCTAAGGAAACTCACAGCTGTAATATATATTTTTATGTTTTCTATAATTACCGTTTCCGATCTAAAGGATTTTTATAAGCTTTTTTATCGATAATACAACTTTTAATAAACCGATTCAAAAAAGGTTCACTCGTTTTAATTTGATAATTATCTGTCCTGTAAAAAACCTTAGAATTGGCTGCAGAGATAATGAGCCATTTGTAAGTAAATAGTGTTGCATATGACATATCTATACCGAATTTTAATGGAATTTTTCGATCCCACAGGAACCGAATCCGTTAATCTAGAGTATAAGCTATCTGCTATAAGCTATTTCACAACGTTGTAGCGCAGTGGTAGCGATCCTGCCTTAAGTGCCACAGATCGCGAGTTCGATTCTCGCTCGGAAAAGATGTTAGTATCGACCATACACTGATACAGGCATGTGTTCTGGTCTGGGTAAACACACCCAGTCCATGTCCTTGTGTGTGTTTTCGGGCCCCCATTAGGATAGTAATATTCTGTATATTACTATCCTAATGGGGGCCGTTGAGTGTGTAACCTTTATTACTATTTATCATTTTCACATTTAGTAGGACAAAAACAATGAGAAGCATACATTTCGAAAAATTTAAAAATAGATTCAAGTTATTGGTTACAATAAAAGAGTTGATTGTAGTGGTTGTTGCCCTCTACATACATGTATGTATGTCTAAGAGGTTGCAACTAACGATTGTTACATGATTTAACGATATAGTCTTTTGTGTTTTATAGTGTGTACCAGCTAGTGCCCGCGGCTGCTATTGCGTTGGATCAGATAACTGTTTATATCCTAGCTATAATATTAGCTTTGGTTTCTGGATAAAAAAAATAATGTTATCGCTTTGTTCTTTTTCCGGATTACTCTTACGAGTACTATACAAAGTCTTTCGATTTTTCTCTCCATTTTTTGTCTAAATAAAAACCAATGCAAAAGTACACAAAAAGGCCGGCTGGACCGGAGAAAATCGGCATAAAGTAACTGTATTGTCGCGTTTCGTGCGATGAGTGAGAGCGCCGGAGGCTCAATCTCCCACCCCTCTATTCTCTTCCTTTTTCCTTCTCAACCCTTCCTTCTTGTTCCTTTGATTGTTGGAAACGCTTGTGTGATACTTTAACTGTCGCAAGCAATTCATTGGTTGCGGAGACGGCTTACCGTCATTAAATTAAACAAAATAGTAATAACCATGTCCACCATGCAAAGTGACATACATACAAAGCTGAGAATATGATATATAAACTTACGAGTGAGGCAGATCTCTGCTGCCTGCTGAGGTCATGTTGGCCGCGACTGCGCTCCTCGCCCGCGTCCGAGTACTGCCCTGACTTGCGGGAGCTGCAAAATACATCTGGTATTTTTATCTTGCATATTGTAAAACATCAACTTTACTAAATATATATTGGTAAAAAACATCTAAGAAAAAATCATCTGCTGTTCATTACCACCTCAAATAAGTCTTGAGAGGAAACTTCTGTTCCTTTCGTTTATCGCAAGGGAACTTAACATTTTTCCAGCATAAAAGGTATCCTATGTAACAATCTATATCTGTGCCAAATTTCATTCAAATTGAGTTACAAACATATATACATCTAAACATACAAACTTAAACCTTTAATAAATTTTAATAACAATTTGAAATATTTATTAAGTCTGTCTGAAACGAATAAATAAAGAGCCGCAATATGATAAACAGCAACAGTGCGACGGTCCGTGACGAGATTGTACTTAGCCTTGATGTTGACAGACACATCGAATTCACCTACTCTTGAAACCTTGAAACACTAGCTTCAGTAATTTCCAACACCGCCTGGTATTGTAATACATGTATCATTGGAGGTTAGGTTAGGTTATACAATCCTCACTAACCCTTACTTATATTATAAATGCGAAAGTAACCTTGTCTCTGTCTGTCGCCAGTTCGCCAAAACTACAAAACCTATTCAAATGAAATTATAAAGGTAGTCTAGAGTCTGAGAAAGGACTAAGGCTACTTTTAATGTGAAAAAGGGTTGTAAGGGGTCGGAAAGGCCATGGGGGGATGAAAAGTTGTATGGAAGGATGGACATTTTTAGAGCTAGAAGCTTGAAGTTTAGTTTTTAGGCTATTGATTCGATATAAATAAATATGACGTTGAAACTTTCTAAAAGGGATTGGAGGGGTTGGGTTGTTTCAGGTTTGTATTAAAATCATCATTCACGCAGGCGAAGCGGCTGGCTAGAAGCTAGGCGAAGAAGCTAGTATTATATATACCTATATTATAAGAAAGTAGAGCTGATCATAAGTCTGAATTATTTTATCTAAGATTTCTTGTTTTTTACACCAAACCTTGAAGCCAGGTGTGGTTAAGTTAATTAAAAGTTAAATAATTATATCGATTATGATAGAAAAAAACTAGCCATAAAAGTACTAATATCAACATTTATTTCCTTATTGTATTTGAAATCTAATACTTTAATTTATGGTGATATTGTTATGATTCAAGCGCCATTCTAAGTCACGGCTATCTACTTATAAAGATTGTAAATTAGACCAGATCTCCTTAGAGGTGACGGTCATTGGGCTTTCAGCGCCCACGCGCTACGATTATTGGTGATTCTTTGGACATTAAAATTCCAACAGAACACCCATCGCGTTTTATTAGTTGTTTATTTCACCGTATTATTAATATTACATAATAAAAGTCCACTGTTTGTATGATTATGATTTGAAAAATAAAGTTGCTTATGTTAATAAAGAAATTATGTATTCTAAGTAGGCAAGCATACAAACCACTACATGATAAGCGGTTGTCGTAACCTATGAGCGCTTGCCAGACCATACATTTGTAGGTGTCGCTCACGCATTGCCAACCTCGAGATATTGATTCTTAAATTTCCTTTGTCCAGTAATTTCACTCGCTACAGTCTACTTCAAACTGAAACACAATATACTGCTTTACCTACCTAGCCTTTCAAAAAAAGGCCTACCACCGGGACTATGAAAATAAAGAAAAATAATATTATAATTACCTAGCAAGTTTCCGGTGCGCGCGCCGCCCTCCGCTGATCATGGAAAGCGTGCTCATCACCGCGGACATGGCGCTCTGCACTCGCGCACATGGGACCTGACACGAAACACACTTGTTACTGCAACCAGAACGAATTTAACAATGCACTATTAATATTAATTGTACATATACCTAAGTAAATTCTTTTCATTTGTAAGATTTTAGAAGTGAAACTTATTTGAGGCCGATGAAAGTAAAATTTCAAGATCATAATATTATATTCATATAAAAGTGAATACAGTAATCTGTAAACCGTGCTTCACCATCTCAGCTTCTTCGTCAATTATAATTGCTACTTTTAATTACTGTGGTAAACCAGCTAAATACAATACAATATCAGATATTGTATGTACAATATTGAATATTATAAGAAGAATATTATAACAATAATTCAAAATCAATTATTTCTTGCTTAAGTGGCGGTGGCGAATCTTTTGCCATATATTTAATGCTAATTGTAGACTAATAATGTAGAAGAGGTAGATAAAGAAATTTCTAGTATATTAGCTATTAAGCGGTGAATTTTATTATATCATATTGTAGACGCGATGTTAGTTGAAGGCAGATATCGTTTTAAACAGTCCAATTTTCAATTTCCTAACAAGAATAATGATTACAGTTTTGTGCAATATAATATTTTTAGTATTTTTCTATAATATTTAGTAACTTGCAGACATCGCATGGGTGATGTTAAATTCAATACAATCTTGCATCAGTTTCCGTGGAGTATCGGTTTACATCTCGACCTCCGCTCGCGATTTCAATTGCATTGTTACAAGTATTGTTACTTTCAAACAAGCGAAAGCAAACATAAATAAAACATCTTATCAGGACTTTTTGGAGTGACTTCTATTGTCATCGAAAAATATATTATCAGCTCTAGTGGTAATTTGTGCTTTCTTATAAGCCATCGCATATATAATTGTAATCAGTGGTATATCAGTGTTAAAGAATATAAATATTATGTATGTATGGGTTCTTATTTTATTGTACGTGCTGAATGTCGTTTTTTATGAATAATTTTTCTGTAGACGGTATAAATAGATTAAAATACCTATCGAAGGGAATCGTTCGATAGTATTTCATGTTGCGAAGTTATAATTGCTACATCGCGAATTCGATACGATGTTTATCACGCGGTCAATGTTACAATACAATCGCTTACAGAAGTTCTAACATATATAAAAACGCTGTAATAATGTTTATACTATATTTTTATTACTTTAGTATTCTAATTTCGAGTTTTTAAAAAACACCACATTCGTTTTTGCACTTCATTTAAAATAAAGCTCACGTAGAAAACACTACACCTTAAAATAAATACAGAGGTAATTTAGATCGGAGTGATGTTTTAAAGATAGGACTTGATATATTCTTTTTCGAGTTAATGCACCTTATCTGAATTTGCACAATCTGTTGATTAGTGGAACGATTTACACAACACCCGTGGAAGATCTCAAATTAATAATTATTCGTGTATATTTTGAGTCATAGGAGTCAAGATGATTCAGTGTTTAATTATATATTTTTTGTAACTCGACTACCCCAAGGGTAGTTATAAAGGGTAGGTATAATTGCAGTTATGTGGAAATCTAGTATTTTTTGTAACAAATTGTTTATTAGAAACGAACATTTAAAAATCACTTAAAACTGTCAGCATGGGTAAAATATTTGGAAGGTTTCTTGCATGTATATTATCAGAAGCTAACTTTACGCCATAATTTAATATCTACTTACTAAATATAATGATAGTGTAGTGTAATTACTTACAAATACTATAATCTAATGTCACTGAGACTCAACGGAGCGGCTCACGGTCACGGCTCGCAAATGGCACGATGCACGCGTGCCTGCGCCGGCACTACTAGCGGGCAAACCCGATAGCAGACATTACATAATTCCTTGTTAAAATTGTTTCATGAAATATTTTTAGTTAATTATAATTTATACTCGCATTTGGTGCTTTAATATGTTTTTTGGTTATTTTAATGAAATTTTATCAACGATAAAACTATTGCTACAATGAAGAAATTGTACATTTCTCATAAAATTATATTTTTGCCCAGAAATATTAGATAGCATAACAATTATGTATGTATGGACTTATCTTTTTACTCTCCGTTGAGATATATCACCAATATACTTATTTTACCAGCTAGAGACACGGTAGATTAGTAGTAGAGTCAAGAATATTACATAATATTAATAAGAATATTAAATAAAGGCGTCGGGATGTGACGACCTCATCGCCCGCTGTTGGGATAACCTCTGTCACAACAGAGATTATTCCACCAGTGCAATCAGTCACACTGGTGGTAGGTCTTTTGTTGCAAGAGGCCGGCTAGGTAGGTACCACCGCAGTGTCCAATATTCTGCCGCCAAATAGTAGTGTTTAGGCACTACTGTGTTCCGGTTTGAAGGGCATTGTACGCTAGTGAAATTACTGGGCGAACGAGATTTAAGAACTAATATCTCGAGGTTGGCAACGCGTGAGTGGCACCTACTAATGGTGCTGCAAGCGCTCATAGGCTGCGGCAGCCACTTACCATCAGGTGGGCCGTATGCTTGTTTGCCAACTTCTAACATAAAAAAAAAAAAATAAAAAAAAAAAAAAAAAAAAAAAAATAAACAACGAAGACTAAGCCGCAGGGCAGTGCCAGTATAACTTTAAGTGTTCTTATCAATCAAATTGATACCCATTAAAGCTGTTCCATTAGACTAAAATTGATCAGATAAGCGATGTCAACCTGCGACTGTCTCGAGACGTGTCCCGAGAACATCTCCCCGAGTTGATGATATCGAAAATATACATACTTCTTTTTGTTTTTTCTTCTTAAATTAATTTTTTGTTTGAAATGATATGCATGTATGCACTAATGGATTTTATTGAGGAGCAATTTAGTCATATGACATATGACCATAATAAAAAATTTATGATTATAATTTTTGGTTGAAACCATGACCGGAGAATAAGCAGCATCCATTAAGCTACTAATCCGTCTCCTTAATGCTTTGAATTGTGGGACTGTGGGTTTATGGTATTATTGTCATATAGTAGGACGTGAACTGGCTGTTTCTTTGTTTTTTTAGTTCACAAAAAAAACAGTTAAGGTCGAAAATTATTCATCCATACTTTAATTTTATAGCCGACTTTAATAAGGATGCTCTCAATTGGTTTATATATACAGTGTTGTGATAAATTCACCAATTTTTCAATAATTTTTTTCGTTGATAGAGTATGGTCGGTATAATAATAATAAATAAACGCTACACACTCAACTGCCCCCATTAGGATAGTTATGTCCTGATTCGGGGGTCCGGAGACATTCACGTGGACAAGGACAAACACACCCAGACCGGAAAACATGCTTGTATGGTCAATACAAACATATGCTCCGAATGGGAATCGAATCCGCGACCTGTGGTGCTTAAGGCAGGTTCGCTACCGCTGCGCCACAGCATCGTCAAATATCCCACAATATAATAATCAGGGGTTGCGCAGATAAAAGAAAAACTTCAAAGCAGTTACCCGATCACAGTATTCACATTACTTTGGTTCATTTATGCCTTAGGTGGTTAAACTCGGCTGTTGTTATTTTAAAACAGTCAAATTATAATCTTGAAAAAAGATAAACTTTAAATCTTTACGACTATTCAACTATTCAACAAAATCGTGTGAAACAGATTATTTTATATACTTAAATCACGAGGTAAAGTTTCACAGCGGCACGGGGCTTACATCAGTCCATAAGTTGAGCCCAACCGCACTTTCCGTTAAGATAATACGCCTGGGATGATCCGCGATGAACCATAGACGACGGTTATTATTAAATAATTTCAAATTGCTTTGAGATTATAGTATGGGTTGTTTGTGCGGTTAAATGATAACTAGAATTATTATTTTCAGATTAGATTTGTTATAGAACAAATATATGGTTTTTGAAAAGTTTTAGAAAAAATAAATAAAACCTATAAAGCGTTTGTTTTTATCAATAATTGATTACATTTTATTTCTTGATAATTTCATTATTGTACCTATATGGTACAAGTGGTATTACCGACTAAATGGCTGGAATATATTTAAAATTTTCCGTTGTAATATAAATATAATAATATAATAATAATAATTTAATAAATATAGTCGATTTTTTAATATAAATAAAATAACGTATAACAAACCAATATTTGTTTAATGTTTTCTTAGTATCTAGAGGAGGAATTTCTTCATTAGGAGGTGTACTTCACAAGTGCAGAAATATCTTTTTCAAATCATATTTTTATTGAAACACAGAACTTGTGTTGGTTAATTTGAATAAAAAATATAATAAAAAACATTTGGTTCTAGAGACTCAGATTGTCGGTTTTACTGAGAACAAGCGGCAAGAAAGTCGACCAAATATTTTAATTCTTGGAAAAACAGTCATTATTTACACATTACCAAAATAAATATTCATGGTAATTATAAAAAGAAACTTATATATTTCTTTTTGATATAATTTATGGTTTTCGGATAAAATAGCAATTTCGATTCTCGCACGGGGTAAACTTTAGGTACCTAATTAGATATTTGTTTTGATCTGGATTGTACTTCCCTGCTGTACTCTATGTATGGTGCGAGTAAATACATGTTTAAATGAAACTTTCGATCATAACATCAGTAGATTTGGTAGCAGTAGAGCATTTTGTCGGCGTCGGGATGTGACGACCCCATCGCCCGCTGTTGGGATAACCTCTGTCATAACAGAGATTATTCCACCAGTGCAATCAGTCACACTGGTGGTAGGTCTTTTGTTGCAAGAGGCCGGCTAGGTAGGTACCACCGCAGTGTCAAATAATAGTGCTTAGGCATTACTGTGTTCCGGTTTGTATTGTATATCTCGAGTTTGGCAACGCGTAAGTAGCGCCTACTAATGGTGCCGCAAGCGCTCATAGGCTACGGCGCCCACTGACCATCAGGTGGGCCGTATGCTTGTTTGCCAACTTATAACATAAAAAAAAGCTTCTCCCAGCACAAATGGGCCTATAGAAAATCTTCTCATTCCTTTCTTCCAACCTCTGGGGTTACGCATGTGATTCTTCAAGTATCGCTCGCGTTCATACCGTTATGACAAAAAACCGGGTATTATTAGAAGCTGAACCTTATGATTCATTGGAAAGAGCCGCAGTAAGATTTATACAATATCTCTATATTAAATCATTTTTATATGTACTACACCGTTTTCTTTCGAATTAATTATTTTTTTAATTACATTTAATCTATGCATCCGTCTTACTTGAAAAAGTGTTTATTATAAAGGCTCCAACATTGCTTACAGTAAAAAGCCGAAATATGTCATTAGCACAACTACAACACGCTGGGAGCTTTTCACAGAAAACTCATTAGGTTGAGTTGTCTGTCGAGCTTTTATTCATTCTATCGCCTATCTAAAAAAAACTTTACTTGTAATATCAAGTATACTAATATGGATTTTGTTATATTCTCTTCTTTCAAATCATTTTACCATAAAATATTTAGGTATGTAGGAATGTGTATCGCATGATCGGTTGATCGTGATCCCGAACAACAGGGTAACAGAACAATTTCACTGGGAAGACTCAAAATGAAGGCAGAGCGAAACCGGTCCGACCAAAGCCTCGAACTGACTTTTATATTTTGTTTTCTTTCACATAATCATAGCCCGCCATGCGAGCGATGCCTCTTAGAGAGAATACACAATTATTCGCGACTATCCGGACGTCTACTTACGAATAAATAATTGCTGGAAATACCTTTACTCACGCGTCAGAAGATAAATGTTTATACCAACCGAGATTGTGTGTTAACAATACTGATAATGGTCAATTTTTATATATGAAGTAAGCGTTAAGAAATTCACACCGCATTCATAAATAAGTATTAAAATTAAATAACATCTCGTTTTAAAGTCATGATCACGATTATTATCATAAGCAATTCCTGCAATAATCCATAACATTACATTTCAGTAAAGTTTCGTTAGACGTTGCGAATAAGTGTATTTACGCCTTTACACGAACTACGTCTGCTCGTATTTAATTATATACATAACCAATGCATAATTCATAAGGTTAAAAAGGCCACAATTACAAGAATTGGTCTGTTATTTTGTGGGTTAGATAAACCGATGAAGATATATTTTATAATTATTTTTAATTTATGTTTGATATGATTAATTGCCTACATTCTTACCGGCTGTGCTTGGTAGAGTCGACAACATTCCAAATAGTTGATAGCGATAGTATCGACTGCAAAAAAAGTAAAAATAGTAGTACCGTCTTGTAAAGAAACTATTATAAAGGGAAATACTTATAAAGTTTTTTTTTATTATTGATCTGATTTTTTTTTATTTTTAAAAGGTTTTAGAGATCGGCATTCTTGTTAGAATTATTTTAGAGAAAGGAGTTTATTATTTAAGTATAAGCCAATTTAATGCAATGAAAACTGGTGTCGCGCGAATTCCAATCAAAAATCTGAGGCAATGATTGCACTGTTTGGACAGAAATCGGTAATACAAAAAGACAATAATCGATCCAATCGATTTCTCTATTTAATCGATTCCTTCCTGATTTCTTGGTTTCCTAATAATATCAATTTGTTGATTGAACGAAACGAGTTTTCAAGCATTTTTTAGTATGTATGTTTGATTTTATATATGATTGTGCGACGATAATTACCTTATCATTCATGCAATTCTATTGTAACTATTCTATTTTTAAAAGGGCCAAATAAAATCATTTTGGTTACTCCGTGAGACTGGGTGAAATTGGCCTCGACACCATCTTCCTCTTAGGCGCCTAGCGCTTACGTATTATGAAATATGTTCGAAAAAATGATATATGCCTCAGTTAAGATTACAATGAAAAAGTAATCCATATCATACCCAACGGACTCAACTAGGTTCGGTTCGGAAACGTAAAAACGTAATCGGAAACATCTAGATCGAAGTTAAAAATGCCGACTCGACATTGACACTCTTATTATACATCTTATTAGTCTTATTACTTTTACCGGCTTCAAAAGGATGAGGTTCTTACTTTCTCTTCAAGATTACAGATACATGTCCAATTTAAAGAGTTATTTTTATTTTTCAATAGCGACTCGGTTCATAATTAAAGCAATAAGTATATAATTACGCTGGACTCGATGAGAGAGCACTTGATTGACAGCTGCATGGGCTATAACTCACGAGCCGATGAAGCTATCAGTCAACTTCGCAGCTTGTGTTACAAGAGTATTAGCTGCCAAAGCGCATTCCAGATAATAGATACATGTTTAACTTTTTAATCTAGAACACCATAAGAGCACAAGTTTCCAGACTCTAGAGAACATGGCAACCTTTGGAAATAATACCAATGCGTTTGGTTCAACAAGTAGTTTTTTTTCATCTTTACTAGCCAACTTAAAAAAGGAGACGTTATAAATTCGGTTAATGCTTTTTTATGTAATGTGTGTAGTCTGTGAACAAAATTGACTGATTTATTTTTTGCTGGCTATGTTATGGTTTTATAGTGATCCCGTATTTTTTTTGTAATAATATGATCAAGGAGAGAAAGCGATACTCAAAACGTCTCCTTTCGTATACATTCCAAAGTATACAGGTATACTTCGGAAGCTAATTGATTTTCTGATTGGGTTCATCAATATTTCGTTTTTTTTTACAAAACAAAGTTATTCATTTATCCTGATTACTCACATAAAATCTGTGGCACGATAACCTGGACGACGTTGTGGCGCAGCGGCAGCGAACCTGCCTTAAACACCACAGGTCGCGGGTTCGATTCCCACTCGGAGCATAATATGTTTCTATTGACCATGCAAGCATAATTTCTGGTCATATATACAAAGACAAGGACAAATACACCCAGTATTTGTCCTTGTCTTTGTATGTGTTTCCGGACCCCCGACACGTGATATTACTATCCTAATGGGGGCCGTTGAGTGTGAAGCGTTTATTATTACTTATTATTACTTGTCAAGTCAGCTGGTTAGTAGTAAAAAATAGTTTAAGTCTAAAAATATTACCAAGACCAGCGTGAAACGCGAAGACACCTCAAAACGGTATTCTAGATTACCTTTTATGGAAGGGTAACAAACCAAAACATGACTAAGTTAGTAAGGAAGTATGATGAGTATAATTTTACAGGTTACCGTGGCTCAGCGCTGCGTGACCGTCGACGCAGGTGCAGGAGGGCAAGGGCCGCCCGAGCGTGAAACGAGCCATTGTTGGCGAACTCCCACGGTACATACACTCGTACCTAAGCCCTAGGCACAACGATAGCCGCTGTACCCTGGAGCAAAGACTGTTTTCATATATTTGCCAGGTCTTACATCTTTGTATACAATAGAAAATATTTATTTATTTATTATAGTTTAGAATGCATTTTAAAAAGAATTAGTATCTATTGAGCTGATCGTACTTTTGGACAGTAAAATTAGGCAGCATCGATGTGTGTTTTGATATAAACTGAGCCATAAAAGTTATTTTACATTTACTTATTCTTGATAATATATTACAAAGACCATTGCATCTATATTTCGAAGCCTTTCCCGTATTTACAACCTTCCTCAACCCGTCGAATCGCGCGATGTCGGTGTACCAGACATAACATAAAAATAATTTTGTCTTTCAAACGGTGAGCTGCCAATTAAAAAAGAATATCAGATTTATAACATTAAAAGCAAAAAAATAAGCAAACTATTTTAAATAAAATAAAATACTCTAGTTAAGGTTGTTAGCACGTGAACTTCTCATAATTTATTAGGTAAAGACGACAGTGGGTGTGGCATCCATTACGAGCATGACGAGCGAAACGAACGACATGTGAATTGACTTTTATAAGGTCTATTTTATATTTATTTCGCCGCCCTACCAAAGTGAAGTGAAGAGATTATTTTCATGTAATTAAGGCAAAGAGTTAATGGGGAAGAAAAGGAGAAAAAAGTGACAAAGAATTTGGGGTTTTGGTGCCCACACAATCGAAACGTATCTGTGCAGAAAAAGCTCTCAATATATGAACTCACAGCACACCCTTCATATATCGACTCTTCTAGGTTCTTATAGGATTTTCAACAGTAGTAGAGCCATGCTTCTCGCAACACAAAAGAGCCGGCTCGACCGGGAAAGTACTACCCTGTCACAGAAAATCGGCGTAAGGTAACAGTATGATTAGGTACTGTTGCGTTTCGTGCGATGAGTGAGAGCGCCGGAGGCCCAATCTCCTACCCCCTCTGTTCCCTAACTTTTTTTCCCTTCTCATCCTGTCCCTCTTATTCCTTGGATTGGCAACGCGCCATGTGATACTTCAAGTATCGCAAGCGTTCATAGGTTGACTGCTTACTAGGCGGACCATATGCTTGTTTGCCAACCGTCATGACAAAGAAAAAAATCTTATTTTAAATATTTAGAGATTTTGCTCCTAGGTACGAGCCTAATAACTTGACCCGAGTAATGGAAGCTAAGAACATAATTATGGGATTAACTATATATAATTGGTAATTACTATATTTTCAACGCTTTTCCGGTTTAATGGATAGCGCGCCTTATGAAATGCTAGGTAGCTGTCAAATGGCACTTGTTTGTCCATTACGGCACTCCCACAGACAGCTCTATCGAATAACAATTTTCTCCTGGAAGGTTTTTGTAAAATTTTATAGCTCTATAAAGATACTTTTTTGATTGCATCACGTAAAAAGGCTCAGGAAATCTATGCCTTACCTTCCTAGCATTATTCCAGTTGTTTTTCCCAAGGTCTGCGTAATACTCTATCTGAATTTTGACAGCTTAGTAGTTTTTACAAAGAGTGATTGCCACAACGAAATCTATAGCAACATTATAAACCTGTAACTATGTTTTTTTATGTGAGATGGGGCAAACGGGCAGGAGGCTCACCTGATGTTAAGCGATCACCACCCATGAACATCTGCAATACCAGAAGATGTGATCGTTTGAATGCGTTAAACTCTAGAACTACCTGTTCAATCTGAAAAATATTGTATGTAAGATATGTTTATTTAGCAAGGTTTTGAACTACATAATATAACTCTACGTTTATGATTTTGAGCAAGCTGCCGCGGAAACTGAACAACCAAGCGAGACTAGTTTAAATAAAACTGTTGGCAAATTTGTTGGCTTTGATAAAGTTATTTCATATAATCACTCTGCGTTTAAATAACCTACATACAGTTATACAAATAATATAAGTGCAAATTAAATAGATGTTCTACGATATTATGAGACACGAAATCAGTCATGGGACTCTCACAACTGTCGCTGCAATCAGAGATAACGTGTTAGAATCGTGAGATGACGTCTCATTTCGTTGATCGTAACCACTTTCGATTATCACCAGGAGTAGAAACTTCAGCAAAAACGGTAAACACAACCCGCTGAAGTTAGTTTGGAATTGTAAATATTACAATGAAAGAAAAGTTCAAACATGACAATATTTTTATATACTTAATGTATAAAAATTAGCTGAATTCATCCTTCTTGAAGTTCGCTTAAGCCGATGAAGATGAATAATAATGTTATAAACACTCTAGCCTGCATAGCCTAGCCTATTAAAGCCAGTATTCTTACTGTTACGTTTCGTTCGGTAAGTACCGTAGGCCGAAATACGGTAGTTAATTTGACCCTTTCCTTTTCCTGTGCACTATTTACCAATGCCTTAGGTAGCAACTCCAGGTACTTATCACTACAAGTGCCGCGAAAATAAGCTACGGTAGGGTAGATTTTTTTTTTTTTTTATGTTAAAAGTTGGCAAACAAGCATACGGCCCACCTGATGGTAAGTGGTTGCCGTAGCCTATGAACGCTTGCAGCACCATTAGTAGGTGCCACTCACGCGTTGCCAACCTGGAGATATTGGTTCTTAAATCTCGTCTGCCCAGTAATTTCACTAGCGTACAGTGCCCTTCAAACCGGAACACAGTAATGCCTAAGCACTACT
The DNA here is from genome assembly GCA_023373885.1 of Hestina assimilis. Taxonomy (NCBI): domain Eukaryota; kingdom Metazoa; phylum Arthropoda; class Insecta; order Lepidoptera; family Nymphalidae; genus Hestina; species Hestina assimilis. The sequence goes on from CM041744.1 coordinate 15,732,155, forward strand.
ATTTGGCGGCAGAATATTTGACACTGCGGTGGTACCTACCTAGCCGGCCTCTTGCAACAAAAGACCTACCACCAGTGTGACTGCTCTGTGTTGTATTTTATTGAAGGGAAAACAGGAAACATGATACGAATTGTAGTGATGTAATTTGAAATATATATGTATAACCTTATATGCATAGCACATAGCACGCTGTACAGTTAGTAATAAAGAGTTACTCAAATGGAGCAGTCGTTACTCATTTAATATCCCGCATATACAGAATAATTTAGGTACTCATCCTATAAGGACAGACAGTTCTTTGTTTCTGTGAGATTTGGTGTCTTTCCGCGTCCCCTCTGTTGAAAGTTGAAATCGTACTATTATTTTATGTAATCTAAACTGCCTTGTTTTCCGTGTTCTCTTTACTGGTAACATAATCAGATCACTATCCGTCTTAATTAATGTTGCGCTTGTACCACGTCGTATAGTTATGACTAATGTGTAACTTTTTACGTGACAATGTAATAGAACGAAACGAGTGCGAGTTCACTGACTCTTTTTAAAGATAAAATACAAGTTAATTTAAATAGGCTTCATTATGATAAGTCAACACGTTTCATTTGCTTTCTGTTGCTCGTTAAATATATTTCATTTATTTGTCTTACAATTTAATTTAGGATAGGAATAATTACGTCAAATTCTTTAGGATTAATAAATAAATATTGTAAAAAGCATTGCGAGAATAATAAACATAAACTAAATAAACGCTGCACACTCAACGGCCCCCATTAGGATAGTAATATCCTGTGTCGGGGGTCCGGAAACATTCACAATGACAAGGACAAATACACCCAGACCGGAAAATACGCTTGCATGGTCAATACAAACATATTATGCTCCGAGCGGGAATCGAACCCGCGACCTGTGGCGTTTAAGGCAGGTTCGCTACCACTACGCCACAACCTCGTCGAATGGTTAATCTTTAAGATGTGTGTAAGGAGTTTAGAAGGAATAGTTTGTTATATTATTAATTAGATACGAACAGTTCTAGCTCTTTATTCACTGTTCATTGATTTTTCGAAAATACTAGCAGGTTAATCGATTTAGATAACTGGAACTCTGTATTATGTATAGGACAAACAAAATATTCAATATTTACAAAAAAATATCAATTGATCAATTGAAAAAAAGTTTAATGTTAGTACTTTCAACAAGTTTTAAACTAAACAGAAGCTCCTGAATACTTGCATAAATTACCTGATAAATAACGTAAGTCAGTAGATTTTTAGTGGCCAACTTATCGTGTTTGTTTAAATTGATTCCCAAAAAAGAATTTTGTTGGACTGTTACGCGATAGCTTTACTGTTAAACCAACGGTCAAAGATCATTTTATTTAATAGAGTATGGTTGTATTATATCACATTTTGAAATGATCTTGTCAGGGACTACGGAAGCTGAGAATGGAACTTTTTAAGTAAAAGAGCTATTGTATATGTATAACTTTATAGCTTCATTATTTTATTAGCAATTTCCATAAACGGTGTCAAAGAAGTTACCTAAATTATATGAAATGAGATTTCCAGATATATGCACCAACGGTCGCGGACTCTCGCTTGAGTTAGATGTTTCTATTGGCAATCCAGAAATCGGTTCGTTTAGTAAAGTCCCGATACAGGATATCACTCTTAATGGGGACCGTTAACAGTGAAGCCTTTATTTATTTACTGTATTTATTTATCTTGATAAATTCTGTAATTTCCCGTTAAATAATTAATTATTACGCTTAATAAATTGACCAGGTTAGTGCAGCATCAAATACATCCATCTCCCGAGTTTAGTGATGCAAACCAATGATTAACATTAGTTAGTACATCCGCTTACTCATTAGAGTAAGCACTGAGCACGCTTCAAGGCTCTCTATCATTCAGTTAACGGGCTGTGATTGCTAGCTTCGTCTATATATGGACAAAAATATGGTAGTCCTATTAAAAAAATATACAACTTTTTATGTATTGAAATAAGGAAGAAACAAACATGTAAATAACGCGTGACATGTTTTCTACGTGCTTCTTAGAAAACTATTTTATTAATGTAACTAAATTATTAATGACGACTTTCACAGTGACGTTTACGTTGCGTTTGTTACCGATATTTGTATAACCATTTTGAACTACATTATTTGTATATTTGTAATTATTTGAAAACGTATTCACTATTTAGTTTTGAATTTTACATATGTTGTAATATTCATTGTTAATAGAAAACTACTCGTCAATGTTTTTGTAATTTTTAATATGGTTCTACCATAACAAAGGCTAAAGAAGTGCTAAAACATTGTGCGGAATATTTTCGGCGCATTCGAAGCGTTTCAATATTGTATGTTAAATCTTGTTTCTCGTACCATTATTGTTGCCTTTTAAGGTGCACTTATAAATATCAAAGGGCTAATACGCTTTAACGGAAAATGCTCTAATGATGCAGTAACGCAATTGTTACGTTACATTTTATTACAGTCGTAATATTGACTTTTGTTAAATTAAAACCGGTAACAAACTCGAAATTTAGAAATTATTATACAACAACAAACAACATTAGAAAGTAGGGGATATTGGAACATGTTTAAACCCTTTAAAAAATTATAATGAAAAGTGGCAACGTATAAATCATATAACAATAGACGAGGGACATACGGACTGAGTGTTTAACGATTATATTATTCAGTTTACACGTGAAGAGATTTGTTGCGAATAAATTGCCAACAGCGTGGTGTCTGGTAACAGCAGTGTTGACGCCATGATATATTAGGATCGTATACTTGTGTATTCAACGAGGAGAGAGCGCGTGTTACGACAACATTTGGACTTGGACGTGGACTTTAGTAAAACTGTCGAGATAGAAATGTCCCGTTTTATTAAAATACCTGATTGTTCTCCGCATCGTTTTTTTATTATGAATGAATAATAGCTTTATAAATTTTTATAACATAACGATGTTTCCATAAGATTTTTTTGCTTCTGGTATGCCGGCCGGATTATGCCGAATGAATGAAGAATGCGTGAAGGAAATCAAAGGAGCCAGTGATCGCGGGTAATTAGCTCTCATATTTCGAGGGGTCCCTCTTCATATCTCCAAGAGCTGATCAACGTTTTCAAATCAGAGATCATCGCAATGTATACGAAACCACCTTTTACACTTTTTCAAAAACAAAACACAATTATTTAAAAACCTTCCACTTAGAAAATATCTCGTAATTCAATTATGTCTGTAGCCTGAGCTATATTATAAATATGATCTTACAAGTACACATTACGTAAACCATTATAACATAATAATAGCAAGGAATTTAAATCGAAACTCCGGCCTTACCAAAACAATCTCAAAGGTAAAAACTTGGAATAGATTTAAAGTATTTGGAGCATTTTTCCTTACATTCCATTACTAGTATTAGGTTGGTAATATTTCTGCAGATCAAAACACGAATCAAACTATTTATAACAAAAAATATGTATTGTATAGGTACTACGTCTTTTTAATTTCTTACGTTTCGAAATATGAATTTTATTAAGTTCTATTAATTTTATTTTACTATTACGTAACGCTAAAAAATAGATCACTCCACGGTTATAAAGGCCCGGTGTTAGTTGTGCATGCACATCCCGCTCTATATCGCATTATAGACATGAAAAGCGATCAAAGTCTATTGTCAAAGTCCATCAAACCCTGGAGCGAGGACCCCTGCGTAGGGAGCGACCCCGAAACATGCTCTTGAAATGTACAATAAACTAATCATATTGGCACAAGTGATAAGAAAAAAGAGATATTAATATTTTTACTTTGATTTTATTTTTAATTTCGCCGAGGATTTTTTAATTTATTAAGTGTTTTTATCCAATAAATTAGCTTATTAATATATAACCATAAAACTATTCACAAAGCCATTCCTTATATGCCAGGTTAATATCTTTTAATTCAAAAAGAATTCAGCATTTTAAAATTAATAAAATCTAAAAAATACAAAAACAAAATTGCTATAGCAACTTGCATCCAAACAGCAAAAAAAAGCAAAGCAAAATATTAACATTAATTCCCGCGTTCGCTTCTAAATCGTACCACTTTATAACGAGTCTCGCGTAATCAAACTATTGTTACAATATTTATATCAAGTTGTAAACGTCACTACTACTCGCACTACAGTACACTACACTATAATATGTCGAACGGGACCGCCATATTTCATTAGCTTTTGTTAAGACCGATACGTTATGTGCGCTTTGTCTGCCGCCTTATAAAATAACTCTTTTTCATAATGAATTTTGTATATTAAAAACAGTGTCTAACTATACAATCTATAAAGATAATGGTTTATAAGTTGTATAATTTTTTTGAATGTGAATTTTAGGAAATACCGGTTCTATGTACTATTAATCATTATATTGTATTAATGCATTTAAATTTTTAAGGTAAAAACTGGGTTCCAAAAACGTAAGTACTTATAGCCGCATTATTTCGTTTGAAAGCTGTATACATGAAAATTTCTTAACTTGTTATAATAAGGTTTTAAATGCATCAATTACATAAACTATTACCTACTAAAGGTCTAACCGGTTCCCCGTACCATGAGTCATATATATATAAATATTAAAATAGTTAAACAATTGTGTCTATTTTGACAGGGATTGGGTTAAACTAGAAAATTGAGGAATGCTTCCAGCACAAACATCTCCTCCGAGCGAAAACCGAACCCGCGACCGTCGAGGCTCAAAGCACGCTCGCTACCAACAGGTCGCAACGCTCATTGTCGGTCGTTTTCTATTTGTTGAGCAATTAGGACTAAATATGGTAGCTCGAACTAAATACGCTTATGGTTTTGCCCTTATCGATACAAAAAAAAACGTTTAGAATTCTTAACACACTCAGACTTAATACAGATTTTTTCCGATTAAGACTGTAACTATATTTTGCGTAAGAAATAACTTTACATAATAGTACTAAGTACAGTGATATCACAAACATACTGTACTAAATATCTTTTGTTATTTTATAGATAAAAAGGAACAAAATCCGCGGCTCCCGCTTTAACTGCATACGAATACCCATTGTCCTCAAAACTCTATACTTGTGTCTCAAATATCACCAAACATAACGCGTTCTTAGCGAAAATTTTTAACTATAAATTAAACAAATAGCTTTTTAACAAATTAGTTGGTTTTTATATGTCTAGCCACTAAAGTATTATGTTTCAAAATAATAAATTCAATAGCTAAACTTTTACCAGTAAATAAAAACAAACTTTATCAAAATAAACATGCCAGTCAATGGCAATTTACGTTATTGTGGGACAATGCATTGTTCGTCTGCACCCGCGCATGCTGCCGCGCGAATTACCATAGCCTACTGCATATTGTTCCTGACCACGCGCCATTGTTTAGGCTACGCTTTAAAACGGAAAAGGAGTTGATAAATTGCGTTTTCGATGGGAAAATATTTACGTAATGTTACTTAGATAATAAGTTATTTTAAAAACAATTATTTTTTTTTTATTTGCTACTGAAAATTTTCACCTTTTGCCAAAAATATTAATGTAGAAATGGAATTTTAAAAAACATTATCTGACTTTAACAATTCATATTCTTTGCTTCAACTGCCTCGGGTAAAGACAGACGAGAACAATTTGGATACAGGGATCGCATTTAATTACCACTCATACTTCGAGGGTTCGTTATTTATCGTTTTTAGAAGTAAGCGCGTAACCATTTTTAGTAGCCCATACAAATAAAAAAGACTTTTTTGATACAACTTTTCTGTTGTATGTGTAAAATCGTAGTATTGTTTGTTGAGTTCTCTTAAGTTCATAAGGATCTGTGATAATTTGATATCTGTGATTTAGCGGAGATATTCAGGAGCATATTATTATGATAATTATATTAAAGTAATTGATTTCCAGGAACTTTTTCCTAAAAACTAAACAATATTTCAAAGTAATAAAATCGTCCAAAATAATAAATTAATAAATATATGTATAATGTATATCCTCACGAGTAAAATAGGAAGAAGGTAGACACATATGTTATAATATTAACATTATAACATTTATAGATAGTTTATTCATTATCTACTTAACCTAGTCGCAAAAAGGTGAAGTAGGGAAAACTGCGTTAGTATTTAGAGCTTTTACACAGAAGCGGCGTCTTCCCAAGGACTTTTTCCTTCTCCGTCAAAGAAAAGCAATAACAGTTCTTCTGGGCGACAGCTGCTATTGCTGCAGTTGTCACTGTCGGCCGTCGGAAAAATGTTACTTTGATGAGCGTACGCGTAAAAAATGTAAGACATGGTTAGAATCAGACTCATTACCGCATACAAGGCGTCTTTAACCTAAGCTATAACAGGTTCGTTTTATTAAAAACTCCATAAAACCAACTAAATATTTTTTTATACTGAATGATTAAGTTCTAAACAAAAAATTCAAAAATTCCGTTAACGTTTAACATCGTCGTTAAGAAAAAAGCCGAAAATGAAAGATAAAAAAATAATTGGTCCGCCTGCCGTTACAGATACAATCAACGGTTTTCTAACGCGTCCGTTGAGAAGGGTGCGTGATTTTGATATAATACAAAAACAATCACGTATTAAACTAATATGCACCCTATTATATACGTGTAAAGTTTTAAGTTAAATAACTATTAACTAAATGTTGTAGAAATAATTAAGAAACAGGATGTGTTCTAAAACGAAACGGTCGTTTTAGAATAAAGGGAGAGAGAACGTTACAATTTATATTCTAATCCAATCATAAGAAGGAAATAACAAGGCACGTGTTTTATTCTGTTTTATAAATTATTACATTAATAGAACGCATAAAGTAGCACCCAAAATTAATAATATCGGAAGCGCATAGTGCGAATGTTGGGTATAAATAAATAAATAAACGCTACACACTCAACGGCTCCCATTAGGATAATTATATCCTGTGTCGGGGGTCCGGAAACATTCACAATGACAAGGACAAACACAACCAGACCGGAAAACATGCCTGTACGATTAATACAAACATCTGCTCCGAGCGGGAATCGAACCCGCAACCGTCGAGGCTTAAGGCAGACTCGCTACCCACAACGCCACAACGGTGTCTGGAATGATATATGCAATGTTTGTTATCTAAGATTAATATCCTAAGAATAATTATATTAGGTACTAAATATTTTTATGTGAAGCGTGCCAATACCCAATCCGTAAGTAATCCGAATATTAAGATTTCCCGATATCAATCGAAAATAGCTTTTTGCTATGTTAAAACTATCTAACCCCGGTCTATTGGTGCGTCAATGGAAAGGTAAGCAACAATCAAGGATTGTATAATATTGATCTCGTGCGTAAATAAATACGATTTCTTAAGAAAAGACTTCAACGCGTGAACGATATTGAACTGTTAATAGACGATTCAAGTAAATTATTTTATTGGTAATAACTATTTTTATTAGTTAATCATGTTTCTAATTTTAAGTCAGAATAGCTCAAAGTCGAGGTTTTAAAGAGAGATGCTGGTTGATCCCGACCTCTTTGGGCAATTTATCCGTTTCATTGATGTAACATTCGTAATAAGTTAAAAATATAGCTAGTTTTTATCTACTAAATATCTTATTATACGATTTTAATAACAGCACTCTCGCCATTCAAAGTCTCGTGAGAATATTATTATCTTGAAAGAGCTAATAAGTTTATATTTTTAATCGAATGTCTGAAAATGAGATTCTATAATCAACGCTTTTTCACTTATTACAAGCAAGTATGAAACTAATTTATGGGGTTAAATTTCATGATGATCTAACCTAAGAAATTGGACATAGAAAAAAAATACCAATAAACGTAATAACTCACAAAATTTGTATACATACGAAATACATACGACGACTGAAATTGAAACTGATAATAAACAAAAACCTAATAGCTCCTATTAATCTTATTATCTTAATATAACAAAGATAGATAGCGGTGTCCCGACTTTGGTCGACGTAGCAAAAAGTGTTTACGGCAATATTTATTGTTATTTTTGTAGTTTCTTTTTATATAAGCACCAGCTGCTGCTCCCAAATGTCGTGACGTGACGAATTGTTAAAATATACGTCGATAATCGAGCGATAGAAAAAGAATCGTGTCATTGGACATTGTTTACTTACTTTACTTACAAATTTTAATAATTTCTCTTTTAAAAACATCTATATCTCTAAAAGAGATAGAGCCAATAGTATCCAAAAGAGTAAAATGGCTCTGATTATTACTCTTATGTCCAGATTTGACAAATCACTAGCTTCCAAACAGAGCAATTGCTCCGCAACCCTTTTAGAGCGACACAGTGATTCATTAGATACATCATTAATGTATCTTGTTAACGAATAAATATTTTAAGATGATAATTTATTTGAGACAATCATTTGCACTATTATTAGTTTCGATGTAAGCCATAAAATATATACATCTGTGAATATTTACAATAATATTTTTAGCGCAGCACCGTTTACCGTTTGATTAATTTAAATTATAATCGCATTTCAATAAATTAAAACTATATATAGACGGGTCTGCATAGCACAATTATTTAAATATACAATAAATTAATCAATTAAATTAACATACATAAATAAATAATAAAACTAAAAAAAAATAAGACTGAAGAATGAAGATTAAAAAAGAAGCGAACACCTTCCCAAGAAAAATACAATGAATATTTCAAGGGTAAAAGTCACACTTCTTTCATCTCGCGTGATTCGTAGCTGTAACGTTTTCTTCATGGTGCATTTCAGAATAGCATAACCTATTATACCCACCGTGCGACCCGTGCGAGACCGTGCGAGATCGTACGCTCGAGCTAATTAACCGTGAATTTAGCGTAATTGATTAATGGTATGTGCATTTTTTATTTGTCTTTCTTACGGATCTGTCTAGTGACTTACTGCATTAAGAAATTTATAATAAACATGTTATATTAGCTTTTGAGGAATTTTTATCTCAATAGAAACAAATCATGCCCCCTATTTCAACCCCTGTTCAGAAAGAAGTTGAGTAAAAATTTGTAAAGAGGAGTGAAGAGATAACCGACAGAAACATTTATAATATTAGGCTGAATAGTAATAATTACCCTGGATTTAATATGACCTACATGATTTGTATTTCATTTACATAGAGGATAGAATTAGGTACGTAGAGTTACTTTTCCATTATATTAGTTTCAATATTTTAAAATGTTGTGAATTAGGCCTCTTGAGACTTTTAGCGGCGATCTATTTCGATGTCCAAATTGCTTTTGTGTACGTATGCCTTAGGAGGTTGGAGTCAACTTTTGGTTCTTAAAAAACACATCTTTCAAACAACCAATTACAATTAAATAAATACACATACGTACAGATCATGAAAGTGCAAACCGTCATACACTAGTTAATTCCATGTTGCGCCTTCAATCTCCTCTGGGAACGAGCACAAATTAGATTTGCTTTCCCCGAACACCTTATGGAATGCGATCTCTACGCCTCGTAAACCGCATCGTATGTATTAAGACGTCGTTGCTTTATATTTATACGAAGTTACAGATCATTTGGATACAGCGAAGTTTGTGACCATAATAGAGTATAGAGAACAAGTCTAAGGCTAAGCTAATCTATGAAATGAAAACATTAAAAACAAAATACGCGGAAAAAAGTCAACCGCTCGAAGTGCAGAAGTTAGAAAAACTAACAAATATGCGATCGTCTTACAAAAAAATAATATTTAGATCTGTCCCGATCAATAAGTAAACTGAATAAAAAATATGAATAAAACCGTTGAGATATTTTAATTTATTGAAAACAGAAATGGTAATCTCGTATGTCGTGAGTAGACAACGGAGAAAATACATAATTGATGAACAAAAAATGATAGCGCTCAAGCATCGTGCCGTACGAGTATAACGAAGTCGTGTCCGGCGACTGCGGCGCGGCCGTGTATCGGCACTTTCCCCGCTCTCCTTTGAATGCCTCTCTGATTAATACACATTACATACTGGGTGTACTATACAATTACATATGCTAAATCAACAAATTATATTTTTGCTCACAATCCAAGTTAGTACTTTCTTTTCAATTCAAAAAATATATCTTACTGAGTAACACAACGCTATTTTTGGTTTTTGGAATGGAACGCAAAAACATTCCTTTTCTTTACAACTCTACAGATTTGGTCTTATTCGTCTTCGTCTTAGCATTATTCCTAGTATTTTATTCACCCAGGGTCTGATTATTACTCTTATCCGGATTTGACAGGTTACTAGTTTTTACACGAAGCGATTGCCAACCGGAGCTCCGCAACCCTAAGGGCGAACAGGTAACTTGGATAATAGCAATTTACGTATCAAGAATTAACGATTATTATCAGATGTTATGTGATAACAACCGGGACCGACAGCTTAACGTGCTTTCCTAGGCACTGTGGGGAGACCCACACAGACAAACGCCCAGACCGAAACAGAAATTTTTAACAAACATCTGCCCGAGTGGGAATCGAACCCGCAACCGTTGAGGCTAAGAGCAGACTCGCTACAGATTTTTATCGGGGTTATTGATAGCAATCATTATTTCATCTCTATTTATGTAAGGGCTTATAATTTTTATTTTAAACAAATTTTCAATCATTAAAATCAAATAACTTTTAAATGTTTGAGGAAACACGCCTCCGTATACTTCGATAACAAACATTGTTTTTCAATGGATACTATATACAAATATACTTATTTTATAACGTTGGATATATTATTTTTATTCAATTATAATAGCCTTCACGGCTTACAATTATTGTATTTTGGCTAAATGGTGTCAGATTAAAATAATTACCTACAATTTGATTAAATACACCTACATAATATACATACGTGAGAACATAAATTGATTAAACCGAAAAAACGTTCAAATTAAATATCCAAATATTATTTTTTAACCGATCTAAAGTTCACTAAAGAATAAAAAGTATTTTTTTTATTATACACAAATAAATAAAATTGAAGTGTCTGTGTGTAATTCTAAATTAAAATCTTTTTATATAAAAAATTAAAAAATACAATTTTTAAAATGTTAATCTTCGGTTCCGGCTAATCTCTGAAAAGGTTGAACTGACAGTTGACATTATAAGAAGTAAATTAGGCTACTTTTGTTTATAAAGAATTAGGCTTCCGTGCAGTAAAGAAAAATCTGTACAACACCCGAGCGGACCCGCGGGCGCAGCTAGTAAAATATAAAATTACTTTTGATTTACTAAAGCTCTTATATTTGAAAAAAAAAAGAGCAGATTGAAAATGAACTCACCACAAACAAGAAATCCTTAAAGTTCCGTTATAACAAAACACATCACTAAAAAGTAAATCACAAACACACAATAAGTTCGCGCCGCTAAAAAGTTCACTGCGCCTCGTTTGCGTTCACACGTGCTTTTTGGTGGTGGTCGCGCGCAGACTGTACGAGGCGCTCCGTGGTCCGTGGTGCCGCCGGCGCGGGCTGCGGTGCGCTGCGGAGCGCATCGGACCCCGGCAACGGACTCTGTTATTGTTTTTAGTCGAGAAGGTTATAGCCGATTTTAACATTTCATTAGCAGATTTCATTAAAGGATATATGTATATGTTTTAAATATCTAATAGTTCAATTATAATATTTTTTCGCAAGTTTAGATCATGTAAATTTTATAATCGATCATGTAAATATTATATTAATAATCGGAAGGCTACGAAAATTATCTCAATCGTGTTTTTATTCGAATTTTTAATCTGAATATTTTTTCAGTAAAACATTACCTTCCAAATGCCTACATAATAATTACAATTTGCATAATAGTATATTATTCAAAATTTAAAACTAATATATATATATATATATATATATATATATATATATATATATATATATATATTTGCTTTGATGTAACAACGTATTAATGTTATGTTGTGGTACATCACGAAAGAGGAATAAAAGATGGTTATTTTTTCGCAAATACTTTCCTGTTCATTTTAATGATGAATGCTCCTCGCGTATATAATGTGACCCCGGCGGCGCGAGGGCGCGCGGCGGCCTGCACGCGTGCGCCGGTTGTTTTTCTCGCGCCCACGGTCAAACCGACGCGGAATTCAAAATCTTTTTTGCATTCCTGTATTGAATAATTCCTCTGTATCTTATAAGAAATTTTACATAACAAGATAAATTTGTGATATTTTATTTTAAACAACTATACTAGATCAGAACGAATTTATTAAAGTATTAATTTTTATATAAATTATTGTAAAAAATGCGAAGCTTCGAAATAGACTTTGGGTGAACCAGGTCTCCTAAAAACGAGATTAAGCTAATAGATTTATGAAGATTAAATATATATATTATGTCAATGAGACGCATAAAATTACAATTTACATCAATAAATACTAATGATCTAACAGTAGTATAATATTTTAATAGTTATCCCATTAAGTTGGAAACGTTAAAAGTTTAATACAGCCAAATTGTCAACAACTTTATCCATTTTTATATTTATCATAGCATAAATCTTTTTTCATTTGGAATACTTCATTATTTATTTATACTTTAAAAAAGAGCGCTATTTTAATAAGTTTTTAAATGTTTTAATAGAATGAAAACAAACCATAAAATTTGAATTATTTACTGTAATAGAATTAATTATACAGTTAAAAACTTTAATTAAATATATTTTAATACGAAATTTATATTTGCGTAAGAGCATATCGTAATCTCTGGAGCAGTACTGTAATGTAATACAATGTAGACTTACGGACCCGCCTATTACGATTATTAGCGTGGCGACAAAGCAAAAAAACTATCATTGGAGTCTACGATCCGTGAAATTAGTAGCACGGGTTCCTTGATTCTTGGTCCACGACAAAGAATAGGTAGGTACTTATCTAAACTAGACTTGCATCCTGTTGACAGATCGTATTTTGCCATATCACGGTATCCATTGACTTTTTAATAATTTTTTTAAATAATATTATAGCATTGCTTTTTTAAAGTATGATTAATCAATCGGATTAGTGTAATAAATGAAATGAAAACTTAAATCGAAAAATTAATGTTATGTATGAAAACTTTAAAGATATTTAAACACTTTCAACAAGTTATTTAAATCACACAAAAACGGCTGAACGATTTGAAGTTTGGCACAGATATAGATTGTTACCTGAATTAAGATATAGGATACTTTTGTCCCGGAAAAATTATACGTTCCCGTGGGGTTATAAAAAACGTAGTGCAGGGCGTATCCACTTAGAAATATGTTTACAGGTTTGTTACTCAATCACGTATAAATTACTTAACGGATTGGGTTGAAATCGGCACACAGATAGCTTATTATCTGGATTAACACAGAGGATATTTTATCCTAGGAAAAGGTTTCATGTGGGATTATCAAAACCATGCTGAAGAACGTATTCAATAGAAATTCGGTATATTTAGATGTTCCTTAAGGTACATTATTTACTTTAAAATGCTTCATTTCTCCCTGGAGGCAATTCTATGGTCACCGCGGAAGAAGACGCGTAGTAGACACGAACATAAGAAGCTCTAAAATGTAGATATTATACGTGTCAATACAAATACTTAGTATAGTACCTATAAGCTCATAAATTAAGCAGAGTTAAAAAACCGTAGCAATGCGAAGTTCATTCATAGATCAGTGGGATTGATGGGCTCATTACAGACAATAATCGTTAAAATAACAACATAGCCCCATAAATCTCAACCACCTGCGTTTGCTAGGCTCGCTTTCGATTCTAACGATCTCCGTGTAAAAAGTAACACCTCACGCACGTCGCCACTATTAAATCTTTAGCAAATTTATATTCATGTATGTATTGACTTTTTCGCTAAAATTTAAGAGGCATTTATTATTTTTTTTATACTGTTATTTCCCTCATATTACTCTAACTGTAAATAGAATCTATTTAAAATCTATAGATAGATTTATAATGTATTTACTAGATTATTTTATATTTACTAGAAGACCATTGCCCAACTTCTGGGGCTGTCACTCGACAGCTTGATAAAACAACACTCTTAGTAAGATCACTTGTAAACATAGACATTAAATAAAATAGTATATTGATATGATTATGATTCATATCAGGAAAACATACGTGATACTTTCCACTATATCCGGCGGTAGAAGAAAATGGCTCTAGCACTGGCGCCAGCACAGCTCCGTCACACTCTCGTTGTGAACGCGTAATTACAATTTCATAGTTCGTATTTCTTCGGGTGATCTAGACCAGCGTTTTATATATAGGCGCGCCTTTTACAACAACACAATTAGAAAATTATTTTGTTAGGCTTCCGAAAACACCTAGACAAAGCTCAACACTACAAATTATATAAAAAAATATATGATTTAACATAGATATTAATGTTATTTAATACATTCTGTTGCTGAAAATTATAATACAAAATATTAATATCTAGTAGTAAGAAACCGTAAATTTAGAGATAAATAATAAAATCGCAGTTCATTAAACTATAAATACAATATGCAGATCAATGAAACGGCTTGATGCTTGTATCCTGATCATTTTGCATTTGAAAACATGCTATGAATTCTAGTAAATAACACTTATCCTGGCGATTTCGCATCGGTTTACGCATGGTTTGTACAGTAATAAAATGATTTTACCTCTACTACTACGTGAAAGGGCTTTTGAAGGTCTTAACTAAGATTACTTTTTCCTTCGTCCGAGGTTCCAAAATATAGAAATACGAGCATCCAACCACTCAGACAAAAAATATTTATGCAAAAATCGAGGAGATATCGAAGCCGCGACCATCAGTGTTGGAACTAGATTGGTGACCAACACCGGTCGTCTTAATTAGATATGGAGTGTAAAGCAAAATAACAACCGAATAACATTACTGTTATACAATAACAGAGTGGAACTTGGAAGTCTTATCTCATTTAAATAATTATCTCGCAATAAAACGTAATTTATTCATTAGTTTACGGAAATATCTAACTATTTCGTTTTTAAATGATGCGATAAAATTAATCACGAATGTTTTATAATTTATTTATAGTTTAATAAAATTTGTCTACATTATGAAATGAATTTGATTAGCATTTTTTTTAATAGCGCCGGTTCTGTTCACGTGCGCTAAGTATATTGTTGCTGATCCTCTTCGCGACGCACTCATTATTTGGCTGTAACAAAATATGGAAGCCTTCTAGTATAAAAAAATAGATTTTTTTAATCTAATCCGTGGTCTAATTTCAATATTGACGTATGATTTAAAAGTTGTATGACTGTCATGCTATTTAAATATATAATATATTATATCGTTTAATATCAGTATAAAATAACTTGGCATTAATTGACATTGGTACAGCAGATGCAATTTCACAGTGAGCCGTGTTTACGAGCAACGCAACTTATAGCATCGCAATGTAAAAATAATATTCCCTACATTTAAACTGCAAGAGGTTCCTAGTGCGTGGATACTCGGGCCAATGAATTTTCCGATGTTGACCTTATTTTATGTTACAATATTGTATTTATGTGGTTATCTATATACCCAACTGAGCAGTATTTATGGAATGAAAATACTAGCTATATACACACGTACCACTTCACACAGATAAAAAATTAAACATCATGCACTTAAATTCATGCAGCAACCCGGCAAAAAATAGGTACCTAGTTATTTATGCATTTTTTGATTACACTTATTGTTTTGAATTTGACTACACTTATTTTTACTGAATACCTAAAAAGCGTGAAGTGTTCGTGTTATTCGGAGGTTGAGGTCCTCAATGACTCAATGTACCTACCTACCTACCTACCTACCTACTCATGTTTTTCTAAAGTCGTGAGAAGGATCACCATAAAAATTTATAGCACCACGACATACCCTATTTAACAAAAAGGAAACATCAAAAACCAGTACTGGCCACATCCTCTGCAGAGACGTTTGACAAAAAAGAACATTGCGCGGTAAACCAACGCTTTATTGCGATATTATAGATTAATATAGGAATTTTTCTACTGACTTAAAAAAATATTATGATTTTTATAAAGTTAATAAAAAATACAGTTGTTGTTTACACAAGCTATATTCAGTGACTCAATCGCAGATACCGTACTGTAAGACGCGTGCTCATCGAGACGCGCAATCTGCCATCTTCATGGATGCGCGTCTCGCACCGTTGCTGATACGAACATTTTATATCTGTCGTTTTATCAAAATATCACATTTTGACCACTCGGTCTCGGTTCGTTAACTTTATGTGGAGATGTTAATGCCGATACCGTTAGCCGTACGCATAATGAACAGAGGTATAACTTGTTGCTTTGCTACAAAAATGATAAAGACTTATGAGATAACCATCTCATAAGTCTTTATCATTTTTGTTATATTTTTTACTAATATCAAAACGTCATTGTTTGTTTTATTTACCAAATAATTTTTGGGACATTTAGTTCTAGCTAGCTTTGATAAAGTTCATTTAAAAGTATTGAATTTATAAATGGGGGCCGTTGAGTGTGTAGCGTTTATTTATTTATTTATTTATAAATAGTATGGATAAATAGAACCATTATTTAGATACAATAATCAAAGGCTTGGATTAGTAAATTAAGTATAAAAACTTAGAGGATTTTCATGTTATATACTCTGATCGAATCACAAAAACCCATAGAGTCTCTATCTCAATTAAATAGAAGGTTTTCTGAAGTGGGTTTACGACCCAGGGTTAGCAATTTTATAATAAAGGGCTACCCGCCATCTGCACCAATCAATAATACTTCATACGTCCCATTATATAAAAATAAAAAAACTATATGTACTGAAAAATATTTAATTTTCTAACAATCGGTCCATAATAATTTTCTCTATTTTTTCCCTCTGTGTTTTCCCTCTTTCTCATATCCATAATCATAATATCTATGCTTCTCATTGCTTCTAAACTTATCAGCTGATGTATCTCGATAGCTCTTGCTGTCGCTCCGATCGTGCTGTCTCGCTCTATACTTTGAACTGGAACTATCCGATGATCTTTCTCTACATCTCTTTCTGTCGCTGTCATCGCTACGTCTCTTTCTATCAATAGAACTTGAGTTACTACGATCGCTATAAGAATCCTTATAATCTCTTTGTCTCCTTCCTTCGTTACGCTTATTGTATATCCTGTCTCCCTCTGTGAAATGTGACGTGTGTTGATGTTTATCAGAATGTCTGCTTTGTTTATGGTACCTCTCTTCTCTTACAGGATGTCTATGTTTAGTGTTTTCTCTCTCGTTTATCTTATTTTTCTCTGCTTTGTGTGCATGTAGGTGTATGTCTCCTTTCTCTATGTCGTTTCTTGTTCTCTCATTGTTTGGTTCAATTTTAACTTCTGTTTTCACTCCCGTGTACATTTCCATCTGTTTAACAAAATTGTTTTAATTAATTTCTGGCCGCCGAACGAATGCGTTCCTGACGAGTGACCGAACATCTGTTGTGACCATAAGTCACGTATAATTTAATTGTACGTCATTTAAATGCATTTTTGTAATATTAATAATTAAAAATAATTATATACTATTCGATTCGTATTACATTCATTGAATTACGTCAAATGTTTCTTCATGAATGGTGAACTGTCACATATATACACGTTACACGTGTTACTCACAGACATTTGGATCACATTATATTGAGAGAAACTTAAGTTAATTACAGCAAAAATTGTAAGTAATTAAAAAAAAACTTAGAAGCCTCTAATCAAATACTAAGATACATTTCTCATCCTAGATCTCTGTCATGGACTGACTTTACTAACAGTTCATTCGCAAAGAATATTTTTGTGATGTAGTGGTATAAGTAATTTTGCGTTCTAATTGATAAGTGGCACCTTTTTTTGGCAAGAATCATCTAAGGTGATAGACAGCCCTTATTCGTATTTGCCGATGGTACAAAAACAAGCCCCTCTAAGCAAAAGAACAATAAAGATAAAAATAATCTCTGATGCAAAAGATACTAACTTGTGTTCCGATCAGCTCTCTAAGCGTATGCGAATAGTTCTTAGCGGGGGCGGACACGCGGTACCGTGTACGTCTTCTCCGCATGTCCCTCAACTCCGCCAGCACTTCCAACCGAGACTTGGCCTTACTCCCCGCCGCATCGGAACTGGAGCTACAACAGATTATGATACTAATACTTACCGGCATCGGGACATGACGACCCCATCGCCCGCTGCTGGGATAACCTCTGTGGAGATTATTGCACCAGTGCAATCAGTCACACTGGTGGTAGGTCTTTTGTTGCAAGAGGCCGGCTAGGTAGGTACCACCGTAGTAGTAGTCAAATATTCTGCCGTCAAATAGTAGTGCTTAGGCATTGCTGTTTTCGGGTTTGAAGGGCACTGTACGCTAGTGAAATTACTGGGCAGAGATTTAAGAACCAATATCTCGAGGTTGGCAACGCGTGAGTGGCACCCACTAATGGTGCTGCAAGCGCTCATAGGCTAGGCTACCACTTACTATCGGGTGGGCCGTATGCTTGTTTGCCAACTTATAACATTTAAAAAAAAACACATTTGATGGATTATTCATGACTAATCAACTAATAAGAAATATATAAAATAAAAATTAATTAACAGATTTTTGTTTTTAAAAAACATCTATAACTATTTGAGGACGTTGTGGCGCAACGGTAGTGAAACTGCCTTAAACGCCACAGGTCGCAGGTTCGATTCACTCTCGTAGCATATGTTTGTATTGACCGGACATACATGTTTTCCGGTCTGAGTGTGTTTGTCCTAGTCATTGTGTATGTTTCCAGACCCCTGACACAGGATATAATAATCCTAATCCTATAGCTATGCTGGAGTGAGTTAGTTTTCAATTCTCAAATTAAGGTATTATTAATATGTCATTTACTAATTTATAATATTCACCTAGGTAGAGCCAAATCGGAGAGATCGTGAACAGATGGCATTGTAGTAACGACAGCATCATAGATGGCTCGTCGTTCATCCACAGTATATGCCACCGCTAGTCGTCCCAATGTAAGAGGCTGTGACTCTAGACTTCCATTACCTTTGTTGATGAGTTAAGTTTGTATTATCGTATAATTTTGTAAATTATTAAAATATATTTGAGCTATAATTTAAGCTTGAATAGAAAAATATCACAAATACAGTCTCAACACAGTTACATAATTAAGTTTAGTCAATCAGTTTCTATCAGTTGAATACTTCCCACACAGAGAATATCTTGAAACGGGAATACTTTATAATTTTATTATATTCTACTACTAATTTTATGAATACGAAAGCAACTCTGTCTCTTTGTCTGTCTGTCGCACTTTCGTGCCAAAAGTACTGAACCGATAAAAATGAAATTTGGTACACAGATAGTCTAGAGCCTGAGAAAGGGCACAGGCTTCTTTTTAATTCGAAAAAACGGTTGCAATGGGTTGAAAGGGGGATGAAAAGTTGCGTGGAAATATCGTCATTTTGATTCAATATAAATAAATACGACATTCAAAGTTTGTAAAAGTTGTGGTGTGCGGAGTTTGTATTAAAATTGTTATTTCAGCGAGCGAAGCCGCTGGCAGAAGCTAGTTTATTAAGAACCAATCTGTGACTCTTTTGAATTAAAAAATACTTAAGTAATATTAAATACAAAAATAAAAATATATACAGATTAAAATAAAATTAACAACTATTAACCAAAAATTACAGCACTTAAAAATATAGCTTACAATGTATTATTTCATAAAGGATACAATCTGGTAAATACTGTAATTGTAAAAAAAGATATTTTAGTAAAATATTTTAGTACAAAATAAATATTAAATAGTGAAAAAATATTATATACTTTATTGTACCTTTCTTAAACAGGGGATCCTTTTTTGATTCATTATTTATTATTTGATTAATTTCATCCGGAGCTGAAAACAGGGAAAGGATTCGTTCATTACTAGGGTTGCTTATTATTTAACAGCAATGACTTCAAACTTTCTACTGCATAATTAGTTTGTAATGAAGAACATACTGATTATTTACTGAAGTAAATTAAAGATTGGTGTTTTATAATAAATATAAATGATTATTTTTAATAATTCAATTTTATCATTATGTAATAATATGCTATATAATATAACTAAATATATGTATTTCTAGAACTTACTGAATTTCACAAGAGTCTTAGCATGCGGGTCAAAAGGCTCTGGCAGGAATATATCATCTGTCTTATAACCTTGTGATTTCAGAAAACATTTATCTTCATGTTCCTTCTGATTCTTTGGCAGGATTCTATGACTTTTGTCATACTTGCAACTCACTTTTGAATCAGTCTTAAAATAAATGTAAATATAATATTATCTCTTTCAGTTAAATTAAAAACACAAAAAATTAATAATAGCTTTAGTCCACAGCTTCGTCCGGTGAAAATAGATGGATGGATTGTTGATGAAGCACATGCTCTATGAACTACAGGATGCGGATTCAATTCACACTCGGAGCAGATGTTTATTATGACTCTACAGACTTGTGTTCTGGTCAGGGTGTGTATGCCATGTATATGTTTCAGGACACCGAACACAGAATATCTGCATCCTAATGGGGGCGGTTAAGTGTATAGCGTTTTTTATTAATTAGACATTATTGGTTCAGCCGTTTATATAATATATATATACATATTACTCTAATTGAGTGAAAATGTATATACCTATCAACTATAATTCAACCCATATTGATTCTGTTATGAAAATTTGCAAACCATAATATCCACACAATATAAAACACCAAAGATAAGGCTAAAAATTAAGAATGTCCAATACAATAATAAGATAATAAGATAACAAACCTGTAATAAAGTATGTTTATCCCACTGTAATTTTTGAAGTATTAAAGTAACGTCGTTATCTACTCCCCTGATATAATCCCTTAGTTGGGATAATTTTTCTTCTTTTGATACCATATTCTTTTATTTAGTTAACAAAGAATGTAATTGATATTGATAATAATAATGTTTAATAATGGGGTTCCGCATTGGGGTTTTAAAAAAATAAATAAATTCAACTGTCAACAACTGACACTGACATGAGTGACAATAATTGATGATTGATATTATATATTTAATATATATATTGAAATTGTAACAAATTGAAGAATAAACTATAAACCTCAGTAATTCAACTTTAACTAAAAAAATTTAACTATGCATGCGTTAGAAGTCATCACTAGTTAGAATGGAGATGGGAAATAAACATAGAAATACCGACAACAGACAACTTGACTCTCTCTTTGTACCTATATAGAAACCAGTAGGTATTGTGAAATTTTCATAGATATTATGGAGCATATAATTATATCTATAGAAATACATATATATTGTTTTAATTTTTGTGCCTTGCGGATATGAGCTTCAAAGGTGAGTCTGTTGTCGACACATCTACCGGTTACTTTTCTTAGTATTGCGAAAATAGCCGATCCTTTGATTATCTGTGATTCTGTGCTTGAAAATATACTGTCACTGTTTTTTGGCATGCTTTATTTGGAAGCCACTAAGGAAGAAGAAGAAGAAGATAGTACCATCTATTACCCGGTCAATTCGATGTGGAGCTTCAGTTTTAACCACTTCTGTCACTTTACGCAACAAAATGAATCAATAATTTATCACAACCTCTGTCTACGCTTACCATAGATGTATTATAAAAACTTTGGCTATATTGGAACGAAGTTCCTTATCGCGCGTTGTGAAAGGGGGCTAGACGGAAAAATTCTTACGAAAAGTTGTCACGACACTTTTTGCTATAGTAAGCTATTGTATGACACCGTTGTGGCGTTGTGGGTAGCGAGTCTGCCTTAAGCCTCGACGGTTGCGGGTTCGATTCCCGCTCGGAGCAGATGTTTGTATTAATCGTACAGGCATGTTTTCCGGTCTGGTTGTGTTTGTCCTTGTCATTGTGTATGTTTCCGGACCCGCGACACAGGATATAATTATCCTAATGGGGGCCGTTGAGTGTGTAGCGTTTATTTATTTATTTATTTATTGTAAGCTGTGCGGCGTCGCATGTTTCTCTGTCTGTCTCTCTCTCTCTTATAGAAAGCAAGCCAGATATTTTCATTTCTATTTCGCATTGAACAGTGTGGTGTCGCGACGATTATTTTTGTTGAGTGTATACAGGTTTTTTGTAAATAATAAATAATGTTAATAATAAAAAAATATTATTATAACTTTAAAAAAATAAAATTTTATTACAATTCCTTCACTAATTAATCGAAAGGAACTTCGTTCCATCCGGGTGTCCCTTGACACCTCTCAAGTTTTTTTTATTGATTTCTACTGTATTTTATTCCTTTACTTCTGTGACGATCACTAATTTCCGTACTCTGTGATCACAATAAATAGCCACAGAGTAAAGAAAACTTTTATTTCCCATTCTTGCAAATCTTATAACAGCAAAAATATTTACTTTTTTTCTAGCAAACTTGTTATAATTTTATTCTTAATTAATTTATATAAATCTTATCATTATCTTTTTGATGGCTTTTGAATGTATTGTATGTACATTCTTTACTGTGGTTATATTGATTTTGGTAGTATTTCAACGTTAGTCAAACTGTTAGTCTTCATAGCATAGAAATAATATAAGAACGAGAAAGCTCACTGAAGCAACGTTTTTGTGACAAAAGATTATTAGTATTTTTGTCCCTATCTAATCGAAACACCATAATTGTTAATAATTGAGGACAAAATACAAACTTGAATAATCTTGATTTCTGCATACTATTAATATATTTTTTATTAGGACCAATATATTATTTTATTGGAATATTATTATTTTTATTAGAATTAGCTAGTGGTATTATAGTAGTGGCATGTTAGTCGGAAAATATAATAAAATTATATTTATTTTTATCCATTATTTTTTTCTTTCCTTGTCACGAGAAAAACTAAAAATAACATTTTATTACTAAAATAAAGATAACATAACTTTATTTCTAAATTTTTAAATTAATTACAATTGATAAAAAAATTCAAGAATGATCTTTGATCTTAACATAGCAGAGTTACCACGAAAAGATGTACAACAACCTGGATAAGATTCATTCTTACAACCAAGTATAACGCATTGGTTCACCATTTTTCTAAGAAAAATCTATTAAAAACGCTTTGAAGAGCCCAATCTATGATTTGAAAATTTGACGTTACTATAGTAACCAAAATAACGCCAATTTGTTGGTAAATTTTGAACTATGTTGTCAGAATAGTAATAATATTTCCTTTATTTAAAGTCATTTAACCGAAAATGGTGTATTTAAAGGCTTACTATATTACGATCAAAACTATTAATTTTAGTAATAATTGTTTTAATTATAAAAGACTTTCGTTAAGCCGCAAAAATTATAAATATATTCGGAAGTTGTGTAACTACCACCTTATCAAATTAATTTTTGTAAGGGCAACCTGTGGGAAAGGGACACGAATACCATTTTGTGTGTCTCGTTCTCGAACAAATTTTCGTTTTAGTATGAAGTATTGAAAATTGAACTTAAATGTTAACTATAAAGTATGAGTTTATTTAACATTAAAATGATTATGATATGAATTACAAGTGATTTTTCTTGTTCTTATATTATTTCTATGCTTCATAGTACCTACTATCCCAATGACTGATATTGATTAATTGAAATGTAGCGCAATGCGCTTGCGTAGAATATTATTAAGTTGGTTACACAGATATAGGCATCTAAAAAGGAACCGGGAACTAAATGATGCCATCGTACTTATACGCTACCAAATCTTTGAATGTTATTGATCAATTTCTTAACTACACTTCGAGCCACTTCATACGTATCGTCAGTTTATCCTTGAAATTTTAACAATTTTAATTAAAGAGACACACAATCTATAATTTATTCTGTCCTCAAATCTATAATTTATTTCATTGATTTATGAAAAATTGTTATTAAATACCGAATTTGTATGCAGAAAATTATAGTTTCGTAAAAACATTGTGTTTCTATACATAATACCTATTTCTATTCGTCAAAACATCAGAATAATTATTCAACCAAGACCAAATGCTGAATATAAATCTGGTCACACTGATTTGACAACAGCGCATGTCATGATGTGACTTGAATGATGAATCTAGAAATTTTACTTTATCTGTAAATGTGATGTCTGGTAGGAAGACGTGTGCTTTCGCAGGCCGATTTTTCTAAATTCTGAATGTTTATTGAAAATGGCAGATTCTGAGGTAAATATAAAACCGGGGGAAACATTTTTAGACATAAACTAGAATTAAATTTTAACTGATTAATTTTTTGCTAGGTATTAAGGAAGCTGAAGGATATTCCGTTTAAAATTCAAACCGCGAGTGTAAAGGGAAGACGTGATGTTCTTCGAGAAGTAGAAAATGTTTTATCCACACCAGGTATGTTAAGTTTTGCTTAAAATATAACATTTAACAACATATTCTTCTATGACATATATGTATCGCAAGTTATAGAATAGGTTATCTAGGATTTTCAGGGTAGCTGTATTGATCCATTATTTGGTTTACTTAATGAACATAGCACCGGTTCACGCTGCGCCGATGGGAAATATTTTATATGTAAATGACAGATGATTAACTTCACTGCATTGAAAAACACTTCAGTTAATCAATATGAGTTGAAATTATAGTATGGCGCACTTTATTTTAATAATGAATGAAGATTAATTAGGTAATAGTTTTCTAATTTATTGAATAGTGCTAGGCCTCTGCCAAAACAAAAGATTGTTTTCTACTTATGCTCCCTGTAATAGTTACTGAATTGTATTAAGACTTCCAAACATTACACACCATTTAATGAGTTACTGACTAATAGAATTTCTTATGTTTACAAATTGTTACTATATACAGGTATAACAGAGCCTGCTGTGAGATATGTTTGCCGACTTCTACTAATTACACTTAATCGCTACAGAGATTCAACATCTCAGTCTTATGTCAAAAGTTTATTGTCTTATCTCACTACACAACACACAGAATGGACATTGAAAAGTCTATTGCCAGCATTGCTAGAATTTTCAGAACACTTGAAATGTGTTTCACCATCGTGAGTATTTAGTTTATTTGATTTCTTACAGTCTGATAATGAAAATTTAAGCCATACTTGAAATGTTTTTATTATATTCAAGTGACACTAAACTGTTATAATATGAGAAATAGTATAAGTAGAAACTCAATTTATATTCAACTTTGTTAGTTGTTACCCAATACTTGTTTACAAAATAAGTTTTTCATACATTTCAGTAAATACACAAGTCAAACTGGATTATATGCTCTGCGGTGGACAACAGTTGTGGTAGATGGATGCATTAATAGCACAGATGTCTTAGACTACAACACTCTGGTGTTGCTGCAGGCCAATCTTCTCACTGTGGTCTTTGCCCATGGTGATAAGAAGAAGAATGACAAAGGATATGGAATGGTTTGTTTCATATTTTTTTCTGAAAACTCTAGCAACATTATTACATTATGATTTTTTGAATTTTAAACATTGTGCACTATAAAAACAATTTGGAAATCTGTATTTTATGTGGCCAAAATTGTAACTTTGGTTAGATATTAATGGTGATACTATAGATACAGAACCACTTACTATGTACATTTAGTTTTTTATTGAATAATCAAATGAATTTTTTTATTTATAGTTACACAATTCCTGGAAGAACATGGGTACTGAAAAATTATCAAAATGGATAAACACACTCCTGTTGCTCCCAACAGACTCCGGGCCACAAGTATGTGTTGCATTTTCTGCCCTGTGCCGTCACACAAAGGAGATCAATGAAGAGGCACTGATCTCACAACATAAGGTAAATAGGCATAGAATATGCATTGTATAAGTATTGCTCTATTGTTGTTATGGTATGTAGTTGCCATATAAATTGATGAAATCAATATTTACTTTATATTCTAGGCAAGAATGCTCGAGAGTTTGATCAAATGCCTCATCAGTGTCAAGGCTCGGCCCAACTCCAACTTCATCAGAGGTTGCTCCGATCTACTTCACTTGTTGCAAACATCAGACGTACAGGACACACTGCTACCAGCTCTGCAGAAAGCCATGCTGAGAAGTCCGGAAACTGTTATCCAGGCTGTTGGTGAAGTTGTGGCGAATCTGAATATTTATATTGATGGAGCGGCTGTAGAAATTGGCAAGAGTTTGATAGGTAATAAATACAAAAGTGAATAGTGTGGATTGCTGAATTAAATATAATATTTATTTAGTAATGGTTAAATCAAGGATCCTTGATATGGAGAACATGTGTACAACACTGTATCTAATTAATCCAACCATTTAAATTATTTTTACCTTCTCTGCTGCTTGTGCCTGAAGCAATATTATCATTTCTTTAAAGTAATCCTTTAAACTTTTAAGTTTTTTAATTAAGTAAATTTAGAATGAAGTCTTTATAGCTTGTGAATGTTGAAGGTTATAAAGCCGATTGCGAAAGTTGTCGAGACATAGTATTCAAAAATGACAATCTGTAAGCTGTTTGCCTTAACCCGTCTGCGCGTGCAGCGAACCTGCACTCGCGCGACGAGTGGGTGCGCGGCGAGGCGCGGCGCGCGCTGGGCGCGCTCGCCCGCCGCGTGTCGGCGCCGGCGGCCGCCAGCGCGCTCCTCGCGCACGCCTTCGCGCACTACAACGGGGCCAATGGGAAGCTCACTTCCAGCGAGGACAAGATTGCCGTGCTCAATGTAAGTCACTACATATATGTTTATGTTTTAATATTCGTCTATTGTAGTCTATATTTTAATAATTGATTGTATATAATAAAAACATGTTACAAAGATATTATTATACTTGTGAAATTTTATATAACAAAGATATTATTCAAAGGAATAGATACAGTGAATAAAACATTTTGTAGGGTATCAGTGCACTGAGCGAGCTGGCGGTGGCGGGCGGCGAGCGCGCGAAGCTGTTCGAGGAGGCGGCGGCGCAGACGGCGCGCGCGCTGGACAGCGAGTCGCACGAGCGCACGCTGTGCGTCGCGCTCGAGCTGCTGCACGCGTGGGCGGCGAGCCTGGACGCTCCCTTGCCCGATAAGATACTGCAGATATACAAGGTGCATTTATTTATTATGCTATTATTCGTGACACACTCAGCGTAGATTACATGGTAAAGATATTTTAAAACTATTGACAAGGGAGCCGATATAGTGCAATGAGTTTTCAAGTGATTGATTTGTGTGTTCGAATTTATCTCAACAACATTTTGAGGAAACCTACACATTGTGGAAGAAATTCTGCCGCCAGTCCTAGTGTACCTGGCTAGTAGAACTTATGTGCCCATCTGGCTATTTATATATTGATAGAAACCTCATTAAGTGACTGTTTCATGGTCAACCATCATATAACAAGTTGTATCTTAAAGGTTGGCTACGCACTTGCATACCCTCTGGAGATGTTCATGGGCGGCAGCATAATCGCTTAACATCAGATGAGCCGCCTGCTTGTTTGCTTCAATACAAAGCGGAGCAGAGCAGACCTACAGATTATAGTTCTTAAAATGCTGTTTTGCCAGATTTTCTTGTGGCTATTATTATTTTAAAAAACTTTGGATTGTGAGTTAGGTGTTTTTTATGTAATGTTTTCTAATGTTTCATACAGTATGTTTGTATTACAGAAGGGCTTATCAGCGAAGAACACGACTCAGATGGTGCGCATCGCGTACACGTCGCTGGTGTCGCGTGCACTTCGCCGTGGAGCTGCGCAGGCGCAAGCCGAAGCACTGCAGCCTATTTTAAGCTCCGCTGTAGACAAAGCCGCCCAACAGCCGCTGCAGGTCTAAATTAAATTAATCTAAATTAAATTAAAAGTAACTGTGAAACTAAAAATTTGTCTACATTGTTGTCTTTTAAAGCAATTTGTCCAATCGAAGAGCATCTTAAGTCTCAGGCCGCAATGCTCAATGTGCAATATGTGCGCAGCCGCTGGTGGCGAGCGAGGGCGCCTGCGCGCTGCTGGCGCTGGCGCGGCTGGACGCGGCGCGCGCGCTGCCGGCGCTGGCGCACGCGCACGCGCTGCTGCACGAGCGCGTGCTGGCCGCCGCCCCCGACGATGGTATGTACACATCCCCCTGCCTCTTCTGTAACACTACAATAGCGGCACGACCTGAGGATTTTCTGATAGTTTTGCTAGCAAAACCAGTATCACCAAGCTTTGCTACTTTGAAATCTGTCATTTAAGAAAGAGAAGATACTGTTTTTAGCAATGCTTTTTCAAGTCATTACTAATACTCCTAGTTTGTGCTACGAGTGGGACGACAATAGGTTAAAGGGGTCAGGATCGAACCCGTTGTATTTTTATACCCAGGAACCAAATATTAAGACAACGTCTAAACAGTTTGAAGTGCATTTAATGACTGATTAAGATTGGATTGAGACTACATATTGTTAGACTATGTGCACACTACACGGAATTTCTTCCACTGCGCTATTGAGAGTTGAAATGATATTTTATGAGAGTGGTACTACTTAACCGTAATGGTATTTTTTATGGTAACTATTCGAAGTGAAAGTGTGAAGATAATTATTGAAAGAATAGACATCTCGGCAAATCAAAGAGGCTTTTAAATAGAAATAATGTAAAATTAAAATAAAGCTTAAAATTAATAGTATTCAAACAGTTTCTCATCTATGAAAAGGTTGCAAGAGTAGCTATAGGGGATCATAAAAAGATGAAGAAAGGAGAAAGAACCCTCAGGAGTAGTTATTAATAAATGAAATAAATAAACTATATAAACTCATCGCCAAAATTTAAGTAGTAATCACAAATCCCTAACCAAAATAAATGCCTGTATGGTCAATACAAACATGACCCAAGTGGGAAACGACCTTGTGACACTTATGCCTATGGCGCTTATGGCAGGTTCGCCACCGCTAAATCACAACGGTTATCAAACAAAAGGGTGCTTTATTCAGAAACATCATACTTATTAACTATTTTGTTCTTCCTTCATCACATGGCAACAACATTAATTTATGAATATTATTATTACATTCATATATAAATGCCACCTAAAGCGAAACGTGTCACGAAATAATTTCTAAATTATACATACCTTCAAGGTGGAATTTTTGGAAGTGAATATGTAGATTTTTCTCAGAAATGGTACGATAAAGTTCAGTAAAGTTTCTTAAAATTAATTAAATAACTAATATTTTATTGGTTTCAAGATGTAGGTCGCCTGCTGCCTACGTTTTTGTGTAAAAAAGTATCTAAATTAGTAAGTTATAATATTGAAATATAATCCATGTACTACTTGATCGATGTCAATGTTTTTGTTTTTTCTTATATTTTTTTAAATTAGTGACATGAACATTTTATTTATATTTTATAGTAGATAGGATTTTTTTTATTTGCTTTAATCGTTTGCGCTATGGTAGCTCTATAACATTTACCCCTTTATAGTCCTAACACAGGTGGTGTTACTATGCAGCACTGTATTGGGAAACTACGAGAGTGTTGCCAGTGACGAAAATTCACCAGTTCTAAAAGCTTTCATACTGGTTCTCCTGTCACCGATAAAACCAGTTCGATATATGGCTTTGAAAGAAGCGAAAGCTCTTCTAGCCAGTCAAGACAAAGCCGCATTGGCAAAGAGACTCATGAAAAAACTGAACGAAGTGCTCGACGAAGGCAGGATTTTCACCGTGAAGGAGAAAACTCCACCAGAGGATAAAGCTGATGTAACTGGAAAGATGATTCTGGATTGCGTTCATGCGCTTTGTGCTTTCAAAGGTAAGAAAACTTTATTCTGATCAAAAGTATAATGCAATTTTCTTTCTGGTACAAAGCAATATTTTCTTTTTAATGGGAGAGATTAAAAGCAAAATGTAATAATATGCTGTACTGTGAAATTTTTGAAAAGGTAATTTTTAACAGCTTTTAATCAGCTTTTAACAACTCTGGATATACTTAGGTCAGCAGTTAGTTAAAGCTTACGATTTTTACCCTCACATATTGTAATGTTATAAAATTTGTAAAGTCTATTATCACCTCATCCAACATTTTCTACTCCAGATTTAAAACAAGAAGATTTGGAGAGTCTCATGATTGAAGCCCTACCGCCGTGCCACCACCCGCTGGTGGCCGCCATGGACGGGCGCGCGTGGCTCAAGATGGCGGCCTACCTGCACCTCGACCCGCACCGACTGGTCACAGCGCACACCAATAAACTGAAGAATGCTTACATCAATGAGTTCAAACCTAATGAGGTAATATTATGTCTTATATGCTCCTACTTTTTTAGTTCAATTTTCTTTGTTTTTTTCATACCACAAAAGTGTCAAACAAGCATTTGGTTTGCCTGACGTTAATAAGTCACTGGAGCTTATAAATGCTTGCTAAACCAGTGGTGTTGCATCATGGTGTTGCTAAGAGAAGGAACAGAAGTTCTGCGAATTTTGTAACTTATGCACATTGAACACACAGCAGTACGGATATTGGAACTTCCTAGCAATATTCTGTGTAAAGGGAAGTACTTTATCATGCAAGCAAGTCTCTACTACACATGAACATTTGAATATCAAAATTACATCATTCGTGTCCAGCTTAACTGGTAGTAGAGATATGCTCCTTTCAGCAGAAATGGACGGGCTGGACCGGGGAAGTACTCAGCTCTCACTGAAGATTGGGGTAAAGTAACAGTGTCAGTAGAATCTGTTGCGTTTTTTGTGATGAGTGAAAGCCCCGGAGGCTCAATCTCTCATCTCTTCTGTTCCCTTCCTTGTTCCTTCTCGACCCCTTCCTGCTATCATTCCTGCTCCAACGCGCATGAGCATACTTGGACGCAAATAAGCAATACCATGTCAACCCACACCAATGTCATTTCGAGAAAAACGCGTTTGAAAATTTTGAACAACTTGCTTTATATGATTTTTTTTTATGTATGTATCGCGCGCGTTCATAGGTTACGGTGACTGCTTAGCATCAGGCGGACCGTATGCTTGTCATGAAATAAAAAAAGGTATAGTGTAAACGGGTGTTTAACGATGTTTTCCTGTCGTGTAGACGACGCAGCGCTGCGTGACGACGCTGGTGCGCTGCAGCGCTGAGACGATGGGCGGGGCGGCGGTGCGCGCGGCGCTGCAAGCGCTGCAGCGGCCCGAGCTGCTCGCCGTGTCGCGCGACGACTACTTCGTGTACCTCACGCCGCCCGGCCTGCTGTACGACAAGAGCGTCGTGCCGGGGTACACGCGCACACACACACACACACGCGCACCGACTACACTTGATACGTTGCTAACTGCGACATCGACATACGTATTAAATATAAATATTATTTAGCAATTCGCAGCTCTTGCTATGATAAAATTAAATAGTTCTTGTAAATTAAAACGGAATTTTTCCAAATTAATAAGTATTAGATTAATTAATATTTTAATTTATAATGATTATTATTTTCAGCAATGACGACGGCAAGGAAACTAATATGAAACGTGAGAGCAAAGCTTACAGTTACAAGGAGCAGCTGGAGGAACTGCAGCTGCGTCGAGAGATTGAGGAGAAACGTCGCCGGGAAGGGAAGGTCAAGGAAGTAAGTAAAAACTTATAAGGAGTCTGTTTGCAGCAGAACGAAAAGGGACCTATTTAGAATTATGTGTACAATTTTTTTATAATACATGATATATTTGCAGGTCCCGTTAACGGCGAAGCAGAAGGAGGCCATCAAAACACAAATGGCTAAAGAGAGCGCCATCCGAGAACGTCTCACCGAGGTAGGTTCCTTTTTCTTATTATTTTTTCTAATCTGAGATCTTTTCAAATTGACATTTGAAAATTTATTTAAGTGATTTATAGCAATGATATGGTCTTATATTTTTTTGCTATGTCATACCTCTCTGTTATATATTTCAATGACCTTTTAACACAGCAATTTTTGGAGGTGCTTAACCTAGAAATATAGTTTATTCTATTATTTTTAAAAAAAGTTAGAAAGACACCAGCGTTTGTTATTATAGTGTATGCATAGTTTAACGTGTAAATATGAAGTGTTGTGAATCGTCAGCTGAACGCCGGCGTGGAGAGGGCGGTGCTGCTGCTGGAGGCGGTGGGCGCGGGCAGCCCGCTGGCGCTGGGCGCGGGCGCGCGGCAGGCGGTGCCGGCGCTGCTGGGCGCGCTGCGCTCGCCGCTGGGCGCCGTGCGCGCCGCGCCCGCGCTGCGCCGCCTGCGCCGCCGCCTGCTGCCGGCGCACGCGCAGCTCGCCGACCACGTCTCGCGGGTCATGCTCAGGTGCGCACCGACGACACACGGACATTCAACCAAAACACATATAAGTGCACAGACACAGTTATTAACGAAATATAAGCGCAACCACTTGTCTAATTCGTTAGTAACTATCAACTTCACACCCTTGTGTATCATACTTTCAATAAAATCTATAACAAAATATCGGTCAAGTGTATGGTAAACCATGCACAGTGGAGACTATAGGATACCGCAGCTTGATGATGAAAAATTTTACTTTAAGTATTAACATATTTAAGGGTCCCGTTTTTTCCATTTTACTACCGTACCCTAATAACACATTACAACAATAGTTGCTGAAAATTTCAAACCATTCCAAACAAAATATGATAAGCCACCCCACGGTAAGCAATTGCTGTAGTCTGTGAACACTTTTTATTCAAACGATAATATCCTTGCAGACTCCACAAGCCGCAGTGCGACTTGGACCCCGACTGGGAGGAGGAGGAGCTGGCCAAGGCCGCCACCAGGACCATCAACCTGGTCCACGCCGCCACCGCCGCGCGCAAACACGACGACAAGGACAACCACTTCACGGCGCCCGGCTTCTGCTATGTGTTCCCGCTGCTTAAACAAGGTACATATATGGCACTCCCATTCATCTGCACTCTCATTCATCTGTTCTATTCTTTATATAATAATTATGTACATGCTTGTCCTAAATAAACTCATTCTTTCTTTTTATTTATTTTGAAGCCTCAATAACATGTTATGATGCCTTTGAATGACATTTTGTAATGATGTACCTTTATTGCAAAAAAAAAACTAAATGTTGCCTGATATAAACTTTCATTTCCAATCACTAAAACCTCTGTTCACACTATTAATTAAAACTCTTGTATTTCCTTTTTATTTATTTACTGGGTAACTTGTACAATCTTATAATCACAAAAATTAATACTCATTTTCTAGTTACATATTTTGTATTACAATTGTTCATTGTGTCAATAGTGTCAATTTATTAAAGATAAATCTCCAATATTAGCTTATGACAATTAACATATAAAAACTCTAAACAACCTCACTATTTTTTCCAAAAAATAGTGGTCTATCTAAATTCCCATCTATGTATATACTATATATACAATATAAATCAATTATTTACATACTATATTCATCAATTTTTTTGATGATATACTGGTTTCCATAAGACTCATCTAAAAGAAAACTCAAATGTTGTGGTTCGTTTTTTTGTTTATTCCATGGAAATTTATAATTTTTCCGGGATAAAAAGTACCCTATGTGCTAATCCAGGTAATATTGCCAAATTTCATTGTAACCCGTTCAGCCGTTTTTGTGATTGAGTACATATTAATAACATTTATTATATTGAAGATTTATAAAAGTGTAGAGTAATATAATCGGTGTGGTGTGGACAGGCATGACGGGCAGCTGGGCGCGCTCCGACGAGCCCACGATGCTGAACGCGCTGGCCGTCGTCTCGCAGCACGCGGCGCTGCGCGGCGACGCGCGCTCGCCGCTGGCGCCCGACCAGCTGCACCCGCAGCTGCTGCCCGTCGACCACATGTTCCGGCTGCTCATCGACCTCATCAGTTAGTTCCCGCATTTACCGTCACCTTTCTCGTTTCATCTCGTCTCTGAAAGTGCTAATCTCTTGTAGTAATATTCCGATATGACTAAGATTTCGTGTTAGATAGTGTGGTTTTGATAGGCGGATAAGTGCTGTCACATTATGAGAAAAGGCATGTAAACATTTTACCTTAAGGCTAAAACAAAATCTGCAATATAATTATCATTGGTGTATGTAATATGTATGTGTAATATATGACGTAGAAAGAGAAAGAAGACAGAAGGAACATTAGCTAAAAGCCGGGTTCCGATATTTTAAGTGTTGTATGTGTGCGTAATGTCAAATTACCTACATAATTGGTCAGTCTTGGTCAAGTATAGAACATGCCATTATTGACATTTTAGAGATAAAAAAATAAGCAACCAAACCTATATAATGCTCCAGGCAACGGACTAATATAACAATATCTCCTTTGAAATAACATTGCAAGAAACCTGGTATGGCTCCGTCCATGAGATTCTTGATCTAAGATATGTCGCGCCACAGGCAGCAACAGCGGGGTCGTGATGGCGGCGTGCAAGGTGGCGCTGCTGGAGACGGCGCGCTGCGCGGCGCGCGCGCCCGTGGCCCACGACGACGTGCTGTGCCTGCTCGACGGCCTGCAGAACCCGCTCGTGGTACACTTGGCGTTTCAGTGCTATTTCTACTATCGTTATATTGCTTTATATTTTGTTTTTATTATAATTTTGGTTTATAATAAGAAGAAAATTTCTTCCGACATTTGCCTTTTTTCTTTCTAGCATTACCTAGCATTTTGGGAGGGCCTGCTAAAAAATAATAAAATGCTTGTTTTCTCTTTAATTATTTCATGAGACTAGTACTTTTTTTCCAAATTATTTTCCAAAATTCAATAAATATTATCTGGTTACCTGTACCACCAAATGACCCGAGTCGTTGTCGACGCCAGGGAGTGCGCGACGCGGCGCTGCGCGCCCTGCTGTGCGTCGTGGACTGCCTGCCGCCCTTCTTCGAGCACCCGGACACCGCGCTCGACCTCACCATGCGCCTCTACGTGGCCACCTTCGACACCAACGACGAGAACAGGTACGGGCACGAGCCAGCTGCGGCCCGACATTAAGACTGTCTGTGACATTATAGATAGTCACAAGACAAAAACGTAACAAGGCAGGCTGGTACTGCACATCAGAACATCCCCCGTTGCTGTATAGATCTCGAGTTCGTCCTCATATGGAGTACTATTCTCACGTCTCAGTTAACAAATGACAATGCCCTTTTTCAAACTGGTACTTCTCAAAAAAAATAACTACCTCTGGAAACTAGGAACCAACCTAACAATATGTAGTTTTACTTAATTAAAATTGTAACTAAAGTTTTTATTTATTTTTATAAGTAGTGCTTCCATCAATTTCAATCCTTATAATGTAATTGGAAAGTTGTATTGCTAGCTCAAGAGAGAGAAGTAGTAGTAGTATGTGTGTGTGCGCGCGCAGGGAGCTGGCGGAGGAGCTGTGGGGGCTGGCGCCGCGCGCGCAGGCGTGGCTGGCGGGCGCGGCGGACGAGCTGCGCGCGCTGCTGCTGCAGCAGGTGCAGCACCCGGCCGAGGAGCTGCAGCGCGCCGCCGCCGACGCGCTGGCCGCGCTGGTGGCGCGCGCGCCGCAGCCGTCCGCCGTGGCCGACCACGTGCTGCTCGCGCTGCACGCCATCTACGACGAGAAGCTGCCGGTACTGCCCCCGCACAGAATTGCCTCAATATCTCGGCGGTAGAAGGAACAATTTCCGCTAGAGCGAGAGTTGCGGGTTCTATCCTGATCCTCTTATGCTATCGTCTTACCCACTCTTAGCGCAAGCTTCCAGCTTATTTGGAGAGGCAATAAGAATATTAATAATTCTTCATTACTATGATATTAATCATTTATTAATAAAATTAATCATTTATTAAAAAAAAAAAAAAAAAAATCTTTCATACGACATTCAATTGAATATATCTTGTAACATGTTTTTAGATAATTCCAAAGGAACTTAACATTTTTTCATACTTAGATATTTTTATTCCGGGACGAAAAACGACCTACAAAAGGGTGAAATTTTGAACCGAGTTGTATTGCAATGAAGGTGCCACATTATAAATCGTTACTCCGGATCCGCATATAACGAACCCGCGGGAAAAACAGTCCCAACCCGTCTGAGTAGCAGGCACAGTTGGAAAGTGTACAGTAACGCTTGCCGGCGGTGCGCAGCTCATCCCGGCGGTGCTGGACCAGTTCGGGCACGAGCAGCACGCGGCGCTGGACGCGTGGGGCGCGCGGCGCGGCGCGGGGCTGGCGCTGGGCGCGCTGGCGCCGCAGCTGTCGCCGGGCGCCGTGCCCGACGCCATGGCCTTCTTCGTGCAGCGCGCGCTGGCCGACCGCCACGCCGCCGTGCGCGACGCCATGCTGGCCGCCGCCATGGCGCTGGTGGAGCTGCACGGCAAGGAGACGCTCAACACGCAGCTGCCGGTGTTCGAGCGCTTCCTGGACACGGCGCCGCGCTCCGGCCGCTACGACGCGGTGCGCCAGAGCGTGGTGCTGCTGGTGGGCTCGCTGGCGCGCCACCTGGCGCCCGACGACGCGCGCATCGCGCCCATCGCCATGCGCCTCATCGCCGCGCTCAACACGCCCAGCCAGCAGGTGCGCCACGGCCGCCCGTCGCCCACTCGTTCTAATTATACCCTTCTCCTGATAACCAGTACTAACCATTTTTACCTTCTGCACATTATTAAAAAAAATTAACTATTGACGAAGCTACTTTAAACTCTTATAATATTAGGAATAATTTTATTTATTTTAGACTTATAACAAAAAGAATGATATACATGCAGTTAATATTAGAAATAAAAATAAACTTGCCTTCTTTTGAATAAAGTCAGTAATTAACAACTGATATAATTGTAAACTTTCTATACCTTAAAGGATTACCTATCAAGTTTCTTGTCAGTTCTTCTCGGTAAAATATCCTTCCGAACATAAAGTAATCATAATTGTTTTAAATCTCTTAATGTTCATTTACTATTTCATTGAAAAAATTCAATTTCAAATAAAACAGTGATAATATAATTATATCATCATATATATGTATCAAACCAAAATCTTTTTACGTTGCCTGATAAAATTTGTAAAAACAAAAATGATCTTCACTGTTTTTCATCACAATACTATGTAGGTACAAGATGCGGTAAGCAACTGTTTGCCGCCACTAGTGACTTCACCTGCGATGCAGCCTGAGATACCCGCCTTGGTTACGAAGCTGCTCAAGCAGTTGCTGACGGCTGAGAAATACGGAGACAGGAGGGCAAGTGCTAAGTTATGAATACATTTCAAATCATTAAATTAGAAGTGATGAACTTAAAGTAGACTTAGTATATTTATTATTACAGGGTGCAGCATATGGCATAGCCGGCATCGTCAAGGGGCTCGGAATATTATCACTGAAGCAGCTCGACGTGATGGGGAAGCTCACCGAGGCCATACAAGAGAAGAGAAATTATAAATATCGTGAAGGTAATGTTTTATAAATTAGATCTCTACTCTTAACTTTGTTTGTAGTAGTAGAAGAGACATGCTCCTTCTAGAACAAATATGCCGGCTCTACTAGGAAAGTACTGCCCACTTACAAAAAATTGGCGTGAAGTAACAGCTTCATTACTGTTGCATTGCGTGAGAGTGCTGGAGGCTCAATCTCCTACCCATTCTGCTCTCTTCTCATCCCTTCCTCCCATTCCTTGGGCCTCAACGCGCATGTGATACTTCAAGTATCGCAAGCATTCCTATGTTCCGGTGACTCCTTACCATCAGTAGGAGTGTACGCTGGATTGCCATTCCCCAAGACACAAAAAAAAACTATACCTCAGCTAATGTAATTTGGTGACCCGCCCAGGCGCGCTGTTCGGCTTCGAGATGCTGTGCCTGAAGCTGGGGCGGCTGTTCGAGCCGTACATCGTGCACGTGCTGCCGCACCTGCTGGTGTGCTTCGGCGACTCGTCGCAGTACGTGCGCGCCGCCGCCGACGACACCGCCAAGCTCATCATGAGCCGCCTGTCCGCGCACGGCGTCAAGCTCGTGCTGCCCTCGCTGCTGCAGGCGCTGCACGAGGACAACTGGCGCACCAAGGCCGGTACGTCTTCTGCGTCACGCGTTACGTCACGTCACCTATTCACTTACGGAATTATACCACGTTGAGTTACACCTCGTACCTCCACGACCAGACCAGAGCTTTGCTCGCTCTACGAGTGGGTCAATGCATCAAATAAAAATGTCCGTATTTCTTAGGTTCCATTGAGCTGCTGGGCGCGATGGCGTACTGCGCGCCGAAGCAGCTGTCGTCGTGCCTGCCGTCCATCGTCCCCAAGATCATCGAGGTGCTGAGCGACTCGCACATGCGCGTGCAGGACGCGGGCGCGGAGGCGCTCAAGGTCATCGGATCCGTCATACGGAACCCCGAAATTCAAGGTACAATTATTATTTTACTAATATAACAAATCACACACAAAGTACTGAACAAATTTGGATGAAATTTAGTACCCATATAGTTCATCATCTGCATTAACACATAAAATACTTTATATCCTGGTAATGGAAAAATGTAAAGTTCCTTTTGGATTATCAAAAAACATGCTACTGCACATATTTAATTGGAATACTCTTTAGAGCCAATTATAAGGTCGTCAGGGACAGATGCTAGTGTATTTATATTTCCTCACCATATCCACATTTGAAGATATCAATTTGACTATTGTTCATGGTGCCTTCCGTCCCGACAGCCATCGTCCCCGTGCTGCTGCAAGCGCTGCAGGACCCGTCCAACAAGACGTCGCTGTGCCTGCAGCGGCTGCTCGACACGAAGTTCGTGCACTTCATCGACGCGCCGTCGCTGGCGCTCATCATGCCCGTGGTGGAGCGCGCCTTCCTCGACCGCAGCACGGAGACGCGCAAGATGGCGGCGCAGATCATCGGCAACATGTACTCGCTCACCGACCAGAAGGACCTGCTGCCCTACCTGCCCAACATCATCCCGGGGCTGAAGAGCTCGCTGCTCGATCCCGTGCCGGAGGTACGCCGTGGACGTCTACTCGAGTCGCTCTGATAGTCCAAATTCTAACTCTAAAACCTATAAATGATAAGCTATGAAGTAGCGATCTAATCATTACGACGGCCGATAGAAACGCACAAAATTAACATGTATCACATTTAAGCATTAGTTGCCTATTGCATATTCAAAGAAAGGTAAATATGTCAATTAAAAAAAATTAAAGCAAATGAAGACAAAGTATACCCGCAAACATGTATGCGAACAAACAAACAACCGCACAATACATAGACATAGTTAAAAGTAAAATATTAATAATAATGCTAAAGTAAATTTTTAAATTTCACTCTTCATATCTTTTTCGTACCGGGCGCTTTACAAATCCATTCTCCAAACTTTCATTACATTCTTCAAATTCAAAACTCCAAAAATGTAGTGATATTATTATGTTATAATGGTGGGACGTGTGCGCGGGCAGGTGCGGTCGGTGTCGGCGCGCGCGCTGGGCGCCATGGTGCGCGGCATGGGCGAGGGCAGCTTCGAGGAGCTGCTGCCGTGGCTCATGACCACGCTCACCTCCGAGTCCAGCTCCGTGGACCGCTCGGGCGCCGCGCAGGGCCTGTCCGAGGTCGTGGCCGGCCTCGGCAGCAGCAAGCTGCACAAGATCATGCCCGGTGACGTAGCGCGCACTGCACCCTGCACGACTCGCTCGCCGAGCGACGAGATGATAATATTGGTATTGTGTAATGTGCAGATATAATAACGACGGCGGAGCGCGCCGACATCGCCCCGCACGTGAAGGACGGCTACATCATGATGTTCATATACATGCCGGGCGCCTTCACCGACGAGTTCACGCCCTACATCGGGCAGATCATCAACCCCATCCTGCAGGCGCTCGCCGACGAGAACGAGTACGTGCGCGAGACCGCGCTCAAAGCGGGCCAGAGGATCGTCAACTTGTACGCCGAGTCCGCCATCCAGCTGCTGCTGCCGGAGCTGGAGCGCGGCCTGTTCGACGACAACTGGCGCATCCGCTACAGCTCGGTGCAGCTGCTGGGTGACCTCTTGTACCGCATATCCGGCGTGTCCGGCAAGATGAGCACCGAGACGGCGTCCGAGGACGATAACTTCGGCACGGAGCACTCGCACAAGGCGATCATAAACGCTCTCGGGCCCGACCGCAGGAACAGGGTGCTGGCCGGCCTGTACATGGGCAGGAGCGATGTGGCGCTGATGGTCAGGCAGGCTGCCTTGCACGTTTGGAAGGTGAGAATCTATTGTCAAATCATAAACCTGGCATTGAGCTCAGAGAATGTTATTGTTATTACGTTAATTCTTACATTTTTAATGATAATTATCTTTTCGTAGGTTGTAGTTACTAACACCCCCAAAACATTGCGTGAAATATTGCCCACACTATTTAATCTCCTGCTGGGCTGCCTGGCGTCCACGAGCTACGACAAGAGGCAAGTGGCGGCCCGAACACTCGGAGATCTAGTGAGAAAGGTATGTTGCGAAGTATCTAATTCATTTATATATATTATAATGTTTAGTAACTATCCATACTGACCGAGTTATTCGGGGGATTTATGAGGCGGGTTATATATAACCTGCCTGATTTAATTCTTAAATTGTTCCCCAGCTGGGCGAGCGCGTGCTGCCGGACATCGTGCCGATACTGGAGCGCGGCCTGCGCTCCGAGCGCGCCGACCAGCGCCAGGGCGTGTGCATCGGCCTCGGGGAGATCCTCGCCTCCACCTCGCGCGACGCCGTGCTCAGCTTCGCCGACGGACTGGTGACAATCCCACTACTCCGTGGACGAGACCGACTGCTAATAACAAGGGTTAACGCTAAAGAGATCCGTCGCTGTGCAGGTCCCGACGGTGCGCACGGCGCTGTGCGACGAGCTGCCGGAGGTGCGCATGGCGGCGGCGCGCGCCTTCGACTCGCTGCACGCCACGATCGGCAACAAGGCGCTGGACGACATCCTGCCGCCCATGCTGGACGCGCTGCGCGACCCGTCGCCCGCCGTGGCGGACGCGGCGCTGGACGGCCTGAAGCAGGTGATGGCCATCAAGTCGCGCGCCGTGCTGCCCTACCTGGTGCCGGTGCTGACGGGCGCGGGCGCGGGCGGCGCCGTGGACACGCGCGCGCTGTCCGCGCTGGCGGCGGCGGCGGGCGGCGCGCTGGCGCGACACCTGCCGCGCGTGCTGCCCGCGCTGCTGGCCGCGCTGGTGGCGGCGCGCGGCACGGCGCACGAGGCGCGCGAGCTGGACTACTGCCGCGACGCGCTGCTGCCGGTCGTCGACGACGCCGGCGTCCGGTGGTGAGTTGAACTGAGCGCGATAATAGCCGTGGGATATGCACGTACAGAAAAACCGACAATTTGGGAATTTCTTTGTGTTAATGCTAAAATAATCAGAATTGTTGAATTTTATAGATTTACCTATACAAATTTCACATTTAGAACATTACCGAGATTTGTAACATTGAATAGGCCATGAAATTTTTTAATTATTAAAATTCAATATCAATTTAGTATGCAGGGATGCATACTATGTGGCCCTTCAATTTTAGTCACATTTCATCAGACAAACTATATGCAATGGATATTTAAAAATGAAGAACAATGCTCGAAACTTCTTCCTTATTGAAGCCGACTTTAATATTTACCAAGCTCCAATTGAGTATGTTGATAAACAGTAAGCGCCTGCTTCCCAGTATCATCGACACGCTGCTGGAGTGCGTGCGGGGCGTCGGCGGCGGCGGCGGCGGCGGCGCGGAGGGCGAGGAGGCGCGGCGGCGCGCGGCGGCGGCGCTGCTGTGCGCGTTCGTGACGCACACGCGCGCCGACCTCATCCCGTACGTGCCGGCGCTGCTGCGCGGCCTGCTGCTGCTGTTCGCGGAGAGGGAGCGCGAGGTGCTGCTCATGGCGTGGGAGGCGCTGTCCGCGCTCACGCGCATGCTCGAGGCGGAGAAGCAGCTCGGCTACGTGTCGGAGGTGCGCCAGGCGGTGCGCTACGCGGCCGCCGACCTCAAGGGAGAAC
Organism: Hestina assimilis; assembly: GCA_023373885.1. Taxonomy (NCBI): domain Eukaryota; kingdom Metazoa; phylum Arthropoda; class Insecta; order Lepidoptera; family Nymphalidae; genus Hestina; species Hestina assimilis. Next base: position 15,774,103 of record CM041744.1, read on the forward strand.
CGCTGCCCGGCTTCTGTCTGCCCAAGGTGCTTACTTCTGTTGTCTGTAAGCTTATCACGGCAGCTTGGATGTAACCTGATATTCTAATTATTTTTATTATTTATTCTATAATCGCGAGTCTCATCCTCAATTTTGTTTGATTATTCTGTAAATTACTACTACTTTACCACACAGCATATTTTAGAAAATCTAGAAAAATATTGTTTTTGACTTTTCTAATCTTCTTCTCTACCTCTTTGTTTTTTTAGGGAATAGCGCCAATCTTACCACTGTTCCGTGAGTCAATACTCAATGGTTTACCCGAAGAGAAAGAAAACGCGGCGCTCATGTTGAGCGAAGTCATCAAGCTTACGACACCGGCCGCCATCCAGCCCTCCGTGGTTCACGTCACGGGGCCGCTCATTCGTATCCTGGGAGATCGGTTCAGCGCAAACGTCAAAGCCGCGGTTCTAGAGAGCCTTGCACTGCTCCTGTCCAAGGTAATCTAATCATTTATATAAAATTTATCCTATTCCTTTAAGTAAAAAAATTTGTAATTTTCCTTTATTTCACTATACCCAGGTTGGGCCGATGCTGAAACAGTTCCTGCCGCAACTGCAAACGTCATTCATTAAGGGCCTCACGGATACGAGTCGGCCTGTCCGCATTAAAGCCGGCCTCGCTCTCTCCCAGCTAGTTCAGATACACAGTCGCGCGGACCCACTGTTCCTCGAAGTTCATAATGGGGTCAAAAATGCGGAAGATATTAGCACAAAGGAGACAATGCTGCAAACGCTGCGAAGCGTCATCACCAACGGTGGAGATAAGATGTCCGAACAGCTCGCCCTCACGGTGCTGGCGATGCTGACGTGCCCGGCGCTGCTGGCGCACCCCGAGGACGCGCCGCGCGCCGGCGCCGGCGGCTGCCTCGGCGCGCTGCTGCACTGCCTCGCGCCGGCGCACCGCGACGCCGCGCTGCTGCACCACGTGCTGGCGGCCGGCCACCCCGGCGGCACCGCGCCCGCGCACGAGGACTGGCTGCTCACGCACGGCCGCTCCTGCGCCCTCTTCGTGGCGCTCAAGGAGACCCCCGAGCAAATATACCGCGATCACTTCGAGGAGAAGATAGACAGGGCGCTGCTGGCCTACCTCGCCAGCGACAAGGTCCCCATCGCGTGCAATGGCATTCGAGGGATCGCATATCTGATACGCTATCTGCTGCAAAACGATAGGCCCGTCCCTCCCAATATTCTGTCACAGTATGTCAGGGTAAGTCAATAACAAAATCATTTTCCATTCACAAAATTATCACTAGCCAAATAAGTCTAAATATTTTTAATACTTTAAAGTCTTTCGAAGCACGAAGTTTGAATCGTGTGATGAGAATGTCGGCCTACCCCCAGAGCATGAACCACAGCAACAACGAGGTGAAGCAGCTGATGGCGCGCGCGAGCACGCTGGTGGGGCGCTCGGGCGCGCTGCAGCCGCGCGGCGCCGGCGCCGACGTGCTGCGCGCGCTGCTGCCGGCGCTCGTCAACGGCACCAAGGAGAAGAACACCTACGTGCGCGCCAACTCCGAGATCGCGCTGCGCGCCGTGCTGCGCCTGCCGCACGACGAGACCTTCCACCAGGTCCGTGTCCACCCGTCTCGCATGTTCTATCGAATTATTATGTTAATCAGCTACATAACAATAGGTACCGAAAAATTTTATTAAAAATAGTGATGAATATCTGTATATATTTTTACTGGTAATATAATAGTATCTCAAGATAAATATAATCAGGAGGTACCTATATATATATCTCGAGGCTGACAACGCGTGTCACCCACTACAAAATGTATGGTATTGCTCGCGCTCATAGGCTACGACAATGGCTTACCAGGTGGGCCGTAGTTGCTTTACTTGGTAACATAGAAAAAAGAATTGGACAGTGATAATTCGACAAGTAATGAATAAATAACGTTTTTCTGTCCAGCAATGCCTGTCGCTGCTGGAGGAGGGCATGCGCGAGGCGCTCAGCGACGTGGTGACGCGCGTGCTGCGGCGCGCCGTGGCGGACGGCCGCGACGAGGACCTGGACTGCACGCTCCTCACCTGAGCGAGCCGCACCTCATCAATATACATGTTTATAAATGTCATGTAGATTTTATTTATTCGATCTATGTGTCTATCTAACACTTGTATACCTCATTCCATTGAGATCATTCTTCTTGAAAAATGCTTCTTAAAAGTTTAAACTTTGATGTCAGTTTTTTATAAGTGTTAAGTACTGCGATAAAATTATTTATTTAATAATCGCAAGTCCTATCGTGACATACGAAAATTACTTTATTTTTAAGACATACTTTATATATTTTACCAAACAGTTTAGAAAATCTAGAAAAATAACTTTATGATTTTCTTAATGGACTGAGATATAGTTTTTAATTAATTAGGATAATAACAAAAACATCAAATTTTATCATATTATTCAAAGAACAGTTTTCAAAAATAAACTGTCTAAAATCCAAAATGATGTACATGCAATGATGAATTATTATATTATCACTGTTTGCATAATTCATTCGTAAATTGTTATATCATAGAGACAAAGGTTCGGCAGCTGCCATTCATTTTTCGGTACGTCCAGAGTTAATTCAAGAACTGTTCTCTCTAGAATGAAAGAGTTTTAAACTCATTCGCAAAATATATATAATCTAAAATGTGTTAGTATGTATTAAGTACTCTTCTCCAAAGTAGTTGGATTAAAAACTAATTACTCTTCACTATATATTATTCGATAGATTAAAATTGAATAAAATGTAACAAATATAACCTTTCAATTATTAATTCACAGTTCTCTTGCGCTGAAATTAAAAATTCTACTTCTATATACTTATACAGTTTACTAAGCTCAGTGGAGCAATCTGGCATGGAGCGAGGCAGGAGAGTATAATTTGTTATGTAAATTTAAAAAAATTCTGTTTAATTGAAAAAGTTATAACTATTTTAATAGTGGCATTCTGAAAAATTATTGAGCTACTTGATTACCACAGTCAGATACATTTGCAATGTAACCATACCATACCATGACCATGCTAGGAACGTGTCAGGTAAAAAAAATATTCTTTATATTGAAAAGTATGACCCTATTCTGAATACACAAACCAACAGTGTCACTTACCATGCATGGAGCTACAACAATTGTCGGCGAGAATATTTTGGTGGTACTGATACTCACCGTGCATGACATGTGACATTGCCAAACCTGAAGAATGAAATGAAGAGAATGAAAACCACACCTGGCTGACACGCAGATACTTCAGTCACTAATACGAGCATAGGGCAGTATTGTGGGTGGACTCCTCTTCTGTCTCTTCAACACTACCTATACCTTCGGCTACTGTTGGTAATATATTAAATGTTAATGCATAACTAGCCAAACTATAATAACAGTACCTTTCTTGCGAGTTTTTAAGCTACTATTTACTATCTTACTTGTGTTTAAGAATTTGTGTGGAGTTGTATGAAAGTAATTAGTAGCATTGCACTTGCACTTGCACTGAAGGTACAGGTTCTAAGGAATAATAATCTTTTTGTGGCAAATAACCTGAACATTTGAATTTTTTATTAGCTTTGATAGATTTAATTACATATTATGATTGGCAGTGCAATAGATTACAAAACACTTCATTGATATTGTATCAACTATTTTAAATAATTATACATGTAATGAATGGGAAAATAAAACTTTTGAAAACTATTTCAATTTTTTTCTATTTCAATTATTATTTACTAAACTTTATTTTTACTCTTCAGAAATATGGAAATTAGTTTTATAGTAGGTAGCTGTGGACAAAAAACTACAATAGTTAGTGTAAATTAATACATTAAAAAGAATTTTTGAATAAAACAACTTATCTTGAGTGTATTCTTTATCACAGAAGGAAAGTAAGTATCCAGTTTATATTATTTATTATTACAAGGAATGATCAATGATTTAAGTTATAAATAAAAAAAAATTGGAATACATATATATTGAATAAAATTAATAGGCAAAATAAAGTTGTAAACTATCATTGGACCCCTCAGGAAAATAATCTAATGTTTCTATCAATTTTTTTTAAAAAGTCTGTCTATACTTATAAAATATCTTAAAATTACACAATTTCTATGTCACTTAACCGAATTCATATTATAGTTCCTATTGAATATTTATTGTATAAACGATTCATGAATACTAAAACTCTTCTTTAGTATTTTTCTTTTCAAAACCTTTCTCGAGAAGTAAATCGTTACACTCTTCGCGGTTCAGGTTGGACAGAGGAATTCTTTCTAATTCCTTATCATCATTTCCCAAAAAAATGAGCTCTGGTGGAGCACCAGTTATAAATTTAACTTCAAGGCGTCCATAAAAAGGGGCGTCTTCCATGACAAACTTCTTTACTTCCGGCAGGCGGTTTAAAGAACAACCACGACATGTCTGTAATAATAATACTTTTTGATTAAAACTTTTCCTATTTTAAATAATTAGTTAAGGCTTACGTAACTTGTTCCAGGCAGAGCATAACAACTTACTTCGATTTTCGCCGAAACGATATCAGATTTTTCATACGCGAAACATGAAACTATGATAAAAATTGTGAAAAATAGCACTTTCATTGTATTCGGCATTTTTACCCAGCTGACAATAAATCAGGTTATATTTTAGTATTTTTAAAAAATTACATGAAAGTTGAAACTAAAAATCGATAAAGTGTTATTTGCTCTGTGATTCTCGCCTTGAGTTTGTAAATCCTTAAAAAGTTCCAACTTCAAAGTAGTGTTGCCATTGCCAACAACGGCTTTACGGCTTGAATAGTGTAATATAGCCGAATTTGGTGTAAGATAGCCGAAAGTAGCCAAATACGCCAAAACTTCGCTATGGATAAATCAAAAACTTTGTTTTTAACAAATTATTTATTTATATTAAGAGTTTAAGACCTTCATTATGTATGAATTAAGGTAATGTTGAATATATGTATTTAAAATTAAAAAATAAGAAGGTATGTGTGCGATTCACACACGATATAAGTGAAACTTCAGTAACAAGATATAAAAATATTCACAAACACTGTTAAATAATAACACACCACGCTGACTTCTTACTAAAAAGCTGTTATACGCAGTGTACGCTCACGTACTTTTCACATATACTAACACACGTTAAATACTCAAATACAAGCAAGTATGAAACAGTGTGCAATACATGAATGGGGGCCGCGTAACTATAGCAATGTGACGACGTTAGACCCGATTAGTACATTCACTCACTATTGTTTTTAATTCTTTTAAGCTAAATTATTAAAAATTAATTTAAAATATATAAGTAAATTATTTTTGTCAGGTGTGCAAGCATTTAATTTTATTTTAAGATAAGGTGTCATCCCAATAAGTGACAGTGATTAAAAATGTATTTTTATATACCTTTTTCTATACTATTTTTTTCTTTTCTTTATTTCTTTATTTATTCATGGGAAACAAACAGTACAATGATACATAAAATCTTAGAAAATCAAATATTACATAGACCAACTAAGTTCTTTATTCTATTTAACGAATAAGGAAGTAATTAATAACGATAATTAATAAATAATTAATTGAATTTGAAAGAAACAATAACTATATTATATACGTAATTCCGTTTTGCAACTGTATAAAAATCTATTTAAATAAGACGAAATCAATATTTTTGTCCATGATTTTACCTGCGCAGAAGCGGCCATTTTGATTCATTTTAGATTTAAGGAACTATACATGACAAATGAATGTATAGTGCACAGACTACTATTAAATACTAGAGCAATTAATATTAAATGGTATAGTACTGCTTCAGTGTTAAGACAGACATGACGGTTGTTCGGATGTACATGTGTTGAATTTTAACTCTTTAAATATATATCTTCTCTCTCCCTTTAATAAATTGAACCACGCGGAGTAACACACTATGGGCCTCCACCGTATGCGGTATGAAGGGGCCGCCTAAATATGGCAATACGGCGACGCTAGACCCGATTAGTACACTCGCTCATGATTGTTTTAGTTCTATAAAAATAAATTATTAAAAATTAAATTAAAATATAAATTATTTTCGTCGGGTGTGTAAGCATTTAATTTTATTTCAAGATAAGGTGTCATTAAAAATGTACATTAACTATTATTATTTTTATATAGGGTAAAATCTGCAATAACTTGCCATTTAAGCACATTGTCTACTTTAAATTATTACAGTTCTAATTTCCATCATCTAAACTATACTTGTATGCTATCGCCGAATAGAGAAGACAGTCATAATTGAAAAGGGAAAGATAAAAAAACGAAAAGTACTAGCCACCCTTTTAAAAAATTTTCAATAGAATAAAATAAATAATTTTGGTTTATAATGCCAATATTGAATTAATATCGTTCAGTTTTAATCATTTACTGCAAAACGACAACGGCAAGAAAAGATTTATTTAAAATTTGAAATTAACCCTTTTCGTTTTGTTAGTATAATCGCACGAATACATACTTTTTCCCGACTGTCGATAGAAAACGATAATTTTTGTCGCATATATTAATTACAAAAACGAAATTATGAATCAAAATGGAAACCTATAGTTTAAGTAATATTACAAAACGAAAACAAACAGATTCTGAGCATCCAACTTCTTATTTTTGAGTATTTTAAAGAGACTTGGCTCGATTTACTCTACCTTTTTTCTATACAATTTATTTGTTTTTTTTTACTTAAGTACTTAATTATGATAATTAATTAGTAATTTAGAATAAACAATAAATATATTATATACTTAATTCCATTTTCCCACTTTATAAAAAATCTATTTAAATAAGACGAAATAAATATTTTTATCTAACATTTTTGTGCATGATTCTACCTGCGCAGAAGTGGCCATTTTGGTTCATTTTCAATTTTCATTCATTTTCAAAATTTTGTTCAAATCGAAAGAATTAGAATAAATCTACTTCTTATAATAGATCTATCAGTTAGACTTTAAATTTTAAGTCAACTGTGAACTGTCAACTTGTCAAGTCCGCGCTGTCAACGCGGTTGCGCTCGCTCTAGAAAACGTTTTGATATAAGCTTGACGTACTCGTTTAAAAAATTAAATTCTTTGTTGCAATACATTATTAATGTTGTTGTTTACTGGAGAAGACAAAATAAAATAACGCACTATGTCAAATATATCAAAGAGAAGAAAGGAGGGATCGAAAGCTAAAATAAAGGTAAAAGGAGGTCAAGCAACGTAGCTTAAGTCATGCATATAAATAACTATATTTACTTATAAAAGTAAAATGTGTTAATCTAATCGTGATTAACTTAACAATTTACATGAAAATTGTAAATTATAATTTATTAATATAAGCAATATTTGTAATAGAATGTACTGAACTTTCGGTGTTTTCAACAACAGGTTGTATGACGTCTACGATCTTAGCCTTCTCGATAGCATTATCATGTTATAGGTGTAAGGTTAGTCATATATACGTATATATACATTTATAGATGATAGATAAACAAATATATACATTTTTAAAATGAATATATCAGGTTGTTGTAGATTAATATTCATCAGTTAGTAGACAAATGTGAAGTTACTATTAGTGTTAAATATAAATTTGACGAAGTTGTGGGGCAACGATAGCGTACCTGCCTTAAGCGCCACAGCTCGCGGGTTTGATTCTTGCTCGGAGCAGATGTTTGAACTATACATGTAAACATGTTTTCCTGTCTGGTTGTGTTTGTTCTTGTCATTGTGTCTGTTTCCGGACCCTTGACATAGGATATAACTATTCTAACGATGGCTGCTAAGCGTTTACTTATTTATTATTAATGTACCTAAACTTTAGTTCGGTTCTATGAGAAAAGTAGTTTTAAGGTAAGCTAGAAAAAATCTTTTGTCACTTGTTGTAATGGTTACCATTAAATGTGATTTATACAATTGGATGATGTTTGAATATAATAATGGATAACAAAAAAAAACTGCTAAAGTGCCAAAGTATGTTTTTTAGTGTTAGGAGAAAGAAAATATATAATGTAGACACCAAAGCAACAGAAAAAACTCCACTTTACTATAATTATAACTCAATTATAATAGCCTGCTTAATAATTATTATAACTCAATTTTAATTAAATACTATACTGAACATTGATTTTATAAAGAATATTAGCAGTGCTTTTTCAATTATTAACATTAATATTGCCCCTTTAAATAAGCTTGAAGCTTAGAAGTGGCTACGACAACAACCCAAGGAGGTAAGGAGCGAACCTGCAACTCGCACATTAGTAGAGTCAGCCCTTCTATTGAGCTATTGACGCTTAACATTTTATTTTCATTAAATGTTTGATTAAAAATTTTAATTTTATTAAATAATTTAAATCAATGGGCTACAATTTTGAAGTATTTCTTATTTCTGCTTCAGTAGTTAAAGTAAATTATTGGTTGATCTCACTGTTCAAAAGACACAATAGCTCCGCTATTGAGTTTGGGTTCACTTGTCGTGTAATGCGTATTTATGAATATTACACAGTTTAGTGTCACCTGGCTTTTACCAGCAGGTTGGCATACAATAATAATTATGGTTAATGATAAATTTTTTTTGTTGATGACATAGAACTCCCCATACAAACTTTTATTTCCTATTCCACCTTCTACTCAAGTATAATTTTTCTCACAAAAAGTAGGCTATGTTCTTTTTCCATGTCTCATCTAGACATTAGAATATATTAAAATTAATTCATGGCTTTAAGTATAAAAACATGACATACTGATATTAAGCCGTGGCTATTTACACTTTTATAGCATTAGTCTGGATTGTCAGCAATTTGATGATATGGTTTTTGATTAATTCATTAAATTTCTTATCTTATTCTATACATAATAAAATCTTTCAGACTATGGGAGACCACAAGGAGTTTCTCAAAAGAATCTCCAAAACATTGTACTATGGAGAACTTCCTACTCTGCCATGCTTAAGTCTTCCAGTTACTGGTATGTGAAATAATGTTGTTCTGCCCTCCTCCTAGGTGATGTGACCTAAGCCTACCGTCTAACCGCATAAAAGTTTATTCAAATATGATTTTCTCCAACCCAAATACAAATTACATGCATATGAGATATTTAGGCAAGTGTAAAGATTTCTCAAATTTAATAGTTAAGTTAAAAAAAATAATATGTATTTTTTTAAACCACCAATTAAACTCAATACAGACAAGAAAGATATATTTCATCGCAATTCCCGGCGTCGGGATGTGACGACCCCATTGCCCACTGTTAAGATAATCTCTGTCACAGTGCAATCAGTCATACCGGTGATAGGTCTTTTGTTGCAAGAAGCTGGCTAGGTAGGTACCACTGCAGTGTCAAATATTCTGCCGCCAAATAGTAGTACTTAGGGATTACTGTATTTCGGTTTGAAGGACACTGTACACTAGTAAAATTACTGGGCAAAGGAGATTTAGGAACCAATATCTCCTGTTTGGCAACGCATGAGTGGCACCTACTTATGGCGCTGCAAGCACTCATAGGCTACGGCAACCACTTACCATCAGGTGGGCCGTATGCTTGTTTGCCAACTTATACAAATATATATGTACATAAAAAATAAACTTATCAATAAAGCTTATTACTCGTTAGAAGAATATTTTTCTGATAAAAATGCTTGGGACTCTTAATATTGCTGAATCTCATTCAAGAACCAAATTTTATATTAAAAATACAATTGTAAAAAACATATATTTGAAAAGAGTAACTGTCGAGTTTCTTGTCGGTTCTTCTCGATAGAATCTACCTTCCGAACCGTCGGTAGCGCTTGACTATTCAAAAGTACTTTTTAAAAGTCTACTTGAATAAAAATAATTTGATTTGATTTGATTATAACATAAAAAAAAATAAAAATGAGAACTAATCTAACTAGACACTTAACTCATGACTGCAATAAACTTCAAGTCATTAATCACGTATGGATATGAGGGGTTGAGTGGTAACGAGTAACGCTGGCGCAGAGCTGTCGTGCGAGCTGTGGTCGGTCCCGCAGCGCGGCCGCTCGCTGCGGCGCCTGCGCGCGGACGCGGCGGCCGCCATGGCGCGCGCCGCCTGCGTGTCGCCGTGCGCGCTCGTGCTCGCCATCCTGTACCTCGAGCGCCTCAAGCGCTGCAACCCCGACTACCTCGCCGCCGCCGCTCCCGCTGACCTATTTCTCGTTTCACTGGTATTTAATGTTGAATTTGTTATAATTTGATTTAAGTTACTTACAACATTCAATGCAGACTTAAGCCTACCTAGAAATGGTTTTATTGGACCCTAATGAGAATAGCTAACTTGTTTTCCATGAAATGTGACATTGTTAGGGAGACAAGACCTTTTAGGGCCTTCCGATTGATGAAAATATTATTATGGTAAAATACAAATAAGGTTTAAAAGAAAACAAATGTTCACCGAAGTGTATAATTTGCAGATGGTGAGCAACAAGTTTCTTCAGGATGATGGTGAAGATGATGAAGTAATATGCTCGGAGTGGGCGGCGTCCGGCGGCCTCGAACTGGACCAGCTCAAAAAGCTTGAAGTGGAATTCCTTAATGCCATTGTAAATACTGTAACTTTAACCCGTTGACCCCTTTAACATTGCATGCAAATGCCTTCAGTCTTAACAATTAAAATTTATTTCAGGATTGGAATGTATTTGTAAGCGAAAAATCGTTTGAGGATGGTCTATTGTGGTTGGAACGACAAGTGGCTCTCAGGCAGGCTCAGCTGAGAGGATTTTTTACTTACACGGACCTGGCGGCGACGTACAACGCGGCTCTACTGAGCGAGCTGGTGCGCTCCGTGTCGACGGCCTGCCTCGGCGTCACGCTCACCTACGTGGGCAGCCTGTTAACCCTCGTCACCTCCACGCTGGTCATCTCACACGCCTGGCTGCCAGCACTGCAGACCCTGGCTACCAGGAGTTCCCCCACAGCTCTGGATGCCCCTCTCAATCAAAATTACCGACCCAATCTCACTTCACAGCTCTCAAATGCCACAGTTGATATCAATACTTATACACTTCCCGATTCGACGACGTCCTATAACGTTAGGTGCTGCGATAAATGGACCAGACATCAGGAAGAAAGTACACATAAAAAGACATGGTACGATGGCATCATAGTTAATGGCTGGAAGTCCTATGAGCCGTGGTGGTCAAAAACGTCAGTTATGAATTGGCTGTATCAAAGTTCTCTAATTAACCCCATGCAAAGATGGCTGGAGAAAATGTATCAGTTTATTGATTTTTTCAAAAAGGAAGTCCACTACAGCAAGGTTCTTATATTCCCAGAGCAATGCAATAATAACGATATTATTGAGAAGCGTTGTGTTCATCAATGGCTGAATCTGAGTAAGTTGAGTGTTTTCATGGCCTCCATGTCGGATCGGTAGAGTGGTACAAGTGTTCCATATAAAAAGAAAGGCAATGTTTCAAGTGTTTTAATGAAAAAATGTTATTTATTAAAAAGTAAAACTAAGTAAGCAAGCAATGATTGTTATATCAATTGTCTCAAATGGACATGTCTTGACAACATCTTAATAACATGGTCAAAACAAATCTTCTTCAGACATGCTGACAGAAAGAGCTGTTTATACAATTGATGTAACATGTTAAAAAAACTGTATATATTTTTGTATTCTATGTGTAAACAATTTTAAAATAAAAAGCATTTAAAAAATGGAATTGTTTATTGCTGCAGTCTATAAAAAGTAGAAAAGTACATAGTTGTATAAAATATTAAACAATAATTTATAGAACCTTGTTAATTTTAAAGAAATTTAACATAGATTGGTAATATTTTAATGTTTTTACCTAAATTATCTAGCAAGGTAAGCTAATAATATACATCTAGCAGCACTTGTGGATAATACAGAACTCAATTATTAAGTTTTTTTGAGTTTGGTTTTTTTACATCTCATTGTAACTATTTAGTAATCTTTAAAATAATTTTTGTAATAATACAAGATGATAGAAAAATATGAATATGGTATATATATCACATACAGAGCTAGTCACACGTCGGTCTCGGCGAGGCCGGGGTGCAGGTACAGGCGGCTGTTGAAGCCCCAGCGGTCCACGGACGAGGTCTGCACGCGGAAGGCGGCGTGCAGGCGCTGGTCCACGAGCGTGAACAGCTTCTCCACGTGGCAGTCGTGCGCGCGCGCCGCGAACACCTCGCACAGCGCCTGGATGTACCACGAGCCGCGCGCGTTGTCGCGGTACGCCACGTTGCCTGCCCACATCCGGTTACATAAAGTACACGATTAGATACAGTTTGCAACGAGTATACACGCGGAAGCTTTAAAGTGGCGCCTATCGCTGGCGAGCTAGTCGAGAGCCGTTTAAGGTGGTATGGACACGTGATGCGGGAACATGATAGCGTTGTTAAGATAAATGGATAACCGTTTCCAAAGATCTGGAGCGAGCTCAACTGGACGCAGCGATAACCCAAGACAGGACGTCTCGGCGTCAGGAGACGAGGAGGGCCGACCCCAAATAATGGGAATGAAGGCCAGGACAAAGAAGAAGATGTAAAGGTGCCCGCAAAGATGTCCGGTTTATTTTATTAGATATACAATAAAATAGCAAAAGGAGGCAAGTACCGGGCACGGTGGAGTGTGCGATGAGAATGTCGGAGTAGACGCGGTCGCGCGCCAGCTCGCGCGGGGCCGCCAGGCGCGGCGCGGCGCGCGCGCCCGGCGAGCGCGGCGCGCCGTCCGCCTGCGAGCGCGCCGCCCACGCGCGCGCCAGCGGCTCCTCGTTCGTGCCCCTGAGGACGCGCTCACACACATGTCGTTTCTAGCGTAATAGGTAACAGTGTGCTTCCTAAATATCCAGATATTCTGTATTGAAAGTGTACGCTACAATATATAATTTTCATACGAAAAAGAATATACCGCACTTTTTAGTTTAGTTAAGGGGGTCAGTTTTTTAAATAAATGTACTATAATAGGTTTATGTTAACTAGAGGTGTGCGAATAATTCGAACTTACGAATTAGATTCGAAAGTTGAATCGAATAATTCAAAAGTTCCCGAATAATTCGCACTTTTTTCCGAATTATTCCTAAACTATTAAATTATTAGTCAATTTTCGAGTATTCTGAATTCGGGGTTTCTTATGTTCAATATTAAAATATGAATTTAACAGTCTATATAAATTTTATACTAACCATGAAATATAGTTAAACGAATAGAGCAATTATATATTTTTTTATTATAAAGAGAATGAAATAACAGTAATTGTATCGTAGCAAATACAGTATTATGAAAAATATAACATTTGCTACAAATTTTTGTTTTAATAATGATAAACAATTGAAAATAAAAAGATATTTCATTAATTCGCAAATTATTCGAAATTTTTCGAATTATGTGTGGACTTTCGAATAGTTCGAAATTCGAATCGAATCGAATATTGACATTCGATTCGAACGATATTCGCACACCCCTAATGTTAACCGATTTGTGATTCGCTTGGGCGTGATTTTTCACTTGAAGTATGGAAACACCTGGACGTACCTGCAGAGCTGGAAGATGAAGACCTTGGGCACGCCGCGCAGCGCGGGGAAGTTCTTGTTGTTGAAGTGGTCGATGATGTCGCGGATGGCGACGAGGCCGCCCTGGTGGCAGCGCACGTCGTTGTCGCCGTCGTGCGGCCGCTCGTAGCCGTGCGACGACACCACGATGAACACGCACTCCGCGCCCGCCGCCACCTCGCGCAGCCCCCGCAGCGTCTCCAGCGTCTCCTGCCACGCGACACTTCCGTGAGCCAGCTGTGCGCCACGAGGGCCCCGAGCCGCCCGCGCAAGAGATAATTACTTGCTTGGTGAGGTCCTGGTAGCAGAGCACCCGGAAGCCGATCTCGTCGAAGAGGTACTTGAGGTTCTTGCAGTCCACCTCGACGCCGCTGCGGTAGGGCTCCAGGTCGCCGAACTCCACGTAGCTGAACACGACGAGCACGCCGCGCCGCCGCCCGCGCGTTCGATACAATGGAATGTCTGTAAATCGACAAAGGGCAAAGCCTTGAACCATATTATATTTTGTTATGTGTTATATTTTATTATTCGGTTGTCAAAAATTTAAATTAATGTTTTTTATTTTGTATCGATACAAATTCGTTTATTTTTTAATAATTTGTATCGAGTGTTTGGAAAATTGTTTTCAAGATTTAATGTAGTTTACACTCTTAGCAGCAGTTCAGCTATGCTCCGCCCAGCACACATGGAGCGGCTCGACCGGGCCGTACTGCTCTCTTACAGAAAAACAACATAAAGTAACAGTACCAGTACTGTTTCGTGCAATAACATATCATGTATTTAATCAGAAAATCTTCTAACATACCACTGTCATTATTTTCAAAGAACTTCGTAGATTTGACGACGTGAAAGTGCGGTATGGCCGTGGGGTCCTGCAGCTCCCTGGCGGGGGGCACGCCTACGGGCAACACGGAGCTCTCAAACAACTATTAGGTAAAAACTAGTAATATACAAATATTTTTAAGAGACGCACTTGTTGTTACCCACTTTTACTAATATCTGCACCAGTCTTCGTCTTTTTCTTCTCAGTGCTTATGCTGACGAAAATCTTTTCGCTCAAATCACTGCCTAAAAATTAAATTGTATTTTCAAAAAAATTCATTATGTTTAGATGTACCTACTAATAAACTAATTAGTCTTAAAACTATGTTCAAAGAAATATACTCCTAAAATAATAATAAAATATATACATATGCGGGCTGAATTTTTATAAATTACAGAATTAAATTTTTATAAATTATAGAATTAATTAAAAAAATTAAAAACAACATTCTTCAAACATAAACTTATAACAGCATATCAATCATTAAATAAATGATTTGTGTAATTGTACTCTTTTTTAGAGTAGGCTAAGGCAATTGTTGCTCAAAAAAAAGACTAAAAATATTTAAATAAGTTAATATTATAATATTTTCATTCTCATAGTAATAATTTAAACTTTGAAGCATTGTTTGATAGTATATTTATTTTTTTAACATGGTAAAAAATATTAAGTTACTCACTAGTACTCGGCATAGGATTCCTTTGACGGCGGGCATGAAGAGAGCTATCAGGGTCCAGGTCGCGCACTAAATCCCAATACCCATTCTCTGAGAGTGCATCTAACAAGTGCCCAAACGCCAGCGGTCATGGCGCGTCACATCCATGTATAGTTGTCGCTTACGGTATCTAGTGTCTTTGTTTGTGTCCTATAAATATAAAATTAGTCAAGTTGCTTTAAGTGTATATATAGCAATGTACATACTTATAGTATATCTATTATTGCATTAATGTAGCCACTTATATGACAATTTTTATTCATAACCAGCCACTTTCTGGATGCTACGATTGAAGGTACACGAAACTGCTCTTCTCTAATTCTCAAAGGGTTGGAACTTTACTCCACAATTTGACTACTGCTTAGTTAATGTTAATAATAATACTATGGGTACATCTGTATATCAAAAGAGATTGAGTGTTGGGACTTTGGGCCTCCAGTGAACGCACACACTCATTAAGTGAAATGTGTAAGGGAAATGGATATTCTAGAATATTCGATGAGAGGATAGTCTTCCTTTATCTATCATGCTGCAAATGGCAAAGCTACTATTATTTTCACCTTATATGGTTCAATCATTTGCTCTGAGAACACTCCTTTTTCATAGAGAGAAGATACCATAACATCCAGATCAGTTTGTTCCACAAGAGATATAAAGTTATTTTGTATTGCCTTGCGATGTTCTTCTTGCATTTTGAGATCAGATAAATTTTTATACAAGTTCTGAAAAAAAAAAAAATTGATATTTCAAAAAAGGTAAATCTAATACAGAGAAAACGCTTATGCCAGCGGTCTCAACCCATTTGGCAGGCAAGGGCCACATAGTGGTAAAATGTAGTAGAGACGACCCACTATTGGTCATAAATTTGGTTGGTTTTACAAGCCTATGAGTTAAATGCCAAAACATTGTATTTAAATTTTATTCATAAGTACATGCGACTACGTCAACGAAAAAAGAGCAATAAATGAAGAGGAAAAAAACTCGTAATCGTGAACTGAAAAAAAAGTTTGTTTGCCTAAACGAAGTACTGACAAAAATTGTGGAAAATTGTATTTAACTGCTGAGAAACCTTTTAATCCAAAACATTTCAATTTTAAATATACTTAAAATGTACACGAACGAATTAATACGACTAAGGTATATAAGCTGAAATTTTAAATGTGAAATTCAGTGAAATCTGTTTTATCGTAATATAATTATAAATCCATCGACTTACTTTGTAAACTTAAAGTAATGGTAATTGACAATGCAACACAATACAAGTTAGTCATCAACACTGTATTCCATGTTTTTCTTATCGTTTCTTTACATCAAAATTTACAAGCTTACAGAAAGATACATTCTGGTATAATACAAAAATTTCAATCATTTTATATTAATTAGCTCAACAAACAAAATACAAATAAATAACCAATCAACAGACTGACTAACATAAAAACGTAAGATAAAAAAATTAATTATTTCTCAGCGGATAATTATTATTGTCAATAATTGTACTTATTTATGAAACGTCACTTTCAATATGAAATATGAATGTCGAAAACCATAGAATAAGAAAAATATGGAGACGTTTTTTTTATGTTAGAAGTTGGCAAACAAGCATACGGCCCACCTGATGGTAAGTGGTTGCCGTAGCCTATGAGCGCTTGCAGCACCACTAGTAGGTGCCACTCACGCGTTGCCAACCTCGAGATATTAGTTCTTAAATCTCGTTCGCCCAGTAATTTCACTAGCGTACAATGCCCTTCAAACCGGAACACAGTAGTGCCTAAGCACTACTATTTGGCGGCAGAATATTGGACACTGCGGTGGTACCTACCTAGCCGGCCTCTTGCAACAAAAGACCTACGACCAGTGTGACTGATTGCACTGGTGGAATAATCTCTGTTGTGACAGAGGTTATCCCAACAGCGGGCGATGGGGTCGTCACATCCCGACGCCTTTAAATGTTATGTTCTATTTGTCTATAGAAACTACTAGTTTTACAAATACATATTGTATAAAAAGTCGTAGCAGTAATATGGATAGTGTTCTCTTTCTGTCTTGATGATGATTAATTGTAGAATGAAAGAAATGTAATAGCTATCGTTTTTTCTGATCTTTTTCACATTCCGATTCCGTCGAGCAAAAATTAATTAACTACTATTTTTTTTTTATAAAATTAGCATTACACTTAATTCAATAAAATAAGCAATTCAATTAAAATAATTTCTTTACTTAATTCAAATTCATGCCATTTACAATTTTATGTAGACAAATAGATCATTTTTATACGCCTTCTCTACTCTGTGAAACTGTGTATTTGTATATTGTCTGCGGAGTCTGCGCTGTCATAAGTGTCATTCAAAAATTCGTAATACAAAAAAAATTGTGGCGACGACATAGACGGTTTCTATAGTCAAATTGCTATTTATTCTGATGTTCTTTGTTTTTATTACGTGTCTGCAATGCGCACATTTTAAATGAATAAAATTCCGCCCTTACAATAAGCCTTTTAATTCAAGGTTGTAATGTTTACATAATTATTTTGGGTGTGTAGGCTTCTGTCAGTTTATAGTGATATTGATTTGTTTTATTTTCCGAATGATTGTTACAACAAAGATGTAGGCAGTATATTCTTCTTATAGTAAATAAAATATTGAAAACGAAAACAAAAAACCAGTTGGTTATAATGTAATCAACATGAAAACTAAAAGCTTTTTACTGTTCTCCACATCGGTTTTCGCCATAAGCCTATTCTTGATAATTTTCCACTCTCAACCACCGCAGTCTTTCCAGAACATAGTGACACAAACTCACCAGCACATTAAAGATTTTCAGGTAATTTTCTGATTACTATTTTTTGTTTAGATACATTTTGTATATGGTAACAGAATTGTAAAAAAATTCAGATGCATTCGTTTATTTTACTTAATTCAATTTAATTCTAAGGATACTTTTTGTTTGTATTTTAATCTAGAATTAATGGTTCAATTTTGAATTTTTTGGTATTCATATATTATAAAACAATGCTGACTTTGACAGACTAAAACATGGCTGGCTCATGGCTGGTGGTTTAAAATATTAAAAAGAACAGTTAATGCTTTAAAATATATGAAATGACTAATATAACGGCTGTATTACTGAAATTTTTTTTTTTAGTAAATAAAAACTAGGGACTGGTAGCCGTAGTGTTTTAGTGTGTCTGTATAGAGTAGATTCACTTGGGAGTCAGGGTGACAGTTATGGTTTTGTTACAGCTACTTAACCCATTTCTAATTACAGTTTCATACATTATAGACAATGTTAGTTAATATAGTAGTGACTAATCGCTATTTTTACTAATTGCATCTGCTTTGATTGTTCATACTTTAAAGCATTAATATCACAACAAAGCAGGTTTCTCTGACCCAGGAGCAACTACGAGATGAAGAGGAACAACATCTGGTGCAAGAGGAGCGCTACCTGCGGCTTGTGGGGCTGGAAGGGCACACAGAGCTCTGGCACAACACAACGGTGCCCGTAATTGTCACACATGCACGAAACGATGACCACACTCTTGTTGTAGACTTTGTGCGTGATGCTGCAGTTCTCCCATATACTGTACTTGTTTACAACTTAGGATTAAAGCCATATTCTTTAGCTGTGGTAAGAATAATCTTTTTATCAATTTGAATATACCTTAATACTATTTTATTTTTGTTACTCTATGTACCTATGGTGTCTCTTAGGTGCCCTTTAGAAACTTATTTAAAAATAAAGTTCAAGTAAATAATTATGTGTTTGGCCCTAACTTAAAACTATCACAAGTTGTGAGTGGATGACATGACAAAGATATAAAGAAGCTACTGTCTAGAAACATAAATTACATCTGTTCCTACTTCAGCATTAGTAGTTTTAGAAGGTTCATTTATCAATGCTCTGGTGAGTTATTAAATAAAATTGTGGAATAGCAGCAAGGAACTAACAACCTGATCTTCATCAAATTTAAAAAAATACCAATTACATAAAATGAAATGTTATCAAGTTTTTGTTACACCTAAGAGTGGATATAATTATATAGAAAAGTTTGACTTCACATTGATTGTAATGATAAAATATTGAAATATTATGGAAATCACAAGATACAAAATAATCATCAGGAGTAACTTGCATTTACTGCAAACAGCAACAATAACTATTTAATTGTGGTTAAAAGTTCTATACAGCAAGACCTTTACCAGTCTGGGTTGGAAGAGTTTTAAATAAATTTGTCACACTGTAATTTTCCACACAGCATAAATGTATGTATACATATATAACCCAGGAAAAAAAGGGTGATAAAGAGAATACTTGGATTTATGACGGTATAAAAAAAATCCCAGTAATGAACAATAGATGTCATACATTAATTAAACAATGCAGCAACTTTGAAGCTAAAGTATTGAAATTTAGAAGATCCCCTTGTGGACATTTGCAAGGTTACCTCATTCTAATTCAGTATGCCACCAGTTGGGAGGTCACAAGAGTGACCTGCTAACAAACTATATTGACATTGCAAAAATCAAAAATTCCACAAAACTGCCAAACCTCTTTCCCTGTACTATATTTATTTAACTGGGAAACAAACAGGAACATAACACATTTATATACATATATGAGATAACTGCATGCATGAAAAATGTGTTTTGATAAGCTGCATGAATCAAAAATTTGTATTCTGGGTCCTGAATTTCCTCAATCAACAATTACTTTATATACAGGGCCCAAAACTAAAAACATTAAATTTTTTTGTTTCAATAATATTTTTACGACTGTTAGGCATTTTTCAAGTTAAAAATGCGTACATAATGTAACTCATAAATGTGACGTTTGGCATGTCACACCCTTTACGATTGTATATATAATTATATTGTTGTATAGCAGGACCATACTGATTACTGGCCATTGATTAATAATTTATAGATAAAGCGACATAATTAACGAAATTTATTTTATATTGACACATTATTTTAAAAACTTTAATTAGTGTAGTTGAGCGTAATCATTATAATCAGGCGAGCTATATTGGGTAAATACTTCCCTATCATGAATTCAGAGAATAAAACCTGTGTGGCTCCTGTGTTGCTTGTCCTCCAGTTGCTAGAATATGTAAGCCACAGTTACCCCTTACCCTCGACGGGCCGTGCGCTGTTAGCCACTGTTGAGGTATAATGTACGAGATGTTTATTAAACTGCAGGTATCAAATTATTGCAACTCTTCAAAGTGCGCAGTAGTGGACTTCGACTTGGGGCTGTTTCCGTCGCACGTCAGCGACGAGAGCATCACCGCGTACCGCCCGCTCATCATACAGGTACATGACATCTATTACGCTAGGTGTAACTTTTATTAAAGATATCTTCCGTAAATTATGTTTGTATAGAGGTTCCAATAAAAATAATATTCTTTATGCATACATACTGATATGTTATGTCTAGAGTAATCAGTGACAGTTAGAAAAATCGCCACAATTGCCTTATGTACCTAATTAATGAACTGTAACCGTAATTTAAAAGCTCGTTCCCACTTGTCGGATGTCGGCGCCTCTGTTTGTACCAGTCGGTGGTCGGACCTGACTTTTGGGCAGTCTATGCGAGGCGACGAAACCAAAAAAAGAAAATGTTGGAGTCCCCATGGGTAGGACGCAAAGAAAGAACGCATCCCACCCCAGTCTGCCGACCTGTAGTGCCAAACTCGCCGGTAGCCCACGAAGCGGGGCCGTGCTGGGCGCGAGACCGGCACTGTACTCCGAACAAGGCAGTGGTCCGACGAGCCTAGAGGAGGATCGACGGAAACCAAATAGTTGTCCGGATGAGAGGTCAGCAGAAGATCCAACAGTGAAGGTGTATGATCCTCTACATCTGGGATTCGCGTTGGCGAGGTTACCAGTTGTGTCAGATCATATGCCAAAGCAAAGTCGAGAACAGATCTCTCCGCGTGATCGGTGGTACGTGAACCAAGCCATTCGGCGTGGTGGGCGTTAAAATCGCCAAGAATCACGATCTCAGCGGATGGGATCTGTTGCAGCACGGAATCTGTAGCCATTTGGATGTGCTCAATGAGTCGGTCAGTTTCGGCATTTCCGCTATGGGACCTATAAAGGCACGCGTAGATTCGCGGATGGTCATCGCAGTCTACGCGCAGCCAAAGAATCGATAGGTCCCCTACTTCAAGGCTGCCGAGGCGACGAAAGCAGACATCTTCTCTGACGTACACGCACACACCAGCCCGGGGTACAAAGGAATGTTCCAAATTGTATCCCGGGTAGGAGAGGAAAGAAGTATCAGCCGGAGAAGATATCTGTGTCTCTATAAGGAAAAGCACGGCCGGCTTCGCCGTCTCAAGATGGTGGTGGACGGCGTTCAGGTTGGAATTTAGCCCCCTTATGTTGCAGAAGTCCACAGTAAGCGTGACAGGGGTAGCTTTAGGTAGCCTGCTTTGTTTGCCCGAATAGTTCCAGAGCGCGCAAAATTGCCCCCCCCCAGAATTCGGAGGGCAGTCTGGGCATTCATTTTCAGGTGGAGTTCTTCCTGAGCATGGACGCCCAGAGAGGGATTCTCCACCGCGAACGCAGGTGGTACCCTCCTGGGGTACACAAACCAAATTCTGCACGTCCATTGAAGGGAGGGGGGGTTAAATAGGCCTCCGGGACTCCCCCTTACCGTACGAAACGCGACAATTGTCACTTTACGCCGGTTTTCTGTGAGAGAGTGGTGTTTCCCCGGTCGTGCCGGCCCAATTCGGCTACAGCAGAAAGAGCTGTGCAGCGTGGCACTACCACTTGTTGAATTGACTGATTGCACTAATGGAATAATCTCTGCTGTGACAGAGATTATCCCATCAGCGGGCGATGGGTTCGTCACGTCCCGACGCCGACAAAATTATTTTAGATTGTTGATAAATAGGTTCAACGATATTACGAAATTTGGCAATTTCTCACGATTCACATCAACAATACACATTATGAGAAAATAAACTATGCGAGACTATTCTCTCTAATCTTATCTCTGCTACTATACCTCTCGCAGGCTCGAGGCTTGTATTAACAAATATAGTGTCGATGCATAAGTAAGAAACTATCTATAATGTTAAACATATACACGGTGTAGCATATTGTTACGGGGAACCTTATCACAGGGGCATAACCCGCGTCCGCGTATATAAGCGGCCCGGCGCGTCGACTGAGTCATTCAGTTCTGAGCAACAAGCGACGAAACTACAAGTGATACCAGTGAACAAGTGCGATAATTAGTTACCTCGGCTATTCTTTTGGACTGTGATTGACCTGCGTTTTGGACCTGTGACTTGTGAAGTTTTGTGTGTAATCTAGACCTCAATAAAGTCTTATTTAGAGCCATCAGGTGTTTGTTTCCAAATCACCGAACCCCAGCCCGTAACAATATTATATGTACATATGTTGAAGGATTATTTGTTAATTTGTTTTTCCAGAAAACATCATCTTTTTCAAGTAATATTGAGAAAATTTTAATGAATTTTCGGGAAAAACCTTCGACATTTATATAATATATAACATAAATATTTCTATAATTTTCATTATCTCGGCTGCTTTCTCTATTTTTCATTCGCGTTTATGATTATTATTCAATAACATAATTCCAGCATGCGCTGAGTCGCGTGGGCGGCGTAATCTACTGCTCGCCGTCCGAGCGCTGGGTGGGCAGCGCGGGCGAGCTGGGCGCGCTGTGGGCGCGCGCGGCGGGCGAGGGCGCGCTGGGCGTGCTGGCGTGGCCGCGCCGCGCCGCCGTCACGTCGCTCACGCACCCGCGCATGTTCCACTACCTGCGCGCCAGCGCCGACGACTTCCTCTTCGTGCAGATGCTCGACCTGAGCCGCCTGCTCGTGGCGCCGCGGCCCGCCATCGCCGACGTCATGCGCCAGTGGATACAGTGCGCGCTCACGCTCGACTGCATCATGCCCATAGGTCGGACATTTGTTGCTTTCTATATATGTATTAACACCTAATCCTGTGCTATTTTCTTCGAATATTAAGGGCATAGGTAAGGTTTGAAATTAATGAAAAGTTTACTTATAGAGACATCTTCTTATGAAAGGCTGTCGTAGGAGTAGACCTAAGTTTACTGTATATTCGGATCAACCGTATATTGCTGCTTCTTCGTTTGTTTCAGCAGTTGGGCAATTTATTTGTAAATTCTTAATTTTCGTCGATATAAGTAGTCAATTGAAAATTCCAGCAATGGTATAGAAGCGGCATTCATGCACGCAGCGGTATTATATTGATGCAGCGTATCGTGTTTTACAGGTGCGCAGTCGGGCGGGTGCCGGTTCGACAAGAAGCCGCAGTACCGGTACTCGGGCTGCCACGGGCAGGACGCGTCTGCGCTGAGCATCGTGCTGGGCGCGCGCGCCGGCTTCGACGAGGCGCAGTACGCTGCGCGCGACGAACGCAGCTGGAGGCGCGCCGGAGCAGCCCGCAACGCGACCGCGCCCGCCGCCGCCGACGAGCGAACTGACGCGCCGCGCGCGCCGCACTGAGCACTTTACGTCGAGAACAAACAATGTGGAAGTGTGGATGCTGTGCCATACGATAATATGTTCGGTGACTATAGCGACGTGTCATTAGCGAGTGGCCGCTTGTGAGCGCCGGACCCGTGTGTCGTGGTAGTGCGGCGCGGGCCGATGTGTGCGAGACGTTGCCGCGTCGTATTTACGTTTAGCTTTATGTTATTTTAGTTCAGTATTATTAATTTATTATTACTTGCATAGTATATATATATATATATATATTTTTTTTTTTTTTGTATAGAAGCGTTTAGAAGCCATATACGTTTTTTTTTTTTTGTATAACGGAAACCTATAACTAGTAATATTGCAATTAACGTAATATTTTTCAACAAAACCACAAGGACAATTATTATTATTATTGATTAGAATAAATAGCGCTTGCAAGTGCAATGGCTATATGTGGCCCAAAAGTCAAAACTTAAGTAATACCAGTGTCAATTGTAACATATAATATTGTATGCCCAATTAGAGGTTCAACAGAAGGTAAACAAGCTACTCTGACATATCGGTGTCGGATCCCCACCCATCTACTAAGACAAGAGTTACATATATTAGTATATTTTTTGTTTAATAAAAAATCAAGAAATTTTTAATCTATTTATTTGGTAAAAATTTTTTTCGACGACTTTCAAAAAGTTACTCAATGTTGTTTGTTTACCTTTCGTGTAATTTCTAAAAAAATAAGATATACAAATTTGTATTAACTAAAATGGTATTCTGTGTGCATTGATTCAATTAATTATTAATTAACCACCCATTGGAGGTTCTTTTTCCATACTACATTGAGAGTGCTTCTATGAAAGACCTACCCCTCATAAGTCTCCAACAGTAAGCGAGACGCGACGGCTGCTTAAAGACGAGTCTGTTTAGTTATTCACATTTATAAGTCATTAGTGTAGTGTGAAGACCCTTTAGGGTATTGTGGATGTATTTAATAGAAAATTTAAGTATACTTAGAAATAATTATTCTTTAAGGCTATTGCAAAAATTATAGTGATCAAAACCAGTGATTTATTAAGATATGAAGTAATATTTAATATGTATATATCGAAGCGCCCAAACATTGTTTTGGTTTGACCATTGGATGGATGCGGGTTGTGATTTGTGGTTATTTTGCTTTATTATTAGGTTTACAATCAGCGAGTTCAAGTTCCAATGTATTTTTACTTAATAGTATTTATTTTTAATATTTTTTGTTTTTAGTGTATTGATGGAGATGATTTTTGAGGTTTATTTATACATATTAATTAATTATTATACAGAGGGAAGCTAGCTCCGCCCTCCTCGCTGCTTGCGCTCAAGGTTTCACTTTATGTAATAAGTCTGAGTGATCAACGGTCGAAACACGGTATTACTTTGCTTGCTACTTATATCAATATCACTTGTGTAAATTGTAAATATATTATTTTTAATAATTAATTTTAGAATTGATTGGTAATGTTTACATACACATATGAATATTAATGGAATATTTTATGTTTATCTGGAAATTTTATAAAACTTAAAAAACACACGTTTTATATATACATAAATATATAGACACGACCAAAGAAAAAATTTGGCTCTAAAAATCATGTGGGTGGAAATAAAAAGCAAGTATTTATAGAGAACACGTCGCGTTTCGTCGCGACTAGTTATAGTTAAAGTTAAATCGGAATCACTGGATATAAAAATTTGTTCATATTTGGACGCAAATAAGCAATACCATGTCAACCCACAAAATTGAAAAAACTGAGTTATATATGCCGAAGTGTGGCTAAATGGCTGAAGAACATTTTTCTTTAATATTTGTAGAGTTTTAAGCTTTAAAACTTTTAAAAAGCCATTTTTTCAATCATGCAATTTATGTATTTTTAAACGTTTTGGGTTATATTATATACGAAATATGCAGTTTGTATACTTATTTTTTGTCAAAATAATAAAATAACTTACATAAATCTGAAATTGCCAAAAACTTGACCAATAAATAAAAAAAATCATATAAAGTTGTTCAAAATTTTCAAACGCGTTTTCTCGAAATGACATTCGTGTGGGTTGACATGGTATTGCTTATTTGCGTCCATTTTAGTATAAAATATATGCTAGTATGTTCGTCGAGGAGGTGTTCCTTACATTTTGCTATCTAGTCAGTGTCGCTCATGTATATTGCATCTTATTCTATTTTTTTATTTGTTTCATTATAAAAATGAATTTCCTAACTGCATAGCTAGAACAAATATTCTACTATTTGAACATTTGTAGGATGTATTTGTATATATTGTATTTAATCATTTGTATTAATATAATCTTTCACAAACAAAAAACAATAATAGCAAAATTCTCATAGAAGTTACACAAAAGTAACCACATCGTCGATAAAATAAAACATTTATGATACAAAATGACAACATAATTTTCAATAGAACATTTGTCAATTTTTGTATAACTGCAATTGGGTGAATATAATTAATTACATAGAACTTTGATCTAACAGTGATTTGAACACCAGAGAGTGATGGTGGAGAACAAAAATGCAATGTGCTACATATAGCAACTGTTATTTTGTATTTATAATTAATGTAAGATATTTAAAAGTACACATTAATTGTTAAATGGATCTCAAATGTTAGTTAAAAGACCAGGTAAATGTAGCTGTAACATTCAATGTGTTTTGAAAAAGTATGCAAAATGTGTGTAAGTTAAAAAATATATCATTTTCTTGATTCCGTAGCAAATTCTTAATTTTTTTTCCATTTTCGTAGGCTGTTTGCAAATATTGTAAAATTTTGGCTGTGACACACAAATTTAAGGTTTTTAAATTTAGTTCATAATATGTATTTAAATCTTTTAAAAGTCTACGGAACCAAATGATCATGAGTGAATCTATTTAAATTGTTTTTCGATTTATTTTGATATAATTTCTTAATTTAACAGTCCATCCAGATATCTATAGAGATGGCCGTAGTAGAATGACTAATTTACATGAAAATATGATTTTACTTCAATAGGTTCTGCTTAGTTGGGAACGCTGTTTAGAAATACATGCGGATCAAACCCTTCGGGAGAATCGGACTCGTAAGTCGTAACAGTCTCCACAGGTAACTTCGGCATCATTACGATAAAATGTTTGTCTTTGTACTTGTTAATAATGTAGATTACATTATAAACAAGTACCTCGACATATTTTAAAGATTTTTTTAATTGGAATTGTTATTTAAATTGACAGTTTGAATTGAAATGAATGATAAATGTCCTGTATGTATGCCATACATAAATGTATGATGAAGAATACAATATCTCGCATAAATAAATTGTTTATGGAATTCAAATGTTTCATTTTTGCTCTCAATACATTTTAATGTCCGTATATATGTATAGTATCTAATACTAAATTCATACAAAACAGAAAACGAACTATTCTTCCCATCATTTATTTTCGTCAAAGCAATCAAATATTTTTCTATTTATAAATTAACTGAATCACTTAAAACATACACTTGTAATTCTTAAAATTAAAGAAACAATAGTTTATGGTTTAAATATTCCACTTTAACGTAAATATTTGTTTATGGCATAAATTAATAATAGAAAATTAAATTCGTTTATTATTTCATAAAACATGGAAATAAAGATTCACAATTAAAATGATTACTTACTACATTTCATTATAATTATTCGCGTTAAAATAAAAACATTGAAAATAGGAACCATCATCACTGATATGAAACCACATTTTTAAACAGGTAAGTATATAATTATAGTCGACTAGGTATAATAAATTTTGTTCTTTGAAAATTTTAATTAACTGAAATCTACCGGAGACTTATTTAAAAAGTATTTTCTTTGATAGATACATTTTACATAATGTTATAACTAATATTATATTACAATATAAATGTTATAAATTCCTAACGACCTTGCTAAATAGTTATATTGAATAATATGTGTCATAAGGTAAATGCTAAATTGCTAATGGCAAAAAAACTTGTTGTGGATCTGCACACCTTGTGCAGATTATAATACTTACATACATACTGTGATGCATTATAAAACAATACTGATATTTGATTTTATGAGATTGAAGCAAGAAAATAGTTTTTGGTAAAAACATGATTATCTTGTAAAAATATTTTATCATGATGATGGCAAAAGTTAGATATACAACAAAGTCACACAAAGGCACAACAAAAGCAATTTATATAATATAATTATTAATACAAGCAGCTTTAATACTATCTTTAGTCTCCTTAAATTCTTTAAGGAATAAATAAAATTTGCACGAAACTATTGGCTATTTTTTGTAATACTGCTCCTTTTTGCAGTAAAAAGGATTACATAGGTTTGTCCATTTCAAAAAGGTGTATTGTTTTATATATAAAAGATTTATAATTTTTATTTAAGATTTTCAAATTGTGCTTTTAGATTTCTTAAAATAATTATCATTAGCATGATTATTAATTTAAGGTATATACACTATACAAGTGAGAGAAGTATATAGTCTTACTTATCCTAAGTACATGTGTTATAAGTCTGCTACTAAGTAGGTGATAGTGTTAATTATAAATATATTCAGAATCAAGATGTCATAGGCATATACAAATAGACTTTTTTTGTAAAATTGGTTTTTGAATTTTTATCGATCCAGCAAAAATACAACTACATCACTTCACTTATTAGGTACATACTTCATTTATAGGTACACAGACTATAAAGATAACATCGGAGCTCTCTTTACGAGTCGGTTTTCTTTTCGTCGTCCATGAACAGTAATGGCGTCATTCCCAGGAAGCAGCCGAGCGTTATGCCCACGACGCGACCCTGCAACGATAACGTAGGTAGTGTGTAGTGTAGCGGGTAGTGGGGCCTGGGGGCGCGGCGGGGGGCGGAGGGGCTCACCATGTTCGCGAAGCGCCGGCTGCTGGGCATGTCGAGCTGCACGGGCGAGAGCGCGGGCGCGCCGAGCCCCACCATGGCGGCGGCGCGCTCCACGTAGTACGAGGAGCCGATGCCGATCACGTCGCTGAACGTGTTGCCCAGCGCCGCCGCCGCCATCGTCGACAGCGTTATGTACGCGCTCATGCTGCTCTCTATGCTGTCGCCCTGTCGTACATTGCACTTATTATATATATAAAAATGTTATTGGCAATATTCATTAAAACACTAGCACTATTATAATTATACGATATGAAAATAAATTCTGATGTTCAAAAAATAGTCAACAATATTGGATGTGCTTTTAGAGCTACGACTTTATTTAAAAGCATTTTTTAATGACAGTAAGAAATTATATATAACAATAAGTAACTCACAGCAATTATCATGATGGAATTGTCCAGGAAGCCAAAGCCAATGAATGGGATAGAATTGGCTAGTGACACTGAAATAATGCACAACATATTAGATATTTTTCACATTTTGCACAATGACTGCTTTAGAGTAGTGGCAATTTGTCTCCATAATCAATCGCAGGTATATACAGGTATACTTAAGTCACAGGTAATAGAATATTTCAGAGCCATTTAGATTTTTGCTTCAGTCTGGATGGTTGAATGTCTAACACAGGATAATTTCTTCGTGGTGACTTCATGGTTGTTGTTTATGTGTTAATTATATAAATTTAACTATTACACTTTATAAGGATTATGAACCTATATCAGCTCATTATTCGGCTTCCAGGCACATATATTTCTGTCGAAAAAAAATCGAGAAATAGGTAAAAATCAGTGCATCCCAAACCCAACAATTGAATTATTTCTTCCAAATTGTCAAATTCTACATTCTCCTACACTTGGTGTGTCTATTAGTAGTATTATTATACTTACAATGAAGTAATTCCTTGGTTGTAGGTTTTGGCACACTTGCAGCTGAAAATAAATTTCATTGTCTTTAGAATTTTAGATTATCCAAAACAGAATTACTTGTTGTATGTGTACCGGTAGGCTGCCAAAAATGCTTGACAGTGTTTTGTAATTTATAGTTTACTGGCTGCATCTGGCATGCTTTGCAATGTCATGTAAATTTTTTTCAAAAGAAATGTAAATTTTTTTTTCAGGTCAGAAATTTTTACAACAATTTTTAAAGTTAAACATAATCAGGTCAATAATTCGTTTTTATTTATACTGAAGCAGATAAAACATGTTGTTATTTTAGTTCATTATAAGTTTCTTCTTACTTCTAGTGGAATTCAATCTTTATAGCAGCTTTAATCTGTCTGTAAATAATTATTTCCAACCTTATCTATAATTTAAATGAGGTTATTACATTATAATTTTTCTGTAATATATAATTATAACAGCCGAAGATTACCATATTTTTTCTTCAACCAGTCCTCAGGTACAGGACAGTAGGATCCCGTAGGGTCGACGTCTCCTAGCGTTGGCACTTTGCTCGGTCTACCAAATTTACTCCTCCATCTATGTCCAGCCAATTTGTCTGAAGCAATGAATGAATAATTGTGTTATTATTTCATGAAACCTAAGTACTTTTTTTTTTATCACAATAAAGTGTAAAAACCTTCAAACTCTTCTTTGATCCGAGTCGATTCGTATTCCTGTAAGGCATTGAATAACATTTTTCGTTCTTCATTATTTAAACGTAACACGAGTTCTGTTGCGTGCCCTTTTGTCAATGGTCCTGATAGCGGAGTCGGTTCTTCAAAATCCTTCGAAGTCGGGCCCAGTCCTAAGCGCCGAATGTTTATAACGAGGGGAGTCAATGTTTTTTCATAATTTTTACACCCCACTGATGCACTATACCTTACTTGAAATTGAAGTTTTTTATGACAACACACATTAATATTAACTATAGAAAGCCTACAAAATCTTTTTATTAATTGCACAGATTTCATTTTTATAACTATGACTCAAAATGAGTAAAGTAAACAAACTAAAAATCGGATTTTTTACATAAATTAGTTCATCAGTATCAACGTTTCATTTTACGAAAAGAGTTGTCAACTTGTCACTTGTTATAACTTGTAATTTCACAACACAAATCCACAATTCACACTTGAACATGAAGCAGTCATGAACACTGGTAATGAAAATAATTGTGTTAAAAAAAATTATATTCTTTTTATTTATTTATTTATTTTATGGAAACATACAGTACTATAATAATTATAAACAATTATATATAAAACAGTCTTAAAACCAAAATAGTTTCCAATTATTTGTAAATACATAATTAGTTGACAATGAGTATAGATGCTTTTAAACCCTTTGATACATGACAAATGTCATTGTCACTTTTGCTTAAACGCGCGAGATTATTCGGTTTGGATTCGCATTTCAGATAAACGCATAAATAAAAAAATCCAGACGACTTATCCATCTTCTATGAAAAGTTTAAGATTTATGAAAAGTTTCTCTATTGGAAATATACCATACAGAAAAGTCATCATTACAGTAAGATTATTTCATGGCGTTGAAACATTTAGAATTGTTGTGACGTATTTTTATTGAAATAAAATGATTATCATATTCATAAGTATTATGAATACCTATGCAATGAATGCAGAAAGAACTGTGCTTCGAAAAAATAGTGCGTTATAGTAGACTCAGTTGATAAAATATTTACAAAAACTACTTTGAAACTTGATTCCCTACCTCACAATTGTCGTGTACGTGTCACAAGTTTACAGTTGTTGAAATTATATTTAGATGAATAATTGACTACAAAAAAACTATGAAAAACTTGGTAAACTATCGATCTTTAGATCTTTTAGATAAAACTTTGATGTTGAATGAATAAAATATGGAAAAATGGTAAAAAAGTACGAGTAGGTCAAATTACAAGGTCCTGATTTATATTATTTTTTATGTGAAATGTAATTATATTTTTGTTGAATTGAAATGAATATTGATTATGAATAAATAGTTATCAGTTTCAGATAAACGTTTATGGTAGTTTTCATATAAATAAAGCAAAAAAATGTTATCAAAACATTGCATTTTTACGAAAATTTAGGTTACGTTATATTGACATGTAGTGCCGGACACTATTGTCGACAAACAATTTATTTTCGTACAGGATTTTCTTCTGTATTTATAAATAAAATTGTTTATATAAAATTTGGTTTTCTTTATTTTTCTTCGTATGTCAATTCTTATTTTCTCAAAATAACATTATTTTTTGTTTGGAATTATTATAATTAGAATTATTTATTATGCACATAAACATGCCTGTTGTATTACATATAAAATATTTATTTTATTCTATTTTAGATTTATATTACAAACAAAAGTTAACTACTCATTGACATTGCCACCGATGTCAGTTTTACAATCTTCTTATTCTTTGTTAGACCATCCAGCGAACTATAGCGGTGCTAAGATTCTAAAATGCACGTTCTCCTCCAAGTCTGTCCGAAATCCCGAAATCCCTAGTCTTTGCCTGGTGAAACAAAATTTTTTAACGATGACGACTAAATGCTTATGCAAATTGCAAACAGTTTATAAACTATATCTATTATTTTACATATCAAATTTAGGGTAAATTTAACTGCAATCTTGCTTTAAAATATAAAATGTAATTTAAAGTAACTTTTTCCGATTGTGTTGCTGTTGGCCCTACTGGCCTTGCCAGTGTCACCGGCGGGGTGATCAAGTACAAGACCCAGCCGAGAAAGACATTCCAGTTTGGAATAAGCTCGATGCAACGGACGGAAAAACTAAGACGACTACTGTCGGTACTCCCAACTCTGCGACCTAACAATTTTATCCCTCCATCATACAAGGCTCATCTACCACTGACTTACAGCTTGTCTGCAAAATCATAGCTCAAATCGATATGGCTGAAATAAGTGCTTTCACCACTCAAATCAGAGATTCGCAAATAGGTAACGTAACTGCATTCGTAGACAAAATTATTAGGTTCAATGGCTCAAGCCGCTAGAATAAAACCCCTCTCTCTGAGCTTAGTCACGTGTAATGGAAAGGTCTTATTGATCAAATCGGGCTAGTTCGCGATTTTCTTTAGAACCACGAAGCTTTCGCGATCCATAAGTAGACTTATCCGAAACAACAGAGTCGGCAAGGCCAAGTGCTTAGCTGACAATAGGCCAATAGAACCCGAGCGCCTATTTAAGGTGAACACGAAGTTGAAAGCATATAAGATAAGTCTCCATAGCTCCTGCGGACGAACCATTAATCCTCACCACTGTAGAGGAGGTCGAATCGATAATCAAAGGCCTTCACGATAAAAAAAATTCCAGGTCCTAATCCCATCACCAATAAGATTTTGAAAAGGCTCCTGATTCAAATTTTGAATCTCTTAATTCTTATTTTCAATGCTCTACTGTCAGAATGCTCATTTCCTGATCAGTGAAAATAGGCCATAGTTTCGGTAGTATATTCACAAACCCAGTAAACCAAGGAATCAACCCGCGAGTTATCGTTTGATCAGCATACTCTCTCTAGGGAAAGTCTACAAATATCCTGCTAGCAAGAATCAAAAACATGATGATTTTAGTGGTAATAGATGAACAGTTTCGTTTTTGTAAAAATCATTTCTGCGATAACCAGGTCCACCGCATAACGGAGCACATTTTAAAGGGCGTCACCCGTACGCGAACAAATACGACTGGGACTCTCTTCTTTGACGTCATTAAGGCTTTCAATAAATTCTGGCACACTGGCTTAACTTTTGAGCTTTATTGCCTAGGATTGCCAGATAGACTCATCATACGAGACTACTTATCAAATCGAACTTTTCGTTATCGAGTAGAAGGCATTCTGTCTTGCCCTCGTCTTATAAGGGATGGAGTCCCACAAAGTTCCGTTTTAGCTCCATTTCTATATTCATTATATATAAACGACATACCTAGACAGACCTACAATATCTATCTCTCACTCTTCGCGGACGTCTGTATCTTCTTCCGCTTTAACCAAGTGTCTCCAATCCGCAGCCGCTGCCCATGGCAAATGGTTTAAAATCTTGGAAGATTGAATTCAATCCAGAGAAAAGCGTAGGAAGCCTATTCAACAAACCTCGCATTAGAACTTACTGGCGATCCGGTCCACCTGGAGTCATCACTTTATTTGACCGTTCCATCCCGCAGAAAGATAAAATGACAACTGACTATGGCTTGAAAGATCATATCCACATGGTACGCAATAAAGCAGCTTTCGTTCTGGGCAGACAGTTTGCGATGTTGGGCAGAAGGAGTAAATTGTCCTTATAAATATAAATAAATAAGGTCACATTGTACAAAGTCTGCGTACACCCTGGTTTTTCGCATGCACATGCCCGAAAAACATTTCTTACGAATGTCCTCGCACTGCCCATGTAAGGTGCAATTCTCCATAAAGGTTTTAAAATCGATTCGATTCGAAGCGTTTATCGCAAATCTATTTCAATCAAACTATCTCCCATCCCGATCCTCTGCCTAGACAGGATAGTATTTATTAAAACAGAGTTGACAAACCAACTAGATACAGACACGCACACAACACCGCCTTCGTTGGCGAGGACGGGGTCCATCGTCTTCGCAGATGAAGTCAAAGTTTCTTTCTTGTTTCGCACACCTGCGAGTGAGTCCATCGATTAGTTTGCGCCTTCATTTCCAACGACGTCCATTGATTTAGTTCAATCTCACAGGAGGCAACCTATGGACGAAATTAACTTTAAGCCCCCACCCGGTAACGCTGTCAAGGCCAGTAAGGCCAACAGCAATATACAATCAGATAAAAAGGGATATGAAGGCAAGGCTCCGAACACATTTTAATCGATGGACTCACCCGACGACGTAAGTGAGTCGCAGGTGTGTGAAAGAAGAGACTTCGACTTCATTTGCAAAGACGGTTTTAAGATTTATTCGATCTGCCCAATATAGCATACATTTTTCTCAGAACGAATGTTGCTTTTTTATGCGAATATGAGCTTCAAACGGTAGTCTATTGTCAACTAGATACTTGGTTTCATCTTTGTCCGGCATATGGGAGAGGATTTGCTTTTGCTGCTTCGCCAGATTATTTCGGATCATGACCTGTCGATAGAGGCGAGTTAGAAGAGAAGACAACTCAGGCGCACATGACCACAAGGCAATGCCAGTCAGGCCCATTAGGCTTTTTTATTCATATATGGGTAAGCTCTTGACCTCCAACGAGGGAGAAGGTCTACGTTGGAGCGAGCTAACTCGCGAGAAGCCTATGTACTAATACAGACGCTGGAAGAACATTCCAATCCCTGGCCGTGCGCCTTATGAATGAGGAACGAAAGAGCATAGTTCGAATATTGGGTATATCGACCAGATATGTAGAAGAACGGCGATGGCAGTATAAGTGTATGGAGCTCATCAGCACACTCCTGAAGTAAGTCTATAGAACACTGACAAGCAAGCGACTTTACGACGGTGCGGCAGGCTGGTATTTAGCTGAACCATCCCACAGGTGGGTACAGTACTCCATGCAGGGCCGGACTTGAGCTTTATATAGTGTCAGAAGCTGTCTAGGCGTGAAGTACCGCGTCACCTTGTTGAGAATGCCCAGGTTTTTGGCCGCCGATTTGAGCCTTGGACTTGGCTGACGCCAAAATTGAGGTTAGCACTCAATTCCATGCCAGGAAGTTTAATGCGGCCGGTGAATTCTATAGACACCACGGTAGGATTCAGCTCGAAAGGACTTCTTTTTGCGGAGAACAGACAAACCTGCATTTTGGAGATGTTAAAAGCGACCAGATTATCGTCACCCCCTGGGAGACTCGGCTTAAGGTCACATTCGTCTGCTCCACCTCTCTTAAGGATCGTACTGTGTCCCCGTCGTCTCTTGCACTAGAAAGGTATCTCACCGTTACTGTGCTGTCATCAGCGTATCCGACTATGCCTGGCACGAGCAAATCGTTAATGTGTAGTAAGAAAAGAATAAAAGAGAGAATTGACCCCTAAAAACTCCAGCATTAATAGCCAAAAGGTCAGAAGAGCAGCTATCTATGACTATTCTGATCGACCGCTCACTCAGGATGTGACGACCTCATCGCCCGCTGTTAGGATAACTTCTGTCACAGCAGAGATTATTCCACCAGTGCAATCAGTCACACTGGTGGTAGGTCTTTTCTTGCAAGAAATCGGCTAGGTAGGTTCCACCACAGTGTCAAATATTCTGCCACCAAATAGTAGTGCTTAGGCATTACTGTGTGCCGGTTTGAAGGGCACTGTACGCTAGTGAAATTCCTTGGCAGAGGAGATTTAATAACTAATATCTCGAGGTTACATAGCCTTATTCAGATCTAGAGTGCTGAGTATTTGGAATATCTCTTTTTCCGAATATGTATCTCTTATATTGCAGAGTCACAACGAGGTAGCAAAAGGTAGGCAGTTACCAGCGGCATCTAATTGGTAATTCTTCGCAACTAGAAATGCAAATAGTTCTGCTTTCTTTCTTTTGGCGGTGTGAGCTAATGAACCATCTGACTTTTGCAATAGCGATAAAGGAGACCAAAAGAAAAGGGACGAGTAAGATGGGTAAGACGGTTGTCTAGCTCCAATGCGGCCGATATGGTTGAAGCGGGCCTACGGAGGGCACATTTGTCAGACTTGGCAAAACTATTAAAGAGTCTTTTCAGTATCAAGACATTCGACGCATTGCGGGCTCGAGCATCCACACACTTCTGGTAGGCTAAGAGCTTACGTGCTTCGGCACTATCACGCTCGTTGAACCAAGGGGACGCTTTCGCATAGAGTAAGCCATCAGAATATATAACGACAAATTCCATAGCCTTTAATATCCTTCAGAAACACCATCTGCGCAGCACGCCGGGTCTTTGAAGAGAATCATATTTGCTGCCAAGGGTTAGAGACACAAAGAAATGAAGCATCTCATCCAACTCGGCTGACTTGTGTCAACATTTGCTCGAGTTCAGGTGGCGAGTAAGCAGACACAGATTTCACCAGATAGCGGTCGTAGCTACTTAACCTCGCCAACTGGATGCGGTCAGCCAGCGGAATACCGTGTTTAGGATCCTGCTAGCCTCCGCGAATAGTTACATTTAATTCTAGTAAATGTGTCTAAATGAAAAACATTGTTATAAAAATCCTTTTTTTTTATTTACTATTATAATTATAATTCTCATAATCTGTACATATAACAAAAATATAAATTTCGTAGTAGAATTTATTAAGTAATCGTATACTAGTCATGTTTTAAAACTGTTTGATTTTTTTATTTTCTTAGTACATTGCTATCACTTTGGCAATTGCGACTCAAGCATCTAGTCAATACCAGCATGAGTTGTTGCAATTGGAGGTGGCTGAATAAATTCTGATAGCGTTCCCATTTACTTAATTTACAATTATTGTCTGTATGATGCTGTCATCATAGGTAGAACAGTTATAAAAAGCCGGCAGCTAAACTGGCTCCGGTTTAAAAAAATCTTCCTTACTGAAAGAAGAAGAAGAAGAAAGAAAATCGAAAATCACTTAAACTTAAGGTCTTGGCTTTCCTACAGCCGGTCACTCCTTACGATTTCCAACGGCGTCATCTAATCACAATTCAATGTGTTTTCCAGCAGGGTCTCTTTTTCAACGGAAATTCACAGCCCGAAGTCGAAATACAGAAGTCTTAAATAGAAAGAAAGAATTAATAAAAAAAAACAAAAGAAATATATAACATATAACAAAAATTTATAGAAAAAAACCGTTTTGAATAAGGTCGGTAAGAAAATATAATGGTTTGTGTACTCATTTTGAGCAATTCAAGTATGATTAGGCGTTATTCGTCAAAAGTCCTTCTTGAAATAAATAAATTAATGTAATTAGCACGTCCTTATTACACGAGTTACTTTTTTCAAACTTACTGTATCATGGCTAAAGTTGTGAATGCGACCTTTTCTTCATCCGTACCATAGCGCTGCCGCAGTTATTTCCGAATCGAGTGGCGCAGCTAGTGATTACAAGCGTAAGGTAGATGAGTTCTCCAAAATCAAAAAAGATAGGCTTAAATTTGTAATGCGTAAGGAAGACAAGTAGACCGTCGGGCATTTTTTCTGGAAACAGTATATAAAAAGCTATACTAAAAATAAAACCATGCTAAATTTTTTAAATAATAGCTAATCATAATTGGCTTTTATTAGTAGGAGAGCTATGCTTGTCCCATCATAAATTGGGCCAGCTCGAATGAGGGAGTACGACCCTCTCACAAAAAATCAGGCGTTAGGTAATAAGAGAACTGTTTCGTTTCGTGCAATGAGTGAGAGCGCCGTAGGCTCAATCTCCCACCAGTCCCACATTTTTTCCTTCTCATTTCCTACATCCTCTCCCTTAGGTTTGCAGCGCACATATTCTACTTTAAGTTTATTATGTTCATAGGTTGCGGTGAATGCTTCTGAATCCTCGAGTAAAAAATTTCATTTATGAGTACCTTATACATATCTAGTCAATGTTATAGGTATATAAATATGTGGCCTCCTCTTCGTCCATGTCGTAATCACAGATACGGTATACGGTATAGCAGTTCTCCCTCGTAATCTTCGCCATACAAACAATGCGACCGACATTTGTATTCTTAGGAAATATATTTATAAAAAAAAAGACAAAAAGAAAAAGAATTATAATCCATTATTATATATATATATATGTATATATATTTGATAATGAATCATGATCATGGATGATGATTAGATAAATTACAAAACAAATAGTGGTCTATAAAATAATGAAATAATATATTATATCGATATCGATAAAATTTCCAATTCGCCCTGTAGAATTTATTCTGTGAACAACTAAACAAAATGTTTCCAGCTGTCAATATATAATGATATACTATTATGAGACAAAACACTATAGAAATAAAGCATATAATTCTATATTGAAATTTGAATGACAGCAAGCCAATTGTTGGTAAATATGTACAACAAAATACTGAAGTTTTCCGTATTTTTTGTTGAATGATTTCTTTTCTTTTTTCGGGGACAAGCATAGTTATTTGTTTATGTAAATACTGTAATTGCGTCTATGTAGAGTATTTGAAACGCATATAATTGAATTTGTAGAAGAAATACTTGAAAATAGCGTATAAGTGCTATCCATATTCGAGCTTGAAAATTTTGATAAATACGATAAAAGATAAAAGTCCAGTTATAGAAATAGCTTTATCGTTTCTAGACCAACATAAATAACACTAGTGTTTGGACGAAAATGCACTTACCGTTAATAAAAATGCTTACAAAAACGGAGATTACAACTTTCTGTTTCATAAAACTAAGTGACATTTGCCAACTCGTTTTTATCGCGGTAAAAGACGATATTATTTTTTAAGCTTTCTGTGTAGCGTAAAATTTAATATATTTTATTATAAACAATTAAATTTCGAAAAATTGGGTCACTTATACACCGAAAAATAATATTTAAAGTTAGGCGGGGTAATGAGACTATTTCTGTCAAAATCGCAAACTGACGGCCAGCCGGCTGGTCAATCTGAATCCTCGATAGGTTAATGGCATAAAAATCTAGTCTTCAAAACATTTTTCATTTAAATTTAATATTGAAATTTAAAAAGAACAATAAAATTAAATAAATAATCAATAAATGTGCATGCAAATTATGTAAAAATATTTAAAATATATTATGAAATTAATTTGATTGAGATTATCAAATACTGTCTTAAAAATGTACAGTTAATAGCTTACTCGATTTCCTTAAATTAAAACCTATAGATTTCTTGAATTGATCAGGAGATCATAGAAATAATAATTATGTATTACCTACCTTTCTTATAATAATTCTTTGTTTATTAGTAATGTATCGATAAATAAAAACCAAACAAGGAATAATAACATTTAAATGAATCCATGTAGGTAGGTAAATCATATTTTCCTTGCAACTACTG
This sequence comes from Hestina assimilis, assembly GCA_023373885.1. Lineage (NCBI taxonomy): Eukaryota > Metazoa > Arthropoda > Insecta > Lepidoptera > Nymphalidae > Hestina > Hestina assimilis. The sequence goes on from CM041744.1 coordinate 15,813,551, forward strand.
CTTATCAACTAAAAAAAAACCAATGAGAGCATGAAAACTACATTGACTACCTACATTAATTTAAAGTACCGCAAGAAAAGAAGTAGTTCTAAAGTGGTCTGTGATCTGAGTATAGATATATATATATTTTATAATTCAATATGTGAAATTCCCATACGTATCTAAAGAAGACTAATGTTTGCGTGTAACGTAAGTGAATAAGTATGGATTTATTTTCTGTATACGTCCTTTGTAGGTTTTTAGTTTCCAATCAATTCGTTGTGGCACTTAAATTTTATTATTGTCACTTTACGCCATATAGACCAACAGTCTAGTCCTTCACGTCTATGTACATTACTATTACTTGAGATTATGTCATTTGTTATGTCATACTTTTTGAATTCTTGGCTCTCTGACATAAGTCAAAATTTGGCTAGAGTTTTTTTCTCTTTTGGTGTTTACTAAACCCAAAAACAGAAGTAATGCAACGAAAACTACTTTATGATTTTATAGAGCGATATTCTGCAACTGCTTAAAAAACAAGAGCTAGTAATTTATTAAATACCAATAAGTGTATGACATATAGTTTTGTAAATAAATAATACTTTGTATTACAAGTGTTATTTGTGAAAGTGCGCGCTAGTTGAAAAGGAAGCACAGACGACATGCACGATGTTGGAAGGTCTGGTAGCTTGGGTATTGAACAACTACCTTGGGAAGTACGTCGAAAACTTGAACACGGATCAGCTGAGCGTCGCTCTGCTATCCGGTGAGCAAACCTTAAGTCTAATGTAGGTCAAAGTAGATAAATTTTGGCGCTCCATTTGAAAATGATGTAAATAAACCTAATTACAAATACAGATTTTCATTTTATTTTCATTTTATTTTTATTTTTAATTTTTCTTTTCTACTTAAGCTTTATTTTGTACCTAAGCATTTACACATCGTGCTGGCAGCATTTGTACAGGCTTTGACTGAAAAGCAGCTGTAAGCTGAGTCGATGGCCTTTTCACAAGCAGTACTTAATGGTTAATGTTAGTTCTAATCGATGTAACAATTTATAATTATGCTTGCTTGATGAATAAATGTCTTTATTATTATTATTATTATTATTATTATTAATTTGCAAAAGTCTACATATAATTTTATGAATAAATTTGGTGAATTTAAATGTAAGTACAATATATTGAAAGCTTTAGCCTAAAGTAGAAGAAATGCTATAAGCATTTTAAAATTCAGCCATTAATTACTATTTTATTAATTGTTGAAACAGTAAATAAAGCTTTTAAACTAAACTGGAAGATAAGCTCAAGTTTCACATGTAATTTTTATAGGCAAAGTAGAACTAGAAAATCTTCCTCTAAAGAAAGATGCCCTGCGGTACCTGGGTCTCCCAGTGGAGATCAAAGCAGGCTTCATTGGCAAAGTACAACTCCAAGTCCCAGTACGGCAAATACGCTCGGCACCCTGGCTCATAGCCATTGAAAAGTTGTATTTAGTTGCTGCACCTGTTAATTTAGATGAGGTAAGACCTGATTTGAAATGCTACCTTAATTTTTAAATTGAAGTTGCCACACACTTCCACTTCTTGAAAATCTAAGAAGTATGCCATTTGCATGTTGAAAGTTATTGATAAAATGCAAAAATATTTTTGTAAGTGAATAAATAAAATTTACTGAGCAAAAATATAATAAGGCATAAATAGATTATTAATAAGTAAGCCAGTACTGCATTTTGCAGCTTTTCTTTTTTTACAAAGATATATTTATGAACAAAAAATTCCTGAATCTACATATTATTTGCAAATTATATATAGCAATTCATCATAAATAGAAATTAAATTTGCAATGGGATAAGATTAACAGATTAGACAACCGCTTACATGTTTTATTTTAAATTGTCACAACATTATTATCTAAGTTCCCTTAGATTACTCTATCAAGTTAATATAACCCATTCACTGTCCATCCAATAGACACAGTTGTTAAACAATTGAAATATTTATATGTGATTTGTGGGACAGGGACCTGTTAAGTCGCTGTTAGTCATATTAAACAATTGTTTGAATTATTATATATAATACAGGATAGATGTATATTAAAAACTTACAATAAATCTGCTAGCAGACCCATACACATGTTGTTGTGGCAACTAAAAGGCTTTACTGAATTGAAAAAAATATAGAAATTAATATATTTTTTGTATTTATAACAGTATTATTATAAAAAATTTATTAATATGCACTTCTCAATATAAGCTTTGAGTGCCATAACTCAACCTCCCTCCGGGCTGAATATTCTGGAAAAGAGATCAGAAGTTTTCTCTTCACGTATATCTATTCTGCTTCCTAATTGAAATACTTTATTATTTTGCCTCAATATATTTATATGGTTATAATAATACACCACAAATTTTAATCTATTACATATTCATTATCTTTAAGTACATGTTTCAATTTAAAAGCTTGTGTTTTGTATGAGAAAAACACAATCAATAATTTTGACCTTGGATTTGAACTTGGCTGTCATGATAAGATTGTCAAAATATGTAAAGAATTCTATGATAAGGCATAAGTTTGTGTCGAAATACAGATTTTTATTATACCTAATCTAATGTTGGTTGCCGACCACTCTTAAATTACAACATAGAATTATATAATATTTGGTAGTAGTAGCAGATTCATGCAGATTCAGCATTGGTGTGATTGTGCTGGCTTGACCAGGGACAGTTATCATTCTTACACTCCCAGAAATGTTATGTCCCCAATGTATAGTAGTACTTTTTAAGCTATTGCATAGCTTTTATCGCGGGCACGGCGACGGATCAAGAAATTCCGTAACGATAATAATACCTAACACTCTCCATAAGAAAAATTATAGCAAATACCTCAATAAATGTATTGGAAAATGATCGTTAAATAATACGCTATAAAGACTAATGTTCAATTTTCAAAAAATAATATATAACGTTTCTTACTTTATTTCAATGAAATTAATGTTTGATTTCATTTGCATTTTAACTTTTTAAAAACAGCTAAGATTTTTTTGTATTCCATAAGTTGAAAAAAAAATGCTATGCAAAAGCTTAACCACGGCAGTCCTCGAGTGCCACAGGTTTTTTATATTTAATATACCTCATATTATACAAAAAAAAAAATTAAAATATTAAATTCAACCAGATATTTATAATAAGCAGTAAGCATTTGATCTTATATTGTCACATAACATGTCAACTAAATGATTTACGTTAAGTTAGTGCATTGCAGTAAGTAATTGCAATGCATTTATCTTATATCACAATATTGGCAAAAAGTACACAAACTCTGTTAATAGACTGACATACACCTTGAATAGAATTGCTAGAATAAAGTGATTAAAGGTATTCAACAAGTCACGTACCGTTACGGCGCAGTACGAGCGAACCTGATCCAAGTGATTATTATTTATTGGTTACAATCTAGTGGGACAGCGCGGTGGAGGCGACTATCGCCCACGAGCGCAAAGTGGCGCTGCTGGACGCGCTGGAGGCGCAGTGGCGCGCCGAGCACGAGGCCAGCGACGCCGGCTACTACGCCGCCTCGTACTCCTCGTGGCTGAGCTACGGGACGGGTCTGCTCGCCAACATCGTCGAGAATTTACAGGTGCACATGAGTTGCTTGATACGATTTTATCTAAATTAAAAGATCTTGTTCTATAAACTTTAAAATGCCAGTTCAAAGTACTAACGATGTGTTTCGCTGCAGCTTAAGCTGAACGACGTGCATATCCGCTACGAGGACGTGCTGACGTGCCCGGGGCGCTCGTTCGCGTGCGGGCTGGCCGTGGAGTCGCTGGCGGCGGAGTCGTGCGACGCGGCGTGGCGGCGCGGGTTCACGCCCTGCGACGAGCCGTGCTCCTTCAAGCTGCTGGAGCTGCACAACCTCGCGCTGTACTGGGACGCCATGCCCGTGCCCGCCGGCGTCATGGCGGACTGCACGCTCGCCGAACTCACGGTGTGTTGGCGCTATTCATGTTTTATTTGTGTTGCCAATTTTATTTTACTCAGATAAATACATACATATTGTGTACGATGCTAAGCGTCGCACATTAGGTAATGCAGTGTCAGCGTTTACGCCGGCCCGCGTTATTCCATTAGTTATAAGCTCAGTTCACGTCTAATCGCCATTCGGTTCGCGTGTCCTCATAACCATTTAACCATTTTACCATTTTCTACCATTTTTACCATTTTAGTAGTTAAGTATAATAAAACCATTTATCCTTAACTCCTATCTTTAAATAAATCCCTGTACGGCGACCATAACCCGTACATCTTGGTCCTTCGAGCCGGATTGAAACAAATTCTGTGAAATATAAAATTACAGGTAATTTTTGAGCTAGAATAGGTTCGATTCACAAATCTTAAATTTCATCAGATCAGTAGTATGTAAATCAATAATGTTTGTTGATAAATTATATTAGCATATTAAATAATATTATAAGTGTACATGTATTGTGTCAGGAGCGCATGCGCGCGACGTGGTCGGGCGCGCACCGCTACGTGCTGGCGCCGTCCACGGCCAGCGCGCGCGTGCGCCGCGAGCGCTGCGAGCAGCCGCTGCGGGACCGCCACCGGCCGCGCCTGGCCTGCCATCTCACGCTCGACGCGGTGCAGCTGACGCTCACTTCGGTAACTCACACGAACGACTACCGCCTTTCACCTTCATACTCATTTCAACAAAGTTCCCCAGCCTAGTTTTTAGATTTTGACTTTTTAATTTTTTTAAAATTAAGATTTACCTTAAATGGAGCCTTTATTTCGAAATATAATATAATTATATAGAGGAATAATGACATATCGTATAATATTTCGTCGTATAATTGCAGCGGCAGTACAGCGAGATAGCGGGCTGCGCACGCGGGCTGGAGCGCGTGGCGCGGCTGCGCGAAGTGCGCACCCTGCGGCCCGAGCGCGCTGTGCACGGGAACGCTCGCGCCTGGTGGCGCTACGCCGTGCGCGCGCACCTGCCCCACCACACCTGTACGCGCCACACTTTACATGCTAAGTAACTACAATAGTGACCCCAAGCCGTCAATATTGACATGATTGATTTGACTGTACAGGGATGGAGACTCGGCCGAGCTGGGCGCAGTGCGTGGAGCACGCGCGAGCGGCGCGCGAGTACGTGGCCACGTGCCTGCTAGTGCTGACGCAGCCCGCCGCCACGCTGCCGCCGGAGCGCCAGGCCGCCAAGGATGACTACGAGTGGCGCACGCCGCTGCACGTGCTCAAACCGCTGAGAGAGGTGAGGACTCGTAGTTTCGATATCATCGCATTGGTGATCAGTAGAGTGTCTGAATGTAACTGTTGTATCTCGTGTGAATTGTCAGATAGCAATGCGCAAAGTACCAGTTTGTACCCCGGTGTCGACGCCCGAGCAATCGAGTTCGGGACGCAGCGTGCTCGTGCGCTGGTTCCCGCAGTGGTGGGGATGGTACGCCGCCCCGCCGCCCGCGGAGCCTCGCCCGCCGAGCCCCACCACCGCCGCCGCCGCCCCCGCTCCCGCCCCCGCTCCCGCGCCGAGCGCCACCTCGCGCCTCGAGGACGAAATCCTCGATGTCATTGCCGACTCGCTAGACGATAACACTTTGCTGAGGCGGGATGCACTATTTGGTCTTTTCGAATTCACTCTACAAAAGGGATCGCTGGATTTATGCACTGACCCAGATGAAATTCCTAGGTTAGTTCTATATACTAGCTAGTAGTTTTATTATAATAATGCATGTGGAGACATTAATGGCTTACGATGTTTTCTTGTATTGCATATTTGTGACCGATTGTCTTCCTAAAAATAAAAAATAAAAATAAATAAGAAATGAATGAATAAGCAACAAAATTGTATTTGGCAGCAGTGCTAACGGAGAGGCCGGGGCGGGCGGCGCGCAGGGCGAGGGCCTGGAGCTGCAGTTCAGCAGCGTGCGCGTGCGCGTGGAGTCGCGGCCGCGGGCCGGCGCGCACGCGCTGCACGTGTCGCTGGGCGGCGTGTGCCTGCGCGACCGCGTGACGCCGCGCACGCTGTTCCCCGTGCTGGTGGCGCCGCAGGGGCTCATCCGCGACGGGCTGAGCGCGGCGGGCCGGCGGGACGCGCCGCTCGCGCCGCAGCCGCCGCCCGCCGCCGGCGACGAGCCGCTCTTCCAGCTCTCCTACGAGAAGCGCCCGCTCGGGGCCACCTGCGATTACAAGTTAGTCGCGGCCGTGTGCCGTGTGTCGTGTCGCGCGTTGTGAGTAGCGCGCGGCGTGACGGTGTCGTGTGTGTGTCGCAGGCTGCGCGTCAAGTCGCGCTCGCTGGAGGTGGTGTGGTGCGCGGCGGCGGCGCGGTGGGCGCGGCGCTGGGCGGCGGCGGGCGCGGGCGCGGGCGCGATGGCGTCGGTGCGCCTGCACACGCGCGCCACGCTGCACCACCACTGGGACCGGCTGCTGCACCACACCAGGAGACCGGTAACCGTTCACTAACTACTTACATACATCGAACTTTGACACGTAATGTACACAACCGAATAGTTAATTTCGAAGTTGAGACTTAACAAAAATTACTGCAAGGAACAGAGAGCAATTTCTTTCATTCGATAAACTAAATTAAAGGTCGCATTTCAATTAGCTTTAAACTTGATATGTAATAGTTTAGTTGTTTAGGTCCTGTCTCAGTTTACTTTTCGTCTTCGTTAACAGACGGAGCGTCGTTCGTGGCAAATCGAGCTGGACATATCGGCGCCGCAGATCCTCCTCGTGGAGGACCTCTGCGACCGCGACGCGTCCGTGCTCGTCGTCGACTTCGGCCGCCTGAAGCTGGCCAACGCCAACCTGCCCGACGACGACGCCAGCACCCTGAGACAGCAGTCTGCCGATGACGACGAAGGTGAGATAAGACCACCACACACACACACAACAACGAGTCACGACTTGTGAATTCAGTTAGTTATTTTGTATTTGAATATCGTAGAGATGTTCATGACGCCGTGCTCGACGCCGCCGGGCAGCCTGCTGTCGCCCGCCTCCCCGCCCGCCTCGCCGCCGCCCGCCGGCGCCCAGCGCGACCTGCACCACCACCTGCGCTCCAGCCTCTACGACCGGTGAGCGAACTGTGACTCCGACTGACTAGACTCCTGAATTGGCTAATAATGAACGATGCGTTGCTTGTCATCTACAGTTACAAAATCGAGTTAAGCGAATTGCAAATTCTCGTGGGACGCGCGCGGGACAACTGGAAGTACGCGCACACGAAGAGCACGTCCGCGCTGCACCTCCTCGACCGGTTCAGTATCTCGCTGCAGGTATGTGGCTCGCGGTGTGTGTGCGGAGTGGTCGAGGCGATGAGTGACGCGCGGCGCTGCGCAGGCGGAGCGGCGCGTGGTGGCCACGGCGGAGCCGCAGTACCCGCGCCTGGCGCTGTGCGGCTCGCTGCCGGCGCTCGTGGCGCACCTCAGCGAGCACAAGCTGGCCGCCGTGCGCGCCGTGCTCGCGCAGGCCGCGCCTGACGCGTGAGTGGTTACCTCCTTGTCGTTACTATAAAATCGTAAAGTATGTGACTTTTGTAGTCTGTGTTTACACAAAATCTTAACAAATGATACTATCATAAGAATGGTACAATATATACGATATTGTAATATCATTCTTATGATAATTCTTCTTGAGTCAATTATTTTTTTTGTAATTAAGTAACTAATTTTTTTTGGCGCAGTGATGCAACTTTGTAACTATATAAGTTAAGTTAAGTATATAACTGTAAAAGGTATTAGTATGATACTACATGTGGAGACATATTAATGGCTTACAATATTTGCTATTATTGTTACTTTATCATATTTGTGACCGATTGTCTTTCTAAAATAAAATAAATAAATAAAGGGGCTGGGGAAATCGCATGAAAATTGTCTTCCTAAAATAAAATAAAAAAAAAAAAAAAATTCAATGTTTTAAAATATGCAGGATTGCTTACATTAAATTATGCAACTAATAAGGTGCGTATATTTTTCCTCTTTACCTCCTAGGTCGCCGAGTCAAGAAGGTGTTGAAGACGAGGAAGAAGAGGAGAACAATGACAACTCCGAGACGGAATTTTCAGAATTCTCCGTGAATCAGAACGCGACGCTGCTTATGTTGCAGTTCGCTATCGATCAGATGTCGCTCGAGGCTAGTGCACTAGTTTTTATTTTGTAGCATGATATTTTAATCCCTTCCAATTTGCTTTCTATGTCTAGAATAATATTTACGCTTTAACCACTCAATAGTTCAGTTAAAGCATATTACTCGTTAGAGGAATATTATTCCGAAAAAAATGCTTAAGACTCTTAATATTGCTGGATCCCATTAAGAAATAAATTTTATGATAATTATTAAAATTGTGAACTTTCTATATCTGATTGAAGTAACTATCGATTTTCTTGCCGGATCCTTCCGAACTGTCGGTGCGCATGCAGTAGTTTTCCCGGCGTCGGGATGTGACGACCATATCGCCCGCTGTTGGGATAACCTCTGTCACAACAGAGATTATTCCACCAGTGCAATCAGTCACACTGGTGGTAGGTCTTTTGTTGCAAGAAGCTGGCTAGGTAGGTACCACCGCAGTGTCAAATATTCTGCCGCCAAATAGTAGTGCTTAGGCATTACTGTGTTCCGGTTCGAAGGGCACTGTAGGCTAGTGAAATTACTGGGCAGAGGAGATTTAAGAACCAATATCTCGAGGTTGGCAACGCGTGAGTGGCACTTACTTATGGTGCTACAAACGCTCATAGGCTACGGCAACCACTTACCATCAGGTGGGCCGTATGCTTGTTTGCCAACTTATAACATAAAAAAAGTAGTGGTACAGCGAGCAAGGTGCGTCTGCAGGTGCAGTCGCAGGGGCGCAGCATCGCGGAGGTGCAGGTGTGCGGCGTGCGCGCGGCGCTGGGCGTGCGCGCCGCAGACTCGTCGCTGGCGCTGTCCGTGCACTCGCTGCTGCTCGTGGACGCGCTGCAGACCTACGGGCCCGACTTCGAGCTGCTCGTCGCCAGCCACCGGCACGTCGGGTACGCGCCCCCCCGACCGACCCCACGAGATACAACGAAACTCAAATGCAAAGTAAACAACACTATATAAAACGATGTCGCGACAGGATGGACACGGCGTCGGGCAGCATCCGCGGCTCGGAGCCGACGTCGCCCACGTCGCCCGCGTCGCCGGGCGCGCGCGCGCCGCCGCCGCCCACGCCGCGCGCGCTGCACCAGGCGCTCCACTCGCTGCACAACGCCACCAGTAAACACTGATCTGTAGCAGATCTTAGATCTGATATAATCTATCAGATACGGAGACTTTTTAAAATAAATAATTGAATTTTTTAAAATTCACAATTATTATCATTATATTTTCAGATAACGCGGACCTGGGACGTACAAGCCCCACACCGAGCTGGATAACTGGCCCAATTTGGAATTCAAGCTACACGTACGGAACTGCCGGCTCGACGTGGGGCACGAGCTCCTCCGCCTGGGGTCCGGGCGGCACGGGCTGGGGCGCGGAGGGCGCCTCCTGGGGAAACACGAACGGCTGGGGAGCGCCGGGTCTAGTTGATTCCGAGGCGCTGATCGCTGTGGAGCTTTGCTTAGTGAAGGGCGAGGGTGACTCGGAAGACTTGAGGATTGCTAATATATTGTTTAATAATTTGGACGTGATTGGTAAGTTTTACAACAAAGAAAGGTTCTTATATAATATATCATTAAATTTTATAAATTGATTAAAATGACGAATTTTTATATTGAATATATAATATTGATTGACACTGATCTCCTTATTCTTATGATTTTAGCAAATCAAGAAACGATAGTGGAATTGATCGGGTTCGCGCACCGCGTGGCGGGCGCCCCGCGCGCCGCGCCCCGCGCCCCTCCGCGCGCCCCGAGCCCTCCGTCGAGGCGGACGACGTGACGCCCGCCGTACGTGCCATGCGATTGCGGACTACTAAATAGACACGTTGTCAATGTGTAACGCCGTTTTGCTCTGTACCCAGAAGCGCGTGCGCACAGAGATCACGTTCGACTTCCATCGGCTGGGCGTGCTGCTGCTGCGCGCGGGGCTGCGCGACGGCGCGCTGGTGGCCAGCAAGATCGCGACGGCCACCGTCGGGGACGCGAGGATACAAGCCACGCTTGGTCTGTGCATTTATCTTATTAAGCTATTGCATAGCTTCTATCGCAGGCTTTTAGCGCGACGACCGAATCAAAAAATACCGTAACGAAAATAAAACCTAACACACCCCCAAGAAAAATTATAACAATTACCTAAATAGTACAAGTTTTACAAAACAATAAAACTTGTATTATTTGTGCAGAGAGATGATGCACAGCATCTGTGAGAGTGCGTTATACTTCCCTTTCAGTTATTCCTCCAATCACAGCCATCCTTTAGTATGGTGTCATATTGTCGACCAATCAGACTCGAGTTTACTTGTTAGTCACGTGGTCACAGGTAGGCGGTGATTGCCGCGTTTTCCTCATAGAAGTCTCTCATCAGGAGGCCTTATTGAGATGCTGTGCATCATCTCTGCTCAAATAATACAAGTTTTATTGTTTTGTAAAACTTGTACTATTATTCGGCATGTGATGATGCACAGCATCTGTGAGAGACCTGTTTATTAACTCCTGGTGAGCACCGAACGACGCTATGTGAAGAAATGATACAAGGATATGATCATATAAATACATAAAAAATTGTATTTGACATTTTCTCAATGATTATAGAAACAAAAAGTACTTAATAAAATCACTATCTAAGTATAGCTGCAATTTAGCATTAAAGATACATTTTAAATCAAACAGGCTCGAAATTAGTAACTAAACTGTAAGATTGGTTGAGGCTAGATCGGTTAATAATTTGTTTACAATAAAATTTTGCGAAGGTATTCTCTGTGCGCCAATTGCCACGAGAGAGGATTTCGTCAATAGGTAGGTTCATATACCAATTTAAGGATGCTACGGCCGAGCGAACACTTCCAGGTGAAGCCCGTATATTGGCGTCTTTTAGCATCGACTTTACCCAGTTGCCAATGACCGTTCTAGATGCTGCACGGGGTTCACCTTTTATTGTTACAAACAATGAATCGCTACCCTGGGCTGCCTGTCTGTGTTCACGCAACTGTAACAGCTTTTTAGACCAATATACAGGACATACATTCTTATTTGAATGCTGTAAAAGTTTCCAACCCGATTGCCTGTGTGTTGCAGTATCAGTTTTCGAACCAAACTCAGGGTAAAATATTACATGGTCATTGCCCTCGACGTAGTGATCTATTGAGACTTTTAAGAGCGTGAGGTCATGAACGCGTCTGCCAGATGCTAGTAATAAGATGCAGGCTAGCCTCCGTGATGCTTCAAACAAGGTAACATTCTTTGGATAATTATTTTGCAACCAGACAATCAGGTCACAAGGGTCCCAAATCGGAGATTTCTCTGCTCTTGGACTTTGAAGAGAAATTGCTTTTTGCATTTGCTTGACTAGAAAATGTGAACTTAAGTTTTTCTCGTTACTGGTTTGGACAAAAGTTGCCACTACAGATTTGTGCAACAAGATAGTAGGATAAGCTAATTTCTCTTCAAGGTAAAGGAAAGCTAAAAATTTGGCTAATACACTTCCACTAGGTGATTTATAGTCAAAATTATTTTCTGTGCACCACTTGGTCCAACGTAACCAGGCTGGTTTGTATGTTCTTAAAGTTGATTATCTCCAACTTTGTAGTAACAATTTTCTTTCAGATTCTGACCATTCTTTGGTTTCTTGGCTCCAGCCCCAATTTTCCATACAAAAAGTTGCATTTCCTGTACTCGAGGCGGAGCAAGGCCTGTTATCTGATCCACCAAGACATGTTTCAGGTCTGGAATTCTCATTGGTTTGCTCAACGCCTTTCTGCGGAGGTCTGGGAGCCAGAATGCTCTGTTCCACATCGGTGTCACCACTAGAAAAGTTCCTTGTGCCGAGTTCATATGATGAAGAACCCGGGGTATCAAGCTCGGTGGCGGAAATACCCAATCCAGCTGGTAATTCCATACCCTGCTGAAGGCGTTGCAAAATGTGGCCGATGAGTCCAAACAATCTTTTGTGACATAATTTTTCACCACTCTCGTTGGTTGCAAACAAATCGATCTGAGGTGTTCCAAACCTCTTGAATATTTTTGCTTAGCGCTGGCTGTTTCAGATGCCACTCCGATGCCTTTTGCCTCGGACAGTCCGTCGGCGATATCGTTGAATCGGCCTGGTAGATATTCGGCAGTGATTGATATGTTCCACCGATCCAAGATTTCCATCAGCTGATATGTTAAATGGAGAAGAGCTACTGACCGCGTTCCTCCTTCTTTCCTGATATAGGATACTACCGTCTGATTGTCTGTCTGGAAAATCAGATGTTGATTCTTTAGGCGATACCTGTAGCGACTTACTGCTGCTATGATGGCAAACATCTCCTTGCGGTTGCAATGCCAGTCGAGTTGATCTGATCGCCACTTGCCCGACGTCGTTAAGTCGTCCATCTGCGCTCCCCAGCCGAAATCGGCGGCATCCGTAGTCAGAAAATGAGATATCAGCTTTGGATGTAAAGAGTTTGTCACTCGAGAGCCTTCTAGCGTCTCCTTCCACCATTGGAGATCCACAATAACGGGCGCAGATACACTCACTGGTTTGCGCGGAGGAAGATGGTTCAATGAACGTGCGTGACGTTGTAATTGGCGACAGTGCAATCTCCCCCTGGGAATTACGAAGTTGGCGAAGTTCATGAATCCTAAAGTAATTTGAGTCCTTTTCAGAGATAGTTTCCTCTCGAGCAAGGCCTGACTCACAAGATTTTTGATCGATTGAACTTTCCTCAAGGGTAAGAATTTGACATTCAGTTCCTTTTCCACATTATGCCTAAATACTCTATTTCTTGAGTGGGCTGTAGAACTGACTGCATAGTTTATGGTCCATCCTAATGTTTCCAGCAATCTGATGGCTGTCTTGGCTTGCTCTTGAAGCCGACTCCTCGATTGATTGGCGAGAAGGAAGTCGTTCAAGTACACGATCGCTCTTAAGCCTTTGTCCCGTAGGACTTGTACGACCCAGTTGGTCAGTGTAGCGAAATTCTTCGGTGCGCATGACAGCCCGAAGGGCAAGCTTGTCATTTCTAGAACTTGTCCCCTGTAAAAGAGCCGAAGGAATCGCCGATGGCACTTCATGATGCTCAGATGGAAATAAGCTGATGAGAGGTCCAGTTTCACCATCCAGTCGTTTCTCTGAAGGAAATGAGGTACTTGATGATGAGAAATTAGCTTGAACGGCTTGGGAACTATGTGCTCGTTGAGACGCTTCAGGTTGAAAATGGGACGTTTTGAACCATCGCTCTTCTTGGTGAGAAACATTGTTGAAATGAAGCTTGACCCCAGCTTGTTCTGATCTGGGATTTCTAGAACTCCCTGTTTCAATAGTATCTCTATTTGCTCTGTCATCTGCAGTGATTCCGGGGTTTTGAATCGTTGCAGTATACGGGGGCATGATTGGACAAGAGTAGGCTTGGAGGTAAATGGCAGCCGCATTCCATAATCATTTGAGAAGGGCCTTCGGAGCCCGAAGCAACTGCCACTGCTTCCGATACGCTCGGAGGCAGCCCCCGTAAAACTCGGGCTGAGATGGCCGCGAGTCATTTGTCAAATCGTTTTTTACCGGGTTGGTTGTCATTTTTAAACGACTTTTTCGGCTTATACAAGGCTTGCTTTGAGGTACTGGCTGTATTAGAATTAAACTTGCCGACTTTTCCCTTCGAGTGGTTGTCTTTAGTGCGAAAGGACTGGTTATAGGAAGATGAGACACGTGCTCCACTCGAGTTTGAGTTTTGCTTTTGACTTTTCTTCGCGTTCTTAGCCGGCCAAAACCAAGGTTGGACCCACTTGTCCATGCCACCCGTGTGTTGCACATACGATCGTAACAGATCGTCGTCGAAAAGACATTTGTAACTGGGAGGTATCTTTTGCAGACCCTCACGCAAGTTTATGTTCGGTAGTTCATTTAGAATGCGTTCCCGGCGCTTCTCTATATATTCAGCCCGCTTGCCACATACTATCTGCATCATTTCCTCGCTAGTTCTATGAAATTTCGATGAAGATTGAAAAAGATCTGATATTTTATTAAAAATATTAGCTGCGGTGAGCACTGTGTCGGACGCAGCGGACCAGTTGACAAATTGTTGCAGATTTTGCTTCAATAGCTCACGTTGCTCTAGCAAGGCATTGCAAATGGCGGCCATGGTTCGTTCAGATCCAGCAATGTAGTCTTTACCCTTAACAAATCGCCTAAGCTCATCATTGACCTCAAGCTCAACAAAGCCCGGTGAAGCGATGTGAATTTTTAAGGCGTCGGCATAACGAATATCTTTCCATGCTTGATTGCGAAACTTTTGTAAGTCTGCCAGCTGATTTAAACGCTCCGGGTCAGCACGTGGTATTTTAGGCTCTTTTGATAATGTGTTAATCTGACCTAAGTTTAAACTAAGCATTTCATTTGGCTGGTCGATATTAGTAGGACGTGTCAAAAAGTTATCAAGAACCCCAGGTGTAGTGGATTGCGTCTGCGCTAGCATAGCAATCGACGCAGTAGTTATCGGCGTGGAATGCGATGTTAAAGGTGCTGGCGCAGTCAATGAGTACATTCGGTGAACGTCATGAGATGGTATTGTGGCGAGTAAATGTGAAGGTAGCGTACGCGCCGTGGTCAGAACGGATGATTCAAAACTCTGCGAAGCGGAGCTAAACAATGGCGGCGGAGCCGTTTGTGTGGTGCGAAAACAGGCACTATTTCTTAAAATGTCGGTCAAAGTGTTGACTTGACTGATCAAACTCTGTATATAAATATCTTTGGATGACTCACCGAGTTTTCTTCTTTTTACCTCATTTGACTTCGACAAGCTACTTTCATCGCCCGATCCAGAGCTCGATTCGTCATCCGTATCGTCTTGAATACGCCGTTTATTACCGGTTTCTGTTTCGGGTCCGGTACCAAGAGTATGTTCCGAAACCGACGGCGTAATCATGTTATTCACTTCAGGTTATCCATATCTCCATGGAGCAGTCCGTTTAAACACAAAACACAGTTAACTTAAATTTACGGCAATTTATACAAAAATCACTTATAATGATTTTATTATAAACTCAAACTCAAAACGTTAACGTGTTTTGTTAAAACACCTGTTGTCGTGACGGGAAGTAACGACGCTATGAGGAAAACGCGGCAATCACCGCCTACCTGTGACCACGTGACTAACAAGTAAACTCGAGTCTGATTGGTCGACAATATGACACCATACTAAAGGATGGCTGTGATTGGAGGAATAACTGAAAGGGAAGTATAACGCACTCTCACAGATGCTGTGCATCATCACATGCCGAATAATAAATGTATTAAAAATAAATAAACGTTGCACACTCAACGGCCCCCATTAGGATAGTAATATCCTGTGTCGGGGTCCGGAAACATTCACAATGACAAGGAAAATATGCTTGCATGGTCAATACAAACATATTATGCTCCGAGCGGGAATCGAACTTGCGACCTGAGGCGCTTAAGGCAGGTTCGCTACCGCTGCGCCACAACGTCGTCTTTAAATAATATGTTATAAAGACTAATGTACAATTTTCAAAAATATAATATATAACCTTTACACATAATTCTTATATATGCAAAGTATTTTAATTTTTAACTCAAAGAGAATGAATTATTCTATAAAGTTAGTTCCATACAAAATGTATCTATTGATGATGTACTTCCAAATTGAAACATTTTGAATTATTTACAAAGTTTCTTACTTTATTTCAATGAAATTTTGAATTATGGTCGAAATTGTATATTAGTGACTTGAAACTAAAATTCGATTTCATTTGTATTTTAAATTTATAAAAATAGCCAATACATAAAAATGTATTGCATAAGTCGATAAAAAATGCTAATCAATAGTTTTACATTTCCAGACGGCGATAGAATTGAGGTCGGTGGCTCCCTGGGTGGAGTGCAGGTGGTGTCTCTGTCGGAGCGCGCGGGGGTGCACTCGCGCGTGCTGTCGGCCGGCCGCGCGCCGCCCGCGCCCTCCCCCTCCGCCCGCGAGGACAAGGCGCTGTGGTTCTCTATCTCCAGGACCGTCAGGGCCGCAACACCTGAAGACTCGAACGGTAAAAGCGCGCTAGTCACTACACCTTTCGTCTTAAATACGTGTATATTTCTGAATAATAGAACAACAAGTAATTTTATTTTGCATATTTACAATGACATTAACACATATATTAATTTTCTTAGCAGCCGAGACTGCGGAAACGAGCACTCACACGAGAGCTCCGGGCGCGGGCGCGGGCGCGGGCGCGGGGCGCGAGGTGGTGGAGCTGCAGGCGTCGCTGCGCGTGGCCAGCGTGTGGTACACGCACTCGGGCCCGCTGCTGCGCGAGCTGCAGTCCTGCGTGGCCGAGTTCCAGCAGTACCTCGCCAACCTGGCGCGCTCCATCCGCGCCGCCGCCGCCGACATGGCCATTGGCCTCGTGCACCCGAGGTACCGGACTCCCGCCCTCTCTTTTCCATTGTTGATACTCATATCGAATGATACGCCTTTTTATGCTAAAACTAAAAACATTTCAGAGGTGACACGCTGTACGCGAACCCCCGACTGTCGCAATCTATCGAGGGCGTGTCGCCCCGCAGGCGCACGACGAGCCTCGGCTGCTCACTCGATGAGCCCGATCGTGATTCGAGACAGATCGTTCTCAGGTAATAATACATCAGCGTTATACATACAGTAGTACCTATTAAAGCTGAACACTGATCAGCTCGTCGGTCTGTCCTGCCCGCAGCGTGAGCGTGGAGCTGGAGTCGCCGGTGGTGGTGGTGCCGCGCGCCGCGCGCAGCCCGCAGGTGCTGCTGGCGCACCTGGGCCGCATGAGCCTCGCCAACCGGCCCGGCGCGCCGCACGACTCGCTGTACCGCGTGCGCGTGCGCGACATCTCGCTCGTGTCGGTGAGACGTGCGACGCCGCTAACATTGCTATTCAAATTATTGTACCATCTGTACTCTTCTGGGCGAGTTTTTTTTTTTTTTTATGTAAGAGGGGCAAACAGGCAGGAGGCTCACCTGATGTTAAGTGATCACCGCCGCCCATGAACATCTGCAACACCAGAAGGCATGCAGGCGCGTTGCCGACCTTTAAGAAAAGAATACGCTCTTCTCTTGAAGGTTCCCAAGTCGTATCGGTTCGGGAAGACCGCCGGCGGAAGTTGATTCCACAGAGTGGTTGTGCGAGGAAGAAAATGTCTTCTAAATCGCGCTGTTGTGGATTTCCAGACATCGAGGTGGTAGGGATGGAATTTAGAGTTTTGTCGCGATGTCCGATGGTGAAATTCAGCCGGCGGGATCAATCCAAACAATTCCTCAGAACATTTCCCGTGATATATGCGATAGAAGATGCAGAGTGATCCGACATCTCTACGCAATGCCAAAGGATCAAGCCGATCGGAAAGGGCTTGGGCTAGGGTCCACACGTTCATGCCAGAAAGCAGTCTTCTGCTAGCATATACCCATATACACATTTTTTTATGCCTCAGCTGGACGTGGGTGACAAGCTGCGCCAGCAAAACCTTTCGACGGCGACCGACAACCTGGCCGACATCTACGACGTGTCGTGCGGCCTGCCCGTGCTGCACGACACCGCGCTCGAGCTCAGCGTCGCCTTCCAGGAGCTGGACGACGGCCCGAGGGTATGGACACGTATTAAAAGCGCCCCGTATATGTCACTTTGAAATAGAAATGATTCGTGTCCAGGGTAGAAATGTTCTTGTAATATCGTCGTCGTGTGCGTAGTGCACGGTGGACGGCAGGGTGGTGGACGGGCTGCACGTGACGGCCAGCCGCGAGCAGTACGAGCAGCTGCTGGACACGCTGCAGTGGCTCGGCGACTCCGCGCCCGCCGACGCGCCCGCCGCGCCGCCCGCGCACCAGGTCCCTGCACTTACTGTACTACGGCATCATAGTGCCAAGTTACATTTCACTAAATGTATACTGTATAATGAATTGAATAAAAGTAATGTCTGTGTGCTCGCAGACGGTGCCGGTGGTGGAGCCGGCGGTGCCGACGCTGCGGCTGGACCCGCAGCTGCGCGCCGCCGTGCTGGCCGTGCCGCCGCCCGCGCACGCGCCCGCGCCGCCGCACGCGCACACGCCGCTCGTCGGTACGATAACTTCGTAGTAGTTTTGTACTGAAAACATAATTTAAATTAAATAATGATGATTGATATTTTTGCGTAGGTATAAAGAAGGAACACAATCTGGTAGCAGATTTCCTCCCCATCAAAAAAAAAATAGAACATTTATGCCAAAATTAATTAAAAACAAAGTTCAAAATAAAAAGGTTTCACGGTGAACTCATCATAAGCGCCCTTGGCAGTGACGTTCGAGCTGGCGACGTTCACGGTGCAGCTGCGCGCGGACGTGGGCGCGGGCGAGCGCAGCCTCGTGGCGCTCACCTTCCGCGAGTTCTCGCTGCGGCGCGACGGCCTGCACGCGCACGAGTCCACGCTGCAGGTGTCGCTGCACTCCATCACCATGGAGGACCTCACCAAGGAGCCCGACTCCAAGCACCGCATGCTGATGGTGTCGCACACGCCGCCGATGCCGCCCAAGGCCGTGTTCGTCTCCAAGTCCTGCCCCGACTTCCTGACGGCGTTCCCGGACGTGCCGGGCGGCGCGCGGCTCCGGTCCACGTCTCTGCCCACCGAGTTGAATGTCGTCGAGAGGATGCCGGAGAGAGAGGTGACGAAACTATAACCTTTTTATAAAATTAAATGTTTATCTTGTGGTCTAAATGATATGAGTAGTATATGTAGGGATTCGGCGAGCATTTGGGTATATGATTAGCACACATACTACATCGATATGGATTGAAGTTAGATCTGTATCTATCGTATTATCTGTATAATACGAATCGATTTGATAGTTTTTTTTTTCTCGGTTTTTATAAGAAATCTTAATAATCAACCCAAGATGTACGTGCGCATAATATAGCACAACTTTTTATAAGCGCTGTAAATTATCAGTGCAGAGGCAACATACTGACCGCTGTTCATATAGAAATTTTGCTCGCTGGCTCCTTCATTATTTTTAATTATTAGCGAAACTGTATAAAATAACTTAAAACTTTTACTGAAAATATTTCTAGTACAAGCGTAGCAAAGAGGACATTAAACAGGAGTGTCGCTGCCCCACGCCCCCAGCTCCCCGGAGCGCGGCGCGGGGCCGGGGGCGTGGCGGGGGCGTGGGCGCCGGGGGGCCCGGCCGGGACAACCTCGTGTGGGTGTCCGTGCACAGCAGGCAGCCTGCGCACCCGCACTTCAACGACCTTTACAATAAGGTATCAACGAAATAAACATGGATGGTAACTTATTGAATGCATACAACTCAATGTCTGTGGCCGTCCGTTTGTTGTCCATCTTTTCATGTTTTTTTCACACAAGAAAAAACTTATTCGAAAAAGGACATGTTCCGTGAATGAAATTAAAAAGACATACAAAGAAGTGAACAAATTCATGTCTTTCTTCTAATCACCACCCATGACGAGCATTTTTTTTTATTTTTTTTTTTTTTTATTTATTTTATTTTAGGAAGACAATCGGTCACAAATATGATACAGTAACAACAATAGCAAACATTGTAAGCCATTAATATGTCTCCACATGTAGTATCATACTAATACCTTTTACAGTTATATACTTAACTTATATAGTTACAATGTTGCATCACTGCGCCAAAAAAAAAAAAAAAAAAGTTACTTAATTACAAAAAAATAATTGACTCAATTTTCTCCTTATTGTTACTAAGCTGTCATTGAAAATATCAACATCAGATTTTGCTAAAAGGCGGTTATAAGTTGTACAAGCTCGCAGTATATACGAGTTTTTGCGATACTTGCTTGCTGCTTGTGGAATAAAAAATGTAGTATGATGTCGTTGCTGTCGCGTTGGAATTAAAATGTTTACTTTTTCAAGAAGTTCTGGGCAGAATAAGGTTGGGCTCATAATTCTTTTTAAAAAGAGAATATCAGCAATATCACGTCGGTTTTTTTAGAGGTAGTAGATGATATTTTTACAGCTGTCTTCGTAATTTAAATTTAATGAATGGGTTCTATAATTTAGTGATTTCGTTAGCTTTACTTGAACTCTTTCTATGCGATTAATATAGATGTCGTACCTAGGGTTCCATATTTGAGAAGCATATTCTAAAATAGGGCGCACAAACGTGCAGTATAATATTTTTAAACTTTTTAGATTTTGAAAATCTTTAGAGAGCCGTAAAATAAATCCTAACGACTTTAAAGCACTTTTAACAATAGTATCGATATGGATATCAAATATTAATTTGCTATCATGCAATACACCTAGATCTCTGATAAACTCTAATCGTTGCAACTGGTATCCTTTTAATTTATTTTTATTTTTTTTTAAATAGGTATACACTGCAATCTGTCTCATTAAGGACATTCAGCAATACGTTCAATTATTAAATAAAATTGTTTGTGGTCCAGATCCAGCGACATGGCCACGTCAATGAAGAGGACAGTAACTATTGCATTGTCCTTATCTTGTCTTTTGTCAGCTATTTCATTTTTATAACAGGTCGAAAGGAGCTTTTCTTTTAAGTCTCGGAACCATGACCCTGGGTTTCATTAACTCTACAGCAAGCTTGTTAACGTGGTTTACAATACGTTCTTTGTATTTAGGCCTAGCAATCATTATTTCGTCCTTGATAGTTGGGATTCCTAAATCATGGTGCAGCCTCCCATTGGATATGTACCAGGGTGAGTCAGTTATAATTCTCAAGAGTTTCGACTGAAATCTCTGTAATATTTCTAAGTTGGAGTTTGCTGCAGTGCCCCACAGCTGAATTCCATACGTCCAAGTCGGCTTCATAATGCACTTATATATGAGCAATTTATTTTGTAACGTTAGCTTGGAGTTTCTATTTAGCAGCCAATAATATTTTCTGAGTTGTAGGCCGAGTGCTTTGCGCTTAGTAAATATATGTTTTTTCCATGTCAGTCGTCTATCTAAATACAGACCAAGATATTTTGCTTCCTCGGCCTGTGGTATAACAACATTATTTAAGGTGACAGGTGGGCAAGTCTCTTTTCTCAGTGTATAGGTGACATGGAGTGATTTTGTTTCATTGACTTTAATACGCCATTTTTTGAGCCAAGATGAAATATTGTCTAGGCTTAGTTGAAGTACATTTGATGCTTTAGAAGCCACTTTATCAGTGGCAAGTATAGCTGTATCATCAGCAAAAGTAGCAACTTTCGTTCCATTAGTTACTGGCAAATCAGACGTAAATAGTAAGTATAATGTTGGACCCAAAACACTGCCCTGAGGCACTCCAGCATAAATCTCCTGAAGATCAGAGGTATCTTCACCATGCCTTACAAAAAAGCGACGCTCATATAGGTACGATTTTAGAAATAAAAAGTAGTTTATTGGAAGCATTTCCTTTATCTTATATAAGAGGCCCTCATGCCAGACTCGGTCAAAGGCTTGAGATATATCTAAAAATGCTGCAGAGCAGTATTCCTTATTTTCAAAGCATTTGTATATATTATCTACAAGTCTATGAATCTGTTCTATTGTGCCATGACCATGCCTAAATCCAAATTGATGACTCGGAATGATCTTCCTTTCTTTAAGAATTGGGTTCATTTTATTCAAGAACAGAATCTCCAGCACCTTTGAGGCTACTGGCAGAAGACTAATTGGACGATAAGATTTTGACTCTTCAGGAGTTTTTCCTGGCTTTGGTATCATTATAATTTGGGCGACCTTCCACTGTGGTGGGACGTAGTTTCTACATAATATGGCATTGTATATCTGCGTCAGTACTTCAATAGCCTCCTTAGGTAATTCCCTTAGAACTTTAGCCGTTATTAGATCATAGCCAGGTGCTTTGTGTTGATCTAGTTTGTATATAGCATCACGTACCTCTGACTTAGTGAATCTTTCCAGAGGTGGGTCGAGTTGGTAAGTTGAAGTTAGCGCTTTAGAAATTTTATAAGCTGTGTCTATAGAACCTTCACTGTTATTTGGCTTGAAAACCTCTGTCAAGTGTGAGGCAAAGGTTTTAGCCTTCTCTATATCACTATTAGCCCATGTATTGTCTGATCTACGTATGGGAGGCAAGTATAACTTGGGTTGCTTTAAGTTCTTCGTCGCTTTCCACAGCGAATAGTCCGTTGCCTGCGTAGCATCTAGATTGGCAAGGTATTTTTCGACGCCTGAATTTTTGTATTCTAACAATACTTTTTTGAGCTTAGATGTAATGTAGTTTAGCCTTTTCTTATCTTCGGGATATCTTGTCCGTTGCCAGGTCCGTCGAGCAGAGCGCTTTTCGGAGATTATATCTCTTATAGTATGAGGGCAAGAGTTTGAAATAAAATCTCGTTGACAAGGAGTAGCCTCCCATGCTGATGTCTGAATACAATTATTAAAGTGTTCCACGGCGATCACGATGTCTTCATCTGTTTTAAGCGGTAATTTTCTATTCATTGTGGAGGATACTATATTGCGGAAAACGGACCAGTTTGTTTTATAGCTATAAAGTCTACATTGTTTCTGCGTCATCATCAATGTTTTTTTTAAAGTTATTATAACTGGTGTATGGTCTGACGATAGTTCCAAACAGGATTTTGCCGATATGTCCGTGTCTGCGATGCCTTTTGTCACACAGAAATCCATTAGGTCCGGGATTCGTTTCTTGTCTGTAGGCCAGTAGGTGGGTTCACGTGATGAAACGACAGCCAATTTTAATTCCTCACACGCCAAAAGGAGTTGACGTCCTTTGGGCGTAGAAACACGCGATCCCCAGTCAGCATGCTTTGCATTATAGTCTCCACCAGCTATGAATCTTGTACCGAGGGTCCTGAAGTAGGCAGCGTAGTCTTCTTTTTTTAGGTTATGTTTAGGTGGACAGTACAATGCAGACACCGTCAAGGACCCGGTGCAGCTCTCAACAACAAGATTTGTTGCCTGAATTTTGTCTAAGCAGTAGGGTTGTTTTAGGTTGTGTTTAATATTTGATTTTATAAATATTCCAGATCCAGCATGTGCAGAACCATCGGGATGATTTGTGTTATAGAATTTATATTTTGGAATATTAATATAACTTTTAATTGTAAAATGAGTTTCGGATATCATCAATATGTCAACATTATTCTCATATAAAAATGTTTTAACTTCTAGAGTATGTTGTAACAGCCCATTGGCATTCCAAATCACTATTTTGAGCATTGTAGCTGGGTAATTTGGTTTGTTAGTGTTATGAGCAGATTGTTCATAGTTGTAAGTTGGTTCATCATTTGTTTTAGCATCTCCATCATATCCTTAGCAAAATTCTGTCCCTGAGAAGCATTTGTCTCTGTTTTATTATTATTTGCACTATCAACACTGTCTACTGCCCGAGCGTAACTCAGTTTTGGCATGTTTGGTGAACTAGCTGGTTTAGGTATTGTCACATCTTTTTGAGTAGCCTTTGGAAGTCTTTTTTCGCTTAAGGGTGGATATTTAATTTTTTGCAGTTCTCAGTATACAATACAGCCCTTATAATTAGCTGGATGGTTCCCTTCACAAAGTACGCATTTGACATTACTTAGCCTCCCTTTCATTGCACAAGCCGATGAGGGATGGTCCCCAGCACATTTAATGCATTTGGGTTTTCTGCGACAATACTTCCTAGTGTGGCCATATTGCTGGCAGTTTGAACATTGTGGTATTTCACGTCGTGGGCGTGGTGGCTCAAAATAGATATTGCAATTTAAAAGTCTTTTAATATTATATATTTCTTTGTTGTTGGCCTGCGGCTCAAGTTCCACGATAAATATTGGTAAGGGTTTCTTAGTAGATCTTTGTTTTATGTTCCAAATATTTGTAACTATATGTCCTTGTTCATGTAATTGTATTTTTATCTCGTCTGTATCCATTGTTGGGTGTATGTTTTTTAAAACTACCTTGAAACTTCTTTCGCTTTTGGGTTTGTATGTATAGAATTCTGTATCCTTTTCTTCTAACAGTTTTACTATTTTTGGATAGATTTGTGATGTATGTGGTTGAATCTTGACTTTATCATTTTGAAGTACCTTTATTGTATAGTCTTCGCTTACGTGTGCATTGAGTAGTTTTATTAGAGGCTGTATGTTGGCCACTTTATCAACAAATATAGGCGGTGGTCTAGGCTCTCTAGGGGTCTCCTTTGCTGGTGTGTCCTGGTCCACTTCCAGTTCGGTATAGCGGTTTGAAGTTTCTATTGTCTGACTAAGCCAATAGGAGTTTAATTTAGATTGCTTACATCTATTTGATGTTTCAGGACTCGATCTAAGACGCTTTTTATTTGTTACTTTCCTTTTAATTTATAATCATAAAACAGTTTCAAAGGTTTTCTTGTGAAAGAGATACATGAACATTTATTTACATTTAACTCTAGCTTATTACTTATACAGTATTGTTCCAATCGTCTTAAATCAAGTTGAAGTAATTCCGAATCATTGATACTAGAGATTTTTTTGAAAATCTTCATGTCATCAGCAAAACAAAGGAATTTAGAGTGCAAAAAACGATCCTGAATATCTGATATGAATATTAAAAATAGAAAAGGCCCTAATAGCGATCCTTGTGGTACTCCACTAGGTACAGTTATCCAGTTAGAGGTGTAATTGCCCAATACCACTGCTTGAGTTCTATTATTTATATATGATATAAGCCATCTGAGCAAATCGCCTTTGATACCAGCCTGACATAACTTCGAAATTAAGAGCGTATGATCAATTTTGTCGAATGCTTTGCTATAGTCAGTAGTAATAACATCAACCTGGGCACGTTCATCCATGCATTTAGATAAATAATCAGTAAAAAGAACCAAGTTTGTCACAGTCGAGCGACCTTTGACAAAACCATGTTGATAGAGGGGAAAGGATTGATTCAAATCTGTATAAATTTGAATATAAGCGATCTTCTCAAAAACTTTAGCTATAATACACAATTTCGATATGGGACGATAGTTGCTGACCTCTTCCTTGTTGCCTTTCTTATGAATGGGCGTGATAAAAGCAGATTTCCATATAGATGGGAAATAACCTTCTTGTATAGACCGATGGAAAAGTAGGCACAATGGAAATGATAATTCTTTAGCACATTTTATTAAAAAGATAGACGGGATTTTATCCGGACCAGCTGATTTGTTTTTGTCCAATTTAAGAAGCATGTTATAGATTGTATGATGATCAATTTTAAGTGTAGAAATTTTGTCTAAATTGGAGCTGGGCATTAGTCTGGTGTCAAACAATGCATTTGAGCCTTGTAGGAATGTGGAAATGAAATAGTCTGAAAACATGTTACATATACCTTCACCAGTATCAGCACTCATATTATTATAAGTCATTATGCTAGGTAAAGACTTAATATTTGACACGGACTTCACATGTGACCAAAATATTTTGGGATTATTTGTCAAAGAGTTCTCAGTTTTATTGATATACTCACTATAACATTGTTTCTCCAACGATAACGCCCGCTCCCTTAACAGATCTATCGTTAATTTATCATGTAACATGCCATAAAGTTTATATTTTTTATAGTGCTTAAACTTTTCTTTTAAGACTTTTTTTAATGAAGAGGAATACCATATCGGAAAAGTATTATGATGAAGTAATCTATTTTTGCTTAAACAAAGTGACATCACGGAGCCGCGGCCATATTTTATAGTGAAAATAATTTCCTTTCAATTTATTAGTTGAAATTGTTCTTTTTTTTTAATAATACTAATAAAGAAAAATAAATACACATTTAATTTTTTTAGGTTACCAAAGTGACAAAGGTGGAATTTAACTGCCTGAAATTAGTTTTGAGCATCGACAGCTGGGTCGCAGTGCTCGACTTCTTCGGCATTGCCGGCGATCAGCCGGAGCAGTCGTCGCAGGCTACAGATACAGACCAAACAGGTCAGTCGGAACGTGGATTTTTTTAAAGTTCACATGTAAACGAAAAAAAAAGAACGTAACAATATTATTGTTGAGTGTACTGTTTAGACGCAGCGACGGAGAGTACCGGCGAGGGCGGCGGCGGCGCGGAGGCGGGCGCCACCGAGACGGAGATGACGGTGCGCTCGCTGTCCGTGGTGGTGGTGGGCGCGCGCGGGGACGCGTGCCGCGCGCTCGTGTCGCGCGTGCGCGTGCGCGTGCGCGACGAGGCGCGCGCCGCCGGCCGCGACGTGCGCGCCACGCTGGGCGCGCTGGCGCTGGCCGACCTGGCGCCGCGCGCCGCGCTGTGGCGCGAGCGCCTGCGCATGCGCACCTCGCACGCGCTCGACATACACTACCAGAGGTAATATAATGTGGTGCTGTATGCCGGAACGCCAAATAAACAATGCAATGTGTGCGAAGCACTGACTGTAATAACTGTGTTATACGGACGATCAAACAGACAGATTCAGTCTGCTGTTGGGATAACCTTTCACTCACCTCTCAAGAGGCCGGCTAGTGCTTAGGCATTACTGTGTTCCGGTTTGAAAGGCACTGTAGGCTAGTGAAATTACTGGGCAAAAGGTACTTAAGAACCAATATCTCGAGGTTGGCAACTTGTGAGTGGCACCTACCAATGGTGCTGCAAGCGCTCATAGGCTAAGGCAACCACTTACCATCAGGTGGGCCGTATGTTTGTTTGCAAACATAAAAAAAAATCAGGGAAACTTTCTGACGTCACAGGCTGAGTACCGCGGCAGCCGCCGCCGCGGGCTACGAGACGAGCCTGTCGCTGGAGATGGGTCCGGCCACGTACGTGCACACGCGCAGGTTCGTTCTGGAGCTCCAGGCCTTCGCGCGAGACTTCAGCTTGTTGCGGCGCGTCATCGCACAGGCCAGACAAAAGGTCGATAACCACATTTTGTTTAAAACGTACTTTTTATATTCACTTTATATTAATTGTGTTTTATTGTGCTCCGTTTTCCAGGTGACGAGTGCGCTAGGCGACTCGTCGCAGTTGCAGCGTATGCGCCTCCGCCTGCGCTGCGAGGCGCCGGTGATCGTGCTGCCGGTGTCGAGCCGCAGCCGCTCCGCGCTCGCCGCAGAGCTGCAGCTGCTGCTGCTGGACAACTGCTTCCGTCGCGCCGGGGACCCCGACACCGTTAGTAAGCTCGTCGACCCCACCATCGGTGAGTGATCGGTTCGGCTAATGGTATAAGTGCGCACAATGTCATATCAATATACAAGACGATGCGATATATTGTTAGAGGAGCGCGAGGTGCTGGACGTGCGGACGGTGCGCGTGTCGGGGCTGTCGCTGTGGTGCGCGCGCGCGGCGTGCGGGCCGGAGGGCGAGCTGGCGCTGCGCCGCCGCGGCGCGCCACTGCTGCCCGCGCCCGCCGCGCTCGCGCTGCAGGTCGAGCGGAACTGCGGAGACACGCACAACGGTGGGTGCGGCGTGGCGAGCCCACCGCAGGATCGAACGCCGGCTAACGACGACCGACCGAACCCGCCTCGTGGTCTGTTCCAGTGGCGGAGATGACGGTGCAGGGGCGGCTGGCGACGCTGCAGCTGTCGCTGGACGCGGCGCAGTACCGGCTGGTGCGCGGCGTGCTGGCGCACAACCTGGCGGAGCCGTGCGCGGAGCTGCTGCCGCCGGCGCCGGCGCGGCGCGCGCGCGCCGCCGTGTGGCGCACGTGGTCGCTGCAGCTGGACCTGCAGGACGTGTGCGTGCAGCTGCGCGGCGCGCGCGCGGCGCCGCCGCTCGCCTGCGTCAACTTCATCAAGTCGCGGCTGCTGCTCGAGACCTACTCCGACATGGCGCAAGATATAGATCTAGTCTCTCAGGTGGGTCCTATTTGCATCTCCTGTGCTTTATAAATGAGATGATAAATTGGTATATGACTTATCGGACAGTCGAATTCGGTTCAAATTATGAAAATAAGAACATTCAATAACGTGTAGTATTTCAACGAAAGTTAAAATGAGTGTTAACGTGCAGGAGATCCTGGTGAGCGACACGCGCTACGCGTCGGAGCCGGCCAACCGGCGCGGGAACGTGTTCAGCCACATCGTGCAGCCCATGGCCGAGCACCGCCACAGCGTGCAGGCCGAGGTGCACGCCAGGTCACCGTCACTGCCACCACACTCGTTATCATTTCACTTATTACAATGCTTTGCTTTGTCCTTCCTAACATAATATATTTTTATTCCATCAAAATTAAATATATGATTTATGCCATCGTCCATGTAGAAAACGTCCAGATTCGTCGGCATACACGATCCTCATCAACAACATGCGGCTGATGGCGATCCTGGACTGGTGGGAGGCGGCCAACCAGTTCATCATGCAGCCGCTGCCGCCGATAGCCGATCCCGACCTGTTACATCTGTAAGGATATTTTTTTACAGTACAGCAGGCTGATTTAAGTTAAGAATGACAAAATGGTAAGGAAACACGTCTGGCACACTGGTATCGTTTTAGTTTTAAAAATAGTCTAATAGCAACTTATAATACTATAACCAAATAGCATAGCTTGTACACTACTTCCAATGTTCTACTTTTTACATGGTACTGTTTTTGACATTAATTTTAATTTCTATATTCAGGGAGGACTCGTCCACTGACCGCTCGGCGGGCGCGGCGGAGGGCGCGGAGGGCGCGGGCGCGGTCGAGCTGAAGCTGAACATCACGGACTCGCAGCTCGTTCTGGTGGAGGACGCCTCGCTGTGGGACACCAACGCCGTCATACTCAAGGTGGGAGACTACTGTTCGTGACTCATTAAGTAGTAGTGCATCTAAAAGAGATAGTAATCGCTAATCGCGCAGAGCACGACGGTGATAACGTACCGGCCGGCGGACGCGGCGCGGCCGGTGCTGTGCGAGCTGAACGAGCTGGAGGTGTTCTCGTGCGTGCTGGGCCTGGAGGAGGAGACGGCGCTGCCCATCGTGGCGCCCGCCGCGCTGCACGCCGCGCTGCGCGGCGACGCCGTGCTGCTCGTGCGTCTCACTCGCACTCTCACACGGTACTACTAATTATATACAAATAGCTGATATATAAGACAATATTTTTTTTTGCAGATAGACATGGGAACTCTTAATTTGCGTCTATCCTACCACGACATGCGTATGTTTGCATCAATGCTGCAGTCTCTTCCGGCACAGGCCAGAGCAGCGCTTTCGGGTAGGTTACGACACTGAAATACAACTAAAATTTAGTATGGATTTTAAACATACCTAAACTTGTTTGGTGTAAATTACAATGATTTCCAGGCAAATCGGAGACAGAAACGAATGACGCGCCCGCTAACAGCGTACACAGGCGCAGCGCTGCGGGCGCGGGAGCGGGCGTGGCGGGCGTGGCGCTGCCGCGCTGGCGCCGCGCCGGGCCGCCCGCGCGCGCGCCGCCGCCCAGCGCGCCCTCCTTCTGGCCGCTCCGTGCCGTGCAGGTAATTATTGTATTCTTTAGATTTCATGTAATAATTAAGTGCTTTAGATTTATTGTTACATGTCCCATTTCCGGCAGGCGACAATATTTTAAATATTTAAAATATTTTAATTTCCAGGTCAACGCCGAGTGTGTAACGTTGTGTGTTATAGACGACTGCCTGGATTCTGACGTGCCGTTGCTGGAAGTGTCATTAAATGAACTACATTTGGAACAAGTGAGTTGTACCGATATCTAGCTAAAACCTTTGTGAATGTATAATCCCCTAATGATGTAATCGCGACTGATCATGTGTAGGATTTGCGCAAAGTGGAGGAGTCATTCGAGGATCCGCTGCTCGTGTCGACGCCGTCGGGCGGGCCGGGCGCGCCGGGCGGCGGCGCGGGCGCGGGGGCGGGCCGCCTGCGCGCGCAGCTCAGCGCAGACTACTACAACCGCACGCTCTCCGACTGGGAGCCCGTCGTGGAGCCGTGGAGGTGACGCTCTCTCGTGCTGTTTATGTTCTGTTGGTGCCGTAGTGTCGACGCGTGCACTGTGCCGTCCCGGCAGGTTCGAGAGCCGCTGGGAGTACACGCTGTCGAGCGGGCTGTCGCTGGCGCGCGTGCAGCTCGACGTGCGCTCGGCGGACACGCTGGACACCAACCTGACGTCCGCGCTCGTCGACCTCGTGCGCCTCGTGCGCACCAACTGGACCGCCGACTACTACGCGCCGCAGGTACTGTTCTCTATGTAATTATGTTAAATAAATAGACAGCTAAAATTATTGTGTAATACCATTTATATTATTATATCACAGACAACGACATCCGAGCAGTCACCTAAGGGCAGCCCTGCGGGTCACAGACGACGGTCGCCCTTCGTGCCCTACGCGCTGCGCAACCTCACCGGCCAGAGGCTGTGGTTCACGACGCTCACTACTGCCTCCGACGAGTTAGTGCTTGCAGTTACATACTATTTAGAACATTATAGAATCCCTTTATTCAACATGACCGAACTCCACAGGGAGAGAACAGTTGCAGTATAGAAAATCGTCGTAAAGTGACTTTTTTTTTTTGTATATTTATTAGGGTCAGACCGAAACTGGTTTTTCAGCCGAAACCGAAACCGAAACCGAACTTTCGGCCTGCCTCTCAGTTTCGGCCGAAACCGAAACCGAAACCGAATCTTTTTAAAAATATTTAAAATTACGGTTTTTTTACTGAAATTTGAATTTCAAGTTTTTTTAACATTTATTTGCATGTATACATTCGTAGTCGACTAATTAGGAACGGAAAATAATTTGGTTAAATATTTTAAAAGTTTAATTTTATGAGATACTGTTTGTTATAAAGTATACTGTTCAATGGTGTATACTTTTTAAAGCTAAGAATATTTAATGGTGGTTTAAAAAGAAATCTCTCGCATCGAAATTGCTCATTTACTGGCTGAGCATCTAATTAGGGACAGCAAGAGTTAGTGTTTTAGTGTCGATTTTTAAAAAATAAACCTGAAATACAAAGGCTATAATTTTAGATTGGCCTGCCAATAGCCTAGAGGTGAATTCTTTGGAATATTTGTGGTACAACAAACTGGAAATTTAAACCAACTCTATAGTAGTTCCAAAGACGTCTGGAAGAACTTCAGTAACGAAACTTGGCATTATTTGATCGAGTCGATGCCGCTCCGATGTCGATATGGCTATAGCTAATAATGGAAATCATATTAATTTTTAATAGAAAACGTTGCTTTTTAGTTGAATTTTGATAATAAATGTATATTTTTCTCTTCTATTGCATTCTGCGTTCATTATTTGTAATGTTTTCTTAAGTGTCCCTAATTACTTGTCCAGAGTTATATTAGCACGAAGGAGAAGTAAAGTTGAATTTTAATTGTTGTTATTTTTAATTACAATCCATTCCAAAATTTAATAATTCTATTAAGAAAACATTGGTTAAATGATGAAGATCAGATTAACATTAAAAAACGTAAAGAAGACTTAATGTAAACTGAAATTTTAAATAGAAATAAATGTTACTCTTATTATACCAATGTCTCTAATTAGTTGACCACCACTGTATATAATATAGACATGTAATAGAGTTAAATAAAATAAATACTAAAAATTCATTAAAGTCATAACCATTATTGTCGTGAACATACAGGACATACTATTGGGTATAAACTTAAAAAATTAAACAACTTGTAGTTAGATATATTAGGTACATAAGTAACTAGTAATACGTTGTGTTCACAATATTTTAAAGATCAATCTAATACTTATTTCTGGAGATTTTTTGGCCGCGTTAGCGAGCGGTCACGAATTGGCTGCGATGTTTACCGAACAACGCACGAAAAGTCACGAACAATCTAGTTTCGGCGGGGCCGAAAGTTTCGGCTATATTTTGGCCGAAACCGAAACTAAAGCCGAAACTAGGTTTTTGGCCGAAACTGGCCGAAACCGAAACCGAAACCGAAATTTCGGTCGGTCACTAATATTTATGTGCTTTTTGTTCGCCATCTATTAAATATGCCGCCTACTTATGATTTTAAACCAGTACAGATAATAGCCTATAAAATTTATTTTTATTTGTCAAACTGTACTATTTGTCAAAAAAAATGGTAAAGGTCGATTGAACGAGCTCCGATATTCATATGAGGTGTGACGTGCAGGGCGGGCGAGCGGCGCGGGCCGCCGGACGACACGTGGCTGTGCGTGCGCGCCGGCGACACCGAGCCCTTCTCGTTCGGCGCGCGGCGCGGGCGCGGGCCGCCGGGCGCCGCGCCGCCGCACCGCCTCGTGCTCAGCGTGGACGGCTGGGCGCCGCCCGACCCCGTCTGCGTCGACCGTGTCGGCGTCTTCTTCCGCCACGTCACGCACTCGGTACCCACTCCGCAAACTACTTACTAAACGAGTCGGTTACAAAGTTACGTTTTCTTATGTTAATTATAGATGGCGCTGGACGTGGTTAAATCTCGCCAACGTTTTTTTATTTGAAATGATAACATTTACAGCTTGTCTGATCCACTGGTG
Organism: Hestina assimilis; assembly: GCA_023373885.1. Lineage (NCBI taxonomy): Eukaryota > Metazoa > Arthropoda > Insecta > Lepidoptera > Nymphalidae > Hestina > Hestina assimilis. Next base: position 15,846,039 of record CM041744.1, read on the forward strand.
ACGCTGCCAAGCCACTAGGGCAACAGAAATAGACACTGAAAACAAAAACAATAAATTTTGTCTTTGCTTTGAGTGGTGTTTTATTTATTGGTCTTTCGAGCCGGATCAATAAATAAAACACCATTCAAAGTGATGACAAAATGTATATAACAATATTAATAGTTAATAAGCTACGTGTCTGTAGGTGAATACAAAACAAAAAATATAAATTCATAAATTTTTTTTATTCTATAAAAATTTTGTTTTGAACTTTTTACACATTTTTGAAGAGTACTAGTGACAAATGAATAAATCGATGGCGGTTACAAGTAGTGTATTGTGTCGCAGAAGAGCGGTCTGGTGGCGCGGCTGGTGCTGGAGGTGTCGCTGGAGGGCTCGGCGCGCAAGCTGGTGGCGGTGCGCTCGGCGCTGCAGCTCGTCAACAGGCTGCCGCACGCCGTGGAGCTGCGCCTCGACCGCGAGCCCGCCGCCGCCTGCGGTGCGTGCGCGGCGCCGCGCCACGTCGCGCGCCATCCAAACATTCGTTCGACATGTCGAGCCGATTAGAATTTAATATCGCAATTGAGAAATATGGGGCTTATTTATTTCTGCTATGGATAAAAAATAGTATAGTTCATAACACATATAGTAATCCGTAATAACTATATTACTTTCTCTAAAAGCGTTGTAAATCTATTCAGGATATCTGCCAAGTGTTGACTTGACGTGACAATGTAATGTCACGATTACGATTTGGATAATGAAATCTGCCAAAAAAGGCGACAGAAAATAAAAAAAAAACACTAATTCCGCCCCAAAAACAGTAAGTAGAATTAGAATTGTGCTTATGAGCACACGGTGCGGGTGTCCGTAGGGCGCTGGGGCGGGGCCGGTGCGGCGCAGTCGCACGTGCGCGCCGCCTGCGCCGCGCTGCAGCGACGCGCCGCGCTGGCCGCGCTGGCGCCCGCGCGCCGCCCGACACTCCTGCCCATATTTGTCAACTGCGGTGATTGACGTCACGCCTCACGCTTCCCCATCACGATACTCATTATTTAGTGTTATGTTATATACATTATAGTTGTTATGTTGATGTAGGGGTCATTTTGTTTCATTGGCGTTTAGGCAAAAATTGCAAGTATTAATCATTTAACCACTGTGGCTTATAGTGTTGTCGTTGTTAATTAATTAGTTGTATATTTGCGTTGGAGGTCATAATTTTGAAAATAACTTTTGAAAGAAAAGACCGATACTTATTTTCGTTGCAAACATACAAGAGTTATGTAAAACGGCAATTGTTTTGCACTACCGGTCGTACTCGGGCTAAAAACTTAAAAAGTATCGGTCTTCGATGACCACGACGGAGACGTGTGACGTGCGCTGCGCCGCAGGTGCGTGGAGCGGCGGCGGGGCGCGCAGCGCGCACGTGGCGGCGGGCGCGCGCTGGGCGGCGCCGCTGGCGGCGCGCGCGGGCGCCGTGTGGGCGCGGCCGCTGGTGCGCGCGCAGGCCGCGCCCGCGCCCGTGCTGGCGCCCGCCGCCGTGGACTGGCGCGCCGCCGCCGCGGCCGCCGAGCGCGCGCTGCTGCACGTCGAGTGCCGCGCGCCGCACGACTACCTCTACAGGTACTACAGCTACCTCTTCGCTGCGTCACAGAATACACTACATTCAAATACGATATCACTATTGCCCTGTCAAAGGTTCTGCTGCGCGATAGTTCGCGAACGGTTCCCGCCCGATCGCGGCGAGCTGCTGGCGGGGCACACTCTGACGCTGGTGCCGGCTCTGCGGCTCGAAAACCTCCTGCCGCTGGAGATGCAGTACCGCGCCGACCACGTCACCGGCACGCTGGCTCCGGCGGGCACGCAGCCTTTTCATCAGGTTTCAAATTGAACTTCCTTCCTGTTCTTGATATTTAAAAGATAATTTACTAAAGACAACATATTATTCGTGTATAGGTGAATGTAGAAGAAGGGGTGGAATTGTGCATTAAGCTAGAAGGTTTCGGGTGGTCCTCCGCGGTAAGTGTGGGCGGGACCAATAACGCCGGCTCCTTTTCCGCTCGTCTGAAGCTTCGCGATCAACGCGGTCGCAGGCTATATCTCAACGCGAGAGTCACCGTTAAGAAAACCGACGGCATTAAGGTGCTCATGATAAAAAAATATATAAGTTTAGTAACTTTACATACATGTAAAGAATGCAATATGTTATATACGCGGTGGGGGGTGTGCAGGTGTCGATCTCGGCCGCGTACTGGCTGGTGAACCGCACGGGGCTGCCGCTGGTGTTCCGCGCGGAGGGCGGCGGCGAGGCGGCGGGGCAGTTCGCGGAGCACGAGCTGGCGCGCATGGTGGCTCCGCTGCCCTTCGCCTTCGCGGACGGCGACGGGCCCACGCTCAGCGCGCGCCTCGGCTCCGGCGTCGCCGCTAACGCAGAGGTCGCTACGTCGGGCGGGGGCGGCAGTGATACACGTGGACGGTAGTATACGAAGGCGTGTGTCGTTGCAGTGGTGCTCGCCGTTCGGGCTGGGCCCGGGGGTGACGGTGAAGCGGCTGGAGAGCCGCGGCGCCGAGGGCGAGCGCTCGTTCGCGGTGGGCGTGGCGGTGCGCGCGGGCCGCGGCCGCTACCGCCGCACCAACATCGTGACGCTCACGCCGCGCTACCAGCTGCACAACAACACGCCCTACTGCCTGCAGTTCGCGCAGAAGTGTACCGCCACCACGCTCGTGAGTATTGATTTTTCTTTGATATCGTCGCTTTCCTTTACTTTTTTCTGCATTCATCGAGCTTAATATAAATATTCACAAAACATAAAAATTGACTTTCGCTCGTAGATTAAGTACATAAGATTACTCAATCAATAATGCCGTAATTATATTTAAATGAAATATATCAAGAAAATATTTATTAATGCTTTAATTTCATATTTTAATTATTTGCTAAATGTGTAAAATATCATAGTGAACGGTAGTGTGTAGCCGCTGACACGATTCCGTTATCGTAATCCGTCAAGCCTCGCGCTTGTGATGCCCGCCAGAACGACCCGGGCGCCATCGCGACGCACGTGTCGGCGGTGGCGGGCTGCTGCCTGCCGTGGCACTGGGCGCGCTGGGAGCGCGAGCGGCTGCTGTGCGTGCGCGTGCTGGCCGAGCCCGCGCGGCCGCCCGCCGCCTCGCGCGCGCTGTCCGCCTGGTCCGGCGGCTTCCGCGTGGACGCGGCGCGCAGCCTGCACGTGGCGTGCCGCGAGCCCGGCGGCGGCTACCGGCTGCTGCGCGTGGAGGTGGTGGCGCAGGGCGCGGCGCTGCTCGTGGTGCTGAGCGCGGCGCGCGCGGAGCCGCCGCCGATACGCATCGATAACTGCTCGCCGGTCGCCATCATGTTCCATCAGGTCTACGAGTACCATTTTTTGAGCGTGCGGTCTTATTTGATGTCGTTTAGTTTACAGATTATATAAAAAAGAAACAAGGAAATGATACGTCACCGATGGTACGTAGGTGGGCTGCACGGAGGAGTGCGTGGTGGGCGCGGGCTCGCGCGCGCGCTGGGCGCTGCCGGAGCCGGAGGGCGCGTGCGCGCTGGCGCTGCGGGCGCCGGGCGGGCCGCGCCTCGCGCTGCCGCTGCACGAGCTGCACGAGGACCACACGCTGCTCTACCAGAACTTCATCTACGTCGCCTTCGCGGCCACCGCCGCCGCGCCCGTCGCCGCCATCGGGTACCCGTCGCTGCGCTGGCAAAAGTTTGAATGTGATCGTTGAAAGTTTAATAAGAATTAAAATATCTGTTTCAGTAGCGATAGTAAGGAGGGCGGTGCGGGGGAGGACGACGCTGTGCTAGTTCTAGAGGTACCGCTCGGGTCGACGCGTGTGCAGCTCGCGCGGAAGCGATACGGAGACAGGTAGGTCGCGTACGTGCGGACGCGCTGCGTGTGCAAGGCGTCGCCAGTAACGCTCCGGCCGGCAGGGCGCAGCTGTGGCGGCGCGGCGCGGGCGGGCAGCTGCTGCACGAGGGCAGCGCGCCGCCGCAGCCCACCGACGCGCTCAGCGACGACGCCGCGCTGTCGCCGCACGCCGTCGTACGTTATATCACATATCGTATCCTATCATTATATTATATTAAAAACATGATTTATACCATTTACGATAATATTATTATGTAAATATATGAAATGTCAATAAATTGTTTGTAAATCATTTTTATACAATGAATTACCGACTTACTTTCAAAGGTTTGATAAAAATAAGCCAACTGATAGATAATTCCCACTGTTAGAAAAATCCATGTGATGTTGTCGGTAGGTGCTGGACATCGAGGAGGCGGCGCCCCGGCCGGGCCGCGCGGCGGCGCTCGTGCTGCGGCGCGCGGACCCGCGGCGCGCCTCCACGCAGGCCTGGCGCCTCGTGCCCTCGCCCCCCGCCGCCACGCGCATGGCCTGCGCGCACGCCAACCTGTGCGTGCAGCCCGAGAACGGCCTCATGGGGCTCGCGCCCGGTAACGACACTTCACATTATTATTTATTATATACTTATACTCGTTTCTTACTCATGCTTTCCTCGAAGCTGAAACTAATATCCGACTAGTGTCGTTCAGTTTAGCGAGAGTGTTAATACAATGTCTTGAACGCCCCTCGAGGCGGGCGCGTGGTGCTGGGGCTGGCGGGCGCGTGGCGCGGCGCGGTGCCGCCGGAGCAGGCGGTGCAGTGGCGCACGCTGCGGCCCGGCTCCGGCCGCCTCGCCGTGTCGCTGCGCGCCGACGGGCCCACGCGCCTCGTGCGCATCCGCGACCAGGCCGAGCCCGTAAGAGACGCGCCGAACTGATAATAGTACAAGTTTTACAAAACAATAAAACTTGTATTATTTAGCAGAGACGATGCACAGCATCTGTGAGAGTGCGTCATACTTCCCTTTCGAGTTCTAGCCAATCACAGCGACTTTCGTTTCTTTCGTCCAATGAGCTTTCGACCAATGAGCGCAGAGTAATGTCACGTGGTCACAGGTGTCAACTTAGGGAGGGCTCGAACCGTTATTCTTCATAGAGTCTCTCACCAGGAGGCCTTATTAGGATGCTGTGCATCGTCTCTGCTAAATAATACAAGTTTTATTGTTTTGTAAAACTTGTACTATTATTCGGCATGTGACGATGCACAGCATCTGTGAGAGAAGTGTTTATTACCTGCCTGGTGACCACGAACCGACGCTATGTGATATTATTAAAAGAGGAATAGTAAGGGTCTGTAACAGAGAATAATAGTATTATATTATAATCATTACTGAAAAACCAATGATTGATATTCAAATTGAACAATAAGAAAATCCCTAGATTATAAATATGTAAAAAACAAAGTCACACTGGTTTCAAATTAACTGAAAGGCCTTTCATGTGAAGGCCCTGATTTACCTTCACTCTGTTGCTAGCAAAATTATACATACTACCTGGAGCAGCGGATATGCCGGCTGCTCTTAAAATTTATTTTAACTGATTGCCAATAGCAATTCGTTAAACTGAGTTATTGGAACCCTTAATCGTAACAAATAAAGCGTTACAGCAATTAGTTACTTTTCACAACCAAAGTAAAGGTTATTATAATCTACAATGATGTTATAAACGATAATCGCCTTCATCTATGTAAAGACCAGGTGAAATACTTAAAAGTTAAATTACGTACTTGACGCTAGAAGAAGTATACAAGCTGACCTTCGTGATCCTTCGAGCATCAGCTTCCTTGACTGGAAAGCTATCTTGCAACCAGGCAACCAGTTGATTTGGATCCTAAAATGTAGGTTTCCCTGCTTTTGGTACCATATGGGTGCTTAAAATTACAATAATGCACCATTTCAATCAAATATTCCAAGCTGGTACTTCTTCACGTGGACTTCTCTCCATCTAGAGATGAGCATTGCTTTCTCAGCTTCTTACCACTCGTTGGCAAAATCGTTCCAGCCCCAATTATCCATACACAGTAGGCTCTGTAGTGGAAAAGTCCACGCCAGATGAAACCGCCACTTTCGGCTAAATGCGTTGAACATATTTCTCAACGCCTCAGCTTCTTTGCTCGCAAAGACGTCTATCTGAGGAGTACAGAGTCGTTGGATAATTTACCTGGAAGCTGGATGCAGGAGGGGCCATTCTGCTGGAAGTTTCCATAGAAATAAATTGTACGCAATGATGTCGAGTATCCCAGGGAGGCACTCCGCTGTTATTAAGATGTCCCATGCATCTAGACGGGCTTGAAGTTAGTAGGTCAAGTGCACCTCTCAACTTACACTGTTCACCGTGTTCCGCCCTATTTTTGCGCGTACAGCATGATAAGTACGATTGTAATAAAGCTAAGCAAGTCATCTGGAGTACCTGCCATTTGTATATTAAACTTCGAAAACGACGATGGCACTCCAAAATGCTCACGTGACTTAATTAGTATTTGCGAGTTGCTCAAAACTTTCGCTTTTGCTTTAAATGCAGCTCTTACTGAAAGCAATTCTTTCTGGTTTCTGTGCAATTTCCTTTATTTCGGTGTCCAAACACCAGACTATCGTTCTAGACATTATCATTTCATCTAACTGGGCGCCCCGGCTAATGTCCGAAGCGTCCGTCGCTAGGAAAGCATGGTTGGTTTTGCGTGAATTGGTACCGAGCAGCATGTAGCTCCGCGGCACTAGACCATCTCTTAACAAGTTTAGTATGCCGGAGTCATTTTGTTGAAATGTCGAAGAAACATTTGCAAATTGTTATCCCAAGGATCTTACGGCTTCCGCAGCCCGAGGACTACTTGGGTTCTACCAACCAAGATATTCCAGGGATTTTACGGCTTCCGCAGCCTGAAGACTTTACTTGATTCCGCCAACATATATCACAAGAGTCTTACGGCTTCCGCAGCCTGAAGATTACTTGGGTTCTACCAACCGAGATGTTCCAAGGATCTTACGGCTTCCACAGCCTGAAGACTTTACCTGGAATCTGCTAACATATATAACAAGAGTCTTACGGCTTCCGCAGCCTGAAGATTACTTGGGTTCTACCAACCGAGATGTTCCAAGGATCTTACGGCTTCCACAGCCTGAAGACTTTACCTGGAATCTGCTAACATATATAACAAGAGTCTTACGGCTTCCGCAGCCTGAAGATTACTTGGGTTCTAATAACAGAGATGTTCCAAGGATCTTACGGCTTCCGCAGCCTGTAGACAACTTTGATTCTGTCAGCCAAGATGTTCAAAGGATCTTACGGCTTCCGCAGCCTGAAGACAGCTTGGATTCTGCCAACCAAGATGTTCCAAGGATCTTATGGCTTCCGCAGCCTGAAGACGACTTGGATTCTGTCAGCCAAGATGTTCCAAGTATCTTACGGCTTCCGCAGCCTAAAGACAGCTTGGATTCTGCCAACCAAGATGTTCCAAGAATCTTAAGCTTCCACGGCCTGAAGATTTTGCTTGGATTCTGCCCACATAGATGATGAGTCTTAAGACTTTCGCAACCGAAAGACTTAACTTGGATTAGTTCTGATAAATCAGAAGGGAGTCGTCCAAGTCTACGATACTAGAACTTTACCTTCCTTAGTCTGCCGAGTCTCCGCGACGCAGCATGAAACAGGTGTGGTGCTGATGCCGGAAAGGCACGTCATCTCGAATAATCGATCTTGATAGCCGATTCTTAAGAAGAAGCAATGTGACCTGGGTGTTTTTCTGGCCGGACTATGCCTTGTTCTATCAGATCTTTGACTATTCAAGTAGTTCTTGTTGACGGCTTGGTGGCATACTAATCCATTGGAAGGTGGCTAAAGACAGATCTATCTTCGCACCCAATCTAATGTCTGAAGAAAGCGAGGAGTCTGGAAGGGACACAATTATTAATTTGATAGGCTTTGGCATCCTCAACTGAATCAATCGTTTCAGGTTGAATATAGGTCCGTCTCTTTCGTGGTTCTTTTGCTTCCGAAACATTGAAGATAAAAACCTGGAGGATAGATTTTGTCGATCCACTACCTCCATCATTCGTTGGCGGAGTAATAATTCGATCTGCTTTGACATTATAGATGAGTGGTTTCGAACCGGCGTAGACCCCTTTGTCATGGGTAGACAAGTAGTGGTCCTGAGGTAAATGGGAGACGCATTCCCGTGATAATTCCGAGAAGGGCCTTCGGAGCCCAAAGCGTCTGCCACTGCCTCCGATACGCTCGGAGACAGCCCCAGTAAAACTCCCGTTCTGAAGTCGGGGAGTCATTGAGCGCTTTCGAACCAGCGAAGTCCTTGGTGATGGGTAGACAAGTAGTGGTCGGGAGGTAAATGACAAGACGCATTCCCGGTTCCGAGAAGAGTCTGCGGAGCCCGAGCCATCTGCCACTGCCTCCGATACGCTCGGGAGGCAGCACCCCTCGCACTTTGCACTCGACTCTGAGTCATTTGTCTAGCTGTCTTTTAACTGGCTGAGCTTCCCTTCTGTAAGACCTTCTGTATTCTATAGATCGTTTAAAGAAGCTTGCGTTATATTTCTATTCTTGTTGGGCAGCTCACCATCATGCGCTCGAATGGCTCGAATGGCTTGCCGATACTGAAAAACCACTTACTTGGATTATTAAAATCTTATTCGTCTGGACTGATTCTTTTTCCAGGTTGAACCAACCCACTTATCTATGTCGCCTGTATTTTGTATATATGCTTGAAGAAGAGACTCACTAAACAAGCATCTTGAACTCTGCTGTATCTTACGCAGACCCTCTTGCAAATTCTTATAATGTATCTCGTTGCGATCGCGACGGTTTACTACATATTCAGCTCGCTTTCCGCAAACAAACTGTATTATTTCTTAATTCGTTTTGTGAAATTTTGAGTCTCGTTTAAATTTAGCTGAAATTTCATCAAAACACTTGTGGCCGATAACACTATCTGGCAATGCCGTCCCGTCCACTAATTGCTGTAAATTTCGACTAAGTAACATTCTGTCAAAAATAGGTATTAAATATAGCAACAATTATTCTCTCCGAATTAGCCACATAATCTTACCCCTTAATAAATTGCCCGAGCTCTTCATTAAATGTTTTGTTCAAAGAATCCTGGCAATGTGTTATGCATCTTTAGGGCATAAGTGTACCGAACAACCTTCCAGCTCGGATCGTGAAAACATTGAAATGTTTCAAGCAGTGCCCACGGCCGAGGTTTGAATGTGGAATGGTCGGGACTGCGGTACCTAATATACGTAAGGTTGAACGCGGCGGCTCCAATGCACAGTCGGGGATGGCCGCGGCGGCATGTGTAACGTTAAGCTCAATGATTGAGAACTAGGACTCGGCACCGGCTTCCCGCCGGCCCCGGACTCTCCTGGTGGCAGCGAATGCGCCCCAGGTAATTGCAGACAATAAATCGTTACAATAAGTTAACAACAAATTCGTTAAAATAATCACTCGATTAGTTAAATTTATATATCAGACTTACCGCGTTTGCCGTTTTACTTAAGGTGCCGAGCATTCTAAATTACTCAAATTTATACTCGCTTGATACCGGAGGTAGATTACCAATACCTGAAGGCTCCGACAATCCTTCAACATGGCTTCCCTCCATGTTAACGGAATAATTAACTCCATTGCAAACACTTATAATTTAAATTTGTGATGTTGTTCACTCGAGAAGTAACGACGCTATGAAGAATAACGGTTCGAGCCCTCCCTAAGTTGACACCTGTGACCACGTGACATTACTCTGCGCTCATTGGTCGAAAGCTCATTGGACGAAAGAAACGAAAGTCGCTGTGATTGGCTAGAACTCGAAAGGGAAGTATGACGCACTCTCACAGATGCTGTGCATCGTCACATGCCGAATAATGTTACATTTTATGTTCTCCTTCAATGTCATTTATTTCTTTTAATACTCTGTTTAGAAAATATTAAAATATTACTGTTTTCTGACATGTCACTAGAAAAATCTAGCAGTTCAAATCATACAAAACCACTTCTTAAGCATGACTTCGAGCTGTCCTTGATACATTAATCTCTATAGAAATTTTTAAATCGATTTGATCCCCGAACATTTGAACCGCTTATCGCAAAAGTATTTCAATCGAACTACCACCTGACGCCGTCAAGGGCCAACAGCTCCTATCAGAAAAAATAACATTTCTTTAGGAGCGCACGAGACTGGAGGAGCAGGACGAGGAGGGGGAGGCGGAGCGCGGGACGGGGCGCGAGTGGGGCCTGTCGGTGTCGCTGGCGGGGCTGTCGCTGTCGCTGGTGGCGCGCTGGCCGCCCGCCGAGCTGCTGTACGCGCATTTCGCGCGCGTCCGCCTCACGGCCGCGCGGGCGCCGGCCAGCTCGCACCTGGCGCTGTCCGTGGACTCCATGCAGTGGGACAACCAGGTGCGTGTCGTGTGAGAATGCTCGCTCCCTGCTCGCGTGTCGCTAACGCTGTCGTGCGCGTGCGCAGCTGTCGAGCACGCCGAGCCCGGTGCTGCTGTACTGCGTGGAGCGCGGCGCGGCGCTGCCGGCGCTGCACGTGTCGCTGGAGCTGACGCGCGCGCCGCCGCACTACAACGCGCTGTACTTCACGCACCTCATCGTGGCGCTGCGCCCCGTCGCCGTGCGCCTCGACGAGAGGTGACCGCTCCATTTTTGCCTACATTTTTTTAGTATTTTGTCCAGATCTGATTATTATTTTGATTTTGGTCTATTTGTATAAAATATGGGCTAGATGACTGTAATAGCCAATTTTTTTTTTTTTCATATATTGTACATTTACATGTTACAATTTATATTGAATACGCTAAAGCCTCAAAAACGCTAAAGACATTTATGGCCTCTCTAATTAATTGATTGTTTGTTTGTTTATTGATTTTTATGCGGCGTGTCTAATGGTGTCACGCGTATCAAATCGAGCATATCTTTATATGACAGCTATTAGTTTTTTATGATTTATAAGAAACTCCTCATATGACGAGTTTATGTTTTAATTTATAAATGAAGTATATATATTCCAACTATTAGGCCAAACACGGAAAAGTTTAATAACTGTTAAGTATATGGAAACACTGCCGCGCACCATCTCTTGACGTTGTCATTGTTAACCTAACTATAAATATTTATTTATTAATTTCAATTTTATTAATTTCATAATAATAAAAAATAATTTTTGATTTCAAATTTGCTACGCTTGACGTCATACTTTCTGATTGGTGTTCACTGTCACGCGACAGAATGACTAATTTAGCTAAATTCGTTTTTCAAATATTATAATGTTTGTTTTTTTTTTTTTTAATAAATTATGCAGTTTTTAGGAAGAGTGGAAATAGGGTTGTACGTTAAGTTCAGGTCACTGTCCCGTAGCCTGGCGTAGTGAAGTACGTAGACGTGTTCCCCCAGACTGGTGCTGCTGGTGTGGTCGTGGGTGGAGGGCGGCGCGGAGGAGGGCGCGGAGGAGCCGGACGAGGCGGAGTTCGAGACGCGGCGCGTGCTGCACGAGCTCACGGCGCTGCACGCCACGCGGTACTACTTCGCGCTCATCAAGATCATTCCCAGTCAGGTGAGCTCGCTCCGTCGCTACCAACCACTGCAGTCCTACATATTTTAGACGATGTTTTTACAAAGTGTTGGATAACTTTGTCCAAAGATAGTTTGTCGAGTGTCCCGTATTATATAAAATATTTTGTTGAAAAATTCAATTAAATGAAACTTTAAAATAGTCCCGTTTACTAGTAATGCGCTTATATAGATCCGGCTGTCGATGTTCACGGCCAACAAGCTGGAGGGTCAGCTGGGCGCGCTGAAGCGGCGCCTCGGGCTGACGTTCATCCGCTTCGAGGACGCGGCCGTGGAGCTCGAGCCCTTCGTGCGCGCGCACGCCTTCGACACCGCCGCCGGCCTCGCGCGACAGCTGCTGCGGCACTTCAAGGACGTGAGCAGCGCGCCTCGCCCCCGCCCCGCGCCCCGCGCCCCGCGCGCCTCGCCCCGGACCGCTACTGATGCTCGCGTGTCTCGTTCCAGGAGTTGAAGTGGCAAGCCGCTAAAATTCTCGGCTCGGTGGATTTCCTGGGCAATCCGCTGGGCTTTGTGGCGGACGTGTCGGAAGGAGTATCGGGACTGCTGTTGGAAGGGAACGTGGGGGCTCTGTTCAAAAATGTCACTCATGGAATATCCAATTCTGCCGCCAAAGTCACAGGTGACGGATCGATGAACTTAAAACATAAAGTTTGGACAATTGCAAAATGTCATTTGTATTAATTTTTGTTGTTACAGAAACGTTGGGTGACGGCCTGGAACGAGTGGTGGGCGACGAGGCCCACGAGGAAACTCGACGACGCATCCGCTCCGCCGCGGCCGGCGCCCATCTCGCTGCTGGCTTTCGGGGCCTCGGTCTCGGCATACTGGGTGAGCATCGCTCTCGCGTCCATCTATGAGTGCTAATCAGTCGTGTTTGTATATTGATCACGGTCGTTGTCGTCGCGCAGGCGGTGTGACGTCGCTGGTGAAGCACAGCTACGAGGGCGCGGCGGCGGAGGGCGTGGCCGGGTTCCTGGCCGGCGTGGGCAAGGGGCTGGTGGGCACGGTGACCAAGCCCGTGATCGGCGTGCTGGACCTGGCGGCGGAGACGGCGGCGGCGGTGCGCGAGACGTCGCGGCGCGGCGGCGCGGTGCCGGGGCGGGCGCGCGCGCCGCGGTTGGCGGCGGGGCGCGGGGGCGCGGCGCCGCTGCCGCGCTACTGCCCCGAGCTGGCGGAGGGCGCGGCGCTGCTGCTGGCGCTGCCGGCGCGCGAGCCCGACGAGCGCTTCCTGGCGTACCGCACGGTGCGCGACACGCCGCACGACATCCGCGCGCTGCTGTCCGACACCTACCTGCGCATCGTGACCTGCAAGCACGGCCCGCCGCAGGTCGTCATGGAGACGCACCTCAGGTAACTACGCGAGAGACTTATGTTGAGTATTAGCGCTTCGTCGGTCTCAATACGAAAATTCTAAGTCCATTAAAGTAAAATTTTACAGGAGCAACAAAAACGTTTTTTTGTCGAATTTGATCGATTATTAAATAGTCGTAGTTGCTTTTAAAGTATGTAGTAGTAGAGTGAGCATGTAGCCGTGCGTGAATTTCTTAATTATTGTGTCGTGTAACGCCGCAGCAACCTGGTGTCGTGCGCGGCGGTGCCGGCGGAGGGCGCGTGGCTGGTGGAGCTGGGCGTGCGCGCGGGGGCGCGGGGGCGTGGCCGCGGGGGCGCGGGCGAGGCGCTGCGGCGGCCGCGCGTGCAGTGCGACAGCGCCGAGCTGGCCGCGTGGCTGGCGCGCCACGCCGCCGCCGCCAAGCAGCTGCAGCACGAGCGCGCGCACACGCTGCTGCCGCACGCCGACCTCTAGCCGACTGCCGCTGTCACCTCGCACCGAAACGATTACACTAAATATGTGCTGACGAAGTCTAGCATTGACTTCCGCTAAAACTTCTTTCCTGCCGTATCTTCTTACTATAATGCATCGTACTATATTATCTGACTAATTCTGATCTCACGTATAACGAAGCGGATCACGTATCTGGTGACTTGTCATAGTATATAAGTAATAGTGACGCACATTGCTGCTCGAACCAAGTGTTCCTTCCTTCGGTTCCTGATAAAACAAACACAAAGATCTATTCCTCTCTCTGATTAACGCACACTTTTGACTTATTTCATTTTAACTTTTTAATTTTCAAGTAACTTTATAGAATAATGCGTACAATGGATATTAATAAGATTTAAATCTAATGACTTCGTCAATGTTTATAAAACTATATAATATACAACGTTTACCGTAACTATGTAAAATAGAACATCAAACTAAGACAATTGTAGAATAAATAATTTAGTCTAAACTTAGCCAAACTATTTAATATTAATTATTTATTAATAAACATATTATTAAATACTTGTATTATAGTTATATGGCGCTTCGCTCGAAGTCCTAAAATATATCAATTATTTTTATAGTGTTAGTACTTTAGTAGTGAATAAAACGCGTAAAACGCAATATCACACCAAATTTATTTATTGTAAGAATGCTTCAGACTCACCGACACTCAAACATTTATATTGACAGCCACACACTCAGTTATATTGACAGCCTTAATTACAAACTGAACTCTAAAATTATATTAGTTGTCTATTCCTAGACAAATGAGTACATCTCCGTATTACGTATCTAAAGATTTCAAAATATCTATTGTAAAAAATTAATGAACTATTAAAATTCCATAAGAAATTAATATAGACATCTGTCTATCTTCAAGAGCTTGGAGACATTTTTACATGAACTGTAATTTAACTGTATGACTAAAACCGGAATTAAGAACTGGCTGACACTCTGACATTTCACATTTTTTGTTTTTTTCATTGTAAAACAAGTACCTGTATCCCTTTACGTTATTAAATTATTATAAATCGTATTAGTCCATTGAAATGTTACATTTCTTAGGCTTTACTAAAAATTTCAATTAAATAATCGTGGGTGGCAATGTCCTACTTTTCTCCCGTCGTGCGTATACGACTTCTTTCCTAAGATGAAAAGTTTACGAGGTACTGAGTTAATAAGTCTTGCCGGGAGAGATTGGGGCACTTTTCTGCCTCGTACCAAGAACTAAAAGCAAACTTTTCATCAAGTTAGGAAAAAAAATATTTTACCGATGGATGTAAAAGTGTTCTACAAAATATATTCATAATATTTATAAACTCATAGAGGTTGAACAAAATCTTATTATACAATATATAAATTATTGATATATGACGTGGCCCGGACACGTTCAACTTTTGAACCCTTGATTTTAATTCAATTGATCACTTACGTCTACGACCAAATTGACTAGAACGAATCTAATGCGACAAAATTTAACCGTTACGTCATATTGGCAATCGCTATTGATCCTCTCGGAGCGCTGAACACTTACTGGAATATTTAAATGTTCCTTGTTGCCCATAATTCTAATAGTACACCTTGAAACGTGACGTAATAACAATGATGACGTAATTGTGTTACTTAGTGGCGCTTTTAAGTTATAAAATATAATTTTAAAACACCAATAAATGACACTTAAAAACATAATATGTTGATTACAACATAATAAATAAATGACAAATTTTGCAAACATCAATTTATTGTGAAACATTATTATTTTGTATAAACTGTTATTATATATATGATAAGTAAATTGACAATCTACTTTTTATTTTTTCAGTCCATAAAGTTTTTTTTAGAATATTCCACTATGACACAAAGTAAACAAGCCTTGGAACAATTTTAAGTTAAACTTATAATTATGTTTTTATGAAAACAATGTTTTATTTTCTTTATGCAAGAGATCTCTCTTAACAGTTGGTGTAGGATTTAGTTTAATATTCGGACTGTTTGTCTGTGGGCATTAATACAATGTTAACTTACTAATTTCTAAGCTAAAGCTATTATAAGCCAATGCAAGACATATTTCTTACTAATAAAACTCTTTTTAAAACTTGCGTTTAATTTTGTACCACCCGTCCTTGTCGACACTATTAAAAATGATAAAAAATATACCCAAGTGATAAGTAGAACATTGAAGATCAACAGCGTGAAATAAGAGTAGGTGGGATCAATAAGTTATGGAAGGGAAGGTCATTCGACGCCGCCCGTCGGCGTGAGCGCACGTGGCTCATCTAATTTGTAAGTTAATTTTTAAAAAAGCGTTATATTTGGACGGCTGTCTGTTGATCCTGTGAGAACAAATTACTTATTATGTAAGTATTATCGATTATGCAATCTGTAGGCTAAAGGTTAATGACTTTTTGACCTTCAGATAATTTATTACGTCAACTCGAATTTTTATAGCTAGTTGTTTAAAGCTTTTAACAGTTAAAGCTAAAATTATATATATAAACATGTGGCTTTTGAAACATATTATATTAGCTTGTGTTTTTGTTAAATGTATTTTATTGAAGAGTGGAAATTCTGCGGCCTTGCCCGACGTTAACATATCAACGAGGTAAGTTATGTACGAGCCAAGCCTGTGTATGAAGTACAACAACTGTGACTGTAATATGTGTATATAACATATACTTATGTAATACAATTTTTTTTAATTATTTAAATGTTTTCATAGTATGGCGTCCATAGATTACAATAATGTTGATGTCAAGGAAAAGCCTTTGTTTATTCCACCATTAGAGGAGATCGTCGAAGGTAAATAATTACGAATATTTCTAATCTATTGTTATATTAGATTGGTTTTATTTTTCGAGTTTTTATGAAATATTTCCAACAATTTAACATATTATTATTAATTAGAGATGAGTAGACTTGCATGAAAAAAAGTTATTATCTATACATCACTAATTAATTCATAAACAAAATCGAAAATCGATAATGTAATCTCTAAATGTGCAACACAAAAATGCCATGGATTCTGATTTAGAAACTCTTCAATCTTTCATTAATCACAATTTGGTAGGAATCCTAAAACATTAACCTTACACTTTTTAGTTTTAGCGGGAAAAAGGAACGTTGCTAGTGACATACTATTTTTAGTGTGCCAACGGAACCCTATTACAAAGCCCCCGCTGGTCCTCTGTCTGTCAGCGGGCGGTATCTCACGAACCGTTATAGGTAGAGAGTTGAATACGTATTTAAGTTTGTTTTTGTTCATTTTCAAAACTAAAATATAAAGGACCCGCTTTAGTAATATAACATAATAGATCCCCTTAAGAAACTTGATATTAATTGTACGGTGGTAAAGAAGCCCGGTGGCCGGTTTCTGTATAAGAGGTTTGCAGAAGACATTTGTAATTCAAATTACGAAAATCTTCAGTGATTACTTTTTTATCTGTGATATAATGAACTGTTTCGTCGCGTTTTAGTGCTGACCCGCAGTTTGTCATCCACGTTTGAATATGTGAAAGTTACCGCCGAAGAGAGCCCCGACCTCACGCAGCCACCGTTTAATCTTACCGCACCAGGTATATTGATATTTTATGATGTATAAGTGTATTATTATATTATGTGAAGTACCTATTAAATTGTAGATTTTGGTCGAATCTGTTGAAACATTGAAATTCATCTCATGCGTCACGTAGGCTATGGCCTATTCGTTTGCTATGGCAAACGAATATATTACCTAATAAACACCTGTTTATGGTTTAGCTGATATAATATTCTTATTTTTATCATAAAATATAGTTATGTCAATAGCAGTTAAGTGGTAAGTAAATATTGATAACAGAAATCAGTAGCTTTGTTTATGTTTTGATTGTGATAACGCGAAGTGCTTCGTGTTATCAGTGAGAATACGCGACACCATGCTATATTGTATTATAAGTGCTACCGCCAAAGTGTCATCTAAATTTTTTAAGTAGTTCTAACAATTATGACATTATAAATACTTGTGTAATATATGTTTTGTACAACTCAACTGCGTCGCTGCTGATAGCACGAATGATCGGGATCGATCTAATTACTACCCTCCCAGAGGATATCGACGTAAAGTAGACAGTACCCGATCCGGTGCAGTTCGGTCGACAAGCGGGAGCGTTGCGGTCGCAGAAATCATGTCCGTTCTTCATATACTGTCTTTGCTCTTCTCTGCACCCAGAGAGGGCCCTTGGTCCGCACGCTTAGTTCCCACCTTAGTATAAAATATATACTATAGTCTATTCCTAACATTTAACATAACCTACCATTTTATTTATTCGAGTTATATTAATGTGAGTTTAAATCGATTTGGGGCTATAAACTTAAATAGAAAATAGATAATACATGAAAACATTTATTTATAAGGAATATTAACTAAAAGAATCGTGTCACATGTCATTTTATACTTTTCATTTGGGTTTAAATTTAAGGTTTTTAATCAGGTTTGACCGGTGACGCGAAGTTAGTTGAGATAGGCGGTGTTCCGTACTTGATGCCGCTCGCTCAGCGCGACAAACTATACGACCTAGCGGAGCTACTGAAATACCTCCGGCGGGACCCTGCACTGCTAGTCGGCGCAGGAGCAGGGCCGTGGCCCTACGTGGGGGTTAACTGTGAGGTAACCTATACAATTTTTACACACATCTAGTGGTAGTATTTTCAAAAAAATATTTAAAACAACTTTTTTTATTGTTGTGGTGGATTCGGAGTATAGATATCATCATATATATGTTGCAATGTAAGTCTGTATCGATATGTCCGCGCGTGTCCTACGCAGGGCATCATCAACCTGTCGGTGCGCGGCGGCGCGGTGTCGCAGGGCACGCGCGTGGTGTCGGTGCGGCCGGCGGGCGGCTACGAGCAGCAGCAGCTGCCGGCCGACGAGACGCGCACCGCGCTGCTCGGGAACTACCTGCTGTCCGAGGGGAAGCCCGGCAAGGTACACGACTGGCGCGCCTGCGCCCACTTGAGCAAAGTGTGGCCATGGAAGTGGAAAAACTGAATTGCGTCATTTCTTTTATTATTTACGGTTAAATTAAAAGACATTTGTAAGCAGTGTATTTAAAGTACTAAGAATAAGAATCTCGTAACGAATTAAGTGGAGAGCGGATTTATGGAGCGAAGAAATTTATAACACACAATGTACAAACAATATAAAATTGTATTAACCCACCATTTTTTGCAGGTAATAAAGGTAGTGGCTAAGAAAAGAATCGGAGAATTGAATTTCATCACCGCTATTAGAGAGGCGCTGAAGAACCATTACGGGGACAAAGTTGTCGGTAATTATGTTTACTAAGTAATGATATTTTCTCTATTATTGTAATCAGGTATTTTTGGGTAGTCTTAACGAAGATGCGTGTTTTATACACTACTATAATTATGTCTAGTGTATTTTTCAAAATAATCCATTAGATTATTGAGAAAATATCATTTGTAATAATTTTTAAAAGGGTAGAACCAATAACGCCGTAAGACCTTACACTGCCCCTCCCCCGCAGGTCTGGGCGGCGCGTTCGTGCTGCGCGAGGGCAGCGTGAAGCACCACGTGATGCCGGACTTCTCGCGCGCGCCGCTGTGCAGCGACGCGGACGTGGACGGCTGGCTGCACTACTTCACCATGCGCGCGCCCATCTCGCACGTCGGCACGCTCGTCACCGGCGACCTGGTGCGTGCGCGACACACACACACACACTCGCCCCAGTGACGTCACGCTGACGCGGCTCTCTCCCGCAGGGGCTGGACCTGCGCGTGCAGCACTTCCACGGGTTCAGCGCGCACGGCGACGGCGGCCACTACCACTACGACACGACGCCGGCGGCGGCGCACTACGAGGGCTACTTCGCCGTGGCCGCGTCCGTCGTGCGCGTCGACGCGCCGCGCGACACGCACGCCTTCGGCCGGGACTGAGCGCGACCGTGCACCGAACCTCTCTTGTTGTTTTATATCTATTGTTAAATACTTCTAAATCAGAAATAATTATACTTTTTTAAATAAAATTTTATTGATCCATTTTTTTTTTTTTTTTTTTTTTTATTTATTTTATTTAAAGGTCACCAACAAAACACACATCAATACAAGATAAAAGTACATAATCGATTTACATACAAATATAAATGGTGTCTCAATTACAGGTGACACTACATTAGTAAGGCAAAGGTAAATAAATTTCATTACGTTCTCATAAAATAAAATAAATATTTTAGCTATGGTGAAAGTTTCTCTTTAGAGACGCTTTTTGGTGTGCGGCCTATCAATTTTTCAAATAAAAAGTCACATAGATTTTCAATAAAAATCTTTCCAAGGCAAAAAAAACTTCATATTTGTCTCAAGCATCGATTTAGTGACAATGTTTTACAACTTTTCTTCAAATATTTATATGTTCATTATCGACACTAATCGTTACTTATTAGACTTTCAGGAATAGAAAAAAAATAATAAAAGTAATCCGAGGAAAACAGTTTAGCCGGCTGACTCACTAATAATCAGCAAAGTTGGTCATTAACAATTATTTTCATACCTGCAAATTTAAGACTTCATAAATCTCTATATAAAATTTAAATGAAATATACAAAGGTACAGACAATAAAACAAGACAGAACGTGACAAATCCGATTTATTTACACTAATGATCATATAAAAATTTATCGCAAACTATTCTATATACAACATTTGAGTGTAGTTACAACTGTTACGGATTAGACCTACATTCCTCAAAGCTGTACTAGCGGCGCTAAGTGGTCAATTCCGGGTTCCGGCACCAATTATTTATAAGCTTCGCCCCACTCTATTCACAGACCTCAAAGTTTGAGAGAAAAACATCATCATTCATATAACAATCATCTCTATATATTATCGAATCACAAAAGTTGAAATAATTAATTAAATATTTAAAAGTTTAGACTAAAAATACATAAGGTGCTGTTAAAATATTTACACATGTAATAAAAAATATCAAAGACGTCGATTTTTAAAGTAAAATCAAAATAACGGTAAAACGGTAAAATCTCATAGAAATAGTAATAAAACCTTTGAGATCCATCTCTCTAATTTATTCTATATCTGCGCTCATAAATAAATAGAACATTACTTCTGTATGATACTAATATTATACTCAGGCCTATCCAGTAAACAATTCATCCAGAATGATGATAACGCTATAATGACGACTACCTGTATTATAGAAAAATAGGGATAAACGAGCCGTCAAAACGAACGAACGAATAAACTTATATACCTACGCCTCGATTGAAAGGCGAACATAGAATGTACTTGTGTAATTGCTTTATAGTTGATTTGGGACAAATGAAACGTACCTAGTGTTGTATCGAGAAGTGAAATACTTCATATTAGACAAAAAAAAAACAATGATTTGTTATATTTGAACTATATTTGCATTTCACAGTTAGTATCATGAGATGATATCATTTTTAACCTAATGAAATGTATGTAGTACAGTTGGTTCAATGCATGAATCCTTCATTTATGATGTAGTAGATGTTTAATTTTTTTTGTATTAAGTAACTTACAACCTTTGTCCTCAAATAGAGAGATTTATTTTATAAAATTGATTTAATTAACTAATTAACTAGGAGCTTGGAAAAATATGTTTTATTTCATAAACTCTAATCACACAGCCCAATTTATTGATAAACTACTTGGATAGAGAAAGCATTATATCTAACAAAAACACGCACTCAGCAGACACCGACAAATAACAGTCACGGGTACATGCGGGCGAGCAGGGGCCCCTACAGAAACAGAAACAAACGAGGGTGTTGATTTTTAAATTAATACTTAAAATCGTACAATTATAAACAGTTACAATGAATCTGTATAAAAATATGACAAAGAAAGCTGCTTGCTCTATATTGTTTAAATCCTTACACTTGATTAAAACTTCCATACAAACATGAGTCAACACTAACAATATGAACAATAACATAATACCAGAAGCCCATTAAACTGTTCTATAATTCGTTTACAGAGCAGAGGTTTCTTGAGGCACGTCGCTCATCAATATAATGAAATTTCATTTAACACGAATAAGGGATTATTTTTACATAAAAAAAAATTAATTAATTGAAATGACTCGGAATTATATGTAACACAATAATATAAATACCTATAAAAATTTTCGTATCAAAATATTGTACATATAATCTGAATTCAATAAAAACTTATAAAATAATAATAAATTTACATGAACAATTTCAGTCTACTAATAACAATATGCAAAGAAACGTAACTTTCATATGTTTTCAATTTATCTGAAATACTTAAGGTTCATAGCGGCTGTCGATTGTCATTACGATGATGAAGAAAATAATTGTAAAGTTATAACAACATGGAAGATCAGGTAGCAACGCAAAGGAGCCACGCTTTGAATTGTAATACTTCCCCGAGCGACCGCCAGGTGGCACCGCAGACAAGTTCTTACCAACTTAGAACGCTTACATTGGTTAAAGTTTAAGTGATTTTGTTTTAAAACTTGAAGTACGTTTCTATACAAATTTTTACTAATAGTTTACAGTTCAATATCATACATAAACTTATAATTGTCAAATATAGTCAAATTACACAGTAAAGATTGAATAAACAAACTAGGCTTCGAAATAAATTTTAATATATTTTTATGAGCTACAAATACAATCAACCACAACCTGCCTTTCGATTACTTACGTATGCTGTGTCTATGTGTTCGTCGTTAAAATATAGAATTTTTCGTAGTAGAGTTGCTAAATCGAAGCAGATATTTAGTTCTATGAATAGCTATGAGCGCAGCCAGGATATGATCCAGGGGCAAATCCTAATTTAGGGCGTAGATAAGGCAAAATGACTATTTCCTTCAATAGTTCAGAATTTATTGTATTCATGCATTTCTCAGAACCACACTGCCACATAACAATGACACCACATGACCACGCCCCCCCCCTCCTTCTTACCACTTCACGCCCATGTCAATAATAACGAATAATCAGGAATACAGCGACCAGCGCTCTTGAACGGAGTAAGTAACGACTAGTTCATCTAACAGGAAATAAATGCTATCAAAAGGATGTGGCGTTAAGCAACCAACAAGATAAAATTGATTTTATGATTACATTGGCCTCATGAAAGTTGCATATTGACTTTTCTAAGTGTATGGATAAATATAAAATTGAAAGAATAACTTATCAAATTATTATATTTTCGAAAAGTTGGTTAAAACAGACAAAATTTTTGTTTCTTAATCATCATATAAAGTCAATTTTCAATATTAATTTCAAAATAACTCATATCAGTACAGTCTCGATGCTGTAGCACCAGTAATGGAATACTGTCAAGAATTCTCTTAAAGGGAGTCAGTTTTATATTAAAACTATTTTACGAATGTGCTAAATAAAAAAATTAACTGTGTGGTCTTATAAAAACGAAGCAAGTGAAAACTTTTTTAGGCATTTAAATGACAATTTTCAGAAAATGATTCGATTTCGGGTATTAAAATTGCGTTCTTTCTTTTGACT
Organism: Hestina assimilis; assembly: GCA_023373885.1. Classification (NCBI taxonomy): domain Eukaryota; kingdom Metazoa; phylum Arthropoda; class Insecta; order Lepidoptera; family Nymphalidae; genus Hestina; species Hestina assimilis. The sequence continues at coordinate 15,868,885 of CM041744.1, forward strand.
CAGTGGATGTGTCATTATTTATCACGATCAAGTGAATAAGATTTACATCTCAAACACCGCGAAGCACGAATAAGTGAGAATTTAAATGATACACGGTCAGCTGATGGGAGCTAAGTGCGCCGCCATATTGGTCTTGGTTGCTCTGCCGAGCGCCTTTTACTTTATCCCCACTCCGCGGCCGGCAGTATCAGTACAATCAGTGGCGGATTTCATAATTTTCAAGGTATAGGCTGTAATATTGCCGCTCTTGCCTCTACAATTGTCATGTCCTAGGTTACAATCTAACAAAAGACCGATAACTGGTTGGGGGGCGACGAACTAGCTGTTTTACTCTAGAATACAGAAGTTTGATACTCGGAATGACATGCGATAGATGGACGAAAAGATTTGAGAGGAAAGAGTTTCACTTTAATATTAATGGCAATTTTGATGTATGTGGAATAGAAATAGTTTTAGCATCCCTGCTTTAGTACGTCCTTTATCCTTATACAGGAAAAGCACACGCGTGTGTGTGCTCACGAGCGGAAGAAGCGCACGGCGCGCACGACGTACTGGCGGCAGATGGGGCACTCGGCCAGCTGCTTGGAGCACGCCGTGCACGCCGCGATGTGGCCGCACTCCAGCAGCACGCACTCCAGCGGCGCCGCCATGCAGATCTTGCAGCTCTCCTCGAACGGCAGGTCGTCGATCTCGTCCCGGTACGTGGCGTGGTTCTTCCACAGCGTCTTGGCGCGCTCCAGCAGGTCCCCGCGCTCGAGGCAGCCGCGGAACTCGACGCGGTTGCGCGTGAGCAGCTCCTTCAGCTGCTTCACGCTCAGCAGCTCGAGGTCCGACGCCTGCTTGATCTGCTCCAGCGTTAGGTGTTTTGGACTATCTGAAATATTATTTTTGTTGTAAACAAAAATTTTACGATAAAACTACAATATCACTACAACATGATCGTCGTCGTACCGCTGTAGCGGTCGGAGCGCATGAGCGGCTCGTCCTGCAGGCTGGCGGTGTCGCTGTCCGCGCTCGCGTCGCCGCGGTGCAGCTCCAGCTCGGAGGCGGCGCGGCGCGGCGAGCCCCGCCCCGCCCGCGCCCCCGCCCCGGCCGCGCCCGCCGCCGCCAGCAGCACGTCGGAGTCGTTCGGCAGCGGGTCGGCGGGCCTGGTCACGAACTCCCAGCCGGTGTCGTCGACGTCCTCTATCTCGAAGCAGTCGGCGGTGTCGCGCGGCGCGTCGGGCGCGCTGTCCGCGTCGCTGTCCGCCCCGCGCGCCGCGCCCCCCTCGCTCGCCTCCGGCGCCGGCACGCGCACGTCGCGCTCCCCACCTGTATACCGCACGCTACAATGATCGGTGCCAAGTAAACTAACCGTCCACGCTCCGTTTTCATATTTATGTAATGGTAAAAATACGAAATTTGATTTTAAATACCTTTGAAGATACCAAAATTCTTCATTAGTTATTTTCATTCTGAATCAATAATTTTGCGCGATGCGCGTTGCAAATTCACCCATTTAACAACCTATAGCTAGATATATTAAAGTTATATACTAAAGCTTTGGTATTCTCAGCATGGATGGACCGGCTCCACGCTACCATAATGACAACTACTTACGACATAATTAAATTTCGACATCTAAGGAGAATGTAGACAAGGAGTATAGTTCCTTAAATGTAACTTGAACCAAAATGGCCGCTTCTGCGCAGGTACAATAATGGACAAAAATGTTAGACAAAAATATTGGTTTCGTCTTATTTAAATCGATTCTTTATAAAGTGGGAAAACGGAATGAAGTATATAATATAGTTATTATTTCTTCTAAGTTCAATTAATTATTTATTTATTATCGTTATTAATTACTTAAATAGAATAAAACAAATAAATAGTATAGAAAAAGGTACCTATATATAAAAAAAAAGTTAATGTACATTATTAACAGTGAGACAGACTTCTTTGTATCTTCCGCAGTATTATTCAGAGAATTAGTTATATTATTTTCTTTTAAAAAATAACTATAAACGTCAAATACCGTCCTACTCTCCCGTCTCCTTAAAGTTGATTGTGGTCGAGACATTATCTTGAAATAAATGTTAACACACTTTACAAACCTAATTTATATTTTAATAATTTATTATTAAAGAACTAAAACCGTGAGCGAGTGTACTAAACCCCTTCATACCGCATACGGTTGAGACCCAAAAACGTGTTACTGCGCAGGGTTCAAGTTACATTTAACAAACTATATTTGGAGTAGTATGCGCACTGTTGCGTTTCGCTTTTTAAATGGACTAAATTAGGTCTAAACTTGGACTTGATTAGGTCTTGGACTAAATTAGACTAGGGTCGAGCCCTATCCCATCCTTTCCCATCCATTCCTAGCGTTGCGTACTTTCTTATAACTTTTTCTATTCTCTCCTATAACTTGTAACGGTAACCGCTTCTCAACAGGCGTAACGCAGTCCTTAAGTACACTAATAACTAATTTACAACCGACATTGTATAAAAAGGGATCTAACTTTTTATATCAATGTATGTATACATATTTCAATATATTTAATGAATTTTGGACAAAACTATAGGATATGCACGTTACCTGGCGTGGGCGTGAAGCGACGATCGGGAATATTGACATTGGCACCTGATTCACTCGTTGGCGAGTGAGCGTGGGAAGAATTAAAACAACTACCTGGAATCAACATATTTTAATTGAACTACTTATTTCTTTTTTCTAATAGAAACGTTTATTTTAAGAATTGATCTTATCGCGAGTCACATGAATTCTTTCATATTTTCTCTATTTGTACGTTAAAGATTTCATGTTTATCGTATATGTTCACTTGTATAGAGTCTATATTTTGTTGGTACATGCCAAACTTTGAGTTCGTTCCGGGCGTGAGGAAAGAAGTAGGGCAGAAGCAAAAACTAGGCGATAAGTGCAACCAGGTTTTCCGTCAACTTCAGGAATGGAAGCAGCGCTCGCAGTGCCTTTTAGTAGATGGACTCACCATGATGGACAGATGATACGAAACAAGTGTTTCCTTGTTTCACATCTTGGGAGGCGATAAGGACGGAGTGTGGGTGTCTAGCTATACGTACTTCTGTTACCGGGCGGCGCCGGGTGCGCGGGGTTCCTCAGGTCGAAGGCGCAGTTGATGAAATCGTTGATGTTGCTGGTGATGCCCTTGAGCGTGCTGAAGGCGCCGGCGGCGGCGCCCGAGCGCGGTCCGCGCCGCCGGTACGCCGCGCTGTTCACGTGCGACACGCACAGGTTCACTAGCTCCTCCTTTTCTATAATTACCACTTATCACGTTAAAAATTGGTTTTGAAAATGGTGATTTTAACATTTTTTAACCTTTACTTTTATATGAAAAAAAAACAAACCTTTTAGTATTGATTAAGTCTAATAAATAATTGAATAAAACAAGCCTATATGGAAGGGCAATAGGGATGTTATTTTTGTATATTATACTAAAAGAATACTATTCTTTAAAAATAAAGTTCAGGTTTTATTATGAATAAGGATGAGATAATTATTTTGTATAATTGTCTATTACATAGTTTAAGCTGCAAGTATATTTCTGTAGGTTATTTCTTTATCAGATATGTTTAACAATAATAATAATGATTCACTTTAATAGTGCAACTTTAGGGGAATTAAATATGGGAATGTCCCTACTAAATGATGCAATTAATAATAATTAGTAATTAATTATAATTGATACTATTACAATTTATGTCAGAACTCTGAGAAATAAATGTGGCCAATTATATTATGATACTATTTCTAAGTTATAAGCAGTAAATGGTTTTCCAGTAATAAAAAATAAGGACGAGATAATTATTTTGTATAATTGTCTATTGTTTCTGTGTTGACAAAAAAGTTATAACATTAGTAATGATTTATACACACTTATATTAAAACTATAACAGAATATATCATCATTTTTTGATCTGAAAGAAAAAACTTATGTCTAAGATTTTTTAAACAAGCAATTCTTGTATATATATATATATATAATTATTATAATCTGAATCTTGGAAATGGTTTCAAGGACTATTATGAAATTTAACAGGGGTTTTGTGGGCGATAAGTAGAAATTTTTAGAAAATGTGGTTTTATTATTGAATTATTTTTTTCCCTTTTTATTCAATCAAGTTCCTCCTTTTATGAGAAAAACTATTATTGGGACCCTTTATCAATACACCTAATTCGTATCAAAGTATCTTTTTGATTTACCAAAAAAATAAAACGGTCATCCAGGTACTTATAACGTTATCACTATCAGGAGGATGAGTGTTGTAACTAAAGTTGATTTGACAACAACTCTGTTATAGTGGTGTGCATTCTATATAGCCAAGTAGGCAGTGCCTACTTCACCATAGTAATATAGAAATTAATTTTATTTAGGTTTTAATATTTACAAATTTAATATTATACAGTATCACTACACAGTATAAAACAAAGTCACTTTCTCTGTCCCTATGTATGCTTAAATCTTTAAAACTACGTAACGGATTTTGATGCGGTTTTTTTTAATAGATAGAGTGATTGAAGAGGAAGATTTATATGTATAACATCCATTAAATAGTGGAGAAAAAAAAAAATTTTTGAAGTTTCTAATGTGATGTCGAAATAATTACATTTAACGCGTGCGCAACATTACATTTAATCCGTGCAACGGGCAGTAATGAATAAATCAAAACTACTGGATCGATTTTAATCATTTTTTCAGTGAATGACATAGGCTATATGTTTTATAACCGTGCGAAGCGGGAGCGGGCCGCTTGTATTATTATAAGGTAATGTAAGATGATAAAATATATGAGCTTTTGCTATATAGGCATTACATAATTGCCTATATAGAATGCACACCACTGCTGCACTGGTAAAGTTATTGACTAACTTGTATTTTGCTACTTTACTTGTGCAATAGTTATTATTTAAATGTCATATTATGATGTATTTTTTCCCAATATATTTTATAATATTGCTCAGAAATATTTTTTACAAATTTTCATCAAATCAATGACATTAGTTGAAAGTATTGTATTAATTTCAACACGCTGTTAATCTCTATTGACTAATTGCCCTTGGGTTTGTCTGTGCCACTTCAGCAATGACACATCAATAATGAAACTTTGAATAAAATAATTAAATACTATATTTTATTCAATTTGTTTCACATTTTTTAAACATCTACCATATTAAAATATTTTTTGTTATTTTAATATGATTCATCATTAAGGAAAGAAAAAGAAGGGGTGAAAATGAAGTATTGGAAAGAGATACATAATTTATGATTAAATATAATGAGGCTTATGAAATAGATCACAATAAATAATGTGTTGCACTTAAAAAAGTAATATCTTTAAGTACTTACAATGAAATTGTAACCGTTAATTACTTAATTTTAGTTAATTAACAAAGCGACAAGCTGTAACAAGGATAGGGAGGGTAAAAATATCATGAAATAAGTCTGATGTGGTTTATAAATAACTAACTGATAATTAGTTGCAACTTAAAAATTTTATTTTGACATTACAAGTGATATCCCCAGCCCGGGGAAAGTGGTAGCTGTAGGATACATTACTAAATAACATAAAAAGTTTGATGTTCAAGGAACCCGTAATGGAAGCACCAGCCCTTAGTTTATTATTTGTAGATGGTTAACAAGCTACTAACACACTCACTTGTACATATAGGTAACTTTCAAATTTTGTATTTGACTTAGCTTATATTGTAATGGTCAACTTATTAATATTTATTAATCAACATTAAGTAAAATAAACATTTCATATCATATCGTAACAAAAATAAGTGGTCAATTGATGGTCAATTGAATCTAAGCGTCAAATCGCTCATAGATTGTTCTAGATCTTATCTATCATTTATCATTAACATTCTGATGTTATCAGGTACTCACCGACGCAGCCTCTCGTGGATACATTCTGTCTTTGCAAAAAATATTGTATATCGCGTACTTTTAAATGGGAAATGCTCTGTCTGTACAGTGGTCTAGTAGAAAGTACCCTGCAGGGACCACACATGATGCCGCCGCCTCTCCGCAAGCAACCGCTGCAGTAGTATCTCTCGCATTCCGAACAAGCTCGTTTTCTTTTAAATACGCTAAATTGAACTCCACAGCTCTCGCACGGCATTTTATAAAACTCGCGTCCTCTTATTATCATCGGACATATTACATTAATTCACTTTTAGATAGTACATTTTGTATTAATGTAAGTTTTTCTTTCTATGAAATAAGACATTTGTATGCAATACTTTGTATTGAATTGATATTGAATTACACTGCATTCGTTATTTAGAATAACTTATTTTATGTAAAAAAAAACCTAAACATCACATGTCAAAATTGTCAGATCTGCCACTACAGACTACAAAAAACAACTGTAAAGCTATAGAGTATATAGACTACAGAGTACACTGTAGAGCCTACTACTACAGACTATAACAGAATGAGAGACAAAGTACAGAGACATAGAGTTAATATCTAATTCTATTGCCGACTCTGCCATTAATTATCTCACTGTGGCAGTGTTGCCAACCCCAAAAACTAAAAACAACAACAAGCCAACAAAAAAACAGTAGGTAAAGTAAAAAAGGCAGATTCCATACTTTTTTTTAAAACAATTAACAATTTTCTTAGTTATCAGAACTCACATACATTGTTAAATTAATAATCACAACAACAAAAATCAAAGTAAAATTATTTTTCAGTTTCATCTGAAGCCTCATCTCCACTATTTTCACATTCATTATTATTTTTAAAATCATACATATTTTTGTTAAATTTCTTCATATGCCTTTCTGTGGCTTCAAATGAATAGCAATCGGTTATTTTGGATTTTGTGTGTAATACTCCTTTAATAGTTGTGGTCGATATTCTGTTGCGTAATTTGGTTTTAATAATATGCTATGTGTTATGCCTGGCGCTGAACAATAGTTGAAAAACAGTAAAAATTAGGAATGAAACAGAAAACATGGACACCGATGTGAAAACAGCAAATCTACTGTTAAAACAGTAGGGTTGGTAACACTGTACTGTGGTTCAAGGGTAGAAAAATCCGGAAAAATAGCCAATTTAAAGTTTGAACATATATAATATTTTATAGCGCAATTGCTTAGGCCTTTAAATGTACGTAAGTACGCGCGTTGTTGCACTATAAAATCAATTGAAATAGGTAATGGCGCAATAAAAGTTATTTAAAATAACGTGTCAAATACACGGTGTATTTGTTTGTTGAAAAATGTTTTTGTTACTTTTTTCGGACTTGCCTCTTAATCCATTCGTTAAAAAATGGGATATGTAGGATGCATATTGCACCGTAAATTAAAATTTCATCAAAATTAAAAACTATCTCAAATAAAAATTGAATTAAATTACGAAAAATACAATGCACAATAACAAAGGATTGACTTTTATTGGCAGCTTGCGACTGGTAAAACCGGCAGTGGTGGATTTACCATTTTTCAAGGTATATACAATGACAAGTGAGAGGGAAAAGTCATCGGAAAATTTGTTGCAGATTTCTACCCGTAAAACATCAGAAAACTGTCATGTAGAAATATTTTTGATTTCTATGAGGAAGCAAAAAAAAATTCGGTCACCAAATTTGCTGCCCCAAAAATCTGCCACCCTCAAGCCAAGCTCAAGCCTACTCAGCCTGCTGGTGAATCCGCCACTGAAAGTTGTATAGATAAATATTTTAATCCTTCTTGTATTTCAAAAAAAACATTTTTGCGGCCTCCCCTTTTGTGGAGAAGTTGTTACTTTTTGTTTAATAGAAGCATTCGCACCACCACACTTACACAAATACACACATGTTAGTTAGGATAATTTTAAAAGCTTGTACATACTGTAAGCATTTTAAGTAATCTTATTTATCTTTTTGCATACTAAACGCCACACACTCAACGGCCCCCAGTAGGATAGTGATATCCTGTGTCGGGGGTCTGCAAACATACACAATGACAAGGACAAACACACCCAGACTGGAAAACATGCCTGTATGGTCAATACAAATATCTGCTCCGGGCGAGAATCAAACCCGCGACTGCGTTTAAAGCGGGTTCGCTGCTGCTGCGTTTTGTCTTAATGTATTTCGAAATGTTATATAGCGCGCACAATATTATTTAATTGTATGAGTATTATTTGTATACTAGTAATACACATCGCGTCTTATATTTTTGTATAGCAATTAGAAAGAAAGAAAGAAAGAATCAATTTATTGGGACAACAACAGACATAAACAAAACATAAACATTAAAAAGCATTATAGTTAAAAGTAAAACAAAACACTATAACAATAATATAAAAAAATTAAACATAATTAAAAACTTAATTCTAAAAATTACTTCTAATACTAAATAAAAAAATATATATAATTAAAAATAACATAAACAAAACAATAATAACAAAATGTTGTGTCCCAAAAAGGGTGGACCATTCAGTTAGTTAATTACTCCTAAAGAACCTGATTTAAAAAATATTGTTTGGAAAAAAATCATTCAATACTTTAAAAATGTGATGTCATGGCTCTTATAAATTTTTTAATATAGTATTTAATGTAGATGAAAATAAAGTAAAATATAAAATTATCGCTGAGGACAGGATTCGAACCTGCGCGGGTAGAACCCATTGGATTTCAAGTCCAACTCCTTAACCACTCGGACACCTCAGCTGTGTTAAATAGTAGTAGAATCGTGCACAACCTAATATATTCACACAAAACGTTTACATGGCAAATATATTTGAAATGTTTGTGTAGATTTTAGGGCCTTGTTATATTCAGCATGAATGGCCGACCGCCATCATCCTTCGACCGGAGATTGGAGAAGTAATTTTATTTTTATTTTACTAAGTTGTCAAGCCAGCATACACGTGATGATCAGCGGTTGTCGTAGCCTACCAGCGCTTGCAATACCATTAGTAGGTGCCACTCACGTGTTGCCAACCTCGAGTTATTTGTTCTTAAGTCTCCATTGCATATTAATTCACTAGCCTACACTTATTGTGCCCTTCAAACCGAAACACAGTAATACCAAAGACCCTGCTCTGCGGTAGAATATTTGATACTGCGGTGGTGTGACACTTAGCCGGCTTCTTGCAACAAAAGACCTACTTACCACCAGTGTGACTGATTGCACTGGTGGAATAATCTCCGCTGCACCGAGATTATCCCAACAGCGGGGGATGGGGTCGTCACTTCCCGACACCTACTTACTAGTAGTACTACTACACTACACAGAATATCGTGAAGTAGATTTATTTGTATTATTTTCCCATCAGAGATGTCTAAGTATGCATATTGAGGGATGCGTTTTTAAGATCAATTAGAATCGCTTCAATTATCTAGGTTCACTCAGCGCAGTTCCTGTAGAAAGGACTTACAGGTAGTACGGACTAATATTTTACTTGAAAATTTTGAACTAAAAATCATGATAGTAACCAAATAAAATAGCCACTACAAGTTTTGATACAACTTTAAAACCAAAATATGTGAAAAATAGATTTTATTTTGATTGTTTCTGTGAGTATGTGTAGCATTTTTATAAATATTTACCCTTTCCGTTGAGTTGAACACGTCTTTCTACTAGAGGTATTTCTTTTAAAACTAATGTAATAGATGTGTATTATATACTTCTTCTTCATCTCAAACTCTTATTGATATTAATCATTTAAGCTGAAGTCATAATCTCATATTCTTATTGATCTCTTATTTTAAGATCAATATAAACATTTGCCACGAGCTGGATCGAACACTCGATTGTTGAGGCTTAAAGGAGGCTTGCTACCAACATGCACACATGCCCTCAGTATTAATCTCTAACACGACATAATTATTTGTTTACAAGATAACAATATTAAAATTAATTCTTATACAAAATAGAAACCAACCCTGCAACTTAAAGTATATTTGTCACTCGAAGCTAAAACGTGTGAAATAACGAGTGCTCTACACAGCGTGCTGTGCTACTACTGTAAGTCACTTCTTCTGACGTGATTTCGTGAATATTTTGCCACACAAACATCTTACTATTAAGATCCATCCCCACCCGGTGAAAATAAATACATACAAAAAATAAATAACCTGGCAGTGTACCGATAGATAAGGACAGCATATAATGATTTACTAATAACCTTTTAATGCACCCTTGGGTTGCTTTAAGTGGTTGTTATTTAGAATTTATATTACATGTAATTCCGAAAAGTATTATAAGTACACTGTAGCTTAATATGGTGAGGAAAGCTCAATAGGATTCGACTTGTAGATGAATATATAACGAGATATGGACAATGAGTAAAAGTACTATATCACGAATGCATCTCAACGACATCTCTAGCAAATACGGCACTAAGACGCCAGTTCCTACCTTCATACTGAGCACGGCTCACACTGCGACCTGAATGTTTTATGCGTTATTTGCACAAACTTTGATAAACGATCAAGACAATCTATTTCGTATCTTGACGAGGATCTTTTCTTAATAGGCGATTCTAATTTGCTGTAATCTAATCTGTGTTTTAGCTATAGCAATATACGACCCACCCACAAGCGGTTTTCGTAGCCTATGAGCCCGCTTTGCCAACCACGAAATATGGGTTCTTGAATGTCTTTTGCCTAGTAATTTCACTAGCTACAGTGTCTTTCAACCGAAACACAGTCATTTGCTGCTTTACTTTAGAATTTCTGTCACTGCGGTGGTGCCTACGTAGCTTTTTAACACATAAAACAATACCAGAACATTAAAATATATTATTTAGATTGATAAAGATAATATAAAGTTAAAAAAGTCGGCTTTAAGGCTGACATGCATTGACTAAACGAAGCAAAAATGTATTCAAAAACTTCATCCTTTGTTAACATCGGTTAAAACTAATAGAACAACTTAATCCGAATACGGTCCAAACTCTAAAATCTTTGTAGGTGATGGCATGGCGGTATGGTGATGGTACTTATTAAAATAGCAAAACAGTTTTTCAACCGCATAACGCTACTCAATGAATTATTTTTTTATTTTGTATTTATAACTGTCGGGATATAAATGAACAAACAGATGAATTATAATATCAGCGGCATATGAATTGAAAGTCAATACCGTTAGTAGGGAGATTTACTATCACTGCGCACTAGTGATATTTAGTCTCCATACGGTAACATTATGGAATACATACGAGTATATTCTAAGCGTCGTGTCATGCGCATGGCATCATGTTTCACTGGCGTTAAAATAAAATGCTAATATTAATAATTTTTATAACTCTGACACTAGGTTGGCCACTAACCACACGATAAGAAGAAGAATAATTTTTTATGAGGTTACCATTAATAAAAATAAAATAAAAACTTAAAGTAGAAAGTAGTTTTAAATTTCATAACCATATTCACAGCTGAGGTGTCCGAGTGGTTAAGGAGTTGGACTTGAAATCCAATGGGTTCTACCCGCGCAGGTTCGAATCCTGTCCTCAGCGATAATTTTTATTTAGTTATTTATTTTATTTTTGTCATCTATTTAAAAATGTAGTTTCCTGGTTAACTATTTTGTTATATACTCGTACTTGTTTGTATTCAGAAATTAAATTTGATTTCATAGGCTTCATTACCGATGAAGAATTGCCTCATGAAGGATAAGAACCGCAGTAACATTGGATTGGGCAGCTCTTGTGGGAGCTCAAATCGAATTTAATAATCCAACTTACGGAGCCTCTTGCGAGGTCGAGCGCCTCGGGATCTGTGAAACAAGATCTCCGGCCAGCAGTGACGCTGTTACTTGTATGTAGCATTTTTTACCGCGATTCTACCGTCAGAGTCTCATTACTAATCTCAATAGGCCTCTTGTTTGAAATTAACCTTCCAGAGATCTCATTGATTAATAATTCTTCTTTTTTTTTTAAAGAGATATTTAAAAATACTAACTTCTCCAATTTTAATAAATTCTTCGAACTGCAAAAATAAATATAAATTTAAAAGCGACAATATCTATTGTCTATTTCTAATATAGTAAAGGCGCTACAACATGAGCTACAAAATGTGCAAATCGGCAACTTATTAGTCAAAGTTCAGTACTCGGTTTCCGGAAGTTAGATCGACTAGAAAGATCTAAATTATCGTATATCAAATATAATATTACATAATTTAAAATATTTACAACCATCAATTACGTAAAATAAATCTGTAATATTTTATACATCGACTAAGAAATTAAAATCTTCAATTGCACTCAATTGTTATTAATGTCTTCAATTGCACCTAAGATACTGGCGCTTAGTAGTCATCTGTCGTAGGTCACCTGCTGGGTGTGGTTCTTGAGAAGTTCTTCCTTGTAGTTTAGATATGTTTTAAGCACAAGCACCGCAAAAACATATCTGTTCCATAAAATTTGAGCGCACGAGCTATCCGCTGTGATGCAAGCCGTTATCCCTTTAAAAGCATTAATGGTTATACAGTAGCAGAGATTGTTGCTGTGATCGGAGCTTTACCGGTCAAGTATATTCCATTGTGTTTGATTTCCAAAATGATGTACACAGCCCCTACATACTACAGTGTACGTAGACAGTTAGACAGCTGTAGAAACAGTATCCCAGTCAAAAACTGTCTGGATTATGGCTTTGTCCAGTAACTTTCGTTATTACTATAAAGTATCTGGCCGCGGTTAAATGTGACTAGAGTTTTTAATGAGACACTTTGCTCCTTTCTATTTCTGTACCCAAAATTTATCAAAATCGGTGCACTGATTTAGTAGTAAAAAAGTAACAGACAGCTAGAGTTATTTTACATTTATAATAGTAGTTTATATAGAAGTTCAAATGTTGTAGTTAGCTTTTTGCTAATCCCACGGGAACCGAACATTTTTCCGGGATAAAAATATCTATGGCAAATTTCATCCAAATCCGTCTAGCCTTTGCGTAATTGAGTTCCAAACATCCAAACATACGAACTTCCACATTTATTATATTAGTTGGAATGAATAAGTTATTTATTTGTGCAACATTTCAAAGACAATAAAAGATAGATTACATTTGTTGTTACCGTTGCTACCTGTTGACTTAAATTTTATGATGCGCTGTAACTATTAAAACCTTTTATTGTACACTTGAACAAATATAATTTGTATGAAAATGGTCTGCAATTTCTTGGCAATTGTCACAGCTGAGGTGTCCGAGTGGTTAAGGAGTTGGACTTGAAATCCAATGGGTTCTACCCGCGCAGGTTCGAATCCTGTCCTCAGCGTTGATTTTTTAAATATTAGTTGGTGTAGTTTTTCACAACTGAAGCGAATTAATGTGATTGAGTATGATAAAACATAACATGTAAATACTTTAATTATGTTTTAGTATATTAGATTTTAGTATATTATATTATTTTAGTTATTATAGAAATTTTAACAATAATATTTGATATCATTTTAGTATAAGATAAATGACTATTCTAATTAATATTGTTTCTGTTATTGTAATATTATATATTAAAAAAAATTAAAATAATAACTTTATAGAATAACGTTCTATGACTAAATTTTTAACACTAGCCATGCCCTGCACTAATGTGATATTAAAACAATTTAGATTGCAACTGTCTTAAACAGAAGGACAAGTAATTTAAATGATGCAATTATATATTCATCGGATATATTGTTACATTTAATGTTACTTTGCAGAGTCATAATCATAATTGTAGAGCAAAGTTATATATATTTTCGATGATATAGCTGTCAGAAGTAAATATTTGTTTAAGTTGATGTTTGACGTCATAAGCGGGCCGTGCTGCTGCGGTACACCTGCAGCTCCGATCTCATTTTAAACATTATTTATATTTGACATTTTTCTTTTATAAAATAAGCATTACGGACTTCTACGTTTTACGTAGGTATTTAAAACTCTGTATTTAACAGACTATCGCCACATTCGTTGCTGCAGCACTTAGCAGAATTGAATAAAAGTATGCCTATAAAGTTTAATATTATTAATCCAGTAACAGTGCAGTTTCTATGTTTATTAATATTCTAATTTATTTCTCTATTATACATAAAATATAAACGATATAATATTATTTGTTATACAAATTTTGCACGGCGTGAATCGGCAAGCTATAATGATAAATTTATTTGATTGAAATTTAAAATGACTGCCGTTAATAACAATTAATTTAAATTAATCATACAATTAGGTAGACCTATGTATATTTAACGACATTTTGTAATCTAAGGAAGAAAGATTTCCTGCACTAATTTCTTTTTTTTTTTTTTTTTAATAACGCCGGAGGGCAAATGACTCTACTCCACCTGATGGTAAGTGGAAGTAGAGTCCACACGCGAAGGTGGCTAATATGGTTGCAGAAGGCGAACTGTACTAGCCATCCTCGCCCTTCCTACCCGCAAGGTGCCTCATCACGCCTCGTTTGAAGGACCCCAGGTTGTAAGAATGAGGGAACACGTGTGCCGGTAAAGAATTCTAATTTTTAGACGTGCGACAAAGAAAAGAGTTGGCAAACTTCTTAGTTCGCGATGGCATTGATGCCATAGTTAGTCGGTGACATCGGAGACCGGCACGTGTAGTTCTTGAATGGAAGGGGAGGGAGGGATAAGGGAAAATAATTCATCTGAACACTCGCCGTGGTATAGTCTATATATTATTAATCATAATATAGTGTCAGGAATTAATAGCTTATTATAGAGTACCTGAATGACTGAGCTTTGCATTTACATTTACATTTTTCAGCGTTTTAAGTAATATAAAAATATATCCTAATTATTATTTTATTGATTAAAGGCTCGTAAATAAATTACCGGGGAAGCCCCTATTAATTTCTACGAAGCAAATTTTACATTGCACAATTCTGAAAACTGTACAATGCAACACAAATAATTATGTTATTTAAATTACTTTAGTTATGTTACTTTTTGCGATGGTCGCGTTTTCGATGTCTTTCAGACTGCATGTATCTTTGTTTTGTGTCGTGAAAAATTAAGCATAAAATCAGCATATTAAAAACATCCAACGAAGTACGAAACTATATGTAGAGATATTGCGATAATAATATTTGAATACTTATTATCAGGTGAAACATTAGTAGATGTCAAATATAAACATAAAAAAAAAATTGAAAAACATAATAATAATTTTTTTTTTTGTATAAAAATTTAACTCAATTGTTGTCGACTGTACTGGTTATGAACTAAAATGCTTAAGGACGCGTTTGCAAAATAGATAGGTAGCGAATCGCACCACTACATTCACACGAAACGATCACACAAGCGCAAGACTGTGATCGGCGGGAATAATGAACGGTAAACTAATTTTGAGACTTTAAAGGTTTAATTTTTTTGTGGGTATATTTTATACGTTGTAATGTTAGTAAGTAATAAAAAGTCATATTTGTTTTGTATACTTTGTGTACATAAATATTGTAAAACTATTTTTTTTCCTTATTTGTATTATTTTTATTTAAACGTTATTTATAGGTAATAAAAATGTTTTATATAAATATTTTTTTATTGTCGTCAATAAAAAAAAATAATAAGATACTACTCCCTGAGCATGATGGAGTTACCTGATGATGTTTTTCGACGACTGCTACTGTAACTCGCAAAGATGAGTAGGTTATGTGTGCCGTGCTTGTGATCGTTTAGGTAGTTACAATGAGACCTTACCATCCGAATTATTGGAGTGATCTGAAGGTCTACTTCGATGACCGATACAGGATCTGCAGCATGAGAAGGTGTGCCGTGTTTGGAATCTATTTGTTAGGTGCGGTGAGACTACGTCCGGAACTTGAGTGATCTGAAGGTCTACTTCGATGACTCGCTACAGGATCTGCAGTAGTGAGAAGGAAGAGGTGTGGTGCTTGCTCTATTTGTTAGGTACGGTGAGACCTACGTTCCAAACTTGTTGGAGTGATCTGAAAACTACGCTTCGATGACCGCTACAGGATCTGCAGTATGTAGGGTTAGCAGTGTGCTGGCCGGCTCATTTGTTAGGTACGGTGAGACCTTACGTCCGAACTTGTTGGAGTGATCTGAGGGTCTACTCATCATGTTCGAAGGTAAGGTCTCATCATATCTAACAAAACAAGCCCAAACACGACACACATAACCCTACTTGTGCTACAGATCCTGTATCAGTCATCGGAGTACACCTTCAGGTCACTCCAACAAGTTCTGAGGTAAGGTCACACCGTACCTAACAAATAGAGCCCAAACACGGCACACACATAACCCTACTAATGCTGCAGATCCTGTATCAGTCATCGAAGTAGACCTTTATATCACTCATGCAAGTTCGGACGTAAGGTCTCACTGTACCTAACAAATAGAGCCCAAACACGGCACACATAACCCTACTCGTGCTGCAGATTCTGTATGAGTCATCGAAGTAGACCTTCAGATCACTCCAACCAGTTCGGACGTAAGGTCTCACCATACCTAACAAAAAGAGCCCAAACACGGCACACATAACCCTACTCGTGCTGCAGATCCTGTATCAGCCATCGGAGTACACCTTCAGGTCACTCCAACAAGTTCGGAGGTAAGGTCTCACCGTACCTAACAAATAGAGCCCAAGCACGGCACACATAACCCTACTCATACTGCAGATCCTGTAGCAGTCTTCGAAGTAGACCTTCAGGTCACTCCAACAAGTTTGGAGGTAAGGTCTCACCGTACCTAACAAATAGAGCCCAAACACGGTACACATAATCCTACTCATGCTGCAGATCCTGTAGCAGTCATCGAAGAAGACCTTCAGATCACTACAACAAGTTCGGACGTAAGGTCTCACCGTACCTAACAAATAGAGCCCAAACACGACACACATAACCCTACTCGTGCTGCAGATCCTGTATCAGTCATCGAAGTAGACCTTCAGATCACTCCAACCAGTTCGGACGTAAGGTCTCACTCATACCTAACAACAGAGCCCAAACACGGCACACATAACTCTACTCGTGCTGCAGATCCTGTATCAGTCATCGGAGTACACCTTCAGGTTACTCCAACAAGTTCGGTGTTAAGGTCTCATAGTAACGAGCCCAAACACGGTAAAAAAAACTACAATCATCCGAGACTTCCACTAGCAGTCAGGGATGTATACCTTAAGGTCTGAGCAATAAGTATTGGACGAATTAGAATTTTTAATCTCTAAAAAAAGAAAATATTTATCAAATTATCCTTAAAATAAAGTATCAAGAGTTGTAGTTATAGTCAATTTTTCTATATAATATTATATTTTAGCGATCTTATTTAATATAACCTCCTGCTTACAAGCGACATATATGTCCACTCACGAAGGCGTCTCAGCGCCGACTAATATTTTACTAGAAAATTTTGAACAATAAATCATGGCAGTCATCAAACTAAATAGGCCTTAATGCAACAGCTTAAGGTACAACTTTAGAAGCAAAATACGTGAAAAAGATACATTTGATATTTATTTTTTTCTGAGCTTATGTGTCGTATTATTATAAATATCTCTTCCTAGGGTTTGAGTTGAACATGTCTTACTATTAGAGGTATTTTTTTAAATTGATATCACGTAAGAAATAGTTTAAAAGGCTACCTAAACTCAGCTCGATATCATTAATTTGGTGTGAAGAGGCTCCAGAAAATCGGTTTTACTATAAAAAATAATAAGAAAATTTCATATTTTTTACAGCGTTACTAAAGATAAAGGCCTGATCTATTCATAGTAATTAAAAGTTCCATTTAATTTACTTTGATTTTGTCGGAAATTAGATCGAAATACATCTATTTTTCGTCAAATACGTAAACGCGCCCTTAAATACCTAAATTAGAAATTTGACTCTTCGAAATTGGCGAGCGCGTGCGTCAGCGCGTAGAGTATAGGCGCTGCTTATAACTGGATTTAGCAAAAAATTTAGCGACACTGAATTAAATACATAGTTACGCAATCATGTTGATAATTTATAGTAGTTAATAAGTCCATAGGAAGTAGCTTGTATAACAAATTATTTATGTAACAAACATGTCGCAGATTTAGATAAAAATCGACATTTACATCTTACTTTAGTTAATATTCAGTCAGCTGTCATTATGAACAAGCACCCAGTAGTAGATTTATTGTTTTAAGCGTGAAACATATACTTCATTAATATTTTGATTCAAATATCGTCAACATCTTTTTAAGATAGAGTCCTTGGCCTCTCATACAAAATTAATTATAATATAATAAATCTTCAAAATAAGCAAACCGATTCGAGATCTTAAAACCTATTCCGCCATTAAAATCAATATTTTAGAAGATACTAAGCGCTAAAAAGATTATATAAAAGTCTTTAAAAGGCTGTTTTAAATACGTCAGAAGCCGAAACATGTCACTATACTTTCATATAGAACTCTACTATTGCATTCATAAATATAGGTATTTAAACTAGGCACGGATTATATTACCATATTTCTTAGCGAACATCATAAAATAAAGAAGTCATAAATATAAACTTAGGAAGAAAATAACGGCAAATGACTTTAAAAAACCGTTAGTGAATCACAAATAGGTTATGAGTCATTTGACGTCACAGAAATACGAAAAAGTCATTTGTAGTGGATAATATTATTGATTTTATATTGTTATATTTAAAAGGGCTTTACCATAAGAAAACACCTGCGTGCGCTATGCGAAAATATTTTTCCTTCAACAGAAGTCAGTGCTAAGTAAAACCAACCTTTTTCTTCTACTTTTTGTCATTAATTCTAGTGATTGATCCCTTGAAATTTTGAACACTTGAAAGACATCTTCAAGTTATTTTGCTTTAAAAACCGTAAATTATTTAACTGATTTTAATGAAATATCTATGGGACTAATCTGAAAAAGTATGTATCCTTTCATGTTTTAATAAAAAAAATATTGAAAATCGGTATAAAAAGTACGGTATTCTGAGGTGAAATACATAAATGAACAACAATTCAAGGCGATAAAAATTTCATAACAATTTTTTCACCCTTAGGTATTGGTGAAAACTGAATTTTCCATACAGGTTCATAATGTCGGAATTCTGTGGTAAGAAACAAAAAAATACAACCGAATTGAGAATCTTCTCCTTTTTTTGAAGTCAGTTAAAATATAATAAGGAAACCTGCCTGGTAGTTTTGGAGTTAACTGTACGATGTCCAAATAGTTCTCATATATCTAGCATTAGCCCAGTCAAATTTGGTGGTCATATACATTTAATAATAATAATAATCTTTAATTTGCAACAATTTACTACTTGACGGCAGAACAGCCATGCTCCTCCCTGCACAAATGGACCAGCTCGAACGGGGACGTACTCTAAGTGTCAAAGAAAATCGGCAAAAAGTAACCGTATCAGTAGGTACTGTTGTGTTTCGTGCGATGAATGAGAGCGGCGGAGATGCAATCTCCTACTCCTCTGTTCCCTTCCTTTTTCTTTTTCCTCCCTTCCCTACGTTCCATGGGTTGGCAACCCGCGTGTGATACTTCAAGTATCCCAAGCAATCATAGGTTGCGGTGACTGCTTCCCATCAGGCGGACCGTATGCTTGTTTGCCACTCGTCATGAAAAAACTTAATGGAATAGGCGTTTTTAATTAATGTTAATTATAATTAAAATACACGTATTAAGTAGTCGCATACAGGTGAAGTTTTGTAAAAAATGTATTATCTATAAATAGCGGTATTAAATTTACAAAAAGGTTGCATAAGATTCGTTGCAAGTCAGCGTTAGCCGTCAACGACCTGCTGACTCAGACGACGATCACGCCACTATTCTATTCATAAGCAATTTTTAGGGTTCCGTAGCCAAATGGCAAAAACGAAACCCTTCGTCATGTCCGTCTGTCCGTCCGTCCGTATGTCACAGTCATTTTACTCGGAAACTGTTGGTTCTATGTATTAGAAATTTAGTAAATAGGTGTATTCAGTGAACTAAATAAGTGTAAGCTCCTAAAGTCATATAAAGTGTTTCCTCCCACCCGTATAACTTTTTAACTATGTAACTATATTATTATAAAAATCTGAAAAAAATTGTCATAGACTTTAAAAAGAAATTTCAACCACATTTATTTTGAAGAATCGGTCAACAAATTTTAGAGATTTAAAAGGTTTTCCAATAACTTTGTTTTTAATAATTACTATAAAATAACCAACATAATTTACGGTCGAATTTAATTCGTTATTATTTTAAAAGTTCTCAAGATTTTTCATGCAGCTGCGGAACCCTTTAGTTTCGACTGTGCGTGGTCGACAACGCACTTGACTAGTAATTATTATCTTCTATACGTATCATTAAGAAAATAACATAGAACAGTTGTACGTAGAATAAAGAATAAGGTTTTTTTAAACATTTAAATAAATAATCTAACACATGAAACTAAATATTTAACCATTAAATTATATATATATATGTAAATGCTGGCCTATATTATAAAAGAAAACCATTTCAACATAAATGTCGATTATTATTATTATCGAGTGGTTAGTGGCCAACCTAGTGTCAGAGTTGTTCAGGTCGCCCATTGACTAGGCCTCTGACTTAACTTATCGACTGTTGTCAAATTGTTAACAGCCGGGACCGACTTTTTACGTGTCCTCCGAAGCTCGGAGACGCTCGGTTTAAGTACCACTATGCGACCACCCATCTAGTGAGTGACCGCGCCTAAAGTTGCTTTACCCGCCGATCGTTTACCGATCAGTGAGCACACCCGGATATGAGCGTCTCAAAATGTCGATTATAATTTATATTACTTACTGGGAATATGTTATTATAGAGTTCGGAAAAATTAAAAAAAAATTGTTAAATATAAGTTTTTTTACCTTCTGTTATGGATCAAATCTTAACTTTGTTAATTCCTAAATTAAGTCAATAGCTTTATGTAACCTATAAATTATATAACTTACAGCAATAAAACTTACAGCGCGGAAAGTCGCGACTCGTCACTAGTTATGCCAAAAACATTATTTCATCAAAATCATATAAAGGTATTCTGCAATTCATCGAATACATTACCTATATATGTATTAAGTTATCAATTAATTATAGGTAAAATATTCGAATTATTGCTGATATTTGATACTGTAATAATTGTAATATTTTCTAGCACGTGTCTGAGATCGATGTCAGCAGTGATTTGCATTTGGTGTCTCTACTTTAAAGCTTTTTTTAACATACAGATTTATGAAATAAATAATGCATGATACTGAATAAATAAAACTTAATATAAATAGAACACAGAAAATCGAAAAAGTATTATTCCCATTTCTTATTTTCTAATATAATTAATCAACAACACATTTTGAAATTAATTATTTAATTTCACGAGCAATGTTGGTATATAAATGTATATAACATGTTATATACATTGATATCTCGGAATGAGTATGACCCTAAGTTCCACCGAAGCGTACCTCTACACCTGATCGCTCCGTCAGTCCGAGCGTGAAATGAGCTCTCTAAATACTCATCTGCGACGTGCTCGGACGTGCCGTGGGCGCCATTTCGATGAAGATTACTTCACTTTTCCAGTTTTTGCATTATGAACATCAATAAGGCGATAGGTTACCGTACAAAACTACATGGCTAAAAGACACTAGCTTAAGCTTTGCGTAAATTTGATAGTTTTTTCGACGACTCTCATAAAGGGATACCTTTAATTTTTTTTTTTAATATTCTAATTTAGCTAGTTTTAAATTAATAAAGCCGATGTCCATTTTGTTCTTATTCTTGAATACATTCCTTCGTCTACGTACACGATAAAAGTTTATTGTTCACATTTCCTTTGTCATAAATTGTATATATAAAAATAATAATCATGCTAACGTAATTTTCCCAAAGAATTTGTAATGATGTGGCTTCGTTATTATGTACTTGTTACATAAAAGATAGAGGTATTTTATGTTATGATTTTTGTTTATACAATGCAGTAATTACATATTTCGTTTTCAGTTTAAGTATTAAATGAGTGATTTGTTTTATTTCACATTTATTTATTTTTTTAATTTTAAAACAGAATTACGTTCACGGAATACATCGTTGCATATCGAGACGTATTTACGTTAATACGCTTATAACGAGAAGTGAGGACGATTACTACTGTAAGTATTGATGACTGTTGTGGCGATAGAGATAAGTGAAATAATTATCTATTTAAAGATACTATGACATAGCGATGTATTAAAATGTAGGTAACAATATGTAGTTAGCACACATACTTCATACTTGGATAGTGTAAAATATGATGTCTTCTATGGAAATAGGATATATCTTTGTTTACATGTAGTTTTTATAGGTGCCAACGCGTAGGGTCGCGTGCGTCCCTCGGAGCGTGGCGTGAGGCCGCACGCGCTGACAGCCTAACACGGGCGAAGTTTTAGTAGTAGTAGCGCCATGCATCTACCAGTACAAGTGGGCCAGCTCGACCGAGGAAGTACTATCCTCTCACAGAGAATCGGCGTAAAGTAACAGAGGACTCTTGCGTTTCATACGATAAATGAGGGCGCCGGAGGCCAAATCCCCCACCCCTCTGCTTCCTTCATTTTAATTTTTTCCCTTCTTATCGCAACCCTACTATCCCTTGGGCTGGTGACCCGCATGTGATACTTCAAGTATCGCAAACGTTTATAGGTTGCCAACCGTAATGATATAAAAAAGAACTCACTTTGTAAAAGAAATATACCAGATTTTTAGAGTATCTTTAAATCATGTTACAGAGTACAATTTAATTTATTTTGAATAATAACGTTGTAAGCTACATAAATGTGAGTTTGATTATAGACTGGTATTAGAAAAAAATTAGTTAAAACCATCACAATTAAGTAATGGGGTGCTTAAAAGGGTTCACACATTTGTCGAGGCTCGTTTTTATTATCATTTGGCTATTGAAAATGTTGGCCTCACCTCGCAACAAATCCTAATATATATAGCTTAATCCTAAGCTCATCAATTATTGCAAAACATTTTGCCACCAATATTTGTATTAAAGTGTTATCTAGTATCCGCCTGCCTCCTGTTATTCAAAGCTAAGCAGACCTCAGACCGATATCACAATCCACAAACATACGCACAATGCACATAGATAGCAGGTTCCGCGTAATCGATACGGATGGACATCTCGATGTACCGACCGCAGGGTTCAGATTACAAAATACCGTCGACGTCGAATTGCATGGGAGCAAGATTGATCCGTACATAATCATAGATATGTGAGTTAATAGCGAGGATTAAAGATTCTCAGTACAAATAAGTATAATAAGTTTGTAATTTTCGGCGTGAGTGATTGAAGAAGACGAAGAAGTAGTACCCCACAAAATATCGATGTGAAGAAACACTATCCGTGTTCCAAGAATGGGAGCCCAAAGCTCAAACCTCCCCCTTCGTATCCTTTCCTTTTATTCTCTGTCCCTCATCGCATGATGTTGTGATGCTACTACTATTACACGCTTCTACTTATACTCCATACGATTGAGTATTTCGTTTATAGGCTACAGTGACCGCTTACTTTCAGCCGAGCCGTACATTTGTTTGCCAACTTAGTGGTATAAAAAGAAATAGACACACATATAAGATAAACTGCACTAGTGTTTTTATGTATTTGGTTTTTTCAACTATCTAAATTTCATCAATTTAACTACTACCCTTGCTTGGG
Source organism: Hestina assimilis (assembly GCA_023373885.1). Lineage (NCBI taxonomy): Eukaryota > Metazoa > Arthropoda > Insecta > Lepidoptera > Nymphalidae > Hestina > Hestina assimilis. Next base: position 15,892,501 of record CM041744.1, read on the forward strand.
TTAATAAATAATTGTGTAAAGTAACAGTACTGTCTTTCGTTCGATAAGTGAGAGTGCCGGAGACCCAATTACCTCCCCTCTTCGTTCCCTGCCTTTTATCTCTTCAGACACTTTCCTCTTATCTCTTGGGTCGGTAACGCGTATGTGATACTTCAAGTATCGCGTGCATTCACATGTCTGCGGTGACTGCTTATCATCAGACGGACCGTATGATTGTTTGCCAACCATCATGAATAAAAAAAAAATTAAATTCCTCTTTTTTGAATCATCTTTTAAAGACCGTTCTGTTCTATTTTTAACACAGTGTAAGGTTACTTCACGTTACACCTTATTACATCTAGTACACCGGCGAGCTGGACAGCCTATCTGGATGTAATGTGGTAATAAAATCTACTAATACATGAATGTATACATGTTTACATTTGATACATGTCATAATTATAGTCGTTAAGGAAATGCATCGAGATAAACGTGATCTGCGAGATCGTTAGAGGCTGCTACTGTAATTGATCTTGTAGATAAAACTTGTTTCAAGAAGACTATTAATGGCTGACAAATTATTTTATCTGTGCCCCATTCCAATATAAGTTGGGTAAATTAAAATAAATAAACACCCGGCCAAGTGTGCTTCGGGCTCACAAATAAAGGTTTCCGTACCTACGTAGAATAAAAATATGAAATAAGTAGTTTATACGTAAAAATATCAACTTTCTTAGACCGTTTTACGATCCCCGTTTATTTGTAGCGAATTTTGAATGCACATTCTGTGAAAATTAAAACTATACCACGGTTCGTGAGATACAGCCCTCTAACAGACGGACTAATAATAGGGTTTTGTTGGGACTCTTTGGGTATAGAACCCTAATAATGACCAAGAAGTCATCTTAGTAATTTCTTAGTAATTAATATTAGAACAAAAAATAAAATTGTTAACCAAAGCTCTCTTCAAGTTATGTCTGGAATTCTTTTATAGGGTCAAACCGTTTGTACTTATAATAAAATTGAACTTATTTAATAAGCTATAAATCCTACAAATAAAGATTTTTATTCATACAAGATTTCATGAAGAAAATTATCTTTGTAGTTTTCAATAAGATTCATGAAGAGAGTAACTCGAGTTATTTGACGGCTCTCCTCGTTAGAATAAAACGTAAGTATATGAGAATGAAACTAAATAATATAAACAACACAAAAGTCATATGTCGTAAGCTAGATAACAAAGTAAAAGCTTGTAAGTTAAGTAAAAAGTACAAATGCAGTTATTTTAACTATTTATTACTAACTAACTATTTACTGCTATTTACTTTATAATTACAAGATACACAAACGCTACACACTCAACGGCCCCCATTAGGATAATTATATCCTGTGTCGGGGTCCGGAAACATTCACAATGACAAGGACAAACACAACCAGACCGGAAAACATGCCTGTACGATTAATACAAACATCTGCTCCGAGCGGGAATCGAACCCGCAACCGTCGAGGCTTAAGGCAGACTCGCTACCCACAACGCCACAACGGTGTCAAATTGGACAAAATATTAGAATACAAAAAGTATAGATTGATTTAGGTGTAACAATTTCTGACTAGTAGGAAAATGAATATGCCATGTGTTAAATATCGAAGTGTACAATAAATTACTAATTGCAATTAGAAATTAGGCACATAGATGTCGATGACCTCAGTAGTGATGAGTCCGATCGCAAAATCCGCACTCCGCAGAATGCAGGTCGCGATGCATGGAAGGCCGTTTCCGCGCAGCGCAGCGCTCAGCGACCCGCGGAGCGGACCCGCACTCGCGCCCCAGCTCTCGCCGCGATTGCACGCGATGGCCGCGCCTTGATCGAACCGTGCCAGTGCCACTCGTGCCACCCGTGCCAGCCGCGACAACCGTGCCAACCGCGACACCCGTGCCAACCAGAAACGTGTTGTGAACTATAAGCGATCCCGTGCCAATCGAAAATGAGACGGTAAGTTTACATTTATTGTTGATCCCGGCGTCCCGAAAATTCGCAACTGCGCGCTTCGATCCGTGTTGCTGTTTCTTCAATATATTTTTGCAAACACGATGAAATATCGTATTCTGATCCTTTCTATCAACGCGTTGTGTTATAGAATATTTCGTTGCACAAATTGTTTAATACAATATTCGTAATTGGATGCCCGCTGTCACGATAGCTCACGTAGTTAGTCTCGGATGACAGGAAAATGTATGATGATACGGTTCAAGGCATACCGTAGACCGTTGTCAATTATTCATCAATTAATTGCTATTGAGCATTTGATTTTTACCGTACACACTATATTTACACTATAACAAAAAAAAATGTTCTTGTGATTTTATTTAATTTTGCCTAGGAATTTAAGTTTTTTTTAAAGAAATTTTAAGGATATTTTTATTAAGAAGTTTAATCATAGTGATGCGCATGCTCACAAATAAAGCCGGTGATCTCGTAGGTCGAAGGCTGCGCCGGCGCAGGCGCTGCAGCGGCGAATTTTAATTAGTGACGTAATGAACACTAGCAATTTTTCAGCGTCTTACGAAAAAAGACACATGCCAATATTTGCTAGTATTCGTTATATTGAAGTTAATATCAAACAGATATTCGTTGTTATCTGGATTAAGACATAAGATACTTTTTATTCCAGAAAAATATTAAGTTCCCGTGGGATTATAAAAAACTGCAATCACGTTTGTGTTTGTTATTTTATCACTCATAAACGGCTAAACGGATTGGGGTGAAATTTAGCAAAAAAATAGCTTAATATGTTGATAAATACACTAGAAATTTTTCATTTCGGAAAAATGTTAGCTTCCCGTGAGATTATTACTTAAGTCATGATACAGATCGTATTCAATTGAAATTCGGTATTGATGTGTCTTATAGAATATTATATACTTAAAAATTATTTATTTCTTATTGGATCCAATTCTAAGGTCACCGCGGACGAAGTCGCGGGCAGATTGTAGTTATAAGTTTGTAAATAAAAAAGTATTACCGCTCGATGTCTTAATAAAAATATTATAGCAGTATCAGATATTATTTTTACGTTTCTTGAAAAAAGCTTGTTAAATTAAGGTGTGATGAATCGGTTTGGAATTTTAAGTTTTTTATTGTTAAAGTTATTTTGACGGTTGTGACTTAGTAAAAAAATCGTTAAATACGCGACCGTACGATTAAAAAAATATTAAACATTATAGTTCATAATTCCGTTGATGTTGTTTTAAAGGAATGTACAGATTGGATTTCAGAGAAATATTAAATAACCAATGAAAAACCGTATAATTATGACTAATGAAATAAATGAAGATTACTTACATTTAAAGAGTTAATCTCAAGATGCAATAAAATATAAAAATTATTATAATAACGGAACACACTTAACGGCCCTGATTGGCAAACATAAGAACAGCCATCTTGAGAATGTATGCCTGTATGATAGTATCTGCCCTGAGCGGGAATCCAATATGCAGTTGCTAGTTAATGCTTTGGTTTGAACTACTGCGCTAGAATGGTTTTTAAACTATTGCAATGAACAAAATTGCAAACTTTTGCAATGAAACCTTGACAAATGGAATGGACTTGTTATGCTAAATATAGATATAATGGTCGGGAACTAAGACACTAGACGGAACGCTGAAGTGACCACTTCAGAGACGTACCCTCGTCTCCGTGAAAGAGTATTTATATATAACCGACGAACGGACCCTATTACCTAGTAACAACTAGTTCATTTGTAGTACTAATCTACAACCACGACAGATCCTCTCTGTCATTTATATATTACTTTTAATACTTATTTTTATATTTTTATGTGAATGCCTTCCTCGTACGAGCTATATCGAATATTTCTAAATAAATTATTAAATGAAACAAAATACCCGGCTGAAAAGCTAAAAATAAGCTACTTAAATAAAAATGCTACAATATAACTACTACTAGCAACTACAAGCTACTACAATATAGATATTACTTTAATATGAGTAAAGCTATTGCAGGCGGGCACAGGCTTATCGTTCAATCGGTAAACGGAGTTTGAAGATACAAATATACGATACATATGCTAGAAAAACATTACCCTCCTTCGACAGTCGGGTAAAAATGTAAATTTCACATGTCTTTATATTTTACTAACTGTATATTTATGAAAATAGTTTTATTTCTATCATTCTTATCACTTTTAGAAATGTCAGTTTTCTGTCTGTGTATACACGCATCACTACTAAACAACTAAGTTTTTCCTAAAACGTCAAAGTCGATATTATCGAGTAACATGTACGCATTCTATCAAAAGCTATTGCAATGTTAATGACGTCACGAGCTAAGTATGACAGAAGAGTGATGTACTTGTATTTTAGCGTTATTGGCATTGACATCATCACCGGTACGGTGTTATTAGCAACACGACAATGTCATCTTACTGATACTGTACTCGTGAAAGTTTGTAATGATAAACATGCAACGGATTTGGATGAAATTTGATACAAAGATAGTATTATTTCGATGTGATGAAAAAATAAGATACTTCTTAGCTCGAAAAATTAAGTACCCGTGAGATTAGCAAAAATTCCATTAACGCCAGCGGAGTCGCGGGCACATGTAACAGATATGGCAAAGACTGTACCATTAAAACACCGTGCAGGGACGTGTTTAAGATGTTGTTCCTATTTTAATTTTAAAATACGTTCTAAAAACGGGATCTTATCCTTTCTTAGATTGCGATATCTATAAGCGGGATTGTCTCCTTGTAAACGAGGACGCATGGTCACGTTAGTTATGACGTTAATCCCCGTCTAAGGAAGGATGCGCCCGCGCACCATTATTGTATGCAAATAGGCGTTGCATATCGAATTAAAATACTAAAAAGAAATTGCCCGTGACGTGCACCGCTGACATACGTCGATAAATCGCTTATGCAATTTAAATAGTATTGTTGAACGCCGGCGCTCGCGTAGCGCGAATACAAAGTTTAGGCGCGATACGCGATGTAAAACGCGGGTACTTGCGTAATGTGCTCGTAATTGTTAGCGCGCCCGATGAATCGCGAGCGACTTTACACTATGTGGATTGGCGATGCAGTCAAAGAGATTGTCGTGTTATGTTTTAAAAATATAATAACATTAAAAATAATTTACAATTATAACTGAAGAATATTTGTGATATGCCTTCACCCGTATATTTAATTTTGACCCATTTTTAATTTGCGTATTTGAGATTTTATATCGATATATATATATTAATATTACACAGAAATTTTAAACTATAAAGTGTTACCAACTTTCTCAAAATGTAATAGTAGGTATAAGGATACTAAGTGTATTTGAGCTCGCTCTCAGACTATGTGAGCCCAGACGAAAAATAGGCGCGATGTCGCGTGTCACCCGAATGTCGCAAGTCGCGGCGCTTGTCTCGTAGTCGCGTCCGCGCATGTAGAATTGCAATGAGAGCAACGACAAACTCCTTAGCAACAGATGAAGAACGTGAATGTGCGTTTCACAAGCCATTAGAACATATTCGTTATTTTTTTTTAAATATTAGCAACGCCTTTTTCAATTTACCTATTACTGATATTCATATTGCCCCTCCAAATAAGCTTTAAGCTTGCGTTAGGAGCGGTTATGACAATAGCCCAAAGGGGTCAGAATCGAACGCGCAACTCTCGCGTTAAAGGAGCGGAGTCCGCCCTTCTACCGTTGAACTATTGAGAGCTTATTTTTAAAGGTTTTATTTTTCCATATTTTTATACCATATGCGAATTTTCGGCATCGTAATTTCAGGTATATGACGCACGTATTGAGTAACGACATAACATTTTTAGCTTTTTATTTTCGTAAATTTAAATAGATATATGATTATTACTTAATTTTCGTGTCTATTTTAAATTATTGCTGTAGAAAAAAAATCACTTACGATTATGATTTTAAGGCCTACTTGTATAAATTAAAAAAAATATCATCAAGTCTATACAAAACTATAACATTTTATAGTCAAATAGTAAATTGAAATTTAGATTTTCATGAATCTAACAGCGGACATGTTCTGAAAACGTGCGAAGTGAAAGTTTAGTTGCGCAAACATGTCTTACAGGTGCGCTTTGGTAATGCAACAATTATATTATTATCTTGAACGAGATGTAGACGATACACTGCTTCTCTGAGAACTTTATGTTCAACGACTTGGAATGTATCAAATACCTTTGATCGAGCTATTCATTCTATTTTTTTTAACAAAGACGGCTACAATGATTTTCATAAATTTTAGTATGCAGGTTTCGGGGTAATAAATCTATCTACCCATGTTTTATCCGTGTTTTCAGGCAATCATAGTGTCCAGATATCTCCAGTCCAATTATTTTTCCTTTTTCTTTAGTTATTGGGAGCCCTTTATTCAACGATCTGATTCGTGTCTAAGTATATTTTTCTATTAACCAAAAAAAACAATGTTCGGTCATCCAGGTGCCTGATAAAATATTTTTTTATAAAAGCTTTCCATTATTATACTCCCGTGAACATTGTGTAATTGTGCTGAAACTAGATGACAGACGTTAGGGGTCGGATTGAACACCAAACAAGGCGGTTACCACGAACTTTTAGTATACAATTCTATTGCGGTGCCATTCAATTCAGGTCATGTTCAGGTAGTAAATGCGTGACGTAACGTTCTACAATAAATTGAACGTTATTATTTGTACCACCTATTAACTTAATATATTGATTAATAATGGATCGCTAGTAGGATGTCATGGTACAAACTACGAAATTGAGATCCGGCTCAATGTAGGTCGTCATTTGAATCGCAATCAAATCAAAGAGTACATGGTAGACACTCAGGTTTGGTTCGGGTGAAATATTATAGAATACGAAAATCTTATAACGCAATTTTAATTCATAATAATTTGTACGATAATTTTTCAGAATTTGAAAAGTAACATCAAGCAATGTTTAATATATATATAACATACTATTGTCTAAATAAACAAATCAATGAAGATTATGAAATGTATAATTAATGTAAGTTAAATTTTTCTTAGGATATAAAAATAAATTGTAATTTCACTAATGCGAACAACTGAGTTTCGTGATTGTTCTTCTCTGCAGATATCATACTGATAATTCTGACGATTCAATAGTCCTTAAAGGCCTACTCGCATAAAGAATATTTTCAGTATAGAGTTTTATGTTTGGTAAAAAAGGCACTAATTTTCATATTTTGTTTTTACGGAATTCATTCGATTATCAATATTTAGTAGATAATATTACACACAGTTTTCTATATTGTTTTAAATAAAAATAAGAAATACAGGTAGTTCTATATATAAGTAAAATTGTCACAAAAGAAGGTACTAAAAAGAAAGGGAAGTAATAGTCTGACTGGAGACACCTGGAGTCGAGCCGGGAAACACGCAAACTTTTCCGAGCTTCAGATGATATGTATACAAGAATTGCTCGTTTATAGCTAATAGATAGAAACTGTTAATGTTAATGCCTAGTTGCTACATTTTGAAAGATAGCCGATCGAAGCGAACGAAGCAGTTAGCCTGATACAAACTCATCATGTGTGGGGCAGACATAACGATCAGCTGGTTACCCATCACGCTTATTGATTTCGTTGTCACTATATATAGCTCATACATTATAAACCAAACACTTCAAACAATCATACCGTTTTAGTATTTAAGCGTTAAGATATAAGATCCAAAATAGAATAAACCACCTCCCAGTCTTTAACAAATCGTGAAGCTTCTCCACTTTCCTTGGGTACACGATTTGAATAAGCAATCTTGGAGTTGGTATGCGCGTGCACACCCCACATGACAGACACACATTCAAATACAAATGCAGTGTTAACCATACATAAATAATTGGAAAAGAACGTTAAAATTTCTTTACTAGTTATTTACTATCTGTCTGCCTCGGAGGGAGTGTAATTGTTTTTGGGTGTGTAGAATATATGTACATGTGTCTTCATTTCCTTAGTTCTAGTCTGATTTTTTTTTTTTTTTTTATGTTAGAAGTTGGCAAACAAGCATACGGCCCACCTCATGGTAAGTGGCTGCCGCAGCCTATGAGCGCTTGCAGCACCATTAGTAGGTGCCACTCACGCGTTGCCAACCTCGAGATATTAGTTCTTAAATCTCGTTCGCCCAGTAATTTCACTAGCGTACAATGCCCTTCAAACCGGAACACAGTAGTTCCTAAACACTACTATTTGGCGGCAGAATATTGGGCACTGCGGTGGTACCTACCTAGCCGGCCTCTTGCAACAAAAGACCTACCACCAGTGTGAATGGCTTAGTTTTCCGAAATAATTGATGAGGTGTCGATATCTTTTCTTCCAAGCATTATTCCCGGATGTCCCGGTACCTACTATACCAGTATTTATCTAGGGTCTGATTATTACTCTTGTCCGGATTTGACAGGTTGGTAGTTTTTACACAGAGCGATTGCCATCTGAACTCCGCAGCCCTAAGGATGAACCAGTAACTCATTGGATACGAGCAATTTACCTATCAAGTGTTAACGATTATTATCAAATGAGGTGTCGATATATTCTTCTTTATTGTGGAAGTGACACGGGGACATAAAATAAAGCCTATTGCGGTTATCAATATAAGTGTAGTCTTGGTGGCATTATTTAGGAGAGACCCATGTTCCGAGACAAATATTACCATGAAGAAATCTAAACAGTACCAATGTCACTTTCTCCCACCGATTAAGTACTAAATGCTATAATATTGTGGCTTTATGGTTAGTCGGAGATGCTTTCTCGAGATCAACAGATAGCATCAAAAAGTGAGCAGACATTTGCGTCATATCGCCTCGTTAAGACTCGATACGGATTTTTATTAATTATATATTATAAATACACCCTACTGTCGTCAAACTAGATTATTTACATTTTATATGTACAAAGGTGCTTCTTAAGGTTATTAAGTTGGGAAAAGAAATTTTGTTTCAATCTGCTTATAAATACATAAAGTAATTAAATTAAAGTAACAGCCTATTGCTTGGCAAAGGTCTCCTTCCTGTTAAGGATAATCCACCACGCTCGTCCACTGCGAATTGGCGGATATACACATCTCAGAATTTCTACCAAGACCTGCAGGTTTCCTCACGATGTTTTCTTTCGCCGTTAAACACAAAACGTATTCGAAAGACAAATTAAGCACTTGAAAATTCAGAGGTACTTGCTTGGATTTGAACCCTTAACCTGTGGTTAGAGTCCACGTTTTCTACCCACTGGGCCATCTCGACTTATACATCACCAGTAAGCTTCGCTCGCTTGTACTCGTGCTATAGCTTAAAGTTATATAACATGTGGTATGGTTCTAGAGGTGTCTCAAGTGTTCATTAAATATTTCTCTAATTTATTTATGTATTATGCGCATATGAGGCAGAGTTGTGATTGCTAAAACATTTTTTTGGTCCACGTATATAACTATATGCGAAAAGCAAGCTACACTTATAAGAAATAGCACGAAATAAAAAGTACATTTTGAATATCTAATCATCATCACCTACATCATTATTAAGCCATAAAAAGGAAAATAAAATAGAGAGGTGACTCAAACTCAAGTTGAAAATACGAATTGTATTACTTATACTTATCATTTAAAATTTTGCTTATAACTAAACTAGCAGTTCCCGCGGCTCCACTCGCGTTAAAATAGTTTTTGATAATCTCACAGGAACCCAACATTTTATTAAAATAATAATAAAAATCCTATAATATAGAGATCCATGTTTTAATCCAGGTAATAAGCTATGTGTGTAGCAAATTTCATCTAAAACCGTGCGGTAGTTTTTGCGGGAAAGAGTAACAACCATCCATCCAAACTTTCACATTTATATTAGTGAGATTTAAGATTTGAAAACGTTTTATAATACAATTTTTAGTATTTTATTTATACGATCAACATAATTATCGCATAAGTTTGCAAACACACTTTTATGACTCGTGTGCTTTTGCGTACAAAATGGCGGCAGGAATAAGATTATATTTATTGAGGTTTATTAATATAAGCTTTTGAACTTCTATAAAGTCCTTTTTAACATGTATTTTATGTAAAGACGTTTTACACAACTAAAGTGGTAAATAAGCATACGGCTTTTCTGGAAAGCATTGACCCACAGCATCAAAGAGTTTAAGAGACGGGTAGCAGGCAGTAGGTAGAAGGAACAGCAAAGCCTCTAGGGTTCTTTACTTATTGAACAAAACGCATAGTAGTGATTCTGCTATTTATGTTCAAAGCTAAAACCTCCCCGGTTGAACCGACGAAACAGTGAGTCTAAATAAAGGATATGCTGTTAATTTTACCACCTTAAATGTCTATAAAAGAACCTTACACTTATCAAAGGAAATGCGCAAATTATGGTTAAACAAGTGCCGCTGGCGCATCTCTACCGGGCGACCTCAAGCGCGACCGTGAATATTCTGTGCGTTACTCTCAGTCAATACACATGATTTATATTGACGATGACGCCGCTCTGCTAACTGTTATACTCATCGACTATCAGTTTTCTTAACAAAATATCTCGGTCACTTTTAATTTCACTACTAATTCTTTACTATATGTCTATACATAATATTATTTTTATTTTTTTTTGCACGCCTACCTACACTCTTTCTTCCACGACCAGAGTTGGCTGGTAGAGAATGCTTTTATCATTAAGCCCGCCTTTTAGTATAACGTATAGATAAATAAATAAATAATTGGTTATAAATACCTTTTTGATAGATGAATTTCAATTAGATGAAGAATATCTTTGATTTGATTGCCTTACATTATAATTATTACACAAACTTACACTGCAATAGGGTTGAGTATCTTTTAATATTTCGAAAGTCTTGTTATCAGTCTTGCCAAAAATGCTTTATCTGTTTTAATAGTTCCCTCTCACAGAAAATCGGTGTAAATTAACAGTACTGTTGCGTTTCGTGCGACGAGTGAGAGCGCTCGAGGCCCATACTCCCACCCCTCTCTACCCTTCCTTATTTTGTCACTAAGAATTTGACAATACGAGGTATGTCGTTAATATTTTGTTTAGTAATAAATCTTTATATTTGTTTTAACATTTTTATAAGAAGTGTTAGCGCAAACTCAAGACGTCCGCGTCCGTTAGTGTGAGTCACCGCGCCGGTCACAGCTCTTGTGAATCATTTTGACACACTTCTTGGTACTATGTTTTGTCTGATAGAATTGAGCCTTTCAATTTATATTCTTGTTCATTGATTGATTGATTATTGCAACATTATTTTTATTATAGTGTGATGTATAAATATGCATTTTGTTATGGTTAATAGTAATCTCTGTGAAATGTTTTAGTATTTGTATTTTATTAATAAATTTTTATTTACAAACCTTGTGATTGTAAAATCTAATTTGTTTGAATTTGTCTTGAAACAAATCGACTACAGGCAAGCGTAGATAAATAATTACATACATTATTTACGATGTCAGAAGACTGAACCTTCGACCATCGTAAAATCAATAATTGTCGTAAGTAAAATTGATTACATCATAATGTATGTATCCCTTGCATTGACGGTCGAGCGCGACGACGCGACTCTCTGTGACCAATCGATCAAAAACACTGCGATTCTTTAATTGCTTATTATTTCTAATTCGTTGCCGATTCTAAGGCAACAAATCTGACTCATTGCTGAAAATATTTTCATCTTAAAAATGTATTAAATTGCATAAAAGAGTATTCACATTAAGTAATAATAAATGATTTTAGATATGTTCCTAGTTAGCTATCTTCTTCTGGAAATCGGAAAAGAGTCTAAAAACGAAAGCTCTAGCGCAAAGGCAGCGACTATGCTCACTGTGCCGTTGTCAAGACTCTATTTCCGTAAACATTATTTGTTGATATTCTCTGTGTCGTTACATACATTATATAAATATATATGTGTGTATATAGCCATTTTGTATCCTAATATTAAATTATACATAAATAAATCAAAATTATTATTGTAATGTATTTCTATAGCAGTAGAACGCAGAATATTTCTTGTTATTTTGTGTAGTGATACAGGTACTTTTACATTTTTAAATTACAAAGATGGCAAACCATCAGATGGCCTTTCTGTTGTGAAGAGATTACGGTGCTCCGAGAATTATAATTTTTAAAAAATAATTAAAAATTAGGCTAAGAGTAACTTGCTTTACAAAATTTTCAGTCTTTTATCAGTTTTTTATTATATCTTTTAAGTTATTGAATCATCTATTTGGATTAATGAACTTTGAATTTCATGCCGGTTATAAAATTTAATTGTAAAGTCGGACATATGTAACTGTAGAGTAACTGTAGAGTTTCTTGCCGGTTCTTCTCTGCAGACCCTACCTTCCGAATCGGTGGTAGCTTCACTTAAACGGACACAAGAAATGGTAAACTCCATAATTTAAAAGCGCCTAAAAGTATTTGAATAAAAGAATATTTTGAGTTCGAGTTGGATCATTTTTATTGACATAGTTTTCTCATTAGAAAGTTTTCATCTGTTATTTCTCTTATTGCAAAAGAAAAAAAATAAGTGGTACCGTAAGCTAGGTCTTTGTGAGCAAAACCTGAGACGTAATGGCAAGAAACGCGACCTGGATTCCTAGATCCATCTTTTAGTTCAAGGTGAAGTTTGTGAGTTCATAATATTTTTTTTAAACATATAATTTATCATAAGTGTGACTATGGTGGCGTGCCTTAAGCCTCGAAAGTCGCGGGTTATATTCCCGCTCGGAGCAGATGAGGTGTTTATTTCTATAAATCTCTTTATCGATCTGGGCGTTTGTCCTCGTGGATCTGCCCATCGTACGTCGGGCAGCACGTGAAGCACGTCGATCCCGGTTGCCATCACATAGTATATGATAATAATTGCTAACTCCTAATAGAAGATTTCTAACGAGTAACTGGTCAGATGGCAATCGCTCTGCATAAAACTAGTAACCTGTCAAATCGGGATAAAACTAATAAGCCGAAAATGGGAAAATACCCTAAGTAAATAGACAATATTTTTAAATTAATATTATTACTTAATATTATTTGGTTGGAATTTGTTATATGGTAATTTTCATGTTATAAACTTTTTAAACTATAATTTGAGAAGACTATAATATAAGAAGTTTTTCGCCATCATAGCCGTATAGCAAAACCACGTTCATCGTTCACGTCCACGCTATAACCACGTTCCAAAACGGTGACAGATCTAAAATGTTGAAATTACGCGACAGACTTTGTCAACAAGGATCCAAAAATACTTGTGAAATCTTCTCGAATTAGTGATGGATCTAGAGCTAGGCCAACAATACCAAGGCTTAGGGTAGAAAAGTCTATGTAATATGTATAACAAGTCAAAGGATATAGTAGGCCAAATTTGATTTCTCAAGGATTTTTTTTAGGACTGCAGTCTCTGCGGCCCAGCTCGCGTGGTGTCTTGTGGTGTGGTTTTTTTATTGCACGCCCTACTTCTATTTCTAAAATAAAAGTAACCTAAGTTACTCCTTATAACATCAGCTATATGCCAGAGAAAGTCTCGTTAAAATCGGTCCAGCCGTTTCAGAAATTAGCCGTAAGAAAGAAACAGGCAGACAAAAATTTTACATTGATTTTTTATGTAAGTTTATATGCATTCAGTAAAAATCTGTTAATTTGGCATTACAAACAGACATTTCAATTTTATTTATTTATATAGATTTATATATAATTCAAAGTCAATATATAACTAAAAAAATTGCTTTACTAATTAGCAGAAAATGATTGTGTAATTAGCAGAAATCGGAATTTCATGGTTACATATGTACGTATTGCTGTAAATGCTGCTCTTTTTATTTTAATTTTTATTGTTTGTAAAAAGTAATTTATCAAATAGGCAGCAAGTAATTTTCTACGTTCCTCCAAATGCACCTGAGCTTCGTGACCCGTTTCTACCATCCCTCATCTAATCTCACGGTGAAATGAACACATAATGGGATCCTTTCCATTACTTACGTATCCACTCTTCCTTAATACTCGTGCGACGACATATTACTACGTGCATATTAATTACAGCTCTGTCTTTCGTATTCTCTTTGTCATAGAGTTTGTCAAAGAAATACTGAATACACACATATATTCTTCTAAATCTAAAGCCTCAATAGCTCAAGTCTCAACTGTTAAAGGGCCAAGTTAGCGCAAGCTACGAGCTTATTTGTAGGGGCAATATTAGTGTTAGTAATGACTTGAAAAACCATTGCTAGTATTTTTATAAAAATCTTTGACTTGGAAATTATCACAATTTTAATTATATTTAAGTTTATAATAACATACTTATGTCCATTTATACAAATCCTATACTTTTGTCTGATTGGAGTAAATATAACGGCCAAAGTAGCTTTATTCATAATATGATATTATCAATATGTCATTAATAATTTTGTGAAGTTTTACTAAACTTAAAGATATTGACACCTGATTCTGGTGACGCAGTTACTGAAGCTAATTTCGTTCTCTACGAACGAGTCCGAAATTTTGGATTCATAAAGAATATTAGGAATATTCTTTATAAATCCAATATTGTGGGCAGTTCAACCGACTTAAGCGGCACAAATTACAAAAGTCATACGTTGAAGAGCTCTTCATCGGATCGTCACTAATATGGAGCTAAACAAATTTATAAGTGATATATTTTTGTAATACTTGTTACAGTGGAACTGAGGCGTCAAAATTGCTTAGGCAGTCGTGATTCAAGATGTTTTTGATTTTACCGTTACAGTAATTACGATGGCTATCGATCAATGTATCAGTGGTACCGTTACAGGCGCCCAGGGGCCGCGGGTCTGCGGTGGTCGCCGCTCGCCAGTCGGTGCCGTGTGAAAGTGCGACACTTTCGCGTCTCGCTGCGCACCCATAAAGTGTGACCTTGTCGACACCGCTGAACTAATAACCGAAATATATGCATGAAATTGTCCTACATTTATCATAATATATTATAAATATGGTGAAATGAAATGCCTCTAGATTTGTTACGCGTCTAATAATTACGAAAAGTTTTAGTTAATCTAATTAAAATCAAAGATGTATGTAATTATACGGTAGTCGTATACGGATGTGTAACCTTGTTTAAATATGTATTATTTACATATACCACTGTAATTACGGCTTATTATAAGACAATAATTCTGATTTAGAATTGTGCATTTTTCTGACTTGGGTTTTTAACAGATCTAAAATGAATAATATGTAAAACAATATTTTTTATATAAAAAATATTAAAAGACGGTTTCCATTTAGTCGTAGTCGATTTGGTGTCTTTAATATCGATAGTTGAGGGTTCTATCCAAGTCTATGGTATTTTTTAAAACTTTACACAGTTGTGTTTGTCTTGTGTTTTCCTTTTATTACGCATATTCATGAATAGGTAATTATGTAAAATACGACTTTAATAACTGTGACTAACATCACATATATCATCCTAACAAGTACCGAGCCTCATGAGATAAGCAATTAGTATGTTTAGGAGCGCCCTCTGTTCGGGAAGCTGTGACTTAGGTGGGTTTTCCTATACTTAACCTTACTACAAATCAATGTCAAAACGGTTCGATTTTTATATTTTTAACACGCTAAATATATTCGCCTTCACAAAACCTTCATTTGGTAATAATGTTTATAAAGCACGGAATGCGATCTAACCGATTTCAAAAAGGTTGATTTTTTTAAGAATATTGATTCGTTGTTTCCTGATTCAATGGTACTTTTTTGGGAATGTTACCGTAGGTTATGGTCACTAAAAGGAACAAATGTTGCAATGTGCGAGGAACAGCAAGGCTTCCAAATATAGAATACTGTCCTATAAATAAATATTATACTATTTATCGCCGTTTAGATGGCTACGTTAATTTCAGTAAAATTCATGTATAAAAGTTCACCGTGCTCATTTACAGCGAAGTGTCGTCCATATTGACAGTGATAGGACTGATTGTGAGATTCAAATTCAAATTCAAATATTTTTATTCAATGTAAAAAGCATATCACTTAATACTTGAAAGTTAGATTCTACCACCGGTTCCAAATTTTAACCTCTACCTTAGAAGAACCGGCGAAACAAACTCAGAAGAAATAAACATAGTTCCAGAAAGTCAAAACTCGTATCACCAAATTGTGAAGAATGTATTTTATCTCACTAGCTGTAGTTTTGTATA
The DNA here is from genome assembly GCA_023373885.1 of Hestina assimilis. NCBI lineage: Eukaryota > Metazoa > Arthropoda > Insecta > Lepidoptera > Nymphalidae > Hestina > Hestina assimilis. The sequence goes on from CM041744.1 coordinate 15,908,677, forward strand.
TAAGGGCTCATTTGTATATACAGGTTCATTCTTATTGCGCCATCAAAAAGTTATGTGACACTGACACATGACAGCCGCTATGGCTGTGTTCGCGGAAGGTAGTCGGACAGGCTACATGGCAACAATATTAAATCTATTAGGGCTGATGTAGTTTATCATAGTAGTACCTGACGGATTCATATTTTTCGATTCACGCGTTTTATAGATCTAGTGCAGAAGAGGAATAGAAGAAAGAGAGAGAGATTTGGTGTTCAGATTAAAACATAAACACACTTTGAAAAACCATATTTAATACCAAATATATCTTAAACAGAAACCACTAGCAACGACTAGAATAATGATTACTAAACCTCATGCAAGCGTTTACAAATTCGAAAGTAATTCGAATTATTTCTCATAAAAGATTTGAGAGAATTACGAGTCCGTTTAACGATACGAATGTATTAAAATATCATTTATTACTATCTCCTATAACTGTTCGTAGACATCAATTTAACAGCACAAAGAATATACATAATAATGAAGTAATTCTGCTTGCCCGTTACGTGCGTAATGCAGCTCTTGAAAGGTGAAGTTCTGTTGAGAGTTATGCCACTATGCGGAAGAATGGATATACGTCTTAGGAAGTGTCTGTACTTCACTTTACAACTTGATGTTACTAAAGTTCTGTAGTAGTAGGGCCAAGCTTTTACAAACACAAATGGGCCGACTCAACCGAAGAAGTACTACTCTCTCACAGAAAATTAGCGTAAAGTAACAATATCAGGAGGTACTGGTGCGTTTCGTTAGATGAGAGCGCCGGGCGCCCGAGCTGAAAAAATTGACATAAAATGGTGAAACCTTCCGTACAATTTTATAAATTTTATGCGTTTGATATAAAAATAACTATATTTAAACATTTTTCGTAAAAATGTGGTTGTGACGTGGTATTAGTATTTAGTAACTACTCAATGAAATTTCAGATATAAGTAATTTCTATTTACTAACTAATAACAATTGTATAACTACAAACTAAAAAAAAGTTAACTATACTACCATGTCGTATTTTCAAACATATTAACGTTTATTAATTCATTGTAATCGTGTCATTCATCACTCAGAATTGAAATGATTTTTCTGCATGTAAATTATACCTAATTTTCATTCATTGTTTGTTGATGACATTACTACAATATATACATACATATATGTGCAATAGGAAAAACCAGAGGCGTAATTTTGGTTAATTGTATATTCCATTTTCGTGCTGCCGAAGGTCGAGACTAGATGATGCACGACACATCGGCTTGAGACTTGAGAGCCCAACGTGTGATAAATGTACTAATTTATACTTTACGTTTATATTTATTAACAGACTCCCTTCAAGTCTATTTGAGGTGATGTTTCTCGTTTTACTGTGGATTGAATACTAAGAATACAATAGAATAGAATAAAGTTTATTTTACATCACTAGTATATAGTATGAGTTAGAATCACTTATTATAAGTATCAATGCATGTACAGGTAGGCGGTTTTATCGCTACGTAGCGATATCTTCCATACAACTTTCAAGCAAAGAAAGGGTAGGTGGTGATATTTTACATATACCAAACAAGGCTTTGCTTTCCCATTTCTGATACGCACCGCAAGGGTCTGGAATAACCTCTTCACCCCTGTCTTTCCCATCATCTTCACAATAGGAATCTTCCAATCAAGAATGAATCTGAGAAATATGAATCTTATAGCGAAGCGTGCTCTTTAGGTTGTATCATCGCTTTGTATCAGGTGTGATAACAGTCGCGTGCTAGCCCCCACATTAAGAAATAATAACACGGTTTTAATCATTTCAAAATGTGATGAATGATTTAAAAAATGTATACAGAGTACGATCTAAATAAAAAACCTAGATCGACATTAAGTTACTTACAGAATGTACTTATGAAGTGGCAATTTCATAGAGAATTAACAATTTAGTTTTTTCCATTTTTCAGATGTTCCATTGGGTTTTCCTAATTTTCTTTGAATCGAAACGGTTTTTAATTTTTCTATGGAGACTAACGCACTTGCGGTGCGTTTTATTTTGTTTAAATACGAATTACGAATATTATATACATAATATTTATATTATTATATTAATGTCGGTAGTTGAAATTCTTAATATATCGTAAAAAAGTTAGCCGCCTGTGGGGTAATTTCATAGTACAAAGTATTTCCATAATAACTCGTATAAGTCGGTAGTTCTTCATGCAAATGCATTACTTGTTAAATGGTGAAGCAGGCTCTGTTGATAGCTATGCGGAAGATTCATCTCAGGAAGTATATTATGTACTTTTTTTCGAGTAGGTACTTTATAAATGCGGCGAACAAAGAATATTGCACTCTATAATATTAATGGATTATAAAAAGTTGTAACATTAATTAAAATATTATGAACAAGTAACAGACAAAGTAATTGTTATATTTGTTTTGTAAATTAATTCCGTTTAATAACGTATTACGATTACTTAATTTTATCTTAGTATATTTAAGAGAAATCGTTCCGTCATTTTCAAACAGTACAGTAGCAGTAGTGTTAGTTGCTGTTAACATTATTATACTTCATGAAAGTCAATTTTTTACATATTTCCATGTCTATCCGATGTCTATTAATTCGCATTTTCCTTAAAGTTTAAGCAGTAAATTGGACGGCATTTACTTTTAAAAAAATATAGCACAGGCTTTTAATTATAAGTATAAAATTAGTACCACAAATACCGAAATCAATACTTATTTAAAAAGCGCATGTTCCATCGCTCGCATATTATTTGGTTCTTCTGCAAACACACAATGCAACAATTGTTTGTTTGAACAAACAGCAAACGTTTGTTCATACATCTTTTATTCTATCTTCTACTGAGAAATCACAAAAATCATTCTTCATGAGAGAAAACCCTTTCAACCCTTTTGAAGTCCGATGAAATGATTACAAAGTATTTAATTATTATTTGATATATGTATGTACATACATATCTGTCTATGTTATGACGTTACAAGGTTTGGAAGTTTACACGTAATTTTTTGAGAAACAATGAATACACACATATTTGCTTAAGTAATAATAATCGATTTGAAAGTATTCCAAGTGATCGCGATCAATTTGCGCTTAGTTTAATGAAGATATTTTGAAGTCTATTCATACACTTAGGTACTATTTATAGAATAAGGGAAATGATCGTTACAATACTTTCTCATTGTAATGGGGCAATAATATTATAATAATGATAGCATTAGAACTTCTACTGTAAACAAAAGGACGTGGCCGCCATGATTCACGCGCGTCCAGACTCGTCGGCACGCCGCGCCGCACGCAGCGAGCCGACATTCGCTCGGCCACGTGACGCACACAAACTTGACACTGCTTGGAAATGTCACTGATATAATGAATGACTACAGCTCTGTTGTATACCCTAAAACGGTATAAATTTAAACATGAATAAGCCTTTGAGACGCGATTTATAAGGGACAATATACCTTCTTCTATCTTCTATTAACAAATCTACCCAAAAGGAAAATTGAAAGCATTTCCTTACTAACTTCTTACTAATTAAGTAATTTCGATTCTTTCTTCCCCAATCTGGACCTTGTAAAATATTAACAAATTGAAGAATACAGAATATTTTGAACTGTTTATGCAATACATAGTAAGAATGATCAATTCACTCTCTTCTAGGCCCTAAATTAAGATTTTGCTCTCCCCTGGACCAAATCCTGGCTACGCCCATGTGTAGACTTACATAAACACGATGGCTAGAGTATTTGGTCATTTAGAATGGAGAATTTTGATTTACAATCGTATTTATATGTTTGTAATAAATAATGAATTTTGACCAAATACAAATATTGGATAAGTTAACTAAATTCGATACATTTGTTAGTCATGTTAGACTTTCAGTTGTGCCAATTCAGCACAATTTACTTCGCCAATGTCACATAGAATAGAGAAGACACGAAGGAGATTGTTCGGTGACAATGACGAATTTGCATCCACGATTGAAGTGTGAACTCGGGCAAAATATGGGCAATTTATTTTACTAGCCCTTAACCTAAGTATACTCTACAATTAAATGGAAATGTCGCATCAACATATAGCCGGTCTACTACTAATTAATTACCGCAGGAAACCTTAATACCTAGTAAGTAAATTAAATTGTGGGAACAATTAAACAATGGACTTGAATGAAATATAATCATTTACTCACATAACTCATAGTGTAAATGTTGTTGTTTTCGTAAGATTTAAGACAAACCTACTTTTTTTCTGATTGTGTATTGCTGTTGGCCCTACCGGCCTTGACAGCGTCACCGGGCAGGAGTGGCTGAGTACTAAGACCCACCCGACTAAATGGCAGCCTTCAAGTTACTTAATTATTAATTGATTTCATTCAGCACCAATGAAACTCATTAAATTCATTAAATAAATTTCAAAAATGTACGTTCAATAATACGTAGGTATTTATTTATTCATTCAAATAAGCAATAATTTTCTTTTCAATTGTTTTCAAATGGAATGAGTTGTTTTTAAAAAGATAATAAAAAAAAAACTTAATCACTTTATATAGCAATGCGAAAAATAGTAACTAATTTTTAAGTATCAATCTGTCATTATTAATGACAAACATTTACATAATATTTTAACATAATAAGAATTTAATTCCTAATTAATGGCGTATAAAAAAAGAAGCGCAAATGTCATTGTCAATGTCATTCCCACAATTCTGTTGCAGTCAGACAACTTTTTTTAAAAATATATTCTCGATATCTTTAAAGGTATTGATGGAAACCATAACTTTTAATTATTGTATCTAATCTTCTAATTAATCTTGCTGTTGTGATATCCGGATTTAATTGCCGACACGTGTCCAGGCGCGTGTGTAGTGGGAATTTCTCAATCGATCATATATTAAAATTAAGTATAGAAAATTGTAAATAGAAAATACATCTTAAAAACATTCTTAATAATTATCCATAAACATTATATAAATAGCATTAAAATATACATTATTTTTTTCAATTTTAATATCAAATTATGATATTTATCAAGTATTTAAAAAAAGTAAAAAAGAATTATCGCTGAGGACAGGATTCGAACCTGCGCGGGTAGAACCCATTGGATTTCAAGTCCAACTCCTTAACCACTCGGACACCTCAGCTGTGTACGTTCAAGCGAAATACCGCGACGATATCTACGACATGTAAAGTGACATTGGGTTTGACGTCACACAGAGATAAGCAAAGCGTTTGAGTTTTGTTGCTACTGTTTATTTTATTTATGTGTATTGTTATGTATTACAGTTAGAATATGTCTGGTTTTAATAATCTACTGTTAGGTTTCCTAAGAGTGAGAGAGATGGATGTTTCATTCTCTTTGAACAAAGCTATAAGCTCAGTTTTGGTTCGACTTTCACTTCTAGGTACATTGTTTTTAGTTTAGTCATTTTTTAGTACTCACAGTTATCATAGAGGCCACAGAATATAGTATATTAAACCCACTTGAAATAAAGAGATTCTGTAATCGTTTTATGATATATCATCCGATTGTAACCTTCTTTTGGAATATTCGAAAAAGAGCAAATAGATTTTTAGCCTCAAAAATTTCTGAGCGATCTTGACATGAATAGTGGCAAGTTTGCAATAGTGTATTCGATTTTTGTTGATATAGCTATTGTTAAAGTATTTTATCAATTTTTATGGTGCACTTTTTACCTTAACATTTTTCAAAATAATTTATTTATATGAATTAAATCGTAATGTACATGGAAAGCTATTTTGAGTAATAAAACAATGTGCTAGTTAATGAAAGGTCACAGCGTAGCATTGGTTCTCATTTGTTTCACTAAAACTGGCTTTTCTAATGCCACATTATTGTTAAACAAAATTGTTATTTCATTATTTGGTAAAAATGGATGATAAATATGATGTTCGCTTTTTGTTTGATAAGTTCTTTTTGGGATTTTATTTGAATTTGGACTTTCAGTGATGAAAATATATTTTCGCTATGCAAAAGCTTTGGTCAGTTTTGGAACATTTCCAGTGCTTAGTATTAAAATTTTACGCCTTTACCTACATTACAACCTTTCCAAAGAAAAAGTTAATACACTACTTTTTAATTTCAGAATTGGTAATATTCCAAAACTATATTTTTTATGTCATGGCAGCTGGGAAATAAGCATACGGTTTGCCCGATGAAACAGTTACCGAAACCTATGAACGCTTGTGATACTTGAAGTATTACATGCGCATTGCCAACCCAAGAGATAGCAGCGAAAGGACGAGAAAGGAAAAACGGGGGAAGGCTTATTGGGTACCATTCTCACTCATCGCACAAAATGCAACAGTACCTTACGCCGATTTTATTTTAGAGGGAGTACTTCCCCGGTCGATTCGGCCCATTTGTGCTGGGGAAAGCATGGCTCTACTGCTACTCAATACTATAATGAACAAGTTTTTTTATAATAGATTAAAATTATTATAGGTTATTAACTGTCTGCGGACGATGATTACGGCATAATGCATACTTAAATATAACTTATAGTACTTTTTGAACAGGCCTTTCCATACTAACTAAATGCCTAAAGAATCGCTGGTGTTCCTTCGTAGATTTCGCACCAATTTAGTCTTAGATTAGTCTCAAGCTTGCAACATAATAACATAGCACCAGCCATCCATCTTTGGACATTATTCTGTATGGCCTTCGGTCCTAAGTTTATAGTATATTATTTTCCTTATTAATTTGTATTTGGTATGTACGTATGCATAGTATGTATGTCATACTATTGTCTAATGAATAGTCCTCATCATGGAAGTGACTTGGGGCAGTTGCCAAGTCTCCTCGGTATACCCATGATAAAATAAAGTCAGAACAAAATGCAGTTAAAATAATTGTGTAAAATTTGGTTAGCTACTTTACAAATGAAACGAGTGAATTAAAAAAAACATAATTATATGAGTAATATTTGTTTTTATTATAAACTAATGAATGTGTTAAATATTTCAACAATGACTATAAACGGTTTATTAGTATGAAACTTTTTTACTAGACAAGGATACTTTTTGTTGCAACAATTACGTCAGAGATAAGTCAAGAATTTAATACGAAGTGTTTTAAGCATTTTAATTAATCATCAATAATACATCGGTTTGATATTTAATTGCAAATGAACAAGATAATTGGTATTTAGTGAGAATTGTATATTTTTTGCACGAATATTTTATATACCTAAGACGAATGGAAAATTAATAAATAGCTGAGCTGTATGCTACAAAACGACTGGCTGCTGTCGCGGCTCCACTCGCGTCGTCTACGGAATTACTGTTTTTTTAATGCTGTACTGTCATTACAAACAAAAGTAATAGTAAAAATCTCTCAACTGTTTCGCAGGAACAAATGAACAGATAGATTGGTTTTTATGTTATATCTATCACATACTTGTCAAACTTTAAGTAAAAACAGTTTTTTTGTTTGAAAGATTATAATAAGAATCGAGTAAAATAACAGTATGAAATATTTGTGATACGTCAATGATTGTGTGCCATACAAATGTAACTTTATTTGATAACAATCGGGACCGACAGCTTAACGTGCTCTCCGAGGCACGGTCGGCAGTCTCACACGGACAAACGCCCAGACCGAAACAGATATTTGTAAGATCAAGCGAACATCTCACCGAGCGGAAATGGAACTCGCAAACGTCGAGGCTAAAGGCAGACGCGCTACCCACAACGCGACAACGGTGTCATATATATTTGTGATGTATATATGTTTTATTATTTACAGTTTACAGAGCCTCGCAATTAGCAGGTGCTAACTTAGGACTAATCGTAAAAACAGTTATTGCGGCTATTTGTCAAAATACTTTCAAACAAAATACACCCACTCGTTCAGGCATTTAAGGTGATAATGGCTTGCAACTATAGCGGATCAAAATTATTGTAAGTGCACGGTTGACAGACCACGTTTATGTGTACTTACTGACAAAACGATTCACGAGAAATTACACTGTATTGTGTTTAGGAAAAGGATGCGAATGGCGTGGACTATTTTTTGTTTGTTTTATTATCAGGCGAGGGGTTCAAGCTAGCAATAATAACATCCTAAGTGGGTCATTGACAACGCTGCAGCGGACGTTTAACTTGCGCCTGCGCTTGGTTGTATGACGATACCGAAATTGCAACCAATGGGATTCTAAACTCATTTAATAAATTACCTATATTATCTTAATTAAAAAAAATCGCAAAATCATATTTTTTTATTTGACTAATTGGACAGTGCTACTAATCAGTAATAGAAAAAAATTAACTCATTGTTCTACTGGATACAAATATTTTTATGAAAATTATGTTTGTGTATCTCCACAATGGAATAAATTCAAATGGGGATAAGCTAAGAAATAAACATAAAACTTCTTTTATTAGAACATAAAATATCCATGAAACCTCAGTGAATTCAAAGAATATATTATTATGCGTAAAGCTAATGCATTTTAAATAAAATTCTATAAAATTGACCTTGTGCCATTGCCATTGTGCCAAACTATATCTATTGTCTATAGAAAACAATATATTTAGAAAAACTTATCGGGATCGGTATTTAGAGGAAGCTGAAAACGCTCCAACTTTTAAAAAGATAAGCTCTATGTATTTCGTTTTAGTCGTTTCAACATTTAGAATTTAGCATAGAAGTCCCGGCATAGCATAGCATAGTAGAATTTAGCATCCCCGGCGTCGGGATGTGACGACCCCATCGCCCTATGTTGGGATAGCCTCTGTCACAGTAGAGATTATTCCACCAGTGAAATCAATCACACTGATGGTAAGTCTTTTGTAATTGTAATTACTGGGTAGTGGAGATTTAAGAAATATCTCGAGGTTGGCAACGCGTGAGTGGCACCTGCTAATGGTGCAGCAAGCACTCATAGGCTACGGCAACCACTTACCATCTCGTGGGCCGTATGCTTGTTTGCCAACTTGTAACATAAAAAAAAAGTATTCCTTTAATTCTTTCATAGAATTTTAATAGTAATAACGTAAGGTATTATTTGAATTGAAATATAGAACTAAAAAATCCAAAATTACGCTTAATTTTGGAATCGGTGGTAGAATCCGAAGTGTTACGTTTTTCATTTTGGTTGGTTATTTGTTTCGTTGTATGCTACAAACTTAAAAGCTACAAAGGATTTTTTTCGGAATGTGTATTGCTGTTGGCCCTACTGGCCTTGACAGCGTCACCGGGCGGGGGCCGAGTACTGAGACTCAGCTGTGATAAAGGGACAGCCCTCACGGGGGCTCAACTTTGAAGGTTAAAAGCTACATTATATTCATATTTTACTACGATTTTCCCGGTTCTTTTCTTAACAGAAAAAGAGAAAAAGTTTTGATACTCAATTCTGATGAATGTTTTCCTTCTTAGTTAACAATAAGTTATATGAATATTATTTGTACTTCATTGCGATCTTCATTGTTTAATTAGCAACATTGTTTCGTTAAGAGTGGATTATTAAAATATCACCTTTTTTGTTCAACTTTAACGATGTCCAAGTATTTTATTTCTAAGCATCTAAAGTAGCTAGATTATGTATTAATTATAGCTTCACTTTGGTGAGATAATTTTGTTTTAAAGTATTTCTTTTATATTTATAAATAAAAGTTTATAATTATGTTAATAAAAATTGCACAGCATTTTCTTATAAAATTGAAATTTCATACATGATTATTGTTTCGCATTTGACTATGGAAGTCAGTGAGCTGATTTAATTTTTTGACAAAATCAAAATCAAATCAAAATTATTTTTATTCAAGTAGACTTTTAAAAGTACTTTTGAATAGTCAAACGCTACCGACGGTTCGGAAGGTTTATTATTCTATCGAGAAGAATCGACAAGAAACTCGACAGTTACTCTTTTCAAATATATGTTTTTTACAATTGTATTCTTTAATATAAAATTTGGTTCTTGAATGAGATCCAGCAATGTTAAGAGTCCCAAGCATTTTTATCAGAAAAATATTCCTCTAACGAATAATAGGCTTTATTGATAAGTTCATTTTCAAATTTGGACAATTTGTTTAACATTAGGCATCGAAAAGTTCACACATTTAGTCTTCTTTGCGTTAAAAACTAAATTATTCATGGTAAACCAATGTTGAGCACGTGACAACGTACTATTTACTTCGTCATAATTTTTTTAATTATAATTGTATGTATGGGCTATATAATTATATTATCACCGTTCAAAATATCTAATCTCGTATTGTGGCTTAATATTATAGGTAGGTAGGTAATTGACCTAATAATTTCTTAATCCGTTAATAAGTCTCAATTTTGTTGATTAGATTAAATAGTTCGGAGATAGTGGAACTCTTAAAGTATAACAGCTAATTATCCAACGTCCCGTTAGTCCAGTTATCCAGTTACTAATAAATACTTCAATGGTATCGACAATTGGTGTTATTGGTATTGACTTACACGTAAAATTTTGCCGATGTGAACAAAGATGCAATAGTTTGTAATTGAGCCTTATTTGCTTAGCAGAGAACCTCGTTGTCAGTTTAAGTAAATATGGAATAAAGCTAACGTACACAGTTCGATTGAGAGAGGATCGAAGACAATAACTATTGTTCTTGTTCGTGTGGCAAATTCGACATTGTGGTGATATTGTTTACGCAGAACCGAGACTAGTGTAGAAGTGAAATGTGTAGGATATCGACAGTAATCATATGGGCGTTTGAATATTTAAGTTAGTTGAGTACTACATGCAAATATTTATGTTTTATCTAAAAAATTTTGAAAGCACAATTGGCGCATGTAATATAAAGAAGCGATTGTATTTTTAAACTTAACGTTATTATCTGCCTGCAATATGTAATAGAATAACATAATAGTTGTTTGGTAATGATTCATTGGATATTCATAATATTTTGTGTTCGCTTTATATTTTATGGGTCTCACTGTGTAAATGATAAGTTTTAATGACCTTTACACTAGTTTTAGTAGTTTTAGTAGTGAGTAGAGTTTAAAAATCAATAAGTCAGATAGGAAAAAGGAAAAGAGAGAGAGAGAGAGATAGAGAGGATGAACAAACAAAATATTTATCATTTTTACCATAAACTTATGAGCGTATCAAAAGAGCCTGATACCATTTCTACATTGTTCTCATTCCGAGTGTGTACTACTGTTTAATGCTCACGTCACGCGTTAATGCGTATTCTGTTTGGTCAGGTGGAAGAATCTTCAGGATAAAAGTTGTCACTTGTTCAGTGAGATGTTGTTAGAGAATGGTAGAGGCTGTCTTGAAGTGTTGAAGTGAGTGAAGCGCAGTCAGGTGAAGTGCAGTAAAGTGTTCGTAAAGGTAGTTGTTTTGTTTATTATGGTTGGTGTTGATATTTAGTTTTGAATAATTTTGTTTTTATAGTTGAACTGCTTCAATCCAATTAATATTGTTTTGTTAAAAGTAAAAAAAGTATTCTATTCATATATAATAATATATCATATTAAATTAACAGCCTTTTAATTTGCACAAAGGCGTCCCGATAAACATGTTTAGTACTTTTCTACGCCGTACTGTGGTGATACATGTTCTATAGTTCCTATCGAGATATGTAGGTTTTATCCTTAAGTTTTCCTCCACATTAAGGTACGAGATAAATAAGAAAATAGAATTAAGTAATTGAAAAACTCTGAAGGCACTTTATTCGATTACAGCTTGCTATCTTTTGGCAGTTACGTATTTTTAGCGCAGGATAATGTATAAGTACTAAGATATAGTTATTGTATATAAATTTGCACGCAAGGTGATAATATTATTGAGTTAATAAGTAACTTCACTGCCACAGGATATTTTCAATACTTCATTTTTTTATTGCAAATCATTACAAGACATTGACACTGGCTGACGTAAGTGTATGAGATATTACACGACTTTATTGATAAATGAGCTTTAAGCCTCTAGTAGTTGTAAGCCTGCGACGTATTCCCTACTCGTCATCTCCTTTAATATAGTGTGATAGCTTGACAAAGATGATTTATTCGAAGACTAATGGATTATATCATGTGTAATCATAATCGCATTGTAATAATAATGGAGAAACAAATTGTATTTCATTATCGCTATCTATTTTATGATGATTTAAAGAATAATTTTGTGTATTTTAAGATTAATTTCAAATCAATTAGACCCTACATCTAACCTTCGCGTTATTTTTTGCTATGATATAAATAATATTTTCACCTTTAAAAATCTTTCCTCACACAACACAGAGATAACAATGGAAGTTTGTTAAAATAAAAAAATATATATAAATTAGTGTATATCCTATTAAATTATCCGAATGAGGATGGAACCGCACCATCGTGATTATCTCACAGCGTTCCGAGCATACGTGCAAATATCTCGGAGCTATTTCAACCTGTTACGAAAAAAAAAAAACATAAAAAAGGCCGATCAAGAGCGGATGAGTCAGGCGCGGTCGAGATAGATGAGTAATAGCTATGTTAAAATATTAAACGTATTACGACTAATTGCTATTTTATTTTTAAGATGATCTTGCGGCTTTTATAAAATAAATAATAAAACCTTCATAGGAGTAGTTTGTTATTTCCAGTAATCATATAAATACCGAAGTGAAATACTTGAATCCCACCCTTTATGCCCTTTCCCGTTTCTTCATACTCCCATCTTAATAGTTGATTAATAATTTATATCTTTAAAGGGCAGTAGTGAATTTTAATTCAGCTAATTCCATTTAACAAGTTTTTTTCTTACATAATTTTTCCAGCTTTTGTGCTTGCCTCCTTTTAATGCTGCAAATTTGAAACAGTATAATATTTGTTTTCATTAAGGGTTATTAATTAAATGAGTTAAATCGGGAAGGAATGTGCTTTGAATATTAATAGACTTGCATATCAAAGCAAATATCCTCAAGCGATAATGGTGTTTAGGACCATCTGCGTATATGCGCCAAAGCGTTGTAACTTTTAAATAATTAATTACGTAATAGATTTATCACATTACTCACAGCCGACTAGAAAATATAAATACATTTTATATAATACGAATCTAAGTAAAGAATCATCTCAGAACTCGTCAGACGTGTCTTAGGTATAAATAAAATAGTAACAAAAACACAATCCAATACAATATGGGTATCGAATCATTACGCAAACGCTGACGGCATTGTGACGACCAATACTATATAGTTAAAGGTATTTGCAGATCATTGGGGTTCATTGGTTTTCTGATCAATAAAGGATGATAAACTATGGCGTGTCTAAATTTTATTTTTTTCGGAGATTAAGTCGAACAGAGGTCTGTTGAAGTTGTAATTTCGTATGCTTTTTTATGTTAGAAGTTGGCAAACAAGCATACGGCCCACCTGATGGTAAGTGGTTGCCGTAGCCTATGAGCGCTTGCAGCACCATTAGTAGGTGCCACTCACGCGTTGCCAACCTCGAGATATTAGTTCTTAAATCTCGAGGTTGGCGACTATATAAGAGTAGATAAGAGGCAGGGTATCAAAATCAAACACAACGGCATTAATGCTATATTTTGTATAAGAGTAAGTAATACGTCGGTCGACCCAGCCAATTTATATATGTATTTATAAAAATATACATATATACTTAAATGTTTTCATGTTTCCTATACAATTCATCCGGTTATTTTTATTGGATGTATAACTCGAATCTCGACTATGAAGGATATATATTTTTAATGAATATTAGCAAAGCTTTTCTCAAGTTATTACTAATATTCATATTGCCCCTCCAAATAGGCTCGAAGCTAGCGCTAGGTGTGGGCAATACAATAGTCCCAGGGAATCAGGATCGAATGCGATTCTTGAGTCTCGCGTTAACGCGCAGCGAAGTCTGCCCTTCCACCATTGCACTATTTATTTATGAGTATTTGACCAAGGACTTTTAAGTTAGAGAATGGATCCATAATGCATCCTTATTGGTTTTGTACACTTTTGTCACTGGCGGCTAAAGAGAAGTGTTTTTACAGATCATTAAAAGCAGGATTCAGTCTTATATGACTCATACAACACAAAAGATCATTAAAAGATGCATATTAATAATTCTTTGTTGAAAATGTAATAATATTCATAGTTTTATTGTCTTAATTAGCGTAAACAATGTTGACATTTAAATAACTTTTTATCTACGTTTAAGAGTCAGTTATCGGTAACAATAAAGTGTGGCTAGTTATTAAGTCTCCTGAAGTAATTATGTCTACATTTTTGTTTAACACGTTATTATTATTTTAAAACCTTTTATTTTATGAAGGAATTATGAAGGAATAAGTTGATATTTTGTTATTTACAATAATTTAAATAACTGACAATAGACAGGTCAGTACAATTAAGCCAGCCAAGCCCACTAAAAAGTTAGCTACATTAACTAAATAGCTGATCAAATTAACTAACTTAAAATGGGTTATTTTTTTTAAGTTAGTTAATTTAAACTAGGCTGATGTTATAAGCGAATTTGATCGAGTGAAGACCTCACGTCTTTTAGTAAATTTGATCAAATCGTAATGAGTTTTAGTGAGAAGGTATAACACAATTTTTAAATGGGAATGTCAGCCTAAATAGGTTTAAGTTACGGGACCTATTTCTAAAACAGCACATTGCGAACTTAGTTCCCAATAATTAAATCAACATTGCGAAGTCACGTTTAGCTTTTACTGATAATATTACTGTTCTCAAAAAGAAATAATTTGGATTTAATGGGATCTTTTCTCGTTTCTCATCACAAGATTTCGCCAACTAACTAACACGGGATGAACCTGCATCGCGATCAGACAAGACGCGCGCATTGTATAATAATGAACACGTGCAAGTTTCACTACGATAAATTAAAGATAATTACTCATGCTACGTATAAAACTACTGTTTTATGCCACAGGTTAATGCATTAGGACGATTTCAAATCAGCGTTGTATAAAATTGTATAAGCTCGTTTTTAGTAAAGCACCTATACGTTAGCGTGTTAACACGCGTTGACGCGCTAATAAACTCATATAAGCGTGTTATATAAAGCGCTATAAATATGCTACTGACACTCGCCAGCACCGGTTCGAGCGTAAACGTCTTTATAAAGCGCGCAAACGTTGGAAAAAAGCGCTAGTCTGAAATCGCCCTTATGGAGATGAGCGCTTTAAAATTTCCTTGTACATCATAGCGCAAATAGCGTATATCAATAATCAAGTTTCTGTTCGATAATTGAGCTGTAATTTAAAATCGCCTCATAGTCATTAAAACTTATTAACATTCTCAACCAATCAAGATTGTATCGAACGAGTGTGGATAGCAGATAGTAATTATGTTAAAAAATAGCACTACAGAAAGCGGCCTTCATAACTATATTATATATAATGCATATTATAAATTCATAATAATAATAATAATAATATAGAAATTTATTCACACACATACAAATACAAAAACAAAGAAATCATGAATCTTAAAGATGCATTTTGTATGCTTGCAAAAAGACTGTGAACTCAGCTTAAAGCTGCTTTTCAGTACACGCCTGGAAATTACACGTAAATTAGTCCCGAATAAAATTAATATTTATACTGCTAATATTATAAACTGTCGTAGTGACGTGGATAATGGAATACAAGGCAGAGCAGTTGAGGGAGTTAATCATGGCTTTATTGTATCACATAGTGCCGATGTTCATATGTATCTGAAACAAACAATTTGGTTTTTTGATTTGATCTAAAGTGCCTGCTTCATCTTTAAGGACAAAATACCGTATTAATGCATTAAAATAATTATCTCTTTTTTCCTTAAACACACGTAGGTAATGAATTGCTTATAAAAGTCAATGTATATCTATACAATAGTTAACACCAGGGAAGTCCTACCCTTTCACAATAAATCGGCATAAAGTAACAGAGTACTGTTGCGTTGCGTGCAAT
Source organism: Hestina assimilis (assembly GCA_023373885.1). NCBI lineage: Eukaryota > Metazoa > Arthropoda > Insecta > Lepidoptera > Nymphalidae > Hestina > Hestina assimilis. Next base: position 15,924,612 of record CM041744.1, read on the forward strand.
GAGTGAGAGCGTCGAAGCCTCAATCTCCCACCCCCTCTGTTCCCTTCCCTTTCCCTTTTCATCCCTTACCTCCTATCTTAGTGCTTACCATCAGGCGGACCGTAAGCTTGTTTGCCGAACGTCATAGAACAAAAATAAAACAAAAAATAAAGATTCCGTTTATAATGTCAACATAACAGCTTTCTATTGAAACCTTCTGTAACTTTTGGTTATGTTTTAAATGCTATTATTTATTCGACAATATAAATTATTACTGATCACATGTAAAAGACGATTATTACAAGCTTGTAATAACAACGATATACATTTTAACGTTTTCTTTGTCATAAAATTCCTTAATCATCAAATTTGTTACACAATAATTGAAACAAGACAAACAAAACTATTGAATACATTGTCATCTCGTAAAACAAATTTAAACGTTTGAAAAATAAATAATTACAAAGCGTTAAATCATTAAACAATAGCAGAATGTGAATTCTTAAGCATCTTTTGTTTGCTTACTATTCATATATTGCGGTAACTCCACAGAGTAAATAATATTTATTTATATGTAATATAATCTGTGGCTGTCAAATATTTGTGCCGTCGAACTGAACGGATGGACTTGTCAATATTTGATCACAAATCGTGTGGAACGAATGATATTAAAAATCTAGAAAGTCAAGAAGTATAATATATTCTAGGTTATACATGCTCATTTATTTAATTTATGACAACTGCTTCTTTTATTAAAATTTACGTCATTATTTTGACATTGACATATATGTGTTATATGTATGAAGCTGATCTCAATCAAATTATTAAATAAAATATTGTTTGGATTAAAAATTTCTATATCTTTTGTGAAGTACTGACGGTCATCATCGGGAGTTCTACTTCCCTAGTAAATGCACAAGTTACTTTAAAACTATTTAAAGAGTTTTACCATTTCTCCAGGATGCCACCATCGGATTTTTTAAATTTAAGTAAGACCAACAAGCCTATTTCTCTTGTCTCTTCTCTTCAAAACAACAATTTTTAAATCCGTCTTTATACGACGGAGTTATGCCAAACACATATAAAAATATAAGCATTCGAATTGAGAACCACATTTTTTTAAAACAGATCATAGCGAATTAGATGTATAGAAATAAAGACCAATCTGTTAAAATGGCATTACTGTGTATAATTGATAAATATAAGAATAGCGAAAACATCATTGTTATAGGGATGTCTAAACGAGAACGCAAAAAACTAGACCGCAACTTCCAATCAAATCCTTAAAAAAAATTAAAGAAGCAATCTGTCGCGCGCTCAATTCTTTTTCAATTTCACGGTGGCGCCAAAACCGCTAGCTTCGTGGCTGATTTTTTTTTACACTATATTAGGTCAATGATCGCCGAAAGCAGCGAAAATCTTGGAATGTATCGCAAATGTTCCGGTTTAAAAAAACGGTCTCTTAAAACAGGTAATATGTACGGTACCTTTCCTTATGATTTTGGTTGTTTGTTTTTGTGTTATATGAACTCGCCACTTAATGATAGTAAGAGTGAAGGTAAAAAAATGTTGTGTTAACGTAAATCTTAGAAAATCCACGGCCATATTATGTACCTACATATGTGTAGTTATTTATTCAGACATTGTAGTGTAGTGTAGTAGTATATGGGCTATTCAGTCATTGTAGTTTTGTAGTAATCAGAAAATATATTATTTACCTACCCATATTATGTATTAATTGTTTTTTAACACGCTTTTATTAGCTTCATATGTATGTAAGCTTTGAACATGATTTTGACCTCCTTCAAATTGACGACAGTTTAATTAATTTATAAAATCCAACCAATAAATGAAAAATTACCAAAGGCGTATTTTTTGTGTTTTAAAATTATTTTTTTAACATCCTTTTTGATAGAAATATGTATGTCCTTCATTTTCTAAACTTAACATTTTCTAATTCAATTGTTAAATAATATTAAAACGCATCACATTCAATGGGTATGCCATATCGATTATCCGGAAATAAATACAAACACGAGCACAACCCAGACCGGAACATCATCATGGTCAATAGACACGACTCCACGCGGGAATCGAATCCACATTGGCGCTTTAGATAAGTTGACTACGCTGCGCCATAACGGTTGTCAAAACATAAACAGCAATGAAATCAAAGTAATAATGTTTGAAAGACTTTTCATCTTAGGTCTAGCACCTGTTTACGTTGAAAGCTCTTGTGCTTCATAGAAGGGCCATTCAGTCATTCAAATTTCACTTCTATTCAATTCCTAACCTGTCTATGACTATTTAGATAAGAGGTATGCCATTCAAAATTCTATAAGATAACTGTCATGAGCCATTTATGAACATTTCAATAATATAGTTATGTCAATGTACATATGTCAGGCTTACTAATCATTGACTCTAATTTATATCTATACAAATAAATAAAATTTAAGTGTCTGTTTGTAATTCCAAATTAACAGCTTTTTTCAAATTATTGACTGTATGTTTGTTTGTTCCGGTGAATCTCTGAAACGCCTGGACCGATTTTAACGATTTTAACTTTCATAAGCAAATTCATAGCGGTGGTACCTACCTAGCCGTCCTCTTGCAACAAAGGACTTACCACCGGTGTGACTGATTGCACCGGTGGAATAAACTCTGCTATGAAAGAGATTATCCCAACAGAGACGACAAAAGGCACAAAGCTGATGTAGTTTGAAAGTGACGAATACTTACGCCGCTTACAGTATTCAGCTCTTAGTTTTTGGATAAGGAAAAAGATACTGTTTTTGTTAAATGTACACAACCTGTAAGCTTATATAATGAAAGGTGATATTTGATGTACAACTTGTTACCTTGGCAAAGGGATATGTTACCAATGCCAACTGTATCTATTACCATTCAGCTATGTGGTCGATTGTTAACGTGATTCTCGCAAACTTTCACACGGAAGGGCGTTACAGTGAGTGTTAAATGTTATCATTCAATTGAGATCGCTCGGATTGGATGATGACTACCGGCCCGCCGCGCGCCGGCGGTCAGCGAGGATTGTGTACACAGCGACATATGCGATGATGAAATATAAACACATACAAAATGAAACCAGGATATAAAAGAGGAATCTACTGGAAATAAATCTATTTCCATTTCGGGTTAAATATAACCGTAACCCGTTGAAAAGGTTTTTTTTAAACTAGTCATACATGTAGGGCATTATATCTAATGTAGAAAATTTTGATTATGACTCAACGGATTAATAGCAGATTAACCGTTAAAGCTAGTATAAAGGCTAAATATGAGAAGGTTGAAATATTATGTCTGAATGTTAAAAAGAATGTTTTCGTTCTTAACCGGGTTAGGTTAGTCAATAATGTATTTATTGATGTGTTAAATTTTGGGACAGGCCTTAAATTATAAATGACCTGTGTGACCCTCACAGTTGGGTAGTCGGGGCAATGTTGCCTAAGCGTCGAAGGCGTCTATCCTTTCTATAAAATATTTATGGAGAATACATAAAAATGTGTTTTGAAACTTTATGAACTCCCATTTTGAGCGGATCTGAGTTTTCTAAAAATAATATTCTTAACAAAAAATTTAAAAATAAAAACTCTAATACTGCGGTTCATTTTTTGCTACACTTACCAGAACTTAATATTTTTCAATTTATATTAGTACCAATTTTCATCGAAATCAGGTAAGCCCTTTTTACGTGATTGAGTAACAAACATACAAACACCTAAACAGCCAAACAGAAGCTTTCACATTTATTATATTAGTAGGACTGTACCTACTTACTAAGTTTATTAACATTTAAATAAAAGGACGTGGTAACAAAAAATAGGAAGTTATTAGCCTTGTATATCTATTAATATCACACGGGAGGAATATCAGGTTTAGTCGTGTGACACGGTTCCCCCATTGTAATAGATTTGTTTTCATCAAATATATAGGACATGGGATCGATTGAATGAGGCGATGTCACTCTTCATTCGATCGTCTCGCCATCGAATGAATGAAAGCGGAATGAGGTGACGGATGTAGCTGTCAATTTACTTTTTTAGCAATTGGACTTTCTAATAAATAGCACTAACAAAAAATTAACCTTCTTTACAAATACTGTACAGCATTTTATCTTTTCATATAAACTTTAATAAGACTGGGTTTATTTATTTATAGTGAGGTATCTTGATATAAAACTATTAAAGCTTTATAAAATATGAATAATGTTTGGTCATTTGAATAATTTTAGTTAACGTTCGAACTCAATTATTATTTATTGTGAAATGGACATTGGAAGATTATTTCATTGCAACTTTTTTACTCAAGTGGGTACAAATTAGTCTCGGAAACAATTATAATTAAAGCGTTAATAGCAGGAACAGGGAACAGAGCGGCTGGACGACAGGGCCTCCGGCAGTCTCATTCATCGCACGAAACACAACAGTACCTACTGATACTCTCACTTTATGCCAATTTTCTATGAGAGGGTAGTACTTCCCTGGTCGACCTGGCCGACTTGAAACTTTCACATTTATAATATTAGTAGGATAAATAAACGCAAATAAGGTTGCGTTAATTAAGGATGAAGTAGTAGTAGTAGTAGTAGTAGTAGTAGGGCTCCCTTTTCCACAATTAGACTCATAGTTCGGTCCTTTTTGTGTATGGGATTGGCTGGTCTATTCCAGCTCCTTCCAGAAGTTCAGAACTTTCCTGGGACGTTCACAGACTTCTTGGAGCGACCTCATATCCTTGAGGATTTTTGCCCGTTGATCAGCCACCCCTGTACAGTCCTAGGAAAGGTAAAGGATGAAACTGGTATGGATATAATTTTTCGCGAATCAATTGCAACCGGATATAAAATTTAAGGTTACTTAATCTTTTGCGCTCGAAATTATTCAATATCAATATTTAAGATCATAAGTCGTCATGCGGGACTCGGGTTACCTTTTGATATCGTGAAATTAAACATGATCACTAGTGATTGGATGATTGGAGTTAAAATAAATCCTTTATGATATTATGTGAAACTCTAATAGACTTGGATTACAATTACTAGTGAAATTACTGGGCGAACGAGATTTAAGAAATAATTTCTCGAGATTGGCAACGCGTGAATGGCACCTACTAATGGTGCTGCAAGCGCTCATAGGCTGCGGCAGCCACTTACCATCAGGTGGGCCGTATGCTTGTTTGCCAACTTCTAACATAAAAAAAAAAAAAAAACAATTATCAGCACCGATTCGCATTTTCTCAATCGAAAATATCCATAAAGAAGCGTACGCATCGATTCTCGTTTCAGCATTAACTCGCATTTCGCATTTTTCTTTTTAAATATCTTTAAGTGTAACGACTGTAAACAAATTAGTTTTATTTATATATAAAGGACTATTAACCTTGATTTCTTTGAGTGTTTGTTAAACTGAGCATTTATTATAGTAGACTTTTTTTTTATTTATGTCTTCTTCTTTCTATCGAGAAAGATCGTTCCGCGTTTCATCAATTGTATTAATACTTGAGTCGTTATATAATATATATGTTTACTTCCTGATAAATATATACAGTTATGCAACAAACTTTAATACTCGAACACGGCCATATTGTTTTACAATGTAAGTTAAGCATAAAACAATAATTGCGTGGCGATACAGACGTGCCGGGCAAAGGAACGTTACGTCAAGATAGGCTGATCTAGGCGGTCGGCCGAGGGTCAGCGACCCCGCCCTTGCCTGCGCCTGCGCATCTCGTTAGCCTTTTTTTGCGATGCATCCTTTCCAATCCAGTTTATCTCGAAGCGATTACGTCTAGAATTGCAATGTTGTTTTATTATTATTACATACTTAACGATTGAGTAATTAGATCTTGCGATATAAATACGTGTATTTTTATTATGTTACTCATAAAATGTTTTAGAATTCGATAATGAATATGTATTGTTATTTTCTCGTTATCACAAGAATGTTGTTCATTGTTACAGGTCAAAGGGCGACATGGCGTCGCCGGGTTATTCGATTCTTATATTGGGTGCATTCTACATCGCTGTTTGTACTGCAGGTGAGTTGATTTTGTAATCTTGCGAAAGTGTTATTGTCTTCTCTCCGGACAAAGCGACTAGTCTCTTTATTTGACGAACATCTTTTGTTATTTATTATACAAAAGATATTTGAAAGCAACAATTAAAGAGTGATTTAATTTTTAAAAAAATAAAGATATTGTGTAATAGGTAAAACAGGCAAAACAGGCAAAACAGAATAATCAAAAAAAAACTACAAATGGAATGCTTTAACAAAGTTTTACTGGAATTTGAATTTTAAGAATTCACGAAAGAAAATATTAGAAGCTTAAGTCAAATTTTCAGTGAATCAGTTTTGGCCATCAAAATAGAAAACTATAAAACACAATCAATTAGACTTTTAAAACAAAAACGAATTTCGTCCATCATCACGCACCCGCGCCGTCGTGGTTGAAAACATAATAAATTAACTAAATAAATAATAGATATCTCATATCAAAAACATCTCACAAATTCAAATAAAGATTCCAAATATAATTTATGCAGTCCAAATTTGTGGCATATTTAATACTTGTACATATTTGGCGTAGGAATTCGTGACATAATAAAAGTCAGCGGTGTCTCAAACATTAGCGCATTCTCGTGGGAGTGGCGTGGGTCTGACTGACTGCCGGACGTCTGACACGGGTCAAGGTCAGCCGGTTTCCTCGGCGAAGGAATTGATACGTCGGATCGTCATTCGACCTCATACAAACAAAGATGACATTTTACGTGTGACGAAATTGTCACTTCCTGGTGCGGCCGTCGTTACCGAAAATTGTTTTTTCCTGTTTAATTCCTAAAATTTAGAAGTTTCATTAGGTTGTTTTGAAGACAGAACATTTACTTTTAGGGTCTGAACGAACATTTACTAAATTTAATTATATTAATAACCTTAGTCTCCAAGAAGTGTAGCATAGAAATAAGTTTTATACATCAACTATAAGATCTTTTTTGTAGAGCAAATTGCTATACATTCAATATCTATATGAAACATGGTTTTTTCATTAGTAATTAGTGTGGGAAGTATAATTCGTGAAGCGTGAGTGGTATGCGATTCCCATGCTTACTAGACAGTGGTCGAGCGGGCGCGCGGCCGGCCCGGCGGCATTCCGCGCGTGGCTTAGCGAGAGACACGGTATGTAGCTGGATGGACGCTGAGTGAAATATAAATACTCTGCCATATAGCCCTAATTAGGCTAATTAACTTGAAATAAACTTAAATACAAATACAATTAGCATCTCATATTGATGGCAATAAGTTTATTGGTTTACAATGTTATTGATGTGTCTTTGGTCTTACGAAAGGTGGAGATGCTATTCGTAGTGACCACTCCGCTAGTCTGGTCGATAGGTAGATGACGTAACAATTGTTTAGTTTAGACGTAATAGGCATCTCTTGCAACAGTGTTGTGACTGGATTTATAGGAATAACAATTTGTGGTTTGTAATATAAGAATGGGTAATTATTACTGCGACACCCGGAAGTGTGAAAGCCTTCTAATATTCGTACGTGTACGTATACAATTAATATTTTTTTCGAAGGAAAATAGGAATATTGTGAGGTTAGGGAACCCCCGTGAGTAACCATGTTCCTTAGAGAGAGAGAGAGAGAGAGAGAGAGAGAGAGAGAGAGAGTTGCGCACTCACTTGCTCCTTGCACTTGTGCTCCTTTCCTTGTCAAAGGCTCGATACACCCACAGCATACGGCATTTCGTTACGTCATAATTTCTACTAAATCGTACTACCCGTAAGCCGCGTTAAGGAACTTTGTTCCAAAAATCAGCGTTCTGAGTTTGTTCTGAGACTGGACAATAATTCCAACAGATAAATACCAAATCATCTACTTATCATGCAGCGTCCGCGGTCCCCAATGACCGCGGACATCTCTCTATCCGCCCGGTATGTCATGCGATCAAATATGTGCCAACGGCAACCCGACACCACTCACCACTGAATCGTGAGCTCGACAATGCCATGAATAATTCGTAACTAAGATAGACTGTTATCATAGGTACCTGGACTGTTGTAACTATATGAAAATATTCCTAGAAGTCTGACTTTTCTTAGCTTTGAACTTAATTTATATGTAAAGAAAATCTTTGTTCATTTTGATGTCAAGAATATTTTCAATAGAAATTATAATTGCAAACATTTTAATAGAAAAATATTGTTTTATAGTTCCATATTTATAGCACCGTTTTTATTTGTTTTTTTATTAATATTGTGAAATTAGTTCCGCCTCTCGAGTTTACCTGTGTGGATATCGTTCGGGATATCATTATGTATTTTAACGATTAACATGCACAAAATTACATAAAAATCCTGCTTACGATTTTATAGTCTAGTGCAGTACTAGGCTATTATTAAATTTCGTATTTTTGGGTACTTAATTTTATTACGTAAATAATATGTAAATTGAAATACTGATTATATTGTCAATAATTATCAACTTAAAAACGTTTTACCCTTATTACGATGTTAAAGCTGGTAAACAATGTCTTAAGTATCTACCAGCTTAAGACTTATTATTACTACGAGACTACAGAAGAACAGAAGTACACTTATTATTACTACGAGTAGCTACATATGTATATCCGTTTTCCAGATATGTAAGGGAAGATGTTTATTGGTTCTAGACAGCACTTACCAGAACAAGTCTGACTACTTGCTCTATCAGTGGTTACACATCGCCTCAGTAAACATTGTAACTATTTAAAGTCAGAAATTCCGATTAAAAAATATACGTAACTATGCAATTAAGTTAACTCATTTTTATCTTAAAAGCTTTTAAAGATTTTAATGAAGTAATAATAATTAAATTAAAATAAAACACGCACTGTTGTTTAGTTAACCCATGAGCCCATGAGCGCTTGCAACACCATCCAATTGTAGGTGTTCTTTAATCTCCTTTGCCCAGTAATTTAACTAGCTACAGTGTCCTTGTGTAGTAAAACACAGTATACTGCTTTACGTTAGAATAACTGACACTGCGGTGGTACCTACCTGGCAGGCCTCGCGCAATAAAAGGCCTACCACCAGTACAATTATATTCTATTGTTAATTCTTATTGGATATTTATCTTAAATGAGTATGTAATTCATTACTATATGAATGTGTAAGATAATGTCATGTTAACAATTTTACATGCAACAGTATTTAAAAATGTACAATTACAGAAATTATACAGACACGAATTGTCTGTGTATCATGATTTACGTAAACGTATTATCCTCACAGTTCCAGTAAACTTGGCATTAAACCATTGGCCTCGGTTTCGAATCCCATCAGCAGACGTTTTCATTGACCATAATTACACAGGTCGGACCACCATGCCTCAGATAGCACGTAAAGCTTTTATATAGCCTCTGATAATAATCGATTTATTTTTGTAAACGATTTAATTCAACTACGTTACTGGTTTCGTTGGAAATGGTTACGGAAGTCAGATAGCAATTGCTCTGTATAAATGATCAAGGAATAGGTGTTTTGTGAATAGTGTCGTGACATCGAATCGCGTCGATTCCAAAACTTTTAAATTTAAATATAGTAGAGTCTTGTGCGTGTATAACTCTAGTTTAATAATCGTTGCTTACTTGCTGTGCTTCCATAAGCTACGGTAACTAGTAATTGACATCAGGTATGCTGTATGCTTATTTGCCGTCGTAATGGTATAAAAACCTGAATGTGTAATAATGCCATAAGTTAACAACGACCCATCTGTAATTATTAACCTCTGCGTCGATTTCGCGATACTTGCGGGGCTGTCGAATGCAAAGAAAGAATAGAAATATATAAATAATAAATAAACGCTACACACTCAACGACCCCCATTAGGATGTTGATATCCTGTGTCGGGGTCCGGATAAACATATGGGACAAGGACAATACACATCTAGACGAGAACATAATATGCATGGTCAATACAAACACCTACTCTGAGCGAGAATGGAACTCGCGATCTGTGGTACTTAGGGCAGGTTCGCTACAATTGCGCCACAACGTCGTGTCGTCACGATTGAACTTCGAAAAATGATTGTTCTGATATTAACTGTGCTGAAGGAATAATATTCAACCTCCAATTCAAGCTAAAATATTACTACATTTTCATTTCATCTCAAAGCACCGCTACATCATAACAACATAAAGAGTAATAAAAACAGCAATACAAGGCTCTGCACATCAAACAACTTCTAAGTAATCACTCGAAAAAGGTAAGAAATAAGAAAAATTCCAACAGTTTCGCTCGATGGGTTTTTTCTCGTCAAAGTAGTTTCTTAGCGAAGTGTGTCAAGTGTGAGTGTATGGGAGGAACGTGATTTCTGTCTGTCCGTGTTATCGCATTGTCCTTCTTGTGCTCGTGTTACGTGAACGACAACCGTTACCACGAACTGAGATAAGGGATTGTTATGCGTTAACGACTTACAGATAGATAGTTTAGATATTTGATTTCAGTTTTTCGTTACTAAGTTAGTATTTTTACCAAATTCGAAAAGAAATACGTTATTAAATAAATTGTTTTCATTGGCAATCGTATGGCCATTTTTTCTACTACTTAAAATACTCTAGTGTCATGCAAATGCCAAGTTTCAGTCATGGTTTTACACAACTTTTTGTAGTAGAACTGCGTTTCGAGATTTTTTTTTCATTTTTATTTTATTTTATGGGATCACTATTTGTCTATATTCTCTGAGTAGTTATAAATTTTATCCTCAAAACAATGATTCATAATATTGTTGTGAAACGTATTTCATTCCTAACAGTATATTGAGGAAAACCCGACTAATATATTCAGTGGATATTACAGTAAAATGTATTAAGCCTAATATGCTCCGACGCCTAATGTTTTCCGTGATGGCTCTGAGCTAACGATCTTGTCAGATCACTATGTTAATACCTATTATTATAATTAAGTTGAGTCGTAAAGTTGAAACAAAGATTTATTGCTTTTTGGGTTTGGGTAAAATTTATGGCCAATTAAACAAACTGTTGTTCTGAAAAATGAAAAAAACCTAAGCACAATGTAGAGCTATTTTTATTTAAAATATTATTGTCATTGTCATAACATTGCAATTGGTAGTTCAAATGAATTTGTTACTTCTGTGCCTAAGAAATGTATGCCACGTTTTCAAAGCCAAACTAAAGTTTTATAATTTAATTGCTTACGGATACTCCTATCAAAGCTCCTTAATAATTGTAATATATTTTGTTTGCTCCAAAAAATTTGAAGTATGTCCATTCTTTTTCGTTTGCTCCAAAAATTCAATCGAAAAACATTGATACAGCTACAAAAACAAGTACATATCGGGCGATGGATCCAGAGGGGCGGAGGCTCGTATCGATCGGGCGTGACAGCCTCTATCTAGAACCTCGTTCATACCGATATATATACTCTACGTTATCGCCCAGCTAGCATTCATTGCTTGCTTCCAGCCGACTATAGGGGACGCAACTAAGCTTTATAGGCAATGGATGCGAAAATATTGTTGTTTCCAAAGTTATCGTGAAAATGGAGTATTGGCAAAATGAGTAATAACTTTGTAGGTAATAAAGGTACTCGTGTAGAAATGAAAGCAGTTTTTGTTTACGACATAAATAATGAAAGTTACAAATTGGTTCCGTCTTACTGTCAGTTGAAAAATGTCTCATGATTTTTTGTAAACATATCCATATTATATCAGTGTGGAGGCAGAATACAAACTAACGCGTTTTGATTCAATGTACCACTAAATTTTAATTTAACACTCAAAAGATTTTATCATTTCTTTAACAAAGAGAGAGATGCTATGCTAAGGTAATATGTAAATATATTTTTGAGGCACATATCAACAAACCCGAATAGGATAGGCATCATCGTATGGCAACCTTTTGCTTAAATCTAAAGTACACAACTTTAGCCCAGTAGATTTTTAACCAATTGTCAACTATAGAGCTTCATTATGTGTCACTCATCTATATTTATATGACACTTAAACTATATTCATTTCACAGAGGACACAGATTAAAATGTATTCTATCAAAGTAATCAAAGGTTTGGGAAGCTGAATTATCCGACTTAAATAACAAGTCACGAATGTAAGTATGTGGTATGTGCTGGTATTGAGAGCTTTCAATAGTAGGTGTTTGTATATTCTACTAATCCTACCAATATAATACTCGTAAATGTGAAAGTTTGTATGTTCTTAACGTATTGGGATGAAGTTTAACACAAAGATAGCTTATTATCTGTATTGAGACATATGATACTTTAATCCCGGAAAAATGTTTGGTTCCTAAATTATCAATGAATATGCTACAGTATGTATTCAATCGGAATTCGTTACAGCTCATCTGTACATGTCTTATGCAACATAATTTACTTACAAATTATGCATTTGTATCTGTAGTAAATTGTAAAGTCACCTAAGGGTAGATGCTCATAGTTAGAGATATGTACTAGGTACATACTCTTACGTGTGCTTCGTTCAAATTGAAAAGCCACGATTTTATCAATCACTATCAAGAAGACGACAAAGTGATGTATCGTATAATATAAATGATGATCGAAGCGGTCGCTGTGATGAATTAATTAAAATTTAACCCTGAACTGAATTACTCATTTAACGATTTCCAGAATCATCGGCTCGATTACACGTTCGTTCTATTAAAGTTGAGGAAAGAGTTAGCGAAATCATCATAGAGACATATTGAAACTTGAATAGCTGTATCATTGTATTACTGTATCATTGGATGGTGTATTTATTACTTTCATGTTAAAATCAATCATAAATAAAAGGGTTATTAAAAATTTATAACTCGTATTTTAACATGCTTTTATTAGCTTCATGTGTATTGTCAACTAAAAAATAAAAAGAACATAATATAAACAATGTTTCTTAAAACCACGTGCCTTCGTAGACGTTCGTAGCATGGCTTTTAGCACTTAATAATTAATTATAAAAATGATAAACAACAAGGTTGAACTGGTGAGAGGTCAATGTGCTGTTTTTTTTTCGAAATAGCCAACACATGTTTCTTTAAAATCGACCCAACAAAAACAAAATGTTTACTTTTACTTATTTTAAGAAGTCATGTTTTTGATAAGAATTTTACTAACAGGTTTTTGGTCACAAACCGAATTATTTTACCTTTTATTAAGGTTTTGTCAAGGAGGCGTTTTTCTTAGTTCAGGACGCCTGAGATCGCCCTGAATTGAGAAAAATGCCTCCTAACGCCAGTAGTATAAATAAGCATTTTCTCTCTTGCTTGTTGTTTGTTTAGGTCACAATTGAAGTTTATTTCAGTGACTAGAAAAACCTTAGATTATATGTGGGAACGAATTTTCTTAGGAGTTTTCAGAATTCAAAGGATAACATATGTGGTTTTAAATTGTCTTTTAAACATTTGCTTTAATAAAGGTTATAATGTTTATTTTTTAATAAGTATTAATGGCTATAAATATTTTATAGGTGAATCATAATGACCTGTGACAAGGTGAATAAACATCAATTTTAAATCGGAAATTCTGTGATTTGAGGTTATTTTATAGGACGAAGCCTTCTCCAAAATAATCATATTTATATCCATATTATTATAAGCGTTAAGTATTCTCGAAGGTTGATATTATTGTAACGCGCGTGACCTTTTCGCGTTAAATAAACCGAGCGTCACCGGGAGACAATACGAGTGAATCATTGTTTACATTCCTCTTGTATTACGAGAAATGATGCTTCGTCATGTGTTTGGATTTAGGTAGGAGAAACTGCTACGTACATAGATGCTTTAATATTTGATTGCATACTTATGAAATAATATATTTTATTTTATTATTTCGTCTTGTTTATGATATGATTTAAATATAATTATGTATGATTGTTCATCTTTAACATAATGAATTCTACTGCACGACATAACATATTTAGGTCTGGACTTAATGAAGCCACTGGGCACCGTGCATTTCATTAATTTATTTCAGATAAGTTTGTAGTAAAAGATGCTCAGTTTTTTCTTAAAAAAGTTTTAATTTATATTCAAAATAGGACATTTTTATATCCAAATTTTAATTTCTATATTATCTAATGAAGTCGTGTCTATCGTCTTTAAAGAGTAAATTTTTGTCTCTTATATAAAAAAAAAATTAAATAAATTTTGCTATTATTGCATTTAAGTGTTTGAAATCTCTAAAAATTGTATAACTGTATTGTATATGATCATGATGTGTATTGATTAATAATCTATGAATATGCTTTTAAAATAGAGATGGTAAGTATGGATTTGAGGGGAAATTAGAAAATAGCTGAGGCAATTACTGGCTCGCTAATGCGACGGCATAACATCCTGTCAGTCCTCGCCGTCGCTAACTGCTGCTGGTCACGTTTACTCGGAGGGCTAACTGTTGTACATTTAAATATCAACCTTGGTTTCAACAAAATACGAAACATTTAGCAATGAAGCTAATGTATGTATCCTCGTTATGATGCAGGCTGTAAAATGATATTAAAAGTTCTATAAATTGAAAGCTTTAACGATACTCTTAGATTTGACTGAAAGATGTTCGAGGACATTAACACAAAATAGTACAATTTTTAACATCTCATCGTGTGATTTTTTAACCGACTTCAAAAAGGTGGATTTTATGAATTCGATGGTTATATTTTTATGTATGTACACGGATTATTTGTGATCCATTTTACGTGATTTTATTTTACGAGTGATTTGTGATTTATTATTAATCGGAATATTGGCAATTTGGTCCCATAAAGATTTAAAATAGCTTGGTCCAGTAGTTGTCATTTTATGAACATTTATGTTTACGTGGACGATGTAATTTTAGTTTCTGTAGGGCTTAAAAGTTTTCATTTAAAAATTTTCCTACAGAGTATTTTATATTTTGATTTTAAGTTCTAATGTCTATAATGTATTTTCTATGCGATAACTTCGCCGTTTATAAAGTTGCTGAATCCTTTTGATAGAGTCTGTTTATTTGTTGGCGCTTCCCGGTTTCTGAAAAAGAAAATATAATTTTTATTTTCACACAACCCTTTTTAAATTATTGTCTATTCATTAAAACGTAGAGTTGATGTATTGCATTGTCTTTGTAACATCATCACGGTGTAAGTTTGATTAAATTCACGCGACTGTAGATCTAGCTATTAGTATTGATTAAAGTAAAGTAATTAATAACAATAAGGTACCGCCGCTGTCACAGTAACTAGATGGAGTAACGACCTCGCAGCTAATCAAATTTCCATGCTAATAGATTAATTGCGTGAGAATAGGAGCCTTAAAAGCTTTTCCGTTATTGTATTGTTCTTACATCGACAGGTAGTCTATTTAAACCTTCCAATTGACATTTTTAACTCACTATAAAAAAGGAGGATGTCAGTTCGTGAATTGTTATTGTTTATTTTTAAAATAGAAAACTTTTATACATGGATTCAGCTTGTGGGCTCTAAAGTAAAAGAGCCCGTGATCACTACATTCGGATTTCCGTTCTATATAAATCTTGCTAAGCTATTTAATATTTATCCATCAATTAAAAAAAAATCAGATACCGTTACCGTAACTTAACCGTAACGTAATAAACACAAAAAAAGATTACTTTAGTTTTGGTATAAAATGAGCGTTTGATTGTGAATGATTTTAGATAAATTTCATGATACTCTAATGAAGGACTTCGGAGATAAATAATGGAAATCCTCAAATTATAATAACTTATTTTAAAAGACTAATGCACTGCATAATATATCATTTTAATCATTCTACATTAATAATATATTGTTTTCGATAAAAATGATTTTTAGTATATTTAAAACATGTTAAACATTCATTTCAGCAATTGTTCGACCTAGAACTAATTAACACGTGTAACTAATGCTGGGTACACACTCGTGACTGATTAGAGTTGGTACTTGGTCGAGAGGTCAGGGCACTCCAAGTTGGGAGGGCTCGGGGTCTGTGTCGAGGTCGAGTCAATGTCGGAAACTCGACACCGCAACGCTTCGGGGCGTTGGACACGTAATCTAAGGGCGTCAAACAAACGAGATATGCATTGTTATAATTATTAATAATAATAATTGTATTTATTATTGCAGAGGAATTTATATTTTTAATATATGTAAGGATATGACAAAATTTTTGTATATAGGAAAGGATATAATAATTTAATTTTTCAAAAATAAAGATTTTATACTAAGTACAATAAAATTTACTGGTACTAGGCTACTAGTAGGTAGGCTAGTACTTTTATTACTGAGGCCGGTTAGGTAGGTACCAGTGTCAGATATTCTACCGCAAAGCAGCTGTAGTATGTTTTGCATTTCTATGTTTCGGTTTCGTAGCTAGTGAAATGACTGGGCAAATGATATTTAATAAATAATATGTCGAAGTTTGTTGCATGGCAACACTAAAATTATATTATTTTTGTTTCGATATTGGCAATGTTTTTTACTTCTCTTGGTTCCTGTGCTTGAACCAATAAAGACGTGTACAAGTTCTCCGAGTTTTATTCTACAACTATAAAAAAATCAGTCCAGTGCTAATTCTACAGCTGCTCAAATTGGTCTCGAGCTATTTATTCAAGGGAAAAATTATGTTTTACTTGTACCCTTTAAGCTCCTCTAAAGCCTAAGCAATAGTATTTTTACTGATAACACAATTAAATAATAGCTTATTCATCATTGCTTGCAATATATATTTTTCTTATTTTTCGTTTTTATAAGCTGTTTGTGGTTTCGCAATTTAAAGCCGAAATGATAATATTTTCCCATGCGTAAGAGACCTTAAGTCTCTACGAGGCTCATACCCCGCTAAGTCTTTGTTGACGTTTGCTTTTTCCGTAATGCGATACTACTCCGATGTAATGCCAACTGATTGTGAAATTCGATACTATATTATATTACGAAATATCTACACGACGTTTTGAAATATTCAAATATTTTCTCTCATCGACAAAACAGCAATTAACTGTAGTCTTCAATTTTTAAATATTGAAAAGGCAATATTTTTCGTTATATAAAGTAGAGAAGGAATTGGGATGAGCATTTGGTCCTTTGGGCGCTACAAAACGCAACAATTACGATACTGCTATATTTTCACGTCGATATTCCTCGTGAGTAGTTATTCCATGGTCGGGTCAACACATTAGTTCTATGATAAGAAAAGCATATACATATGTATAAAGGCTTACTACCAGAGATCTTCGTCTTGATACGATGTTCCACTTTATTTTCGTCCTCAACTGATTATTTATTTCCCCGTCGTTTGTTACAATCTCCTGATTTTTAAAACGAATTATTTTTATTGTGAACGAATTTTTATATCAGAACAATCGGAATTACGAAATAAATTTATTATTTTCCGTTTAAGTATTTGCAATAATGAAAAACGATAGGAAAACTCAACTTAAAATACTGAAAAAGATTACCCTTGGAGATCTAAATATTTTTGCTTTCTTAGTTACGCGATTTCTCGGGACTTTTGGGAATAAATTTTAATTGTATACTTTCGAGTATATCCTTGAGAATGAGTCCACCTACATATATGAATTTTGTAAAGACCGAAATTTGACTCCGTATAACTGAACACGTCAAAACATCACCATCATTGTGGAGGTGAAGGTAACGTCGTGATCACCACCGCAGGGGACACGAAGTGCTATGTCCCTCCAACACAAAGGTAGTTTTGACCGACCCCCGACCATGTGTATAATTATAGTAATCCGAGCTTTATTTTGTGATTAAAAATTTTGATGTACACTGTACACATCATGTACATGTCACTGCATCTATATATTTTGCATACATACAGAATCATGGTTAAAACAGTCCAATCATATTATTATATTTATGTGTGTGACAGAATATTGCTTATCTACATTGTAACTTCGTTCCGAGCTTACAAATCTGTTCAACAAATCGTTTTTACTTAATAAACATAATGTTATGTTAAAACCTCCGCATCAAATTATGTAGTAGCCAACATAACAGGTTGTCATTTCATTTGGCTACAAAGTAACCACATATGTGATTATCAGTACAATGTAACTATTATATAAGATAAGGTCTTCATATGTAACGTAAATATAATAAAGTACATGTTGTGTGTCTAGCAATTTACATTTGAACAATTCATTCATTGTTCAAATTTTCCAACTCAAAGGATGTTTTCACAGCGGCGTGTTCATGTAAAGCCGGAAAGGAGAACATTACGTCGCCCTCGTAATACTGCGAAGTGATAAATTTCATTTTATTTTGTACTAGCTTCTGCTTACGACTTTGTCTGCGTGGACTTCAGAATTAGGTTCAGAGTGAAATGAAAAATATGTCAGTAAAAAAATTAAACAAGAGACTACACCTTGGATAAGCCATTTTATTAAGCAGGAAAAGTATTCAAATTTATTGATTCTTTAGTATATCTATATTGGGCACTAGGTGAAAAATAAAAAAAAAACATGCGAAAAAACATTCTAAATATGTATAGATTTTTTAGAATCGGAATCGAACCAATAGTACTAAAACACAAAGAAATGTTCACATTTTGTAAATTCAATAATTCTTTTGTTTCCCTAAGTGCAAAAATATCTTATTTGACGATATAGATGGCAACTTTCTTATTTCTATAGCTGATAATGGTGTGTTCGATTTCCGCTCAAAACATATTCGTAAATATCAAACAAATGATAATATCATAATTGGCAATGTCAGTAATATCATAATATAATTATAATAGTCCCAATGATAGTCACTGCAACAAGTCCTGTCACCCATGGGGTTCATAGCAATTCTTTAACAATTATGTCTAGGACTGTAAATGTGTTAAACTTGCTTAGACAACCAACTTATTCTACACAAAACTGAGACCGAAATTCAAGTGCTTTTCAAGTTAAGGATTCTTAGGAATGTTCCCATACATCATCAGTCTACTTCTCTACATTCGCGCACGTAATTGTAGCAAGAAGAAATGTTTGTTTACTTTGTTTTCTAAGTGAATAATGTCCATTGCGTAATTAGCGACTACGTAACCGTCAGCCACGTGTGATGTATGTAGCACGCCACTCACGCTTGACCGACCGTCTGTGCTAACAGAACTCATATCGAAGTACTTATATTGTCTTGTCATACAAATCATGTTATAACTTATTACCTACTTATACCGTTAAAGTATAGGTACAATGGCAAATAGGTTATGACATTTTTAGGCGTGGGGACGTAATGACCATATCTATGCTGTTGGGATAATCTCCGTCACAGTAGAGATTATTTCACCAGTTCAATCAGTCACACTTGTGGTGGGTCTTTTGTCGCAAGAGGTTGGCTAGGTAGGTACTACCCCATTCTCAAATATTCTACCGCAAAGTAGTAGAGTCTTTGGCATTACTGTGTTTCGGTTTGAAAGGCACTGTGAAACACAGGCTAGTGAAATTATTGGGCAAAGGAAATTTAATAAGCAATATCTCGAGGTTGACAACGCGTGACTGGCACCTACGAATGGTGTTGCAAGCGCTCATAGGCTACGGTAACCGCTTACCAGCAGGTAGGAAGTATACTTGCTTGCCAACTTAATAACATAAAAAATAATTTAAGATAAAATTATCATAAAAACAAATAGCATCTATACCCTTGAATTACCTTCATGATAAATCAGAGCGGGGCTCTAATAAAAAGTGCTTCCAACCCTAACAATTTGCATCATTTGTCCGGTGACAAGGTTGGAAAAAGGGTAGATATGAATACCCAAAAAAAAATCTGTCAGTTTCATTTATACATAAATCAGGTACATTTACATGAAAATCTCATAGCACGTGCTACGTAGCTGTATTTCAAAGCGATGGAAAAAAGTGTTTTATACTAGACGTTCGATAGAGTGAAAACAATTTTTCTTCGTACATCTTTTCAAGAAAAGTATTACGGCACGATGGAGACAGTCTCATTACTTATTCGAGCTTTACATAAGTGGTGCCGGGGGAGAAAAACCATCTTTCATATTTGGGAACGCCGGGAAAAAAGGATTTTCTAGAGGGTCGTTTGGGGTATTGAATCAAATTTCATCTTTTGTTGTTGGGTTTACTTATCTTTTCTCTCTGTTGTTTTACGGTATATGATTTTTCTTATTAAAATGTTTAATGTTTATTTTCCAGGTCCTCTGCCAAATGTAACGAGTCTTGACTTAGGTTTGAAAGAAGGTAATATTTATTATAATTTTTTTTTTATTATATTTAAAATGTAGTACATTTAGTATTTATGTAACAATAATTATCAATTACAAAAACCCGTTTTAGTTCGTTAGGTTTTCATAGTTTTGTGTTACCACAAAAGTGGCTAATAAGAATAGGAACTATTTGATGGTAATCAGTTATTGAATTATTTACGTTAACATTAGTCTCATCGATATCCTTCAGCACCCGAAAAGAGAAATACAGAGAGAGAGAGAGAGAGAGGAGAAGAAGAAAAGGGAAAGTGGGAGGTTGAGAGCTATTACACATTAAATGCAATGCAACAGAATAGATAATACTAATCCACGGTGATATTCTTAGAAGCAAGCATAACGACAAGAGCAAGAGATTAGTGCTAAAATGACTTCATATAATATATAAGTTTATGTACATGACGACTTGTGGAACAAATTACCGTAATAAATTATACTAGAATTTAGTGACAACTCCTTTAAGAGCTGTTGTAAGTTAAAGTTATACTAACAGTGCTCTTATTCTTAATTATTCCAGAGAACTGCGCTCTTGGTGACGTCGTTTACATGCCCGGGGATCAGTTCCCCGGCACCGGTCCCTGCGAGCGTTGCACTTGCTCTGACGGTAACGTGAACTGCACGAAACAGACCTGCGAACCTCGCCCGGGCTGCAAAGCGCTGCATAGACCTGATCATTGCTGCCCTACTTACCAATGTGGTATGTATCTTTTGCTCCTCTTGGGCATCCATCCGTCTATCGGCGGGTTGTATCTTACGAACAAGAAAAAAATTAAAATTTATAAATTTATTTTATTAATAAAATTATATTTAAATATAAAATGGTCACCATACAAGCAACATGATTTTTTATTTTATTTATTATTTTATTTTTATGTTAGAAGTTGGCAAACAAGCATACGGCCCACCTGATGGTAAGTGGCTGCCGCAGCCTATGAGCGCTTGCAGCACCATTAGTAGGTGCCACTCACGCGTTGCCAACCTCGAGATATTAGTTCTTAAATCTCGTTCGCCCAGTAATTTCACTAGCGTACAATGCCCTTCAAACCGGAACACAGTAGTGCCTAAGCACTACTATTTGGCGGCAGAATATTGGACACTGCGGTGGTACCTACCTAGCCGGCCTCTTGCAACAAAAGACCTACCACCAGTGTGACTGATTGCACTGGTGGAATAATCTCTGTTGTGACAGAGGTTATCCCAACAGCGGGCGATGGGGTCGTCACATCCCGACGCCTTTAATTTTTGATGTTTAATATAAATAATATATTTATATTTTTGATAAATATTATATTTACGATCGTGAAAATGTTCTTTAAACAATTAAAATAATAAATGTATTTGTTTTTCGATATTTTACTTTTATCAATTATGGAATTTGTGGTAACAATTAACTAAGCTAAATGTACCTAATTATAGCTTAGTTGACGTCATTGTGGAGTTAACTAAATCAGTTCTAGCTAAAATGAGTCAGTGTAAGACTAATCGATTTAGTTGGTTCAAATCATTAAAATACATTTCCGTCATTGCAGAATGCGAGCAAGAAGGTCGTATCTACGGCAATGGCGAGAAGCTTGTCGATCCCCAGGACCCTTGCCGCGTGTGCTACTGCCAAGGCGGAGAGGTTGTGTGTCGGCGTATTGCTTGTTTCGTCCGTGATGATTGTCAACCGCTCCTCGTGCCTGGACGCTGTTGTCCGGAGTACGAAAACTGTCCTGTGCGAGGTAAATTTTTTGGCTATACAAAATTTTAGGTCATGTTTTTTAAGACACGTTGGTCATCAATGCACTATTTAAACTCGACATAGTTAAAAATGCTAAATTTGTATTCAAATATGATAAAAATAACAGTATCGTTATGAATGTCAATTTCTAGTCTTAGGGTTTTATTATAGATATGTAATCAAAGTAGAGTTAAGAAAATTGGGAGTTTACATAGGTAGATATCATTGAGTTTTACGGTTTTGGTGAGTTGTTCGGGCTAGTTTTTGAAAAGAAAAAATTACTTGTAAAGATTAAGTAAAATGAAAATTCAAGATATATTCAACTAAGGAACTGCTAAAAAAGTTTGATTGCGTGTTTTAATTATTGCTTATAAAAAAGTAATTAATTATTACTGTTTTCAGATGGTACACCACTACCTGGCGTTGCGTCTTCAGCTCCAAGTTCACCTTTTATCGAAAACGTCGATGCAAGTGTTAATCCATCGCAACCAAGTGAACCAAAAATAACTATTAAGGAGATAACTCCCGTTTCTGAAATTCCCGTCATTACGGATGTCAAAATAAACAGAGAGATCTTACCCTCACCTAGCATTGAAGTTGCTGAATATTCATCGTCAAAATCTCCTCTTATTCCACGAGAGGCTACCTCGGAAAAGAGTACTACAGATATGCAAAAAATATCTCCGGTTGAGACGCCTGTAGTGAAGGATGGTTTACTTTCGGTTCCTACGGTGACAGCTGAATCAACATCTTTAGTCAATCAATTATCCGAAGTTAACACTACAAATGATACGCCTCCGTCTAAAATTAGTCTCTCAACCCAAGAAACAACTAATGTCGATGATTCATCATCTAAAGTGCCCAATGTCGTCCAAATGATGGGAGCACCACCTGTTTCAGATACAGCACATTTAACCACAAGAGCGCCAATTGAAGATGAAGATCTCGACCATAATCCAGCTTTTCCTCCGATTCCTGATGATTTGTTCTTGGTTTTAAGTAATCACGAAGAAGAGATTATGCCTGAGCAAACGATAGATAATGATCATGTACGAATAGACTCAGAAACTGCGAAATCTCCAAACACTCAAATCTCGACGGAAGAACCAATTTTCAAAGAAGTATCTGCAACTACAGTAAGTTATATATCAGATATGTCTACTATTACACATGACGGTATGTCAGACACCTCTGCTGGGATAAGCACCGTGAAAGACGTTAGTGCTAGTACGCAATCTGTCACAAAACAAAACCCCATGTTGAATATGCGATCTGTAATTCCGACAGAAATATTAAATGCTCCATCTCTAATATCCGATGATGTTACGGGTGATATATTAGAGGTTACTGAGAGTTCAATTACCGCTATGATCGACAATGAATCTCCAACTGAAATTTATACAGCTGATGTTTTAACCAAATATGCCGAAAACAGTGATAATCAATCAAATACTGGAGTATCCTCTTCTAATGCGAGTTCAAATGATAGTTCAACATTTGAAGTTGAACCAAAATCTACGGAAGTATTACAGTCAAGTAATGTAATGGATGAAACGACTAATAATTTATCTAAATCAACTGAGATATTATCAGAAACTGAATTTAGTTCCATACCTATAGAGACTAGTGATCAAAATCCACATGAACTTTCTGAAAAAGAGAATAAAGATTCATTTACTGCATCTACAAACAATCGGGTAAATATCGAAACATCGACATTTAAGCCATTCTTAAATGACGATGAAGGCATCACAGTTTCTAGAGCATTTGAAAAGGAAGATCAATCTTTTGAAAATGGTGAAACTACAGAGTTTATACTTACGTCATTTGGTTCAGAAGAAAGTACTACAGATACTGTCGAGTTAATCAAAGTTCCTTCAGACTCAGAAAAAAGTTCAGCTATCATTGAAACTCGTAAGAAAAATAACAATGTTCTGACAGACCTAATAAATTTAGTCGGTGATGTTGCCTCTATCAGTGATCACACAGAAGGATCTGATTCAGAGCATCAAACGTCTAGTCCCACTACTATTTCAGATTCTGAAGAACTGATCCCTGTTAATGTGGCCGCTGGATATAAGAGCAAAAATAAAAACTGGAACTTGAACTCTATTACTGAAGTACCTTTAAAACACAAAGTACCGATGCAGGTTAGTAAACAAAATGTAGTGGAAATAGAGGGCGATGAGTCAGATGCTATAACTGACTCCCCTCTACCAAACAACAGAGTTGAGCCAACTACTCGGCTCCCCATAATAGATAACGTTTCAGACATCGACAATAAGACCGAAGTAGCAGACAAAAAAGACATAGAAATAATAACTCAGTCTTATGTACCAACTCTCAATAGGCGACCTACTAAAGTTGTTATGAAGAAGAATAATGAAAAACCAATATCTGAAGAATTGAGTGACACAGTAACCGCTACTCCATCAGGTGATAACGTTGAGGCAATCGTCAGATCGTCCAGTGATGCTACAAATCCTCCAGAAGCAAAGACATCCTCGTCAGAATCTGAGGATAGATCAATGGAATTGTCCCAAGAATCGTCAAGTACGACTGCTCAGTGAGCGCCCGCTCGAAACTGTCGACGGAACCTCCGCTTATCAGCATTTTGTAGTTATTAAGTTTCGTTCTTGAAACTATAAGTTACATAGAGACTACTAGGTTTATAGATTACTTGAACATTATCAGATTAATTAATCGTCAATTGATGTCCCTGTGGCGTAGCTCAGTAGGACTCGTAAATGTAATGTAGACAGGCATTTTGAATTTATTAAATGTATTAGCAGGACAAATTATTTATAATCGTTAGATTAAGATAGCGAGTCGACGGTAGGGCGCGAGTCGCACTTTAAAACTTCAGAAGCATAAACGAAGTAATAGCTTTTCGTGTTAGCATAAGTTATTTATTTTAGTGAAAGTAACGTGAGTAGAACGATTGATAAGTAAGCAACCAAGCTAGTCAACTTGTGACCCTCCACGCCACGTTGCCATTCCCACAGTATAGAGGTCACGACGAACGCTTCGGCGAGATCGTTCCGCATAGACGTAGTTCCTTTAGGATGAAATAAGAACAAGCTCCTTAGTCGACAAACCGGGACGCCTCTTCGGGGACGAATGTAACAAACTTGGTACAAAACGAATTTGATAAAGATTATTCAAAACTTATGAACTAGCTCTAGTTGTATTAGTATATGTGAACGCACATAGACTTTATTTATGCACTCTATGATATATACCGAGATCGAGGAAAGCTTTATATTCCTGCGAAGGCTCAAATTGTTCTAAGAATGTCTATGTGGTAAATATATTCTTGAAATTTTAAATTATATTCATTTTCTAATTTAGTTCAATTTCACTTACTCCGAAGGTTATGTTCTATCGCTAAGTCGAGATCCTGGAATGCTCCTTCTTGCTCCGGAAGACTGTATCTTTTCCCGGGCAATAAGCGCATGTGCTCATTTGTATTTAATTTAAAAGTATTGTTTTTTTTACAAATAAAACAATTTAGACTGATTATTGTTTCCTTTGCACTCCCTTTTACCTTCTTTTATGGAATACAGATAAAAGTAAAGGAAATCCATTACAATAATTGTAAGTTTCTTTTAATACTAAATATAAATCCGAACCCTCGATAATGCGAAACATTATAATTATTGTACTCGTTTATAAAAATATGTTGAAAACTCTGTTGATGTCAATCATCGAGCAGTGTTCGCATTGTCATACTTGTTAAATGAACACTTGTTTGACATTTCAAATCTCTTCAAATCTGTCTTTCTATCCAGTTATCATTCAGTCATTTTAACCAGTTCTCTTGAGTGTTGACATAATCTCAATAAAACAAGATGTGCGATTTGTTTTCTATGAACAATTTCGATAAATAGCATTTTTTTTCATGACGGTTAGGAAACAAGCATACACCGTTGTGGCGTTGTGGGTAGCGAGTCTGCCTTAAGTCTCGACGGTTGCGGGTTCGATTCCCGCTCGGAGCAGATGCTTGTATTAATCGTACAGGCATGTTTTCCGGTCTGGTTGTGTTTGTCCTTGTCATTGTGAATGTTTCCGGACCCCCGACACAGTATATAATTATCCTAATGGGGGCCGTTGAGTGTGTAGCGTTTATTTATTATTTATTATACGGTCTGCCGGGTCGTAATCAGTCATAGTGACCTATGAATCCATGCGATACTTGTAGTATGCATGCGCGTTGTCAACCCAGACGATACGAGGGAAGCCATGAGAAGGAAAAAAGGAATGGAACAGAGAGGGTGGGAGCTTGAGCTACCTGAGGCTTGAAATGCCACAATACTATATAAAGTAACAACTTTACGCCGATTTTCTGTGAGAGGGTTGTACATACTTTCCCGATCGTGCCGGCACATTTGTGGTAAGAGGACCATGGCTCTACTACTCTTAAAATAAAGCTCCTACTGTATTTCAAAGCTATTGCACTTCAGAATATGAATAATTATACCTGAGATGATTGAGGGAACTTAAATTTTAGATAGTAGTAGTCGCGGTAACACTTGCATTATTGTATGACAAATTTAGCCGACTTTACAAATATATTGTTAGATTTGAGATGGTGTAGTAGCTTGACTCATTTTCTTTATAAGTATTTTATTAAATTGTTTCAAATAATCTATCTCTGCATTCCAATCATAAAGTGATTGAGGCATGAATGTGTATCATTTGCATGCGTGTTTTAGGTTAAACGAATTGATACTTAAAAAAGTTACAATATTATAGCAATTCCTCTAGATATAGTTTTAGTTGGAAAAAAAGAAAATTATCTCTCTAATTTTTCATTGAAATAATTAATTATTTTCATGTAGCCATAATAGTAATAATGATATTATTTCGACTAGTTTACGAGGGGTAGTGTTAGGCACTAATAATTGGATTTTTTAATGTCATGACGGTTGGCAAACAAGCATACAGTCTATCTGATATTAAATATTTACCGTAACCTATTAACTCTTGCGATACTTGAAGTACGCATCTGTGTGTTGCCAACCCAAGGGATAGGGGGGAAATAAGAAGGAAAAAGAGGGGTTGGAAGATTGGGCCTCCGGCGCTCTCGTCATACGAAACGCAACAGTACCTACTGATTCTGTTACTTTACGTCGACTTCCTGTGAGATGGTAGTACTTCCCCGGTTGGGTCAGCCCGCTTGTACCGGGAAGAGAATGGTTTTACTACTACTAAAATATAATATATAATAAATGTGTGTGCCAGTAAATAAATAAATAAACGCTACACACTAATTTTTTTTTAATCAATTTTTATTTAGGGACTTTTATCCGACACGGACATGTCAGCCTCATAATAACCTAACCTATAATAATTAGGCTATACATCATTAAGATAGTTATATCCTGATTCGGGGGTCCGGAAACACTCGCAATGTTAAAAATACAAGCCTGTATAATTAATACAAACAGCGGCCCGTGGCGCTTAAAGCAGGTTCGCTACCGCTGCACAATCGCTACAACGTCGTCAAAGTATTTACAATACCAACATTTCCTGTAATAAAGGATAATTGACTCTTATATTTCCGAATTTCATTGTATATTTCTGATATCATTCACTAGATAATAATCAATTCAGTCTAATATATTTAAAATGGACCAAAGTGATTCATTACCACAATATAAATATTTTGGCCTGGACTTAGCGCCTTGCGAAATACTGAAAACTGCCTCAATATAATGCATTTTTGAACTATTTAACTAGTAACTATTGAAGAATATAGCCCGTTTGCCCCCCCTAACCTGGACCTAATCTTGACACTACATGAAGATTTTGCCCTCCCCTAGGTCAAGGTCATATTTTATTATGGTCTAGTGTTATAAAGAACAATCAATAATATATACAAACAATAATTAATTTTGGATTCAGGAAAATATATAACGTCGTCTGCCAAGTAACCTAGTATACATAATTTATAAGTGTATCATAGTCATGATGTTCCAAAGAAGTGTGAAGAAGCCCCGAAGGTTGCTATACGGAGAGTTAAATAATTGTTAAAAAGCGGTTCGCTGTGGTGCAGGTCCTTTAAAGCGGTGTGCAGTGCCGGGCTACACTACGGGTAGTTAATAAGCAATCAGCGTAACGGTATTTGTTAAACAATAACCGACAAATTTGGTGAGGGCCAAATTAGGATCATTACTCAATACCCAACGAATGCCGAGTGGTATCGCAAGCGCCCTCTGACCTCCAGTTAATATTTCATCGTTCTATGGATATTTAAATGATAATTTTAAAAAACTTGATGTCATTATGACACTAAATTCTTTAAAACTTATAAATATAATATAATCATTTTAGACTATTATAATAGTAGGAGATTAAAACTAGAAACTAAAATTTTAATGTGACATTTTTATTAAGTTAAGTAGGTATAAAACTGTGTGTGTATGTGCGCCATGTGTGCGTGCATGTTGTGTATGTACTTAATAGTAATTCGAACTTTAAAATATACGAAAGTATAATTGAATTGACCTCCTTTCATTAAAGAAAAAGTAAATTAGTCTCTACAGAAAAATATTTAAGACAAAAGCACTCACTGCGTGCAATTCTTATCAGTAAAGTAATTTCCCAACGCTTCCATACAGTAAGTTACACTAATCGTTGTAACTACTAAGTATTGTTTTGCGAATTGAGATAAACATAATATGAAGAACCGCCCACGAATTTTCTTATAGACTGAAATTTAAATATCTTTTTTAACATGACTACTTTGCCTTAAATATAACATCAAAGAGTCATCTAATTTTAGCTTAATCAAATAGTTAAGGCAAATATAAAATTATGGTGTGTACTTCTCGTAATTGCGATGATTGCGGAAACAATCATCACTACAGTTGCACAGGAGGCATTCGACGCATGCGCCTTCACCCGTAAAAGTTCAACAATTAACGCTCCGCCTTTCTAACTCGCTTGTAACCTGCGACCGTAAACATCTGCCCTGTATTGCATGATGTTTTACGTAAAACTTCACGTTAACTATCGTACAAAACCATAATTGTACAATGTAACCTAAACGTTTTCGAAGAACTTATTTATTTCGTAAGTTGTTTACGTATATTGTATAGTGTAGCTAGCACTTATCCGCAGCTTCATAAGATTTTTATAGGTATTTTTTCGGAATGTGTATTGCTGTTGGCTCCGACACCGTTGTGACGTTGTGGGTAGCGAGTCTGCCTTAAGTATCAACGGTTGCGGGTTCGATTCCCGCTCGAACAGATTTCTGTTTCGCTCTGGGCGTTTGTCTGTGTGGGTCTCCCCACCGTGCCTCCTGAGAGCACGTTAAGCTGTCGGTCCCGGTTGTTATCACATAACATCTGATAATAATAATAACTCTTGATAAGTAAATTGCTCTTATCCAATGAATGACTGGTTCGCCTTTAGGGTTGCGGAGGCCAGATGGCAATCTCTCTGTGTAAAAACTAGTAACCTGTCCAATCCGGATAAGAGTAATAACCAGACCTTGGGTAAATAAAATACCAATGGAATAATGCTATGCTGCCTTGACAGCGTCACCGAGAGGAGAGGCCCAGTACAGAGACCCGACCGTGAAAAAATTCTGCGATACCAATTTTTTTTACGGTCTATCTCTTGCTCGTGTTATTTAATCGACAAAAGGTTCATAAAAACTGCGCCAGCCACCATTGTGACTTGCTCAGATAAATATACACAGATACAAATTTTGATTTTATTTAAATACTATACATAGACGAAGAGGAATAAATGAGGGTGTACACTGTACAATTGCATTGAAATTATAATTATAATAATTTACAGATGGTAAAAACTTAGGATTGTGTATAGTATTCTCCAGTTCGTCTGCACTCACTTTACTTGTAAGCTATTCTTACTACACGACTAAAATTTAGAAGGTGGTATTCCAAGAAAAAAATAAATATTTATAACAAAAATCTAGAACAAATTCTTAGAAATCTATCTACATAACTGACGGTCGCTTCCGTTTTAAGCACACATAAAGTTAAATACCTGTTGGGATGGAATAAAAACCTGCCCCGTTCTGATATCACTTCCTTAGCAATAAAATATGGCCTTGTAGAAAAGTAACCAAAAAAATGTGAACAATAAACAAATAAATGACACCGTTGTGGCGTTGTGGGTAGCGAGTCTGCCTTAAGCCTCGACGGTTGCGGGTTCGATTCCCGCTCGGAGCAGATGTTTGTATTAATCGTACAGGCATGTTTTCCGGTCTGGTTGTGTTTGTCCTTGTCATTGTGAATGTTTCCGGACCCCCGACACAGGATATAATTATCCTAATGGGGGCCGTTGAGTGTGTAGCGTTTATTATTATTAAAAGATACATACTTAACTGCCCCGTTAGGATAGTGATTTCCTGTGTCGGGGGTACACATACACAACGACAAGGACAAACACACGCAGACCGGAATACATGCCTGTATGCTCAATGCAAACAATTGCTCCAAGTGGGAATCGAACCCACGACTCTGGCGCCTACGGCAAGATCAATACCGCTGCGCCACAACGTCATAACATTGTAATATAAAATAATCTAATATATAAAATTCTCGTGTCACAATGTTCGTTCCCATACTCCTCCGAAACGGCTCGACCGATTCTTATGAATTCTTTTATGCATATTCAGTAAGACTGAGAATCGGCTACTATCTATTTTTCAAACCCCAAAGGGATAAGGGGTGTCCACACCAAAATTTTATTTTTTATTTTTTGGATAAAATTTTTGTTTTTTATTTTTTTATTATGTGACATTGAAAAATACATACGACCCTAAATTTTAATTTTTTTATCACCAACCCCTGTTTTTTAATAGCCATATTAGTCAATCAAAAACTTTAATCGGGTAGAGGGCGCTGCTATCGGGTCGCAGATTTTTTCGGGGCAGGACAACGTCTGCCGGGCCCGCTAGTATGTCATAAATATGACTTTGGTCATTATAGATTAATTCAAATTTGTAAAACACTTATTTTACAAATATTTATTATGAATGAATCGTTTAATATTTTAATTTAAATATTTACACACAGTAAAATGTGAAAAATACAAAGAAGATTTTGCAAACCGGTTTCCCAATAGTTGCTTTGGCCATTAGAATATGATTAGAATGACATATGAAAGTAACGTCCACGTTACATTCGTCAAGGGGCCTTAAAAACTTACATTTATCCGGTTTCATAGAGACGACGTGATATAACTTGAAGCGATACACATTAATATAAAATTTCATGTATCTTCATTACTAATTGACGTGATGTGTGCAGAAGATAGATTTTAATTTAATTTTTTTTTTTTTGAAACGGACGGAAAATGACTTTACTCCACCTGATGGCAAGAGGCAGTAAATTGCAAAAGCGTAGGCGGCTTATACAGTTGCAGAAGGAAACTGAGATAGCCACCCTCGCCCTGCCTCCCTGCAAGATGCCTCTTCACGCTTCGTTTGATGGCGCCCAGATTATAGGAAGGAGAGAAATTAATTAATTTATATATTTTTATTTATCTTATAATTAATTAATTAATATATTTTTATTTATCTTATATAGGTAAATAAATTTAATGAAGCATTAGAAAAAGTATTTTTATTTTTAATCACTGTCAATGTCAATACAAATGTATTCAATGAAGAGAGGACAAAAATTTATTAAAACTGAGGATAACTAAAATAAACGCTACTTTTATTTTTATGTCCTCTTTTAGCCTTATTTCGTTTCATTTTGTGTTTATCGTGACCATAGCTTCAACTTTTGATACTAACTATGGAACCATTTGCCTTTAGCATAATAGTTAAGACGTCTTCATACATTAGCTAAGTAAAAAGCTTTAGCCACGAACTCGGGCAAATGGAATCAGGCCACTAAGAACTAGCTCTTTTGTAAGACAACCGGTCCCAACAATGGTAAGTTGGAAAACCTGAGTCTAAAACCCATCCAATTATTAGTAGATAGACAGTTTGGTTATTTTATGCCAACTAAAATTATATTTAGTTTCTCCAACATCTATCCCTGGTTCGGCCCAGCACTGTGAAAAATGTTGAAGCTAAAACTCTATAGCCAGATAGATTATAGAGTTTCATGGGCACATTATAATTGTTTGTAAAGGATATATTAAAACTAAATGTGTCCCTTAAATCGCTATGTATTAAAATCAATTGCATGTATCTAGGATAGGTGCATCAGTTTTGGTGAGATCCACTTTAGAGCCGCAGTAGTTGGACATGATCCTTAAGCGGAAGAGAGCCATGAAGCGAGCGACTTTCAATATATACTTTGAGAATTCATTCAGATTATTCCTCTCAATTGGATGAGTTATTTTGCAGTGTTTGTAGATAATTATCAATAGAAGATATCCAATATATAATTATGTACTTTTTGGATTAGTTTATTTAAACTTTAATTTGAATTTTTATTCATTATGAACGGACAAGTTAACCCTCTATTTGAAATAAAAATAAAGTAATGAAACATGGAATGGTAGTACCCGAAGTGTTGTGTTTCGGGCCCTGTGGGTTCGGAAAGGCTGGAAGGCCTTTTTATTTTCAAAATTTGTTAGGAAAGTTTTTTCTTATAGTATACCTACATATTTTACAAGATGATAATAACTTGTACGAGGATGAGTATATTTCGTAGCCGCATGTGACGAGGAGTTGCGCAGGAGTCCGTCCGTTGCGCGGGGCGAGGAGGTGAAAGTGCCGTGAGAGGGGCGCTATATGAGGAAGACGCGTGCACGCGCGCCGCACTGCCAGTTACTGACTGCCGAATCACAGGTGAGCTCTTATAAGATACAGGACATAGTCCTTTGTAGTGACTTACTATATGCCATAATTATGTGTATGTAAATAATTGTACGTATAGTTTTGAAAATATTTATAATAATTGTACATAGCAAATTATAATCATTATAATCATTATACATGATTATGAAAATTACCTTTTTTCTAAAGTTATTTTTCAAAACTATATTAAAATGATCATTTATAGTATTGCGGCTTTTTCAGTGCTAAAGTGTTAAAAGTGTTATTTTGAGTTACTTTCCCGCGCGCGGTTGTGATACACATATCTGTGTTTATGTAATCTTGAAGGGAAGAGTTTGCTTCGAGAAGCATCTTAAATGTAACAGCAAAAAGGGCCGAACATTTTCGGAATTTTAAGGCCGAATTAAAAAGTTATCTTTTATTCCGTTAAAATAATTAGGGTCCTTAAAAAAACGTTATTCTATAATTAGAGTTAGGATTACAGTTATCAAATTTATTATATATTTTTATTATTATTTATTAATATCTTTTTTATTGTTAGAGCATCAATTTATACATGTGGCTTTTATAATGCTAAATTTAAAAAAATGATCCGAAAGAAAACAATCAATTTATATTTTAATTAGATCTCAATTTTTTATAGTTCAATAATTATAAGTCAATATATTGAGAATGTTGTCACTATAACGCATCACTATTCATTCGCGATTTATTTAAGTCTGTTTTAAACCGGAAAACTATAATTGTGTTTGTTGTTAATAATACGCATTCTCCATACCTAGCCACCGAGCTTTCAAGTAACAATCCCTATACATATTGATGAAGAGAATGGCAAATGAAGCACTTTGAATTCTTGAGACATGTCAGAATCGTGACTTCGTACTTTCTCTTATGCATTTGGCAAAATTATCAGCTCTGCAGTTCCGACTTGCGTAATAGAGATGAGCCGCCCTGATTATTATTGTCTAGCTTCTTAATTAATGTTATACAATACTCATTAGCATTTAATGTATTATGAGATTTAACATCAGTTTGCAATTCATTACCATTTTTGAAACATTAATATAAAAGTTTATCTGTTAAAGAAGAGCCTTGTAATTGACGCTGGATTTTTTTGAATCTTCGTGATATCGTATACTTTGGGTATTGAGAAAACATCTTCTTTGCAATCATTATATATGACGAAATATTATCATGCGGCAGCCTGTGTGTCTCAATATAGCGATTAGTGACTCAAGATCAAATCGTTATATGCGCTCACATCGTCTGGTGAGTCCATCGTGTAGAATGCCTCCATTTCCGATGACGTCCTTAGCCGGGGTTCAGCCTCGCAGGACACACCCTGAAGAGGGAATCAATTTTGAACCCCTGTGAGGGCTGTCCCCTTTTCACACGGCTGGAGTTCTGTGCTCGGCTTCCCCGTCTGGTGACGCTGTCAAGGCCAGTAGGGCCAGCAACAATATACATTCCGAAAAAAAATCGTTATGTATTACAATTTTATTCTGCCAACTTTTGATTGATTCTTTAGTTAGTAATGATTTTGATGATTATATGATGATATTTGTCCCTAGGTATTATCCGTTATATCATTAAGTGACAATGAGGTCCATCGTGCTGTGTATGATGGTGGTGGCGATGGTGGCTGCGGCCCCACAGCGCGAGGGTGCTGCCTACAGCAAGGAAGCCATCAAGCAGGCTCAAAGCACCTTCCTCATCCCCAAGGACGCTGTCATCCAGAAGGTAATCATTACATAAAAATACTTGGCGCTTGAGGTTTT
The DNA here is from genome assembly GCA_023373885.1 of Hestina assimilis. NCBI lineage: Eukaryota > Metazoa > Arthropoda > Insecta > Lepidoptera > Nymphalidae > Hestina > Hestina assimilis. Next base: position 15,959,105 of record CM041744.1, read on the forward strand.
GTCAAATTAATGCCTCACATAAACTCTATTATCAAATTCGTTTATTTATGTCTAATAGGTGATCGAAATTGAAGCATATTAAATTTTCATTTAAATATTTTTCAAAAAATTAATTATGTAAAAATAAGAACTCTACATAGCGCCTAGAAACAGTCATTTTTATTGCTAATTTTATTTCATTTCATCAGGTACAAGAAGGAGTTGAACTTGCAGCTTACGAGTCCATCCCTGGCAACCAAAGAATTAACCTGTTCGAGATTCTCGGCGACCAGCTGCCCTCAGAGGTCATCAACAACCTGCAATCCCAGATCGACCATGTTGGCCAACAATAGATCGTATAGTTATAGATGAAAATTATAGTACTTGGAAACCAGTAACAGAGGACTGAAAAATGGACCACGTCATTAGAAGATAGATTAAAACGCAGATTGGAAAGGAAATTGTTATTACAGAGGCAGGGGAATGTTATCTTAAGTGCTGTCAGTTCTGTTACTAGTTTTGAATTGTAAGGGCCTACGGTCCAAATGTTGTTTAGTATTTAATTTATTGGTATCGCAAGTACAAGCAGAATGTGATAATGTAACATCTTTTATATGTGTTTGTATATAAATTTTATTTTTTTAAATAATAAACGGTCGCTATGTCCAATGCTTGTTTTTATTTTATTACGTATACTGGGCTTATAAAAACGATTCAAATTTATATCAATGATTATTTACAACAATTTTAAAGACAATCCTGCACACAAGCCACAGTAAAAAAAGTTATATATAATAGCAAACTTTTACTTCTTTTATTAATTTAAAAGTTTTTTTTCGTCAATCAAAAATCAATTAAAAAATAAGTACACCCATAACTCATATGTCTCCACATTTCAAGGATTTCTATCCGATAGAGTAGTGGCTGGGGCGGTTCTAGATGCGTATAGAAATTTGCGATGAATTGCTCAAGGGCAGAGCAAGTAACACATTTTTTAACAATCCCGTAGGAGATATTAAAATTACTATAGCAAAATTTTAAGTAGTAATTTTAATTAGTAGTTTGATTTATTTGACAGTAGTCGAAAATATTTTTCTTATTAGTATTTTTATATAAAGAAAGCATACGGCCTGCCTGATCTCCGTTGCTGTAGCCAATGGTTACAGTAAAACTGAAAGGGAATTTTGGATTTCAACGCTCATCGAATGAATACGCACTGTATCATTACTTCACATTAAATATTCTCTGTAAGTAGTTTCTTGGTCGAGCTGCTCCATTCATATCGGAAGCAGCAAGGTTCTACTAGTCATGACTCTTTGGTACGTTAAAAAGAGTTCTAAGTAAAAAGAACTATTCAAAAATTTAAACCAATCTAAAAGCCGGTCCAATCAAGGTTTTGTTAGTCTAGAGTTGATCGGTCTTGACCCAGTCACTGTAAATCACCGATAAATAAATAATATATGTATTCATCGATTTCTCAACAACTCTATCCATGCAGTACGCTAAGTGACAAACAAATATTACTTCAATTTATGAAAGTATTTTTGATAAGGTGATTCAGTGTGTTTAGTATTACGGTAATTTTTAAAATTTTTAGTCACCTATCTTACCCTAAGTTGCCATAGTAAACTAGTAATAGCTAAGCTTGGAATAAATATATCTCGCAGAGTTTAGAAGCCTTTTAGGCCAAATTTCGACGTTCGTTACGCTCAAAAACTAATAGACCTATACAGTACTATATGTTTTTGAAGGGATGTACCCTTCATACATGAAGTTCTTCATCTTCCTGTCTAAAATTTTAAAATAAGCTGATTATTTTACTGATGCAGACTTGACACTTGATTTGACTTTAATGGATGCCAGCTTTGGTTATGTGGTGTAGGCGAGCCTGCACTTAGCCTCGACAGTCACATGTTAGATTCCCGCTTAGTGCAGTAAAAACTGCTTCTCAGAGCAGAAATGGGTCTGTTCGACTGAAGAAGTACTACCCTCTTATAGAAAATCGGCGTAAAGCATCAGTATGTATTGTTGCGTTTCATCCGATGAGTTTCAGACCCAATCTCCCGACCCTCCGTTCCCTTTCTATGTACTTTCATAGGTTACGGTGGCCGTTTATAATCAGGCGGACCGTATGCTTGTTTGCAAACTCTCATGAAATAAAAACTGTTTCGGAGACACCTCGGAGAGCACGGTAAGTTGTCGGTCCCGGTTGTCACTTACATCCTATTATAATCGTTAAATCTTGATAGGTAATTTGCTCTTATCCAATGAGTTGTTGGTTCGCCAGTGACCCGCGGAGGTCAGATGGCAATCCGGCTGTCAAATCCGGATAAGAGTAATAAGCAGACCCCGCCAAAATATTGGGTATAATCAAGTTATGATTACTGTCTGTATTCCACAATCATTAATAGGTAAGCAACCAAGTATTTTATTGAAAATAGTATCCTCTGGACATTACAATTATTGTGAAGACTTCCGATCTTAACCATTACTGCAATAAAAACATTTACACTCATAAACAAATGAGGCACATTTTATTTTTGAAACAGATACCAATCGAAATTATGATCGCTTCAGTTAAAACAAAAAACAAACTTTAGGAATTTGATATTGTGTATACGCATATAGCTTATACCTAAAATTTTAATAACTTTTCATAGCCGAGAGGTTTGACAGTTTAATCAGATTTAAAGGTTCGATGGCATCTGAACGCTGCCTCAGATGGGAAAACATTACAGAAATGCATAAGACGTGTATATATATATTCTTTATGTATATTGTATTAAAGAGTTATGATGGTTCGAAAAGACCACTGGCGGAAGTTAGTTCCACAGAGTGGTTGTGCGAGGAAGAAAATGTCTTCTAAATCGCGCTATTGTGGATTTCCAGACATCGAGGTGGTAAGGGTGGAGTTATGAGCTTTGTCGCAATGTCCAATGGTGAAATTCCTCAGAACATTCCTCGTGATTGATGCGATAGCAGATGCAGAGTGAACCTACATCTCTTTGCAGTGCCAAAGGATCGGATGATAGATCGGAAAGGAATCGATATTTGACAATTCGAGGCGTTATACTTTAGATGCGATCAAGCAGCTGGTACTGGGGAGTTCTCGCTCTCTACATTAGAGCAGTACTCCACATACGGTCGAATTAAAAGGCGATGAGTTAACGTGCTGAGCACACCAAGCTTTTTTGAGGCCAATTCGACCTTTCCTTCCAACTGACCATGAAACTGAACGAGACGAGACTGTTCTTTACTGTTCTTCTACTTCCATTGAGATGGCAACATGTTTGTTTATTATCAGGCGGATCATGCGCATGTTTGCAACTTTGTGGTATACAAGAAAGCTCTCTATAACCTATCCTGATAAAATAGTATCCTGATGATCATATCTCTTCAGTTTTTAGGATATACTTAGTAACTATACAGTTAACGTAGTGCTTACTTCATGATCGTCATTTAAACCAAGCGTAATGAGAGTTTTTATACAAATCTCAAATCTTAACACATATCGTGTTACATTTAAAGTTGAAATCAGATAAAAGGTCGAGACTTGGAGCTGCATACCGAAAACATCTTTGCTTCATGGGTATGCGTTTTCAACTTGGACTTCAACTGTAAGGTCACGACGATGGCGCTCGGTAGCTTCGATTACGCGACGAATTACGACAGATCGAGACGCTCGAATAATAATAAATTTATATCGTTACGACTATAGAGAAAGTATGTGTGGGCACACTTACGCCATCTCTCGTAAAACTTATAATATCAATGTATCGATAGCCAACGTAAACAATGGTGTGGGAAGTAAACTTGTCCGACAGGTTATGTAATAAGGGCTAATCTGGATTTGTTTAATGTTACACTGTGGTACTATAGTATGAGTCATTTTGCTTGTATAATGATAGTGCTTCAGGTAGATATTACAGGATGAAGCTGAAATTTTAGCGAGTCGAGTGCGGTAGAGTCGACAAATTGTAGGTATGTGTACGTGAAACAGGCTTCAGTAGTAGTCTTGCGATTTTCGGTGTATATGAGCTGAGTCTGTCGGGATATTTCAAAGAACGTTGTAATGATAGTAGGTATAGATACCGACAAAATTTATTCGATCAGTTTGAATTATGGAGGCCCTATCTCCCGTTGTCTCTTTCTTTTATTCTTAGTCCCCACTTGTAACTATTTCCCACCATTCAGGCCGTATTTGTGTTCTCTGGATTGTCAGAAAATGTTTAAAATGACTAATTTCTATTTTAATTAAGTAATGTTTTTAAACAGTAGTTAATAGATGTTTCTAAACGAAAATGTAGGAAAGAGAAAGAATGAGTGAAGAGTGTAACGATGTGAGTAAAAGAGCGAATGACAGTGGAGCTGTAAAGCTGAAAAAAGTAAAAGTTTGCAGGTGTGTAATAAGTAAGAAAAACAAAAAATAAACTGAGTTTCATCAAAGAACGGTTGTTTTTATTTAGACCTCAACCTACATATATATCAATATTAGGTTCCTCTGGTATTATCACAAAACATACTACAAGACGCATTCAATTGAAATTCGGTATTATAAATGGAAGCAAATAAGCAATACCATGTCAACCTATACGAATGTTATTTCGAGAAAAAAAAAGTATAAAAACTGCATATTTCGTATATAATATAACCCAAAATGTTTAAAATAATACATAAATTGCATGATTAAAAATGGATTTTTTAGAAGTTTTAAAGATTAAAACCCTACAAATATCAAAGAAAAATGTTCTTCGGCCATTTACCAACACTTCTGTATATATAACTCATCAATCAATTTTGTGGGTTGACATGGTATTGCTTATTTGCGTCCAAATACAGTGTCTTATAGAATGAACTAAGTAATATTTTACATAAAATATTATGAATTGCGTACATGTAACGCCATCTTTGAAAGCTACTAAGAGCTATAGAGAGTATAAGTATGGATTTACTCCATGAAATTCTTTTGCGTTAGTTTTATATCCGAAATGAAGATGGCACTAGTGTGCTTACTTCATTATAATGTTACAGTTATAGACTTACATTGTGTAGGTTGTTCATTACAGGAGTAGGCTGGTAGTTGAGCAATATTAAAAATGGATGATTCAATTAAATTTGTCAGCTAATCATATCAATCAAACTGTAGTTTCCTGTGTCTTCTTGTGAAAGTTATTCGTTACTAAATTTTTGATCAATATTATATTTGTCTTGAGTTCCGTCATTTTAATGTCTAACTCACAAACACGAAAAATTGTGAAACTCATGAGAAAAATTATTGTACTGGAGAAAATAACAGCACGAAATTGATTCAAAATTAATAAACTATAACCTCATTTATTAATATCAGTGTAGGTTTCATTTCGTATTGAACCTGGGTCAGTGACCCGATCGTGACATTTTTATCTCAAATCTGATAAGCGTCATTAGACGACCTTTGTGACGTGCAGGTAGTGAGTCTGCTTTGAGGCTTGACGGCTGCGGCTTCAATTCCCGCTCGGAGCAGGTTTTTGTTACTTGTAAATATCAGTTTCGTTCTGGGCGTTTGTCCTTGTCTTCTACCGTGCCTCGGAGAGCACGTTAAGTTGTCGGTCTCGGTTTTTATGATAACATCTGATCATCTTTAACTCTTGATAGATAATTTGAACTTGTATGAGTTACTGGTTCGCGCCATGAGTTGCGGAGGTCAGATAGCAATCGCCCTGTGTAAAAACGAGTAATCCGGTAAATGAGGATAAGAATATAAGCAGAAGAGAAGGGTAAATATCAGGAATAATGATATGAAGAAAAATAAATAGATGAAACATTCATTGACTCTGAAACTTAATCAGACTTATGATGTTACCGCAAAAATTATTGTCTTCTTTTTCCTTATTGTAAGTTCTATATTTCTTTCTCTTTCCTGCAAGTCAATGAAATGTCAAGTTTCGATAGGAATAGTTTTTGCTAGTTTTTTGTATATATATATATATATCATTAAGGTGACTTCATAGATTTCACTAATTGTGAAAGTAAGAGAAAAAAGGTACATACATACATAAAAGTTCGAATATGAAATAAGTAATTAAAATAAAAAAAAATGAGCCTTGACTTCTTAAGTTACTCATACACATTAAAATAGCTCAGAAAAAAAGTAAGATAATGTGTGTGTGCGGGGGCTATTACTACATTTTTATTTACACAGATGGAGGCACCATTTTCGCTGGTATTTTTTAAGTTGTTTACGAAGCTTTGATGATGTAAAAGTCAAAACGGTTCTGTGATAATTATGAGTATTCTGACTAGGTATCTACTGAACCAGTACCTATGTCAAACATGTGAAAAAACCTTTACTGCTCCCTCCAACGCTTTCCCAACGTTGGGCCCAACTTCACGCAGGCCACCCGCTCCTATATTAGATTCCTGAAGTTTCCCTAAAATCTCAGTGGCTGTCCAATGATCAGTTTTAGTTGTACGTGGCACTGACTTAGCCACCTGGACATTTGATTTATCATCGTAGATTTATGAGATATATACCAAAAATATGGTTTACTACCAATATTCGTACGGTAGCTTCTAATATTTGTGGTGTAATCCGACGACCACATTTTATATTTTACATTGACCAGTGCACGTCGTCATATGTGTTATGATGCGCGCGAACATCAAGTAAGGTTTATTTATAAAGTTCACACGAAACACTGTCGGGTGTTAGTTTTTGCCGCGGCATTCCTCTCGGACCTTACAGATATTATGACCCTTCATTAAATGAAAACAGCCTTTATTATCTTTTAATGACACATAATACCTGCGATTAAATTTTTCAATGTAATTTAAACAAATTATAAACGAGCGATGTACATTTCGCCTATAAACTTTTATGCATTTTTTACCTCTGTTATAAAGAAATCATTTTACTGCATAAATAAAGGTTATAAAGTAATTACATAAACTATGTAAGGTCACAGAAATTAAATTTTCTATATTTTCTATATTTACCTCGTCTTTCAACGCTGAGCTTAAGATACTTTATTGGAGTGAAAAATATGTATAGTGAATTATAATTATGTTTTTTTAAATTCGATTAATTACTAAGACAAGTGTTCACGATATTCTTCCCTAAATGAATATAATACATATTATATCTTAACATTGGGTTTTTAACGAGATATATATTTATCATAAAAACGTCTTTTTTGTGACCCACTACAACCTCCTCGGTAGCCGACTTCAGTGAAAGAGAGAGAGGCTTCGGTATTTCATGGAAAAATTAATACCGAGGCATCGCGAGAAATTATAAGCTTATTTGAAGGGGCAATAAGAGTATAAGTAATTACTTGAAAATCATTCCTAATATTCTTCAAAAAAAATTATAAAAGGAATTCAAAAATAATAGTAATTATATATCTAGCTTTGAAGTTATCTAAGCGGTCGTGAGTACAGTTAACATACTGGCCGGCAACAAAGTAGCGAGGTGCGGGTTCGAGAACACGACCGCGGCCACATCTCATTACGGACATATTTTTATCGTCTCTCTACGTTTCCCTTTTTCTAATTAACCTGCGCTTGCTAAGGACAGTGTTAAACGCGTTAATACTGCTTCATAATAATTATGAAGTAATTTATTATTATTACTATTTTTAATTAGTATTTAGAAGTAGTTTTGGCATTAAAGGTGATTAGTTTATTTACATAGTAATCATTTTATGGGTCGTGTCGGTCGTGTGGGTCGGCCACCATGTTGATAAAATAGCCGCATAAAAAGTTTGTTTGAGTCTACGAGGCCCCTTTAAGAGCGAGGCCCCGGCCGTTGCCCGGCTCGCCACCCCCAAAGGTCGCCCCTGCAGTATCTGGTAATTTAATCACCAGTAATATTGAGAGTCTTTATCAATAATACGACTTTCTTTATAAAAAATAGTAAACTATATTTCAGTTAATAAAGGCTTCTTCTAATTCATCTCGTAAACCTCTTCAAAACTTTAAGGGCAAACAAGTATTTCAAAGGTATCAGTACCAAGGTATCAGATTTTATATGATAACATTAAGGATCCTTAGTTTAACGTATTATGAGTGAGGCATAGCGGGTAGAGTCATAAGAATCACATTGAGAATTGAAGCAAAAAAATTTTTAACCCTCAAAGGCAGAAGGGCCTACTTCTTTTACGAGAGTTTTATAAGTTAAACGTTACTCACTCAACTGCCCCTATTTTGATAGTAATATACTGTCGCTTGCCGGGAAACATACAAAGACACTAACATAAGCACCCACACAAAACAAATGCCTATATGATCAATACAAACATCTCTCCCGAGCGGGAATCGGGAAAGATCTTCGTTTTAGTTCGATCCTGATCTCCTTGGGATATCGTCGTACCCGCAAGAGAAATACATATAATTATTGAATTGCATACCCATTATATTCAAATATTAAGTTAACCAGTTTGAAAAACGTATTTAGGTTCATAAGTTGTGTAGCAAAACTCTTATCCAAGATAATTATGAAATGCAGTACAGAACTAACAATGCAATGGTGAGCAGTCCATGGGCAGTGGGCAGTGTGGAGATCATTAGGGTTACCAAAGAGGAATAAAGTTTACCACTAAATACCGCAAAAATATCTTTCCTTATTACTTTATTCATAAAAATCCCTAGCAATAAAAAATGGACAGGCAATTTTTATTTTTACTTAAAATATTATTAAAAATAAATTTCTGTCACATTCTATCACTTTCTTGATAGTTTACAATTTAACTAAAAGTTGATGATGACCATAAGTTTCAGAATATGAATAATAACTTACTTAAAAAAAATAGTCTAAAAGGTTCCTTAACTAAACTAAACAAAGCCTCAATAGCTCAACGGTAGAAGGGCCAAATCCGGTCCGTTAACGTGAGAGTTGCGGGTTCGATCCTGACCGCCTTGGACTATTGCCTATTTTTCATATCCACTTCAAGGGTAAGGGTAAGGTACGAGCGTATTGGAGGGGCAATATTAGTGATGCCTTAAAAAGCAATGCTTATATTGTATAAAATAAAATTGCTACCGAATTTCGGGGCAAATCACCCAAGTTGGCAGGTCCATGAAGATCAAGTTCTCATCAAGTACCAGTAGCCAGTGTAGTCAGTAGTGTGCGGAGGTTTGTCTCATACGCACGTGCCATGTCGCCGCTCGCGATCGCGCTGCTCGCGTGCGTCGCCGCCTGCGCAGGTCCGCGAACCCGGTCGTTGACCCCAGTGATATATGTCTCAGAACACTCGATATTAGAACTGGATCTTAATATTGTGAAATAAAGTAATTTTTAATCCAATTTAGCCAATAAAAAATGGTAAGAATAAAGATAAAAAGATAGAAAAAGAAATGTAAAAATATTTATTTTGATTTGATTACTAATTCTAATATGCGATTGTTCTGAGACACGAAGGATGAGCGCGATCGTAACCTCTATCCCAATGTCATTTCTTTCGTCCGAGCTCAGGCCGCGGATTTATCCTTGAAAGTCTGGGAGGTTTGATCTTTTATTTTATTTTAAAACCGATCGTCTGTATGTGAGGCTTGTAATTATCCCGAGCGTGTCCTGTCGTAAAAAAATGCTTTTCAAAATACTCTGTGTAGCGCAAATTAGTACACGGCAAGCGAGTTCTATGAATCTTAAAGGTAAAAAGCGTGAAATAAAATAAACGAAATTTAAATAATTACTTTTTAATGTTTATAAAATCTTATTATTCTTACATGTCAGGGAAAGTCTAAAGATATAATTATAATTATAAAAATGTCATTAAAAAAAGCCGTATAAATGCTATTTTATGTATAATGTATACATATTATTTATTTACTAGGCGATTATAGTATAATTATAGTGAACACGTTCATTCACAACAAAGAGTTCAACGCGCTCCCTCCTCCGCGTTCATCGCTACGCATGGTTCATTAGTTTATGACAATTAATTACTACAATTTTTATTTGTATTAATATTGTTTTTTACCCGACTGCCAAAGGAGGGTAATATTTTGAAACGTATGTATATACGTATGTCTATTTCTTTGTGACGCTCTACAACGTAGACTTAGACTTTTAGGGATTTCTACATACGATGTGTCATTAGATCGTCTCAGTTGTGAGAGTGGCGTAAGGGTACATTATTTTAATACGGTGCCCATCGGAAAAGAATATTATCTAATAAATATTGCAATTCTTAGCGCTAAATTCTTCTTAAAATCTTATAATGGTAGAACTTGACGAAATAAGAGTATAATTTATGGAAATATTGCGGGGTTTATAAATCAAACAATGATTTAATCAAATCATTGATTGTTTGATTCTTTTCCAATCTATTTTTTCCTTTTTAGTTTTTTTATTGCAGTCGAGTTTTTTATTCCCTTTAATAATTTAATTTACTAATAAATAATAAAATTTGTAGTGCGAATTTTGATGATGGAAATTCTGCGAAAGTATCGTATGTCATAACAAAAACTGCGTCAGGCCACCCGGGATACAACCTTTTAGGGTTCCGTAGCCAAATGGCTAAAACGGAACCCTTATAGTTTCGTCATGTCCGTCTGTCCGTCCGTCCGTCTGTCCGTCTGTCCGTCCGTATGTCACAGTCATTTTACTCGGAGACCATTGACTCTATCTATACGAAATTTACTAATTAGGTGTATTCCATAAACCGCACAAGGATTTTGTAATAAAATCTTAATATATATATGAATTAAGGGTAGCAGTCCATACATGTAACTGAGGATTGAAAAAAAATTCAACGTATGGCAACGTGTGAGATATCTTTGGATAGTTCTTTTAAAATGATAAGGAGGTTTCATTTTGAGTTTTTTCATTAAGCCAGTAGTTATTAAGATATTAGCTCCTAAAGTCGTAAAAATTGTGTCCCCTCTAACTTTTGAACTATGGGATTTAAAATTCTGGAAAAATTTGAGCTTGTAGAATACCACATGAACTTTCATCCACATTTAGTTTGAAGAAGATAGGTCTACAAATTTAAGAGATATATAAGTATTTCCCATAACTTTGTTTTTCATATTACTTTTAATAATTACTATGAAATTACCAACGTATTTTTGCGGTCGGTTTTAATACGTTATTATTTTTAAAACCGTTAAGATTCTTCATAACCTTACCATCACCCATTTACTCCTGTTTTCTCGATTTATCCAAGGCATTTGACCTGGTAAATTACGATGTCTTATGGCAGAAATTAACACTCACTGGCATGCCTGAAGAGATCAACAGGATTTTTAAGTTTTGGTATAAAAATCAGGTTAATGTTGTGCGATGGTCAGAGAGCTACTTAAGGTCTTACAGGTTGGAATGTTGGGTGAGGCAGGGCGGCCTGATCTCACCCAAGTTGTTCAATCTGTATGTAAAGGCCCTAACACAGACGCTCAGTAGCACTCGTGTCGGATGTCATATTGACGGAGTCTGTCTTATTAACATTAGTTACGCAGACACATGGTTCTGCTGAGTGCATCTGTCTGTGGGTTATCAAAACTGTTAAGTCTTTGTGAGAACTATTCCAAACGTCATGGATTAGTCTATAACTGTATGAAAAGCGAATGCATGGTCTTTCAGGCCAGGGGAAAATCGATTCCATCTATTGTACCTGCTATCAAGTTACACGGGGTTCCACTAAAGAGAGTTGAATACTTTAAATATCTTAGGCATATAGTATTCTATGACTTGAAAGACAATGCAGATATTGAGAGAGAACGCAGGGCTTTGTCTGTTAGGCCAAATGTGATTGTTCGCAGGTTTGCTCGTTGCTCAATGCCAGTCAAAATAACGCTTTTCAGTGCTTACTGCACCACATTTTACCCTAGCAGCCTGTGGGTAGACTATCCGCGAAAACAGTACAACGCCCTGCGTGTACAATATAACAATGCTTTCAGGATGCTAATGGGTATGCCTCGTATTTGTAGTGCATCGGAGATGTTTGCCGAGGCGTATGTGGACTGTTTTTATACAATTATGCGAAAGCGGTGCACATCGTTGTTGCGTCCTGAGAGTATTTGTTAATAGATTCGATTCTTTGTATGTGAACCACTGCTGTCGGATTCACGTACTGACAAATTAATCCTGTCTTAGGTTAAATAAGTTTTAGAATTACTAACAAATAGGCGTAAGATTCTCGTATTACTAACAACATATGATTGAAATAAAGTTTTTATTATTTATATTATTATATAACAATGCTGCGGAACCCTTTAGTTTCAACTGTGCGTGGTCCACAACGCACTTGACTAGTAATTATTTTATATAGCTTATTAAGTTATATGTGTTGAAAAATCTTCAATGCCGAAGAAAGGTAATTAGTATAAATCCACATACACATAGTCTAAGGTCATTGTTTAACCGTGTCAGTGTTCCAGTTAATTACCTCAACAAAGCAACATCACTAACAAAGTAACTCCACTCTCTAATGGCGAGGCATCGTTTTGCTAAATATCAATGCGCTGAGTCAATACTTCAATTTTCAATAGCAGAATATGTGCCTACACGACAAGACACTTAATAAATGGGCGCAAATAAGCAATACCATGTCAACCCACAAAATTGAAAAAACTGAGTTATATATGCAGAAGTGTTGGTAAATGGCTGAAGAACATTCTTCTTTAATATTTGTAGGGTTTTAAGCTTTAAAACTTCTAAAAAGCCATTTTTTCAATCATGCAATTTATGTATTTTTAAACGTTTTGGGTTATATTAAATACGAAATATGCAGTTTGTATACTTATTTTTTGTGAAAATAAGTAAAATAATATAATATATAAATCTCAAATTGCCAAAAACTTGACCAATAAATAAAAATAAATCATATAAAGCAAGTTGTTCAAAATTTTCAAACGCGTTTTTCTCGAAATGACATTCCTGTGGGTTGACATGGTATTGCTTATTTGCGTCCATTAATATAGTTAAATAAAACTGATTGAGAAATAATAGCTTAAAGATTCAATTTATAGATTATAAAACTATAGCCGTTCAAGATTCATGCCTGCCCGTGACACTGGTAAGGCCAGTAGGGCCAACAGAATCAGAAAAAGTAGCCGCTATCTTTAATAAAACTTCACATGTATGTAGCCTATTATTTTTTCTCTGCATCTCGGTTAAGTGTAACAGCGTAAAAGAGGCAAATTATAATTAGTAAAACCAATTTTTTTAGTAACGGTTTCTGTGGGAAATAATTTCATTGTTTGCTTTTAACCACAGTTCAACTTGTGTAACGATGAGAATTTAGATCTAAAATACTCTTTAATATACAAAATACTTAATTACTTAAATCAAACAGTAAATAATATTAAATAAAAGTTTTATTGACTTATATACTTAGTAGACTTTAACAAGCCTTTAATCAGTGAACCTTTTTTGAATTTCATTTTTAAATTTAACATATTATACCTATGAATGCGTATTTTCCCTAACTAAAACAGAATGGGCAAAAAACTCAATAATTGCAAATTTTAAATCACCCGCTGCCGATAGGCTGTATCGCCTGCTTGGTTCGATCCTTTTTTTGTGTTGTAGGAACATTGCTATTTGCTGTTTTAACATTATTTACATGTACGATTTTGTTAATAATTACAGGACAGTTATCTAAGGTTAGGGTCACCTAAAGTCATTTCACCTAACCACGACTATAAAACAATCGTTGTAGGTGTTGGTTTCAAGAGCCGTCTAAGCCAAAGTGACATTAATAGAAGTGGATGGCAAAATCAATTAATGTTTATGTAAAAAAAAGTTCTTCGAAATAAAAAGCTCTATTCCATAACCAGACGCAGAAATACGAATGGCTAAAATCTTTTAAATCATTTGATTTGTTTATGATGACGTTGTGGTGCAAAAAGCAAACTTGCTTTAAGCACCAACGGTCGCAATTCGATTCCCTCTCGGAGCAGATGTTTATACTGACCATACAGGCATATTTTCGATCCTGACCCTCTTGGGCTATTGTCGTACCCACTCCTGGCACAACATTGATATATAAAAAAAATATATCAATGTAGCGCAAGCATCGAGCTTATTTGGGGAATAGGAACACCAGTAATGCCTTGAAAAAGCATTGCTAGTATTCTTTATATCAAGTGTTTAAAACGCCACCCATTAATACAACAGACAAAGTTGCAAATGCCGACTTGTGTCGTTTAAGAAAGAAAAAAATAGCCGTCAATGTGGGCGGGTCAGTCCGAGGCGCGGGCGGAATCCTAAGAGCTTATAAATAATACCCATTGTTTCAGCGTTAATTATTCTCATTAGAACGGAAAAAGTGCGCCGGTGAACTCTTTCAAGTACTCGATTAATATTATTTTTCCGTAGCGATGTGCATAGCAAAGAACAGACACTTTCACGTTTGAAAAAAAAAATTGTTAGGGAACTTACACACTCTTTTTGTTCGTATTAATGTATTTTCTTTTGTATTTTTAAAAGACTTCAAAAAGGAAGAGGTTCTCAATTCGATTAGTACTTTTTTATTATGTACGAGTATGTACAGTGTACACCGATTACGCTGAGATTAGGATCCGATTTACTTGATTCTTTTATTATACCAGACTCTTTTATTATACTTAATTTATATCAGATACTAGGGTATATATAGATATAAAGGTCCTGAGTCAACACGAAAAAATATACTCGTATGGGCAAATTAAGATTTTCGCGAAAACTTGTGAATTTCAACTTTTTTAATTTTTCGGATAATCCCTTTACTTGTCCCTTTACTCGCAGTTGGCCGGTTTTTAATAACACAGGGAATTATATTTATAAAGATAACGATGACGTAATTAATATTTTATTTTTATTTATTTATTTATTTTTATTATAATATTTTGGAACATAAGCGCTATTACTTTTCCACTGACGGATTACGACGACTGGTTTTAGTGTAAACAATACCATATACCTTTATACGTCTCTCGCAAGTCCACCCGCGGCGATAATATATGCAAATGCGTCGACCGCTATTCCTACTATCAAGAGTATTAAACAAATAAGAATCTAAATTGAACCTTACACCCTTGTAACAACGGTCACGTATATATCGTAAGCTAGTGAATGACATCCCGTAACAAATATTTATATTCAAACGGAATACTAAATGCTAATTTTAAGCATATATTACCGTAAGATACGGATTCGATCACAATAAGAATTTGATAGCATCCTATATTCATAAATAATATTCTAATTAATTTATTAAATTCATTCACATCTATATAATATTTTCACTGGTAGCTCTTTTGTTGCAAGAGGCCGGTTAGGTCAAATATTCTACCGCCAAACAGTAGTGCTTACTTGCTTAGGTGTACTTGCATTACACTGTAAGCTAGTGAAATTACTGGAAAAAGGAGATTCAAGAACCAATATCTCGAGGTTGGCGACGCGTTAGTTGCACATACTAAAGCTAATATATGATCTGATAATATAATCGTTAACTCTTGATATTCGTAGGTAACTTGCTCTATCCAATGAGTTACTGGTTCAGCCTTAGGGTTGCGGAGATCAGAGTAATATATTTTTTGTCTATTCTCTGTCGATGGGGTTAAATTAATAAATATTACTACAAGTAAAATAATTGGGTTAGAAATAATCAACGAGTATTAGTAATTTACGTAATATAATCAATTAAATAAATTTTTAGTACGTTGTTAATTGGATTATAAAAAGTTTAATCGTTTTTTCGCTTCCTAAAACAACTTGAATATTAAAACGGGAATATTTGTAATCATGTTTGATTAACGAAGTCATTAAACATGTTAAAATGATATATACTTAGTATTTTAATATTTAAAAACATTTAGTTAAATACATAGCAAGATGTGCTACGTTTTTTGTCCGTGTCGAGGCTTCTAGACAGTTTGGACTCGATGCAGTCTACCATTCAAATCAACGTTATTTAATCTGTACAATATATTGAGCTCAATTCATGACATGCTGATTGTCAATATAAACCTGTTTGTGTATGAGATAAAACATTCGGGTTTTCCCGATCGACCAATAAAGCCACAGATAAATAGACGCAAAGTTTAATGACACCGTAAAGATCTCATTCAGAAATAAATCCGAGTTAATTTATTCAATGATACATATATTTTTTTAAATAAATAAGCGCTACACACTCTACGCCCCCCATTAGGATAGTAATATTTGGGGTCCGGAAGCAAGCACAAGGACAAGGACAAACACACCCAGAACGGAACACATGCCTGTATGGTTAATACAAACATCTGCTCTGAGGTGCAATCTAACCCGTGACCTGCGGAGAGAGGCATAAAAAAATAATTGAACAAGATTAGTCCCCACATTAAGCATTTATTAGAAGGACTGTAGGAATATTATTTTTAAAAACTGTACTATAATCATTAACTATGAAAGAGGCAAGATATATGAAAAGATATTTATTGGACTTTTAAAGCAAACCACATGTATTAATCATTAATAAAAAAATACGTTTTAATAAATTTCAGGCTTGTAACTAATTTCATTCCATAGACGAAGATTGTTTGTTTCTAATTTTTGTATACATATTAGTAACGGAAAATAAAAAATATCATAATTATGTATTTTAGTTTATCAGTAACTAAGAACATGCGGGCGGATCCGTCGCGCGACATGCCTTCAATAGTAACAATCTATTTAAGTATCTATGGATCATATCAAAATGTAACGAGGTTATATATGTAGAGTTTTATTTTAACTATACCAAGTTAGTCGCAAGCTTGCAACATCGCTGGAACTTAGCGTCACAAACTTCGTTTCGTTGCATTATTTGCCTATTCACATCGATAAAGGCTGACTACTAAAAACACTACTATATTTTTTAATTAATTAAATCTTAGTTTTATTTTAAGGAATTGCATGCAATCAACGCCAAGAATTTTCCCGCTTAATCTTAGCATGGATGTATCACCACCAGAATTTTCAATTATTGGATTCGATTATTTTGCGTTGAATGAAAACATTGTATATAAAATTTGCATATCTTGGAAGATATTTAATATATTATTAGTTTTCTTTACTATTGGTTATGATTATTAATATGTAAACGAAAAACGTTCCCGTTTTTCCTTTTCATCGTCGTTTAGTAGGACATAATCGGTAATTTTACACACACCATTGTAGAGCGAAAATCTGTTGTAGATATTGATCTAGTGTCAGAATAATGAGGTTGTTCTCAGCGGTCACGAAGTGCGACCGGACGGACGGAACTCACTTCACATGACCCCAGAAGCATGGGAATATCAAAAGCCATTGTTTTCGTATATATGTATTACATTAATTTAAAATTGACTCAGATTGACGATATTGTTAATACAAAAATACAAATAAATATTATAATCTTTATGAATAAAATACGACCTCCTTCAACTTATAATACAAGAGAAGATAGCGGGCAGAAGACAACCTGATTGTAGAAGAACGTCCTGGCTAAAAACTACCCGATCTTTCCCGCAGCAGCGTTCATAGTGCAGATAGCCTTAAACCAACCTGCGATAGGAGACGGCATTGTAAGAAGCAGATTATATTTTAATATATTATATGCTATGTAAAGTTATAGTTGACGAGTGATCATACAAAGACAAGGAAAGCTAAGCATGAGGCCTCACCAAGTTTTTTTAACAACACATTCAACTCTTTGAACTTTAGATGAGCGATTGTTTTTAAAATCGTTGTTAAACAAATGTGTGAGAATTTACGAGAAACGTTTTTATAGTTCAAAGACAATTTCTCAGCTCTTATTCTGTGAAAGTGGAAAAAATAAAGATTACAAATCACTTATTGTTTGTTTGATGATTGTATCATTATAATTATAGTAAAACTGCTCACAAAAATAACAAGAATAAATTATGTGTTTTAGAATCGATTTTTACTAGTCCACCGTTTTGCCGTGCGGGTAGCGAGCCTACTTTGAGCTTCGACGGTCACGGGTTGTATTTCTGCTCGAAGCAGATATTTGTTATCGATACGTAATGAGTTTCTGGTTCGCCCTTAGGGCTGTGGAGTGGTAACCTGTCATATCCGGTTAGGAGTAATAGGAGTACTCTGAGTAAATACCGGGAATTTTTGTGGGAAGAAGAAGAAATTTGCCATGTGGTTACCATTAAAAAATAAAAACATGGTTATGTAATTTAAAAAAATACAACTGTATTGAGAACTTCCTCCTTTTTTGGAAATCGTTAAAAATAGCGTTAAATCATACAGTTCAATTGCTTAGGCGCTTGGTCAATGGGCCGAGATCTAGTGCAGTACTGTTATTTTACTAAACTTATTTGTCTATTTTCAATCTTATCGACCAGTAATAAGGAACATAAGGAAGTACATAAGAAGAACCAGTTATTCCTAGAGATCCATTCACGGGCAGCGTTCCCACGGTCAAGCCAATGTGCTATTTGCAACACAATCCTGATTCCTGAGGTTTTAGTTGATGTATTATTAAATTTATCATTCGAAGTTTTCTTTATGCACACGGAGAGGATATTAATTTATGAAATTAAATGCTTTTGTATTATGTAAAACTTACTAACTTTTGAAATAGTTCGGACTTATTTTGAGTAATATGATATGCTAAAAGAATTCCCAGAGATAAGCGCGGTCAACCAAACAAAGAAATTCTTCAGCTATATAATATTGGTATTGATAGCTACAGTAAAAAATCATTTACAAAAGTTTTTCATCTTAAAACAATACAATGTCCATAGTTAAATAAAAAACATATGTTAGCTACTTTAATTCACTTTGGGGTGTCCACTTTAAGCCATTACGGTCAAGAATTTATGAACGGTATAACACATAAAATTAAAGTAAAAGCAAAAAGGGAAAGTGGTGTATATTAAGAATTATTAGAGTAAAGAGAACCATAATAATAATTTCAAGAAAAAATCAGGAGAGAATACTTATAAAAAACAGTACCTGTTATGTTAGTCAATTAAAAGTTATTTTCATAATAATTTTTAATATTCCAGCATTAAAAAGAAAGCAAATAAATCGAAAATTATTCGATAATTTGCAAAAATCGTGTGGTCCCTTAAGCTTGTAAGATTCTAGCTGAGTTTATTCTGACGCCTTAAGGTCGAAGACGCTCGGAAAGGTACTGTAATTAAAGAGTTATCTTATGTATACGTAGCGTATCGCGTATCCGTAGGAATAGGAGCGTAGGTCGCTGGCTCTAGTTTTTGTTCTGTGACGATCGCAAACACTAATTTATAGCATATTTTCGCTAAAAATACCAAACAAAAATATGCTCACAAAATTTTATGTTTGAATTAAGAAGGACAATTAATTTTCTTTTGTATTTATATTTATGCTTTCACAATAAAAGAGCGACATGAGAAGCCTTAAGCAACTAAAAAGATCAAACGACCAGATTTAATGTACTAATAATGTTGTAGAATTATTTTTTTTGTATTTATAATTACATAGGTGCGTTCTGTTATTGGGTTGGACATTAAAAGAGTTACTTTCGCACTTATCCTTATCAGATGGGCTCAAATTGTATGTGTACTTATATATGTCGCAGGCTAATCTTATGATTGGTTGGCTTACAATAGGCGTCACGCTCGCTTATAATATACCAAAATAAAATTGTTGATGTATCAGGTTGACCGTGATCAAATGAGAAAATAAATGGACTATGTTAGCAGATCCTCTCTATTATGCTTTCACTTAGCATCTGTTCTATACACTAAACATTAGACTTGTATAATTCTGAACCCCTTCGGGAGTTGGCTTTTTACATTTATATATTATTAACGATATTTAATTATTATGTCATATTTCATGAATGTACTAGAAATACCTTTTAATGAATATAATAATAAATTCTTTATTGACATGATATACAGAAAAATATAGAATTCGATTATATATTATTCATGTTGGCCAAGATTCATCAACAATTTACTTTTCAATAAAATGAAACTAGTGAGCGATTTTAAACTGACGATACGGATTGTAAATTGACGATAGTTAAGAATGACCTGCGACGTATATAATGAAATTCAACTAATTGAAGATTATATTGCAGAGAGTCACGTGGATAGTCGCAAAACGAAGGGACCTCAAAGTAAGTACCCTTTTATTTGGAACCTTAACCTTTTTATTTGGAAACTGTAAAATGTTAACACCTTTTTCCGCCATATGATATGCTGTCACCGCAGACTACGAACGCTTACGATACTTAAAGTATCTCAAGGGCCTTGGCAGCCCAAGAGAACGAAGAGAAGGATGAGAGAGAAAAAAGGAAGGGAACAGAAGCGGGTGGGAGATTTGGCCTCCAACGCTCTTCGAACGAAACGCAACTGTACTCTGTAAATTTACGGCGATTTTCTGTGAGCGGGTAGCACTTCCCCGGTCGACGGGACCATTTGTGCCTGGCTCTCCTGCTAAAGATATTATATTATGGACTTAAATAGCATTTAAAATATCTCTATTTTATTTTATATTATTTTATTTATGTGTTTCAACACACTTTAGGTATTTTAAGACTTTTTGCATAATTATATGAGTCTTCATGGTTTCAACCATATAGATACAAATCTTTATTAAATGATCAAAATAATTTACGGCTGTGTTAAAAGTAATTGTTATTTTTATGCTGTATATTTTTTGGAATTTGATTTATATTGAATATTGTACCACGCAAGGTTTGAAATACCACAGTTTTTTATTCAATTCTCAATTTTGAATTTTACAAACAGTAGATAAGATAGCTTCCACAGCTGCTGATAAATATGTACTCTTTTTCATAATTATTCAACACAATTTTGCATTAGTGTGGGTGCATTTCGTTGATTCAGGTTTGCAGGGTGGTCATATTCCTTACAATTATTTTAATAATTTTACATTAATGTTGCATGATCTAACTATTTAATGATCAATTTTAAAAAGGTAAATCGGATACGCTACAAGGATGTATGTACGAAGGGCGATGGTACGCTGTGGGTACTTCAGTGCGCACTCGCGAGGCGTGTTTGTCTTGCTTGTGCGCACATGGCGCGTTGTCCTGCCGCCGGCGCGCGTGTGCACCGCTGCCTGAACCACCACCACGATGCCATATTATACACCAAAAAGGAGAGTGTTGTCCTGAATTGCGATGTCCAGGTGAGTCTAAGGCTTAAAAGTATGATATAAAAGTTTGGAAATTTAATAAATTTATATGTTTTTAAACTAAATTAAATATTTATCAGAATCCATCATCAGATTTTAGCGCCTTACCAACTCTAAGATCCCAATGAAGATTATTCCCCTATTTTTTTGTGCGGACACTATGTTGATATAGTATATATATATAACCTTTGCCACTCGCACAGTGAGGCGATCTAATGACACCTCATATGTTGAAATTAGTCAAACAAATCACAACACACTTATTTTAACATATACATACACCAAAACCCTCCTTCTGGAAAACATGATAATTTATTTTATATTTGTAAATAAAAATAATTTCGTTAAATTGTTTACTTACAACAATAATAAATCATCATCATTTTAAATACATAATGCAATAAAAATGAAATGGCTTTTAAATAATTCCAGATGAAGTTAAACACGACCACGGACCATCAGCTCGACTAGATGACTCTGATATTGAAACCCCTTTTTCAATCGGACATGGTAAGTTGTAGTCATAGATGCGAATGTTATATTTATAAAACAAAGGAGCTTGTAACTAATAACGAATTGATTTGTGAGTATTTCCAGCTTGTGTTGAGGGAGGCACAGTATACGCCGCAGGTTCTGCCATGAGCTCCAGTACTGCTTGCGAGCAGTGCTTCTGCTTGGGTGGAACGAGACGCTGTGTCCGTCCACTCTGCCTGCCACCACCGCCAGGTTGCCAAGCACGCCCTACTTCAGGCGCTTGCTGTCCTCAACGCTATTATTGCAATCATCCTGCAACTAAACCTCCTGATGAGAGGAACCCCCATGGTAAGACTCATTATGACTAGTGTCTTTATTTCTTTATAATGTCAAATTGTAATTTCAAATGCGACACTCATTAAAAGTAGGTACTTTTTAACGACGTTATGGCGCACTGGCAGCGAAACTGCCACAGATCGCGGGTTCGATTTTCGCACTGGGCAGATGTTTGTATAGACCATACAGGCATATGGTTCGGTCTGGGCGTGTTTGTCTTTGTCTTTGTATGTGTTTTCGGACACAGGATATCACTATCCCAATGGAGGGCGTCGAAGGTGTAGCGTTTATTATTATTATTATAACAAAAAAAAATTGGTACCTACTTCCAAATGTGTAGTTTTATTTATTTATTCATTCTTTTTTAATTATCTTAAGCTTTGTGTTTTACTAATACCCAAGTGAAATGATTTCAGACTGCATTACACCTGAGGGCAAGTGGGCGTTCGAAGGTGAACGGGTAACGTCCGCAGAAACAGCTGCTAAGTGTATCCAATGTTTCTGTTTGCGAGGATCTATTCGCTGCCAACACTTATCATGTGCTCCCACTCTGCACGGATGCTTACCGTTAGTCCAACCTGGGCAATGCTGTCCTCATCAGTACCAGTGCGGAATATCCAAAAATGGTAACAATCTGCTTTAATAACAAATTCAAGATTGACTGATAACTAAAATAAATTAAAATCTAAAATGTTTATTCACAGGTACAAAAATAGCAAATCTGAATCATCAGAGCTTAAATAAGTTAACAAAGATAGCAGATGAGGTACGATCATTCCAGTCGTCAAAGTCTACGAAACGAGAAACTACACTAAAAGAAGTTACGACGGATAAAAGTACATCAGCAGTAACAATCACAAAGCAAGAACCAATTACAACAATGAAAGTGAAAAGGAATACTGGTGAACCGTCAGTTGACAATAGTTTGAAATCAGAAAAAAATGAAGCAACAACTTTAGTTACTGAGCAGACTACTCAAACGCTAAATGAGATGTCTACAACTTCAATCAATGATTACACTTCAGTAAAAGAATTTAAGGAAGAATTAGTAACAGAGCAACCTGAAAGTTCCGTAAAAATAATAATAAACGGAACTATAAATTGTACAGCCGAAATTTCATCAACATCTTTACTTCTTAACGTGACGAATGTTGACGATAGTATGTGGATTAATAATGAAACTCAACCACGGATACCTATAATTCATGAAAGTATAATTGAAAGCTATACCTTTCCACCAAACGAAATAATAACTGATAGTGGATTTGACAATCATAGTGGATTTGATGACAATGAAACTTTTACTATCAATGTTACTAGTTCTTTGAATACTAATACAACTCATACAACTTCCAAGATTACAACATCATCAACAGCTCGACCTAAAACAGTCTCACCGGCTTTATTAGGTGCAGCTAATACATCTAAAGTCAAAAAAGAAGAACTAGATTTTGACTACACAGAACCTACATTACCTCCATCTTTACCGAATTTAAAGTAAATATATTTTATTTCCCGTACTTAAGATTTTTGTAAAAAAGTTAAAATTTACTAAATATGTTATTTCAGAATCATTCCATTTGTAGCGGCCGATGCGGTTATTGATGAAGATGTATCTTCGAAAGAAAGCCTTGATTACTCATTATTGGAGGATAATGACAAATTTCCCGTGTATTTTCCGAAAAAAGAAACAGATCATTCAGTTCCCGCAATACGGAAAGAAGATACATTTGCCAACCCTCCACAATATCCCGTATTTATATCAAAGGAAGATTTATCCCAGTATCCTAGTTTGACTCAAAAAGATGAATTGGTAAATATACAGTATCCGAGTATTACAAGCGATATACCAGCACAGGTGCATGAATATACGGTAACAGCCTCAATTGGCGATGCACATGATATTGAAAGCAAAACATCCGTTATAAATGATAAGTTTGACGTAGAAAAACCGAAAGTTAATTTATTTTCACCACCTGTCGAAACTGAAGGTTAGCCTTTTATATATTTATAGTTTTGTAGCATTATTTACCACGTATTTAAGCTAATGAACAATATTTGTGTATTTCAGGTGGTTTTGTTCCTAAAGACCCTGGCATCGATGAATATTATTCTGTATATCAAAACACACCACCAGTACCTATTGTACCTCATTTAACAACTTCAATGCAATTAGAACCGAAAGGTAAATATGAATAAGTTACACACTCTTTTAATATAATAAGCGATACGTAGTAAAATAAGATACATATATCATTCTTTTTAGTTAATAGTTTCTGAAAGAAGGCCTATATCAACATATATGTAAATCATTCATAATTAATGAATTTACGTATTACATAACGTTTTTAGATGAATGTGTATCAAGTGATGGAAGACATGTTTCTGAAGGTCAATCAATTCATTTCGCCTGCTCGTTATGTATTTGCGCCTGGGGAGAGCTACATTGCTCACCCCGACCTTGTAACACTCCACCAGGTTGCAAAAGACGTGCTGCAAGTGCAAGTACATCAGATTTGTGCTGTGGAGAATTAGTTTGTGATCGTAGTAAGTTTATTTAATTATTGGCTCTATTAATTAGGCTTGTGCCATGAATATTTATATATGTATATTTGCCATAAACATTATTGACAAACAAATAACCTATATTTTGAAACATAAGGTGCCACAAATTCATGATAAGCGGTTACCGTAGCCTAAAAATGGGGTCAAGAGTGTGAGCTTCTGGTACTAATACTAATGAACGAAACGCAAAAGTACGAATAGTTTAACTTCTCGTCGATATTCTGTGGGAGGGTATTAAGGCCCCGGTCGAGGCCGGCCCATTGATGATAAAACCAGCGAAGCTCTACTACCTATAAATCAATAATAAATATTGTTACTCCAGGCTGGAATTATTTCTTTCAGACCTAATTACATTGTTTAAAAATTCAACAGCTCATTTCAACTACATAGAGAGATCTTTTTCGACTTTTCAGCATAATGCTTAAGATACTTAGAAATATGTATAGGAGAAGAATGTCTTATCTAATATAATAATCATCATAATCGGTTTGCTAACGATAAGATCTAGCGTAGTATAAACAAAAAATATTAACGAATGACGAACCGTTAAAACTACTAAAACTATTTTCTCTTTACAGTCAATCAAACAACTTTGCCTCCTTTGATTTCAATAGAAAAATTCTCAATTCCATTGAATAATTCTAAAATAGGAGAGATAAATAATACAATACATACCCAAAACCTAAATTTAACGAATTTGAGTAATATCACTGTGTATCATTTAAATAAAACAGAAGATGAATATATATTAAAGGCAAGTAATGATTCAGTTAACAAAGAAATGTTTAAAGATGATAACTCAACAAATTCTATCGCAATGAATAGACCAAATTCATATGAGCTAACCACAGAACATATTGCTAGAGATCCAACGCTAAACAACAATCATTCTGTAGATTATGAAGAGGAAGACGATGATAAAGGATTTTCATTAGGCAGTGTTTTACAATTTCTACTTAGTGAAACTTATGAAACCACAACAACTACTTCACCAAAGCCTACAACAACTGCATCTACAGAAACATCACAAAAAACTACCAATCCAGAATTGTACGATTCTATGAACAGAAGAAAATTTTCAACTACAACAGATGACGCTTTTCTACCTGTAACAAATCACTTTCCTATCTTTCCTCCGAAGAAAATATATCAACAAAATACGATTAACAGAATTGATCATTTGGTACTTGGTGAATCTAATGCTATTAGAAAGACAACGATGAGGCCAGTATTAGCCTTTAAGCCACTTAACTTGCCAACAACGCGGAAAATAATAACCACTACTACCACGACAACACAGAAGCCACTTACAACGAAGTTAGTAGAAATCACCAGTAAAGAAGGTTTTGTTGGACAATCGGTTGAACTTCGGCCTTCGACTCAAAATTTTTTACCGGGTCTAAATTTAGGTTTGCCAAAATTAGCTGGGTGCAATATCTACGGACGTATGTATCGCGTTGGTAGAATTATAGCAGAACTTTCGTCTCCATGTCAAGAGTGTAAATGTACAGAGCTCGGGGTGCAGTGTCGTGCTCTAAGTTGTTGAGAGTGTTTTCAGATAATACTGTGAAAAAGTACAGACTGATTCAGAATTTAACTTGGATTGATGGTGATGAAACGAATTCAGAGTTCTAAAGTAATGGTTTTAGTTGACTCAGTGTACAGAGTATGTTTGTGTGAGTGATCAATAGATTAAGTATTGTATAAGTTTACTTAATTTAGTGAAAATATGTGTACCGTTGATAAATAATTGTTTATTGCCCTCAGCATTGATCTCAGATAGTCATAAAAACTGAACTGAAATTATTTTAACCATAAAAGTATAATAGTTTTACTATTTTTCAGCAAACTTGCCTCAATTGTATAAATTAAGTATATTAATAAATTATTTTAGCCATCTAGCTTAAATGCAATAAAAAACTGACTGATCACAATTTTTTTAATAAACCCAAGCAAAGACATGTATCTCAATAGTACAAAAACGCTATACAAAAAGAAAATGATAAATAAATTTGTTTTCATTAAAAAAGTTTATTAACAATAAATCTCATAAACAACTTACGAGCGAACATCACAAACAATGGCCATTTAGTGAACCATTTTAATATAAACATTGTAATAAGTTTTATAAGGAATATAGTGCTAGCCTACGAACACCTTCAAATGTTTTTTTGTTTCCTCAAATCCAATCAAAAAATGAATAACATGAATATATGCGGATTAATGAACGTTAAAATTTGGATATGTATAAAAGTTGAAATCTACGTAATATATAATTATAATCTAATCGACATTTTTATAACGCGTGGCATTATGATTAATTAAAGTTTGACTAGATTTAATCTCCTCAGATAAACCTTCTTAAATTTAATATACAATTCGAACATTTTGAAGATAAGATTCATTTACAACAGTTATTCAAAACATTATATTACTTTTAGAATATTTTAATTAGAACAATTGAACAATTCCTCGTTAATTGTATAATGCAATTTAATTATGATATTATTCTATTACTTAAAAATAAAATGTTTTGATACAAAACAATAAATAATAACCAATTTCCATAGAAATTGTCGAAGTTACTTATTACAAGGTCAAGATTAATTTCGATTATCCTAAAAATAAGTTAATAGTTATATTAAAATTGTATTACTGAGTAACGTAAATTAGTCTAATATTTAGTTCCTTTGGTTAGTTTTCTCATAAATGGTATTCGTTAAATCATTAATTATTTAATTAGTTAAACCTTAAGACTCTTGTGCGTATCGTATAGTCATTTCGATATTTGGTCTAAAAACTTGTTTATACATTACAATTTTAATTAAATACCTTCAAATTGTATTACATTTGAATTATTCAATGTATAAATTCGTTAAATTTTGTTTAATCTATGAAAACTTTTTGTACTATAAAAGTAATAAAGTATAAATTCGTTTCCAATAATTCAAGCTTATATTATAGAGTCGTTCGTTCGTGACTAGTCGAAGATCTTTGGGTATGAAATATAATATGAGTCAAATTGACTAGTAATCGTTGCTGCTCCTATAAATGTTCTTGACATATTTTGCTTTGTCTCCTGTGACACATTGGCAACTAGGAGTTCTCGAAATGAATTATTCAATGTCGGATCCTGTAAGATCGCAACCTGTTTATGTATCAGGTGTAGTGGTCGACGTCATACCAGAACACGTAGTGCACAATAGCAGCTATTAAACCAGCTGCTAGAATAATGCTGGACGCTATCCGACATACCACGATGACGCGTTTTGATGAATGTTCACCTAAAAGTATAAAAAGTTACTTAATCATATTTATTATTATAATAAATTATTTAGATATATAATTGCATATTAGTCATACACCATTTATTATTATGTAAAATGTTTTACCTTTAAATACAACGAAACCTAGAGGCATGCCTACAACAGCGCCCAGCACGTGCGCGGCCCACGCTACGTTGCACGTGACATGAGGGTCGGGCCTCTGCATGAGCGCCCAGCAACCTTCCGAAGCCATTAACACTATAACGCTGAGCGGACGGAACCACCACAATGGAATATTACCGAATCTAGAAAAAAATAATTTACATCAAAATACTATTTACTTTGATAACAGAAAAATTAAAAACAAAAAAAACAATGAGTAAGTTTTTTTTGTAACAATAATGTTGTTTAAATTACGCAGGAAAATGAAAAAATATACAATACCTAAGGCACACGTTAGGTATATGTGCTGTCAACAGCGCATACACGGCAGCCGAGGCACCCACGACGTGTACACTCGGCTGCAGCGCGCCCGCGCCGAGTGCACCAGCCGCCACGCCGCCGAACCACACCACCGCTACCCGAAGCCAGCCCTGTTCGTGCTCGAGACGCCAACCAACCTTTAAAACAAAACACTACTATTAAAAACTCCACAATATTGTTGCCGAAACCTACGAATACGATAACAACTACATGAACACAAGTAAATATTAAGTATTTTAATCTCAGGTAATTATATGTTATTTGTTAACGGTTTGAACAACTTAAACAAACCTTTTTCTTTGAGTAAGAAATAAGAAAGTAATTTACACGGGAAAAAGTTTTTTTCTTTAAATTTGTAAAATATCTATTACAGATACTATTGCGACTTAAAACTTACCACTAAGGCAACAAGACAATTGAGTGCAAGGTGAGTAGCGCCAGCGTGTAGTAGCCCATATGTTATCAATCGCCAAGGTTCGTGCCACCACGCACCTGGCGTCCACTCTAACTTTGCACGCCATTTCTCCGGACCGAAGAAATGAAAAATCCCTAAAAATTAATACAACTTAAAAAAAACTCCAGTATCCTATACGTAGATTACAAAAATAATATATTTCACTTACAATAATATACAACATGGTAATGATGAAGTACGGTAGCTTTATCGCCTCAATGAGCTTTTCCTTTCGTTTTTGAAACTTAGATTTCACTCGTGGTTTCCCATTTTTTAAATTTATCGCTGATTTGGACTGCTTTTTAGGGACACCCCATACTCCTAATGTAAGACCAGCTTGCAATCGGGAGCTGGTTTTCTGCGGTACTCTGGTTCCGAGGAGTCGTCTGTTCTCCCCGGGGCTGTTGGTTCTGCTATCGCCCCCTTGACCCAGTTCCTCGTTTTCTGTCCAAGCTTGCACTGGCGGCGGCTCGTCGGGCAATATCCTTCTGCCTTGATGTACTTGTTCTTCTGGGTAGTCCCCGTTCAGCCGCTCCACCTGAAATACGTATGACATAAATTTCTTTTCTTTACATATACATATTTTTAATTAGATATTTAATCTTTTTAATAAAATATTCAGGCTAATTTATCGTTATTTTTCTCTGTACCTCTTCGCAGTCCTCCGCGTCCGGAGCCATGGTGTACCGCACGTGAGACCTTGGTCATCTTCTGAATATCAGTGGAGTGCTCCGATCATGTCATGCTCCCGGTGAATTCTGACAACAAATGGGTGTTCGATATTACTATGTTACTAATATATACTAAATAAGAGGAAAAACGGAGAATAATTAACAATATCATAATTAGGGATTCCCTTTAATTTGCCCGGAAATTGAGTTTATTATTGCGGTTCTGTATGTTATAGAGGTAGGCACTGATTTGATTTGTTTCTAATGTTTATCGTATCTCTATACCGGATACGCGTACATTAATGCTACTTTAAGTGGTTTTAAGGAAGTATATCTAAATAAATAATAACAAAATATTTGATTTTGATAACAAAAAAATCAAAACTAAGATTTAATTTATATAACCAAATGTGATAAAACAGGCTGCATTATATATTTATTGTAACCAGAAGCATCGTCATCTGAGATAAAGGGTTGGATATGAAAAAAGCAAAGAAACTGGGTTTGAGTCTCGCCGATCCCGCCAATATATTTAAACGAGAGTATCGGCTACAGTCGACTCTATAAGTGTTCCGTTTTATGAAATGACACGTATGCAATTTAATAAACAATATAAGTCATAGTTATAAATAAAAAGTTTAACTAAAGTAAAACTTTTAAAATTAATAAACAAATTTGTACATTTATTTTAAAATAGAAACGCTATAATTATTTAGAGAAAAATAAGATATTTATAATATGAAAAAAGAACTGGTAATATAATAAGAGAAATATTCATCAATACAATCAAACTGAAAACCCCACAAATATATAATAGTCAATTATTATTATTTTTATTATTGTTTTTTTTTTTAATTATTCAAAAGGAAAAGTAACCGTCGGTACACTTATGATAATAATTTTTATAGTTTTCCGGTTTTACTTTCTATTTATGGAGGGGCAAAATCCAGAAGATATATTGAGAGGCAGACACCACTCGTCTATGTGAGAGGCAATGGAATGTCTGGAAGGAATGCACACAAAGCCGTCTAATTTGATGAGATGGCTGCCTAGCTTGCTGGCTATCTTACTTTTCTGGTTTAAGTTTTGCCACACCACCACAAACTCATAAAATACAGGGAGAAGTATAAGGATAAATATAATTTTTTATGTGGCGTAGTTGGCAAGCATACGGCCCACCCGATGGTAAGTGGCAAGCGATCATAGGCTACGACAGCCTGCTTTATTCCAAACCTAACCGGCTTACTGCAATAAAAGGCATACCAAACAGAAAAATCCTAATTCATATCATTTATATCTACGCTATTTCAGAAAAGTTAAATTATTTACCAAATTTTGTTTGATATAGTCACGTAATATATATATTAAAAAATGTATAATTTCGCAATTGATGTTTGTCATTTTTAATTTATTATTTTTGACATGTCACAGAATCTGACATTTTAGGTTTATTATTTCACGCTTAGATTTAACGCATAATTTTTCGCGATTTTACAACTATTTTCAAGTCAATATTTTTTAAATTATTCTTTAGGTTTAGCAACACGCATATTTTGTCAAGTACAAGCTTAAATTAATATTTTAAAATACGGAAAAAGGCAATGGAAATATATTATATGTATTTTCAAAATCGAAGTCAACATTTTTTATTTAATTCTCCATAACGAACTTTTTTGCAGAGTAAGATTTTTTTTAAGTTTGTTAGAGAGTTTAAAAAAAAACAAAGACCAATTGACAACTTTATTTTTTTAATTTCGGTTAATAACGCAAGTGACATATTTCCTTGTACTTCTTCATACTAACATCTGTTCATAAAACTATTTTACATATAATTGTGACATAATAACAAAAATAATACATAATTTCAAATAATCAATAACTCTGACTTCATCTACATAAAATTGCTGTATCTGTCTCTTAAAGCTTCGGCAGAAGATGTCAGTTGCCTTAAAAAAAACAGACCGATTTTAAACAGAGGTAAGCTAAAGCAATGAACCAAAGAGTACAGTAACTGTCCTATACAGGCACAATAAATAAATAAATAAACGTTACACACTCAACGGCTCCCATTAGGATATCCATATTCTGGGTCGGGGTCTGGAAATTACATAACAATGACAAGGACAAACTCACCCAGACAAGAAAACATGCCTGTATAGTCAATACAAACACCTGCTCCGAGCGGGAATCGAACCCGCGACCGGTGGCGTTTAAAGCAGGTTCGCTACCGCTGCACTATATCGTCGTCTAACAATGAATTCTATTTACTGGACTAAGGAAGTAAAGAATATAAAATTGTACATCTACTGATTAAACTATTACTACAGATTATAGTTTAAATGTTGAAATATCTAAGCTATAAATGGACGCAAATAAGCAATATCATGTCAACCCACAAAATTGAAAAAACTGAGTTATATATGCAAAAGTGTTGGTAAATGGCTGAAGAACATTTTTCTTTAATATTTGTATGGTTTTAAGCTTTAAAACTTCTAAAAAAGCCATTTTCTAATCATGTAATTTATGTATTATGTTAAACGTTTTGGGTTATATTATATATACGAAATATGCAGTTTGTATACTTATTTTTTGTGAAAATAAGTAAAAAACTTACAGAAATCTGAAATTGCTAAAAACTTGACCAATATATAAAAAATCATATAAAGCAAGTTGTTCAAAATTTTCAAACGCGTTTTTCTCGAAATGACATTCGTGTGGGTTGACATGGTATTGCTTATTTGCGTCCAAATATAAATATATACTAACGAAAGGTCGACAAATATTAGGACTCCCAAATATACGGCTAATTATTCTTATAGCAGTTCAAAATAACGGGAAATAAAATTGTCATTCAATGCACCGATGCAGCTGGTAATGAGTTATTTATTTCGTCGCCTTATGTAATTGCGTTTGAACCAGGGTTGTCACTGATGTGAAATATATTTATGACGGAAGAAATATTTAGTTAAGTTTAATTATATTGAAGAATGTAATTAAAATACGCATTATAATATCATTACTGTATTAATCGGATATAGCGAGGAAAAGACGATTTTACTTAGTGTTTGTATATTTTGTTCAAAAGTACTATTGACTGCAATTATTAGGCTAGACACAATATTAAATAAGAAGACCAATCGAACAATAGAACAAGTAAAAAATTCAGTAGTAACCTAAATTTTATGACGTTGTGGCGCAGCGGTAGCGAACCTGCCTTAAACGCCACAGGTAGCAGGCTTGATTCCCTCTCGGAGCAGGTTTTTGTACAAGCATACAGGGACGTGTTCCGGTCTGAGTCTGTTTGCCATTGTATATGTTTCCGTCCTCCCAACAAAAGATAAGCGTTTAGTTATTTATTTAAAAAATATATTTTCACATGAACAGATCAGATTGTTTCATATGGAAAACCACACGCGTGGTTATACATATTTCATTACATATTTCTAACATCTGGTACACAACCCTATTGTAGACATTATGTATGCTAGTGTTGTACGTTACTTGGCAGTTGCCATTTTTGTTGAACCCGGATTGGTGTCCGCCTGTCAATAGATACGCGATTGACAGATATGCATTTAAATAGCAAGGATTTGCGATTACACCGTGTTAATGAATATTTAGCAATGTTTAGTGTTTATTGTTTAGAACTAGGCGAAGTGTCTTTTGTTTAGCTAACATATACTATATGTGTGTATATGAGTACAAAAATGGAAATACGGAATGGTTAGCTTCTATCTTTTTAGAAAATAATGGAATAAAACAGATCTTTTTGTTGTTTATTTTGTTATTGTTTTAGTTGTGTATTGAAAGAATTTTCGCGAGTAAGATTAAGATTAACCTAAGAATTTAATTGCATAGCTGAAATTTTTCAGAAAGATATTTGGTGTCCAATTTATTGCAATCCCTTCTACGTGCTGCAGGTTAGTAAGCATTCAAAACATTTTGAGTTTCATACCCTGTTGACTATGTATTATATAAGGGCATTATTAATTTTGCCGGTGCAATGAAAATAATCCTACAAGGCAATCCTACTTCCAACTATAATATAAAGATGCTTCATTGTAAAACGTTATTCATTCGTTATTATTCACACGGGCAAAACCGCGGGAAGATGCCAGTGAGTTGAAATTAAAGAGTAAGTTAAAGTTAGTACTAGAAAACGAGAATTAATTAGGAAATTTAATTCACAATGCAACCTTTTAAATAACAATTTATGTAATCACATAACAATTATGACATACTCACGTTATTAATTTTACAACACGAACACATTCATCATAGAGATAATTCTCCGTTGATAATCAGTTGATAATATATTGATAAAGATCATGAACGCGTCCGCTGTTCCGCGGCGGTTGTTGCGCGGCGCGCACTCGCCGGGTATTCGAAAACTGAAATAAACAACCACCTGTCTCGCGTCTTCAAAGCTTTGATGTGATTCCGATTAATAGTTATATATAGCAAGACAGCGGGTTATCGCACGACAGTGGCGAGGTTGCCTCCATCGCTATTTTCTTTTGTTTTGGTCAAATAGTTATTCATTTCTATTTAGATTTTTCCTGTTGTATTATCAACCCGCCATATACATTTTTGGGAATTTCTTGTTCATTTTTGCGTTATTGTTTACAGTTTATAATTAAAATATCATGATATTTATTATATTTGAAATAATTTCTAACGTCAAAAATGAGAATTTCACTCTCATTTCCAAGAAATTTCGAGAGTCGACCGAAGACGATTCATCTCAAAAACGAAGTCCCTTTTTCGCACGGTGCAACGCGCTCACGCCTGGAGATTCCTTCCATTAGAATGCGCTCGGAGCACTGCCATACTTCCTTAGCTGTGGTTGGGCTTCGCATTTATTCTTTTATGGACAAAATCAACTGTGAAGGCTACGAGGCCCGTCTCATTTTTCTTAGCCGGGTCGCAGTACTACACACCCGGTGACGCTACCAGGGCAGCAGGATCAACAGCAATACGCAATCAGAAAAAAGTACCTATTTATCAAAATTTTATACAAGTGGAACACTTTTTGTAGTATTCAACAATGAGAATTTGTAGCAGTATTTACTGTGTCAAGAGCAAATTAATTTATTATTATTTATTTAAATGCGAAAATTTACGGAAATTTCGTTATCTTATCGTGTAAATTGGCGCATGTCATTTGAAAAAATATAAATTAATTCCAACGTAGCAATACCGAGAAGCGACTTGTTTTGTAGATTATATAAGGTTGTTAACCTTTTGTTAGATACGTTGATTTTACCAAGAATTTGTTAAAACCACAATATTTTGATTTTTTATAGACAATATATTATTAATGTTCAAGGCACTCTTATAAATAACTAAACGATACACAGCCATTAGGATAGTTATATCCTGCGTCGGGGATCCGGAAACATACACAATGAAAAGCACAAACACACCCAGACCGGAACACGTGCCTATATAGATAGTACAAACATCTGCTCCGAGCGGGAATCGAACCCGCGACCTGTGGCGCTAAAGGCAACCTGCCTTTGCTACCGATGCGCAACAACATCACAGCACAGACTATATACTATAGACATTGACAGGCTCTTCTATACAGACAAAATGTTCAAAGGCTTGTGCTTTGTAAATTCAACGTCAACGAAACGAAACACTATTAGTCAAAAGCTAACTTCAGTCGATTCTATTGCTAGTTTAAGTTTGTGAATAATTTCTTATTGTATATCTTAATAACATTTATCCGTGACTTCCTCCACGGTCACCTTAGTATTGGCTCCGTAGACAATTTCATAATTTGTAATACGAATCATCTTGTATTATAATTAAGACGTATCCAACATTTTTGCGTGATACAAAGTAATCTATGTATGTTAATGAAGATAGCAATCTATATCTACACCAAATTTCACCCAAATCTGTCCCACCGTTTTTGCGTCATTGAGTAGCAAACATGAAACGGTCCGGGCGGTTGTCCTTGTTGGTCTCCCCACCGTTCCTCACAGAGCACGTTAAGCTGTCGGTCCCGGTTATTATCATTAAATCTGACAATAATCGTTAACTCTCAGTAGGTAATTTACTCTTATCTAATGACTGGAAATCGCTCTGTGTAAAAAACTAATAAGCTGTCAATTATTCAGGGAATAATGAATAAATAATAGTTGGGATGTGACGACCCATCAACTGGCCACTGTTAGGATAATCTCTGTCTCAGCACAGATTATTCCACCAGTGCAATCAGTTACACTGGTGGTAGGTCTTTTGTTGCAAAAGGTCGGCTAGGTAGGTACCACCGCAGTGTCAAATATTCTACCGCAAAGCAATAGTGTCTTAGGCATTACTGTGTTCCGGTTGTATGGGCACTTTAGGCTAGTGAAATTACTGGGCAAAGAAGATTTAAGAACCAATATCTTGAGGTTGGCAACGTGTAAGTGGTACCTACTAATAGTGTTGCAAGCGCTCATAGGCTACAGTAACCGCTTACCATCAGGTGGTGCGTATGTTTGCTAGCCAACTTAGTAACATAAAGAATAAGGTTATTAAGAAGAAGTAGCATTTCTCAGTCAGTCAGTTTCTGTGGCATAGTGGGCATGCCGAACAGGTCTAACACTAGGTCGATCACTAACTAACACGGCAAAGAAGCAAATTAGTAAAGATAAACTATGACGTCATGTAAGCGGGATTCCTACAACAGTATATATACTGAATAACCTAAATAGCATCATAAGAACACCAGTGTTGTAAAAACCCAATTTAAAAGTTACTATTATAGGTTAAAGGAAGGATATTATAAGCAATGATACACAATGGTTGATACGAAAAATCACCGTCCTTTACCTCATAAATTATATTTATATAATATAATGGGGCCGCCAAAAGTCCTTTAGGATTGACGAGGAAAACCGCATAAAATTACCGAGTGAATTATAATGTATTGATAATACATTCCTGAAAATTATTTGTTGACATATTGCTACGTATCAGTACATAGAATTGTGTAAATTATATCTCTCCAAAAAACATAAATGTGAAATTAGGAGCCAAGTTCAATATTAGAATACTTATGTATGGTTGTCGACTTCATCGACAAGACATATCTAAAAGGGTGCCAAGTTCTATAGACAATCCTGAAATTAATTTATAATAATACGTCATTCTAAAAGATATTTAAAATAAGATTTCTTGTTTTTTTGCAACAACAAAGTTTACTATTTATAAAATATATGTCTTCTTAAATTCGAATAGTTTTATCATTTACCCAAAGCAGATAACTTAAGAAAAGTCGAAGCTCAAGACTTGAATTTGATCCGAAAACACACGTAATTTTTTCTGCCTAATTTCTGAAATGGCTGGACCGAATTTAACGGGACTTTCAGTGGCAGATTGCTGATTTTATATAGAGTAACTCAGGCTTATTTCTATTTTAGAAAAAGAATTAGGGTTCTGTGCAATAACGAAAAATCATTTTACCACGCGAGCGGTGCCGCCGGCGCAGATTGTAGTCAAATATGAACTCTGCGCGGCATCTGAAAAGATGCTAAGCTCGTAATATGCTGTTATATTACGATTACTAAATCGTGAACGTTAACGAACGGTCACGATTTTTTAATTATATTAACAAATTTTGTCATAAGCAGAAATATAATTTAGGGCCATATTTAAAGTCAGATTGGCCACCACTGAACCTGAAAGGTCACGAGCACGAGATTATTTCAGAGTTCAATCGCTCGTCTCAAGGCGAAGGCCGTCTGAAACAGCATCCTTTATGAGCAGTGATAATACCGAACAGTTTTATTACTACATTTACGAGCTCGTATCAATTTCATATGTTCGTAGCACTTGAAATTGATTATAGTAATATTTATTTATTACATAGCTTTTATTTGTGACCTCGTATATTTCGATTAGTAAAATAAATGCTTTTCTCCGTTTAGTTCATTGGAAAGTTACATTTGAGGTTGCAATTATCAGTTTTATTTTTTGTGTATCGAGATGAGGGTAGTATGATGCTAAATCCAAGTTTGTGGGATCCCAAACCTTATAGGTTTTTTGCCATCTCGAAAAAGGGGTACAAATCGTTTACATGCTCAATGGAGTAAACTGTAAGTCGCACAAATATTACTTAAGCTAAAATGCAATCCAAAGTCTTGACTAAATTTATAGCGTTTAGCCAATCAAACTCAGATTCTCGCGATTAACGCCTGACCTTTATTTTTTATTAAATCATTTTTGGTATTAAATATGTTAATCTTTATCGGAACAAGAGTTTTAACATAACGCATGTCGTTAATTATACTTACGTATAACGTTTAGTTTATTCTAGTGGTTTAAATTCTTGTAAAAATTTAAAACCGATATAAAGTTTCAAAAACTAAACTACATGGAGTAGAGAAGAACTAAAAGCTACCAGTGTGGCTTTAAAACCACACTTCAGATTAATCTAATCCTACCAATGGTTTTTTTTAATAATAGTGATTTCTAAATCGCAAATGTTATTTAGTTAAACATTTTCGGATTTAAAAACTACTATAATAATAACGAGAACTATAAGTATTGTACAATCAAAGAAATATCTGTATGATCTTAAAATTTAGTATAATCTTTTTACCTCGTGCTAAGAGGTACAGCAATAGACCAAAGGGGTCAGGATCAAACCCACATTTCTCGCTTTAACGGATCCGGCCCTTCTACCGTTGAGCTATTGAGGCTTCCAATATTATAAATGGAAAATGACTCGGTCTTTCTGTCACTTTCACGCTTACACCACAAGACCGATTTTGATGGTATTTGGTACAGAGATAGACTAGACCTTGGAAAAGGAAATAGGCTTGAAGGGTTTGAAGAAAAAGATAAAAGTGGTTATTCACGCGAGAACCCTCTGGCAAAAGATAGTAATATATGATAGTGATTTAATAACTACTAATATTTCTTTAAAAGCAAAGCATTTATAAAAACAAGCCGGCTACAATAGCTGGCAACTGATTACACTGAGCAGACGCATTGTTAAGGCAGTGTATGAAAAATTAAAATAGTCCAGGCTTTGTTGGTAATCAAGGGGAGTCAGTGAACTATCGATCGCTGGTCGCTTTGTGGCGCGAGTCTGGTCTGGCTTGAGAGGTCTCAATGAGGCATGATGCTTTAATTATTATGTGTTTTGCCTTGGAAAAACTATGGTGCTACGTTTATTTGATGTGGATGTAATAAAAAGAATGTTGAAAGTATTAATAGGGAAGAGATAGAGTAGAAGTAAATAAAGTATTAAGCTTGTGTTGTTGTGATTATTTTTGGATGTGCAATAATGTTATCAATGTATGTTAAAGTAGGTATCTATGATTCTTTCAAGACGAAGTAGATTGACTGATTTTACGTCTTGTAGAACAATGACTACGATGTTTAAGAATAGGAAAGAAAGAAAAGTACTAAAAACAAAGAAACAATAAAAGTTAGAAATATTATAAATAAATTATTATTGCTCATTAATTACAATCAATATGTAACTACGTTGAGATCGATTTACTATAGAGTTTGATATATTATTTTATGTGCACAAATATTTCTGGTGAACCAGTACAATATTAAGATGGTAATTTTAACATGGTTTTAGCTAATGATAAACCTAAGCTATAATACTTAATTATTTATTCCTTAGCTTAGTATACCATCATTATATCACTCTAATATAAAAATGGTGATCAATTTTTTTAGTCAGTTCGTACAGTAGTCAAGGACAGTTTTTATCGATTAAGCCTTGTTGATACATTTATGAAAGCTAAACTATACCGTCTAGCGTTTATAATATCGAGCAGAAATAGTTACCATAAATTGCTGATAATAATCGCTTATACTGTAATTACTGGCAATATCAGAGACATTATAATGCACTCCCAGGAACCTGCGATGGGAATATTAATAAAAGATACATCTCGGAGAATCCTGGTAGATGAACTATTTAAATTTAAAATGCCATAAGATGTAACGGAAAGAAAACGTCGACCTTAACCAAATGTCGCGGCTTCAAACCCGGGCAAGCACCTCTGAGTTTTCAAAGCTTAATTTGTTTAATTTGTGTTTCAAATTTATCTCGTGCTTAGCAGTAAAGGAAAACATCGCAAAGAAACCTTTATATCCTAGAAGAAATTCTAATGGTGGTATCCCTGACGGTGGCAGGACTTGACACCCACCTATTTCACCCTACGATGATGAAAAACTCGTGTTGGTGTGAGCCTGACTACTCATCAGTCACCGAGGTTAACCAGCGTATGTAACCAGTTTCATCTTAAAGATCCGCAACGCAGTTGCAAGGTGTTGCCTCCTGCCCGGTTGCCCTCTCTAACATAAAAAACTTCCCAATAATCCGCCAAAATCTTGGCAGAATTTGATTTAACACAATTATTAATAATAATTAGGAAACAGTTTATCTTCTACAACTATTATAATTAGTAAAAATAACCTGAAAATGAACAAGCAAACATTTTTATTTTAAGGCTCAAGTGGTGAAGTTCATAACCTGATCGATAAATTTACTACGAAACAGTGCAACAGTCTGGCGGAGATATAAGAGGCTCTCGTCAACCCTCCACATGTTAATGAAGTCCGTGGAAAACTGTTCAAGGGCCCATGTTTATGTATGAATCTGAACTATGAAATTATTGTGTATGCTGATGACACTTGAAAAGCGTATAGTTTTATTTTTTCTACAATGTTCATGAAAATGTTTCTAGACTGTAGGTTTTAGAAAATGTTTTGCCTTGATTCACAGGAGGTATTATCTAGAGGTAAATAATAGAAACACTGTTTGTCTGAGGTGAGGGAAGTTTTGCTTTTATCTCTTGATCGATAAATCAAAATGAAACAATTAAACGGAAATGTTATGAGAGGCTCTCTGGGACTTTCCACATATTAATCAATTCTGGAAAATTTTATCGCGATATTTATGAATGAAATAATGATATCTCCGACTAACGCTAGACGGTCAAGATTTTTTTATTTTTATTTTAATGGCAAATTTACAAAGTTAGTATTTTACAAGTTTCAATTATAACATATATTGGTAATTATTTGTATTTAACGTTATAAACACAACATTCTTAGGTCACGACAGTGTTGTTTTGAACTAAATTTCAGAATCGAGAGTTGTTATTCTTCTTCTTACTAGCATTATTCCCGGTATTTACTTAGGTCGTTAGTCTTCTTATAATCTTATCCTGAATTAACAGGTTACTAGTTTTTACACAGAGCAATTGTCATGTGACCTACGCAACCCAAAGGGCGAAGCATTTAACTCATTGGATCCAATGCCTATCTACCTATTAAGAGTTAATGATTAATTTTTATCATATGTTATGATAACAACCGAGACCGACAGCTTTACGTACTGTCCAAGATACGGTGAGGAGATCCACAAGGACAATGCGCAGAGACCGACATAACAGCACGCTATAACGAGAGTTGCTATTTTTAATAATTAACTTCAAGAACGAATAGAAGATGAGAAGGTTTTTTTTTTCAATAAAGCTGTCGAGGTAACGACGTGTGAAATGCCTCCAAGACAACGGGAGGATCCTCCGACCAGGCGGGTGATATTGCCTGGCGGGCTGAAGCCCTGGGCGGAAGCCCAACGATTTACGTTGGTAAGTAGTATATATAGGTGAAGATTGTAGGAAACTCTGATAGCGCGATTTAGAATCGTGACGATCATTGGTCGTGCATATCGTTGCGTAGTATGCCCTGTAGGTGTCGTTGTAACTTGATGTCAGATTGTGACAATCTTGTCTTTTTATCGCGTTACGTCGTGTTGCGTGTAGATGTCGCCATAAGCCATTATACCAAAAATTTGTACAATACGTACGACTTTTTGACCAAGCCACCCTGGCCAGCTGACCCTATCCATACATCATCACACGTGACTATAATTAATTCAAAACTTACTTAGTAGGTAACTAAGTCGCCTATTCTACTGTCTTATCGTACTACAATATGATTTACATATAAGGCAGAATAGGTCGTTGACATTATCATGCACCTAAATACATAATACAAATCAAAATCACGAGTTTTTAACCACTTACATAAAAATGAAAAGGTGTTATAAGTTTAACGTGCCTCTGTATGTGTCGGTCTTTTTTTTACAAATGCGGAAAATGACTCTACTGCACCCGATGGGAAGTGGAAGTGGAGTCCACACGCGAAGGTTGCTAATATGGTTGCGTACTAGCCACCCTCGCCCTGCCTACCTGTAATATGCCTTTTCACGCCTCGTTTGAAGGACCCCAGGTTGTAAGAAGTTCCCACGTGTTCCCTGTCTGTGTGTTCTACGTCTGCTGGTAAAGAATTTTTCACATGCGACAAAGAAAAGAATTGTCTGAGGGATCGAAGCTCCCGAACGGATGAACCGATATTGATTTTGTTCTTTTTTGTTTGAAAGGTGACCTCGTCGGTAGTGTCGCTATGTTTGATGTAAATCAGTCGAAGATGGCCACCGCCACAAAACCTTGTAAACGTAATTCTTTTAAGACTTCTTTCTTAAAATTTTTAATATTATTCATAGCTTTAATATGTGCAGATTGTGGTCTGCATACATTAAAAGTGTTTAAGCATAGTTTTAAGTTTTCAAGGAAAAAAACTTAAAACTCCTGTTTAACTCCAAGTAGAAATCAAAAGGGAATACATCTCGTCGGCCTCAAATATAATGGATATATTATAATATATCCCATTATACTGGAGTGTCAAGTATATAAAGTAGACTAATATTTATAACAGGTACTTTATTTTATGTGTTTGCACCTTTGATACGGGATATCGATTCTAGTGAGGTGCGTAATGATATATCGATTGAAAAAACCACACCTCTATTTTAGCGGTCGGGTTAAAATTATATAGACCAAACCAACAGCTTTAAAATAGAAATAGAAAACCTAAATTGGTTGAGAAATTGACAGCATGATAGAGAGGTCAGGTCTAGGCGAAATAGCTGTTATTGTTATAGAACCAATGGGGGGTAATAAAGTATGACTAATAAATTGATAGTTGAAGTATTAATATGTCAGTGACCGCTTAAGCGCTGGTAGAATGTGGCTTGTTAATTTTGTGTTATAAGTTATTACTCTATTCATTCACAATATAAGCGAGAAAACGATTGTTTGATACCTTATAAATAAACGGGGTCCTCAAAAGGATATAATATAGCCATGCCGCCCCACCAGCCCCTTTACCCGGGGGCTATATAAATAGGGCGTTCCCTCGGACCGTGGACACGCAGGGGCCCGGAACCTTTGGGAAACCCGAAGAGGTTTGAGTGGGTGCGTCCATGATGTTACCACCTTTTCATGGAACCCACCATAACCTTTCTTCTCTCTCTCTCTCTCTCTCTCTTCTCCACCACAAAAAAAGTATTGCTTTTAGGATTATAGAATTTAATATGAGATATTTCTTGCAGCCGAGGCGGCCCATTTGTGCTGAGAGAAGCATGGCTTTACTACTGGTACCCGGATAGCGTCGAATTTTTTGGTCTAGTGCTTTAAAATAAATAATATTACAATGAATTATTGAAATATATTGTATATAAGTAAACATTTTAATTCCAACGCGACAGCAACGACATCATACTACATTTTTTATTCCACAAGCAGCAAGCAAGTATCGCAAAAACTCGTATATACTGCGAGCTTGTACAGCTTATAACCGCCTTTTAGCAAAATCTGATGTTGATATTTTCAATGACAGCTTAGTAACAATAAGGAGAAAATTGAGTCAATTATTTTTTTGTAATTAAGTAACTTTTTTTTTTTTTTTTTGGCGCAGTGATGCAACTTTGTAACTATATAAGTTAAGTTAAGTATATAACTGTAAAAGGTATTAGTATGATACTACATGTGGAGACATATTAATGGCTTACAATGTTTGCTATTGTTGTTACTGTATCATATTTGTGACCGATTGTCTTCCTAAAATAAAATAAATAAATAAATAAATAAATATTACTTAACGTTAGATGGCCGGAAAACAACATCTTCTTTTAATATAAATACTTCATAGGAAAACTAACAATGGTAAATAGACCCATTTGTATTCACGTGTTATGGCACGCGGTTAGGTTAGGTTACTCATAATTTATATACTTCTATTTTTATATATATTATATTAAATAATATAAAATATTATAATACACGAGGATACGTTTTTTTTATTTTCATGACGGTTGGCAAACAAACTTACGGGTAGCCAGAAGCTCGTCGATGCCACGGGATAGGAGGACAGCGATATGGAGGAAATAAAGGAAGGGAGCAATAGGGATTGGCGATTGCGGCGTTTCATTGAACGAGGGTGGCCGAGTACTGAGACGTGAAGGGACAGCCTTCTCGGAGGCTCAAATTTGACTCCTGCGCGGTCGAATCACAGCAAAGGATGTCATCGGGAATTATTAGAAAAAGAAAAGAGAATAATTTCGCATAATTTTTTTTTTTTTTTATAAATATCAGACAGTGTAAGACACGTTAAATTTTCATTTTAATTTTATTTATATATTTGTTAAAGATATTTTTATAGATAACAAAATAGTATTCTTCTTTCTAATGTTTATCCTCTAGTTTTAATTTCTGTTAAAATAATTATTTACTA
Organism: Hestina assimilis; assembly: GCA_023373885.1. NCBI lineage: Eukaryota > Metazoa > Arthropoda > Insecta > Lepidoptera > Nymphalidae > Hestina > Hestina assimilis. The sequence continues at coordinate 16,003,022 of CM041744.1, forward strand.
AGTAATGTAATTTAATTTAAAGAAATTCAAATTCAAAGGAATTTCAGCGATACTTTCCCAACCTCTACTATTACTGGAATTCTAATTGATAATATAATTATACGCTCTATATTTTTACGTAACTTGATCTTTGCTAACCTTTAAGTGCAAATTAGCAACTCGTAATACTAATCCAATTAGAGTAAATTGTTTCCCAAGAGTTAAGATTGATTATCAAGTTACATCTACAAAGAGCAGTCTATATATTATATAGTCAGTATATTTATTTGACGTAGTAGTATAACTCTGATCTTACAGTCAAACCAATTGTCTGGTTTTGTGAGACTATAGTATAAAACAAATTGTGAACATTATATTGACATAAATAAAATAAATAAATAAATATATTATATATTTTAGGGACTTCTTTTATGTTAAGGTTGCCTGTAAGAAATTAATTTTAGTGATAAGGCCGTACATGTACAATTTATGTAAATTAAATTTTTTTATGCGATGTAGGGCAGTGGTAGTGAACTTGCCTTAAGAGCCACACGTCGCGGGTTCCTGCTCGGAGCAAATGTTTGTATTAACCATACAGGCATTTTTTCCGGTCTGGGTTTGTTTGTCCCTGTCATTGTCCATGTTTCCGGACCCCGACACAGGATATAACTATCCTAATGGGGTCCGTTGAGTGTGTAGCGTTTGTTTATTTATTTATATTGTAATGTCTTGTGTGTGCAGTTTATTACTAAAATAAATATAATTGAATTCAATAATTCACTACAAGTAAGTCGTGCGATATATTATGTGATATTTACAGACAACTCCTAAGACCACAACGGACTGGGCGTGCACGCATTAATGAAATATCATTAAATGCGTATGTATGTTTTTAAGACATTTCACTTAGTCTTATAACAAAAGTTTATATATTTATATAACTCTGAAGAAGAATATAGACATTATATAAATGTTATCTGTACACTTAATGACAATATAGGTTTATCTTTTTAAGACTTGATAAAACGTTTTATAACGACATTATAATGACAATTATTATGATTTTTAAATATACTTTAAATCACCGAATATATTTTAGGTAGAGTTACAATTATTTCGTTTGTTTCCAATCGACGACCGTTGTGACATTCTAGTTGTGAGCCTGCTTTGACGGTCGCGGGATCGATTGCTGCTCGGAGCATTGTAATAGATTGTTAGTAAAATTGTTGGTCACCTCACCGTGCCTCTGAGATCACGTTAACGTACCGGTTTTATCATAACATCTGATATTTATCGTTAACTCTTGATATGTAATTTGCTCTTATCAAACGAGTTACTAGTTCACCCTTTGGGTCGCATGGCAATTGCTCTTTATAAAAACTAGTAACGCGTTAAATAAGGATAAGAGTATAAAATGATCCTGAGGTAAATACCGGGAATAATGCTAGAAGGAAGATTTCCAGTAATCTTTTTGTTTCATTTCTAAGTTATTTATTTTATGAAATATTTAAAGTCTTGAAGACAAAAGATGTGATTGCCGTCTAAGATAAACTGCGTTTGTCGAGAAGATAATATATCTTGTTTGGACGAGTTTCTATTGCTCTATTCCTTCAAAGTGATTATCGAGGATAATGTTATACATAATTATGCACTTATGTAAAAGTTGTAAAACCGCAGTATATACATATATTATGATGATAAATTTAATTGGACAGTTGCGGCTAACCGCCGAGTATCATTTGTAAATCTGTAGCATTATAATTAATGATAAAAAAGCTAAATCTGCGAATTTCAATCCCATGTTTTGAAACCTAAATATTTTAATATTTATTTTAATATAAATATGTCGTAGTACAGCTATGATCATCCCAGCACAAATGGGCCGGCTCGGTCGGGCAAGTATTCAGAAAATACCATCTCTCAGAAAATCGGCGTAAAATAACCGTGGCTTTTCTTGCGATGAGTGAGAGCACCGGAAGCCCAATCTTCCTCCGTCCCCTTCCTTTTTCACGTCTCATTCTTTCCCCCATATCCATTCATCATTTCCTCCTATCCATATTTCATGTGATACTTCAAGTATCGCTAGCGTTTATAGGTTGCAATTACTGCTTACCATCAGGCAGTCTGCGCGTGTGCCAATCATAAAATAAAATAAATAAATAAGTCGGCCTAGTAGTAGGTTACTTTACAAAAAGTGGGCTAGATCAACCGTTACCACGTTTGTTAAAAATAAAATAATATATATATATATACAAAGTAAAATATTTTTCCGCCTGTGGATAAAGTTTAACGCTTACTGGATAATAGAAATATAAGGATAAGAAAACCTTGGGAAGGGATCTGGAAAGATCTTGGAAGAAGTACGGTTATATTGAATATTTTAATCAGTGGACCATTCTTACACACGTACCTGCTCGGTTGGTGCCTAATATCCCTTTATTCAATTACACTAGGACCTATATTGCCAGTAAAAAGGAAACACTACATCGGTCTTTTGTCGTCGGCGTGTTCGTTAAATTTCTTGGTAACGTGTAAGGGTACCGATTTGAGGTACGTGTGAATAACTATTAACTTGCTTAGTTATTATCTAGCTATTACCAAAATTATTTTAACAGAAACTTGGAATTTTAACTAAAATGATAATGATAGTATTCCTTTACTTAATGTCTCTATCTAGTTATATCACTACATAGTATAAAACAGCATTTTCTGTCCCTATGTATGCTTAAATCTTTAAAACCACGCAACGGATTTTGATGCGATTTTTTTAAAAGATAGAGTGATTGAAGAGGAAGGTTTATATGTATAATAACATCCATTAAATAGTGCAGAACAAAACTGTTATTTTTGAGGTTTCTAATGTGATGTCGTATATAAATACATTTAACGCGTGCGGACCACGAGCAGTAATGAATAATTCAAAACTACTGGATCGATTTAAATAATTTTTTCAGTGAATGACATAGGCTATATATTTTATACCCGTGCGAAGCCGGAGCTTGCCGCTAGTAATCAATAAATTCAACAAGTTACATTTAAGAATGATCAAAATTATAATACAGACATAGGCGCAATTAAAATCCAAAATCAATATATTTTTTTAACATTTCTTCAATTTGCGGAAGATACTATATTTTTAAATAAACATAAGAAATCGATATGTATAAATAGTATCGAAGGGTCTGTTTGTAACTTTTAGGTGGCTATAATATATATAATAGAATGAAACGGACAAAAAGAGGAAAAGCTCACCTCGAGGGAACATAACGCTTTTTCCTTACGTCACGATATTTGCCAGTTTACTCAACTGTAAACCGCGTAAAAACCAAAAAAGGAAGAAATTCTTGGTATTATTCAACAAAGATTATTTACAAACGACTCATATTGAATGAATTTCGTAATAAGGGTATAAAAATACATAACATTTTGTAAAGCTTAATTAGAGGCTTTGGGCGATACCTGGTATACAATAGGTAAAGGGTAGGGCGGGTAGGGAAGTAGGCTTGTCATAAAGGTAGAGAGAGTAATCCTCTCTTTGTTTAAGTCAAACTCTATACAATTAGGTCTGTTTATTTCTTTCTATCCGGATCGTAATTAGTGAGTATTTTTATTACAGTGATAAAGTTCCTTGAAAAATATTTGTGGATATCAGCTATGATTTTATTAACTAGCTGTTACGTTGTTGTTGAATTTTTCACGAGGTCATTTTTTGTTTTGAATTAGATAAATTGCTTTATTGGGGTTCCGTAGCCAAATGGCAAAAACACCTCACCCTTATAGTTTCGTCATGTCCGTCTATCCGTCCGTATGTCACAGTCATGTAATTCTGAGTGTATAATCTCTATCTATAATGAATGAAATTTGGTAAAGAGGTGTATTCTAGTGAAATAATAAAATGTTTAAAAATTAAGGATATCAATCCATGGCGTACGGCAACGTATGGGTTATCTTTGAATAGGTCTTTCAAAATTTGAGGTCACAGAACATCATAAAAACTTTTAACGATAATTATTTTGAAGAAGATAGGCTAAGAAATTTTAGAGATATGCACGTTTTTCCCCATAACTTTGTTTTTCCGTATTACATTTAATCATTACTATGAAATTACAAAATTATATTTGCAATCGCTTTTAATTCGTTAATATCCTAAAGATTCTGCATCATCAAGCTGCGGAACCCTCTAGTTTCCACTGTGCGTGGTCCACCACGCACTTGACTGGTATTTTTTTAATTGGTTCTGAATGATAACATATCTATGTTTTATAGTATTTGAATAGAGTCGATTAATTCGTTTTTTATTATCTTACTGTAGATAAAAAAATATTATATTATAATATAAGGCATTGATAATTTTAATTATTTCTTGAATGGTGGAGTTTTAAGGTCCCATCGCAGTATATTTACTTCATAATATTTTGCTAATTAGTAACGACCGCCCGCGACTTTATCTTCGTCACCAAAACGGCAGGAATACTATCGCTTAAGCTTTCTTATAGAGGAACATTCTAATATAATAAATACTAGCATTGGCCTCGGATCCACTCCCTTTATCTATACAATTATTGGTTAGTTTTTTACTTAGTTAAAATCTTATATATATATATATTTTTATGTTAAAAGTTGGCAAACAAGCATACGGCCCACCTGATGGTAAGTGATTGCCGTAGCCTATGAGCGCTTGCAGCACCATTAGTAGGTGCCACTCACGCGTTGCCAACCTCGAGATATTAGTTATTAAATCTCGTCTGCCCAGTAATTTCACTAGCATACAGTGCCCTTCAAACCGGAACACAGTAATGCCTAAGCACTACTATTTGGCGGCAGAATATTTGACACTGCGGTGGTACCTACCTAGCCGGCCTCTTGCAACAAAAAGACCTACCACCAGTGTGACTGATTGCACTGGTGGAATAATCTCTGCTGTGACAGAGGTTATCCCAACAGCGGGCGATGGGGTCGTCACATCCCGACGCCGGAAAAACTATCTGCCAGTTTATATGCTGTTAAAACGGTCCAGTCGTTTCGAAGATGAGCCGGAGCAAATGGATTGAAAAACCGGGTTAAATACATTTTCACGTCTACTGCTAAAATGATTTTATGGTTTAATACAAAATTAATTAAATTTATAAACTTAAAGAATGGCAGATCATTTTGTAAACACGGATTCTTTATATAAATTAGTTAAACTGTTAAAAAAAAAAACAACTAGTGTATATATATCGCCGCATTCTGTCCCTTATACTTGAAGATGTTCGTTCTTTATCTCAGGAATCATTAATGGGCCTACCATGAAGTTATTCTTTACCTATACAAATAGATTCATGACCAATATCTTTAAAAACATCACAGAAGTTCAAAAAAATTATATGAATTGATCTTTCAAAATTAGGTGTATGAATATACCTGACTGTCATGACTCCTTACAGATTCTTCTGTTAACTTGATAGCTTTTTTTCTACCTCGATGAAAAGTTCGCTTTTTGCCCCATGTACGAGGGAGAAAGATGTCCTAATCTCTCCCGCCAAGATGACACTAATTAACTCACTACTTCCCGGTAATCTAGCAACCGTAAGTTTATCCCTCGTATCAGTGACTAAAAGCGAACTTTTCATCATCAAAAACTTATACGCACCACGGGAGAAAATTAAGACAATGCCACCCGCGATGACTGTGGTGCGTAATGTGCGTAACTATTCCTATATAACTTCACTGTTAAGATGAATACAACGATACCTCATAAAAATTAAATCAATCAAGTTCCTTAGAATAGATACGGCGTCGGGATGTGACGAACACATCGCCCGCTGTTGGAATCATCTCTGTTGCAGCAGAGATTATTCCACCAATGCAATCAGTCACACTGGTGGTAGGTATTTTGTTGCAAGAGGCCGGCTAGATGGGTATCACCGCAGTGTCAAATATTCTGCCGCCAAATAGTAGTGCTTAGGCATTACTGTGTTACGGTTGGAAGGGCCCTGTACGCTAGTGAAATTGCTGGGAAGAGTAGATTGAAGAACCAATATCTCGAGGTTGGCAACGCGCGAGTGGCACCTACTTATGCTGCTGCAAGCACTCATAGGCTACGGCAACCACTTACCATCAGGTGGGCCGTATGCTTGTTTGCCAACTTATAACATAAGAAAAAGAGAGCGTATCTAAGAAATATATTACGTACATACACTAGATAACTATTTTTTCCTTTATGAAGCAGCCGGGGAAAAAGCGTCGTTTACTGACAATTTGACTACCATAAGCATTGACTTACAAAGTAAGGAGCGGCTCTTCCATACGAAAAAAAATGACCAAACATTCGCTGGTTCTCTCCTTCGTAAATTTAATACTAAGACAACGAAACTAAGTTAGTCACACACTTCATTCGATTTTGTTGCGAGCTTGTGACTAACTTCGTTGCGTCGATCTTTTATTTACGGAGGAGCACCAGCGAGTCTTCGACATTTTGTTCTTATCTAAGCGCCTATCCATATATAATAAGTGATCATTTTATTTTCAAGCTTGATGTTATAGTTTTGTCATGCTTTTCTGTTACATAAAGATAAAGTAATTGGACCTTAATTCATATTAATATATTTTTCCTTGTTTAATTCACATATTTAATTAATTTATTATGTCATATATTCGGTTATTTGGATTAGTCGTATGTGTGATTAGTCCTATTAATGTCCAGCCATTGTAGATATTATCTTATTCAAGCAAATACATGTCTAACTTTTTCACATGAAATGAATAGTAGTTAAGCTTACAAAGAAATTTCTTACTCTCGCTCTACTTCATAATAAAGTAAAAAAAAATTCAATGAGTATCATATATGTTTTATGAAAAACATAGAAATTACAAAGATTTTAAAAAAGCATCACTTACTTTGACAATATAATTCAAGTCTTGAAATTAGCAGATTTATCTTGATCACACTCGTTAAAAACGGAATAACAAAATTATATATAAATCAAGTTTAGAGCACCAACTCTCACTATTAAAAGAAAAATAAAGGTAAAAAACTACTAAAGCGTCGAAACCCTACTAACTAAAGAGTATTTTTTGACGAAAAAACACGTGCAACGCCGTCTGGCGTCGCGACCGCACTGATAAGACAGGCGAGAAAGCGCAATACGTCTGATAATGAACAGCTGACTCGTCGATAAGCGTAATCGAGCGTCGGGAAAACATGAAAATGCTCGCGTTTTAACCGATTACAAAATAAGAAGATATTCGACCCGTAAGTAGTTCTATTATAATTCTTTATTTTTTTTTTTTTTTTTTTTTTATGTAAGAAGGGGCAAACGGGCAGGAGGCTCACCTGATGTTAAGTGATCACCGCCGCCCATGAACATCCGCAACACCAGAAGGCATGCGCGTTGCCGACCTTTAAGGAAAGAATAGGCTCTTCTCTTGAAGGTTCCAAGTCGTATCGGTTCGGAAAGACCGCCGGCGGAAGTTGATTCCACAGAGTGGATGTGCGAGGAAGAAAATGTCTTCTAAATCGCGCTGTTGTGGATTTCCAGACATCGAGGTGGTATGGATGGAACTTAGAGTTTTGTCGCGATGTCCGATGGTGAAATTCTACCGGGGGATCAATCCAAACAATTTCTCAGAACACTCTCCGTGATATATGCGATAGAAGATGCAGAGTGATCCGACATCTCTACGCAATGCCAAAGGATCAAGCCGATCGGAAAGGGCTTGATCGTCGACAATTCGAGCCGCTCTACGTTGGATGCGGTCAATTGGAAGTAGCTGGTACTGGGGAGCTCCTGCCCAGAGGTGAGAGCAGTACTCCACGTGTGGTCGAATTTGTGCCTTGTAGAGCTTTAGGCGATGAGCCGACGTGAAGTAGTGCCTGTCCTTGCTGAGCACACCAAGCTTTTTAGAGGCCAATTTGACCTTTCCTTCCAACTGACCGCGGAACTGAACGACGCTCGAAATGTCGACACCAAGTATTCCGATACTAGCTGTGGCAGCCAGGGGAGTTCTCAAAACGAGGAGATACGACAAATGGTGATTTTTTAGCGGTTAACGCGCAAACTTGTGTCTTCTTGGGGTTGAATTGGACTAAATTTAGTCGGCCCCAGTCCGAGACTTTGGTCAATGTAGTCTCGACTTCAGACACAAGTTTGTTCCGGCACTCAATGACGTTTTCCTGAGAAATATTAGCGCGGCCGGTGTATAAAGCGTCTATAGTGTTGTCGTTCCGCATAGCAATGAATGTTGGAAATTTCCAACATGTCATTGATATGCAGAAGAAACAAAGTAGGGGACAGTACGCAGCCTTGCGGGACACCAGCATTAATGGGTTTTAAGTCAGAGCATGCACCGTCGACAAGGCCTTCGCTATGTCCAGACTGGCCGCTAATGCCTCCCCTTGACCTCAACTGCTTCCGCCCATCTATGTGTCAGGTAAACTAAAAGATCACCAGCTGAACGACCACGACGAAAAACCGTACTGGCGGTCGCTAATCAGCTGGTGCTCCTCTAGATACCGCAGGAGCTGGCAGTTGATAATGGACTCCATTATCTTTGAGAACAAGGAGGTAATGGCAATTGGCCTATAATTGGACGGATCCGAGCGGTTGCCTTTTTAAGGATCGGGTGCACTAAAGCCGTCTTCCATGAGTTCGGGACGACGCCTGATGAGTAGGAGTACCGGAAAGACGCGTTAAAACCGGCGCCAACTCAGGAGCACATGTCCGCAACACGATCGGGGGATTCCATCAGGCCCACTCGACTTATGAATGTCCAAGGAAAGAAGTGCTCTGCGAACTACACTTTGCCGGAATTTAACCTCTGGCATCGTGGTATCACACCGCTGGATTGCCGGTGGTGACTTTCCTTGGTCATCCACAGTCGAGTTGGACGCGAAGAGAGAGCACAGAAGATCAGCTTTCTCTTTCGCGGCATGGGCTACCGAATCATCGTCCCTATGCAGAGGTGGAAATGATGGCTTACAGAAATTTCCTAAGACAGACTTGGCGAGGGACCAGAATGCACGTGTACCCGAAGGAAGATGCACTAGTCTCTCGCCAATTCTGCCGATGTGCTCCGACTTTGCTTTGGCAATAACCCTTTTGAAGGACCTGGAGGCAGAGTTGTACTCCTTTCTAAGTGCGCTGGTATTTACATCACGAGACGTCGACGCCTTAGCCCAGGCTTGGTAGCATTCCCGTTTTCGGCGAAACGCCGTTTTACAGGAGCGACCAAACCAAGGCTGAGACTTGCCTCCGATGGGCACTCGCAGAAGCCGGAACAAAGAGTTCCATGCCCTGAGTATCACATCGGCGACAGAGTTGGCAAACGACGTCCGGATCATCCGGCGAGAAGCAAATCTGTCCCCGGTGGGTAGGACGCAAAGAAAGAACGCATCCCATCCCAGTCTGCCGACCTGTAGTGCCAAACGCGCCGGTAGCCCACGAAGCGGGCCGTGCTGGGCGCGAGACCGGCACTGTACTCCGAACAAGGCAGTGGTCCGACGAGCCTAGAGGAGGATCGACGGATACCAGATAGTTGTCCGGATGAGAGGTCAACAGAAGATCCAATAGTGAAGGTGTGTATGATCCTCTACATCTGGGATTCGCGTTGGCGAGGTTACCAGTTGTGTCAGGATCATATGCCAGCAAAGTCGAGAACAGATCTCCCTGCGTGATCGGTGGTACGTGAACCGCTTATTCGGCATGGTGGGCGTTGAAATCGCCAAGAATCACGATCTCAGCAGATGGGATCTGTTGCAGCACGGAATCTGTAGCCATTTGGATGTGCTCAATGAGTCGCTCAGTTTCGGCATTTCCGCCATGGACCTATAAAGGCACGCGTAGATTCGCGGATGGTCATCGCAGTCTACGCGCAGCCAAAGAATCGATAGGTCCCCTACTTCAAGGCTGCCGAGGCGACGAGAGCAGACATTTTCTCTCTGACGTACACGCACACACCAGCCCGGGGTACAAAGGAATGTTCCAAATTGTATCCCGGGTAGGAGAGGAAAGAAGTATCAGCCGGAGAAGATATCTGTGTCTCTGTAAGGAAAAGCAAGGCATGGCTTCGCCGTCTCAAGATGGTGGTGGACGGCGTTCAGGTTGGAATTTAGCCCCCTTATGTTGCAGAAGTCCACAGTAAGCGTGACAGGGGTAGCCTTAGGTAGCCTGCTTTGTTTGCCCCTGAACAGTATTGAGCACAATTGCCCCCAGAATTCGGAGGGCAGCCTGGGTATCCATGTTCAGGAAGAGTTCGTCCTGAAGATGGACATCCAGAGAGGGATTCTCCACAGCAGAAGCTGGTGGTACCCTCCTGGGGTAAATAAACCGAATTCTGCACTTTCATTGGAGGGGGAGTGTGTAGTGGGCCACCGGGACTCTCACTCACCGTACGAAACGCGACAGTTGCCACTTTACGCCGGTTTTCTGTGAGAGAGTGGTGTTTCCCGGGCGTGCCGGCTCAATTCGGCTGCACAGAAAGAACTGTGCAGCGTGGCACTACCACTAGTTGAATTGATCGACTGCACTGGTGGAATAATCTCTGCAAACAAAGATTATCCCACCAGCGGGCGATGGGGTCGTCACGTCCCGACGCCGGGAAAAAGTTCCTCTTTATTTACCGATTGTTCGGAAAAAGTTTAACCGATAGTTAATTCTTAGCTTTATTTAAGTTAGGGTTTTGAGACACATACAATTTTCATGATAATCGTGTTTTGAGGTAATTAAATGTATGCCTTTTTCATTATTCTAGGTATTTACTTAGGGTCTGCTTATTACTCTTATCTGGATTTTGCAGGCTACTAGTGCTTATAATTTTATTGATGGCCATTTGCCCTCCGCAACCATAAGGGTAAACCATTAGGTACATTTCACCGGCGTCGGGATGTGACGACCCCATCGCCCGCTGTTGGGATAACCTCTGTCACAGCAGAGATTATTCCACCAGTGCAATCAGTCACACTGGTGGTAGGTCTTTTGTTGCAAGAGGCCGGCTAGGTAGGTACCACCGCAGTGTCCAATATTCTGCCGCCAAATAGTAGTGCTTAGGCACTACTGTGTTCCGGTTTGAAGGGCATTGTACGCTAGTGAAATTACTGGGCAGACGAGATTTAAGAACCAATATCTCAAGGTTGGCAACGCGTGAGTGGCACCTACTAATGGTTCTGCAAGCGCTCACAGGCTACGGTAACCACTTACCATCACGTGGGCCATATGCTTGTTTGCCAACTTTTAACATAAAAAAAAAATCGAGAGTCAAAGATTATTATCAGATTTTATGTGATAACAACCGGGACCGATAGATTAACGTGCTCGTCAAGGCACGGTGGGAAGACCCACAAAGACAAACGCCCAGAGCGAGACAGATGTTTGTAAGATGAAACATCTGCTCCAAGCGGGAATCGAAGCCACGAACATTGAGGCTAAAGGCAGCCTCGCTACCAAACACGCCACAACGGTCGTCAACAACTAAATATAGATGTATATTATTGTTATTGAAGAATTCATGAACACTATCAGAGTTATCACTAATATTTTTTGTTGTTTTCAACGTACTGTAATTCTAGCAAATATTTTTAAATAATTTATCTGATTAGTGTCATAGTTCAAAAGTATTGATAACTATCAAACAACAAGAAAATACTTTACAATACGACAATAACTGACGTATATAGAATAACAATATAATATACATTTTATTTACCATAAAAAACAAGTTGTTTTAATATTTTGAGAACGCCGGAGGCCCAACCTTCCTCTGTTCCCTTCCTTTTCTTCCCTTCTCATCCCTTCACTCCTGTTCCTTGGGTTGGCAACGCGCTTTGGGTTGGTAGAATCTGACTTTCAACAAATAAGTGTAATGCTTTTATGTTGAATAAAAATATTTGATTTGATTTGATTTTGATTTGCTTGTGATACTTCAAGTACCGCAAGCGTTCATAGGTTACGGTGACTGCTCAAGCGGCCCGTATGCTGTTTTGCCAACCGTCATAACATAAAAAAACCACGCTTATGTTTTATTTATATTTAATCTTGGAATATTTGCGGACTGTATCTGCAAGAACTTTGATGTGATCTTCAGTAAGTTCACAAGGGTAAGATTCCGGAAACAAATCTTTTAAAAATATCCATCAAAATTATTTCATAACAAAAAACACGACGAATAAAAATTTTTCTTTTTCCTAAACAGGACGATTGAATTAAAATTTAGATACATTTAAATTGCGATAAAGTTTAAAATGATAGATTCTGAAAAAATAGTCCATATAAGGAAAATAATGCTAGTATAATACTATTAAATTAAAAATAAAATTTAATATTACTAACACAACTTGGGGCTCGTGTTTCATTTTAAGGGTGTATGTACCCTTAAAAAGAAATGATACACGGGCTAAAAGACCCGGAGTAGTGTTCTAGTTATAAAAACTTGTTCTATAATATATATTTTGCTATGTAACAATCCGATGTAAATTATAGAATAGCTCTATTTTTTATTATCGAAATAAATAGACAAAAAATAATTATCCAAAGTACTTTATGTGTAATTTTTTCTTTGTATTGTTTAATTTACTCTCTTAGCCGCCTACGCGTTAGGACTTTATTTGCACTTACCATCAGGTGTAGTAGAGTCATCTGCTCTAATTTCCAAATTTAAAAAAAAATCTGATCTACATATTGGGATTTTAGCTACATGTAGTTTTGCGTAATTGCATGGCCTCCTGCGCTACTGTTACTTCTATCCAAAAATCGAAAGGCCAGTTTTTCATAATTTAAAAAAAAAACTCAAATTAGATAGCCTTTTTAGGGTTATGTAACCACGTAAGGCAATGTGTGTATAGGTTTTAATTTATATAATTTTAAATTTCTTGCTTTAGTTTTGATTTTTTTAATAATCAGTAGTTGTTGAGATATTGGCTATGGGAGATATGGGATATTGCTGGTATATGGGATATGGGAAGTCATACCAATTGTGCCAATGCTCTAACTTTTGAACTATGCGGTTTAAAATTCTGGAAAAAATTGAGATTGTAGGATGTCAAAAGAACTTTCCATGATAACTATTTTAAAGAAGATAGGGCTACAAGTTGTAGAGATATACATATGTATAAGTCTAGTCCCATAACTTTGTTTTTTTTTTTCATTTTATTGTTAATAATACTATGAAATTGCGGTCTTAATGCGGTGCGGAACTTATTCTTGAGGTGGATATTAATTCGTTAATATTAAAATCCTTAAGATTCTTCATCATCAAGCTAAGGGACTTCCGCCCATGAGTCTCCACTGATCGTTCAGCAGGCAGTTGACAGGTAACTAATTTTTATTATCTTCTATTTCATTGTATTTTTTATTAGTTCTATCGTCATAGTTGTCACCATTTTCACATATCACATTTTCACATTCACGTGAAACTGACTTGACGTAACGTGACTGAATCCGATATTGTGTCATTACGTTGTAATGCTCAACTTAAAACTTACTTACATCAAAGTTATCTCAATACATTTCAAACTAATATCCATTACATAAAAACGTAATATCCATTAATATTGGCAAAGACTAAAGGCAAGAATTTCGCGTTTATACGTATTATTTATAATTTATATAAATAAATAATAAAATATCATTACTCATTTAGTATTTACTGTACAAATAAGGTATAAATTAAAATAAACAATCTAAGATATTGAAATTTTTAAATAAAATAAATAATTTTAGTGATTCATTAATATAAATTGGAAAATTAAATTTAGGTCCATAATTTGTACTAAGTATTTTGTTATCAATTTTTATTCGGTTACGAAGCCGTTTGTGATAATGTGACCTCCTAGCAGAATAGCCTGGTTTAGTGCTCGTATCTACATACTACTATCGGTCTGGAGTAACAAGACCTATGTCTATATGCGTTTATTAGTGGTCCGATTAAAGTATTAATATGACACGTTCTGTTACAACGAGATTAAACGTAGAATCAAACACCTATATATATCCGAACAGATCGGCATTTCACTGTACAATTGTACATATGTTGGCTTGGTTTTACAGCTGTTAATAATAGTGCAGTGTGTCGCGTCGGTCAATGGCCATTATCAAGCGATCATTGCCGCAAAACGATAACGCAACTGAGTATTGTTTACAATTTTCAGATCCAGTTTAGCTGGTAGTGTAAAATGTACTTTAAGAGAGAATACATTTAGATATTAAATGCTGTATGCATATTATTATACACATACTGTATTTTTTTTATTTATTTTAAGTTTAATTTTAAGCTCCAATAGCTCAACGGTATTAGGGCCGACTTCGCTATTTTAATGCGCGAGTCGAGGGTTCGATCCTGATCCCCTTGGACTATTGTGCAAAATGAACATTGGTAACGCCTTGAAAAAGTATTGCTAATATTCTTTAAAAAAAATGAACAATCGAGGAAGACGTCGCAATGATTTTTGTATTAAATATTGGAAAACCCTTAAAAAGCACTACAGTCTTTATATGTTTTACATGTTAATTTTTAATGATTCTTCGGTAACTGTCATGCTATGTTTTAACCATAAACAGCTAACATTGTTTAGGGAAAAGTCATCATCACGTGTTTCTGTGATAAAAAGTACTTGACGCACTACGTACAATCATAGGAAAAACCAATTAATATTAAAACTCTGAACGCACCTACAATAGGGACCAAACAGGAAAATAGCAATTTGTTAGTTGACCCTTCAGGTAGTCACGAAATGTGTAGTGACTACAAACCGGATCGATTACAAGTTTCAACTCAAATTTATTTCAGTTTTTGTGAAACTGTCCGTTTTCTATCGTCACTTGAGATCTAAATTCGACCAATGATGTCATTTTACTATTGTTACAACTCACTGTGATTTGCGATTGATTCCTCGTTTCTGATACTCACCGCTAAGGTCTGGAATACCCTCCGGACCACCACCTACAGTGTAACTTCAAATCAAGAGTGTATATGCATCTTCTAGGTAAAAGCGCACCAGCTTAGGTTGTGTCAGCTTAAATATCACGTGTTAACAATACTCAAGCGCTAGTCTATATACTTTAAAAAAACATTGGTGTTCTAAGCTCTTAAAACCATAAAAATATCTTTAGTTATAGCGTTTTTTGTATTGCGGAATTTAGTTCCGAGTGGACAGTTGCTGGATCACGATCACATAGTAGTGGTAGAGCCACGCTCCTCCCAGTAAAAATAGGGCGGCTCGACTGGAGAAGTACTACCCTCTCACAGAAATTTGACATAAAGTAACAGTATCAGCTCCGGAGTCCCAATCTCCCACCCCTTCTGTTCCCTTCTCATCCCTTCTTTCCTATCCCTTAGGTTGGCAACTTGTACGCCACGTATCGGATGCGTCCATATGCTGCTGCTATTATAACTGCTTACCATCAGGCGGCCATACTTAATTGCCAACCGTCATGATATAAAAAACCCGAATGCTCTAAAAATGCAATTTTCATTTACAGTGAATAGTATGAATTAAGCAAGCTGTAATAAACAAAGGATAACGAAAGATGCCACTGACCTTATCGATTACGAGTCGTGGGATCACTCTGACTCATCAATAATCGTATTTATATCCACCCTTATTGGTTGATAATAATCGCGTTAATCATTTAACTGTTTACTGTTACTCATTTACGTGTAAGTTAACGGTTTAAACAGCAAGTTAATTATTGATTAAATTCCAGGTATTTGACTTTTGTACTAAATTGTTACCAAAAATATGTTTTGCCAAATATAATTATATATCTTGAAAGGACTCTCTGTATAAGGGCCACCCAGCAACCGAATCATTGTTGAAGTTAGGGAGGAGTCAGGAAAGTTCCACGCTTCTTATTTTTATTCAACAACTCCAATATATTTTGTCATAATACAGGAAATAATATGACAAAATACATTTTAGGTACTAATTTTGTTGATAGTAAAACTAATGTAAACGCTACGCTACACACTCAACGGCCCCCATTAGGATAATTATATCCTGTGTCGGGGGTCCGGAAACATTCACAATGACAAGGACAAACACAACCAGACCGGAAAACATGCCTGTACGATTAATACAAACATCTGCTCCGAGCGGGAATCGAACCCGCAACCGTAGAGGCTTAAGGCAGACTCGCTACCCACAACGCCACAACGGTGTCAAATGTGTATATTATCTTAAAATTTATTTGGGAACTTCGTTTATTGATATATATCGCGTCGCTAAATTATTTATATTTAAGTTGTAGCTTATTGTTATACCAGTAGCTCCACATCATTATTATGATAATTAATTGTGCACATACTTATATAGAAGGATATATTCTTTATTAAAGTACTACGTAGCTATCGTTAAAATCAAAACATATATATGTAGGTTTATTTTAATAGTATGTAGTATAGCCTTTCTGTTTTCAGCATGAATGCGAATGCATCGGAGACCAAAGCTTATGTTTTCCTTTTGTTTCCTTTCCTTACTCCTCCTTTTTTTGGGAAGACAAGACACTTGTAATGCTGAGGTATTAATGGCGTCTATAGGTTGCAGTAATCGGTTATCACCAGGCGCCCGCCTGTTGTTGGAATTGGTAACGTAGAGTATGTTCTGGAGTAGTCCAATGTAAGTTTCATGATGATGCGATCAAGGAATTTTCAGGTATTGAACGAAACATCTCAAAGTATGAAAGGAAAACCCACGATAACAGTACTCAATTTAGTTTGGTGTACCTGGTGTCTTACAGGCAACCACAATTGCCTGTGTTAAAAGAAGTGCAATTACTACGCAAAACAGTCTTTATTAATATGTATGCCATATATTGTAAGAAAACATCTTGAATTATTTGAAGGTAAACATCGTCTCATTTTATTTACTCGTGTCTTAAAATAACTATGTTTTCTGCATATTTACATAATTAGTTGAGTTATTTATATCGTCTCAGGAGTGGGTATTGCGGTTAGTGTGGCATCCTTCAAACTATGATCTATTTAAATAGGAACTTGAAATATTTTATATTGAAAACTAACAAGTTCTTCCTCCTTAGATTTTCCTGGACTTTTTAAGCCTTTTTTAAAGAGTATACTAGTTTTCAAATATTCTATTTCTCTCTTAACAAAGCATGCTACATGCTAGGTGCTACAGCAAGGAGGCAATCGAATATTCAAATCTCGCGTTAACAGCTGAGGATAATATTATATATAACCTAAGATAATCTTCAAGATACGAACGCATAGATACCTCCAATCTTGACTCTATAGTTTAAAAAATTTGGGTCAATTCTCAGTCTACAAAATATTTTTTTTAAATCAATTATTGGGTTTTTATAAATCAACTTATTTTTAATCAATAATAATAATAATCCATAATAATAAAGATGTCAGACGTCATCCGGTAAGCAAATATAGCACAATTGAGAACGCAGATAATTATTATATAACGAGTTACGAGTTACGACCTTCCTTCAAATAACATTGTACAGCATTTTATTTGATTACAATATTTTGTTGTTTTTTACTATGTTTGAATTAGAATCTTGAAGATGTAAACATGTATTATGTACCTAGCTTAGAACTAGATTATAATGCATTATAAGCAAGTTTCCATGTATGTTCCTATACCAACAAAGGTAGCAGAGAAGCATTCAGCCTTACTGAATAAAAAGAAGCTAAGCCATAGACTATGTTCACTAGCAACAGCAGAGGCACACTCGAGCACTGCCATGAAAAAGGATTTGTAACACAGGGCATGGTTTGGGAATGCAGAAATAATTTTCAAGGAACAAAGGGAACAGTGTGGATACTGCCACTTCACATTAATATAAATGTAGTACTGTCACAGTCGAGTCGAACAAATTCGTACTAAAAACTGCAAGAGTCCACTGCTTATGAAATGGCTCTCGTTTTCAAAAGGAACTTACCCTAAGAGATCTTGCAGTATCTTGTAAGAAGTTTAGTGTAAAATAAAGTAAGAAAACAGGTCGCAACCTTATTCAGGTCACTTGTTGCGTTTAACGAAAAGGCAGTGAGCTCCCTGGGGACATAAGATTCTTCAAGTCATTTTTCACACAGAGCATCTTGTTTTAATATCCTCTACTTAATTATAGTTATGATTTCCATTTCTCATTTTGGTTTTATAGACATGTAGAACTTAATTAATACGTTGGATTAAACGGAAATAATTGGCAAGCTATCATTCTTACGACACATTGTTGATATCGATTCGGTTAATTTAATATTCTTGATGCAGATACTGATACCGACACATTCGTCGTACCACGTCAAAAACGTTCAAAATTGATGAAATCCGACGCAACTGTTAAAGTGTTGTGCAATTTATTGTGTGTCTCTCATAAAGTGATTAAAAGCATTGTTGATCATAATGTTAACCAATTTAAGCCTACAGAAATGGAGAAAGGAAATTGGAAATTGAAGGCTATTCTGAGCCTTTATACACATTACATTTTGTAAAATTTTACAACTAAGTAGACTAGTAACTAGAGATTCTTTTAGAAGTGACAAAATGAGTATGTGTTTTAATGATAATGTGTATATCCGTATGTAAATGACTTGTGTTTATATGGCAATATTAACTTATTTTTAATATAATAACAACTATTTGTGTTTATCTTTATTATAAAAGTATAAATTATAGTTTAGCACGACAACCAAAATCTGGTCACGCGAAATTCACATGTTTTTTATTAGCACTGTTTCATTGCGTGGGGTTAAAACATTAATAACCCTGAATATTAATTTATTTTTTATCTATGTATATCTATAAAATTTTGTATACCTGCGACATATGGTATAACATTCAGTTTTAATTCTTGCTATTTGATTGTGAATCACGCATGTTTCAGACTCGTAAAGTAAAACAATGGCGTGGTTCTTTTTAGTTTTTCTTTCACCAGGACATAAGAGTCAGACCAAGGAAATATTCATACAAATTAACTATTGCAAAAAAACCTGCCCGGACTGCTCATTCATGTCATTGCCATGTTTTTGTAGACTATATTGTAACTTTAGAAAAATGCGTCAGGTTTTATCTTTACTTTTTATATTCTATTCTGTGCTATTGTTTTGAGGAGAGGAACAATGGACAAAGGTTTTTCTGTTAACCTACCGATAATCCATTAGTATAAAATGTAACTGTTACGGTTTAATCATAAATATTAAGATTTATTGTGTCATTATTTGAATTATTATTTACGATACTTTGGATGCTTTCAATCCAAAAATATAGCTCCTGAGTTTGTTTCTATTATTCTTCTCAGGTAGAGGCTTAATTTTGGAGCCGGTGGTAGAATCTGACGTTCGACAAATAAGTGTAATTATTATACGTTGAGTATAAAAAAAGAAAAATTAGACTAGTTACATACATTACGGTAATATGAATGATAATACTATGAAACACTAGCAAGTCACCGTGCAAAATGTAACTGAATGAAATTAGCTTTGCGTTGGTGTTGAATTTTCGAAGGGGCACCAGCGAGTTTTTGTCATATTGTTGTATTGAAGGGCCTGTTGCTATTATTTAGTGGGTCTATGAATAGAACAAAGAAATTTGTAAGAAATATCGTTTTTAGTTTTACATGACCATTCCACTTTTAAATTAATAAAATACCTAAAAAGGAAAACATAAAAATGTTATTAATTTTGCAAAATAACAAAGACTTACGTGACAAGCATGCACTGTGATCCATTAAAATTTCCTTTTAATAACACCATCCAAATTAGGAGTAACTTCATTATACTCGATCCCAAACAAATTAATAACACTTAACATTATTACTTTATTCCAAATACACACACATTCACTAAACCACTGTGTTATTTCACCCTTTGTACTCACACAAACATTAATCCCCTACAGACAGTTAATTTGATTGGTTTAAAACGAATAACGTGGCAACCGTTTCACTGAATGATTTTCGTTAACTGGGGGACGTCGCCTGAGTCCTAGAGATGTTATAAATAGGTTTAATTCTAGTTGTTTACAAATAAAATATGCAAGGCGGGCGTAGGGCGGATGGCGGCGACGCGTCGGGTCGTTGGCCGCGCACGTCGCCATGACAACGCCAGGCTGCAGATCGCGCCACTCTTGCAGAACGCCAGGTTAAATGCACCTGAAATCGACATCTGACAGTGCTTACAAAGGTATTAAAGTGTATAAAAGAATGGTTACTACTAGTACTACTAGACTATACCAGATTTTTCTTTTGCTCTTTATATTATATATTATGTATATAAGAATAAGTGAAGAAAATAATTAATGAACGTCATTTGAATTCAGTCGGATGTTACGAAACATCAATTATAACCTAAGTTTTCAGTTAAATTTAGTGATACATAATTAAAAAGGCTTTATTTAACAAAAAATATCATTTTTGATCCAAAATATATATTTTTATATAATCTTAGTGAAAATTAAAGCTTATTTTGATGAATGTTCCGATGAATGTTCCGTCTTGCCATAAGCAAGCATATTAATTATGTACGTCATGTACAATAATATATATATACATATAAGTAATATTATGGAATAATATTGTAATATAAATAATAATAAAAATGTAAAATGTACATACTCGGAATCTAACGGCATTCATAGCATGAATAATTATTTAAGTAATTACTTTCATACAAATTTATAAAAAATAGGACGGTTACAACTTGAAAGGCTTAGATGAAAGCAGTTAATAATATTATTTAAAGTATTATAAAGTACTAAAAGGTTTTTCTTTAACGTTTTTAATGTATTTTTAATAAAGGTTGGCTGCTCGTTGATTTTTTTTTGACGCTGCAGATGCAAAAACACTTAGAATTTAGTATTCGTACTCGTATTATAACATCTCGCTGTTTTTTATTATTTAACTAGTTGTGCCCGCTGCTCCGCTCGTGTACCGATTTTTATTTATTGCACGGAACCCTAATACTTCTTCTAAAATAAAATGTCAAAATCCGTCCAGCCATTTCACAATATTTTTTATGTAAGTCCCGTATATAATTTCATATGAATTTAATGAACATATCTGAATTTGGAATTACAAAAAGGCAGATCATTTTTATTTATTTGTATAAATATGCTAGTTACGAACGTAGCTTTGCTCAATATTTTTGTATTTAGCTGAAAAAACGTATGTAACTATGTATATAACTATTATGTATGTATTAATGAATGTAATATACTGAATAATGTAGTAGATATTTTACTTTGAATATAATATTTTATTTCAAATCCTATAAAAATGCAAGTTTCTATTAAATTCTGTGTTTTTAAGGAAAGATATATTTGTAAAATAAGAAGAATACAAAATCGGAACACCTGACAGAATTGTTATTATTTTTACAACTGATAAAACAATAGTCGTTAACTTGATCGATGGACCAAATAGCTTATAAACAGCTTGAATAAAATCAGGATGAGAAAAATTGTTTATTTTTGTATTTTTTTTTATAATATACCTTTATAATATTACGAAAACGATGACAAGCGCACGACCAACGGCTAGATGGCAAGTGGTCTAGTAGAGAATGCAAAGAGCAGCCTAAGGAAGGAGCCAGAGAAAGTGTGAAATTGACTCTTACACCGAACATTGTTAACATAATAGACATTGATAGCATCATGATCATATCGGCCGAAGGACGTCCACTGCTGGACATAGGCCTCCCAAGGAGTGCCACAATGACCCGCTCTTTTTTTAAATGTGTATTGCTGCTGTCTCTACTGGCCTTGAAAGCGTCACCAGTTGGGGGAGCCGAATACTGATACCCAGTCGCGAAAAAGAGATAGCACTCCCGGGTACTCATATTGATACCGTCCTTACGGTGCCTCCTGTGAGGCACAACCGCGGCTAAAGACGTCATCGGGAATGGATCAATGAACCGGTCCCGAGCCTCCCGCATCCAGCGGACTCCCGCGACCTTTAACAGGTCATCAGTCCACGTTTTGTTAACATATAAATCGATATAAGTAGATCATGTAAATAGATTGTTTACTCCTGCAGAGATTGTACTGGTTGTTTATACATCCGCACTCCCGGAGTCGGTCAAGGCCCGCGCCGCAGAACCGCTGCCAAAACAATTCTTTGTTTACGTTACACCAATGACCTATTCCTGTACTGAACCTAATCAATCAGTATTGATTAAGTCCCACTAAATATAAAGTCCCCACGATTTTCCATAACAAGTCTGTAGGTACATTGTTTGTCTAATATCTTATCACGTTTCGATGAAGGACGATTTATATACAATTGTACGGTCTATATTATAGACAAACACATTTTTTTTATTTCTTTTGGCTGAAGTCAAAGTTGAATAGAAATTCAATTTTAATGTAAGTAAATTAGAGTGTTCGCCGAATGTCATAATTTGTCATTTTTAGTACTTTTATTATTTTTATAAATAAATAATAAATAAATAAACGCTACACACTCAACGGCCCCCATTAAGATATTGTTATCCTGTATCGGGGGTCCGGAAACATACACAATGTCATGGACAAACACACCCAGACCGGAAAATATGCTAGCATGGTCAATACAAACATATTATGCTCCGAGCGGGAATCGAACCCGCGACTGTGGCGTTTAAGGCAGGTTCGCTACCGCTGCGCCACAACGTCGTCAATAAAAAATAAATGAAAATATATAAAGCTTACTAACCGACTTTAAGAAAAATGAATTGCGGCCGCAGGAGGCTCTGAAAGTCTGAACCGGCCTGTGTTTGGTTCGTCTCATTGAATAGTGCTACCATCTATATAATTAAGAGTTAGGCTTGATCTATATAACGAACTATTGTGCTGTCATCTATTGAAACCTTTTAGAGACGCACAAAAGGTCGGAATTTTTAAAATTCGTTTGAGCTATGTTGTATTAAATCATGTTGTCGATAGATGGCGTTGTTTGTGTAAATTACTTAAATAATTAAAATAATCCTGTAATAATTATAGCGTTATATTATCTTTTGCAAAGAAAGAGTTTAATTATGTATGGGAAAAGTATATTTTACATCTAAGACGAATTGTTTTACATTGTTTTCCTATTTGAGCTCTTCATGCTTTTTAAACTTATTTAGAGTGAAATTTCTTCTACTGAGGAACAAATACACATGCACATGAGAACATACTTATTCTTCATTTTGTATATTTTACTATAGAATTTTTAGATACTGTGTTTCCAAGAAATAATGGAACGAATATACAAATTACATTTGTTTATTTTTAGACCGGGAACTGTTGAAGTTTTCGACGCGATATTTTTATCTCGGATCATCGATTTTAATCCGAAATGGATTCCAGACTCTACATGTTAGTTACTGCATTTATTTTTCTATCGTAATACCTGCTTTTGTATAAATTATAGGATTTATGGCGTCTAGATCGAAATATATATGGTGTAAGTAGCGCCTGTATTGTAAAATAATAAGTTTTTACACGTCTCAAAAATTTATTTGTATCATTGTCCATTAGGATAATAAATAATTGAACTATTTGAAAATATAAAATAAATGTGTGTCGGAGCAGGCGACCTGCAACTTTGTTCACGGTTCTGGATTGGCTTGACAGACCGGAATAAATTTCAAATAATATTAAAATATTTACAAATATTGTAGAGTCCCCAGTGAATAGATTTTTTGTTTATATTTTCTACTTACCTTTTACACGTCATGTAGTGCTGATAGACTCAAATGAAAAATATGGCTATGATACAGTGATACTGGTATACGGACTATATCATACGGACTATAGACATTAAGATTTTAACTGTATTATTCATCAAAATTAAATTTCCCTTAGAAATATCATTATGATCGCAGTGCTTTAGTCGTAAAAATATAATAAGCAGCCAATAACAGTTACTTAATACCAATATAGGTACTATAGAAGTATACAATTACAATGGTTAAATTTTAACGTTCAAAAAAACATTAATTACAAGTCCCGTTGAACAAATGTAACAGTATCTTAAGTGATAGTGAATCTCAATCAGAATATAATACATTGTATTATGTTACGTCCGATAACATCAGCTCGTGGAATTAATTTAAATCATTAAAGATTAATCTCAGGATGTATTCAGGTCAGTGAACCCTGTTTTTATATAATGTGCTATTCACACTGAACGTCGTATGCTGTAAGCGTAATGTCACTCATCAGGCGCGCACTCGCTTGGGTGGTGTTGTATGCGCCTAATGCTTTGACGTAATAAACATATTTTCAAATATTTTAATGAAGACAGCATGTTACGACAATTACGATAGTTAGAGAATTACGATTCAAAACATTCCTTAATACTTGTATCATACCAAGTATACAATAGGTACCAAGCTCTATCTGCCTTATTAAAATAAAGTCATGACTTTCACTAAAAGATCTTCTTCTTTCTAGTATTATTCCAGATATTTACCTATGATCTGCTGATTTTTTATCTTATAAATTATGCTTACACAAAGCGCCATTTGACCTCCACAGCCCTAAGGGCGAACCAGAAACTCAATGAATTAGAATTTACCAGATAACGATATCAACAGGGAACGCGTTCTCCAAGCCACGGTGGAGAGACCCACAAGGACAAAAGCCTAGATCGAAAGCAGGAATCGCATCCGCGACTGTCGAGGTTCAAATCAGGTTTACTACCAACACACCATAGCGGTCCTCAACTTGAAGAAAATAATATAAAATAATGTTTATCAATATAACAATGTTGTATCTTGACTACAAGGGATCCTACAAACTTATCTAATATCACAGGATGATCCAAGACAATGATATAGACGCATTGTGCTATCAATATCCAGCGGCTATAATGTACCTATCTACTATATTAAAGAGACATTCGTACAAGGTTATATGTGTCTTTGAAACTTACTTTCTAATTTAACGTCTATCTAAAGTTTAAACAAAACCAAACACAGACTTATTATAAATGGAAACGCCCTCCCATACAAACAAAAAGTCAAATTTTCATTATTTACTCTCGGACCAACTTTTACCGGTTAAACCACAGATTTCAAAAGTTTATCAGTCTCTGAAATAAAAACTTTTTCATTTGTTGTATTGACTCATTACCAACAGCAGAGATAATTCCACCAGTGCAATCACTCATACTGGCTGTACCGCAAAGTACTAGTCTGTGTTTCGGTTTGAGGGGAACTGTAGGCTAGTGAAATTAAAGGGCAAAGGAGATTTAAGGACCAATATCTCGAGGTTGGCATAGCATGAGCGGTACTAACCTAACCTAACCTACTAATAGTGTTGCAAGCGCTGTAAGCTTGCTTGCCAATTTAGCGACATAAAAAAAGGACCAGCCCTTCCACATGAAAAAAAATATCCAAAGATTCGCTGGTGGCTCCTTCGTAAATTCAACACTAATGCAACAAAACTAAGTTAGTCAAACACTAACTATACTTATGCGATTATGTTATGTCACTAACTTAGTTTAGTTATTGAAACTGCCAATAAACAAGTTCCAAATCTATATACATAAAAATTATGCTAAAACTTATAAATAAAACATATCTTTCGTGAGTACTCTTAATATTGCTGGAGCTCATTCAAGAACCAAATTTTATAACACAGTCATAATAAAATTATGAACAACTATTTGAAAAGAGGAACTATCGAGTTTCTTGTCGGTTCTTCCCAGTAGAATCAACCTTCCGAGCCGTCGGTAGCGTCGATTCAAAAGTATTTTTTATATAAGTCGATTTGAATAAAAATACTTTTTATTTGATTTGATTTGATAGGAAGTCTATGGCTGTCGAGGATTTGTTTTAAATAGAACACCGGAGCAGGTCACAGCAGATGATTTAATAATGTATAATCCGGTTGCCGGTTAATTATAACTTCCCTAAAGAGCTTTGCGGCTTTCATCATTCATAAATGTCAATTTGAATAGATAATAATGTTTACATTTGGCTCATACATATTACATCTCAAATATGAGTATACATCAAAGAATTAATACTTCTATGGTAAAACGGTTCTTTCTACAGGTAAAACTAGAGGGTCTACACCCTTAGAACTAAATCTAACGTAAGAGTTGCAGCTTGTAATTACTATACCAACCCCTATCACATACACACTTATATGAATAATAAGAGCATTGCCTGTAATTGAATGTCACTCCGCAGCTGTTACTTTATTGAATATGTGATAGATGAATAGTAAGACCTTTGGATTATTAATCTAGCTCTGTTGAGCCTTATGTTTTTTGCCACCACATGTGAAAATCGTCTACAGGGTAAAATATGGATGTAGTTGCAGTATTTATATTGTATTATTTTTATAAAAACAGACTTTTTTAAAATATAAACACTACACACTCCACTGATTAGGATAGTGATATACTGTGTCTGGAGTCCGAAAACATACACAAAGACAAGGACAAACATACCCAGACCAGAACACATGTCTGTATGGTCTATACAAACATCTGCATTGAACGTGAATCGAACCCGCGATCTGTGGTGCTTAAAGCAGGTTTACTACCGCTGCGCCATAGTGACATAGTGGCTGCGGCAAATAGGCAAAAAAGGATTATTAGGGTTAGATAAAGTGGAGAATTGAAACGAAATGAACGGTGGTCCTGTGGACTGCCTATGTTTTATTATTTTGTTTCATTGAGTTGTTTATTGAAAATTACTATCTGTTCTTGGGTTTAAAAAAGCCCACGTCATGATATATTCGGTTCTACATTTGAGATTCGACGAGTTCAAGGCACGATATACAAGAAATCAGTGGAAATGGCGCGCTTCCAAGTTTATTTGTGACAATTTTCGTTTCCTTGTTTTTATCGTAAATACTATGTGACATTTGTTATCGGTAATAATTTTGAGTAAATAACGAAATATTGTTTACGAATGTGGGAATTTAGGACTGTAAAATAATTGCGTAGTGGAATAAATTTGTAAGCCTGTAGTAAGTGTAGACCTAGCGTGTTTCTGTGTATAAGTAATCTATAGTGTGAACTGTGTCTTTCCAATAGTAAAACTTGAACAGATTTATGTATGTATTTTTAATATATTTATTTTTTAAATTTTTACTAGATGCGCCCACGGCTCCGCTCGCGTGTTGTACTGATTTTTCATTATGACGCGGAACCCTAATTCTTTTTTCCAAATTAAAAGTAGCCTAAGCTACTCCTTATATCATCACCTACATATATGCCAGTCAATCCCGTTAAAAACGGTCTGAAACGTGGATTAAATTTTTAAATATTGATTAACTCTCAGTGAAAAGCTCTTCATTTAGAATTTCAAACAGACACTTTAATTTTATTTATTTGTATAGACGTATAGCTTTGATAGATAGATAGATAGATACAAAGCTTTATTGCACATTAAACAAAACAAAATAATGTAAACAATTGAACTTAGGCTAGTTTCTGATGTACAAAGGCGGTCTTATTGCTACAAGCAGTCTCTTACAGAAAACTTCTTGATGTAAGGAACTCTTTGACATTATATCCAACATAAGATGAGCTCCCGTTTCTAGCAAAGGTGTAAGTAAAGCCCTGGTTTCACAGTAATGGAACTCATATTTAAGCTCATTTATATAGTAATTGTAAGAAAATATGTAGTTCATTTTAAAATATAAACAATTTGTATAAAATTAAATCCAAAGCATTTTTAAAACCCAAACCGACACAAATCATGTTCGCGTGGAGTGGTCGAAAAAACGCTGTTGTCACGCGACGAAATTTTGTTAATAAAACATATTACTTGGCTAATTAAACGTCGTCGACCGGTTACAGCAGCGTGTGTGGGCGGTACATATTTACTAGGACGTAAATTATATACAATATAGGACAAAATAACATGTTTATTACACTTAAAAATACTAAATCGTCTGCGATTGTAACAGTTTCACTTTTAACCCAAACCCACGCGACGTCTCAAAGGTATAGGTTTTCAAAAGGTTTCGTATATAATTTTTCCAAATTTTTATTATCTTATTAATGCGGTGAAGAGCTCTGGAGGAGTTTAACTAACTAAAAATATATGGATTGGACATTGGACAACATCGATTTACCCGTGATCACTACATTACTAAGTGTAGCGTAATGTGTTTTTTTAATTATTTTTTATTCAAAAATGGGTAAGCTCTTAACCTCCATCGAGCGTGAAAGCATAGATGAGGTCTACGTTGGAGCGAGCTTACTCAAGAGAAGCCTATGTACTCGCACCTTGAAGAGGTTCAGGTTGTATGCATTCGGAAATACAGACGCCGGAAGAGCATTCCAATCCCTGGCCGTGCGCATTATGAATGACGAACGAAAGCGCATAGTTCGGATATTAGGTATATAAACCAGATATGGGTGGTACCCCACAGTGCGCCTGGTATCCCTGTAGAAAAACGGCGATGGCGGTATGAGTTCATGGAGCTCACTCACTCCCCGAAGTAGAGTCTGTAGAACACCGACAGACAAGCGACTGTTGTAACGCAGTGTTGTATTAGTATTTTCTCACGAACTGTATTAGTGTATCCTAGTTGTCTAGTCTGACGAAAGCTTCAAATCGCTTTGTTCTAAGTGTTATTTATTATATAAGCGAATATAATTATCAATAACGGTTGTAATCTTATTGGCGTTACTTAATGAATACTATAAATTATGTATCTGATTCTTACTTAGGTTTTAATACTAATTTTGTAGTCAAACACCGTTGTGGCGTCGTGGATAGCGAGTCTGTCTTTAATCTCTACGGTTGCGGGTTCGTTTCCCGCTCGGACAGATGTTTGTTATAAATATCTGTTTCTGTCTGGGCGTTTATCCTTGTGGGTCTTCCCACCATGCCTCGGAGAACACGTCCGCTTTCGGTCCCGATTGTTATCGCATAACGTTTGATAATAATCGTTAAATCTTGATAGGTAATTTTCTGTTATCCAATGAGTTACTGTTTCGCCCTTAGGGTTGCGGTGGTCAGATGGCAATCGCTCTATTTAAAAACTAGTAACGGATACCGATACCGCGGATACCGAGATGAAAAAGAGTAATTTTGTGGTTGAAGTAAATATTATATTGTAACGATTATTATTATTTTTGAAATAACTACAACAACAAATTTGGGAGATGAGTATCTAAATGCCCATTAGAACGTTTTAAACTTATAGAAAGATGAGTCAAACGATAAATCAAATACTCTAAAAATTAGGGCGTTGTTTTAACATACACAAAAGCAACACAGATTCTCATACTAATGGCTAACGCTAAATATTAAAGCTATAAATTATTTGAAAGTATAAAATAAACAGTACCGGCCACTCCACAATGTGGATCGCGGCAGTATTACATTGTTAGACATCAAAGAGGGCGGTATAATTTATATTTTAGGTCGAATACATTTTATACATCAATATGTAATAATATGAAAAAAACTAGTGCCCCAGTGAAACATTGACCGGGTGAAATAATTATTCGACAGACCTATTCAATTTTTATGAAATATATTTTTTCTCGTCTTTGAATAAAATGAATTCTGTTACGATTTCCTTGTGATATTTAATTATATTTGCCATTATTGCTTTTGCTTTGCCATTTTTTTGCTATAAATATGGAATGTTACAAGAAACAAGTGATTTTTAATTTAATTATATTTCTGTAGTAGTAGAGCCATACTATCAGCACAAATGCATCGGCTCAACCGGGGAAATATTACGCTTTTAAAGAAAATCGGCGTAAAATAACAGTATCAGTAGGTACTGTCGCCTTTATTAGGTGGACTGTAAACTTGTCTGCCAGCCGTCATGAAAAAAATCATAGTCCTGCTATCTTGGACTGACCGCGAAAGACTCTCTAAATCCCCTTTCCCAGAACATGGACGTGATATCCATATAGCTGCGTTTCATTTGATGACAGACAGCGCTGTAGACTCACTCGGTAATCCCTTTTCATTGGTAATGCGAAGAAGATTGTTGTGTTCGTTGTTTTTCAAGCGTTCATAGGAAGAAAGAAAGAAAACTTTATTTTAGACACGCAAAAAACAAAATAATAAAAAAAAAAAAAAAATAAAAAAAAAAAATTAGGCTAGGGAGCTCGCTTATTGTCGCTTTGTAATATAAAAAAGAACGAAATCCTACTTTACAGATTATCTCGCTTTGCTCAAAAGCTGATCTGCTAATGCTGTTCCATATTCAGCAGTCTTAACGCCTAAACAATTTCCAATATTCTTGGATAGAGGTCACCTCTTGCTATCACGTATTTAAAATATAGCAAGTTTGCGGTCGCGGCAGACGATCATCCTCCCAAGTGTTTATAAATAATTTCTTTACCGGAATGTGCAGATCTCAGATTGACGTCAGAGCCGGGCCCGTACGTTGTATATATTACTATTTCCCCTCTGGAAACTAGAATTATTAAATTACATACGTTATATGTTTTCGGTTTCCTGTTTAATTAATTATAGATTTACTGTGTAATGTTAAATCCGGTTTGCTAGATAAATAATTTTGAAATTAGTTCAACGATATTTAACAGAATACATTAATGTTGTGAAAATGGTTGCCTATCTTGTTCCTTAGAGAAATATCAGTTTCTTTGATCAAAAAATGTTTTACCATTGCACTAACTCAAAACTACGAAACACATTCTGTGCTTAAAAAACTAAAGACTAGTAGTTCCACGAAATGGATGAATAAATAGGTTGTTTATAATCATTAACATCCCGACTGTAAGATAATAGTTATTAAATAAATTAAGATAGGAATTAGAGTCAAAATCAATTTCTGAGATTTAAGATTTCAGAATTTAGAACAAATAATCTGACATATCGTTTTTAATCAACTGATCAATCTTTGGCATCTAAAATAGGTTATAAAACCTGCATTAGAAATTTTCGTTGAAACAACTCTTACGAGACAATTTCTTGATTTTTTTCTAGTAAATACAATAATTATATCCCGGTTGCTTTTCCGCGTTTCATATTTTGCCCATTCTTCTGTAATAATAAAATTACCAAAGCATATGCCATAATCCTTACTAATATTATAAATGCGAAAGTAACTGTTAGTTTGTTTGCCGTATTCCCACGCCAAAACTACTACACCGATTTAAATGAAATTTGCTACAGAGATAGTCTAGATCCTGAGAAAGGACATAGGCTACTTTTTAATGCGAAAAAAGGATTGTAAGGGGTCGAAAAAAGGGTTGTAATGGGTTTAAATATGACATTCAAAATTTGTAAATGGTTTTGTGTGGTTCAGAGTTTACATTAAAAATCGTTATTCACGGGGATGAAGCCGCTGGAAGAAGCTAGTACTAAATAAAATGATTGGCACTAGCTCATATTATTATCTTAAATAAAATTGATTCCACGAATTCCATTGTCAGTAGTATAAGCAAAGGTATTTCTAATTTCTATTTCATTCCAAGAATTTGTTTATGAACATCTCGAGACTCAAATTGCTTTGATCGTGTATTAGATTTAAAGCAGGTGATTGATTCACATGAAATTTGTAAATAACGAGGACGCGAAGTATTACGTCCAATAATAAAAAGATCCGAATCACTTCAGAAATAAGATATCTTTGAATGTCAAAGGATGGTGAATTACGTAAAGCATAATGTGTCGACACCGTTGTGGCGTTATGGGTAGCGTAGTAGATGCTATGTGATAACAACCGAGTCAGACAGCTTAACGTGCTCTCTGAGGCACGGTGGGGGAACCCACAAAAACAAACGCCCAGACCGAAACAGATGTTTGTAAAATCAATGCAACATCTGCCCGAGCGGGAATCGAACCCGCCACTGTTGAGGCCGTCAGAATTTGAACGATGTAACATTATGTATATGTCTTATCTTTATGTACAACATAATTTACAATTCACCACTAACTATATTTACAAATAATTACATCTACAAATCATGTCCACAGGGAATGGTGGCAAGAATGCTAATAATGAACCAGCCCTCTCGTAATCTGTAATATTTAGAATATTATATAGAAATAATGATGTCTTGATTTGTGAATGGTGACTAGCGGAATGACAATAGAAAAACTATCTACATCTTCCGTTTTAAAGGTGATACGCTGCCGAAATCGTTTTAGGTAAGCAAAGCATAATAATTTAGATGTAATAAGTCGTCAAAATTTAAGATAATAATCAACAATTAACCTTCTGCTTCCTAGCTTTATTTCAAGACATTTTGCCATTTGCTGCTCAATTCCAGATTACCAGGCTTTACACTTAGGATTTGCTAATTTTATTAGCTACTGTATTTTTTTTTTCAGATATTGTTAGAAATAAGTGCGTAAAGTTTTATTACAAAAATTAGACGTCAATTTACAAGCGTACATTAGCAGATTAGTAACGGGACAAAAGAAACGTTTTTATGATAACATTAATCTAATGATATCTTTTCAGCGCATTATCTTCGTTTGGAGCACGTTCTTTGTGTATCCGGAGAACCCACGAAAGATTTATTAACGTTATTTATGATACAATTCGTTTTATGGATATTTTAAAACCGTTCAACATAATCAACTTAATGCGACTTTATTAGTTTTAGAGGTTTTTTAGTTTTACAGCTATTCGTTTAATGAATTTTATTACTAAAGTACTTTTATTGATATAGTTACTACAAGTTTTATTGTGCTATTATGTGAACATAATAAACACATAATTGTAAACAATAACGTAGTGATCAATTTGATTAATTAAGCACCCTTTTTACAAGAATATTGAAATGTAAAGATTAAGTCCCGTCATTCGCGAAAGCCTCAACATAATAGATTCGATAGAGACAATTTTGCCTCACAAACCGTGAAATGGTAAATCATAATTTAAGCGGGATTACTTAAAAAAATATTGGTTTCATACTAATTAATAAAAAGCAGGGACATATACTCCAGTTATATTTCATAAAAGTTATAATTGTTTACTGCAGTTTGCAGCGTGTTTTGCGCTAACCTTTATGAAACAACTTGTCAGTTTTGCTTATAAAACTGTACGATCGCTTCAAATCAAAGCGTCACTGGACTTCATTGCTGCAGTCTTCAGTTTAAAAGCTCGTATCTGTCCAAATTATTGTTAAAATTTACAAGATAGACACTTCATTTTTAAGCGTGGTCTACTCAGTTTTTACAAAGCAATACCAACAATCAAAAATTTTATATTTATTTATTACGCTTTTTACAAATGATTTGTAAATGATTGATAAATGCAACAATACTGCCTATTGGTACAGTAAATCTCGCTTGAATCATCTATCTTCAAAATTAAATTTTATATTGACTGAAAATTCACTCTAACTTTGTAAGCTTGTAGAAATCACTAGGAGTAGATTTTTTTATTATTCATACGCCTGATGGTAAGCAGTCGCCGCAACCTATAAAAACTTGCTATACTTGAAGAATGAGGAATGAGAAGGGAAAAGGAAAGGCAACAGAGGGAGTGGGAGATCGGGCCTCCAGCACTCTCATTCATCGCACGAAACTCAATAGTACCTACTGATAATGTTGCTTTACGCCGATGTTCTATGAGAGGGAAGTACTTCTACGGTCGAGTCGACCCATGTGTGCTGGGAAAAGCATGGATCTAGTACTATAGCCTAGCATGGATAGATACTATACTTTAGCCAAAAGGAAACAAACTTCATCGTAAGCATGTCATAGTCTCGTGCTGCTATTTTATTCACATAGCAATATCTGCGATAATTTTTTTAGTTTTAAGGTTTCAAAGCTAAAATATTAATGGTTATTTTACTATTGTACTTAAAGTACCGGTTTCTCTACAAATGTCTATTAAAATGAAATCATCAATCACACCAAGATGAACCGAAACTGAATCTTGAAAGTTATTCCCGATATAATTGTATCAGAGACGTTTTATTGGTTCGGAACTTCGGGTATCAGTTCTCAAATTTCCCTCGCGACCGTCTCAGCCTCGCCGCGATTGCTTATTGAGATTCCTTTATTTAATGAACTTAACTAAATAAACTCTTGTTATGGACACTTGTTCTGATGTATGCTAACATATAAAATCAAATAGGTAAATGGCCTTCTCGTTAGAAAAATGTTATCAAAGCCTTTATTCACAATAATAAAAGCGGTGTCTTTTCTAAGCCACCCGAAATGTGAGGTATGAGATTTATGAAGTGCTGGAAGATGAAGGAGGTGGTGGAAAAACATCAATACAAAGAAACCGTGACTCATATTGATTCGCACGTGCAACTCCAGGTGACTGAGTACAGCGCTTACGAAGATTAACGATCTCTCGATACATGTGCATGGCCTCGATCGTCCCCGAAAAACATAGCTCTTACCACCTTGCAATAAGATCGGTTTAAAAAGCCGTGAGTACGATAAAGCGGTTATCGGTTACGATGAAAGTCTACATCAAACGGCGGTCATAAATTCTGATGGAGTTCGCTTTATTTCTGTTTGTATTTGTATGCGGTCCCTCGACCGTTTTATTGGCCTCGTCATTAGCCTGTAAACATATTAACGTTATATTTACAAGACGGAAGCGTATCGAAGTCAGTCACTATCAGTATTTTGTACAACGTCTCTTTTTGGGTGGAGATTCATGTAGTTTCATCGGAATTTTCATGAATGTTACTGATTCCGAGTTTTAACAATTTTTTACTTACATCAATGTAAAAAGTAATAGTTGTTTTATGTTTGTTTTAATCCGTTTTTTTTTTCAGCTATGAAAGTATTTGTTTCTTATAAATTTAGTAGACGTAGTGTAAAAAGACTCAGAAAAAAGACTCAAGACTCAGAGAAGACTAAGAGAAGACTCATAGTTTAAATTGTGAAGTAAAGTATAGCATAAAACCGATATTCCATTTAATTCAATTCTTAGATAAATTAGCGTTGAAAAAATCTTTAGGATAGGAGAGACCTGATGGATTGCTGGCTCCCTGAGAACGTGCCCTCTTGTGGAAGGTTTCACGCGCTGACATATTTGCCCACTATGAGACATCATTTTCCATCGAAATGCTAACAAGAAGAAGAAGGTATTCAATACTTATTTCAAATTTCACTTTTTAATAGAAACATTTAGGCCACAGATTGATTATTTTTGATGAAAGAATCAAGATTACAATTCAGCGGGAAAATGAGGATATAATTCTTGTCGCAATTGCACCTGGAGATGACTTACATAAATGTAATTATTCGTTAATGTAGATAGAATTGAAGATATATTCATGATATATTATATATCGTATGGGATGATTACCTATAACTACGTTACAAAAATAAATAAACCATTTATTTCCAGACCATTATTAATCGCCTGATTCAAGGCCATTAATCATATACCAGCCTCGATTTTACTCCAACATTATTGTTTAGTCTGACGATACAAAACATCATTGCATAATTTTACCTATCACCCACGTATTTCTATAAATTAATTCTCGTGTCTATTAAAAATAGAGCTTACAATAAAACGAATATAAATGAGCTGAGGTCGACGGATTGCAAGACCGTCCATTCACGAATTAGTGAATGAAACCTGTAATGCACTAAAACCACAACATAATTATTCAATTCATAATTTCATTAAGTTCCCGTAGGATACCTATATTTATTTTACAGGACGACGACACGGCTCACCTTAATATGATGGTAACTGATCAGCTTAGTCAATGGACGCTAAACTGGTAGCTTTCAGGCGCTCACACTCTCAACGAAACACAGAAGTACGGATAATGTTTTTTTTATATATCCAAAATACGTATGTACCGTTATTGATCGAGAAAATGTATAATATTCTTTTTTAGGTGTCATATGTTTACGTCAATTTCATGATAGAATTCGAAAATGGAGAATCTCTCTCTTTTTATTAACAAAGACTAATGACGTAGGTTGAAATCAGTTTTAATCAGTTCTATGTTTACCAATTTTTTCATTCGTTTACATGAATTGAATAAAATATATTATTCGAACTACTTGGCTCGATTTCCTGTCAGACGTCTTAATTGGCAATTATTCCTAAGAAACCCTTTTAATTCTACTAAATGGAGAATTCGGGTACACAATTAAATGGTAGCGTAAAACGAACAGAACTTCATTATAACTGAAAATTGAATTTATATTAGTTATAGAAAAGATATTGACTTTTATTTAATTACTGAGTTGAATAGTAGTACTATTATTTTTATGTGTATTTATATATTAGCAATCTTTATACATAGAATTCCGGAAAATGTAATACTTCTCAACCTAAAAGAGTTTGTTTTGTATTTATGGTGTTAATAATTCTTGTTTAGGTATAGTTAGATTCGATATGTGAATGAGCCAGCTCTACAGAGGTAATACCATTCTCACACCGAACCGACGCGAGGAAGTAGCAATCGTACTTTTGCGTTTCGACTAATGATTGTGGGCGCCTTTGTCTTTTTCCTTTTCCTTTTTGAACTTTGTCTTTTCCTTTCCCTCCCTTGTCTATCCCCTCCGTCACTTGGATCAACAACATACTTGTAATACTTCTGGTATTGCCTAGCATATGGCGATCGCTTACCATTGGTATAAGTGTCGTACGCTCTCCGCCATTGTGGTATGTTTAAAATCGAGAAGGTTATGAATTCTTTTTTATACATGGCTAGTTGTACTTGAAATTGATTCACGGAAATTAATACTTTCAACTGTACTAAATTAAGTTAAGATTGCATTGGACCTCTTAATTTTATTATCACTAACTCGAAAGGAAGTCGTGAAAGTATACGTTTTGAAAATTAGCTCATGATTAGCTGGAGCTTAACTTTTAAATATATTAAAATATAGATTTTTTTGCAATTGCAGTGAACAAAATGTTAGGAACACAATGTATTTTGTACAAATTTTCAATCTATATACCAACCTATACTTTTGAATTTTGGTTGCAACCTTGAAAAAACCCAAAAATTACAAAAATAAACGAATATTTTAGGAGTTTCAATCCGTTTTCCGGTAACAAACAAAACATTAAAATGACGCTATTATTAGCACTATTGTGAATCAGCAGTTTTCAAGGACAGTTCATGGTAGTATTTTTCGCACGCTCTTTGGTTTAATGAGTAACGTCAGGAAATTGCTAAAGTGAGAGTTAAGAGCAACAGCACGTAGCGAGTGACCCACTCAAACATTGAGTACAGACATCATAAAAATGCTATGTAATTTTGCGTGGATATTTTTATAAAATTACTTATTAATAAAAATATACTGCTATAGTAATTATGACCTTGTAGTTTTTACACACAATTTTAAAGGTAATATAAACACCCCATAGTATTTATATTGCTGCGTTTCATTCGATAAGTGAAAAGCTGGCGACAAGAGAAATAACACCCACTATGGAAAATAATATCTCCCGCCTGTCTTCCTCTATTTATCTCAGGTGGTATCTTTGACGTCACTAGTGTAATGATGTTCTCCTTGGTGTACCCGTCAACGACGAACCTAACGCTCGATAATGCGAGGAATATTATGACTTGAATCCAGACCTGCTCCTAAAAATCAATTGTACGATAAACAGTGCAATTGTCCCGATGATTTGTAAGTGAATGCCTAGGAACTATATGGTACATATTTTTACTGTACATAGTTTATGGTTACTGTTTACGTAATATTACTAACGATCAACTATATCGTTGTCGTCGAGAAAATATTGAACATGTATTGATTACCCCATCAAAATTACCATTAGTTTTACAAAAAAATATCAATTTCAGAAAAAATATCTCTTCCATTGTGCTTTCGATTCTGAGGACACGATTCACTCTAAATATTTGTAAAAATGAACAAAGGTGAAAACCGTGAAGAAAGTCTGGGTCAGGATGAGCGGTCACCGGTATTATTTAAATTTGAAATACAACTACAATTTATTTAAGTTAACGATGTGGTTGCATACCGATTGATTTCATTTTTTTTTTTTTTTGTTAGAAGTTGGCAAACAAGCGTACGGCCCACCTGATGGTAAGTGGCTGCCGCAGCCTATGAGCGCTTGTAGCACCATTACTAGGTGCCACTCACGCGTTGCCAACCTCGAGATATTAGTTCTTAAATCTCGTTCGCCCAGTAATTTCACCAGCGTACAATGCCCTTCAAACCGGAACACAGTAGTGCCTAAACACTACTATTTGGCGGCAGAATATTGGACACTGCGGTGGTACCTACCTAGCCGGCCTCTTGCAACAAAAGACCTACCACCAGTGTGACTGATTGCACTGGTGGAATAATCTCTGTTGTGACAGAGGTTATCCCAACAGCGGGCAATGGGGTCGTCACATCCCGACGCCTTTGAATTCAATTTTCATTATGAATTTCAAATAACTCAAAACATACAACTAGTTATAAAACTACGATGTATTGGGAATCAGCGTCATAGAAATATCGTAGTTCTCTAACCGCACTAAAAATGCAATTGTGTTGTTTCATTTGCTAAAGAAGTGCAAGGCTCTAAGCACGACCCTGACGATAGGATTACATTAGATAATGCCGCTTACACAGCACAGACACGCACACAACACCGTCTTTGCCGGCGCGGATGAGGTCCTTTGTTTCGCACGTCTCGTCGTGCTCACACCGTCGGGTGAGTCCATCATTTAGTACGCTGATAGGCTCGGAGCGCTGCGTCTATCTCTGTGTAGGGTATGCAGATAAAAAGTCAGTTGAAATATAATGTTTGTACGTGACGCTGTGTTTTACTTCTCATTACATATATATCCAATTTATTAATACATAACAGTGGCGACGAGCGATAAACTTGATTTTAGGAGTTACGTGTGTGGGGATAAAATAATAGAAAAGTTATTAAAATGTCAATCGGCAAGTTAAATGAGTTCGATCTAAGTAGCGGGGCGTGGTCGTCGTATGTGGATAGACTAGAAATGTATTTCAAAGTCAACAAGATTGATAACGAAATGAAGCTACCTATATTAATTGCGTCTATGGGAGACCAGTCATACGAATTACTAGTTAATTTGGCGAGTCCGAGAAAACCCGCAGATATAAGTTTTAATGTAGCGGTGGAGTTATTGCGTCAGCATTTACAGCCGGCGCCATCTATGTTAGCGGAGAGATTTCGTTTTAGACAAAGGAGGCAAAACATAGCGGAGAGTATAGCAAGTTACGTGGCAGAACTTAAAAAAATGTCAAGAAATTGTAAATTTGGTGATAGCCTGAACGATAACCTGAGGGATCAATTCGTGTGCGGGTTAAAAAGTGATATAATTAGGCAGCGGTTATTCGCCGAGGCGGATGATCTCGCATTTAACAATGCGGTTAAAATGGCGATCGCATTGGAGGCTGCGGAGAGAGATGCGGCTGCGGTGGAACCGGGTACGGCGGGAGCAGCGAGCGGGGAAGCGGCGGCTAGCGCGGTGCATGCGGTAGCGGTGAGTCGCGCGCGCGGCAGAGGGAGCGAACGCCGATCTGGGGGAGCAAGCTCGTCGATATCAACCGGAGAAGTTCACAACTTTATGAACTGTAAGGGTTGTGGTGCGCGAAATCATAAGTATAATCAGTGTCGTTATCGGAACTTTGTGTGTAGTGCGTGTAATCAAACGGGTCATCTTCGTCGGGTGTGCACGCGCCAGGTGTCGGAAGGGGGACGTCGACGGGAACAAAGGAACGCCAAGGTTCACTACGGTGAAGTGATCAATGAGGCTTCGGAGAATTCCGAGGACGAGGAAGACCTTCATCATTTAAACTTGAGCAGTTATAAGGCGGTAAGTTTAACGCTTAATATTGACGGTCGTAGTATGAAAATGGAAATAGATACCGGTACTGCAATTTCGTGTATTAGTAAAAAGACATACGAAATGTATTTATCGCATAGACCGATGGAAAAATGTTATACGAATTTAAAATTTTATGATGGAACTCTTATTAAGCCGCTGGGATTTATTAAACCAAAAGTACAATACGCAGATAGTCATAAGTTCCTGGAATTATTTATAATACAAAGGGGGACTACTTCATTATTAGGTAGACAATGGTTAACCGAGTTAAAAATACCAATACCTACACTAACTTGTTACAATTTAATACATGATAGTTGTCAAAATGTAAGTGAACGTAATATTGTCAACTTGCTTAACAGGTATAAGGAGCTATTTAGTAGCGGGCTTGGTTCTTACACAGGCGGTAAGGCGACGTTGCGGGTTCGAGACGGGGCGGTGCCCGTGTTCCACCGCGCGCGACCTTTGCCATACGCGCTTCGCGAGCGCGTAGATGCGGAGCTCGATACGATGCTGCGAGCCGGTGTCATCGAGCCTGTGGACTGTTCCGAGTGGGCCTCGCCGTTAGTACCTATTAATAAGTCTGACGGCTCGCTTAGAATATGCGCTGATTATAAAAGTACATTGAACCCCGTTTTAATTGTTGATCGATATCCATTACCTAAAATAGAAGACGTACTGGTAGGCCTTAATGGGTCGCAATTTTTTAGTAAAATAGATCTTTCCCAAGCGTACAATCAAATAGTACTCGACAGTTCAAATATTTATACTGTTATTAATACTCACCGCGGTTTATTCAAATATAACAGATTAGTGTATGGTCTAGCATCAAGCCCAGGCATTTTCCAGCGGATTATGTGTAACGTACTTCAAGGTATTCCTAATGTACAAACTTTCCTCGATGATGTAATCATTGGGGGTAGGACGTGGGGGGAGCATATACAAGCTTTGGAAAGCGTTTTTAAAAGATTACAAGAAAACGGTTTAAAATTAAAAAGAAATAAATGCGTCTTTTTAGTCGAGGAAGTTAGTTATCTAGGCTATATTGTGACTAAAGACGGTATTAAAGCTGATCCCTCTAAAATAGACGGTATTATGAAAATGCAAAGGCCACAAAATGTTTCAGAGCTACGTTCTTTATTAGGTTTACTTAATTTCTTTGCGAAATTCATTAAAAACTTTAGTTCCGTTTTAGTTCCGTTATATAAACTTTTGAGGAAAGATGTAAAATGGTATTGGTCCGAGGAATGCGAAAAGACATTTATTAAGGTTAAGAAGTTATTGACCAGTACTGAAGTCCTGAGTCACTATGATCCCAGCAAGCCCTTAATAGTGACATGCGATGCGAGCGCGCGCGGTGTGGGGGGCGTGCTGTCCCAGCCGGGATCTCGCGGCGAGCGGCCGGTCGCTTACGTTTCGCGTACGCTTAGTGACGCAGAAAAAAATTATTCGCAAATACATCGCGAAGCGCTAGCTATTATTTTTTGTTTGAAAAAGTTTCATCAATATGTATACGGGCGTCACTTCACGTTACGTACTGATCATAAGCCCCTTGTATCCATCTTCGGGCCTTATACAAGTATACCGTCAATGGCAGCGAGTCGTATGCAACGATGGGCGGTTATATTATCTGCTTA
This sequence comes from Hestina assimilis, assembly GCA_023373885.1. Classification (NCBI taxonomy): domain Eukaryota; kingdom Metazoa; phylum Arthropoda; class Insecta; order Lepidoptera; family Nymphalidae; genus Hestina; species Hestina assimilis. The sequence goes on from CM041744.1 coordinate 16,044,270, forward strand.
TAATTATGACATTGAATATATAAAAACCGTGGAAAATAGTGCCGATGGGTTGTCGCGCTTACCGGTGAAGCCTACTTTGAAAATAAAGAATACAATTCCAGAACAAACTTTTTTTCATATTGCACAAGAGGCATTGTTACTAAATTACAACGATATAAATCGGGAAACAATAAAAGATCCGATTTTAGGTAGGGTATTAAATTATATTCGTGACTCGTGGCCAACTGATTGCGAGATCAGTGCTATTAAGCCATATTTTAATAGGAAGGGGGAATTGTACGAAGAACTAGGTTGCATTATGTGGGGGCATAGAGTAGTGGTACCTGCAGCTTGTCAAGGTCACGTTTTGAATATAATACATGAGCCTCATATGGGTATTGTTAAGTCTAAGGCTATCGCTCGAAGCTATGTATGGTGGCCAGGCGTGGACGAGGCGGTGGAGCGGGTATGCCGTGAGTGTGCTGTGTGTGCGGCGAATGCGGATGCGCCTCCGCAGCAATCTCCACAACCTTGGCCATATGCGTCTAAACCCTGGACCCGTGTCCATTTAGATTTTATGGGACCAATTTTTGGGAAAACGTATTTAGTCGCGATCGATTCGATGTCAAAATGGATTGAGGTTTTCCATGTTGCGAGTACATCGGCCGATAGCACCATTAATAAGTTAACCGAACTATGGGGTCGTTGGGGTATACCTCGGCAGATTGTTACGGATAACGGACCTCCTTTTACGAGTGGCGATTTTGAGCGTTTTATTAAGCATGACGGAATCTTGCACATATTTACAGCTCCGTATCACCCGTCGTCAAACGGGGCGGCAGAAAATGCCGTTAAGACCTTGAAAAGAGTAATTAAAAAGGCAGTCTCGGAAAAAGGTAATATTGATAGGGCTCTAAATAGGTTTTTGTTATACTACAGAAATACGGAACATTCGATAACGGGTGAAAGTCCGGCTATGTTAATGATGAATAGGCGGTTGCGGTCCCGACTTGATGCTCTGAAGCCTGACAGGGAAAGCAAAGTGTGTCAGGCACAGCAACGCCGGGAGGTGGGAGTGAAAGGAGTTAATAGGAGTGTGCAGGATGGGGAAGAAGTGTGGTATAGGAATTATTTAAAAGGAGAAAGGTGGTCACCGGGTACAGTATCAGATCGGTTAGGTCGAAATAATTTTAAAATAAAAGATCAATACGGAAAAGAAATACATAGGCATGTCGATCAATTAAAACGGAGATCAAGTAGTTCATGGGCCTTTCCTTTAGATAAAACGGGCGAAAGTATGGATTCTTGTGAATCTAAAGAAGTAGGAACGTCTAAGGTAATGGCGGGCTGTTTGGAACAGGACACAGAACTCGGAACGCCGGAGCCTATAGTAGATCAAGCTGATACAAAAGAATCTGATAGTCAGAATATATCACTTTCCCAACCTAAGTTGCCCTCGCCGGTAATACCCAAGCCACGCCCTATACGTAAATGTAGAATAAAAAAGAATTAAGGGGTCATTTTTGTTACTAAGAATATGTAATGTTATTTTTAAAAAGATGTGTGGAGCGTTTTAAAAAAAAAAAAAAGGTTATGTATATTATTATTTAACATTAAGTAACTAATTTAGATTGTAATTTAAAAAAAAAAAAAATGTAGTTGATCTTGCTAAAGTTTGTGTAATAGGAACGTGATTTAAGTAAAAATTATTTTGTAAGCTGATTCATTATTCTTTGTTTTTCAAGTATTGTTAAAATAGTTATAATTGTAGAATAGAAGGGAGGATTGTAGGGTATGCAGATAAAAAGTCAGTTGAAATATAATGTTTGTACGTGACGCTGTGTTTTACTTCTCATTACATATATATCCAATTTATTAATACATAACACTCTGATGACGTCATTAGCCGTGGTTCAGCTTCGCACCCTAAGCATGGAATCAAATTTGAGTTCCCGTGAGCGCTGTCCCTTTTTTATGGTCGGATCTATGTACTCAGCTCCCCATTTCAGTGATGCTGTCAAGGACAGTAGCGCCAACAGGAATACACATTTTGAAAAAAAAGTTCAAGTTTAACTACAGGACACTTTTTAACTGCAACCTTTAACGTTTGTTTAGTAAAACAAAATTTAATACACTTAATGTAGCTTTCTTATGGTCAAAGTTTTCTTTATGTTAGTTCATTAGTTTGAAAGATTTTCTGGTATACAATGAAAAATTTTACCTTTTCGTATCATTGGTACACATAAAGCGCCGGCGTATCAGTAGAATAAACATAATAATGTGATTACTTCGTGGAAACATCTCAATTTTATCTGTATAACAATAATATGAATACTACTAGTACTACAACATTGTAAATAATTCCCGCTGACGTTGAAACTCACGTGAACAAGGCGCGGAGCACAGTAAATTAGTATTAAGACTTCTGTTAGAGCCAAATCAGAAAGCCTTTAAATCATAACTGTTATTCCAGTGAATTTAGAGTTAAAATTATCTACACGTTTGCAGATATTGTTCTTATATAATCAGAATAACCTGAAAGAATACGAATCGCTTAGGAATCTCCGGACGTGGTTCAACCTGAGGATACTTGTTATGTGCAGGTATCTCCAAAATTCAGATATCCTTAATGATGGCCGACCTCCGGTAGGAGGTGGCACTTCAAGAAGAAGAAGAATACAACATCCAACGTATGCAAGTCTTTATACTTATGTTTGTGTTTGTCGTGTTTGTGTATAGTCGTGCTCCATTAAGTGTGTAAATTTCTAACTAGGCTAACGTTATCGTTAAATGTTCTCGTAGAGTTTAATTGTTTTATTTTCTAAAAATAAAACGATAAAAGGCATATTAACGATTATGATTAATGCTTATTATTTATATTTTAAGCTATATCAATTAATAACGTTTCCTAAAAATATGTGAAATGTGACAAATTGTTGCATTATGTATAAATGAAACTAAGTTTAAATAAAACAAAACACATTTACGAGTCCCCAACCAGTCCCCAGTCGGCTTATTTGGAAAGAATGAAACGCGCCTACGCGTTTTATTGTTTTAATTTGACATTATCTTGAACGCAAAATTGATATTTAATTGAGTCAGTACACGAGTAGGTACTGAAAATACTTCAAATTACATAATATGATGATGCTTTCTATTTGAGGAAAAGTACTTTTTATATATTTCAAGTAGTAACATCTTTAATACTACAAAATTACAACCAAATTTAATACTGTTGAAATTGCTGGATTGATAGATATGTGGATTTTTGCATGCTGGTTATCAGGATCCAGGTTTTGTTTTGGAAGGGCGATGATTTTTCATTTTTTTTTCTTTATTTAATTTTAAGAGCCGAGTCACGGGGTGACTGCGTTGCTCTCATGGGTATCTTTACAAACAACAATATCTTAAACTAACTTAACTACGAGAACTAATACTAAACAGAGCCATTTTATATAAACTTCTTGCACAGTACGACAAAGGATTGAAGAAATAAATGTTAACATTAGCAAACATCTTAAAACTTCTATCCATTGTGGTGTCAAATGCTCTAATACGAACACAATGTTTGATTTATCAATATTGATTATTTGCATATTATATTCGACGAGTACTCGTATTAATTTCTTAAGCTGCTTAGCATAATTTCGTGTACCAATAAACATTGCGTAACATTTTATTGTAAGCTTTCTCTCTTACGCAAGACTATTGGCTTATAATTACATCCGTAACACTCCGTAATACGCCTTTCTCTTCGAAACTATTGAATTAAGCTCTCCGTTTCTGATTGCATTAAAAAGTTTTATTTACACCAATAGTGTAGAAGAGTTTGTTTGTTTTTTTTTTGGTTGAACGTGCTAATCTCAGGCACTACTGATCGGATTTGAAAAATTCATAACTACTTTAAATAAATAATATTTCCTAAATACTTAACTTATAAACGATTTGATACTTAGAAACCGAGCAAAAAGAAAGAAAGACAATATCTATGTAGATCAGGCGATGGAAGCTGCAGGCACAGCTTGTTATAATATATGCGCAAGTAACGCCATAAATAGAAGGATGTAATATTTGTTTGCAAATGAGAAATATGTGGTTTAAACTCATACATTGCCTGCGGTTATTCAATTAAAAAACTTTACATAAATTGTTGATGATTATCTATTCTGCGTTGTAATATACCTTCCTGTGAACCTATACACAATATTATGACTCAAATAATGGCAACGTATCGCATACTTTTTAATAAAATCTATATTAAAATCATCTCTATTATATAACCTGAAAACTCATCTTTATTTAAATGTTTATAACATTTTCATAATTATAAAATATCTTACTTCAAAAGTATTCTTTTAGAAGTCCCTGTAAATACAATCACATCTCTTGTAACGCAACCTAGAGGTGATTTAAAAAAAAGAAAATTATCAAATTTCTGTAATTATGAAACCTACATAACTTTCTAAGAAGTAAGTAAATATGTATTAATACAAGCGATCAGATTTTATAAGAAACGTTCTTCAAAACAATAATGACAGCAAGACCGTATTTATGAAGTGATAATTGAAGAGCAAACATTAACATTAAAAGAAAGTTCATGAATGTCGACTTTTTTTATGTTAGAAGTTGGCAAACAAGCATACGGCCCACCTGATGGTAAGTGGCTGCCGCAGCCTATGAGCGCTTACAGCACCATTAGTAGGTGCCACTCACGCGTTGCCCACCTCGAGATATTAGTTCTTAAATCTCGTTCGCCCAGTAATTTCACTAGCGTACAATGCCCTTCAAACCGGAACACAGTAGTGCCTAAGCACTACTATTTGGCGGCAGAATATTGGACACTGCGGTGGTACCTACCTAGCCGGCCTCTAGCAACAAAAGACCTACCACCAGTGTGACTGATTGCACTGGTGGAATAATCTCTGTTGTGACAGAGGTTATCCCAACAGCGGGCGATGGGGTCGTCACATCCCGACGCCTGTAAGACTTGATGCCCTACAATCGTCGTATTGAGATGACAATAAATCAAAGTCATTTTTAATTAGTTATGTGCTACTATGTTATGTTTTCTGCTTATGGATAGTATTTATAGAGTGGATGTTAGGAATGGCGAAGTATGCCAAAGTGATGACAAATATGGTAGTTGTGATTTCCTGGTTTTGTCCTCGCGTATACGTTTGTCTTTGTCTATGTGCATAGTTTTTCTTTATTTATTATTTCGAGGGTTTATTCTATTACAGAATATGTCACCCCTATAGTGACTCTTACACTAGATTAAAAACGGCGCTTAATTCCTACCTTAACTAAATTATACAGCAACCTGGCTTCTTCCAAAATCTTTACTACATTCTTTAAAGGGTTTGACTCTTTACAATAGACTCTAATTACTCAGTCTTACTAACTCTATCGGCATAAATATCTAGTATACTACGCTGTACATAATAAACCAAACAGATTTCTATTGAGATTTGAATGTGTTGACTAATGACTTTACTTGATATTCGACCTCGATCTTCAAAGCTACTTATTGAAATCATTAATTAGTTAAAGTGTGGAAATGAATCGTTCACGGCAAATCGCGTAATATTTGACACTATTGTGGCAAACCTTCCTCTAATTAATAATTCGTTCCAACACTTGATATAATGATTGATTCAAAGTATGCGCATCGACATCAAAATAAATAAACGCTGCACACTCAACGGCCTCCATTAGGATAGTGATATCCTGTGCCTGTCCGGAAACATACACAAGAAGGACAAATACAGCCAGACCGGAAAATATGCTTGCATTGTCAATTCAAACATAATACTGCGAGCGGGAATCGAACCCGCGACCTATGGCGTTTAAGGCAGGTTCGCTACCGCTGCGCTACAACGTCGTCATGTCAAAATGGCTTCTTACGATAAATGTCTTGTCCTTAATCACCGTAGTTATTTTTATGTTAAGTGATATATCAATAAGGTAAGAAATTTTCACTTGAAAGTGAAACTAAAAAACGCACACAACAGTAACAACTCGATATACGAGTAAGTGAATGACCTCACATACAAACGCTGCTGGACGCAAATCCTATTAACGCTCTTAATGGCAAACGATTGGAGGACGCAATCGGAACACGACGCCTGATTGACGATAACAGCTATCCCACGTATCCAGATAGTAGTGCTACCAGATCATTCAAGCAAACGGGATTTTGTACAGATCATGTTTCACAAACAAGCATACTTCCTGCCTGATGGAAACAATATCGTAGCCATTATGCTGCTATGCATGAGAGAACCATCATCATGCCGAAAACATCAACACTGATTAATGCGATAGAAGATGCAGAGTGATCCAACATCTTTACGCTGTAGATGAAGCCGATTTTACTGCCCTCATTTTCTTTGCCTTTTCAACAGGGTTTTTTATCGATACTTGGCATAAGAGAGGATGCTTTTCTGGAAGACTACCTTTACATATACTCTGAGTATAGAGTAAAAACTGATAAAATATCAACCTGTTCTGTTTCGTTTCATTTGATAGTCTAAATAGGCCCCGGCACATTCTTTCTTCTCCTTGCTCTACACCATCTGCTCAACACCATCAGCACACTACGATAAAATAGTATCTACTATATACGACATCATAGGAAAACTCATTTGACCAAGAATCCGAAATGTACTGGATTGTCCTGCCAAATGCGAGTCACCTGGCCACCCTAGCTGATAGGAAAAGGATATTTAAAGAGATCTTTTTAATTTTAATCGATTCTTCATTGCGTCTATCCTCAATTACGAGTTGTTAGTGATAAAAGAAATTGTTGCAGCGGGCTTTAATGACTAAGCGCTGCTATTATTGCTTATTACCTTTAAGAAGAAAAGAAATAAAACATTTATTTCTGTTATGATCAGAGGTATTTTACACAGTTTATAAAAATTGTATATGATTGACAATAATAATAAAAAATTATAAAATAAATTTACAAAAGCAACCGCTTTATATGTATGTATAAAATTATTACCAGGTATGATTAATGGTAGTCGTGCCACTAGTGGCTACATAGGTACCACTGCAGTTATATCGCAAAAGAGTGTTGTGTTTTGGTTTCAAAAAGACTGTAGCCAGTGAAATAACTGTGCAAAGTAGATTTAAGAACCAATATAATTATAATGTTGCCAACTTGATCGCATAAAAATTAGTAACTTGTTTTCGGCTGGACCAGTAAGTAAATCATAGTGTAAATGATTATAAAAAAAACTGGCTAAGCGCGAGTCTGACACACAATGAATTCCGCAATAATATAGAAAATAAAAGTGAATAAATAAAACATATATATAACATATTACTTTAACTCTATTTATTTATGTATTTATCAGAATACACTAAAATAACGTAAAACTGTAAGGTTAAGTCAACGTTCTTCACTAAGATTGGACCGATGAAGAACTCTCAGAGTAGCTATACTGCCCGAATAAATATTTGCTACGGACGGTGATCCCAAACAAACACTTTTAGGGCACAAAACAAAGAAATCGTATTTAAAACATTGAAGTAGTCTGTCTACAATTCAAAAATGTTTTTATTTAAAGCCTTAGAAAATGGTTGTTTTAGTGTATTTAAATGAAGCCGAAAATATATAGAGTTAATTATTAAAAATTGGTCTGCGTGGATAGAAACAAGTAACCTACTTCAATCACCTGAGCTAAGTATATAACATTGAGATTATTTGATAAAAATGTTCTTTTTGAAGTCGCCTGAAATAAGCATTAATTTGGCGAAGAAAACAGTGTTACATGTAAATATTAAAATTAGCATCATTCAAATTATAACAAACTTAAAAGAAGAAGGTTTTCTGATTTCTCCGCCAATTATGGGCCCATATTGTACACTTGTGTTGTATTTTTTTATTTCCTGAAGGTTGGCAAATAAGCAAACGGTCCGCCTGATGATAAGCAGTCACCGCATAAAGTATAACATATGCGTTGCTAATGCGAGGAAAAGAAGGGAAGGGATGAGAGGGAAAAAAGGAAGAGAACAGAGGGGATGGGAGATCGAGCTTCCGGCGTTCTGCAAAAGCATTTATTTATTTATTTTAGCTTTGAAGTTGATATTTTATTTCAAATATTTTTTTCAGTACTAAAAACATATCGATCAATAATTTGCATTGTTTCCAATAATAACCGCCACAGACTTTGTTTAGGATGTTCGAACTGATATTGGATCAGCTGCGGTCTATTTGTGGATTTTGTGGTAACAACATGATCACTGACAGTCACTCAGTTTGCGGTATCGTGATCTCGGGTCAATAAAAGGTCTTACTGAAAGCTGGAAATATATTAACCCTAAAACTTGGAGACTAAGAGTTACATTAAAATTTATGTGCACTGCGTATCAAACCTTTTCGAGAAGTAAATCAGGTCGGTGCAGCTTCGTATAATCATTTCCACAAATTATTACATTTGAATTAGTAAGGTATTTTATTGAAATCAAATATCTCAACCCAAAGGCTAAATACTTATTGCTTCCTATCTTACGTCTATTTTTCTATTGAAACAGACCATAGAACAACAAAAATCGCCGTGAGGTTGCGATTAATCAAGTACATTGAACGGTTCATGATGAAATAATACCGAGCAAGAATTGTTCTTGTTCGATTTCAAAAAGTGTACACGAACTTTATTTTTAAATAGTTAGTAGTTACAAACTAAACACATAGTAAAATGAAAATATGAATGAAACCAGAATTAAACAGTATTATTTAATTTAATTAATGATAAATATTTTTTTTTATGTATAATATATTACTGTTTACTTAGTGTAAAAATAATTACAAGTCTTTTTTTTCCAGATCATCATCCGTGTTCAAATGAACTCTTAAAACCTTCACCACTTTTGTAAAGAACCATACAAACATAAGCAATAATAATATTATATCCAAGTTGTATTTCTCAAGAGTGAAGATCTGGAGGGTCGGTGAGCGCAGATGGGGAGCTCCACGAGTATTCATAACCATTTGAATCAAGTGTAAAAATTCCTTTTGCGGGGATGTTGAACGGTGAAGAATTATTGATTTCGCTGATCGGGCATTATCTCTGTAACTATTGGATAAGAAGAAATAAGAATAAATAACAATCCGCCACAATTATGGTTCTGTTTTGGGTGACATGGCCTAATAATTTCTAAGAAAATCTAAAAGAAAAACTATGAATTAATTGTATATATTAGTCTCGGGAGCTTGGACATGGGGTGATGTTAAACTTTTTAATAATTTTTTTACACCACAATGGTAACAATCAAGCGTACGGCTCGCCTGGTGGTAGTCGGTCACCGCAGCCTATGAACGAACGAACCCCAGATGTATAGCATGAATGTTGCCGACCCCTTGAAAACCTTTTCAACCTTCGCTTGGAGAACCCCATACTGCTGTGTATTGGGAAAACCTCGGCAGTGTGGTCATTTCACAACCAAATTAAATTCAAACAACTATTGCAACGTCTCGTTGGTTTATTTTTAAATTTCTCAAGCAATGTTTCTAGTGTTCTATGCATAACATAATTCAATTGTTTCAATTTAAAAAAAAATCTATATATAAACTAATATATAAAGTTAAACATAAAATGGATGAGAACTATAGAAGAAATTGCAAATTAATTATTGATATAATAAGTAGGAGACCATCTAGGCAAATAATAAAAAGTGAAATCAGGGTTGCCGGCGCTTTAACTCGAACGAACGCAGCAATACAAATATAGCTTACACCTCACGTCAATGTTAGGTGAGAGGATAGGAGCTCTCTATTCGAGCCGTCGTTGAAGACATTACTGCTAGATATGATTGTGTTTAAGCTCCACTTACTAAATTCACTTACTTATTATTCGCTAATACTGTTTTGATAGCGTTTACAATTTTCAAGGACAAGTTGCTGTTCGCATCAAGTCTGATCCCACATTCTCTTTTCACGACAGATTTCATATTTTCCATCTGGTCTTCTGATACAGGTATTCCGATTATCGGTACACCACAATGCGTTGCTTCAAGTATTGATACAATGTCGCCATAATTCACAAAGGCAATAGTATTTACATGATCTGTAATTAAATGCATGTTCTAAAAGAAAAATCTTAAGCAAATTATACACTGCTTATATCCGCTCAGGACAAATATCGAATGTTGTAATCGCGGTCTTGTTTCGAGGGCTCCAGCCATACACCAACAAGACCTATTACTGATAAGTCTACCCGGTTTGTCTGTAAGTCCCACAGCTCAAACTTTGGACATGCAATTACTTACTAGTTTATTTTCTTACAGCATGCGGGAACTGTCACAAAAATAATAATAACAATGACAAGCCCAAACAGAGGTCAAAAGTCTAATCTCAAAACGAAGCATTTTTAGTTTGTTGTGGTACGGAATTGTTTGTTGTGGTACGGAAAGTTGTGGTTTACATCCTTATATCTTAAGCATTCCGTCGGCTGAGTTTCAAATGTGAAATTTACTAGAAAATAGTACTAATTTATGTAGTGTTGTAGGTCTTTACCTTATAGCAGGAACAGAAAAGGAAAGTCCACACTGAGTTTACAGATAGTTTATATTTAATACAACACACGAACAAAAGTACAGTCAGAAGGTTAGGAAAGAAGATACAAGAAAATAGAAGATAAGATACACGAAACACACACGTAATAGGACAATACACTAAAACAGAGAAGTAGTTAACTTGTATATCGCGCCGAGAGGTTAAGGCCGACTGACTAGATATTTTTATGCGACTAATGTCGGTACATGTGAAATAATTTTATATTGTTACTCGTCCCGACAGGTATTCCGTCGCATACTACGGGTTTCACCCGAGTATGCGCGTGAATTAAATATAAATAATATTTTCTTGTTTTGTATAAAATTATTATGTGTATGTATGAAATGTAGTGTGTAATTGAATGTGTAATGTATATAATATGACTACGTAAATAATTATTAAATAAAATATTATATGTAGTGTAATAAATATTTATTATATAATAAACATAAATATACTAAGTTACCTACATCACTCCCCTCCAGAGACCGTGTCTACGGGCGATAGAAGTCTGGAAAATTAACTTTTCTACCTGATCGAGTCGTTCGTGACAGGGGAAAGTCTTCTTGCTGTGGTTGATGTAAGTCGGGATGCGAGGAAGAGGGAACGTTGTCAGACAGTAGGTAGGCTGGCTTAAGGCGGTCTATACTTACCGTGACATCTTTGCCCTTTACCTTTATTTTAAAATATTTGGCACCTCTCTTTAAAACTTCGTGTGGGCCAGTGTAAGCCGGTTCAAGTGAGCCACGTAGCATTTCTTCCCTAAGAAATACGTGGCTACTGGTGGCGAGATCCTTGAAAACGAAGATTTTTTTCTTTGAGTGGTGCTGAGTCGGGACTGGCCGTAGGTTTTCGGCAAAGGTTTTTAAACGGGCAGAGAAGTCGGTTATGTCGTTTGTGTAACCAGTGACGTTGTGCCCGAAAAATTCGCCGGGAAGTCGTAACGGCTCACCGTAGACTAGCTCGGCTGACGAAGTTCGAAGGTCATTTTTAAACGCACTTCTGATGCCCAGAAGAACTAACGGCAATGTTTCAGTCCATTTGGAGTCGGCATGACAAGTGATAGCCGTCTTAAGCTGCCGGTGAAAACGCTCAACTAAGCCGTTACATTGTGGGTGGTAAGCAGTTGTCTTTCGGTGGTCAAAACCAATGGTCTTAGACAACTGCTGGAAGAGTGCCGATTCGAATTGCCTACCACGATCAGTAACGATCTGAATAGGGCAACCGAACCGGGATACCCAAATTGATATGAACGCTTTGGCCACAGTCTCTGCAGTGATATCGGCAATGGGGACAGCTTCCGGCCATCGCGTAAAGCGATCGACGGCTGTGAGACAGTACCGATAATCACCTGAAGGTGGTAATGGTCCGATCAAGTCTAAATGGACATGTTTGAAACGCGCTGAAGGCAAATCGAGCGTACCGGTCGGTGATGACACGTGTCTGTTTACCTTCGAGCGCTGACACGTCAAACATGCCTTAGACCATTCACGGCAGTTTTTGCGTATAAGAGGCCACACAAAGCGTTGTGCAATCAACTTAGCCGTAGCGTTAGAACCGGGATGGCTGAGTGAGTGCAGACAATCGAAAATTTGTCGACGGAGATTAATGGGGACAAATGGTCTGGGAGTCGTTGTACTGACGTCGCAGTACAGCTTAGTGCGACTGCCAGGAATCGTCATTTTCTTCAGGCGGAGTGAAGTGTCGCCTTTGAGAGCTTCGACTAGATCAGGATCTGTGTCTTGGTGCTTGGCGAGTACGTCGAAATCAACTGGCATCTGCAATTCCTCCACTCGAGACAGCGTATCGGCAACTACGTTCTCTTTACCAGAAATGTGCCGTATGTCTGTTGTGAATTGTGAAATAAAGTCCAGGTGTCTATACTGACGAGGACTGCAGTTACTTTTCCTCTCATGGAAAGCGTAACAAAGCGGCTTGTGGTCAGTATAGACAGTAAAGTGATTCGCCTCTAACATGTGGCGAAAGTATCTAATACTCTGATAAATCGCAAGGAGTTCGCGATCGTAAGGGGAGTATTTAGTCTGTGATGGACTCAACTTACGAGAGAAAAATGCTAGTGGCTGCCAAGCACCATCCTGATATTGCTGAAGGACTGCTCCTATCGCCGTATCTGAGGCGTCAGTAACGAGTCCTAGTTTACAGACAGAGTTAGGATGTGCTAATAAAGTTGCCTCACAGAGGCTGTTCTTGCAACTTTCGAATGCCTGTAGAGTGTGTCCTTCTATGACGACCGGGTGGGAAGCTTTTACAGATCCAGTCAGTAGAGCATTCAGTGGAGCCTGGATCTGAGCGGCATTAGGCAGAAAACGTCTATAATAATTTATCATGCCTAAGAATCGACGAAGCTCCCTGACGGTTTTCGGAATAGGGAAATCCGAAATGGCCTTGACTTTGCTATCTAATGGCTTGGTGCCATTTTCCGAGATGTGGTAGCCCAGGAAAGTTACATCAGAAGCACCGAAGACGCATTTAGCCGTATTTACGAGTACACCGTAATCTTGCATACGGGTAAAAAGTTGGCGTAAATGATCTTCGTGCTCTTCTTTGGTTCTGGAAAAGACTAAAAAATCGTCAAGGTAAGGATAGCAAAAATCAAGTCCGCGAGTCAGTTCATCCACAAATCTCTGGAAAGTCTGCCCGGCATTCCGTAACCCGAACGTCATGAAGGGAAACTCGTATAGACCAAATGGAGTCGTAATTGCAGTCTTAAATATGTCTTCTTCTGCGACTGGTATCTGATTGTAAGCTTTAACTAAATCAATAACAGAGAAATACTTACAACCAGATAAGTTGTGAGAGAAGTCATGTATGTGGCGTATAGGGTACTTATCAGGTATTGTCCTAGCGTTCAGTAGCCTATAATCACCGCAGGGACGCCAGCCGTTGTCTTTCTTGGATACGAGGTGAAGCGGTGACGACCAAGGGCTATCAGAAGGACGAGCTGTGCCATTCGCCAACATCGCGTCGAACTCCTGTTTGGCAATTTTAAGTTTGTCGGGAGCCAGCCTCCTAGGAGAACAAGATACTGGTGGGCCTGGTGTAGTGCGAATGTGATGTTTAGTGTGATGTTTGACTAAACGTGGTGTACCGGCGGGACGGGTGATATCGGGGAAATCATTTAAAATGTTATGATACCTACTATTTCCGCCAGTCAAGACTTTAACGCTCGTTACGAGGCAATTTGAGTTATCTATACAAGTTACAGTGCTAATATTAGTTAAGCTATCAATTAGTTTTCGGTTACAGATATCTACAATTAAACGGTAATGTGAAAGGAAATCAACACCAATGATGGCTTTGGTTACGTCAGCTACTACAAAACACCATGGAAATGTTCGACGTAATCCAATATTTAAAGTTAAATTAATATAGCCATAAGTATCAATTGTCGAACCGTTAGCAGCACTAAGTTGAAATGATGTCTTATAACGAGGTTCACTTAAAGCACTAACCGGATAAACGCAAATGTCACTGCCAGTATCTATTAAAAATTGTCTTTTTGTACCATGGTCCGTGATGAAGAGGCGACCCGACGAACTCCTGCAATCGTTGGTCGCCATCACCGACTGCTCGGAGCGTTTCCCGATACGAAGTCACAGGGCTTGATACAACTCCTAGCTCTGGTGCCGTACTTACTGTGGTACCAACAGAGTGGGTACCGACGATGGCTTGATTCTGACCTCTGGGAATGAGATCGACTTCGATTTCTTCTGTTAATACGACCAGATCTAGACCGTGATCGTGACCTTTGGTTGACTTTCGCCGTGAGGGCACTGACCTGTTTCGTCAACTCGGCTACTTGTTGGGTCAGCAGCTCGATGGGCGATGATGAGGTGGTCGCAGCGACTTGTTGCGCAGGTGCCGAAATGTCATTAATTCGGTCTGCTAGTTCCGCTAGGTCATCCAGGGTCAAGGTGGCCTGTGATGCCACGATAGGTTGCATTTCTGTCGGCAAACGGCTTGCCCAAATTGTCCTAAGAAAATCTTCAGGAATATTAGGTCCGGCCAGGTGTTGGAGGTGACGAAGAAATTGAGAGGGTTTTCTGGTGCCAAGCTGCTCGTGCATTAATAGTTGCTTCACTTTATTTTCTCGCGAAACTGATAATCTTTTAATAAGTTCGACTTTCAGACGCTTATAATCTGGTGGTCCTGTGATTATATCCTCAACCTCTGCAGCATAGTGTCTGTCGAGGGTAGATACCACTTGATAAAATTTTATCGCCTCATCCGTAATGCCCAGTAATTTAAATTGGCCTTCTACTTGCGCGAACCATATCGCGGGCTTCTCTGGCCAAAACGGTGGTGTCTTCATTTGAGAAGAAACGTGAGCGAGGGTAGGTGCATCTTCACTTTCTGAATCCGTGCGCTCCATTCTCTTTGCAAGGCGTGGCTGCTTATTGACATTCGAGTCACTGCCGCTAATCATCTTCTTGTATGACGTGAACGATAGGTGGTCACCAATGTAGTGTTGTAGGTCTTTACCTTATAGCAGGAACAGAAAAGGAAAGTCCACACTGAGTTTACAGATAGTTTATATTTAATACAACACACGAACAAAAGTACAGTCAGAAGGTTAGGAAAGAAGATACAAGAAAATAGAAGATAAGATACACGAAACACACACGTAATAGGACAATACACTAAAACAGAGAAGTAGTTAACTTGTATATCGCGCCGAGAGGTTAAGGCCGACTGACTAGATATTTTTATGCGACTAATGTCGGTACATGTGAAATAATTTTATATTGTTACTCGTCCCGACAGGTATTCCGTCGCATACTACGGGTTTCACCCGAGTATGCGCGTGAATTAAATATAAATAATATTTTCTTGTTTTGTATAAAATTATTATGTGTATGTATGAAATGTAGTGTGTAATTGAATGTGTAATGTATATAATATGACTACGTAAATAATTATTAAATAAAATATTATATGTAGTGTAATAAATATTTATTATATAATAAACATAAATATACTAAGTTACCTACAATTTATAAGTATAATTGTCAGAAAGCTTACTCAGTATGCTGCGCTGTGGTGGCTTTTTCATTATGTAAAGGTTTTTAGGTATATTCACTAATATTTCGTCATATTTCCATATCACTGTTTGCTTGATACGACCAAATGCTTCTATTAACTCTTGCATTATTTGTTCTTGTATATTTTGGTTGATTAAATTAGTCTCCAAATCAACATAAATTACCCCTTCTTCGGACTCATCCATTAATTTCCTTAAATTCTACGAAATGTATACTTTAAAGATATTTATTGATTAAGATTTGAAAAACATATAATACCATAGTCAAAGAAATATATGAAAAAACTTAATACCAGTATGAATACAATATCTATTTAGGTTTTTGTTTTTTTAGGAAAAACTTAATTTGAAACCATCCTGTTATTTAACCTTTTACAATAAAATACTTAAATTTTAAACGATTAAAAATGTAGGCTAATACCTTAAGTAATGGTGGTGCTGCGTCTGCTATGTGGTGACCACCAATATATTTGGCATTCCGAGGTAAAGCTGTCGTGTGACCGAGGAGAGGATGAGAGTTGATAAGTAGCATTGAGCTATTATATATTAGTGTTTCATAATTAGGTAGAGATTGTCTTCGTTCTTGGAAAGCGTTGAGATAACTCTTTTCATAAGCTGGCAATTCGTTAGAGCTGAAGAAGTAACTAAAATTAAACATAGACATTAGATATTTATTTATTTTATTTCATGACGGTTGGCAAACAACCATACGGTCCAGTGATGGTAAGCAGCCACCGTAACTTATGAACGCTTGCGATACTAGAACTATCAAGTGAGCGTTGCCAACCCGAGGATAGGGGGGAAGGAATGAAAAGGGATAAAGGAAAGGAACGGAGGAGTGGATGATTGGGCCTCCGGTACTCTCACTCATCGCACGAAACGCAACAGTCCCTACTGATACTTATTTATTTATTTATTTATTTGGTTTGCTAGCGTTTGATACATAGTATTTAAATTTATTATTCATACACTTAGAGACTTATAATCTATGCACAAAACATTTAAAAGCAAACACAGCATGCCTTTGCTACTTTACGTCGATTTTCTGTTAGAGGGTAGTACTTCTATGGTCGAGCCGGCTCATTTGAGCTACGAGGAGCATGACTCCACTACTATTAAAGTACGATATTTATAAGTAACATTGTTAAGAGTTAGTACTCTGGGGTTAATGTGTTCTTCCGCTTCACATAATTATTTTCTTAGAAATATTTCTGACCTTTGCAAACTTAAGGGCGAACCTACAACTCAAGAGATATGAGCAATTTACCTATCAAGAATTCATTATTATTATCAGATACTATGTAATAATAATCGGGATCGACAGTGGTTTCCAAAACACTCAGGCCATTAGAGACATCTGCAGGATGAAAACAAACATCTATATGGAGTGGGAATCGGACCCTCGCATCAAAGTTTAAGGCAAAATAATAAAGAGTAGTTGTATAGTAAAGTAATTATTCTACCTACTATTTTTGAATTGTTGAATAATGCTGCGACCATATTTGACGAACTCGCTCTGTCATAGACAATCCAGTAGACGATGCAAAGAAGCCGTCGACTTCTAAATGCACTAAACTAAGTGATTTCCACGTGACGTCTATTGGTGTGTACCAGATGAGTGAGCATTCGAAGAGTGAAGACAGTCTAAAAATCGGAAACCAATACGTAGCGGACACAAAACACAAATAGTTTTTAGAATCTCCGACAACAGTTCATGTTAGTTATATGCAACTTACTACAATATTATTTTGAAAGCAGTGTGTACAAATATAGAGAGAGTGTGCATCTGATTTCGATTGATTTATTTTGCTTCGGTGATGATAGTAATAATAGTAACAATGCCAATATCTAATATATGAAACGTATTCTTGAGGAGATACTGGACCTGGTCTTCTTCTTCATAGCATTATTCTCGATAATTTATCCAGGGTCTGCTTTTTTACTTGATTTGAAAGACTACTAGTTTATAGACAGAACGATTGTCATCTGACCTCCGTAACCTTAAGAGCAAATAAAGTACGTCATTGGATAAGATTTTTTTTAATTACCTATCAGTAGTAAAAAAACCAGGACTTGAAAGTGCTCCCCGATGCACGGCGGGGAGACTCACAAGGCAAAACGCCTAGACCGAAACATTTATAACAAACATCTGCTCCGAGAGGTAGGTAATCGAAGCCGCGACAGCCGACCTCAAAGCAGGCTCGTTTCCAGCACGCAAAAACGATCATCGAGATACTGCATTTTGGAAATATAGTATTTGATGTATCTTATATACAGTAATAGCTTACGGCGCCAGTAGTCCAGTGTAAAACCATTCCGCAATCACTAGATCGAAGTATTGTGTCGTATTCAGCATCAATTTCTGCATAGCGGGATGCTGAAGAGCTTGCTGTGTTAAATTTAATCCAAGCAGCTCCATTTGTAATGAACTATTACCTATATTTTGTAGAGGTGTCCAGTAGTGAGCTAAAAGTTATAAATTACAAGTAACTATTTATTTGTTCCATTTATTATATAATTTAAGATTGTACAAATAACATTTAAAGTTATTACATTTAAAGTTGAGCAGCATTCAATTTAAATTCAATACGGTAGTAGAGCCATGCTACTATCAGCACAAAAAGTCGACCAGGGAAGGGGACTACCCTCTCACAGAAAATCGGCGTCAAGTAACAGCATCATTAGGTACTGTTGCGTTTCGTGTGATGAGTGAGAGAGCGGAGAACACAGAAACAGAGAGAGTGGAACAGTTCCCACCCCCTCTGTTTCTTTCATTTTTTTGCCTTCTCATCTCGTCCCTCCTGTTCCTTGGGTTGGCAACGTGCTTGTAATAATTTAAGTATCACAAGCGTTCATAGGTTGCGCTGACTACTTACCATTAGGCGGACCGTATGCTTGTTTGCCAACCGTCATGACATAAAAAAATGTCATAGGAATTTAACTCTCATAGGACTTTAAAATGAATGATTACTAAACACATGAAAATCTTTTTAAATGTTCTCGTATGGGTTACCTGCATCACTATTTATATCAACAATTTCTAAATTGTGCAGCCTCGTGTCTTTCGGAAACGGCGTCACGTAGGTCACCTGTAAATGGTATAACTTTAATAGCGATCTGATTACGGAAATACCTCAACAGTGTGGTTTGTTAGCCTTTCTTTACGAGGCCGCATCCGGGTTTAATTTAGAATGTAGTTCGCTCTCGTTCGTTATTTAGCTGTAAACCCTTTTTAGTTTTTAAAGATTTTAAGAAAACACAAATGCTTAAAAATAGGAAGCATTTAAAGGAAATTTAGCAAAAGAGACTTAAGTGACTGTTTTATATTTAAAATGTTTTAAATGTTATATTATAAAATATTACTATTGATCTTCATACGTACTAAAACTAGTATGAAATTCAAAAATGTTTTTGAGTTCTGTTCAAATAATAATATTTTCATACTTTGTCATGTTCTTTGTTAATATATACGAGAAATGTAAAGACAAACTTAAATCGTTAAAGTTAATTAAAGGTCCTGATTGCTTTCTTATATTGCTTCTTCTATAAAAATAAGTAAAATCTAATACCTAGAGATGAACAATTCTGAATCTCGGTAACGGGTCCAACGATTTTCATGACTAATTTAGTATGCAGGGAGTTTCAGTGGCGATAAATCGACCTAGCTAAGATGCATTTTCAAAAATATCGATTTATCCTTTTTTTATAGCAATGTAAACCTCGGTTCGAGTCCAGATGTCTCCAGTCCGAGTATTTTTTGCTATTTTTCACGTTACTTCTTATGTGATAAAAACTATTATTTTCCAAAAAAAAACACGACCTAGCAAAAAAATACTGAGCAACGTTTTGCGGTCATCCAGGTGCTACTATATTGACAATGCAAGAAATGCATTCTAGCAAAAAAAATTAATAAATCACTTATTTCAAATTATCTCTTATCTTTTGATAGTATAAAAAATAACTACTAAAACACCTTATGTCCAGCATCCAAAAGCGTCTTCACAAGAGAATCACCAAGGCTGCTGTGCTTCTTCTCAGGAACTGGAAACACTACCAAAATGTGACTACTTTCACATAGTCTCACTAAATACGTTAATATAATAAGCTTTAGCATTTTATCTAAACTGTACATATTTTACAAAACGTGGCAGATTTAAGACTAACATTTCGTTGAGGCATAATCTTTTATCGAGGTGAGATAAGCCACATTGCGCAATCTATAATCTTTGTCTGGTTTGTGTACCCAATAATATATTACTGACAATATTACCGTACTATGATATTTTTTTACAAAAAAAAAAGTTTAAAGGGGTGTGCAGTTTAGATTTTGGAAGTAATCCTTTTGACTATTTTATTTTAAAATCCTAAGCAATAGTAAAATAGTTTTCATTTGTTTTAGACTACAATATGCACATACCATCAACTGTGTGGTATCGTAGTTAGATGTGCTTGGATTATTGAGTTGGTATTCTTATCGTACTAATTTACAATGTAAACCAGTTTTCTAATATTAGAATAAAGTTTGCCTGTACAAATAAACAGACAGACACTACGATCTACACTCCACTAGCCACAATGCCGGGTTAGTCATTTCATATAAAACACTTAAACCATAATTTCAATAATAATGTTAAGTTAAACTTGACGTAGTACATAGTTAAGTCAAGAACTTTCTCTGATAATGTGGCCAGTTAAATTGTCTTTTACCTTTCGAAACTCTAGTTTCCATTCTAAAGCGATGTTTACACAAATAAATTATAATAGCAAACTTTTATCATTAAATAACAAGTTGAATGAATACGATGCACATCGAAGAAATACGTGATTCAAATTTTGTACCTCTAAAAATGTTTTCTTGATATTTCAAACACAAAGGTTGCAAGCAAACATACGGTCTGTTATACAAAACTCTACCCTACGCTTCCAGTTATCAGTTCTAGCATTATCGTGCATTGCTCTCAAGGAAAGGAGTAGGAGAGAAGGGGAAGGGGAAGTTCACTTCCCCTTAGTTTAAGGGAGAAAAAAGAACGGGGAGTGTGGACCTTTGATACTCACATTCACAACAACACGGATCTACATCATGTAGATATTCTTTGTAAAAGCAGTAGAAATCAAGGAACCTGAAACAGTAAGGCTTAGGTACTCTACTAATCATAAAATTCTATACTAAACAACAGGAAGATATTTGTCCCCACCATGTCATAACGCTACACAGTCAACGGACTCCATTAGGATAGTTTATGTGTCGGGGGTCCGACAAAAATACACAATAACAAGGACAAACACACTCAGACCGGAAAACATGCCTGTATGGTTAATAAAAACATATGCTCCGAGCGAGAATCAAACCCGCGACCTGTTCCGCTAAGGCAGGTTCGCTACGGCTTCGCCACAAGGTCGTCAATTATACTGATGTCATGATGTTCTATAACACGATTTTCATTAAAATAATAAACATTATAAATGTGAACACCGCTTAAGATATCGAATACAGGCTGCAGTACATTACAGATAATAGCTTGGATTAAATTAATTTATTTATACATTCCTGTATAAAAGATTTATTTTACATTTAAGAGATAGTGAAACTAGCTCTAAGAAATAATTTATTGGTATTAAAATAAATGGCTTATTCTTATAGTATTCGGATAATTAATATTTCGCATCACTGATTAAAACTTATATAATTATATGTGTAGATGAATGGCAACAAACCATCTAATTAGAAAAGTGATTTCAATTTAATTATTTCTTTTCTTTATCTTGACAAATATAGTATATTTGCCATGGAGTAATAAAGTTCATTTTATTATATTTCAAAATAACTCCGCAATAATGTATCGTGTCACTGCCGATCAACTCCTTACTTCTATATTTATTTTTGCTATTAAGTGTAACCTGAGATTTGGTGTAAAGAGATCAAATTTAAATTTCCTCTAATCTTTTAACTATTCAAATTCAAATTCTTTATTGCCAAAATACATACAGGCTTACAATATTTAGAATACCTGGTCCCTGACCTAGATAAACTGTATCTCGGGAACCATAACCCTATAAAGTTATTTATTAAAATTTAAATCGCGACTCTATTACAATAATTTAAATATCCGTATCTCACCTTGGGAATGAAGCTAATTGAGTATATAAAAAAATAATATTTAGTTTTTGAAAGCAAAACGTTAATTATTTATTATAATAAGTTCGACGGAATACTTATAAATAATTATAAAGTAATTAAAATTTCATTTAACGGGTAACCTCATTACCCAAACTACTTACAGACCACTTTCTATTTAAATATAAAGTACTATCCTAAATATTTTACGGTTTTGTTTCGTTATTTCAAGTTATAGATGAGTACTGACGACATTCTATAAATTTTGTTACTAAATTTGCAAAATTGTGTTCGGTCACATTTTTTTATTGAACCTCCATTTCAACACTACAGAGGTGGGATTTTAGAAAATAATAAAGCAAGTGTTACTTTGTTTTTAATTGTTCGCAAGAAAACAAAGTTTTACGCTTCTAGTTTAAAACATGACGGAATGAATGACATCCCATACAAAATTTTAACCTTATCTTCACCCATTCACGTTTAGTCTTTTAGAAAACGTTAAGAAACAATATGTTCCTTTATCAATAATTGTGTGCCTGAATCTTTGTTTTACTAAGCCTAAGCTGTTCGTCCACCGGTCCGTCGGTCTGCGGGCAGTATCACACGAACTGCAATAGGTAGAGACTTGAAATTTTCACAGAATGAGTTGCCACTACAACAACAAAAAACGAAATTTAAAAGCAAACTTGATATTGTAGCTCTACACTGGCGCGGAACCCTTTATGAGCGAGTCCGACACGCATTCGGCCGGTTTTAATTATTATATGCTACTTACTCGACTCCTTCATTTTTAAATTCAAATCAAAGAATAATTTTACAAAATGCGACTTTCATATGAAAACGCTTTATTTGTATAATCTAGGGGATTTCGTGAATATCTCTCTTCGACACTCCGCTCGGTTCAAAAGAAACCAATTTTATATTTAATTCACTTCGACGATTCCTGTTCAATGTTGATAGATAAATTGGCGCATGTATAATTTATCGCAGCGCGGTGATACAACTTCAGTATCAGTATATGAAGGAAAGCATTAAATTGAGGATATAATTAAATTATATGAAGACTATTTAAATTATTTTGCTATAGTTTGGACTGGATTTAGAATTGTAATAGTTTTAATTATTTATGATATATAGAATATCCAGATGTACGGTTTAAATGCAAGGACGGTGTGGATCAAGTATACGACCTATGAAATGTAATGTACACAAAATATATGTCTGTCTCACTAAGACTTTCTCGTTCCACTTCTTTTTTTAGGGTTGTGTAGCCAAATGGCAAAAACGGAATCCTGATAGTTTCGTCATATCCGTCTGTCGTCTAGTATAGTCATTTTACTCAGAGACCATTGGCTCTATCAACACGAAATTTACTAATGGTAGAGGAGCCCACGATGCAAAATGGGGATTTACTCGAGCGTTGTAGAGACCTATTGGGATGCAAAGCTTAGATGATAAGAAGAAAAAAATGTTATATGATATATACCTTTACATCGGTGGGGGAAGCGGCTATAGATTTTTAAATATGTAATAAAAAAACTGTTGCATGGACATCCTCGAGCGCGTCAGATATTGATAGCATCAATGCCCTACGTATTTTTAATAATGTACGTATGTTAATCTGATCGTTTGCATGATGCGGGTGGTTGTATTTAAGGGTTGAAAAAAAAAAAAATTAATCGAGCGCGTCAGATTTTCTAAGGGAGTGTTAAGTGCACCAAAAAAGCTCTCATTCACTAATCTGACGATTTCGATGGGACGCAAACTGGCGGTCATTTTCATAATGTGCAAAAAAAATTTGCCATTTTGAAATGCTCAAGCGCGTCAGATTAAGATATATGTGGTTCATTTTTATGTTCTAAACATACTGTCTCATAATCTGACGATTATCTCGAGGGATTCGGCTGATCTGACAAAAAAAATTAGAAAAACGGTTCACTTTAAAGGCCATCCCTGCAACTTCCCGCTAATTCCATTCCTGGGCGCTTAAAATTGTACTTATGATATTTTTGAGCTCAAAATATAATTTATGTGATATTTTGAGCTCCCTGAATTCAAAGAACTAATATTAAAATTTTTAATTTTTCTTAGCGGGAAGTCAAAAAAATTTTTTCTATTCTTTTAAATCATTAAACTTAATTAATTGAAAAGATCAGGAAATAGCATGCAATTAAATAAGTGTATGCTTTTTAGTAGAATAAATGTATTTATAAAAATTACTTAAAAAAGCTTAAAATAGTTTAATATTTTATATTTATTTGATTAATTAATCATCATCTTCATCCGAGGCATTATCTCGAAATAAATGTTAACACACTTGACAAAACTAATTTATATATTTTTTTTTTTAATAATTTATTATTAAAGAGCTAAAACAACCGTGAGCGAGTGTACTAAACCCTGCCCCCTTCATACCGCATACGGTTGAGACCCAAAAACGTGTTACTGCGCAGGGTTCAAGTTACATTTAACAGACTATACCACGTGTCTAGCTGTGATGGCGTCATGGCAGCAGAAACCAGAGTGGGGACGGAGTGAGAGAGTAATAGATAGAGAAAGAGTGAGAGAGGAATAGAAACGCGGAGAAGGAAATGTAGGCATCACGCAACTGCACGCATTTAACTTTATCGACGAATTTTTGTGATTTCGGCTTGCGGAAATCGTCAGATTATATATTTTTCATTATTCTTGAATTATTTCCTTCACAATAAAAAAATTTAGCTACGCTCGAGAATGTCGAGATGACGTTTTTTTACAACTTTTTGCCCTCCTTTTTTACGTCACTCTCAAATTGTCAGATTAGTGGAATATACACTTTTTAGGATGTAATTAACTCACCCTACTTTAATCTGACGCGCTCGAGAATTTCTGATGGTCAATTTTTTTTACTAATCTGATCCTGTATCCTTTACGGGCGGCCTTATATATGAGCCTCATGTTTTGTGGAGGTACTTAACCGGGTACAAGGTATCCCCTGTATATTAATCTGACGCGCTTTAGTAAATCCCGAAATCCCCGCTTGGGCTCCCCTACTATAAATAGGTGTATTTTATGAACCGCACAATGATCTTGTAATGAAATCTTAAAATATATAAGAATTAAGGGTAGCAGTTCATACATGTAACGGAGTGTTGAAAAACAAAAATCAATTTATGCCAAAGTGTGAGATATCTTTGGATAAGTCTTTTAAAATGATAAAGAGGTTTGATTTCGACTTTTTTCATTAAGCCAGTAGTTGTTGAGATATTAGCGCCTAAAGTCGTAAAAATCGTGTCCCCCCCTATTATTTAGCAAACAAAACATATCAACTAAATGGATGTTTATCATAAAGCCTTATATATTATCATTAATTGACGTTTGAAATATGTTTAAAATTCTATTTCGAGCGAGTTATAATTATTATATCTTTGTATTCAATTATACCAAATGAGTTATGATATTACATAAATTAATGTGGTTAATTAACAAACATTCTCTCATCACTTTTACGTACTTATCAGCTAATGAAGTTCATCCACGCTTGTTATAAAAGGCAATACATATTAAATGATTGTGGCTTTCGATAACACGACCAGAAAATATCTCAAAACGATCTTTAATCACCGTGGGTAACTGGTAAATTACATTATTAGCTCGATAACGATTTTCAAGGAAGTGAGCACTTATTTCTAATTTAAGAGAATGAATCAAAACAAAACTAACTAATATCTGCAAGAACTTACATTTCGTTATATGCGGGGGTCATATCATATTGCAATCAGAATTATAACGATAGGTCGGCAAATTACAGAGAAATACATATATTAAATTATCAACGACAGCTACTAGACTGCATACACTGCATAGACTGCATGCAGTATACAGTTTTATAATAGGATCTAAAACCAGGATCTAAAACCATTTAAAGTTTCTAAAAACTTTCTAGTAATAATTTTAAAAAAAGATCATAGAACCTAATTTGGAAAAAGCTATTATACAATTGGTGAATACCTTGTAGATACCACACTCCACTAAAGGCTATGAACAAAATGTGTAAACAAATTTCATATTCAAAAAAGATATAACCCTCCTAAGTTTGTTTCGCCGGCTCTTCTCAGGTAGAGGTTTCATTTTGGAGCCGGTGGTAAAATCTGACTTTCAACAAATAAGTGTTATGCTTTTTATAAAGAATAATAATATTTGATTCAAATGTTTTAATTAATCATACTAATGAATAGTTATTGCGTAAAATAAATATTACAAAAAACGTATAATCGTATAAGAGCAGTTGTGTGTCGAGCTTCATAATACATCACTATTTATTTTTGCGTCAGTATGTCGGCCAAATGCCTCGGAGTCTATTCCTGTCCCATAAGATATTTTTATTATATTTAAATTTTATTTCGGGTCAGCCGAACGGCAGTAAGTCATCATACATACTTTAGTAACAATGTTTTATTGTTTATATTGACAAAAGATTTATTACTTATAACAATAACAAAAAAGTTGACGACCGTTGTCATGTTGGTAATAAGCCTGCATTAGCCTTGACATATGTCAAAGGAGACTATATAGTCTCCTCACCGTGCCTCGGAAAGCACGTTAGGCTGTCGGTCCAGGGTGTTAACATGACATCTGATAATAATCGTTAACTCTATATACATAATTGGCTCGCCCTTAGAGTTTTAGAGGTCAGATAGCAATCAGTCTGTTTAAAAAGTAGTAGCATGTCAAATCCATTTGAGAGTAATAAGCAGACAATAAAAAGACTAATAACAAAAAAAATATCCATAATATGAGTACTCGCTTTCATCTTTATAAATATTATTTAAACTAATTATCTAAATTAAAATAATATCACTTGAGATTTGTTAACAACCACATTGCTGAATTGACTTTTAGTTTTTCGGGTGCTTTTAATTTTCTGCTTATTTTTGTTCCATTATTTATAAAGCATATACATATATCATTTCTATATGCTTCTTTTTTATTAATGTATTTTAATAAAACACATAAAGTGTCGACTACACTAACAAAACAAAAACCGCCGTAAATCAAAAATACTGAGTTCATTAACCCACCAGTGCAACATTAAAGAAAACGGTGACCTGAAAAACCATATTTCCCAAGCTTTAGTGCTGAGATGAAGAGATTTACTCCGAGTCCTCGGCGGCTTTACGCGATGACTAAACGGGTTTTTATTGAGCCATTACATTTTAGTTTAGTCGTTATTTTCTTTACATTTTAAGAGTGTTTCTTTTTAAAAAATTAACACAATATTGCTCACGTAATATTTTAAACTAACTGCACCCGCGGCTCTGCTCGCTTGTGTACCCATTTTTCTTTATTGCACGGAACCCTAATTCTTTTTCTAAAATAAAAGTAGCTTAGGTAACTCCTTCAAATATCAGCTATCTGCCAGTAGTAGCAAACGGTTCAAACAAAAATCCAATAAAAAATATATTTTTATTTGTAATGTATTAAGTTTTTGGTAGGAAAAAGACGAGAATCATCTTAATCCAAAACAAAACCGAAATTATAATAAAAAAATAAGAGAATTAAATAAATGGCTGTGTTGATATTAATATGACAATTATATCTGTCGTCTTTTCGCAAATAAATGGACACAATAATATTCAGTAAAGCTCATATACATTTAACCACTGTATTATTGCCTGAAGAAAAAGTTATTTCTTAAGAGTAATCGAGCCGCATCTGTTATTCACGACTTAACTTCGCCCTTTCATTTTCCTCCGAAAATACTTGTTGTTATGAAACTCAGCGAGACAATGTGTTATCGTCCTTGAATAATTTTACACCTTCAATATAACACTCGTATAATTCAACCTTGGTGCCTCTTAAATAAAAGCATACCTTAATTTACGAAGCTCGTAAAACATTTCTTAAAGGATATATTTTTATCAGGCCTGTGAAGACTATTGTGGCGGAAATTGAAAAAAATATTAAACTTCTATTCTTACCGGTGCTATTTTTTCAATTTACTATTTTTTTTCTAGTTATTATTTTTATTTTAACAGCTCCTTTAACCCTTTGACCCTAAACCTTTGATCCTGTCATGCCTTTTTTTTATTGTACACTAACATTAACAATATTATTAAAGAGTCGCAAATCTCACACTTACTGCTTCAATATTATATGACTTTTTGCAAATACGTATCAAATCGCTCTGGATAGAAATTTCGATCGGACAAATAACATGAATCCCAATGGCGAATTCTATAGTACTCGTACTATCCAATACCGCGTGGCGAATACCATTGATTCAGCAAGTATACAGTATGATTTCCATGCGAAAGCTTGGATCTCCGATAAAAGGCTTTTTATAATACGAGTAGTACTAGGAAAAAGTATACATCGAAACCGCAGAAGTATTTTTAATAATTACTAACAATTTTTTTCGGCGTCGGGACGTGACGACCCCATCGCCCTGTGTTGGGATAATATGTGTCACAGCAGAGATTATTCTAACAGTGCAATCAGTCATACTGGTAGTAGGTCTTTTGTTGCAACAGGCCGGCTAACTAGATCCCACCGCAGTGTCAAATATTCTACCATAAAACAGTAGTGTCTTTGGCATTATTGTGTTTCGGTTTGAAGGGTACTGTAGACTAATGAAATTATTGGGCAAAAGAGATTTAAGAACCAAAATCTCGAAGTTGGCAACGCACGCTCATAGGCTACGACAACCGCTTACCATCAGGTATGCTTGCTTGTCATAAAAAAAATACCAACAAATTTTTGCGGTTAATTTTAATTCCTAAATATAATCCTAAAGATTCTCCATCATCAAGCTGCGGAACCCGGGCGTGGCCACCAAGCACTTTACTGGTAATTATTTAATTATATTTTCCATATATAGCATTTGCTTGGAACACGGATTCTAATAACTTACTAGTTAATAAATTGCTACAGCAGTCTTATACTACTAGAAACTTGAAGTGACTCGATATTGATACTTGATTAATGCATAGCTCCAACCCGCACACAAATCAGTATATTAATGAAGTCTCTTCACTAAAACTAACAAAGGACAGGGCATGCAATCAAACAATTCAAGTAATCCAAGCTCAGTATCGATTTAATTCCTTCGTGTTTCTAATAAACGGCACCTCTGTGAGGAATTCTCCTCATCAGGACGTGAGGCGTATATTGCTTTTCTACACATTCCTATACCCGAGTATAGCCGCATCGCCGTTGGGGCTTATAAAAACAAACGGCTTTAAATGTTAATACTTATTTTAAAAATCTACAAATATTAAAACACTTTTATTTTATGAAAATTCAGATATGAAGTGAATACATTTATAGCTCAATGGTGGTTGTAGCATAGAAACTTAGTAAATAATTTATCTTGAGAATCTTATTCTACGCCATATTTTCTTCAATAATCGGATTTATACCAGTATGAAATATATTCAGCATATTACTCGAAAATATCCGCATTTTCATCAAAAATGTACACGCCGCGTCGGCACCGCCTGCTGTGCTTGTAACTAACTCTGACATGCATAACAAACTAGTACCTAGTCTCGTCTGCCTACCAAGACGTACGTAAAACAATTTTCAAGCAATATACTCGTATGTAAGCACTAAGTGTAAGTAGCTATGTTAAAAAAATCAACAGAGTTGAGGTTAAATTCTTTTTGAATTAATTGGCTTAAAGTTGGTAGACGCGTACTGTACGGATTCCATTCCAATAGCGCCTTATTTTTTCTGATTTATTAGTTTTTATTTAGTACATGTAAGCAATATTATTTGAGGCACGATCTTGCTTTGTCTTTATTTTATAGTCTTTTGTTTAACTTATTTAATTAGCGACGGACTTTATACACGGATGTCATGTATATATGTTATCTATTTGATTGAAAAATAAAAGCTATACAAACTTGGTCCCTGATTATTTATTTAAAAAGCTACAAACTTTAACATCTGAACCACCCTTGGTTTTCGTCTTTCGTCGTTTCTCCACGAAGACATTTTGTAGGTTTAAAGAATACAACGTATTTTAATCTAATATGTAAACTTAAAATTTAAAAGTTAAATATATAATACATGTAGATGTATTTAACGTTCCTCGAAAGAATTTTGAGGTAATTTTTGTCGTTCTTTGTCGTCGTTGCAAAAGGAGTCCATGACAAGCAATAAGACATTGGGCCATTCACAATCGTGTAAAGAAGATCAACAGTATCAATACCACTATCACACTTTGATATTTTGTGTGATGGTACTTCCCTAGTCGACCTCGACGAGTACTTTTAATATAATTACGTAGATTAGTAAACTGTTTACAATATTTTTTTAATAATATTTATCTTCAATCTAATTTCATCAAATCACTATAATGTTATTTTTATAGCTCTCGAGTATAGGCGATAATTTTTAGGGGCACCGGGAAATTTTATGACGAGAGGATATTATAAATTCGTGCTATCGTTACACTGACCGCTTTATTATCTCTCGCAATGAAAACATCGTATAAAGAACATGTTGCCAGTTCCGGGCTGCGTTCCTTTATGTGGTTAAGCGTAATGAAATATAAATCCTTACAAGTTATTATTACATAGTACTTTTAAATTGTAATCTTTTTGTGGCTGTTGGCCCTACTGGTCATGACTGCGTCATCGAGCCGGGGCTTGAGTACTAAAAAGGGATCGGCTTGAGAAACAGGCTTGGAAGATAATAAAGAATGGATCAATCTATCTTCTTACTTTTACCCAATCAACATTTCATAACTTATTTTGGGAAGTATTTAATTTTGTAAAGTGAAAACCAGCGACTAATGATTTATTCTAAGAATTTACTAAACAAAATAATATTCATAAAATTCGTGGAAGTATTTAGAAAGCGTTATTAAACACTCGATAACGAGATCGAGATGATTTCCCGTTAAATATATGTAATGATGTTTTCCAACTGCTGTTTATTCAAAGCTTCGTTTACGTTTTCACGTTTTTCCTACTTGTGTAAAAATTTAGATCAAAACATGTTTTTCCCTAATTTCGACTAACATTACGTCTTTGCTTAGATATTAATATATTGTGTGTACTCAGTCAAAAATGTAATTCAAATTTTTAAGGTAGTTACTAGTTTTTACATATCTAACAAAATGCAATACTACAGATACTTATGGGACATTTATTGTACGGCTCTGCGAGGTACCAGCTTGACGCTTTGGATTCTGTAGATCGTCGGACTAGAAGACTCATTGGCAATCAGATACTGATAAATGCAAAACTCCATAGCCTTGAACATCGACGTAAGATTGCCTGTCTATCGGTATTCTATAAGATATATTTCGGAGAGTGCGCTCAGGAACTATTTTATTTGGTTTTTTTATGTTAGAAGTTGGCAAACAAGCATACGGCCCACCTGATGGTAAGTGGCTGCCGCAGCCTATGAGCGCTTGCAGCACCATTAGTAGGTGCCACTCACGCGTTGCCAACCTCGAGATATTAGTTCTTAAATCTTGTTCGCCCAGTAATTTCACTAGCGTACAATGCCCTTCAAACCGGAACATAGTAGTGCCTAAACGTCGTCACATTCCGATGCCTTTAAACCCCCTTTACCTGTTTATTATAGGAATGCGAGTTATCGTAAGAGTGTACACCCCTACATAGTAGACATACCCAAAACAAGTACGAGATGCTTTGCTTCCTCGTTCCTGATACGCACCGCAAAGGTCTGGAATACCCTGCCGAAGTCCGGCTTCCCCACCACCTACGATGTACCTTCAAATCAAGAGTGAATAGGCATCTCCTAGATAAGGGCGCTCCCCCTTAGGCTGTATCATCACTTCACATCAGGTGTGATAGCAGTCAAGCGGTTGCCTATGCACTGAAAAAAATTATACCTCCGAAAGCACATTAACATTTTTTGTGCAGTAACTAAGATTTTAAGTTTAACTAAATATGTTTTTATTTTATGTAAGTTGGCAAGCAAGACTTCTCTAAACTACAATATACTCGTAATTTTTTGGTGTATACAAGGAATGTTTAACTGTGCAACATAATATGACTGCCATCGTGCAAACTATCGGCTTCGCTCGAAACTCACGTAAATGTACCCGTAATACAACGATTCAATGAGGCGTTGGACCCGAGCCAGCCGATAGATGTCAGAATTGACACAGACTCTATATAAACATTTTACTTACACGTAATGGGAATTTGGTTGATTTATTTTCGTTTTCTTCTCGGAATTTATGCTTCATTGTTTTATGTGAAAACAGATTATTATTTATGATTTTATATGCATTAAGGTGAAGTAAACAGGCGTGACTCAGACAATTTTCAGCATTACTTATGGAGCCAGAAATATGCTTTTATAAAGTAAGCAAAAGAGAAAGATATTAATGTTTTTATTATTGTAATATAATACATTACTAAGGTATGATAAAGTTTTAAGACAATAGCCGTACTCCTTAAATTTCTGAATGCTGCAATTCAGATTTTATAACATATAATATTATTATATTAAATCTTTCTATATGCTACTTGAAATATCAATATCTTTTTATTCTATCTTTAAGCAAGAATCAATAACACCTTCAATGCAGATATTAGATAGAACTAGACACATCATTAGGTTTTTACACTCATTACACTCATTACATTATTGTTTAACACTCTTAGAAAATTCACGCACGCATTCATCCACTTATTTATATATTAAATAATTAATAAAAAGAGCTTTTCGTCTTCATTTCATGCTACCGTTTCAAGTTCGTATCAAAATTAATGATCAAGAATATATAACACAATAATAGGTCAACAAAATATTAACATAATGGCGTTAAAATTGGATTTGTTTTTCGCAATTTTAAAAACCATGTCACTAAGATAACTATTCCTGACAACTGTATTAGTGTTGTTATGCTACAAGAGAGCAAAAGAGGAGGATTAGCTGTCTTCTTAAATGTAAAAAAAATATATAAATATTTTAAAATAATGAACATAATGCAAATTCAATTTAGTGAAGTCAATTATTTGAATACTATTTATGCCGTGTGACACTTGTAAAGGTGGGCTCAACTCCTGTCCTCTACAGATAGCCCCCGATTCAATTAACTCGTCAGTTATTACAGACATAACAGCTATTGTTGGCTCGCATCGAATATATCTCATAAATTTTCCCTATTGAAAGATAAATAATAGATAGTTCAAATATATTCATATTAATTCGTATCTCAAAAGATGATGAATTAGTAGTTAGAAGTAATCTAAACATACAACAAAATCGTTAACTGGATTTATGTGCGTTTGTGCACATTAATCTTTAAAATGGCTGGATTATTTTTCAGTAAAGTAATATAAAAATTGGTCTGATATTTTTTGGTGTTTGTGAGCTCTGAATGCCCGAGGCTTACCTCCTCTGTACGATACTTGGTGCTGTGTCTACTATTGAACATAATGCACCATATACGCTTCCCGTCAGGCGTGCTTCATGTTTCAATGTTCCTTTATAATAGTTTAAACTGTTGTTGTCAACATAAAAGTAATATCTCATTAAAACAACAATATTGTAATAGTTAAACTCATACTTGAAATAACAAGAGATTCTTATGAAAACAAATAATTAAATAATTCTACACTCCAACAAAAAGAAATTTATAATTATTTTACATTCATTTACAGTTTTGAAAATACGGTAAGTTCTTTATATATTGTAGTCAACAGAAGAGCTTTTAATATTTTCGTTTTTTTTTAACCTCTTCTTCTTATCGGGTGGTTAGGGGTCAACCTAGCGTCAGAGTTGTTCAAGTCGCCCATATATACGAGTAGGCCTCTGACTTGACTTTTCGACTATTATTATTTTGATAGCAGCCGGGACCGACTTTTTACATGCCCTCTGAAGCACGGAGACGCGCAGTTGAAATACCACTATGCAATCACCCATCTAGCGACTGACCGCGCCTAAAGTTGCTTAACGCACCGATCGTTTACCGATCTGTAAGCGAACCTGGCTATGAGCGTCTCATCAGCGTTTTTTTAACTAGGATATCTGCACTGTAGTGAATGTTTTTTAAGGTAAATAAAGTTATAGAAGCTGACCAAGTTTGACGACATTATAGCGTAGTGTTAGCGAACCTGCCTTAAGCGCAACAGGTCGCCGGACCAACTCCCGCTCGGAGCAGATGTTTGTATTAACCATACAGGCATGTATTCCGGTCTGGGTGTGTTTATTCTTGTCCAGTTATATCAATCTATATTGATATAGATTGATATAATTATTTAGATATAATTCTGTTTTTACATAATATGTGCTACAAATCAATCCTTACCCTTTAATAAGTTCCTACACTTTTCAGACAAGCCGATTGCCAAACCTTCGTAGTTCTAACATTCTGTCGAGCGCTGACTCACAGCTGTGTTTAAAGAAGTACCTTTTGTTATTATTCCAACGTACAGCGTACAACGTACGCTGAACAGATTTCCCAAAACATTAATGTTTATAAATCTTTGATAATACAGTTGTTCCAGCGAGCGATCAGCGAAAATGTTTAGATTCTGTAATATAAACAATTCATAAAATCATTCCAATCCCGATTTTTCGTGTTGATTTGTGAATAGTCTGTCTGTGAGAATTAACAAAAACAAAATTTAGTATTATTAAATCGATATTTAATATCTATATTGAAACATAAAATCATTTACCTGTTAATGTATTTACGTTCTAGTCATATATTCAAGTACGATTTTTTCGGGGACATAACAAAGTCACAATTTACAAAACCACACGCTATCACAGCATTCTTCTTCTTGCTAGCATTGTTCCCGGTATTTACCAAGGGTTTGCTTACACCCTTAAACTGTCGTCACTAGTTTTTACATAGAGCGAATGCCATCCGACCTCTGCATCCGAAAGGGCGAACCATTAACTCATTGGATAAGAGCATATATAGACCTATCAAGAGTTATAGATTATTATCAGATGTTGTGAACAACCGGGACCGACACTGTGTCCGAAGCACTGTGTCTAAACAGATCTTTATAATATCTGCTCTGAGCGGGAATCGCACCCGCATCGAGGCTCAAAGCAGGCTCTCTATCAGCTCGCTCATTTTAACAATATAACTTATAAATTACATTTTAATGTTCTGTATAGTTCCATAAAGCCTTAAAAAGCGGTCGATAAGACGGAAAGGCTAATTAAAAAAAAAGGTTTATATACTACTAGGTAGCATTTATTCAACGTGAAGGTCTCTGTGATAAATCTTGATATATTGCAACGAGCGACACTAATTAAATGATCCTTGAAGACGAGCCGTCTCGTAGCGAATAGATTGCCTTACTATTCACCACCGCCGCACTGTACATTGTACACTGTACAGGACAGCGTAACGAACGTAAATTGGTTAAAGCATAATCTTTTATGTCTTTCCGACTACGCGACGCCTTTAACCACTATGTATGTACGTATTGTAAAAGTAATACGTCATTTTTAGAGTTCTGTTGAGATAATTTAGGTTTCTCTCCCCTTTTTGGATAGATAAATCAAATTTAAAATGAAAGAATCCGTAAAAAAACATGGTACAGAATGTTCAATAGAAATTCGGAATAAATGTGCCTTTTGAACAATTTTTCTCTGGAGACAATTCAAAGGTAAGGTAAGTCGCGGGCAGATGCTAGTATTTCATAGATTGTGTATTTCTATGGCGTCTTAATACCAAATAATGAAATCAAATTTAATTTCATAATTAAAAGGGGTCCCACAAGAAACTTGATATTTTTGTTTCTTGATGGTGGTGGAGGGTGCCGTACCCTTTATGTGCCACTCCGACAGGCACTGGGCCGACGTTTTTGGAACGGAGAAGAAAAAAAATAACATCATGTGATTTTTATCGTTGTTGTGAAAGAAACAACGATAGAAATCACATGATGTTAACTTTTCCTTCTCCGTTTTTTCCAGTAGAATTTTCTATACGGAGAAATGTATCGTTCCCATTAAATACAATATAGATTTTAGAGTCAAACGAATTCTTATTATGTTGACGACGTTGAGGCTCAGCGGTAGCGAACCTGTCTTAAACGCCACAGGTACCGGGTTTGATTCCCGCTCGTAGCAAACGTTTGCGTTGACCATTCAGGCATCTGTCCCAGTTACCCAGACCGTTGGTCCCTGTCCTTGTTTATGTTTCCGGACCCCCGACGCAGGATATAACTATCCTAATTGGGGCCGTTGAGTGGGTATTATTATGTTTATTGTATCAATAAGCCTCTTTTACAATTTTTTTCGAGTATCACATTAGTCACGTTTTCTACTTCAAACTTTTCTAATTTCTCTCAGCAAACTTTTCTGAGTGAGATAATTAATTATTCGTTCCTAATAAAAAGGTATTCGTTTGTGGGAGAAAATATGAAATGTTTAATTACTTGGTAATGGAATGTCTGAAAACCGCTAACTACGAGTACTTTCGCTAGCTTTATTAAAATTTTACGTAAATCCAGTACAAAAAGTTTTTAACAGAAAAAATCCCGGCCAAGTGCGTGACCCTGTACGGTGATAGGATCCTTAAACAGAAAGAACTTCGGGATTCAAATTTGAAATTGATAGTAAAAATAGTTCATTTTAATAGCAAAGTAGATTTGCATACTTTCAGAATATTTTACCAAATATTATCTCTTTTATAAACAAAGCTATGTCTGTGGTTGCTACAATTTATTAGAATATTCGATTTCTCAAGAATTACACAACATAACTTAGTAAGCAATTGTCACTGTTTTTTTAATCGACGTAGTCACTTGAACTCTTTTTAAGATGGTAGTTTCAGAAAACCATATTTCAAAAGCTAGAAAGCAAGAATTACTTTAGAAGCTCTTATATCTCTTTCAACTTTATAAAAAAAAAAACAATATTTTTAATAGTATTGCAGCGTATACAATACGCCTACCGGTCGAGTTGTATCTATCTTTTACCAGTAAAATAAGGTGACTATGACCTACAGACAAAAGTGCAAGTCGAAATTATACGAGTCACTTTAATCGTTTGGTTTCGGAACCCTAAAAGGGAAACACACAACTACAAAAGGACATCAAATTAATTAGAAAAAAAAGTAATAAAAAGTACCACGGCTGTACAAATAACTTGGAATGAGTTTCCAAATCAGTCGGCCGCAGCCTGACAGAGAATTACGCGAGTCTCAATTCTTGACATATTATGCCTGACATTAACGAACTGCTATTTTAGTTTTATACTTTGAATTAATATTGTATTTTACGTAAAAGTAAATATTTATAATATGTGTAACGATCTTATTTTGGAAAAATAACCGATAGACTTGGGCGATTCCTTTTTATTCCATTCCTCTTATGGGAGAAATAATTGAGTTAGCAAAAAGATACAAATTTTAAGTTGCTCTGTTGTAAGTGTAAATTATGTAAAATGAAACAGATTACTATAATTGATCATGATAAAGGGAATAAATAGACTTAATTCCTGAAGTCAATAGTCAAATATCAGAAGTACATCACATCGGAGAAGTGTGGTTAGAGCAAGAAGGAGAGGGGAGGAGCAAAAGATTTAAACGCTAAACGCTACACACTCAACGTCCCCCATCAGGATAGTTATATCCCGTGTCGGGAGTCCGGAAACATACAAGGACAAGGACAAATACACCCAGACCGGAAAATATGCGTGCATGGTCAATACAAACATATTATGCTCCGTGCGGGAATCGAACCCGCGACCTGTGGCGTATAAGGCAGGTTCGCTACCGCTGCGCCACAACGTCGTCGATTTGGAGACAGATAGGGTAGGATTTGGGTTTCCGGACACACATCATGAATGACACCCGTCTAATGAAATGCAATAGTGCAAATATCGCAAATATATAATATACTTTACTGACTCTCACGGAGATTCATTTTGTAAATAACATTTCATTGTTTAAGCTGTCTCGTTTCTCTTAACTAGTTGTACCTGTGGCTTCGCTCGCGTTATGTAGTTTTTTTAAAGATCGCAAGGTAAAACAACATTTTTCCAGGATAAAACGACGTATCTCAGCTTCACCGGAATAAAAAACTATCCTGCATGTTTATTCCAGTAAAGCTGAGATACGTCGAATACGTTTTGCATGTGAGTAACAAACATCTATCCATACATCCTCACAAACTTTCACATCTATAATATTATGTAAGTAGGATCATTGTTGATTAATAAAGTTAATCATTTCTTGTAAAACATGGAATGCACTAAACTATTGAGTTCAATAACAATTCATTAGAATCGGCTTTAACTTTTCATATTATATTTTATGAGTTTATAGCGTTTTTTATTTAACACTAAATATATTGAAATGTAATGAGGCAGAAATCGATGCTTGATCTTTATGAACGTTTAGCTTCGTGGAATATCGGATCGTATCGGATTAATGTATGAGTCTAATTCAAAGGAACATTGTTTACTTCCAAACGACATTTATAGTGCACACACTTCTGAGACTTTTGTGTAATTGCAGCTTACGATATAAATATAGTTTCGAAATGATCAGTTTGTATTCTTATAATACTCAACTATTTCTAGGTATTAATCTATTCTATAATAAATAAATTGTGGGAACCTATTAAATATAAATTGCCTTTATCGGAGCGATGCGTCCTCGTTTCGTTATTTTAATGAGAATAAACAAATGATAAAACAACGGTTCGGTTCTTTTAAAGCCACAAGTTCAAATAAATAATTTTAGGTGTCGGGACGTGATGCCCATCGCCCGTCACCCGCTGTTGGGATAATATCTGTCGCAGCACAGATTATTCTACCAGTGCAGTCGTCAGTCACCCTAGTTTTTTTATTATTATTTTGTTTATTCGCATATTCAGATATACATACGTATAAATGTTAACCTAAGTGAAATAATAATTAATGGGGTTGCATTGATTGGCACAAATCAGCGTATTAGGTGATATGCGATTTAGTCACACTGGTGGTAGGTCTTTTGTTGCAAGAGGCCGGCTACGTAGGTACCACCGTAGTGTCAAATAGTCTACCACCAAATAGTAGTGCATAGGTATTACTGTGTTCCGGTTTGAAGGTTACTGTAGGCTAGTGAAATTACTGGGCAAAGAAGATTTAAGGAGTGGCACCTACTAACCACCTTATTTCACTACTATCTTACAGTATGTTTTTCAGTTATGGTGACCAACTTGCTAATTTTCCACAGAGGTGCAATGAATGCAGAAGTAATTAATACAATCAGAAGTTATTCCGAATAACATTTTTTAACTTGTTTTAATTAAATTTAAAGTATAGTATTTTTTACGTTGGATATGTTTAAGTATAATTTGTTTCGGAGCAAGGCCATCGCGTAATACCTTTACATAGTCAGCCATATGTTCAGTTGTTCAGATTTTTGCAAAAAATAACTGGTTTTACCACTTCATTCAAGGCTACATATTCCCAAGGCATATTGCTGCTATAGCATCACATAGTGCGATATATCGCGGTGTTTATTACAGAGAGATAAAAAAACACAATTTTAAGCGTCGTATTATCATGGTTTTTAAATAACAGTTTTCAGCTCTCGGCCCCGCCCAGTGACGCTGTTAGGGCAAGTATGGCAAACAGCCATACACATTCAGAGAAAAGAACCAGAATGGTAGGATTGTCCCAGTCAAAGCAGAATGGTGGTTTAATCTCGGCAGCACGTGGCAAGCGTATATTTTTTTATTTTTTTATTTGGAAAGTAGGGCAGATGACTCTACTCCACCTGATGGTAAGTGGAAATAAAGTCCAAACGTGAAGGCGGCTAACAGAGTTGCGGAATGCAACCATGTTAGCCACCCTTGCCCTGCCTACCCGAAAGATGCCTCTTTGCGCCTCGTTTGAAGGAGCCCAGATTGTAAGAAGGAGGGAACACGTGAGCCGAGAATGAGTTCCACTTTTTGGAAGTACGACAAAGAAAAGCCGTCAGCGGTAGTCAGTACACATTAAAGAAGCGAAAGAAGTTTATGAAGAAATATAATTAGTACAACTAAATGGTACAATAAGATCATTAAAAACAAAAATACAAATTAACAGATTAAAGTATAATATATAAGGTATCTTTCTTTTCGTCCTAGCATTATTCCCGGTATTTTATTTTACCCAGGGTCTGCTTATTACTATTATCCGGATTTGACGAGTTACTAGTTTTTACACAGAACGATTGCCATCTGACCTCCGCAACCCTAAGGGTGAACTAGTAACTCATTGGATAAGAGCAATTTACTTATCTTATCAAGAGTTAACGATTATTATCAGCTGGTATATGATAGCAACCGGGACCGACAGCTTAAGGTGCTCTCCGACGCACGGCGGGGAGACCCATAGACAAACGCCCAGACCGAGGAAGAAATTTAACATCTGCCCGAGCGGGAATCGAGCCCGCAACCGTCGAGACTAAAGGCAGACACTCTACTCACAACGCCACAACGGTGTCAATATATAAGCTATGACGATAATAAAAAATATGAAAGCTATTAAACGCCACATAGAATTTAAAATCCACTAGGAAATCAGCCTTATAAGAAAATCGTTGTATTATCCATATTAATGCCGATCAAAGCTGGCTCGCATGCAAATGTAGCCTCTTACTCAATATCCTTATATGGAGTTACTTGCGAAGTCACACCACACTTCTTTTATTTTAAACGCTTGTGCCGTGATCCAAATAAACACGGATACGTTGTCTCCGGACACGCTTTGCATGATAAAGTTCATGCAATTTATTACTGCTTACAGTTCTCGAATTCTTGAAATTCCACACAGCAATATATATTTCAATATGAAAATTAGAAACTTGTGTGGTATAATCGTTACGACATTAGATATATTTTAGTCCAATTCATATTATATTTGTTTTCTTTTCTTCATAGCAATTCCATTCAATAATACAATGAATTCTGATTTAATTACATAAAAATGTTTTGAAATGTTTAAATTATAAAAACTCAGAATCGGACTTGATCCGCAGACCCACATATTATGTAAGGTATGCGTTTTAGTTCTTGATGTGTATAAATCTGATCTATACAAATAAATAAAATTAAAGGTAATTCCACATTAATAGCTATTCACTAAATACAAAAGTATCATATAAAAGTATATACGGTACTTATATAACAGATAATCTATATTAAAAATTTTAGCTGGACCGATTTTAAAGGGACTTTCACTGACACATAAAAAAAAAGATAAAGATTAACTAAGGCTACTTTTATTTTAGAAAAAGAATTAGGGTTCCGTGCATTAAAGAAAATACGGTACGAGGCCTTTAGATAGATAGATAGAATAGATAGAATACTCTTTATTGTACACCACATAAATAAAAAGAAACAGACAAATTAGATAAAAAATTAGGTAGTACAAATAGGCGGTCGCTAGGTAGCGATTTCTTCCAGACAACCTACGATATATTGAGAATGACTGAAGAAAAGGTAGGTGGTGTAGTAATTTCACTAGCGTACAATGCCCTTCAAACCGGAACACAGTAGTGCCTAAGCACTACTATTTGGCGGCAGAATATTGGACACTGCGGTGGTACCTACCTAGCCGGCCTCTTGCAACAAAAGACCTACCACCAGTGTGAAGTATATACGGTACTTATATAACAGATAATCGATTTTAAAAATTTTAGCTAGACCGATTTTAAAGGGACTTTCAACTGACAGATAAAAATAGATAGATAAGAGATTAACTAAGGCTACTTTTATTTTAGAAAAAGAATTAGGGTTCCGTGCATTAAAGAAAATTCGGTACAAGGCCTTTAATTTAATTATTAATAATAATAAATTGCATTTCAAGAAGCATAATAGTTTCTGCATTTCTTATGTAATTAAAAAATAAATCAGTACTAATTCCGAGAATCTGCAGATCATTAACGGTGATATAATTAATTCTGTTGTCGAAGTCGGTCGCTGTCAATTACAAAATAAGCTCTTAATTAAAAACAGCACGCCAGTTCTTCATAATTAATTGAAATATACTCGTAGTCAGCTCGCTGGAGATTTGACATTGATATCAATTATTTTAATATAATGATAACAGATGGAATGCTTTATGAGATTGAATGTCATTAAGATTTTTTCTGTGTTGTAGAGCTGCTGTTTTCAGAGCATTTCGGTGTAGGTATGAATACATCGCACCTTTAGAATGAAAACGCCACAATAAAAAAAAAATTAAAATTTAGTTATCAGCGTAATAGGACTTAAAATGAAATTCTCAATGTAACAATAGTCCAATATATTAAAACTTAGTTCGTTGATTCCCAAAAAATTGCTCATTGAGTTACTTCGTTTTCGTTCTAAAGCTGCGACATAATTACAAGTTTTTACATAGACAGAACTTGCATCAAATTTAATTATTAAATTGTCTTTGCATTTTTTTAAAGACTATATTGATAAACTATACATAGATACATTTGTAAATTGTTAAAGTTTCCTAATTTGCATATTGTTAAATATTTAATAAGTTACTTATCAATATAGAAAACTACAACAACCCTTAAATACGCAAAGCAAAATTTATTATGATCAATAAATAACACTTACATTAACGAAATACTTAAACCTAAAACAACTCGACCCGTATCCAAAAACCGAGTAAACGGTAGCTAAAACCATTAGCAGCTCTCATTATCGCTATCTCAAAGAGCAGTAATAATTCACATCTCAAATAGATTCATCCACACGTGGCCGAGGATCCCTGCGCCTCGTTTTGGCAGATTTTCAATCGTTTAGTGTAAAATGAGATATTTATCGAATCGAAATATCATCTGCTTCGAGATTTCGTGGAAATCGTAACTGTTATATCAACTATTGCTATAAAACGTTGGTCTACATTTTGGCAAAAGTTTTAATTCCTTAATACCAGGTTTATACGTAATCATTTTTGAATTAGTGTAAAGCAAATTAATCATCATATAAGCCTAATATACCACAATAGTTAAAATAAATCTATTGACACTGTTGTGGCGTTGTGGGTTTGATTCCCGCTCGGGCAGATTGTTGCATTGTTCTTACAAATATCTGTTTCGGTTATCACATAACACCCGTTTTATTACATTCATGGAAAAATCATGAAAATATAAATGCTAATAAACTATATTTAATTTATATTAAAACCAATGTGTTTGAACGTGTTTAGTTCCTATTAAGAGGAGAGAACAATAGTGATTAAAAAGTAATTTATCACAAAGTCATAAATTGAAAGCGAAAGTTTATTGACTTCCCACGTTTCAACGGAGAAAAGATTTTTAATCTTTTAAAACTTACTCTAAAGTAAAAGCGTAAGGTTGTATATTAGAGGTGGAGCGTCACCTGGAGTTACTATCCCTCCGCGGAGAATTTAAGTGAATTAGCTGTACCCGTCTTTTGATTTTAAGTTTTATTCTTTGAGTGGGAGCCACAGAGTGAACTCTAGAGATCCCAAGCACAACCACTCCACGACTTTCCTTTTCCCTCCTCCTTCCTCCCTTTTTTATGTTACAAGTTGGCAAATAAGCATACGGCCCAACTGATGGTAAGTGGTTGCCGTAGCCTATGAGCGCTTGCAGCACCATTAGTAGGTGCCACTCAGCCGTTCCCAACCTCTGCCTAGTCATTTCACTAGCCCACAGTGTCCTTCAAACCGGAACACAGTAATGCCTAAGCACTACTATTTGGCGACAGAATATTTGACACTGCGGTACCTACCTAGCCGGCCTCTTGCAACAAAAGACCTACCACCAGTGTGACTGATTACACTGGTGGAATAATCTCTTCTGTGACAGAGGTTATCCCAACAGCGGGCGATGGGGTCGTCACATCCCGACGCCGGGAAAATCCTTCTCTATCCGCTCCTAACCGTCGTATTAATATGACATGACTAAAAAGGGGTACGTGCAGTTTTTCTATTTGTCAGCTGCGTGCGTGCATAATATTGAATGTTGTATTGCAATAGTAATTATTGCGTGATATACTAAAGTCGTGTAAAACTACTCTTTCAATTTTCGTTTAGGACTCACCTTAGGTTCTTTTTTTTTTTTTTTTTTTTTATGTTAGAAGTTGGCAAACAAGCATACGGCCCACCTGATGGTAAGTGGCTGCCGCAGCCTATGAGCGCTTGCAGCACCATTAGTAGGTGCCACTCGCGCGTTGCCAACCTCGAGATATTAGTTTTTAAATCTCGTTCGCCCAGTAATTTCACTAGCGTACAATGCCCTTCAAACTGGAACACAGTAGTGCCTAAGCACTACTATTTGGCGGCAGAATATTGGACACTGCGGTGGTACCTACCTAGCCGGCCTCTTGCAACAAAGACCTACCACCAGTGTGACTGATTGCACTGGTGGAATAATCTCTGTTGTGACAGAGGTTATCCCAACAGCGGGCGATGGGGTCGTCACATCCCGACGCCTTTAAAGGTTCTTAACTTAAAGTCGATAATGTAACTTAATCTTACCTTGGTCAAGTGCAATAACCCTTCGCATAATTGTGAGGTTTATACCGAAAACTTACAAGTTACTAAAACCTAACAAGGAATTAAATAACATAACGCTTATCATATTTCCTTTTAAGTCATTTTGATCCTTCTTAAAAGTTATTCAGTTTCACAGTTCACATAAAAAAACTTTTTTTAAATAACGGTTGTGAGGGCGCAAGTTCAATGCCTAACACGGCAAACACCAGAATTATCCGAGTAATGTTTACTACTTGTTTGTGTGTGCGTGTGCGTACGGGATTTCATTATGTCTGTAAGATTTAAGAAGTATATAAATACTGGTACCTTATAGGTTTTATAGTATCAAGACTTATCGTCAACATCAAGTCTTGATACTATAAAACCTTTCTCGTAAGCCTCTTTAGATGTTACCGTAATCCACTCCGAGATTTCCGATATTAC
The DNA here is from genome assembly GCA_023373885.1 of Hestina assimilis. NCBI lineage: Eukaryota > Metazoa > Arthropoda > Insecta > Lepidoptera > Nymphalidae > Hestina > Hestina assimilis. Next base: position 16,088,844 of record CM041744.1, read on the forward strand.
TCAAGACAGGCGAAAACCGTACTTATTTTAAAAACTAATATGGAGCTATTTCATATCTAGACATATAATTATATTGATAGTTCTACTTTCTAGAAGCTACATATAAATCTTTATATATAACACACAACATACAATAATTTAACATCTATAAAGGCTATCTCACAAATTACATGTTTATATCTGAAATTGCTATCGGATATATTCCCGTTAGCTTGCAGTAATTGCAAACCTATGGCGTACGAAATGACAGGTTTATTTCCAATTTGAGCGAGCAGTGCCCATAATAATCTATCCCGTTATACGCCGTGTCGGAACCGGTGGGGCCCGTCGCGCGTCGTGTGTCGTGACGCTATGACGGATACGCTGAGGAATGAACACTGTGTATTGTCTAAGAGATATATCGCATTGTTCAACTTTTTGTTATCATTCGTCTTATAGAAAAAAGATGTTTTTCTAAGAATACTTGATAGTGAGAAAGAAAAAGTTATCGTGAATAGATTTAGTCATGGCAGAAAAATTAACGTACAGCTAAATAAATTCTCAGTATTTTTTATTTTGCTAGTGTATGTATATTAATGTCATCCAGATCAACAGCATTTTTCTGAGAGACTTTCTTTCTTTTTAGAACAAAGCGATTGCCATCTGTAATTATACATATTATGAGAATATTGTGTTATTAAATAATATACCCTATCAACGTCTCTATGTATACAGTAAACATAATAAGTAAATAAACACACTATGGCCTAATCGAATATCTAGGTAGATAATATTATTATCGATTAAAAAAGTGTAAAAAATAATAAATTTTTAATTAATTTAAATAGAGTATTAGAAGTAAAGTTCTGTGATAGAGTCACGATCAAAAGTATATGGAAGTATTATGTCCAAGATTACCGCTAGATTTAAAAAGTATTATCTACAGGTCCGAATCGAATAATTAATATTTACAGGATTCATTTTCTCTAGAAATACTTGATTTTTATTACTTTTATTATGAGATGAGTCGATAAAAATAACTACATATTACAGTAATTACGGAGAAACGCTATAGATAAAGTCGCGGTTTCACAAAGTGAAATTAACTTGAAACACGAAATCACCAAATTTGGTATTCTTCGGCGCTTATTCCTCATTAACATATTCCAAGAGAACATTCACTAATTTCTTCTCATTAAACACAATCTTTATAAAATAAATTCGCTAACACTAAAAGTAGCCAGACTCATAGCTTAAAATAACAATAGTAAAGTAAGATTATCAATACTTATATATCCGTACCAATTACTGTCAGTTTTGAGTTTTTAAGTTACTTTGTCTATCATACTCAAAATGATCAAGCAGTACTTCATACCGGACCAGCTTCTAACCTTATATCATGCTCAAGTTAGATCGTGTATGGAGTGCTGCCGGCATTTATAGGATGGCTCTGCTAAGTATCAACTTGATGCTAAAAGATTCATTGCCAACCACATACTAATCAATGCAAAACTATAAAGTCTGGGAAATCGACGTAAGCTGACCTATCTGTCGCTATTCACCTTTTACCGAAAGGAATGTATGGCATCGCATGTTTCTTCTTCCCTATCAGTTGAAATGCCTAAATCAAGTCACTTATACACAACCCTAAAGTCTAGAATACCCTTCCATCCTTCCCTATTCATTTTCCCTACCAGTTTGCTTTTAAATCAAGAATTATTTAGTCAAGTGCATTTCACCTTTGACTGTATCATCACTTTGTATCAGATGTGATTAAAGTCAAGCGCTAGCCTTTTATTATGTGTAGTGTAGTTATTATAAATGTGTATATTTTCATCTTAATATATAATTAATAATTAATTCAAATTAGATAGAAAAATACTGAGTGTAATGAGTGATATGAAACGCACTAGCTTCTCCCGTTACCTGTGCTCTATACCAGTCCTCGTTCCCAGGAGCCGTAACGGTGCTAACTCCGTCATGATTGTGTCAGGCCAATAGGGAGTAATAGTCAATACCAAAATAGCCATTCTCGTTCTAAATATTATTGTGTTATCTTCATTTATACAAAAAAAAAATGCACGTAGAAAGTAATTGATTTTTATTTCCTTTTTAGAATATTTGATAAAGAGAAAGGAATTTGTTTACATCTAATATAAATAAGTGCTTATTAGAGCTAAATGAAATCGAAATGTAATTGAATTTTTACCTTTACCTACTAATTTGCACTAGACTTATAAAATACAACATCAAACCAGATACGAAGATAATGAATAGTCTCGTCCACTAAGCATGGAGAGCCTTAATACAGTGAAGACACTGATGTCGTCATGACAATATAAACGAAAATATGTTTATAATCCTGAATGACGAATATACGAACACAGCATTTTGTATGTTTTATTTCTTCAATCTAAATTATTTTACGTTTATTAAATGTATCAAAAAGATAAATAAAGATATTTCAATCAACCTTTAACGCGACGTGAAAAGAAAGAGATAACGTGACGTCAAAATGTACGTATTGATACGAGCTATGATAAAGTTTTTACATTATAATTAATTTATGTTAGAATTTTGAAGGAAAATACAAGCCCATGGGACATTGTATTTTTATCATAGTTCTCTCTGGGCCCACGCTCTTTATAAATTATCGAAGTAATTAATACTTCTTCGTGGCCTTTTCAATAAAGCTCACATGAATCATTCACCCACGCGTACAGCTACTATTCTATTCTGATACGATTTTTGTAAATATTTATTTCTTAGTTGTCTTTTATCTATGTACTATGTATGTCTCAGTAAAAATATAATCGTATTTATATCTGTATACACGTGGATTTTTTATCGTGAAGATATAAAAAAACGATTTTGAATACTTGAGTTTTTTTTTTTTTTTTTTTTTTTTTTTATGTTAGAAGTTGGCAAACAAGCATACGGCCCACCTGATGGTAAGTGGCTGCCGCAGCTTATGAGCGCTTGCAGCACCATTAGTAGGTGCCACTCACGCGTTGCCAACCTCGAGATATTAGTTCTTAAATCTCGTTCGCCCAGTAATTTCACTAGCGTACAATGCCCTTCAAACCGGAACACAGTAGTGCCTAAACACTACTATTTGGCGGCAGAATATTGGACACTGCGGTGGTACCTACCTAGCCGGCCTCTTGCAACAAAAGACCTACCACCAGTGTGACTGATTGCACTGGTGGAATAATCTCTGTTGTGACAGAGGTTATCCCAACAGCGGGCGATGGGGTCGTCACATCCCGACGCCTAAAAAATTATTTTCAAAATTGGCCTCCATAAATTATAGCGTTCAATGAAATGAAAAGAATTTAAATAAAACCACAATGATTTGCTATATTATAGTCGTATATAACCCTTAAATACCAATAGAACTTTGTGTAGTCTGTTTTTATTTATTATTCAAAATTATTTTCATCTTTATAAAAATGTGTTAGGCGAGGAATACACATAATTAAAAAACACAATGACTAACGACATTGCATCTCAGTTGTTAGAGAGGCTGTACAAGAGATGTCATTAAGCAAGCGAAAGGAGTCGAACACTGCACTGGAGTAGTGAGACGCCGAAGTAGTCAGAGGCAGCGAGCTGGCAACGAGAAACACTCGCCCACAGTCATGTCGTTTTGATTTGACATATTTACGTTTTTATTTTTATTTTTAAGAAACGAATGTTTTAGGCATAGCGCAGACTGTGACTTTTTTATTCACAAATAAATTCAAAAGTAAATATATTTACAAATCATGTCCGCGTGGAATGATGGCAAGTATGCTGCCTGCATTTCCGTGTTTAATGGTAATCCCGATTGTTTAAAAAATGAACCTGTTATCTGTGGAGACAAAGAGGTGGAGTGTAAGATCTTTTAAAAATTATAACGACTTTGTGACCCCTTGGTAACGAACCTGCCTTAAGTTCGATTCCCGGAGCAAATGTTTGTATTGACCAAACAAACATGTTTTCCGGTCTGGGTGTGTTTGTCCTTATTTATATTATATGTTTCCGGACCCCCGACACAGGATATAACTATTCTAATTAGGGGCTGTTGAGTTTGTTGCGTTTGTTTTGTCTGTTTGTTTATATCTCTAACGATCCGTGGCCATATATATTAGAAGACAAAAAGTTGTAGAACGTTTTATGATCGTCGTCACTTAATAAAAAAAACTAAACTAAACTAAGTAGCCTAAAAATGTATTACGTCTCTGGATATACAATAGTCGAGTCGAGCTAATTTAAACCTTTAATCATAATATGTCTCATTAAAGATTGAAGTGTTAATGTAACTGTAATTCTTTTAGCAACTCATTGCCTCCACAGGTGACAGGAGCGCTGGTTCATTTCCGCCGGAAGAATCTGGATTGCAATTAAGTAGGGAAATGCAGCTAGCATTCTTGCCACCATTCCCCGTGGACATGATACATTTTAATTATTATTTATAAATTTGGGAAGCCTCAATAGCTCAACGGTAGAAGGGCCGACTTCGCTCCGTTAACGCGAGAGTCGAGGGTTCGATCCTGACCTCTTGGGCTATTGTCGTACCCACTCCTAGCGCAAGCTTCGAGCTTTTGGAGGGGCAATAGGAATATTAGTAATGCCTTGAAAAAGCATTGATAATATTCTTTATAAAAAAATATAGTTGTAATAAAAAAAGTTTTGTAAAAACACTAAGTGATACACAATCTTTCATAAATAATATTATAGACGAACCTTTACCGAGAGCGCATCACGGGCACGATTTATCGGCGCCTCTGCTCCTCCGTATGTCACGCGCGACTACTTTATGACGGGGAACTGCGACTCTCAATTTATTACGACTATATTTTTACGCGGTTATCAAATTATATCTACATTTTAAAATAGCCATTTTTTAATTTACACGCATATATTTTTCTGCTTTAACTGAATCCTAAATGTTATTACAAGATTTCACGGCCGTTCCTTGTGTACGCTCTGAAGGTGAAATTAATTTACGGCCATTCAATTTAAAATAATTGTTCATTGGTTTTTTATATATACGAATGCATTGTTCTTTGCAGTCTATCTGCGTTTGCTTTTATACAGAAAATATGTCAGTGACAAAATTATTGTGGTCCTCTCTATGTAACATGTTACCTAGTCAATAGTCAGTTGACGCGAGTTTCGTCGAGCAAAAATTTAACTTGTAATAGCGTAGTGATAGGACCTTATATGGCGTTTGGTCATAGGTTCAATTCCTACACAGATATTTATGTTGACCGTACAGATTATGATTATTCGTTATCGGTCTTGTCAACGTGCTTTGGCAAGCACGGTAAGCGGTCGCTCCCAATTGCTATACCAAAAAAAACCTGATAAAAATTTCTTGGTAGACAATTCTACGGACGAACGGTTAAGCATCAACCTATGTAGTATGAGTTATTATAGGATATAGAATTTCATTCGTATTAAAAAACGCTAAATCATTCCTTTATAATTTAGTAAAGTTACCCCATTAAGACACAAATTCGTTAAATTTACATAAAATTAAGGAGAATCCAATCTCTATAAATTTAACAAGTATCTCCATGTATGGCTCTCAGTGTTTTCATCTGAATTTAAGTATTTTCCGTCATGACTATATTTATTCACGTTATGTGAGAACTTGCGGAGCTGGCTTCCAAAGAAGGGCATTGTTAATAAGTTACTAAATTAGTTGGCGACTGCTCAAGGAAGTCAAAAAATACGATCCACAGAAGAGCTTGTCAACAATCAACATGTTTTCCTCAATACTGTGATTTTCATTGTTTTTCACTAAAACTTTTAATATTCCTCAGTTATTTTCCAAAATGCTTTGTACAATTTCCACTTATATACCTATTAACGAACGGGCTGAAGATTGCCCTGCCCGTCAAAAGATTCACGAACGCCATAAACATTTGATTTAGTTTTAGAAGTTGCGATCCATCAAAGACGACAATAATCAACAAACAGAATTTATGCCATTTTTAACACGATTTTTTATCTCCTTGTATGGATAATGTAAAGTAATTAAGGATATTCTTTACGTAGTCGAATAAAATAAGTGGGAAAGCGGAACTCATCTTATTTTGGGCAGATTCGACCTCGGCCTTCACGATACGCTGCCTGCATTTTTCTTATATGTTATTCAACAACCAATTATAGCTTACAGCCATTGGCAATAGAGTTCACTTTTAAATATCGCGTGTAAATTAATGTTAAATACCAAACTGTCTCATTTCATGAATAGATGGCGGATAATGGAGAAATAATGTGTACTGCCGTGTTTGGTCTTGCGGCGGGTAATAAGAGAGGTTTAATGTTATTTATTGTATTTTTATACTGTCTTGCAACAACAAATGTGTTTATTAAAAAAAATAATTGCGTGCAGGCAAGCTTCTGCTGACTTCGCAATATTGTTACCTTCTTTACACAAAAGCGTAAATTATAGACAAATATTTTTACTTGTCTTATAAACAATTATTAACTTTGCATTAAGATGGTCTTTTCGATTTAGACGATTGCTGTGTTTATTTAAGTATGCAATTAGCATTGCAAGTGGCTCCACTCGCGATGTCTATATTCTTATATTCAATTTATAACTTTATAACGTAAAAAAGTATGTCAAGAAAAATGTATTATGCACATTATTATTTTTACTTTTAATATCCTGAGTGATTACCATACTCTGCTAAAACCTTTTAAAGGTATTACATTGATAATAAGCCAAAGGAACTTTTTAGAAAAAATGCTATTGTATACGTTCTAAAGAGATCGAAGTCTTTTACAAAAACTTATCTTAATATTTTAATAAAGTGCTGTAAATTATGAAGCGACTAAAGTAATTCTTATCTCTAAAGACGCCATCTCTCAATATTAACATAATTCCTGAATACATTTTAATCTTAGACATTTTTAGTCCTTTTTTTCTGTGTTATCTTTATTCAAAACTTTTTCAATTGAAAAATCGTAAAAAGTCTTCTCGTAGCCTTCGATATTAATATTCCGTAGTAAATTCAAACTCCTTAACAATTACGTAGAATCACAGGTGAACTCTTATCAAACTGTGACTTTAGAAATAGTAGAATAAATTTTAATGGGATAACGCTTTAGATTCATTTTGACACGGTTCTCACATTAATTCGAATTATCCACGGAGGTATAATAATCGTACTGTTAATTGCTCTATTTAGAGCTCGTTTTCGGAACGGAGAAAGTACGATCGGAATGCGATCGAGACAACCATTGAACACTAGATTTTCATTTCAAATAATATGCAAGCGAAGTGGGACGTTTATTGTGTTTCGAACTCCGTTATTGTCTAGCGGCAGGTTGTCTAATGACTATTTTGACTGCTCTTATATCCCGCTCGGAGATTTTTAAAGTTTTACTATAAATCTTGAGTCAGTACGTTGTTTTATAAATATTTCACAGATCTGTTTGTATCATATTTAAATTAAACTAAAAATAGTAGAAACATTTATATAAGTGTACGTTTCCATTAATATTACATTTTTTATTAAGATTTATTATATTAAATTAATTAAAATGTTGATATTTTTCTCCTGTCTGCGTAATATTCTCATCCTGACACATAACTAATTTTTACACCTACGCAATCGCGACAGGCAAACAAGTATATTACGACGGAATAATTTTCAATTACCTACTATAGACATTACTAGATACGGCCGCGGCTTCGCTCGCGTGGTGTAACGATTTTTTCTTTATTGCACGCAACCCTAATTCTTTTTCTAAAATAAATGTAGAATATAGCCTAAGTTAATCTTTTTAATAGCAGCTATCTGCCAGTGAAAGTCCCGTTAAAATGGGTCCAGCCGTTACATAACAGGCCGGAAAAAGCAGGCAAACAAACAGGCAGACATTTTTTTTTGTAAGTAACGTATATACTTTCATATGCATCTCGTGAAAATCTGTTAATTTGGAATTACAAACAGACACTTTATTTATTTGCATAAATTACTTACACAGTGACTGACATCTTAAAGTTACTTTTAAAAGAAGAAAACCTATACGACAAGAAACCAAATCAAAACCAGAAGCAGTATGACAAAAAAAATTGACTGTGCACCCGCCCCGGACCTTTAGCGCAAGACAAGAACGATGCCGCCGTGCAAAAAGGTCGTCAATTCTATTTCCGTTGAAAAAAGTGTAAATATTTGAAGTACATATAAATTTGTCACTTCAGTGCGTTGCTCCCGATGTGAAATCAGCTAGAAAATTACAGTAATCGTAGCATGTGTTACTTGTACGTTAGATTACAGATTGGTGAATTTTTCGTTCCTTGACTTTTTATAGAGTATATCATTTAGTTAGGGTCGGGGACCTTACCGTAGAGCTACTTATGTACAAAACGTTTTCTGCTTTGTCATTATTTCTGCATAATGATTAAATTATAACTTTGAATGCAAAAGTAGTCCTCTATCATAGCTCAAAAATAATAATAGCTTATGCTACTATTTGATGTAATTTGAAACTTAATTTTATTGCATAGAATTAAGGATACAAGTGATACAACTATTGTATTTGACTTGAACTATTTGATTTGAAGGTACCACCTACATTGTAAGTGGTGGGGAAGACGGCGGTCAGCAGGGTATTCAAGACCTTTGTATATCTGATGAAAGATGAAGCAAAGCGTTTTGGGTATATCTATTAAATAGAAGTGTACAGTGTAGACCCTTACGGTGCCTCACATTCCTGTTCTCCCGAAGTCGGGATGTGACGACCCCATCACCCGCTGTTGGGATAACCTCTGTCACAGCAGAAATTATTCCACCAGTGCAATCAGTCACACTGCTGGTACGTCTTTTGTTGTAAGAGGCCGGCTAGGTAGGTACCACCGCAGCCTCAAATATTCTACCGCCAAATAGTATTGCTTAGACATTACTGTGTTCCGGTTTGAAGGACACTGTAGGCTAGTGAAATTACTGGTGTAACCGATTTTATTATACAAGCGTGAGTGGCACCTACTAAAGGTGCTGTAAGCGCTCACAGGCTACGGCAAACACTTACCCTCAGGTGGGCCGTATGCTTGAAATATATAATGTGTAATGATATATTTCGGAAGATCGGAGTCAGATGAAATGGAATTCTTTTTTCGTTCATATATAAACATATTTACCATCATCAGTAAGACGCGGCATTGTTATCGTCAACGACAAGTACACAAATGATATAACAGGCAATGTCGGCCGTCTCCCACTTCCTCGTCGTCGCGTCGTCGCATCGCCCGCTAATTGACACTAACGTGCTCACCTCGTCTCCAGATACCGGCCTAATGATGCACCTTTCAGTCGAACACTCTAAAGCTGTCACAATAACTCACAACTCGACACATTCCGACAAATTATTTTTTATTTTTCAGACATTATAACAAAGTGTAAGAAACTTTGATATATTCGTAAGTGTACACTTTAAATTGAATGACTGTTATTTATAAACAAAATAAAATTTTAAAAATGTATTCAGTGATAAAACGGTGAAATACTATTTTATTATGCAGCATCGCTTTTCTGTTTCCAGACACAAACAACAGAAATAATTGTTTGTTAATATTTCATGTACTTTAGTAATTAGGTAATTAGTAGAATTTACATATTATATACTCAGCAGGTGTATTCCCCAGTAGGTCAGTGCCATGTGCCGTCAAGGGGGATCCAATATATATAACTGTTAACGATGACAAGGAATGCCTCGAAACTAATTATACTGACGAAGCGACAAGTACTTGATATAACATTGAGTGTACAAAAATAATATTTAAATATTGATGTGTCCTTTTGGGTCCGCCCACCGTGCCTCGCAGAGCACGTGATGCTGCCGGTCCCGGTTGTTATCACATAACATCTGATAATAATCGTTAACTCTTGATTTATGGTATTTGCTCTTATTCTAAGGGTAACCTAACCTCTAGATGGCAATCGCTCTGTGTAAAAACAAGTAACCTATCAAATCCGGATAAGGGTAATAAGCAGATCTGGATAAGTAAAAAGAAGAGGAAGAAAATTGTACACCGAATTGGTAAAGTCAATTTATAAAATCTAATTTCACGCAAGCAAAGCCATGGCCAGTATCTAGTTTATAAACAATACTGTCAATTCTTATCTAGAGAACGTTATTTACAAGTTGTTCTTATTTCTTTGGACATTATTGTAATATATGTAACCAAGACTACTCATTCATAAAAATTGTGTCAAATGATAAGAGAACAGAAATAAAATGTTATAATACACGCGAGTAAACAAATAATAAATTCTTATTTAACATTATCTTAACGTTATGTTAAAGCATTCATTATTACTATAATATATGACTATTTATCTTATAGAGATCAAAAGCTACGCCGAAATAGATATAATAATTCTTCGACAAAAATTCATCTAATGATATCAGAAAAAAAAATGTAGTAATTATTTTTTTACAATAAACTCAAACTCGATGGAAGTTTTGTCTGTTTTCTTCTTTTTATTTCATTCTCATCCCACGCCTTTCCCTCGATTTAATGCGACGCATCGCTCTAGTATTAAAAGTGATCGTAGCTCGTGGTGACCACGATTGGTGGTTGAAAGTTTCAACTTAAATTAAGTATAGAATATCAATTCATCCATTCGAAATAGAAATAGCTAATTAATGGCTAATAAAGAAATGCTACTTACACTTCTCCAGCGCTGTAACGGGCCGATATAATCTCTCCGGGCGTGTATTAATGTGACAAACGGCCGGCGCCCGACGGTTTTGGAGCATAACAAACGACATTGAAAAGAATGTCAAGGGATCCCGGATCGTGTTCCCCGTCCGGTAAATATAGAATAACCATGAAACAGGTTGTTTATGTTCTGTCGCTTTAAATAGTTTGCCAGTTAAATAATTTTGTAACTGATTTTATTATACACTAGCTGGTAGCTGCACCCGCTCAGGTCGTCTACAGCTTTTTTTACAACACAAAACTCTAATATTTTAACTAAAATAAAAGTGCCTAAATCAGTCCTTATAACATCAGCAATTGGACCATTAGTCCTGTTAAAATTAGTCCCGCTATTTTAAACTGAATAAATAGACAGACAGAGTGAAACTGTTTTTATTAGTACCTACGTACGAAAGTATACACGTTCCATATGCATTCAGAAAAAGCCGTTATTTTAATATTACAGACAGACACTTCAATTGTATATATTTATAAAGATTATTGGTAAGATGTCAAATTCTGTTATAGATACATAGCAAATATTGGAAGGGCCGCCTATGAGGGCCACCGTCGCCGAAAGCGTACCCGGGTAACTTAGTACTTAGCATAACCTTAAATCTAAGATAAAATATCAAAGCTTTTATGTGATTTCCTAATTTCAAAGCCAAGGTTCAATTTCTAGATATTTCTCACTAGAACAATGGTTCTGTCACCTAGAAAAACGTAGAAAATTCAACTGAAGTCATTGACTTCAGTTGAATTTTTTAATAATATTCTAACACACACCCATATCCACCCACTCCACATAGCGGTTAGTTAATGTGGTCTTAGCACTACTAAAAATAATCTGCTATCTTGCTGTGAACTATGAAATAAGGCAAACTTCTTTAAAAACTTAATTCAGGATAGCCCCCATTTCTAACAATAATAAAAACAAACATAACTAGCCTAGTTTAACAAACTTGTTATATTATTTGTAACAATAACAATAACTTCCACACTCAAATGTTTAAAATGTTAGCGGACGCAGACCAAAGATGTAAGAAGATGAAATAAAAACAAACCATCCTGTAGCAAGGCTTGTCCGGTGTTCTCCATCGCATGTGACGGGCAGATTTTATAGATCAAACTTTCGATAGCGCTTACAAAGGAAGTATTGTATATTTAGATGAGGTGTGAACTGTCGATACTAGCGAAGAGAGCGTGTTCGCATTGTAACAACTCATGGTGGTAGGATACTGTCTGATTAAAGAATAAATTGTTTTACAAAATAAAGGAAACAATGGTTGAGTAATAAAATGGCTTACGCCAACTACTACACGTAAACATAATACCGTAAAAAAAATTGAAGATAGAAAGTGAAGATGCAGTAAATTGGTCGGTGCATGTAGATACTTCTCAGCTTTCGATAACACTACTAAGCTCTCAAGTGTCATTATTCAATTACTTATGTTTGTTATACATATAGTCGCATAAGAGTCCCAAGAGAGATAGGTCGCATCATGCAGTAAGATGCAGCGGTCGTTGCCCCCAGATGCTCAGCGCACGTTATCGACAGCTCGTGGCCTTTAACCGCGCTTCCGCCGCCGCTGACCTGACTATCACTACGCGGAGAACCCGTTTGAAGTTCTCTCAAAAATAGGAGACTACAACTGACAAGTGTTGAATGATGTAGAACACATTCGATCGTTTTATTCTTATTTAAACGTTTCACTCTTTTAGATAGTCCCGATCACGATATAATTGTATGATAATTTTTATTTTTATGCAATACATTGCATAAAAATAAAAATTCAAATTGATTTTATGATCACAAGTAGGTACATATTTCTCTTATGTTTCTTACATACCTTACCAAAGTTGCCTATTCTAGAGATTCTTGGAGATGTTTACATGACAAGTCTAAATGTTTTAAAAATAATAATATTACAAACAATATCTCCATTAAAAAAACCTGGCCGGGTCCGTGAGAAACATACTGCCGGAAGAGATGAGAGCGATCACTGCACGTGCACTCTTGCGCTTAGCATTCGCGCCGGCCGCCGAGCGGGCATCAGTATGCGCCAGCACATCCTTGGCGCTTGTACGCATAATCCTGCGCCACCTTTTGCGACAGATCTTGGGGATGTAAATGTTGCACGCCGTGTACTAAATACATTATGGCGACATTATTATACTATAAAGAAAATAAATAAATTTGATCAAGTGATCTCATATCAGTCCGGTGTGATCTATATCTGAGAGCTATACTTTCCATGCCTTCATTTTATTTGAGTTGTTTCTAATTCCGATGAAAACATTTTACCAGGACGAGGACAAAATAACCGCGTACTCATGTAGTAGAGCAGCCTTGCTTTTCCCCCATGAATGGGCTTGCTGGAATGGTAGCTTTTCCACAACACATGAAAGGACAATATTCAAAACATGTTACATCCAAATAAAAAATGTATTTCAATTTATCATATTATATTTTATTACAAATTGTATGAGAAACACTTATATGCCAAAATCTACTCAAAGCGGATAAATAATATATATATATATATATATATATATATATATATATATATTTTATCTTTATTAAGGAGCTTTTTCGCTTGAGCGAATATGCCGCTCCGTACATGATTTAAGATTTACAACAATTTATAATCATAACGAAGTTAATTAAAACAAAAACAAACTAACTACTACATAATATACCTAAAAATATAAATAATATATTAATGATGCATAAAAATATCCATTTTCTTTAATCCTATTAGTAAAGTAACAGGCTGTTCCCACTGCTGACCAAAGGCCTCCTCTCCTATTAAGGGCAAGGATTTAAAGCTTAATCCACCACGCTGCACCACTGCAGATTGGCGGTCAACATGTCATATATTTTTACAAGACATTCTTCCAAGACATGAAGGTTTCCTCAAGATGTTTTCCTTCACGGCTAACCACGAGACGAACTCAAAACAATTTGTTTAATTTAAGCACTTGAGGTGCTTGCCCGGATTTGAACCCGTAACCTTCGGTTAAAGTTTACGTTTTCTATCTATTAGGCCACCGCCGTTTATCCTATTAGCATGCCTAAAAACCACAGCTTCGGGAGAGTGAGCGAGTAGCAATACGCTTGTAAATAGAAGCCTGCATAACCACGGGATTTATTAGTTTACTTTTTAGAAGTAGGTGTTTCAGATATATTTCCAAAGTAAAAATAATAATATTAGAACATTTACTGCAATCAGAGCTATTGGTTACTCTAACATTCTATCAAAGATTATTAAATCCTATTCCATATTAGTTTCACTACTTGTATTCAATTAAGAACATTACAATTACACATCACTCCGATCAATCTCCATTACATTAAAATAAATAGACTCTCTGTATGTTGGAATATTAAACACTTCCTGTTAGTACAAGCTACATTGTAAAGCAATCAACGGCTCCTTACAAGCAATTCAGATTCTCGACACAGCGCCGCACACCACCGCACCGCGCCGCGACGCGCAACGCGGACTGAAGAAAGATCTTTTTAATACCAGATAATGTAAATATTTATAAACTAATTAGAATAATCATATTGCAGTCTTTGTTTGTAGCGTTCTATTCTTTTTATAGGACTTGTGTGCTCGTGGAATGAATTTTCATAAATATACTTACTTATGCTTGCCGTTTTTATTGCAACAAGGAAGTTTACATACACGCATACGTTTCCATGTTTATTTCATCAAAATTATAAATAAACAATATAATTAGTGTAATCTTGAACCAAGTATAATTAGTACTACATTTTCTGAGCTGAGATTTGACTTTTGTTTTAAGTTTTTAAATCTTGTCGTTCTTGTGGTAGTACTGCTTCATGTAGAATAATGACATCGTTTAAGTATCCCAAGTGGACATCGTTTAAGTATCCCAAGTGTATCATCAAGTCCCAAGTGTATCCCAAGTGTATCCCAAGTGTATCATCAACCCAACGAATGGAAGGAATAAAATAAAAAAGAGAGAAATAGGGATATGAGCTTTAGATTCCGGTGTAAACTTATGAAACGAAAGGCGACAGTACAAATGCTGCTATTTCACGTCGATATTCCGTGTAAGGGTATTCATTCCTAGGTGTAGGCGGCTTATTCCTGTAGAAAGAACTAGCAGGTTAATCACCGATAGTGATAACAGTATATTAATAATAATTGAAACTTTACCCAACACAATATACATTGGTAGAATATAATTGTATTAAAAAGTTAAATTTAAAAGTACGTATTTATTTTCATTAGCTTTTGAAATAGACAAGTCTTTTCAGTATTTTTTCTTCAAATTTTTTTGTACTTCAGACTAGAAAAAGAAGAAAATGTAACAAGAACTGTAAATATAGATACAGCAAAATTATTTACAGTTTTCTAAAAATAAACATGTCTTGTTCTAAAAGCATGCTGACCCAGTAGTCACAGACTAAAGCCCGATCGATGTCCCAGACATAATCTGTCAATGTTCCAAGTCATCCGTCTGGCTTCTGATGCTAGGCACATACATATTAAAACTAAGCGTTTGTTTGTTCAGGAATCCATCAACTGGAGAAGTGACGATTTACTTATTATAAAATTTATTGATATAAGATAATTATTACTCATTTATGTTAATCGTAAATGCTCTCTCATACATAGTAACAGTTGAATTATGCTCCTTCCAGCACAAATAGGGCCGCACGACCGGGGAAGTACTAACCTCTCACGGAAATACGGCGTAAAATAACAGTATCAGTAGATACAGTTGCGTTATGTGCGAAGTGAGAGCACCGGAGGTCCAATCTCCTACACTTCTGTTCTCTTCTTTTTATCCCTAATCATAGCCGGCCCTCCCATCTCCTGGGTTGGCAGCGCGCACGTGATACTTCAAGTTCCCCAAGCGCTCGTAGGTCGCGGTGACTGCTTACCATCAGGCGGACCGTGTGCTTGTCTGCCAACCAGCATGAAATAAATAAAAAAAAAAGGTGTTTTAGTGAGAATAAGTTTTGTATTTATGTAATTGTACATATTTATATTAGATACGTTATTCACTCTAATGAATATTGACTAGACTAATATTTAACACAGAAGTTTTAATAAACTTAAAATAACATTTTAGTTTATTGACACTAAGACTTTAAACGATTTATTATATTATGTAGAAATGCTGTTGATATTAATTTTATTCGAAATTTGTTATAATTTATTAGAGATAACGTTTGAATAAATATACCCATAATTCAGACGTTGTCAAAAATTCTTAACTGAACCTTCGTGTTTCTTTTATAATTAGTTGTTCGTAACTTCTGCTTTAAAAATTTTAAGATTACTCTTAATTAACTAAAATATGATCTTTAGAAGAAAAGTATTGTAGGCAAAGATTATAATTTAATATACAAATCTAGGTACATTACACTCTTTTAGTCTGTTTTAATTTTTAATAGGATAAATATATTTTTCAAAGAGCAAAGGTGTCTTTCAAGATTTATTAATAATTTTCTAGTTTTCTCGCATTAATAATATATATATATATATATATATATATATATATATATATATATATATATATATATATATATATATATATATTCTGCGCCTCGACTAATAAATAGATGAACTTGAACTAAGAATAATTACACAGGTACTAGGAAATTTTAACAACTTTATTCATATTTACATCCTAAGGATGATGAGGTAATCGCCTAAAAGTTTTTGCTAGTGATAAAAATAAAACTATGATATTGAAAAAAGTACAATGTATACTTTTACAATAAAGTAAAAGTACACACTTGTTACATGGTATTATGAATTCTACAGATGGGTAGTTTAATAGAACGAATATAACATACTATCACAAACGAATCAAGATTATCTATCAGAAACAGGAAATGTAAAACAACTGTAAAAAAAGAAGCCATCAAAGCTGGCACCGTTACTTTCCGCTACTTGCACCGCGGCGGATCTGCGACAAATGATCATAATTATATGTTGACAATGTATGCGCGGTGTTCGGAGATGAATATGTAGCGAAAACACATTTTATTTTACGTTATATTAGTTATTTAATTTGATGTGTTACCAATTTTTTCATTAAACATCCATCAATGGTGGTGAACAGGCATTCGGCCACCGTAGCCTATAGAATATGGAGCTTGTTATATCATAATATAACAATATATATAAATTAGTACAAAGGAAGACGAGAAGAGAAATAGGAGATAAAATGAAAGGAGAGCGTTTCTAGTTTCAGCTCCAGCATTCTGTGATAGGGTTCATTCTTCCTCAATTGAGTCAGTCAATTCACATTAAAAACAGCAAGGTATATTAAGTTATCAGTAGATTTTGAGACAGGTCTCAGTCTTAATATCTTAAACAGATTAAACTTCAGCTCTTAAAAATCAAAACATAAACTAAAAATTCCAATTACTAGACTTCAGAAAACTAGTAACTATTTTAAAGTTAATTTTATACGTTTCTACAATAGGATCCCAGAAAGTGTTCAGAAACTTTGTATTAATAAATTAAATACAGTAAAAGAACGCTTATGTGGTAAAGGTTATTATAGATTCAGTGAGTATATTGAGGACCTTGGAAATGAGACGATCTCTCGAGTGACGACTGACAACTTAAATGAACATACATTGAGAAAAATTTGAAAAAACCCTGAGTTTGTTTCACTGGTTCTTCTAAGGTACAATTGTAATTTAGGAGCCGTTGGTAGAATCTGACATTGAACAAAACAGTGTAATGCTTTTTACGTTGAATACAAATATTTTATTGGCATTTTAAAAACATTTTAAATTTATATTTTTACCATAACGGTACACAATATTTTAAAAGTGTATAAACCTATACGATAATAGAAGTTGGGAGCGTAAATAGCAAAACCTGCAATCCCGAGCGCAATCAACTTTTTCCAATGGCAAACGAACCTGTGTTCTTTACCCGTTCGTAATCACTTCCTTAAAGGTTAGATGTTACGGTATTGCTAACGGACTCCGTTTACAGCCGATTAATTATTTTCTTAATGTGCAAATGTGGAGTTACTGATAAAAACTATGATAATCTATACCTCTACACCAATATTATAAAGCTGAAGAGTTTGTTTGTTTGTTTGGTTGACTGCGCTGACCTCAGGAACTACTGGTCGGATTTCTAAAAATTATTTTTGCATTTGATAGCACATTTCTTGAGGAAGACTATAGGTTATATAGCATCACGATATTTTTAAGCCGAGCAATAAGAAAAAAGTGCGTGCTTGAGATGTACTTCAGTTAGTAGAACAAGGCGCGACGGAAGCCGTGGGCAAAAGCTAGCTATATACATAATTATGGGTAAGGTTCCATATACAGAAGTTAAGTTTTGTACTAAGAATGTATTAGTTTTATTAAATAAGTTTTTTGTCAATAAAATAAAATTAAGGAGTAGATTACAAATGAAAAGGATATTTCTACGGTAGTAGAGCCATGCTTCTCCCAGCACAAATGAGGATTGACCGGGGAAGTATAGGGGATATAGTAACAGTACTGTTGCATTTCGTGCGATGAGTTCCGGAGGACCAATCTCCCACCCCTTCTGTTCTCTCTTCTTCCCTTGGGGTGGCAACGCGCACGTGATACTTCAAGTATAGCCAGCTTTAACAGGTTGCGGTGACTGCCTACCATCAGGCGGGCCGTATGCTTGTTTACCAACCGTCATAAAATAAAATAAAAATAACTCAAAAGACCTTTTTAAGTCAACGTGGCTATAATACCAGTTTTCATCACTACCTACTTGTGATAATTCACGAGACAGAAAAAATAATATATTTCCATTTTAAAAGTTATGAAACATACCGCAGGCAGTAACTAGTATGTATTACGGCTGGTTGAAAACATTACAGTAATATATATTCCATTATGTATACGATGCAGCTCGCGAAGCGTATAGACATGGTCATTGCTTACGTGCATTTAAAGCGTCAACTTTGTGAGATAATTATGTGATTTGTAAAAACTATCGTATATAATCGTATATGGAGTGTAAGGAAGTAGAAATCTTTCTGTTACTTTCTGGTTTTTAATAAACTTCCAGCAACCGGTACATATATTTTATACGCAATTAAAATTAATTGTCCTTTAAAATTTAATATCTAGAATTTGTTATTTGATATCTTTTTAAACGCCTCGATGAAGTATAGTTCCCAGGATTCAATTAAGAGATGCGATTATTTTTTAATTATTATTGGAAACTAAATATATAATGTAATATATAATACATAATACTAAGAGAACGACATTTGTATGCAATGCATCCACAATATCATCTAGTTACGTACATAGGTAATACATAATTTAGAACTAAAATGTACGAGTATATAATTTAAATAGGCATGTTGCAAGCTATCATGCTGTTATCAAGTTGTTTCGCTAACTGGCTTATCTGTAAATTGTTGGAATCAAACTAAAGCTAGTTGGAGTTTGCGACGGAGATCAGAACTTTACGTAACAAGTAAACATCGTTCAAGAAATGTTTTATGAAAAGTTTATTTAAAGCTTATTAATTTACTTGATAATCTGTATAACGGAATGGATTCAAAAGCCGAGATGGCCCAATGGATTCAAATCCAGGGTGAGCACTCCTGAGTTTTCAAGTGCCTAATTTGTGTTTCGAATTTATCTCGTGCCACCGTTAAGGTGAAGGAAAACATCGTGAGAAGAAATTCTTAGACATGCATATCCACCAATCCTAGTGGTTGTCCTATGCTGGTCTTAAATACCCACCTGGTTCTGCCAGTTGGTGAAAAACTCATGAAGTTACTGCTCGTCAGCTACGTTTCGAGATCAACCAGCGTATTATCAGCTGCATCTTAAAAGGTTGGCAATGCACCTACATGCCTTCTGTTCCTCCCGCCCGTTTGCCCTCTAACATAAAAGATCATTGCTCCACAGTGGATGGATGAGTATTTACCTATAGTATGTCCGTATTTAATAATTAATTTTTGGAAAACAAACAAACTCTATCATCAATTACGAAATTTTACATTTTAACTCTTATACTATTTTTAGTATTTTGAAATATTTTCTATCAGGTCAGTAAAGCTGAAAAAATAAAAAACAAACATAATTTTTAATTCTAAAGTCCCGCTATAATAAAGTGAATACTTCTGAAAACATTATTGGTTAATTCTTGATACATTATGCGGCTCGGTGACTCAGTCCTAAGCCAGGATTTTAATATTCAGTAGTGGTACATTATTTATTGGGATTTTAAGAGAAGAGGCTGAAAACATGTCATACTAAATAAACCATTTTTTAAGAGACATTTGTGAATGTAAAGACTTTTAAGCTTCACTGAATATTGTGAACTAGCAGTATAAGTAATATTGCATTTCGATCGATGAGTGAAAGCACCAGAGGCTAATACTTATTCTCAAACTATTTATCTTATTAATTTGTCATTATCACAGGTGAAAACGGATGGTGATGAGGATGATTTTACTTTTAACGCTTTCCTTGCCACCTTTATGGTATTCAAATGGTAATAGTATATAAGGACTATTTCAAAAAATACTAATAATTAAATAATTTGATACTCGACTTAATTAGAAATTCAAACATCAAGAAAGAAACATTGTTTCATAAATTTTGCTTTGTATGACATCGTGGCTCCTTATTTTAAGTAATTACTTTATATTACAAAGAGATAGTTACTGTCAGAGCTTGTGTATAGAAAGCTTAACTATTAACGCGACGCAGCACAAAGTTGGTATTTAGCCTCGAAGCCTGAATTCCGCGCTAGAGAGACGCGACAGCATCGTTCCTTAATGTCAGAGGTAATGCGAGAACGATCGAGACTTGAGAATAGTTAATTATTCAAATAAAGGTTGAGTGTCTTTGATCTCTTAGAAACCTCACTTTTGAATGATTATTCCGCTTGAAAGCAGGCATCGCTCATTTTAGTTGTGACTTGACTACCTTTTTTCATTGCGCAATATTATTTATCGACAAATAAACCCGCATGTACAAATAAAAGAATGCCGCAAATTAAATCTTCTCCTCTTTATTAAGCCTTTAAAACGCATGTCAGAAAAAATCCAAAATCTGTTAAAACAATTTTATGTCAATTTTATGAATGAAGGACTTATTGCCTACTTAAAATGAATAGAAAATTTACATTGTTTAAAGTATTCATAGACTCTAAATCCCTGCGTTACGAAAACTTTTTTGAATTATTAATGCCCCTTTAGGTTGTCCCTTTTACATGGGATTAGTATTAAATAAGTGATGCTCCATATTGAGAGTTATCTTGAGTCAGACTGTAATTTAGCGGCGGAAAGTATGTTGGATATTCAATATCGCACGTCCTTTGATGTTAGAAAATGTCTTCTATGCTTTACATGTGAATATCTGACTTCTGAGATTAATGAGGACATTAATATTATAAATAACACGAGCTAAGGCCTCGCGCTTATCGAAATTATCAACTATTTTGATAAATATTGGAAAGCAATACGCATAACTTTCTATCAGTATGATTTATTTAGAAGTTTTCGTAAATGTATACAGGATAAACAGAAGTGATATTACAACAATACCATTTTTACCATTTGGCTAAGGAAGACTAAAAGGCAAAAGGAATAAAACCTTGTATTTAAATATTAAGAATTATGGAAGTAGAACCACTTGTTATTCAGGACGCTTTAAATAATTGAGTTTGTAAGCACTTCTTAACTCTGTGCCTTCCTGCGAGGAACCGGGGGCGTTCCAAGATGTAATTACACCTTTCCCGGAAGACCCCCATTAGACATATTAACTGCTCAAGTCATGTTGAGCAATACACTGAATTATAAGATTGATAGTGTCTGTGTGTAGACCACAAACGAACATAAACACTACTAACTAATAGTCTGATGGTATATTGTCTTGAATTGCTACACAGAGAAAACGAAAAATACAATTTCTTATATTATTATTGGTAGTAAATCAAACAAAAATCATTACAGAAGCAAAGCGAATGTGCAAGTTTGAGACATTATATAGTGAATTCACGTGTCCACTTTACGACCGGAACTCGCAAATATTATGCGCCTACACACCAACCATTTATAGAACAGTTTTTACGAAGACAAATAACTATTAAGTGAGTAAGAGATCTATTAGATTAATTTACCTGAATAAAAAAGCATAGATTAATACGTAGATTAAATGTAGGCCATACTCAATTATTGCAGTTTGGAATTCTGGCAACATTCTCAGTCGGAAGCGCACCTGCATGCCCGTGCATGCATGTATGTGTTGCAGATGTTCATGGGCGGCGGTAATTGCTTAACATCAGATGAAGGCTTATCCCTTTGAACCCTCTAATATAAAAAGAAATATTCGAAGTAAAACATTGTGAGAAAATATACATGCTTAGGAGGAGTAATGAAACGAATAAGCTTTGAATTTCGGCGAAACACACTGCTATCCTAATGCGCGCCTTTGAGTGTGTAGCGTTAGTTATAAATATTGCGGTTCATTTAATGAGTATGACAGCCAGATGTCAAACTTTCCAGCTAATTTTGTATTTAATTACAATAACTTCCATACAACTTTACGTAGAACTACGAAAAATAAAAATGTATAGAAATACAACATCGAATTAGGAATCGTACACGTGGCTTCAACAGCTCCTACTCAGGAGATTGAAAATTGAAATAACATGCATGGCGCGAGAACGTGCCCCGCTGCGCGTCAGTGACAAAAACTTACGACACAGCCCTCCGATTAATTATGTGACTGAACATGATTAAATAAATTTTCCACACTTAACAGCCCCAAATATATTTTACGTAATACAATATTAAAATTTTTGATGAAAGATTGTTTTTGAGTTGTAGGGTTGGACGGCCGTTTGACGACGTTGTGGCGCAGCGGTAGCGAACCTGCCTTAAACGCCACAGGTCGCGGGTTCGATTCCCGCTCGGAGCATAATATGTTTGTATTGACTGTGCAAGCATATTTTCCGGTCTGGGTGTATTTGTCCTTGTCATTGTGAATGTTTCCGGACCCCCGAGACAGGATATTACTATCCTAATGGGGGCCGTTGAGTGTGCAGCGTTTATTTATTAGTTATTATTTGGTCTAAAAATAAAATACAATATTTTCTTCTATAGACTCTGCAACTATAAATATATTTATGTAGTTATATAATGTCACTCACAGTTATAAAATGAATCACGCAAAAAGGGTCGACTGATAACGCGACAGCTACAAGTTAGGCAGGTGTTTCGGTTTGAAAGACATTGTAGCTAGTAAATTTACTGGCCAAAGGAGTTTTAAGAACCAATATCTCGAGGTTGGCAACGCTTGAGATTGACACCTATAAATGTATGGTGTTGCAAGCGCTGGATCGCATGCTGGCTTGCAAACAGTTACATTAAAAAATATAATTTACTATTTTACTTCTATGTACCAAAGACGAGCAATAAACCATTTAAGCCGACCATAAAGCTAGCACCACTGAGCTCTGATCTCTGACTTTACTCATAGTTAACACTGCAGTAGAAATACCCTTTTATAAAAGATAATTTTATAACTCTAAGAAGCCAGACATGGGAGATAAACTAACATCATCACATTATATAATAGAACTTCATTATTATGAAGGCTATGCTTAACTTTCCATATAATTCCTCACAGAATATAAGGTATGTTTCGTCAGATTTGCTAATAAACATTAAAGATTTGCGTGATTAAAGCAAAAATTCTTGTCTGCTTTAATAGTAGAAATAATGGCTTTTTAGGGGCTAGTTTTAATTAAAATGTAATGTGAGCCCCTCATATGAATACAACCACCAAATATACACTAAGCTAGGGTATAAATCAAACAAAGGGAGTCATGGAAAATAATTTTATTCTCTGCAGGGGATGTGCAATTCTGCATCATTTATATAATTAAATCGGTTATGAGCCGAAGAATCCAAGTCTGATTTTACGCCTTTTAATGCCGAGATTCACCTTTAAAGTCTTTCATCTTACCTAAATCTCATTAGACCACAGGGCTATAAAGCTGTACTTTGTAAGTAGGAAGTGGTAAACAAGCCGTAAACACGGGCTAGCCTGGAGATTAACCTCAAGGAGTTATCTCGCTTGATGAGTACATCATGAGGTGGGGTCTACTTTTATAGCATACGATTATACGATACTCCGTTTATTCAGTTAATTCTCAATTATTTGTACGTTAAAGATGAAGAAGACTTTTAAAAAATGATAAATGAAAAAGATTCAATAATTTTAAACTTAAATCAAAACTACATTTACGAAAGCATTCAACGCAAAGTTACAATTCAAATGTTTAAAAAAATACATAATTTCAGTTATTTATTTCTACTTTATCGCGAGAAAGTATTTTCAAGAGAATGCTCAACGAGCAAAACCTCTATCTCATAGACATCACAAAATATTTTCATATTTTCTTTACAATCATCAAATGAATAACAGCTCGTTTCGATTTTATTACAACCAAATAATATAATACATGCTATTATGATGTATAATAAAAAAAGTTTTTAAAAAATACTTAAAACAATAGCATATTAAGTAATGACAAGGATTTATCAACAATATTGAAGTTAAATATTTCATGAACTAAAAAGTAAACGTTAAATACTTAACCAATATATTTAAGCTATTCTTGTCATAATAAAATAATAAAAATTCGGTAAGCCCACCGAATAGTAACAGAACAAAAGTCGTAAGATATAAAAAAAATCTCTCGTAATCCTTAACAAACTGCGTTATCACTGCACTTGTTTCATGGCGTCGCTTGCAACCACCCACGACCTCGTATCGTCACTCAACGAGCAGGGATTATATCTTATAAAGACTTAAGCTCCAATTTACAATTGATGTCCACATTTGGATATTTTGACATGATTTATAAGAAAGATATTTTTCTTAATCTTCCTAAAAGTGGCACTTAATTTTATTAAACTGATTTGTATAATTTTAATTACAAGGAATAAATAAATTTACATAAAAAGAGAATCCAAAAGGAACTGTGTAGTAACAACATTTTGAAAATCAATATAAGTAGCGAAGAAAATTCTGCTGCAATAGATTAAAAGGATATCAATAGATAAACATATAATCAAATTTACAATCGAGTGTAAATACGATTTATTTGCCTATTTCTAAAGACCATATAATAGCACTCTTAAATGGATGTGTTACACAAGGGCGCGCGTAAAACCAAAGGACTCGTAATGTGGCTTGCTATTCACAGCGTCCTCGCATAAATCTGGAACGGTCCTTGCATAAAATTGTGAATAAGATAAACACCTAAAGGTATTTCTAGCAGGTGCACACGCTCAGGCGCTACCTTTTATATTCAGATTCGCTTCAATGAGATAAACGCGCCGCTTTACACAACTAACATACTTAATTTTGTCGTGCAGTGAATTATTAATTATACAATCGAGTAACAGTGATAACTGAATGAGACTAAGCCCAGGTGCCACAACAGAACCTTGTTAATTAAAATATATCGTTCTTAAATTACAAACGCTGTATTTTATTGCGACCTCGATGAAGATTCCCTTCGCCTGAGGATAAGGTTAAACCATATACATATTTACATATTATCGCAACCTTTAAAATATATGTAAATATTATAAGGAATCCAAATTAACATACTTTATAAATGCATTGATGATGATGAGACGCTTATAGCCGAGTGCACCCGCTGATCGGTAAACAATCGGTAGGTTAAGCAACTTTAGGCGCGGTCAGTCACTAGATTGGTGATCGCATAGTGGTATTTCAATCGAGCGTCTCCGTGCTTCGGAGGGCACGTAAAAAGTCGGTCCCGGCTATTGACAATTAGACAACAGTCGATAAGTCAAGTCAGAGGCCTACGGGCGACCTGAACAACTCTGACACTAGGTTGGCCACTGACCACTCGATAAGAAGAAGAATGCATTGATAAATACAGCATAAGTTACCTACACTCTAGCACTTATTATAAGTATGTACGTATATACAAGTAGACGTTCTTATCGCTAAATAGTGATTTCTAATACAACCAGAATATTAAGTTTATATTATAATATTTAAAAGATTACTTGAAAGCTTACTCTAAACTCAGAACACTTCTATGTCAGTGCTTGCGTGAGCAAGTCGTTACAAACAGTTGTTTAAACAAACAATTGTACAATCTGTTAGAAATAAAGTTTTAATTAAAAATGCTAGCAATCGCTTTTATTTTCATCGAATGCATTAAATGAAGTAATAATAATCAGACAGCGGACAAAGTGAATATTTTAAATTGGATGCGACCATAACGGCGACAATCGTGGCATTATTGAAACAAGACCGTCGGACGGGCTAATGCAGCTCTCCATCGTACACAAGACTGCCTTTAAACATATATTTTATGTATAATGTGAGCAAGAGCCCGCCAGCTTTGCATCTATTAGTATTTTTTTTTTACACCTGTTTTAAAAGATCACGTTTACAAAGACGTCATAATAACTATGGCAACACCAGATGTATAATTTTGTGTTGTTCATTGATCAAGAAGAAGTGACTGTGAGGGTTCTCCGGCGCTAACAATTATCAAAGGAAACATAACACTGCTGCTTCACTTTGAACTCATGTGTGAGGTTAGTACTTTGGCGACCGAGGCTACTCATTCATGCTGTAAACAGCAATACTTTACTTAACAATAATATTTATGATCTATACAGAAATTGAAATTCGAGACACAGTAGTACCCGTAAACAACGCTGACGAGGCAGAAAGGTGTGCAAGCGGAGGCGGACGCGCTGAACCGTGCTAAGATATCACCAATTCTCTGCTTTCTCATGCGGAATGAACATCTTTTATTCATAAAGAAATACCACATCGAATATGAACTTGAATTGTCATTCCAACAGCTGTTCGATCTTTTTAACTTGATCACTTATTTAGAAAATGAATACAAACTATGAAAACGAATACATTTGTTTTTAAATACGAAAATGTAATGTCATTTAACTTAAAACAGATATATTTTTAACGTATCAAATTAAATTGAAATATAATAAAAACAGAAGTTTATAGAGCTTAGACTATCCTACGCAGAATGACTGTTCTGTTACGCAATTAAACATTGAATAAATTACCTACATCCTATCTATATTCACGACTTACTGCATGGTAAATAAACAAGACATGTTAAACATCGTTACAGAGCGAGCCAGAAGAAAGTGAGTGTTGTCAGCAGCAATGAGCGGCAATGCGGGCGATGGACATGTGAATTGCGAACCGTTTGTTGCCAGCATTATGTGACGCATAACGGCGCACAGATCGTGTGTACCGCTATTTGCACTTGATAAGGCACAATAATAAACAATAGATCTACCCATACGCTAAGACGAGGTCTAGAGGCAGGGGTGACAAAAATCTTATGACATCAAACAAATAAAAACAATTTTTTAAATATTTAACATGTACATTTCGTAGTTTCTTTTTTGCAAAAGAGTACTGTATTTTCATAAATTGCTAATTGTTTTACTACTAGCTTTTGCCTGCGGCTATGCCCGCGTGATTTTTAACAAGGCATCTTTATTGAAATAGGAATATGCAGTTCCCGCTCACATTCATAATATGCTACAATAGCCTGTATAGTAATAAAAATAATCTGCATGCTATAGGACCAATTTATACCGAAATTCAACCTCTTTTGTTAATCCCACGGGAACGTTCCG
Organism: Hestina assimilis; assembly: GCA_023373885.1. NCBI lineage: Eukaryota > Metazoa > Arthropoda > Insecta > Lepidoptera > Nymphalidae > Hestina > Hestina assimilis. The sequence continues at coordinate 16,116,232 of CM041744.1, forward strand.
AGATAAAGATCCTATGTGTTAGTCTAGGTTATAAACTATCTGTGTTTCAAGTTTCATCCAAATTCGTTAAGCCGTTTTTGCGTGAACGAGTAACAAGCACCCATCCATACTTCCAAACTCACGACTTTCGCATTTATATTATTAGTAGGACTAGATTGAGGTGTTAAACTTTCATATACTAATTTGTTTTGTACTGGTGTCAGTTAAGGTTGTTCTACATGTGTTAGTCCGGCGTCTCGTATGTAGCTGTTGTTTTCTATTTGTTTTCATGTTTTACCGCGTGACGGCGTGACGCACTACTTATTATATTAAGTCTTCCTCTCGCCCATGACACAGTGTGCTACTCTCATACGTACACGAACTAGTAATCTAAATACACAGAATTTGATGTAAATTTTTTTGTCAGTTTTTAGCTGTAGTGGCGTGCTGGTAGCGAGCCTGCTTTGAACCTCGACGGTCGCGGGTTCGATTCTCGCTCAGAAAAGATGTTTGCTATAAATATCTGTTTCGGTCTGGGCGTTTGTCCACCATGCCGCGGAGAACACGTTAAGCTGTCGATCACAGTTGTTATCATAACATCTGATAATAATTTCTACAATTAGTTATTTATTTACAAACATCAAACAATCGTATATTATGGTCAAGAATCTAATCTTTAATATATATCATAATTGATCACCGAATACATAACAGTTATCAATATATTGAAATTCTTTGCTTTCTAATAATAGTTTCTGCGTACATAATTGTTTTCACCAACACCGATCGCAGCCGCCGACACAATGATAATGACGTAAGCGGACTCCGAATGGCGTAATGATAATGACAGCTGCCTATTCAAGTAGAAATCTCTGTTTATTTATACTTCAAAAATTGTAATCATTTTGAACAGAAATAGCGATCGCAAACGTCGTCTCGTTAAGGGTTTAAATATTTTATGAGTTTCTTTCTTAGACATCATTAATATTAAATAACATAATTGAATTTATTATATTAAGAGGTAACCTAGAGCTTCTCATACACCCCAAATATTATCATCACTACGAATATAAAATAAAGTCGCTTTCTCTTTCCCTATATCCCTATGTATGCTTAAATTTTTAAAACTACGCAACGGATTTTGATGTTCAATCACACAGTTTTGTACAATATTATTGAGGTGTGTGGGCTGCCGAAGACGTGATTCCCGAGGCCAGAAGACAATACCAAATGATATTACGCTAACTTGCCTTGCCAATTGCTTACATTGATATGTAATTGGCAGTAAATCTTTTCATTAGGATGCATTAACGTTCGTTTGAAGACAATAAAATCATCGACTTAGAAATGCAATGTTGCTAACGAGTGATCATTGACGGCATACCGAGAAAACGTTCGTACGAATCATGTCATGGCATGTGAAGCCTTCTGACGCAGCGTCAGATGGCTATGGAAAATAATAATTTTTAAAGTTTGAAATGAAAATACTGCTGATAAGCAAAGGCATACAAACTAAACTTCAGAACTCCGACCCTATACTTTCAATTCTAATTTAAGCGAATAATTTAAAAAAATGTTTTGTTTTATCCTGACAAATTATCAATCTAAGCCCTACATGACGACATAACCATATACAAATAATTATAGAAAACAAGATTAACATGATGATGCGAGTGCAGCAGCGTTTTTCGCTAGTTGTAAGTAAAAGTCTTGTTAAACATAATGCTGTTTATGAAATCTTACAGAGAAAAGAAATAGAACCTTACTAAAAATAATTTGTTTTCAAACATTCCAGCTTTACAAGAATAAAGAAAGTTAAAACATTCCAAAGAATTGGAAATATTTACAGTAAAATAAAATAATAATACACGTTTGGTCATAAAGCTGCTTTATTTTAGCTTTAAATGAACATAACAAGCCTGACCTTCGCAACACTCCCGCAGTTCACGCTGCAGTGTAAATACTTAATACTGGTTGGTCGTATATTAAACGATTTATTCAAAACGTCTGTTTATAATAATTACTGTTTAACTAGTTGAGCCCTGTGATTTTAGTCGCGTAGATCTCCTTCCTGGATATCGGGACTTCGGCAGTAACGATCATTTTAGATTTTTCTCTCAAAGCCATACAAACAAGTAAAAATTAGCACATATAATTACAAATCAATTCTGCAAAAACAATACAACATTTATATAATAATAAACTGTTTTAAGGTAAAATACATATAAAACACACTTTTAAAAAGTATACTTTAAATAAGTAACGCAGAACCAGAGTATTGTAATAATAAGGCCGACCTTCGCAACAAAGTCGTGCTTGCCCCGCGACCGGCATCAATGGACGCCTGGACGGGTGATTGATCACGCTGCTTACGAGCCGCAGCCGAGCTTAGCCGCCGAGACGTACACTTTGTAAACTCGTAATGTTTGTTTAATGGTATCTTTATTAAGATTAAGCAAGCATCAAAATATCAGTCTGAATTTATATTAAAAAATACAAACTGAGAATCTGAACAACAAAGTTGAATACACCTGACCTTCATACCAAATTTGTATTTATACAGACTTTATGTAGGAGAAACTGATTGATTTGTTAATGCAATACTGTTTACTGGCCGCAGTAAAGCTTAAGTCGTAAGTTTGGATTTGACTATTATGTTATAATTGTGTACATTGTACAGACTAATATTGAACTTTCCGTTAGAGTTATATTTAGTTTTAAGCTGGCATTTTAATATTTAAGTCATACATATTTTGATAATTTTGTATTCATAGGACATGAAACCATCCTTATTTTGTATTTCTTTATTTATATTCTTTAAAAAATACTGTAAATAATAAAGCTGCGTATGCAATTTATGTATTTTATAAGAGAAATAACAGATTAAAAGTAAGCTAAGCAATTATTATGAACTATACAAAATACTACAATGTTCTAAACTTCATTACAGTTTCAGAGAATGTAAGAAACAATAAAAGAAAAAGTATTAATAATAGCAGTATTATGTCACCGGTATCTATTAAATGGAATCTAAAGATTAGCTCATGATTTCGTAGCGAGAAATCCAATGAAGGTTATTAGCAATTAGCGAATGTTTAGCAACACATAACACTACAATTAGCAGTACAGAGGAGTACTGTATGAGTAGCGTCAAGACCATTTTACGGAACTAATACCACAGCTAATAACAGATAACAATTATATTCGCTACACACTCCAGGGCCCCATTAGGATATTGATATCCTGTGTCGGGGATCTGGAAACACAAAGACAAAAACAAACATACCCAGGCCGGAACACATGCCTGGTTGGCTAATACAAAAATCCGCTTCAAGCCGGAATCAAACCCGAGACCTGTGGCACTTAAGGCTGGTCTCGCTAACGCTGCGCCACAACGTCTTTACAACATGGTCTCAGCAAATACCGAGCAGCTTAGATGCTCTGTTGTTAAAACCGTAAGCCAATGGTTTTGCAAATGGCATCCTCGTACTCTGGCACCATAGAGTTCTTGGATTATTTCCAGCTATAGTAATGTTACAGACAGGGTTTACCATCAACATTCTCGTGGTTAATTCCATCCATTATTTTAAAGGCACTTTCATATTTTCACATTATTTGCCAAATATTAATTACTAATATATAAATATTAATTAATAATTTCACTGGGCTATATGAATGTGATCTATTTATGATTATAGCTACAATACAAAATTACCGATAAATAATATTTTTTTTAAAGATTAAGTCTTTAATATTTTTTATATTTTAAAATCGACAGTTAAACATACTTAATAAAATATTGATAATAATAATGTTTTACTTACGTTTATTTCAATCGAAGATCAACCGATGTTTATTGATGTGTATGTGTATACAAATTATAAACAATGTAATGATTAACATTTGTGCAACAAATAATACAATATCTGTCAAGGGCTGCGGTTTATTGGCAATCGTTACAATAAGATAATGTTCAACGTGACTGGAATCTATAGAATAATGTTACGGTTATAGTGTGATTTTGTTCATTGTATTAGGTAACTAGCTTCTGCCAGCAGCTTGGGCCAGTCTAAATAACGATTTTCAATGAATGAATGTCTTTGACGATTTTAGTTCAAAATCTGAATCCCCATTTCACCCGTTCATGGATGGAATTTTAGTAAATGTAAAAATGTTGTAACACATGTTTTTTATCTTTAATCCTGGATTGTTCAAAGTTTCATACTTCTACTTTCAAAAATTACGGCCTTCGATACAAACTTTCAAACTCTTTTTTACCCTTTAGGGTTGAATTTTAAAAAATCTTTTCTTAGTGCGCATTTATATTTTAAAAACTAACAGTTCAGCTTTGTAGGTCCAAGGGTTTAGGCTGGGCGTTTATAATTCAGTCTGGTCTTCTCCTTCCATTCCGAGATTAGCTGTGGGTGTCTATTCTGCTTATAAATAAAAAGTCGACACAAAATTAATGTTTATGTTTTAAGCTTTTTATTATCGTCATAATATATCGTTCGTTTTAAAAAATTTAAATGTTTTACTCAATTTATTACTTAACAACATCATTGAGGAAGTCATTTCAATAAAACTTATGCTAATATAATATAATATAATGCGTATGATATTATGTGTGCAAATATCACTTTTATATCATAATTAGTAATGTTGTTGTGTTAGTCTGTAATATATTATCATTCGGGTAGTTTCAAGTCAAATGACTCTAAAACACTGTGAACCATTTTAACCGACTGCTAAAAAAGGAGAAGGTTCTATGACGGACGTAAAACATATTTTATGAAATAACGCGTGTTTTAAAAGAAAACATCGTCTGTTCCAAGTATCAGTGAAAACATTCCAATGAACCAGCCCTATTAACATTGCCCTTGTGCCGTGACGTCACGGAGTCAAGGTCGTGACGTAAGCATCGCCTCCACCCCTGCTTTGTATGCGAGACACGTCCCGAAGCATTAGGCGGGACAACTTCGGAGTCACGCTCTTTCACTAATAATGCAGATTACTGTGTGAGAAAATAAACAAATTATGAATATAGTTTTCAGAAGTTAAGAACTTCTATAGATCAAACGATTCTTCCTCTTTCTAGCATTCGTCTGCTTATATTTATACTCTTATTCTGATTGGACGGTCTACTAGTTTTTACACAGAGCGTTTGGCATCCGACCTCCGCAACTATGAGGGCGCATCAGTAACTCATTGCATAACAGCAAATCATCTATACACAGTACAGTTATCTCCGAGGCACGGTGGGGAGACCTACAAGAACAAATGTCCAGACCGAAACAGACATTTGTAACAAACATCTGTTCTTGTTCGAACCCGTGACCATTGTGGCTCAAAGCAGGGCTACTGCTAGCACGCCATAACCGTCCGGTCCGTATTTAGTCCGGATGTAGGTCCCGGTAAGCTCCAAAGAAATTTTAGCTGTAACAAAAAAATTTTTTACTTAAGTGCAAACCATATATTGTTGTGCATGTTTATATAAATGAACAATAATTAGCTATCGGGTCTCATGGGGCTTCTATCAATTTGCCTAATGCTTTACGCCTTGTTGTTTGTCGGCATGAATGGGTCGGCTTCAACGGGAAATACTATCCTCCCACAGAATATCGACTCGTTTAGTAATAACAACCTTGAACAATTCCTACCTCTCGTAACACGTGCAGCCGCCTCCGACTCGACGAAGCAGTTAAATCTTTACGAGTTTCATTACATTTTAGAACACTGCGCCGGTTTTTGGGTTAGAAGCGTTCAATAAAAGTCTTACACCGAAACAATTATATGTATTTCTTTAATTAAATTGTATACTAAGTAACTGTATATATCTTTATTGATTATCAATATTTATCTCAAAATATAATATATTTTATAATTATAAATAAATTAATTCAATGTATGACAGCAAAATTGCAAAGCTAATTAATTAGTTTAATTACAGTAAGTTTAGTTTAAATATTTTTTTACGACATTTTGCCTAAAAATGTGGAAGAACCGAGCCTCTAGCCCATGCCTTAGCTAAGAAAATAAAGATAGCACATAGTGCCACTGTACGGAACCATAAATAAGTTATTGTTATCACTTGTAGCTTTATTACAGCTAGTACGACTAGCACGATAATAACAACTACTACGGTTATCAGAGGGCGCGTCGTGACACTCGCAGTGTTGCGTATAGTTGCATTATTTGAATACAAAAGTAAAAACAGCTTTATTAATTATAGACTATAGTAAATATTTCCAGTTATCGCTTCAAATGTTGCTGTTCGATATAATTATACAGTTAAAGTGAAATATCTTGAAGCAACATAACGACTTGACCCTTGATTTTCATAATATTAAATAGTTTAGAGTTGCGCAGAAGTAGAAAAAGGCAACAAGTTTATTTCAAAAGGGGCGTAATTAGGTACAAGAAGTATGTGGATCTGTTTCCTCAAGTATAATTTTATAAATAATCTCTTTTATAAAAATCTCGCTGGTGGTAGGTCTTTTGTTGCAAGAGGCCGGCTAGGTAGGTACCACCGCAGTGCCCAATATTCTGCCGCCAAATAGTAGTGTTTAGGCACTACTGTGTTCCGGTTTGAAGGGCATTGTACGCTAGTGAAATTACTGGGCGAACGAGATTTAAGAACTAATATCTCGAGGTTGGCAACGCGTGAGTGGCACCTACTAATGGTGCTGCAAGCGCTCATAGGCTGCGGCAGCCACTTACCATCAGGTGGGCCGTATGCTTGTTTGCCAACTTCTAACATAAAAAAAAAAAAAAAAAAATGTAAAACTGTTTTTGTCAAACTTTTAAAATTACTTGAAATAAACGATATAGGTATTTGCATTGATTTATTTGTCTTAATGTGTTAAGTCTAAAAAGGTTCTTTAAATTTTTCTTTTTTTTTTTAATTTTCCAACTCATTTGAATTACTATATATATTTTGCATTAACTTTTATTACTAACAAAAGTCGGTTACGAACTAAACCCTAGCTAACGCATTAATTCCTATATACATAGATTACTCACTCAGTAGAGTAGAGCGCAGTAGAGTTCTGTGTAAAATCGTAATTATGCTAACAATTTCATTTCCCACAGTTATAAACTGTTACATTTGACACAAAATTATGTGTAAGCCAATAAAAACTAAAGTTTATTATAACACTGAAGCCGACATGCACTATCCTGACTCCATTATATTCAAAACGTGTACCGACACCAAATTATCATACGACATGAGGGTTCATAAAAATACTATAATGCGAGTATCGACGGTTGTGCAAGTCGTCGGCCTTCAATATTTTCAAGTGTTACAAAAGCAGCCAAAAATAAAAATAATTTTAATTTTTTATTTATCATTAATCTTTAAAAAATTTAATTTTAAAAACCTTTTATTGTAAAAATGTGTGCATAAAACATTTTGAAAAAAAATAAAATAAATTTACGCTGAGGACAGGATTCGAACCTGCGCGGGTAGAACCCATTGGATTTCAAGTCCAACTCCTTAACCACTCGGACACCTCAGCTGTGATGGCAGTGATGAATTTAGCGATCTATATCTCGTCTTATACTTTATTTTGAAAGTATAACTTAATTTAAGAGATAATGATAAATGATGTGTCCTGATGAGTAATATAGTTCTTTACAGGGCGGAGGTGGCAGGCGGACTGATCGAATGCATAAAGGCATGTGGCTAGATAAACATATTAGTATGCTTTGTTTAAATATTTTCTTACTCTTATATATTCAATAAAAGGTTTGACCTTATTTACCTTTGGACGACGTGGTGGCGCAACGGTAGCGGACCTTTTTTTTTTTTTTTTACTTGGAGAAATGCAGTTACGCACTCGAGCGCCGGGACAGGTGCAATGGCGCAGGAGATGTGAGGACTTGGAGCCGAGCTCCCATACCCACTAAAACTCCAAGGTCCCATCTAGCGCCATAGTGGGACGTCACGGGATCACCGAAGCATACCACCGCGTCGCCCCGGCGCTTGCCCCGAGGGGCCCACCGGTGGCGGCAACCTACTACTACTAAACCGCCATATATACATATAAATACATACAATTACGTAAATCATCATATATGTGATTTTTTAACGAGGTTGTCATCCTCACCACCGACCGGGACCAAAAGGCCCCGGCAAACCCAACCAAGGGAGTCCTGGGTCCTAGGGCTCCCCCGCCGAGACTAACTTTTTAATGAGGTTGTTTCCCTCTACGACCGACCGCCGTTATTTTTAAAGAGGTTTTCTTCCTCTACCGCCTGACCGAGGCTGAAGGCCCCGGTTAAGCATACCACCGGTGTCGCAGGAGCCGCTCGCAGTCCATTCTGATAAGCAGAAAAGTACCGGAACGACCCATACGACACTACCCTCCTGGGCGCGGTCTAACGTAAAACGCCCCACGCCCGAACCATCTGACCCTGTTAGCTTCACCGGGTAGTCGAAGGTGCCACCTGCACAATCGACTCCCGGCTACTGAGCCCCCCGGCACGACAAGCCCAGGGTACCGCAGAGTTTGACCTCTGCGGTTATTTTTTTTTATTTATTTATTAAGTCAATATTTATTAACAATATGTTTTATACTAAAGTCTTACAAAACCTGACAATTGGTTTGACTGTAAGATCAGTTAAAGTTATACTATTAAGTTAGATAAATATACTAATAACAACAACATTTTATACATTTAACATAACAATAAAATATAACGTACCTTGGGGGGGAGCGGTAGCGGACCTGCCTTAAGCGTCACAGGGCGCGGGTACGATTCCCGCTCGGAGCATTTGCTTGTATTGACCATGCAGGCAGAACATGTTTTCCGGTCTGGGTGTATATATATCCGTGTCCTTGCATTTTAACTTAAGCTTTCGTGTTTAAGTTTATAAAATCCAGCTTTACTTGTGAAACGATCGGGCAGCGCCGATTGCCTTAATAACAAGGTAGGTTAAGGTCAGGTCTCAACAATGACCTCGAGAGACTTAATCCTTATTGACCTCCCGTTTGCTTTCAGCGGCTAAAGCTTAAACGTAAATCAAACCTCACCCCCGAACCAAGGTCGACGTTCGTGACGTCACGCTAATCTTAATTGTAAACAATACTTTTTCTGTAATTCACAACTGTGGAACCTTGCGTGAAATGTCAAACATAATGTAAATTATAGTTATAAATACAAATTAGAATTGTTAATGTTCAACGTAAGGTGGCATGATTTCGTTGAAAATAAGTTTATCTTTTTATGTATATAATTCTACTGTATGTTTGTATGTCACTGAAGTCCTCCTAAACGGCTTGACCAAGTTTGATGAAATTGTTTGTGCGTGTTTCAATAGATTCGAGAATGGACCCAGAGAAGATTCACAATTGGACCCAGTAGAGGGCGCTGACATCGGGTCCCAGCTTTTATTTTTAATTATCGGGGCAGGACAACGTCTGCCGGGTCAATATAAAAAATGATAAACGACTGTCAGCCCACCTGAAGGGTGATTTTTGTTACATACTTCAATTGTTTATATTCTAAATAACAGTACTACCAACTTCATAAATCAGGTATCCCATTCAGGCGAAAAAAAGCAAATGTGTCTACTACGCGTACACCAAAGCTCCTTTATTTTATTTAAGTAGATTACAACAGATTGTAATATTACTAATGTCATCCTTAGAATATACATAATATATGAAGTGCTTTTAGGAATAATAGAAAGGTGATTTCAAATTAAATGTATTATATTGCATGTAATCACGTACCTAGGAATGCAAAGCTCCAGGAACTGTCGACAGCTGTCTGTCCTTACCGTCCGTCCTGGACGCGATCAGTCTTCATAAAATAGCGAGACTGTAATTCATAAAGTGTCTTACACAAAGGACTCCTTGATCGTTCATTAGAAAGATTGATCGATGAAGGCAATGCAAATTTATACTGTTATATTTTCTTTTACTTAAAAAGAAAACAAGATTTTTTTGTTTCTTGTGTAATTGTCGTATATCAGAACATTAGAGTAGGGGTCAGGTAATCGGGGTAGTATAAATTTTTCCATGCTTATACAGACTTCGAAGATTGAATTTCAATCACTTCACGGACAATAATCATGTAACAAATATCCATTCTATTTGTAGAAAACGATCCACCATGTTAAGAGCTCTATTCGTTACATTGTTCAATTTGATAATGGTTTTCAAGGTCGCACGTTATGCCTTTGTCACGTCATGACAATAAAAATCACCCGATGCTACAGTTTCTCTCACATCACCCGCCGACCTTGAGCGGGATTCCTCCGCGTTTGTCATTGAAGCGTACGTGAACTTCCGTACCGACATAAACAAGGCCCGTTAATCCTGACGTGACGCGGAGTGAAACGCCATATAACGCTACATAACACGGCCGTGACAGCGTGACAAATACGCTCTTGACTTTGTTGTAAACTACCTCTATATTATTATACTTTGTTTTTTTATTAGAGGTGTTTTGGTATAAAATTGTTTAACGATACATACACCGCAACAAACAAGTTTTTATCCTCAGATATCTTACATTTTTTTTTACGTTCGATGACAAAAGTCGTTGGCCTTTTAGGCTATGTATTCATTCATTTTATTACATCACGATGAAATATGAACATATTAAAAAAGTAACTATAAAAATTATTATTAATTAAACATTTGCATATAGGTTTTACCTACAAATGCTTTTTTTTATATTTTATATTTTCTCAGCTAAGAACACCCCTTGTTTCAGTTGATAAAATAAATGACCAGGACCTTTTGAATATTCAAACCCTGATCTCACTAATGCTGTGCCAAAGAAATTTCCGCTTCGGTAGCTATATAAAATCAAAGAAATATACAAATAAAGTGGGAAAAATTAAAAAAGAAATCGTTACCTTATGTTGCTATAACCTTAAATTTTTTTTTAAGTGTCTTTAAAAGTCATGTCAGATTGCCAGTTTTGTATAATTATAGGAACATATTTTTGTTTGTTTATATATATTTACATGGTATACTAGTAGATTTGAGCGTGAATAACTCATATATGTACAGAAGCTAGCTAATTATATCGACACAAGTAGCTAATGAACGCTTTAGGATCTATTAGGCACGCTGCAAGCCGGCCGGCCTTCGCTCGCCTTGATAACGGGCTTACTGTGACTCACAAACGTTACACCAATAGCTCGTTCCAATCACATTTAACACATAAACTGCTGACTCGAAGTGAATCATTAAGATTCGGAAATTATTCTTAGCGAACTGTTCACGGCACTGACAATGAAGCGTAAATACTCATAAATACTGACTTGTACCTATTAAATAGTTCGCCTCGAAATGAGACCTTCCTGTTTTCCAATTTTATATGAAATCTTTATTTTTTCCGTAAAAACTAAACTATAGCCTTAAAAGAATTTAAGAAATATTCATATATACAAAAGTTTTTGCCTCACGTTACTGTTTATATTTTTTTTACTAAAATCTCAAGCAGTCCATACGTCAATGACCCTCCGACGAAGCTGATATTGTAACTTAAATATTCTGGTGATATATCTTCTCTGGCTAACTACTTTCGTAACAGATTGGCGGTTATAGTTTAATGGAAAAAAATACGTAGCCTATAGTAGTAGAACGTTGTTCTGCATGGCATGAAAGAGCTTGTTCGGGGAAGTACTAAACTAACAATGAAATCGATGAGAAATCCACACTGTTGCGTTTCCATTAGTAAGAAGGAAGATCGGAGTTTCTTTTCGTCTTTAGTAGTAAAATATTCATACAAATATTTAACTATTAAAGACGCGTTCTTATAAATGTAGGTATCAATAAAAAATGTCGTTTACATCTGAAACACCAAAATAGTTAATATATTCGACTCCTACAGACAAACGTCTTGGCTTTAATTGAAACCTGTTTATTGGAATTTGTGAATCATGATGCAAATAGTCATATTCTTTTAAGGCTTCCATGACTAGTTTCGTATTCGACATATCGATAACGAATAAAAAAGCAACATGTGTTACAGATATTTGATTCAGACTAAACAAATCACATGTTATACGGATTAAAAGCACTTGAAAGACAGCATTATGCTATGATGAATGCGGGCAAATTGATAGCTAGCATTAAATAGTTCGTTCCGAGTATGTTTATCGCATAATGGCTTCCTAATAGCACTTAAGATGTGACTCACGTCGTATAAAATTCAGAGATGCTCTCGACATAGTTATATTGCTAAAAAAATTATAAGGCTACAAAAAATTATAATTTGAAGCCTCAATAGCTCAACGATAGAAGGGCCGACCCCGCTCCGTTAAACGCAACTTCTAACGCAAGCTTCGACCTTATTTAGAGAGGCATTAGGAATATTAGTAATGTCTTAAAAAGAATTGCTATTATTAGTATTCTTAAAAAAACACTTAATAACGTGGTGTTGGATTTGCATAAACCATAGAGTTATTAAGTCCGTCAAATTCATACCTTTATGCCGTGAACAGTATACTAGATTTTTTAATATAAAAATGCTATATCCTGCCAATATAATGCACGGCAACACTGGCTGACGTATCCCACATGGCCGCATCAAATAATTCACCTTATCTGTTTACAAGATCGCGTCCGATCTATTTTGATAACGGCTACGAATAACTAACCTGTGTGTTAATTGAAAGAATGAAAACCGTAGGCGGTTCTAAGACACATAAATAGGATGGATGCGCCGGAGCCGACGAGTAACACTCACCACTTCACACTAACATCACATCGTTTGCGATACGCAATGTTAAACACAGTACCCACTTAAAATAAAGCTAGCCAGAGACTGTTTATAGAACTCATTCATATACCAGAGATCAGTACTTTTAAAATACATACCGATGGATAACGATAAATATAGCGAGCGTATGTTTTATAAAGAATATTTCAAAGTAACAGACATGACCACGAAACGCATGCATGCAATCATCATAGTTAGTTACATGTCACCGATGTAGGATATCTTTTCTACATATATTACTTTACTTCGTCATCACAAAATGCTTAAAAATTAACTATTTCCTATTTCTAGCGGTTTCCTTAGTCTTTCCCAGTCTGTGCTTTTATGCAGATTTGACGATTTAATAGTATTTAAAAGATCACTTATTATCTGTCGCCAAGTCGAGCAAAAAAGCGGCACGGCCGTACTATTCTTTTCTCGAAGCACTTCAGGCCATTTTCGACGTTTTATAACTTCGTTGTGCATAAAGCTATAAGCCTGAGTTTTCAGTAACCGAGCAGGCATTGTATAAACACGGTATATTTCAAATTGAATTCAATTTGAACCAGTAGTTTTAAAATTATAACTAGTCAAATTTCTTAATTTTGTCACTCACTGACTGACCGATCATCAAAACTCTAAGGCACTTCTAGCAGACATGGAAGCTTCAAGTTTAGAATATAATTAGTGTTTAGTGTATAAATAAAGGAAAAATTAAAATATTTTGTATTTTCGCTCCAGTTTTCTAGATACACCAACTGCATAAATAACTTTGTAATCTCATATAAATGTATAGGATTACAAAGTTACATAAGCAGTCAGATACGTACTTACATAATTTTCAACCTCTTATAACTTCGTTGTTGCTAAAACTAAAAGCTTGAATTTTCAGTAACCAATTAGGCATTGTATAAACACGGTGTATATCAAATTTCATTCAATTTGAAAAAGTAGTTTAAGAATTATAACTAGTCAAAAATTTCTTAATTTTGTTATACATTGGCTGACCGTCGTCAAAACTCTAAGGCACTTCTAGCAGACATGGAAGCTTCAAATTTAGAATATGATTAGTATTTAGTGTATAAATAAAGGGAAAATTAAAATATTTTGTAATTTCGGTCCAATTTTCTAGATACACCAACTGCATAAATAACTTTGTAATCCTATATAAATGTATAAAATTACAAAGTTATATTTACAGTTAATCAATCAGTGTACCTGTATAGTATATGTATAATATAATGAAATAATAGGTGTAGGTACCTAGATAAAATACGATTAAATTCAAGAAGTGGGTAAAAAAAGTAGATCTTTCAACAAAAAGATATGAGATCCCATAAAAACATAAAATGTAAAAAAATTGCCAGTCTCACAAAGCAGTTCTTCTACTACAAAAAGTGGTGAGATCTCAAGTATAACTACGCCTGAAACTTGGCAGTTTTACGAATCTAAAAGTATTTGTATGAGTAGAATAAGTTGCCGTACAACTGGCAAGTTTCAGGCGTAGTTATACTTGAGATCTCACCACTTTTTGTAGTAGAAGAACTGCTTTGCGAGACTGGCAATTTTTACATTTTATGTTTTTATGGGATATTGTTATCTAAACTCCGCCAACCTTTTAAGTGCGACTTATTTAAAGAGTAAACTTCTGACATGATATGGTCTCTCGAAGGAAGAGAACGCACAACGTTGTGGCGTAACGGTAGCGAACCTGCCTTAAACGCCATAATATGTTGTGCCGGAGCATAATATGTTTTTATTGACCATGCAAGCATATTTTCCGGTCTGGGTGTATTTGTCCTTGTCCTTGTATGTGTTTCCGGACCCCCTACACAGAATATCTCTATCCTTATTGGGGGCCGTTGAGTGTGCAGCTATTATTATTAATCATCAGCTCTAAAGGCAGACTCTGAATACTATGCTAGAGCTGTCGCCGTCGTCACAAAATGAAACCCTTTATATAAAACAAGAATATTCGAAATCGGTTGTGATATTTTGGAAATATGAATAAAGAATTATGAAGAAGATAAAAAAAACCTTTCTATGTTGTATTTAAAAAAATAGTGTCTAAGTCTAACGACATTTATAAACAAATAACTGATAGTAGTTCGCAGAGTTTGAGAAATATTCAAACGAGTTTTTATATTTCTTCATACGGACGAGGATGTCATGGGGGACAGCTAGAATAAAAGTTTAATGAAATTTCCTACATAAAGCGAGAATAATCGCAAAAAAATATTGATCCCCTCGCGGGAATATACCCGTGTATTACTGACCTGCAGAGCAGGTTAGCATAGCACATACATACATCTTATTATGGGTGGGGAACCTGTGCGTCCGTGTTAAATGACCAACAGGAGGACGGCAGTCGGTGTGGTCCCAACTGTCGATGTCGTGCCCGCGTGTCGTGGGAAGCGCAGGGGGGTTTACCATCTTCCGCACATAATACAAAGAGAATATTAAGAATGACTTTTCAACTATTGCCCCTCCAAATAAGCTCGTAGCTTGCGCTAGGAGTACGACAGTACGACAATAGCCTCAGGTGTTAGGATCGAACTCGCAACTCTCGATAACAAAGCGGAATCGGGCCTTTAACCAGTGAGTTATTGAAGCTTTAAATATTTGCTATTCTAATATGTACTATGAGTAAAATTAAGAGATTTCTGAACTACGCCGTACTATAAAGTTGTATTTTATTTAAAACACTCGTAAAAACCAATAGGTACTTGGTTTTAACACATGATGATATTATGACACTCGATTAAGTTTCGTGATAGTAATAGCATTATTCAAAAGCAATACGCTATGTGCAAATTGACCTCAATAAAATATAATTTATACTGGCATACATCTGAAAGCCAGTGATATGTGAGCTATAAATTGTATCGCATTAGCTGGTAATGCGGTTCCGCTGACGTCAGCCGTCCAGAAGTGTACATTAGAATATTCATTAGCGCCAAATGGATGTGAAGACTGACTGATCCAAGCTTTGATTTATGTTTTTTGACTTTTGTATTGTTTTGTATCGTAACTTTACAAATGTAAATTTTTTTATTATGATTTACAGCTATTCACGAGTTAAAATATGAATCTTTGTAAATTTTAAAGTAGGTGAACCTGGACCTTTGTACCTATGTATGCGATGATTATGTAAATGGTTTAAATTTAATATAATTTAGTTTATAAACTTGAAATGAACTATAATTATTATTAATATTATAAAGAAAACTCTATGAGCTTCTATATATGTGTTTTTTTTTTTTTTTATGTAAGAGGGGGCAAACGGGCAGGAGGCTCACCTGATGTTAAGTGATCACCGCCGCCCATGAACATCTGCAACACCAGAAGGCATGCAGGCGCGTTGCCGACCTTTAAGGAAAGAATAGGCTCTTCTCTTGAAGGTTCCCAAGTCGTATCGGTTCGGAAAGACCGCCGGCGGAAGTTGATTCCACAGAGTGGTTGTGCGAGGAAGAAAATGTCTTCTAAATCGCGCTGTTGTGGATTTCCAGACATCGAGGTGGTATGGATGGAACTTAGAGTTTTGTCGCGATGTCCGATGGTGAAATTCTACCGGCGGGATCAATCCAAACAATTCCTCAGAACACTCTCCGTGATATATGCGATAGAAGATGCAGAGTGATCCGACATCTCTACGCAATGCCAAAGGATCAAGCCGATCGGAAAGGGCTTGATCGTCGACAATTCGAGCCGCTCTACGTTGGATGCGGTCAATTGGAAGTAGCTGGTACTGGGGAGCTTCCGCCCAGAGGTGAGAGCAGTACTCCACGTGTGGTCGAATTTGTGCCTTGTAGAGCTTTAGGCGATGAGCCGACGTGAAGTAGTGCCTCGCCTTGCTGAGCACACCAAGCTTTTAGAGGCCAATTTGACCTTTCCTTCCAACTGACCGCGGAACTGAACGACGCTCGAAATGTCGACACCAAGTATTCCGATACTAGCTGTGGCAGCCAGGGAGTGTTCTCAAAACGAGGAGATACGACAAATGGTGATTTTTTAGCAGTTAACGCGCAAACTTGTGTCTTCTTGGGGTTGAATTGGACTAAATTTAGTCGGCCCCAGTCCGAGACTTTGGTCAATGTAGTCTCGACTTCAGACACAAGTTTGTTCCGGCACTCAATGACGTTTTCCCGAGAAATATTAGCGCGGCCGGTGTATAAAGCGTCTACAGTGCTGTCGTCCGCATAGCAATGAATGTTGGAAATTTCCAACATGTCATTGATATGCAGAAGAAACAAAGTAGGGGACAGTACGCAGCCTTGCGGGACACCAGCATTAATGGGTTTTAAGTCAGAGCATGCACCGTCGACAACGACCTTGATGCTCCGATCTGCCAAAAAGCTGGTGACCCATTCGCATAATTTCTCAGGAAGCCCATAGGAAGGAAGCTTCGAAAGAAGCGCCTTGTGCCATACCCGATCGAAGGCCTTCGCTATGTCCAGACTGGCCGCTAATGCCTCCCCCTTGGACTCAACTGCTTCCGCCCATCTATGTGTCAGGTAAACTAAAAGATCACCAGCTGAACGACCACGACGAAAACCGTACTGGCGGTCGCTAATCAGCTGGTGCTCCTCTAGATACCGCAGGAGCTGGCAGTTGATAATGGACTCCATTATCTTTGAGAACAAGGAGGTAATGGCAATTGGCCTATAATTGGACGGATCCGAGCGGTTGCCTTTTTAGGGATCGGGTGCACTAAAGCCGTCTTCCATGAGTTCGGGACGACGCCTGATGAGTAGGAGTACCGGAAAAGACGCGTTAAAACCGGCGCCAACTCAGGAGCACATGTCCGCAACACGATCGTGGGGATTCCATCAGGCCCACTCGACTTATGAATGTCCAAGGAAAGAAGTGCTCTGCGAACTACACTTTGCCGGAACTTAACCTCCGGCATCGTGGTATCACACCGCTGGATTGCCGGTGGTGACTTTCCTTGGTCATCCACAGTCGAGTTGGACGCGAAGAGAGAGCACAGAAGATCAGCTTTCTCTTTCGCGGCATGGGCCACCGAATCATCGTCCCTATGCAGAGGTGGAAATGATGGCTTACAGAAATTTCCTAAGACAGACTTGGCGAGGGACCAGAATGCACGTGTACCCGAAGGAAGATGCACTAGTCTCTCGCCAATTCTGCCGATGTGCTCCGACTTTGCTTTGGCAATAACCCTTTTGAAGGACCTGGAGGCAGAGTTGTACTCCTTTCTAAGTGCGCTGGTATTTACATCACGAGACGTCGACGCCTTAGCCCAGGCTTGGTAGCATTCCCGTTTTCGGCGAAACGCCGTTTTACAGGAGCGACCAAACCAAGGCTGAGACTTGCCTCCGATGGGCACTGCAGAAGCCGGAACAAAGAGTTCCATGCCCTGAGTATCACATCGGCGACAGAGTTGGCAACGACGTCCGGATCATCCGGCGAGAAGCAAATCTGTCCCCATGGGTAGGACGCAAAGAAAGAACGCATCCCATCCCAGTCTGCCGACCTGTAGTGCCAAACGCGCCGGTAGCCCACGAAGCGGGCCGTGCTGGGCGCGAGACCGGCACTGTACTCCGAACAAGGCAGTGGTCCGACGAGCCTAGAGGAGGATCGACGGATACCAGATAGTTGTCCGGATGAGAGGTCAACAGAAGATCCAACAGTGAAGGTATATGATCCTCTACATCTGGGATTCGCGTTGGCGAGGTTACCAGTTGTGTCAGATCATATGCCAAAGCAAAGTCGAGAACAGATCTCCCCGCGTGATCGGTGGTACGTGAACCAAGCCATTCGGCATGGTGGGCGTTGAAATCGCCAAGAATCACGATCTCAGCAGATGGGATCTGTTGCAGCACGGAATCTGTAGCCATTTGGATGTGCTCAATGAGTCGGTCAGTTTCGGCATTTCCGCTATGGGACCTATAAAGGCACGCGTAGATTCGCGGATGGTCATCGCAGTCTACGCGCAGCCAAAGAATCGATAGGTCCCCTACTTCAAGGCTGCCGAGGCGACGAGAGCAGACATTTTCTCTGACGTACACGCACACACCAGCCCGGGGTACAAAGGAATGTTCCAAATTGTATCCCGGGTAGGAGAGGAAAGAAGTATCAGCCGGAGAAGATATCTGTGTCTCTGTAAGGAAAAGCAAGGCCGGCTTCGCCGTCTCAAGATGGTGGTGGACGGCGTTCAGGTTGGAATTTAGCCCCCTTATGTTGCAGAAGTCCACAGTAAGCGTGACAGGGGTAGCCTTAGGTAGCCTGCTTTGTTTGCCCCGAACAGTATTGAGCACAAAATTGCCCCCCCAGAATTCGGAGGGCAGCCTGGGTATCCATGTTCAGGAAAAGTTCGTCCTGAAGATGGACATCCAGAGAGGGATTCTCCACAGCAGAAGCTGGTGGTACCCTCCTGGGGTAAATAAACCGAATTCTGCACTTTCATTGGAGGGGGAGTGTGTAGTGGGCCACCGGGACTCTCACTCACCGTACGAAACGCGACAGTTGCCACTTTACGCCGGTTTTCTGTGAGAGAGTGGTGTTTCCCCGGGCGTGCCGGCCCAATTCGGCTGCACAGAAAGAACTGTGCAGCGTGGCACTACCACTAGTTGAATTGACTGACTGCACTGGTGGAATAATCTCTGCAAACAAAGATTATCCCACCAGCGGGCGATGGGGTCGTCACGTCCCGACGCCAAAAAATAAACATCACTGCTTCTATGATACATATGTGTGTGTGTGAACGAGCTTCTGCCAGCGTTATAACGATTTCAATACAAACTGTAAACCCCTTCAGGGGTGGAATTTCAAACAATGTTACAGCACGTATTTCTTTATATTTAATTTAGCAAAAACAAAAGTTCCATGCTTCCATTCAAGTTTCAAAAATGAGAGACATCCAATATTTAAACTGTTTCAACTGTCAAACTCTTTTCACCTTCTTATGGGTTGAATTTCGAAAAACTTTTTCAACTTCTTTTTAACCCCGTTAGGGCATGATTTTCAATAAAATACGAAACACATCTTCCATCAATTCTGTTAAAATAGGTTTATACACACTTTGATGTAGATAGAACCAACCAATCGCGTTGTCCCATATAAACTTTGCCCCCCTTTTTCACCCACTTAGGGGTAGTGTTTCGGATAGTACTTTTTTGTCGGATGCTTACGTCATACAAAGAACACACCCTCCAAATTACAGCTCTTTACCATCAGCGGCTTAGGCGGTTTATTTGTCCGTCAGTCATTCAGGACAAAGTCTTTTATATATATAAAAGATTAAACATAGTAAAACTAGATATTCTAAGATAATCTTTAATCATCCTTTAATTCCGAAAATAACAAAGTAATCAGACCGTAATAGTCCTTTTTCATTAAGAAATACCGTCCCCGATACTAAACCTGATAAATATGCGCACTGGCGGGATAAAGGGAATCCGTTTAGGGCTTAATTGAAAAGTGTCGATACTTACGGAGGGGAGACTTATCTCAATCGCGCACTCGTCACGTTAACAAACTAGTAGGGTCAAAGGGCTCTACGGGGCATTTATCAAACCCATGTCTAGATATATATAATAACTGTACTACTGAATTGTACTAAATTAACATAAAAATATTTAAAAAACGTGAAATCAATAATTATAGAATATCAAATCGGATAGGTGATTTAAAATGCTACTTGATACTTGACCATCAATAATTAAAAATTATTAGGGGAAAATTCTGTGAAATCAGCCCATCAGCCATCATAGGCAGACACTTACTACATCAATACAAACATTTGCCCAGAGCGAGAATCGAATCCGTGACCGTCAAGGCTTGAAGCAAGTTCACTACCAGCACGCCACAAAGGTCGTCCTTTTTAAAGCCGTAAGTCGCCTGAGGGCTGGAGGGCTTCCTACAATGAACATACCGATTTCCCAACTATTCGAGACCTCGTCTATTCCAACTGTTACCTATACTTTGGGCTATGTCGGCTAGCACAAATCTGACACTAGGTCGGCCACTAACCTCTCGATAAGAAGAAGAACCAATTACATTTACATAGATACAAGTAACAAATCAAAACTTCCCTTTTAATCATCGTACACATCCTTACGTAGTTTATCAGCGATTACGTAAAGAAATTTCGTGATTTGGATTAATTTTGCAATATGATATAACTACATCAATATATTATTTTATCAATATATTATTAGCAAAGTGATACCGTTATTTAAGTCTGGCTGTACATCAGACCCATCTAACTTTAGACCCATATCGGTGTTACCGACTCTTGGTAAAATTTTTGAGAAAATAATGTTAAATCAGATGCTGTTGCACTTTAATAAATATAAATTAATGCATAAAAATCAATTTGGTTTTACCAAGGGTCGCTCGACGTCTGACGCAGGTATTAAACTTCTTTCTAATATTTATGATGCCTGGGAAGAGTCACGGGATGCACTTGGTGTTTTTTGTGATTTATCTAAGGCTTTTGACTGCGTACAACACGAGACGTTGGTCAGGAAGTTGAAGCACTACGGTATACGTGACACTGCGCTCGATCTTCTTATTTCTTACTTACAACATAGAATTATGAAGGTCGACGTAAACAGTAAGAGATCTCCAGGTATAAATGTAAATATGGGAGTCCCACAGGGTTCCATTCTCGGCCCATTTCTCTTTCTAGTTTACATTAACGATTTACCATATTTTGTAGAAGGAGCTCAAGAAATAGTATTGTTTGCTGACGACACTTCTTTTATTTTTAACATTAAAAGACATAGTACTAATTACGACGATGTAAACAATGCTCTTTCTAAGGTACTTCATTGGTTCAGTGTGAATAATTTACTGTTAAATAAAAAACAAAATGTATTAAATTTTCAATGCCCAATGTAAGACAAGTTCAGTCTAATGTTATATTAAATGGAGAATTACTAGAAATTATGGAGTCTACAGTTTTTCTTGGAATAACTGTAGATTCTAAACTACAATGGGGCCCCCATATTGCTAAATTGGCGAATAGACTTAGCTCGGCAGCATTCGCGGTAAGAAAAATTCGCCAATTAACAGATGTAGAAACAGCCAAACTAGTTTATTTTAGTTACTTCCACAGCATTATGTCATATGGAATTTTACTTTGGGGTAACGCGGCTGATGTAAATACAATTTTTGTGCTGCAAAAGCGAGCTATTCGTGCAATTTATAATCTTGGTTGTAAAGATTCTTTAAAAGAGAAATTTAAAGAAATCAATATATTGACTGTTGCTTCTCAATACATTTTTGAAAATGTTATGTATGTACATAAGAACATTAATGAATTTACTAAATGTAGTGATAATCATAACATTAACACTAGGAACAAACATAAATTAACAATGCCAGTTACTAGACTGCATAAAATTAGTAACTCTTTTAAAGGTAACTGTATACGTTTTTACAATAGGATCCCAGAAAGCGTTCAGAAACTTTCTATAAATAAATTAAAAAAAAAGATCAAAGAACGTTTGTGTGGTAAAGGTTATTATAAAATTGGTGAATACCTTGAGGACACCACGCCTTGGGAATGAGACAGTCACTCCAGGCTTTTCAGTGATTATAATATGTAAACTAATATCAGTTTAAAAATACATATTAAAAAAGATAAAACCCCTGAGTTTGTTTCGCCGGTTCTTCTCAGGTAGAGGTTTAATTTTGGAGCCGGTGGTAGAATCTGACTTTCAACAAATAAGTGTAATGCTTTTTATGTTGAATAAAAATATTTGATTTGATTTGATTTGATTACTTCTATTCCCCTATAAGAAGCTTCTGTAACATTACCAGTGTGATGTTATTAATTAAGGAAGCGTATAATGTAAAACGGCACGATCTAATGGCGTTGGCGGCTCTACCGCAGTGTAGTGTAGGGTATCGGGCCGATACGACACGCAAGGGAGGCCGGCGCGGACACGTGTCGCTGGCTGATTAAACTAATCCTAGTACTCGCAGCTACGATCTACACTGATCTCTTTGTCTTACCAGAACAACTTTACTTATAAGAATATATTTATTTGTTTCAACCAGATCGGTTATGCTGGACAGAGTTCAATTTATACCTATTTAACCACATGTAATTTTATTTTATATATAATGGATAGAAATGAATACAATAATTCTGTTTGTTTGCTCAAGTATATTATATTTGATAACAATGAAAGTCACAAAATGATTCTAACAGAATCATCGATTGACATCGAGACATCGAATCAACCATGATTGATCCATTTAATGGAACTAAAGCTTTTTTATATGGTCTGAAGTCAAGATATCGATTTATTTTAATGTATACATCAAAATAATTTTATTTTGTATGCGTCTATTTAATAAGAGACACAAAGAAAATTAACAACATTTTATAAAAAATCGGCAAATATTATAATATTTGATTTTAATTGAACCGGTAAAAAGTGTCAAAGTATTTATTTGTTAAATATGTATATTTAGTTCAATTTAAGTATACAAATTTGAAATTCTAGATAAATTCCACAGTTTTAAGTCTGCCGTTACTAATGTAAATAATTGTTATTTTCACTTTTTTTAGAAAATTATTATACAATATTGAATCATGCTAAACGTTGACTCTGCATACATATAACATAGAACAAGTAAATCTAAAGTGGAATACAGCAGGTCGTCGCACTGGAAGCAAAGCGCATCTGCATATTATAAAACGTCGAATGATTTAAGATGTAAAAAGACCCTCGTCCCTTCGGATAACAAAACTCAAACATAGGGGACGATTATGAAGTGCGTGCGTATATTGGCATTGTTCCGGACCGTAGAGTAGAGCGAATCTCCCGATGATGAATGAGTGCGTCGAACGGAGGGTCGTAATTGTTTGCTCGTAACGCATAAATCACAGCTGCAACACTCGCAGATGCTCTGTGGCTGTTTGACGCCTGACGTGACGTGCGGCTCGCGGGTCGCGGGTCGCGGATCGGGCGTCCTGGCGCCACTCGACAGCTGCCTGCATTGCGATATGCTTTGCCACTTAATAACACTTTGCATGCCTAGATAACGAGCCTGCGTTATAAATAGCCGCGAGGATAGCTAACACTAACGCTAAACATAGGTATTGAGACACACAGCAACAAAAGTTAAAACTTATGTTTGGAAATTTTACAATATTAATTACTTTTATTCAGGGCTATTTTTTGCTTTAAGGTTAATATTTTTGAAAATAAAAGCAGTAAGACGGCCTTCTATAAAACTGATAGAAACAAAGAGCTCTCAAGTGAGAAATGAGAAAATATTATGACTTTCAACAAATAAGTGTTATACTTTTTGTGTTGAATAAAAAAATATTTTATTTGATTTGATATGTTTTATAATAATTATGTAGTACAGATATATAGATCCTCATAATGATTAGATCACAATTAATAATTTCCGTTATAAGTCAAGGTGCTACGTTGCCACTATAAAACACCCAAATACGTAACGAGTAAGTAGTAACAGATTATATCCAGGGTGTAGCAGCAAGTGAACCCCGAAAACTAAGTGTGCTATAAATATATCCCAGACGCTTTTGATATGCGCATATATAAATCTCTCTTTTCTCAGGAGATAACAGCAAATGTCTGATTCGGAGGAGTAGATAATCCACAAACACGTGCAGGTGGCGAGGCCCGAGGGTACATGCTTTTCGACGGCGGCCGGTGCTAGGGACTGTCTGCGAATGCACTGAATACTAATATAATCCGTACCTATTGTTAGTAATAGCTACCGACCAGACAGGTTAGTATTGAGACATCATATTTCCTTTTGGGTAATAAAATCAAAATATATGAGTATCCAATTATCTAAACAATGAAGATTACACTGCTCACGCTATGAGACTAATAACGAAGATTATCTAGACATATAAACAGTATAAAATTGTAATTGCTGTTAGAATCTTCGAAGTTTATTTATTTATATTTTTTTGTGAGTACATTGAGTAAATTGTGATCTCGGCTTACCAAGTAGTTAGTTATGTACCTACGTATATATCACTTAGCCGTGTTTTAATAAATAAATAAATAAATAAATAAACGCTGCACACTCAACGGCCCCCATTAGGATAGTATTATCCTGTGTCGGGGTCCGGAAACATTCACAATGACAAGGACAAATACACCCAGACCGGAAAATATGCTTGCATGGTCAATACAAACATATTATGCTCCGAGCGGGAATCGAACCCGCGACCTGTGGCGTTTAAGGCAGGTTCGCTACCGCTGCGCCACAATGTCGTCATATCAATAGAATGGAATAATTAAATAAAGTCGAAATTCCCAATACTATTTTTATTACTCTACACATATTCAAGTAAACGGACTGTAACAAAAATGATAACTTGAATGATATCATCATTGAACGCTACTCTGTTGACATTTTTGATTTTGTACGAGTAAACTATAAGTGTTTTCATCCTTTGTTTGAATCAGGAAATAACTGCGCTCGTTGTGTTTTGATCTTTGTACCGCAGTGTATGATCAGTCGTGTGGTCTTCGAGTTAGTCACATGACGTCAGAACATTGACTCATTAGGCTTTATATAAAAAGTAATTATTTATGGTAGGTCCGACCCAATTTCAGATATTTTCATTTTTTTATTTAAATACGAAACTTAATACTACACTATTACTGTAATATACTTTTTATTTGTAACTGCCATAGAAATAGTAATTGCTATTATTTTCAAATATTTTTATGACGCTACAAACAATAAGCATCTGAATGCATTGTTAATAGTCGCAAGCGTCATACAAGATAATGCTTAATATCACAATGCTTATTTTACTTTGTGCTCAAATGTTATGTCACAGCACTCCATAGTATTACCACAGCTATCACTACATAACTGAGTCGAGAAGGAAAAAACGCAACAATACAAATAGTACTATTTTACAACAATATTTTGACTATAATAGCCATTGTTTGTTGTAAGGAGCAATGTAAGTTAATCCTCTTGACTATAACCGTTGCCGCTGGCGATGGCGGTCCAAATACAAGATTGATAATAGAAAATGTAGCTACAATATAAATTAAAATTGTTCAAAATATAAAGTATATGCTGCCTTCGAACATAAACTTCATACGAACAATATGAAAAGCAACACGTCCGGGTTTACTTTTACAGAGCATAAGCGATCCATTGACGTGAGGAGAGAGAAGAGCAGTTGGAAAGCTGGGGGCGTCTCGACTTGCACTTTCTGCCGAGCCATTGAAAACATTTACTAAAGGGCCGCCAGCTTTCGCGCCGAGCCATTGCTGTTTAGTGCCGAAACACACTATACAACTTCTGTTATTTAAGTTAGTAAGTTTAATAAGATAAGACTTTTATCCAAGGTACACATATAAGAAAAGGCTGTTTGAGAAAACGACGAATGAGTGATGACATATTGCTCACAAAACTTTTAGATAGTGAATCTAATGGTAAGACGACAATAGGATAGCCGAATGGCTTTTTGATTGATGATCAAACTAGCTGACGAAAGGAATTATTATAAGACATCTATTATGAGCTAGATGGGTCCATGGTCAAGTTACGTAGAAACAATATTTGAGTTTTCTTACCATTTACCTTACAATAATTTTACAATGTTTTAAAATTTGAACAGAAGAATTTTCAACATTCTGGCCGAATGTTTTAGATACCATCAACTTTAAGATAATTCAAACTTTCATCAGTAATGATTTTATAGTTGTTTAAATTTTAATGCCTGTTAGTTGTGACGCTGCACTAAGAGTTACAGACTTTCGCCGCCGCCAGCTGCGATCGAGGAGCCGATAACAGCGCGAGCGGCAACTTTAGCGCTAACAACTGAGCGCAATCGCCCCTCCTCAGGCTGTACACATTGTTTGAGGAGGATATTGTTGTTGCACCTACCAAGTACTAACTCTTACCCTACGTACACTTTCAATTTAGTAGCTTTTGAATAACAGATTTATATTTTATTTATATTATGACAGGCTCAAGCCAAGTATTAGCTTTTGCCGTTTGCTCAGTGCTCACCGTTATATTACTAATTTACAAATATTCGAAAAACCAAATTGTTTATTCGTTTTAATATAATATAAATCAGTAAATTCAATTTCAATGCAGTCATCAAGTTTGCCGTGATAAGTGAAACGAAAATATATAGTCTTATATCTAAGCTATATATGGATATGCGTCCACCCTAAAGCCTTGGATCTAGGAGCTGAATATTTTCACATTTATTGTTTTTAAAAAACAAACGCACGCTAAATAAACACGTACAATATGTTATTTTTATTTATTTATGATGTTTTTATTTATGTATGTGTATATGTTTATAGTTTTTATATGTTAATTGTCATAAGCTAATATTAGAGAATTATTTTTAATAAATTGACACTATTGACACAATGAAAAAATGTAATACGAAATATGTAACTAGAAATTGAATATATTAGTTTTTGTGATTATAAGATTGTACAAGTTACCCAGTAAATAAAGGAAAAGGAAATACAAGAGTTTTAATTAATAGTGTGAACAGTATACATAAATAAAAACATCCTGTGTCGGGGTCCGGAAACACATACATTGACAAGGACAAATACACCAGAACAAATATATCCTTGCGTGGTCAATACAAACATGCTACGAGCGGGAATCGAACCCGCGCCCTGTGGTTTTTAAATTCGCTTTCGCTGCGCCAAAACGTCTAAGAAAGGATTTTTCGAAATTCAACCCTTAAGGGGTTGAAAAAGAAAAAGTTGAAATTTTATATAGATGTCCGTCACTTTATAAACTGGAAGCATGAGACTTGCGTTTTGGCCAACAATTGGAAATACAAATTTCGAAAGATATCATGAGGGATATCAGAAAATCTCATAAATAAGGTAGGCTGAGCTAAAAAAGAATCGAGCAAGAAAATGTGAAGCTCGCAAAGGTTTTGAATGAAATACAGGGGTTGTATTAACTAACAAAGATTTGACATTACCAAGCAAAAATAGATATCAAAAATGTATACAAATCATATATTTCAGTCGATTTCAAATATGTATTTGTAGTAGACTTGATATAGGCATACGTTAGACTTCAACTCCCACACAAAGCGATAAACATTCCTCCGTGGCGGGCGCTTTGATAGAGGTACTCGCTTTATTGTCATTACTAAACCTCATATTGTAATGACTTTCTCTTCTTCACTCGCGACGCATTCAACCGAGTGCTAATAAAAAAATACTTAGATTAACTATCTTAAATTATTAGAGATCCGTCAACAAACATATTGAACCAAATCATTTTTAGTTTTACACATTTATTAAAAAATATTATTTTTCCAAAGAATGTGTATAAATTTCAAACACATGTTGTGTGTACAAAACACATGCATATGAATAAATATTATTTGTAAAACATAAATCTATTTATGTGACATCTGACAGCTTATAGTAATTTGTACTTCTACGAGAAGTTAATGAATTTTAAATAACTATACATATATATCTTCCTGAAATATAATTAGGCAGATATTTATAACAGATTAATTTTGAAAGATTTTAATATAAAAAGAAATACTCATGATTTTTTTTATTTAGTATAAAAATGGACAGAAAACGATGTTGGCCTACCAGCTTCCGCCAACTACACAATCATGAACGATCTGGCTGTACGTAGAATATATCTTTGTCTAGTTAATTAGACCAAAACAAGACTGTTAAATTGTTTACAACAACCAGTTCCAGGCGTTGATTCCATCGAGTAATCAACAGTTAGCGAGAAACTCTTTTTAAAAGAAGAAGAAATCTTTTTTTAAATAAAATAATATCAGACAAATAACATGCGGAACCTGTTAGCTATTGACAATATCAGCCTAGCCCGCCTCCGTGGGTGTTTTCCCGCGGTCCGCAATGTGTGTAGGTCGCGGCCTACGACTCCGCGGCCCACCCCGACTCGGTGCTGTATGCTAAATAATGTTGTGATTGAATTGAATGATTTCAATGATATTTCTAAGAAATGTGTATGTTGGTGAATAATTTTACTTTATTAAATTACTGCAGTGTAAGTACTAAATTTAAATAGTTTTTCACTTTGTATTCCACGTGTGTACATAAATGTTATATAAAGTTGTGGTTTAGCAATAATTTTGTGAAGTCAATGGTTTCGAATCAAATAAATAAATTCCTGCACAATTAGTAACAATGCCTTAAACAAAATAGAAAATTAGTCTGATTAAAAAAAATAACTAACTTAATTGACTTCAATCATCTAAAATCTTTGAAGCCTCAATAGCTCAACGGTAGAAGGGCCGACTTCGCTCCGTTAACGCGAGAGTCGAGGATTCGATCCTGCCCCCTTATGCTATTGTCGTACCCACTCCTAGCGCAAGCTTTGAGCTTATTTGGAGGGACAATAGGAAAATTTCTTTATTAAAAAAAATCATAGCAATACAGAAATAATGTGGATGCCATTCTCTTGGACATTACAACTTTGAGCGTTCCGTTCTTTACATCCGGAGTCCTAGCTCAAATCATGACAAAATATATGTATATCAGATGACGCCGGACGCATACTCTATTAAAATAAATCAATTTACAGACATCGAATTTAACGCATGCATTTAAAAATTATTATCGTTTTATGGAGAACAATATAAAGTATTATATTTATTATATTTTCAGTTTTCAGTGCAATGTTTCAACAAAAACAACGCAAACATTTTTATGATAATAACATCAGTTACTTCCCTGTAAAATACACAATGGCATAAAAATTGTATAAAGAATACCAATGAATACACATGTTTAAGCTTTATGTGACGATAGGCAAACACATTCGATAGTAGGGCATGAAATACAAGTGGATAGGAATACAACAAGAACCGTGCCGGAGCACCGGCAGCGGGTCACGAGCACTCGCCTTCACGGAGCTGTTAAACTTTTACGAGACCAGACGTCGCAGCCCGGGTACATTGTTAGACGGAGCGAGAGCGATTTTAATGGCTATGCATCTGCATACATGGCTGATCTCAGCTATCTAAAGATTCTTGATACTCTACAAGACACAATGTCTTTTTAATTATTCGTTGCCCGGTGTCTTGTTGGTATGACAATTATTAAGTGATCTAGTAACAATAATACGTATCTAAGTGTATTTCAATAAAAGTCATTCATAATTATAATTAATCACCATTTTAATAAACTCTATAAATAAAATCATTAATTATCGTAATACGCTATGGCTTTTTAATAAGATCGAAGACGGTTCAATAAATTCGTATTTGAATAAGCTGATAGTGCTGGTTGCGTCAGCGCGATGCACGAAACCAGGTTATGATTTACGACGACCGCTCTGCAACACTACACTCACAGCGTACTACACACACCGAACTACTGTATGCGATTACACACGACGCGATCTTGTAGCTTCCGTCTTACCGATAGGGAACATTACTGCGTGCACGTATTTGAACGTGTAGACGACGTTACAGAATGCAGTCCAGCCGCGACCATCTGCTGTTGCGCAAGCGACCTGTAAAATATTATGATACATACAATTTCATAATATTCTTTTACGTCTCTGAAAACATTCCTTGAAATAAACATACAATATTGAATTACATGTGTTCGTTTTATATTTTCATCCCGATCTTATATTACTAATAAAATGCACAGAAAATGTTGCCCAATTTTTCTAAAGTCAATTCAATTTAAAATGTCGTTAAACTTTCGGCCTTGTCTTCTCTATAACTATTTGCATTCTTCCGCAGTACGGGAGCGACGTCCGCAATGCGTACTGCACTTGACCATAAAGTAGAATCGCAAGAGGCAAAACTGTTTTGGCCATTAAGCTCTTTATTGCGTTTTATTAAATGCGAAAATAGTTTGCGCGGGACGATAGTTTCGTACATTGTAACTAGACCGATACATATTGTAGTAATACAGCGTGTATTCTACAATGGTGTAGCGATAGCGATGCTCGGCACGCCGCCAACTCCTGCAGAATCTGCGAGCCTGGTGCACCTGGAATGAAACATTTGTTTCTCAGGCGATTCGCATTTGTGTTTGCTTGAGATATTTACTCTCTGTATTGTATAAGTTGGTTCATTTCATAGAGTCGAAATGTTAACAACTCAAATTATTTACTGTAAATTTTGATTCAGTGATTTTATTTGCAATGAAAGTCAAATATATGCTAGTTAAATATATTTTAAATAAATATAGTATTGTTAATAAATTTTTATTTCTGGTAAAAGCTTTAATGGAGGTTTATAAGGCCTCTACGATACTTCTAAATTCTTATTTATACCATTAAATACAATTTGTATATGTGTGTGTTGTAATGCCAAAATAATTAGCTTTTACTTAAGCACATGATTGTATATGAGATACATATAACAAAAAACCAAATTTTCTAAAATTTTTGTCTGCCTTTTTTATATTTTGTCATCTTTCTTTCTGTAGGTTCCTGTTAATCTTCAAAACTAATTAATTAAATTAGAGTTCCGCATATAAAATAAATAAACCATAATTCTGTAGAGCATGCGAATGGAGCCGCGAGTACTAAATTATATATAATTGGATATAATATTATGTATAGATTACGCTGTAGTAGCGTCAAACAAAATAGCATACTTGCTATTATCTTTCTGTGGTTATTAATTACCGATTCTTATTCTCGTGTCTTTCATAAAGTCTAATAATTAATATTTATTATGTTTCCTAGCTTCCTAATCGTGGATTTGTTTAAACACATTTGTACAACATTTTTGCCACTTATAATAATATTTTTGTTTATAATACAACTCATAGAAATTCTCTTTTCTTTCTATAACTCGAATTAAGAAAATACCGTCTTAATAAATATTATATGAAAAAGTCGATACCATTTTGGAATTGATATAATAAAATATTATAGACGTTCTATAATACAAAGTATTGTTTAAGGTTATATTATTGATTTTATATATGACACTATATTATGAAGGTAAGAGGTAGTCGGAAGCTTTTAGCCATTATCAAAGGGACACTTTACAGAGAGTGGTAGTTCGTAGCACGTAATGAAACTAAAACGAACACTCAAAAGTGCTCGCAGGCGAAGTGACGACTAGTTGCCAACGTCGCCTTCTAGCCCTCCACAAACGCGAACCGACATTAAACTAACTGAGTTAGTGAACGCATTAGAGGTCACACTATGTTAACAAAATATCAAAAGTATTACAACACGAGGGTTGAAAATGTTGAAATCAGATCTTTTACATATACACCACACATCACTATGATAAACTAAACAAGAGGTTAGACATTTATCCTCTTCTAAAAACTAAACTAAAACGTGTTTTAACAGAAACTCTATTGACATTCAACTATGACGATTCAACAATTGGTAAATAATGAAATAACCATAACTATTCTTACATAGCACACATATGTTCAACACACACATACATCAAATCCTTACACACACACGCATATGTATTATTTTGTTTTAATAACTAGATAACTTCAATTTTTTATAGAATCTTTGTTTTGTTTTTGACCATTGTTAACTCTGTTATGTGTATCGGTGGAAGAGCGGGACACCCAGTAATATTGGTCTTACAGGAGCCCTTGCAACAAGTTTGTAATTACTTTGTTACCAACTAAACGATTTTTTTTTAAATATTTTTATGACGTAGTGGCGCAGGGTAACAAACCTGCCCTAAGTGCCACTGGTCGCGGTGGTTCGATTTCCTGTCAGAGCAGACGTTTGTATTGATCAGACAGGTATGTGTCCCGGTATGGGTGTATTTATACTTCTCTTTATGTATGTTTCCGCAGCCTCGACAAAGGATATCAATATCCCAATGGGGCCGTTGAGTGCGTAGCGTTTATTTATTTATTTCTGAAAAGTGATCTATAGTCATGTGCGTCTACTACATCGTAGTCAATGTATGTCTACTACATCGTGTAAGTATATTATAAACTATGAATATTTGTATGTCAACATTGAAACATTGATATCTTTTTTGAAATCATCATCATAATTTTTTCATCGAACTGTATAATTCGCCATTTAAATTTGTCTTCACTTTCTACGATGGTGACCAGCTTAGAGCCTACGGTAAGCTTAGAGGTTAACGATCACCGTCTGCCTGTGATTGCTTTCAATAATGCTAATGTCACAGGCAACTTCTTAAGTAGAACTGAAAACAATGAAACGCAACGGTATGGAGTTTGGATTTCATTAATATTCTGTTAAATACTACTAGTTTACCCCGTTTATCGAAAGTAGCAAAGCTTTATTAAGTATAATCAACAAAAGCCGCTAAAAATTCGTCAGTAACTTCGTTATGTACGGTTTGGTTTGTTGCTAATGGTTAACAAAAGTATCGCCTTTTGCCGTGGGTGTAGATTCTTCAAATTTTATGATTTAATTACCAACTGTTAAAGGCGAGGATAAAGTTACGTAAACGTCACAAAAATTAATCTCGGAAAAAAAAATAATGGATAAACTTTTAAATTTAATTACTGTAATTTGTCTTAGTTCTTTAATTTTTCAATAATTTTTCGAAATTGTCTACGACAGTGAAAAATTCTACGACGAAACCTTGATGTCATTTCAATTAAAGAAGACATTAATATTTCTAAGGTGCAGTGTTGGAAAAAATAAAATATAGTTATCCACTGAAGCCGTTAAATGCCAAAGTGAATGATAAACAGTTCGCCACTTTTAAAGCTATGCTGCGAGCACACCTTTCAATGTTTATAACATTAATTATTTTTATCGCCGCCTATAAATATAACAAAACTGGCAGACTAATCCTTTTAACTGTCGGAAATAACCGTTTGAGAGAAATATCAGAGTGAGGCAACGTACGAGCTGTGTAATATCAGTGCAGTGCGCACGCGCCGGTGTAAATAACTCGCCAAGGACGCCCCGAGATCTATCAATCACTAGTTACGAGCTGTTTACAGCCTATCGAGAGCGGTTCTCCCTAAATGGTGTGTTAATTTCTTTTTGACTTTATAGTACTTCTACCGGAGCTTCATTACGTACAACATACTGTATAAATATCAAATTGGTTTTGGAGGAAATTAAAGAAAATAAAGTATGTTCGTGGATCATAGCCATAATAACAGTCGTCGTTTATTACTTCGATAATATACTTGGCGTGTGCGTGTGTGCGTTACTCGGTCGCTTGAGAAAATGTACGCGACTTGTGAATAAAAATTCCAGTTAAAGCTGGAGCATTTACCTAAGTGTCGTGAAGTGAATTTTTATGAAAAGCGTTGAAATAACTCACAAGCGCTTTGCCGAGCGCGAGCGTCGCTATCGCTGTACGCCTTTTAAGCGGTATTTGCTTTATTCAAATGAAAGGTTTCAAAAATTAAAGGTTTTAAATTTATTTTAATTAGATTCAATTCTTTAAATGAGCTGCCGAAGGTCTCAAACACTAATGAACAAAGTAACCGACATTTGTTTTGTCAGTTCAAACCTTTCAAAGTATATATGAAAGTTTCAAATGACGGAGCTATTAGCAACGCCATAAAATGAACATTCACAGTCAATAAAATACCATAAAGCCGACTCCACGCTCATAAATATGTTATTTCATTAGGTAATATTGACGAAATAATTAATATAAAATCAGTTGTCTATTAAGTTACGTGTAAAAAATTTTACTATTTTGCAAAGAATACTCTTTGTTATTGATATTCTTCACTTTAATACATATTAAAAATTTGGATTCTGACTAGTATTTTAAGTTTTACAGTTTTCACGACAAAATGTAAGCATATGTCGTCTGCTATCCGAGCGAAGGCGGGGCTGGTTGCTACTATAATATTATATTAGCAAAACATTACCCTCCGGCAGTCGGGTAATAAGACTGTTTGCATTTAAACTGTTAAAACACATGTCTGTCATTGGATTAGACTCAATTAATCTTTTCTTGATATGATTATTACTACGCGGATAGCTGGCAAAAATACTACCTACAAGTACATTTCTCGAATAAATCGCAATCCCAATTCTAGAGGCATTTTCTACACCTTTCAGAATAATGTCTGATGTATTAATATGCACGTGCACGTGCATAGATAAGGAAAATCAATTTGTTCATTCGATGACTTACTATAAAGATACTAACACTTTAAAAATAAATGGCACTGTGCCTAATTATCTATTGTCAACTTTACAATACAGGTAAGTAATAAAATGTTTTAACGCACCATTATTAGTTTAGTTATCTTCATTTATAGTTCAGTATGAGTGGTTACCATCGTCATTAAAATACGAATGCTCACGATAACGCTGTCATCAGATTATTGCCACTTGCTCAGCCATACTACCGAATCTTACATAATTATACCGAATTAGATCCAATGTACCGAATAAGAGCTCCATCAGTACAGCACTGTATAACCTTAACGTCAAACCTCCTTAAACCTGGTTCTTAGAGCTTTTTTGCAGCCCTAACTTTAAAGAAAGGACACAAAATATGTCTATTCTAACATATACACTACGCGAAAGATAATTTTAATTTACTGTACTGAAACTGGGGGGTTGCTTGTTATATGCTTTATAAACGACTTTTTGTCACTAAGATATAATAAAATAGCCATTAAACTTTTTGTTCTAAGGTATTTTTCCTGCCTCACGTCTCTAGATTTAACACGAGGTCGGCCACCGAGGAGATTTTAGTGGGTGCCAGAGTCGGACATGAAACCCCACAACCCGGTTCTCATCCCGAGAGGCGCGGTATCTGGTTGCAGATTTCCTCCCTGTCAACAAAAAAAGGCTTTAAGTAATAAAAATTAATTGATATCCTTGTAATATTGCCGTTAGAAAGAGGCCTTACCGTTCCGGTATGATTCACATTGAATCACACTTCCTTGCCCTGAATCCCCGTCGTAATTATCGAGAATGAAGGCCTTTAACTATCGAAACCTAATCCACGGGGACTGTTGAAGATGTTACGATCTCAGAACATATTAACTATCCTTGAAATAAAACGTATTTGCTCGTTGCTCCTTATTCCGTTTAACATTTATAATTTTTCCGAATCACATTTTTTTTAATAACACGAACAAACCGTGGAGCCTGTCGACGATGTCTGCACAACCCATCTTAAGATACTTGCTTGGTTCTTTCTCTAATATTTCTTTGAAATCGAACTTGTTGTAATTTTATGGTATATGACAAGAGAAGGCAGATTATTAAGTATATTAATTAATCAAACTGACCTCCTCGCCTCACTAGAGTTTTATGAAAGCTTATAAACAACTTAATGATTGTATTTCTTACTTGCAAAGAATACAAATAAAAGCCTACAAGGAATTTTAATATTTAACGAACCATAAATAGTACAAACGCCGTAATATATCTTAAAATAAACAGTCTCAGTCTAGACATTGTCTGCGAGATTCTGTAAAGAATGAAAGTTAATTATACATATTTTTTCGCTCTTGGCCAGTTTTTAGACATTACAGCAGTTAAAATTCTTGAGATAACAAAGATTCGTCATTTATCTCCCAGTTATATAAATAAAATTTAACTCTGTTTTTAACTCCAAATAAACAGCTTTCCACTAAATGCATAGTATATACTACGTTACTTGGATAAAAAATAAAACAATTTTAAAATTTTATTTGTCTGTCTATTGCTAATCTCTTAAGGGCTGGACCGATTTCAACGGAACTTTCACTGGCAGGTAGCTGATTTTATAAGGAGTAACTTAGGCGTAATTTTTTCAGAAACAGAATTCTGGCT
The DNA here is from genome assembly GCA_023373885.1 of Hestina assimilis. Classification (NCBI taxonomy): domain Eukaryota; kingdom Metazoa; phylum Arthropoda; class Insecta; order Lepidoptera; family Nymphalidae; genus Hestina; species Hestina assimilis. Next base: position 16,152,646 of record CM041744.1, read on the forward strand.
CCGTACAATAAACAAAAATCAGTAGAGCACGCGAGCGAAGCCACGGGTGAGGGTAGTCGATAAAACATGAAGTTGCAGATGTTACAGTATCATGTTGCTTTTATTTAGAAAGGGCACCGTGACATGGACTTTTCAATAAATAAGGTTTAATTTATTAACACGATAGGTATCAATAATACTTAATATGAATAATTATTTATTTACAACTATTACTATACTGACTTATATTATGAAAGTACTCGTTTAATATATTTATATTTAACTAATGATTACGATTACGGTATTTACATTGACAAATCCCGTTTTCGAAATAACAGGTTTGGGGTTCCGTCCATTTACAAAGTCCCGAGAGTCCACTCTCGGACCTTGGAGTTAGTTTAATAGCATTACTGTGAGAGTGATCGTCGCTTGAGGAAGTTTGATTGCACGCTCAAATAGTTACCGGCCATTGACAGGAAGGTTGTTATAAGTTTGTGTAGCTTCTAGGATTCCGAAAACAAAAAATATACTTGCATATTTTCAAAATATAATGATTATTTTCTTCTTCTTAATTATCTAATACCTTTAAACGAGGAATTCTTGTATATATATAATTGGGATCTCGGAAACGGCTGCACCGATTATCATGAAATTTAGTATGTAGGGGTTTTCGGGGACGATAAATCGATCTAGCTAGGATTTATTTTTAGAAAGTGTGTCTTTGTCCGTGTTTTCAGGCTGTTGTTGACACGCCATCTATTATCAACAAAATAAATTAAAAATGTCAAAATATATAAATAAATTCACAGCGCACTTGAGCGACCACGCGTTGCTATGGCAACAAGGATTTATTGAATTGAATCGAATGACAAACATTTCTACAATGACAGTTGACAGCGATGCGTCCATTAGAATTTAACAAAATAGTCAACAATCCCAATTTTTGCGGATATAACTTGTTGTCGAAATCGTAATTTTATTATCCAGGTAAGGTTTCAATCGAGTCTACCGTACCCTTGACGACTTTCGATTTACCAAAAACAAAAAATACCGAGCATAGCTCGGTCAACCAGGTACTTTATTTTAAATACTTATGCGATTTGACATTAGTTCTAGTGCCTACTTAATTTTCTATATTATTGAGTCTTTCATTCTTATGAAGTATTTTTTATTTATTCCTGTTTTCTTTTAACACTTATAATAATGGTGCCTACATAAATTAAAACTTGTGATAAGAGGTATAGTGTTTTTAATTTTACAATTTTACAAACTCGTTAACTCAATTAGTTTCAACTTACATAACAATTAAAATAATCACATAATATGAGGTAGAGCAGTGTGTCATGACTAATAAGTAAATAAATAACGAAGATCGTGAACACGTGCTCGGCGTCACGTTGCGACGACGCGGTCCGTGCGGCGTCGCGGGTGCCAGCTAGTTATTAGATCATTTTTCAAATAATAAGCTTAACATCGTCTACAACTTAGTCTAATAACAATTAAATTAGTAACTAGTAAGTAACTATTGAGTAAGTAAGTTGATCGTTGTCGCGTGCTATACGCGATATGATTTCATTTTTGGAACGAAATAGATTCTGTTAAGAATTTAGACTCCATAGAAGTAACATTTATAATACGATTATCTTTTACTAGCTTCTGCCAGCGGCTTCGCCCGCCTGAATAACGATTTTAAAAACACACACACAAACAAACTCTGAACACACAACCTACTCATTTTACAAACTTGAATGTCAAAATTATTTATTACGAATGAACAGCCTAAAAACTAAGTTTCAAGCTTGTAGCTCTAAAAATGACGATACTTCTAAAAAAGTATAGTAGAGTTTCTCAGGCTCTAGACTATCCGTATACCAAATTTCATTTAAATATGTTCAGTAGTTTGGCGCGAAAGCGCGACAGACAGAGAGACAGAGTTACTATTGCATTTTTAATATTAGTAAAGTAATTAGTAAGGATTACTAAGTATAATATTATAAATTTTCATACAACGTAATGCACATTTTTTTCGACATTGGTCAAAGCTTTTTTTAAATACTAAATAACAAAAACATGATCTCTTCATATCGATATCGCAACCCATCGCAACCCTGTTGCGAGGTGATATTTCATCGTGTTATCGTCTAATAAATAATTGTCGCCCTCATTGCACCGCATTGTCCTGCATTTTCGCGGAAGGTAACGCGAGCGCGGCCAACGCGACGATCACTCGATTCAGCAGAATTATTGATTACTGCGAAAACATAATATATAGAATGCTAGCTTAGGTTTCTCGTTTGTGGAATGACGATTTATAAAAATTGATATTCAAAGAAATAACTAAAAACTTGACCATGTGTTTTTATTACTTTGAAAACGTTAAAAGAACCTTTAAAACATGAAACAACTTTTTGTCGAAGAAAACAACACGATATATGGCTACGCTTGATTGTACTATAATATAAATACACTTGATCTTGAATATTTCGGATACTTTAAAAATAGACATTAAGATAAAAATAAACGGTTGAATCTAAAAATCCTATTTATAAAAAAAAGTGACAACTCTTTTTTCCTGTAATTTACAACGTACGTTTCATCTGTGAGAGTCGTGCGCACGCTCTTGTCAAACAGGGACATGACATTAAAATATATCGTACGACTGTAGACACGCTAACAGATTTTACGAATTAACACGTTTTACATTTTTTGTAACAAGATTTCAGTTTAAAAGAAGCAATTCTTTGAAAATTGTTAAAATATTGAATGCAAAAGCAGCAGTAACCTTTTTTGCATTGGGTAAGCAAAGACAGTACATTGACCCTTTTAGATCTACTTCAGTGTAACTCAAAGCATGATTCGTAATAAGTCTCTCGTAAGCGGTAATAGATTAATGAGCAGAACTAATCATGTTAGCGCGCATTACGGGACAGGAAGTGTGCATGATTACAACGTTCGGTTAGCATCGGGGCAGCGCTACCGGAATGGCAGCATTCGCGAAAGCTATTGAGAACTTCGCCGGTGGTCTAACTGTCTGACGCTATTATTAAGAATACAATTGACACACTTTAGCTCAATAACTTCGAATGGCTTTTAAGATTGTATAATATAACATAAACTAGAATCAAGCTACTTATTCATATATTTTTAAATTTTTTATATCATAAATTTGATCTTGATTCTTCTTATAATTCAGTATGTATTACTAGCAATAAATAGTCTGTCTAAAGTCTGTTTAAAGTTAAAACACAGACCATCATATCGCGCTCACCGAGTAAGGTCCGCAGAAGTCGATTCGCGATACGACGTGTCAATTTACGATGGAGGCGCCTGTCTGCAAACGATCTTGCAACAGAATCACTCTGAATACTTTATACTGCTTAAATGAATCACTCATCGTCAAATATCAAATGTACACATATGAAAACGTGTGTACTATATTATGTAACAATTATTAAGTGTTATTATAAATATATATTTTATGCAAGCATATGAAAAAAGAGTCCCAACTTAATTGCTTTCATCATAATAATATTAAAATGTATAAAATTTAGAAATAAATAGTCTACTAAGGCAGTCCGGCTTTTATGTATTTTTGTTTGATAGCTAATATCGAGGCATATTATTTAACAGATATGTATCTCATGCATGTAGTCTCAAGTAATTTTAAACAGGCTCGCAGTTATTAAAGATAGTCAGTCACTTCTTTAAAATTTACTATCATCTAATTCAGTAAGAACCAAATCCTGGCTCATTTCAGAAAATACCAATCACAAGAAAAATGGAACACATTGTATGTGACGACACGTGGAAAGTTTTATGGTAGAACGGTAGTATGGACATTAAAAAGAAAGTCCTAGAAGATCTAAAACTTGTAATAAGGACACAGGGCTCAAATCCCTCCGGCGCGGAGCAGAAGTTCCAACATTGTAAGCGACCAATGACGGGCTTAAGTTGATTGCGATTCGCAACACTTGTCATTTACTCTTTCTTCTAACCATTTTTAGTAAATTTTTCTTAAATTATATTAATCAAAAAGCCTTAATATTAATTATGTAAACTATAAAAGTCTTAGTTTCTACATATTTTCAATTCTCATGTGGCTTCATATAATTTTGTATTTAGATGATTAACAATTGCTTATATAATATCACAAAAATGAACATTATTATTTGACCCGACATAAAGCCAGGCCTCGTGGACCTAAATGCGTCACTGACGACTAAATAATCTCGTTCCAGGAATTGAGGCGCGTCGGATCTGTCGCCGCTTTCTTTTTGACACAGAGATCCTTCACGACGCCATCTCTACTCGTACATGGCCGCAGTATCATTAGGCCGATGTTGATTAATGACAGGCGTCATCACTATAACCCTTCGGGCCTCGTTACGATCATCCTTATTTTTAATCATAGCAACATTTAAAAATATATCTATACGTAAGATCAGAACTAATTTAAATTATAAACAACGAATAACCTTGAAATGCTACTATTCGGAATATCTATCAAATCGGTATCCCTTCGACCTACGTAAGATTCGGTACTTATTCCAAACATTCCGAAGAAATGGTGGAAGTAACAAAACAAAAATATAAATGTTGACGATGTTGTGGCGCAGCGGTAGCGAACCTGCCTTAAACGCCACAGGTCGCGGGTTCGATTCCCGCTCGGAGCATAATATGTTTGTATTGTCCATGCAAGCATATTTTTTGGTCTGGGTGTATTTGTCCTTGTTATTGTGAATGTTTCCGGACCTCCGACACAGGATATTACTATCCTAATGGGGGCCGTTGAGTGTGCAGCGTTTATTTATTTATTTATTTATTTAATGTATTGAAAGTAATTATTACGTTCTTTTTAAATTTATAAAGTGCTTGTATGATTCCAGTTCCAGTTTTAGAAATGACGGACATCGCATACAAACTTTTCACCCCGTATTATTCCTCGCCTACATTGCAAGAACACCGGTGAAAAAATTAGCTTTTTAGGTCCAAGGGTTAAACCCTTGGTCTTACAAAGCTGGTTGGCTGTTGATGAGTCAGTGAATCAGTTCTTCTGATTTATATATGTATATTAATTATATAGCTGAACAGTTATACAGGCGCAATATACGACACAATTGAAGATATGTATCATACCTGTTTAAAGCGAATGAATATAGAGACAGCAGCTAGTTCTATGTAGAATATTCTTTAAACAAAATGAATAGACGTGAATAGTAGTCTCGGGAGCGTTTTTAATGAACTTCTCATTATGAATAATTGGAATGCATTAAAATGCTGTTTCACGGCGATTCCAAGTACTACAGCCCATAAATAAACCTTACCAGTTAAACTTGGAACTTGTTCCGCCGCATTGTGTTCGTATAGCGACCCTAAAATTGCGTTAGTTCTAGTTCTACAACGACCAGTTGCAAAACTAGTTATATTCTAATTAAATGAAACAGGCTCTGTGCTAAAAATATTGCTCACCTGCAAGTTTTCGCCTGGAAACTTTTTAACTTTTTCTTTTCAATATTCATTGGCGTAGACTGCATACCTTTATGGTTAACAAGGCACTTCAAATTCTTAGTTCCTAAAGTAAAACTTTCCAAATCTCGTATAATGTGACATTGTTAGCAACGAGTTGCTAGTATTGTAACGTGTTAACGTAATGTACCGTTAAATCTGAAACTGAAAGAAACCCATGAATTTATTGCTAAAATATAAAAGTTTTATATAAATTTATTAAAATATAGATGTATTTATAAGATACATGCTTTTTTCAGATGTTCTTTTGTCAAGATAAAGTTTCTAGTTGAATTCTTGTTACTCTATATAATCTCGCATTTTATCGCCAACAGTTGTAACTTCACTTTTTATTGCCAAAAGTTGATTATCATCGAACCCTTAATAACTACTTATAAAAAAACTATCGTTAGTAAAATAATAATATCAAACAATTATGATATGTATATATTTTCAAAATTTGACATTAGTTAATAAGTACATCTCATTGCGCTGAGTGAAACTACTTAGTCTAAAACAATTTTATTATCAGCATTATTCCCGATATTATACGAGAATTTACCCAGGATATGCTAATTACACTTGTCCGCATTTGACAAGTTACCACACAGAGCGATTGCGATTGGACAAACGCCCAGACCGAAACAGGAATTTAATTAATTAATTTAGTAAGGTTCATGCAAACATCTGCCCGAGCGGGAATCGAACCCACAACCGTCGGTGCTAAAGGCAGACTCGGTACCCACAAAGCCACAATGGTGTCACAAACTGTAAAATAATGAATATAATAAATAAAATTATAGAAGGTTAAGAAAAAAAATTCAGTAGCTTTAAAATTATTAGGTTAGTTTTAGCCACAATAATATTTGCAGAAACAGCTACGAAGTTCAATCACATTGTTGCTACCACTAGCCCTATAGCATAAGGTAAATCTTTCTAGTAGTGAGACAATGCGCTCATCAGTTTTCAGTAGTTCGTCTAAATGGTCTCACAGGACTTAATTTTACTTTAAAAGACAACGTCTAAGCAAAAGTCTTCTCAAATTTTTATTTTACTGTAACTTTAGAGACACTTTTCACCAATATCTCTTAATGAAAAAATCTTCTTTCATGACTGGAAAAAAGTTGCAATCTGCTTTTTCTGTTTCATTACTAAGTGAAATCTTTCGTGCGACTCGAGCTCTCACCACGATTCGGATATTGCAGCGGGCGGTGGTAAGGATTGCAAATGGCGCACTGCACTCGCAAAAGACTTATCTCCGGAACAATTTGCTCTACTACACCCTACTCGGTTATGTTGGCCTGGTACTTTCACTCGCGTTACGATGGAGTATAGTGCAAGTATTTTACAATTCGTGCAAATATCCTTCCTTAACCTTGTTTATATATTAATAAAGAAAATATTTCGAACTATAATTGTTTATTAATTATTATTATTATTAGATTAATATAAAATGCTTGAAATGAGCCCATACAAATGTAAACAAAGAGCTCACTTTTTAAAATATTTGAAAAAATTTCGTTAGCCTTATTTCTCAGAAGTTATATTGCTGTTGGCCATACTGGCCTTGACAACGTCACGGGTCAAAGTTGATTATTACAGAATATAAGACATTGCAGTCGATATTTTTGAATATATTTAAAGGAATGGCTTAGATGCTAAGCAATGCCAAGTTTTGTGGCTAGCCCAACGTATGTACCTCACTCGAAAAATTGACCGCACAAATGATACGCTCATTTGGTCGTGACACGCGATTTCACGTGTTAGTGAAATTGAATATAAAACTGGTCAAGGTTAAAAAATGCTTATAATTATTATAGCCTTCAGTTTCTTATCATAAAGTTTTGTAAATCTTATCGTAGCGAATACTGCCGATCATCATAATAAGTAAATAAATTGTAATTATTATCAGTACAATTACTATAAACCCTTTATGCTTAGCGTATAAAAGTAATAAACTTTATAATTTACTGAATTTAAAACATAAGCAACAAATACTGTAAGGGAACAACTACACTAAAGGCCGGCGCTATCAGCAGATGTGTACGCGTCCTAATATAAAAGGTAATGACTCTGGACATAACGCTGCGTCAACGAGTATGATTGTCATTGTTTGCGCCCGTCTATTTATATCAGCGAGACAATCGTTATCACGCCATTAAGGGCGCGTTTACGTATTTGACGAAAAATAGATGTATTTCGATCTAATTTCCGACAAAATCAAAGTAAATTAAATGGAACTTTTAATTACTATGAATAGATCAAGCCTTTATCTTTAATAACGCTGTAAAAAATATGAAATTATCTTATTATTTTTTATAGTAAAACCGATTTTCCGGAGCCTCTTCACACCAAATTAACGATATCGAGCTGAGTTTAGGTAGCCTTTTAAACTATTTCTTACGTGATATCAATTTAAAAAAATACCTCTAATAGTAAGACATGTTCAACTCAAACCCTAGGAAGAGATATTTATAATAATACGACACATTAGCTCAGAAAAAATAAATATCAAATGTATCTTTTTCACATATTTTGCTTCTAAAGTTGTACCTTAAGCTGTTGCATTAAGGCCTATTTTGTTTGATGACTGCCATGATTTATTGTTCAAAATTTTCTAGTAAAATATTAGTCGGCGCTGAGACGCCTTCGTGAGTGAACGCTATGTCGCTTGTAAGCAGGAGGTTATATTAAATAAGATCGCTAAAATATAATATTATATAGAAAAAATTGACTATAACTACAACTCTTGATACTTTATTTTAAGGATAATTTGATAAATATTTTCTTTTTTTAGAGATTAAAAATTCTAATTCGTCTTATACTTATTGCTCAGACCTTAAGGTATACATCCCTGACTGCTAGTGGAAGTCTCGGATGATTGTAGTTTTTTTGCCGTGTTTGGGCTCGTTATTATGAGACCTTAACACCGGGCTTGTTGGAGTGACCTGAAGGTCTACTCCGATGACTGATACAGGATCTGCAGCATGTGTAGGGTTATGTGTGCCGTGTTTGGGCTCTATTTGTTAGGTACGTAGAGACCTTACGTCCGAACTTGTTGGAGTAACCTGAAGGTGTACTCCGATGACTGATACAGGATCTACAGCACGAGTAGGGTTATGTGTGCCGTGTTTGGGCTCTATTTGTTAGGTATGGTGAGACCTTACGTCCGAACTGGTTGGAGTGATCTGAAGGTCTACTTCGATGACTGATACAGGATCTACAGCACAGAGTAGGGTTATGTGTGCCGTGTTTGGGCTCTATTTGTTAGATACGGTGAGACCTTAAGTCCGAACTTGTTGGAGTGATCTGAAGGTCTGCTTCGATGACTGCTACAGGATCTGCAGCATGAGTAGGGTTATGTGTACCGTGTTTGGGCTCTATTTGTTAGGTACGGTGAGACCTTACCTCCGAACTTGTTGGAGTGACCTGAAGGTCTGCTTCGATGACTGCTACAGGATCTGCAGCATGAGTAGGGTTATGTGTACCGTGTTTGGGCTCTATTTGTTAGGTACGGTGAGACCTTACCTCCGAACTTGTTGGAGTGACCTGAAGGTGTACTCCGATGGCTGATACAGGATCTGCAGTACGAGTAGGGTTATGTGTGCCGTGTTTGGGCTCTATTTGTTAGGTATGGTGAGACCTTACGTCCGAACTGGTTGGAGTGATCTGAAGGTCTACTTCGATGACTGATACAGGATCTGCAGCACGAGTAGGGTTATGTGTGCCGTGTTTGGGCTCTATTTGTTAGGTATGGTGAGACCTTACGTCCGAACTGGTTGGAGTGATCTGAAGGTCTACTTCGATGACTGATACAGGATCTGCAGCACTTTTGAGTAGGGTTATGTGTGCCGTGTTTGGGCTCTATTTGTTAGGTACGGTGAGACCTTACGTCCGAACTTGTTAGAGTGATCTAAGGTCTACTTCGATGACTGATACAGGATCTGCAGCATTAGTAGGGTTATGTGTGCCGTGCTTGGGCTCTATTTGTTAGGGTACAGTGTGACCTTACCTCCGAACTTGTTGGAGTGACCTGAAGGTGTACTCCGATGACTGATACAGCATCTGTAGCACAAGTAGGGCTATGTGTGTCGTGTTTGGGCTTGTTTTGTTAGTTATGATGAGACCTAACCTTCGAACATGATGAGTAGACCTTCAGATCACTCCAACAAGTTCGGACGTAAGGTCTCACCGTACCTAACAAATAGAGCCCAAACACGGCTTTTACTAACCTACTCGTGCTGCAGATCCTGTCGGTCATCGAATCCTTCAGATCACTCCAACCAGTTCGGACGTAGGTCTCACCATACCTAACAAATGAGCAAACACGGCACACATAACCTACTCGTGCTGAGTCCTGTATCAGAAGTAGACCTTCAGATCATTCAACAAGTTCGGACGTGATCTCACCATGCCTAACAAATAGAGCCCGACACGGCACGCTGCAAGTGCTGCGAATCATCGTCGAAATAAACGCTTCAGATCACTCCAACCAGTTCCGGACGTGGCTCACCATGCGCACAACTAAATAGAGCAACGCACATGCTACTCGTACTACTGCAGATCCTGTATCAGCCGTCGGAAGCGCGCTCGGGTCACTCTACCAAGAGTTCGGAGGTAAAGGTCACCGTACCCTAAATAGAGCAAACTGCAACACACATAACCTACTCATGCTGCAGATCCTGTATCATCGAAGCGAGACCTTCAGATCACTCCCAACAAGTTCGAACTTAGGTCTCACCATTGCCTGCAAATATGAAACCCAAACGACACTATAACCTACTCGTGCAGAATCTTAATCAGTCATCGAAGTGAATCTTCAGATCACTCCAATAATTCGAGATGGTAGATCTCATTGTAACTTCCTAAACGATCACATGCACGGCACACATAGCCCTACTCATCTTGCAGTTACAGTAGCAGTCGTCGAAAACATCATCAGGTAACTCCATCATGCTCAGGGTAGTATCTTATTAATTTTTTTATTGATGACAATAAAAAAATATTCATATAAACATTTTTATTACCTATAAATAACCTTTAAATAAAAATAATACAAATAAGGAAAAAAAATAGTTTTACAATATTTATGTACACAAAGTATACAAAACAAATATGACTATTTATTACTTACTAACATTACTACGTATAAAATATACCCAAAAAAATTAAACATTTAAAGTCTCTAAATTAGTTTACCGTTCATTATTCCCGCCGATCACAGTCGTGCGCTTGTGTGATCGTTTCGTGTGAATGTAGTGGTGCGATTCGCTACCTATCTATTTTGCAAACGCGTCCTTAAGCCGCTTCCAAACGCGGCGCGAGCTGGCCGGCAACAGGCAACCGGTGTGCAGTTAGCAGGACGTTGACTAGATATAAGTTTATGAGCACAACAAAAATAATTTCTTTATCTTTATTCCCTTTATTATAAATCTTCTCATTTCTTAAATATACTTTAGGTCTAATTTTATAAGTAGTCTTAGTTTGCACAAAATTATTTTCGTTTTCATATTTTAACAATTTTACTAAGTACACAGTAGTTAAATACTAATAACAATTTTATTTCATATATATATATTTAATCAGTCGACGACGTATTTTTACAAAATCGACTTTTAATAATCTAAATTATCGATATTATGTGTGACGTCAGAACTGACTGCCACCGACGGCTTGTGAGTTATGCCTTAATTTATTATAGTATTGATGTGCCGACACAGATAACATGTCAGTGAGCTAAACCCATGACTCAATCGGACTATATTTATTCATGATATAATCTATAATACACATTATTATGATATTTTCTCTAGCTCCACATAATTAGATAAACCAAATACTTTAATAATATTTTCACAGAACTGAAAAAATAAAAGTTTGTAACCTAAGATTTATCGACTAATACTAACCTATACTTAATTAAAATAGATTAAAACTTATGACTATGACTTACTTGACTTTACAACAATGTTCACCACACATACTACCATTCTAATTTGGGAACAGAGTGCATAACAATTTCATTAAAAATTATTAAATTACGAACTCCAAGATAATAACTATATGATGGTGTAAAATAATAATTCTCATACCGACGTGTAAAAAGCTCTCACTTTCGAAACACTTTCGCTTACTAACGAAAAGTTATAAAATTGATCGTTAATTTTTACTGCGTTGTGATTTCGGTTTCTTCATAGCCTGATAAATATTTTATTCTTACTCATTGAATAACAGTAAATAAGACTCCTACGTTTCCATTAAAATCTTAGCCGGAGGTTAAGGACTTACTTATTTCTAGAACGCAGGCCGGCGCGGTCGTCACTTCCGCATTGTACAGCCCTAAATAAGGACTAGCATTGCATTACCTCCTTTCGTGGAAATCACCTGAGCCCGCGCACCTGCCTCGCAAATATGTACGTAACGAAGAAAAAATAATATACATAGCCTACCATTTTTGCAGAATAACGACTATATTATCACGAGTGATTGACTTGAAATAAAACTGGATATACTTTTTGTCTTTCTAAGTATTGTGTTTATTAATATTATATGTATATGCATGTATTTAAAGCTCTCATTACATTATGCAGAAGCTACTAAGCAGTAGTTTCTTAGATATTACTGAGATCCAGTTTGAAAGGCACTGCAGGCTAGTGAAATAACTGGGCAAAAGAGATTTAAGAAGCAACTCGAGGTTGGAAACGCAAGAGTGGCACTAATGGTATTGCAAGCGCTGGTAAGCTATGGCAACCGCTTACCATCAGGTGGGCCGTATGCATGCTTGGCAAGTTAGTAATGTAAAAGAGCATAAATAACTTTTATTTGACCCATGAAAACTAAATGTTAAATATTACACACTAAAAACACGAATTCTTAAATAAAAAGGAGCTTGTGGCGAGGATCAGGTGTGATCATCTCACACTAATCACGGTCACCCATTCTTTACATCGCGAGCATAACAAGCTAATTAATCATATAAGTATAGGTCTAATAGTCAGTAATATAATAAGATAATTTAAGTGCAATTTAAATCTAAACCATATAAACTTTTTAAAATATATTACTATTGACTAGATTGCCTTATCTTATAAGATGAATAACAGACCATTAATAAAAAGCTCATATAAATTTTAAAATAACAGACAGCAAACAACTTAATATGTATCCATTTGTAAGTGGCATACACTAACAACTTGTTAACAAAGGAGATAAAGACGAATTAATCTGTAAGTGCGGAGAGCCACATGGCGCCGGCCTGCAGCGCCGCTGCGCGTCCTACTGTGCGTGTGCGATAGCGCCGTGCATGCACTCGCATCCAAACCCTTACTTGACAATATCTTATTAAACAACATCTCACTTACATTATTATACGTATTTTTATGGATTTTATCTGTCAGCTATCATCTCAACATGTGGATAAATTCCAAATTTTTTAAAAATAATTTTGAGTATATAACAATAAAGATTGGAGTGCGGGAAATGTTGAATATTCCATAAATTTAATAACATTATATTACACACGTTTTCAATATATTACGGTAATTTGCGCTTATACTCATAGATAAACAACTCCAATTCAATTTACTACTTAGTTATACATTACGTTACACTATACACGAGAACATAATGTATATAAATTTAGTGAGAGAGGGCATTTGCGCTGTTTATACGATACATTGTAGATTATGGTTTCGGTCGTCAGCTGATAATAACCACTGCTCCTTGCTTATGTAGTGTTCTCATGAGTTTGAAAGTGTTATTTAGTTCAAAAGTTATTACGTAAATAGAATAAGCATGCTAATAAATTAGCGCCGTCTTACGTCAACGGTTTCACTATCTGGCGCGATCGTTCACCCCAGCAATAGTCATGGACTAGCTCTGGACGTGTCCATCTCTGAGACCTGCCTTGCGTTCATACATCAACGACTTCTAAGTGTATCTATATTTTTAACTACTCCAACATCTCAACCGATGACGGGGGACAGGCTATTTACATTTGAAGTTTTTATTTTGCTATGATACAGAAAGAGTAAGGAATAAAAAATCTATATATTCAAATGTTATCGCTATAATATCAGAAAGCTATTTACATATTATATTTGTCGTTTACTCAACATTAACAATAAAATATTTCTAAGCGATGGGCAGTGATATCTCAGGGCGTGTTTTGGGTTTACGTTTGGCGATTAGCATGGTATTCATAATATGAGGGAGTAATAGCAGTATGTATTACATTCTCACCTCAAGGAACACGTAGACACCCTTTTATGAGGTCGTTTCAAGGACTCAATATAATATAGATAGAGAGCGAAGTTCATAGTACAGTTGTCTATGTTTTAATTTAATAAGATTTAACTTTCTTCATTTTCATTTGAAATATAAAATCTTTTTTAGAATAATGGTAACATACAAAGAATGCCTTAAGGTTAATAATCAGTTTAATTTGTTTTTTTTTTAAAGAAATCACACGATGCAAGCTCTGCGCTGCGCCGACACAATAGCGGCGAGAAATCACTTCCCGCCGCTAATTATCTGTCACTTAACGCTGCACTCGCCATTCAATCTGCGTAACAATCATTTTCCTCCCTTAAACTCTTAAATTACCGAGATGCTATTAGTGTAACAAACATTTCACTGACGAAAGTAAATAATATGTACCAAAATTATACGAAAATGAGAAATTATACAGTGGTATTATATTCGTTGATATTTAAATTGTTTAAAGAGCTTTAAAGATTAGTAATATAGCTAGCAACGAAAAGTAATTTATCTTTAAAATATAAGCTTAAAAGATAGTGACGTTACGATATTTTTCTTAATACTTTAAATAATGACGCGTTTTTGAACTTTGGATTACTTTTGATCTCTAATTTTATTATTTCAAAATAAATAAACGGGCTGTCCAATTTGAAAGTGACAAAGAAGATCTTTGGGTATCTTTAGAATTTCAGAATAAAAAATCTGTAATCAATATAAATATATGTGCAATATATCTACCTCCTCCTTTTGATAAAAAAAATCTAGAATGTTTTATAGATACGTTTAATAATCTTAAGGATAGAATAGATGGATACACTTGCATTGTCGGTGACTTTAATATGAGTTTTCTTAATTGGGATTCTCAGAGTCTGTCACTAACGGACTGTAATTCTCTATCAGCGCATTTAATAAGTGATTTTCTTTATGTTAATAATCTCCACCAGTGCAACGGTGTGTTAAATCACAAAGCAAAGATACTTGATTTGGTTTTATCCGATATACCTGAGTGTTTGGTATCAAAATCAAGCACTCCACTTTGTGATATTGATAATTACCACCCTCCTTTAGAAATAAAAATTGTAATTAAGGATATTAAAATGTTACCGTACAATCGGAATTTTTATGAAATATGATTTTCGAAGAAGCTAATTACGAAAAAAATTAATGATTTCTTTAATTCGGTCGGTTGGGAAGAATCTCTTAATAAATGCAATCACGTTGATGAAATGGTACATAAGTTAAATAATATCCTTAACAGTGTAGTACAAAAATTTGTTCCTATCAATAAACCAAAAAATAAGCGCTTTCCGTTCTGGTACAGTCGTAGCCTCATAAAAATACTTAATGAAAAAAATAAAGTCAGAATTAAATTTAAAAAGTACCAAAACCCTAGAGATGAAATTGAATTCCTCCTTTTAAAAGAACGTAGTGAAATTTTGATGAAAACCTGCTACCATCAGTATCTAACCAATATGGAAGAATTGATTGCGAAAAATTCATCTCACTTCTTTTCCCATATTAAGCGAAAAAAATGTGTTAGTAGTTCATATCCGGCTACAATGTCTAACGGAGATGTTACAACGTCCGATGGGGTAGAAATATGTAATATGTTTGCCTCTTACTTTTCATCTGTGTATAAGGATGACCTTGGATATGATCCCTTAAACCAGTGTTCTCTAAGTCAAGACTATATTAACTTACTGAATATAAATAGTGATTCTTTTTCTATTTTAAACATTAGGGAAAAGGATGTACGCAAAAAGCTATTAACTATTAACACCTCTAAGGGCTTTGGACCGGATATTGTTTCCCCAATATTTATATTTAAGTGTGCACAAAGTTTAACAAAGCCACTTACAATTATATATAATAAGTCGCTTGCGACTGGCGTCTTTCCCACTCCATGGAAAGTTGCTAAGGTAGTACCAGTTTTTAAGAATGATAATAACACCTTGATTTCAAACTACAGACCTATATCGTTGCTTTCTACCTTCGCTAAAACTTTCGAAGCATTAGTTTGTCCATATACAAAAGCTATTTTCAGAAATATTTAAATGATTGTCAGCATTGTTTTGTCAAGTGTAGATCAACCGCCACCAATCTGGTTTCATTTATCGAGAAAGTATCAGAGGCAATGGACAAAAATAAACAAGTCGATGCTGTATGTACGGATTTTAGTAAAGCGTTTGATTCGGTTTCTCACAGTATATTGATATATAAATTAAGCATGTATGGGGTATCAGGCTCGCTACTGCGCTGGTTTCAGTCGTACTTAAGTAATCGTTCTTTTTTTGTGGTTGTAGGTGGTTACAAATCCATTGAAAAATCAATAAAATCAGGCGTTCCTCAGGGCTCCCACTTAGGTCCCGTACTTTTCAACATATTTATTAATGATATTAGTAACTGTTTTTTAAACTCTACACCTTTTATGTACGCGGACGACTTAAAGTTTATCAGAATCGTAGATTGCTCTGAAGACATAACATTTTTACAAAATGATATAGATAGAATGTTGCAATGGTGCACAGATAACAACTTAAATCTTAATATTAAAAAATGTTCACACATAAAATTCACACGTAAATTAAATGCTATACCCTCTACTTATTATATTGGCAACAATTGTCTTAGGGAAGTAAACTTGATTAGGGATTTAGGTGTTACTTTGGATCGTAATTTGACTTTTGTACCCCACATTGACAATATAGTTAAACATGCATCTAAAATGCTGGGGTTTGTGATGCGAAATGTCAAGGAATTTAATAAGTCTAGAACAAAAATACTACTTTACAAAGCGTTAGTACTTAGTATTTTAGAGTATTGCAGTGTCGTTTGGCGGCCACACTATTCTACACATATGCTTAGAATTGAGCAGTACAAAGCGCTTTCTTTGGAATATCACTTTTGCTGCCGGAAGGGCTAAAAGTCTGCGAAGTTATATTGATAGATTAAATTTTTTCAAAATGGATTCCTTGGAAATTCGCAGAACCAAACTTGACCTTATATTTTTATTCAAGATTTTTAACAATAAAATTGATTGCTCTTCTCTTTTAAGTAGTTTCAAGCTAAGGGTCCCAATAAGATATCCAAGAAAGCCTTTAAACTCCCTCTTGGCTTTTCCTCGCCGTTTAACAGTTACAGGTGCTAACTCACCAATTTCGAGAATAAGTCGACTTTATAATAAGCTCAATGTACTAGATATATATGGCGATTCTTTGGCAAAATTTCGGAAATCAGTGAATATAGCTTTAAGTAAAGTTTAGTTTCAATTTATAATATTATATAGTTCTTCTATTAATAGGTTAATGCTTCTGTTTTAAAATTACTAATTCTGTTTATTTTACTTTTATTTGCTACGTATTATTGATACTTTTTGTCAAAGCACTGTAATAATGTATATTCTACTAGTATTTTAAAAACATGAGTTTTGATATAATTAGTGTAACTTAACTTTTACGTTTTTACTGTTATTTTTATTTGCATGCGGTGTTTACCTTTAAGTAACTTATCATTTTAGTCTAAGTACTTTGTAAACTTAAATTGTTTTATTGTTGTTGTAAATGATATAGTTGTTGGTAAACCTAATAAATCAAAAAAAAAAAAAAAAAAAAAATATTTTTTTATCTTAACACGTTGTGCTAAATATAACAAAACAAATCTAAATTAATTAAGCATGTGTACTTAGCTGATTCACCCAAATGAGGCAACAATCAACCTACGAAGAAATGATTAAGTGCATTGGATACCGGATTCCCCTAATTTATGTTGGAGCGGGCATCAATCACAGGCGCCATCCATCACGTCCGAGCAACTCTGAGGAACAGCGCCCTCTCTAGGGGAATAATTCCGTTTTTACCGTGGGAGAAATCCGGTCCTCCTTCACGTAAGTTTGATAATTTGTGTTTTATGTTAATGTCTCGGCGATTCCCTGTCTAATAATACGATACTTTCAAAAGCGTCGTCCATTTTTTGTGCCATCTAACCCTACTTACGCTTATCTTACTGTTGATAATATTTTGTCGTGAAAAATTCCACTTATGCCTCAACAGTAAATCATATCAGAATAGCTCTTTATTATCTCAGAAAAGAATTTTAAAAAATAACTTGACTTAAACCATACTGGCGGATACAAGGCTGACGTATTATTATAAAGCTGATTCGAAAATGACGAACGGGTAAGAACTCGTTAATTATTCCTGCACACATTTGCTGAAGTGACATTGCATCCATATTGCTGACATTAGGTGGTAGAGGAGAGAAGGCAGAAGAAAAGGATGAGACCCGTCTCAGGGTGCAAGGGGACGGCTTCTTTCATCGCACGGAATGCATCAGTAAGAATACTACTAGTTCATGTCGATATCTTTTGAAAGGATTAAAAATAGTTTACCGGTTAGGTCGGCTTATTTACAAAAAGACTCCATTAATTATTATCTGCACACTTTATTGATTTACGAGTACATTACAAAGCTAGCAAACAAAGCTTTCTGTTACATTTTCTGGTAAATTGCCTTGCCACGACACATTTAACCTTTTTTGTGTTAAGAGTAAATCTCTTCTTCGTTTATTTTGAGTTAATAGATTATTTGTCATTATTTCTATTTGAAAAAAAAGTTTAGTATTTTATTAGACAATTTTACACAAAAATGGTACCTATACATTTTTTTGCCTAATTTAATTCCATTCTTTTATTTTATGCGTGAAAGGGAAAAGATAAAAGAGAATGTCTCAAAAAACAAACGCTTAAATGTTATATAATGACAATTTGTTGGTAAGCGCATGAATGAAAGTCCAGCGCCCACTCGTGGAAGCTAATCGTATGAAGATCTCGGCCACTCGCTTTCGATGCTATGGAGACGTCACGAACTGTCTGAAAGCTTGCTTAGTAATGCCCTTAAGACAGGATACTCGTTGTTCACAACTTCTTTGTCCGATAACAATTTTTCCGCACTAAATTCTTCTCATATCAGTCATCAAAGCGCTAGAGATAATATTACATATTATATGAAATTCAGGAAATCAAATGAATATCTATGACAAATACTACGTACATTTATCAAAAGTATTAATAATATATGTCGGCGCGAATACGAATTATTTGATCATGTCACTGGCAGGCAGCCTTTAATTGTATTTTCGAAAAAATTATTAAAAATCGAAGCAATTTTTGAAATATTGTTTTGTATGGAGATTATTCAAAAACGAATGTAAGAAATAGGTTTAGATATTTTTAAAATATGTTGTAACATCAACTTCCGTTGAACGCTTTAAAAAGCAAGTGATTTGTGTTGTGAAATCATTTTTGCTCCTGCGACTTCGGCCACAAACGTTGTATAGGTTAGTACCTTTACGTCAGTTTGATTAAAAATTGTAGTATTATTTTACTTGTTTTTCTTTCCTAAAATTTTCTTGTTTAAATATGTGTAAATTTAGTATCAAATTACCTTACTTAATCTCGTAATAATTAAAATCAAAATGTGATATGCAGCGTATTGCTATTATTGTGTTTAAAAAGCTTAGCAGAACCGATGACCTACAAAGGTTCAGCGGTTCTGCATATTTTTT
Source organism: Hestina assimilis (assembly GCA_023373885.1). Classification (NCBI taxonomy): domain Eukaryota; kingdom Metazoa; phylum Arthropoda; class Insecta; order Lepidoptera; family Nymphalidae; genus Hestina; species Hestina assimilis. Next base: position 16,171,951 of record CM041744.1, read on the forward strand.
TTAATAACCTTACTGCTGGTATGCGACATATATAATTATATATTTTATAATAAATTATTGAACATATTGAAATAAGAATAAGAACACTAAAATGAAAATATTGGTACATTTCAACTCTGCTTTCTAGTCAAATGTAAAAAGTGACATGTACCAGAAACATGCAATGTGTTACGTATACAATTTAGTGAGTTTGTTTAACATTGAAGAGATATGTAAAGTCTACCGGCGGGTACTTTCACTATGATTGTACGCAGAGACCCTGCGTCTCCTCTCAGGAACAAGTCTCTGGTCGATGGTTGACATATCGTTCAACGACTTCGTATTGACCGATAGAACTTTTGTAATGGCAAAACTGCACCGATATTAGAAAATACTACATGAGAATTCAGTCCCACAAAAAAGTTAGATAGTCTAATATAAGTACTTCACACTTATAAGAGTACCTTTTTGTAGAGCTATCAGGAGCGTTTTAGTTCATGTAGATAAATATAATACTTGGAATGTAGCGGTTCCGTAGCGGCTCGGTCGTGATTTATTCTCTATATCTCCAATTAACTTATTTTTACTTCGATATGTTTTTATTAATTATCTAAGTATCAAAGGGTGGCAATGGAAGAGCGACTGTTATAGTTTAAAAACATGATAAGATAGCATGCGCTACGGAAAATGCATTTCCTCACTTAAATATGTGCACATCTTGCTTCCGCTCGTGCGAGCTCCGTAAGTGAAACCTTTTAAGAAAAAAATACATTTTTAGTTCTTCACTACAATAGTTTTCATATTATATATTTGAGAATTTAATTTTTAGGTCGATGGTAGTAAACAAGCGGTTATCTACCTGATGTTAGACGGTCACCAAGTCTATAATCAAAACATATGTTTATTAGTTTTAGACTTATAGACAGTAGTTTTGAATCGTCAATCGCTACCACGACTCATACTATTCATCATCAATCAGTATCATCACTACCATCGTGGGACGTTACATAACGATTATTTCAATATTTTCACTAGCCTGATCAATACCTTATGAAATGATGAAAGTGGCGTGATTAATGGTAACTGGTTGATTAATTATTTTTTATCACCAATAGTAGTATTGTTTTTCTTTGCAAAACAATCATTTAAATTAAAATAAAGTTTTTACCCTTTTTAACTCCATGCGTCACAGTGCTAATAGAATAACATTCAAATTACACAGTATTATATGAACAGAACTACATGGTTGTGTTTAGAAATATTTCTGTTTACCATAATGTACAAGCCATTGCAGTTAGTTGCCAATAATTTGTGAATAAATAAGGTTTATATTAATTAACTGTAAGTAGAGAATACAAAGCGTGGAGTCATCGCCAATAAGTGGAGCAGTAACGAAGCTCTTCTGCGCCGCGTCATTAATTGCAACAATCTAGCGAATCAAAGCCAATTGCTATAGAGTCTAGCATTTGAACCGGGTGTAGCTAAGCATGTCTGAGTGCTAACCAGACTTCAATTCATTAGAATCACTTAGCTCAAACAATGACTGATTCGCAGAAATTAATTATATTAAACTGTTAAACTGAAACGGGTTAAACTGAAAAACGTCAAAGTTACATAATTCTAGAATTAAGAATTTTCACGAGTCTCTACTACTTACTTTCTCTTAGAGTTCTATAATAGAACACTATAAGCATAAATACAACATTAATATATAATTTTTCATTAAACTAAAAATACATGGATGATTAAAATATCATTTTAGCAAAGGGCTCAAGAGTGAATGCATTTCGCTAGCGACGAAGTAAAAAGTAGAAGCAGTGGCGTACGTATTTCCGCCACGTCTGGTAACAGGTAGGGTTATTTCAGATTGGAGTAATAATTTCCAGATATTTGTTATATTAAACTGTTAACAACAAATATTATGAAACATTAGTCAGTTTGCATTGACTCCTTCAACCTGCGAACATGGAACCTCACCATGTCCATATGGTAAAGGAACGCTCCTTCATTTATGTACACGTTATGACATGAAGCTTACCTTATTAATAATTTATTATCAGCCAATTCACATTCTACATAACAAACCAGACGAACTGCTCTATAGAAAGCCATAAAAAATGGAACTCTTTAATATTTATTATTAACATTATTTTCAAAGTGACAAAATACTTTAATACGTTAATTCCACTTTTTGAGACGAAATATATTTTCTTTACAATACATAACATTGTAGCTTTTTTGATAAATAATATTATTACCATTATGTTAGCGTATAAACTGGCTGCAGCCTAGGAGCCGACGGCGGCTCTGAATAGTTTGTCGTACTGGGTCTGTATAACAATAAAGCCTATCACGAATATAGTTGTTAATTGAAATGTTTTATAGATATCACAGCTTAAATATAAACGGACACTAACAGAATAATACATATATCTTTTTATATAACAAAAATGTTCCTTTCGCAGTGTCGTGCGCCCGTCGGGTGACGTTCTTATCGTATTTGATAACTAACCATCGCCTTTTATGTAGTGTGGTCTCGCAAGCTGCTAATTAAAAACTCTTTTTAAGGCAATTCTCGTGGTTATATCTAGAAGTTATAATTTTCCACTATTCTTATGATCGACACAAATAAGTCTTAGTGGACGCGAAAATATTTACGGCATGTTTCAATTATCTCCTGAGAAGGCGAGTTATTTGAGAGGTATGGAGGCTCGCGGGCTCGCAAGGCGGTCAAGCGCACAGCCTCGCTCCTGTTCTAATGAACACCGACACACAGCGACCTGATTATTTGCCGTTTAACATTCCTACGATATGAATTTTATCTTATCCTACGATTTGAATACTGACCCGCATCGCTCCCCCCAACGGTGACGCTCTCGAGGCCACTGAGATAAGCAGCAACAGACTCTGACACAGCCAGAAGAAATACGATTGACGGCCTCTGGAGTGATTTCAGCAACAACAGAAAAATACCATAGACTGATTATTACGCACACACTAATACATATTTCACATTACATACGAGTCACATATATATATAAAGAAGCCTGTTTTCATTTTTATAAAAAAAAAAGATTTATTGCTTTAAAAACACAAATGAAGCCTAAAGGCAAGTACGAAGTGATATCTTCCACAGACACAACATAACATATTTCAGAAATAAATTTCTTTAACCATTTTATAATAAATCATTTAACCGAGCAATTGAGTAGTCTACGTAATCGTGCGCTAATCTAGTGTCGTCAGACCCGCGAGGAAGCATATTCAATTTCCGACTCCCAGTTCTGCCACGTGCCAAATCCTGTCGCCACCACTATCTGACACCGCTTGCCCTTTCAAATACAATCTTATCAGTACTTGCCATAGTATACTATAAAATTTTGACAACCAGCCAAGAATTAATTTCTTCATAGATTGATGAAAATGCATACGTTTTCTGATATTACTCAAGTTAGTAGAATATTGTTATAATCTGAGAAGTAATATTCGAAAATTCACCACCTTTAATTACGTCACAGAACTGGACGTCTATCATAAACTTTTAGCAAAAATTTTATTACAATCCAATACAGTTAAGGTAGTAAAAGGATTAAAATTTTTTATGAGCATGACATATAAACAATAAATATATAATTATGTCATGATACGAAACAGCGATCCTGTTCAGTTTAGGTCGTCATTTAAATCTCAATAAAGTTCATTATAGTCTTCCAGTTTAATAGAGTACAACATTTGGCGCGTACACTGCATTAAATATTTATTTATGTATATTATATGTAAACATTTTTATACCTTCCCATAAATGGGCGAAGGGCAGAAAGTCTGTAATTTGAACCGTGTTTATATTTTTTCTATAGTCGCTGCAGAGAGACACACGTGCGCCTGCGCTCAGCCAGCCCCCAACATTATGTCGCTACACGTGCAGGACACGTACAATGCATCTGCACAAAAATCATTGTGAACATTATTTCTCAAACAAATTATTATTTATTTTTTGAATAAATAAAAGAAGAAATCGTTAACACTATTTACTATGTGAGCCCATCGAGCTAGTAATTAACTAATTAAAATGACAACAATACCTTAACCTGATTATTTTTTTTAATTTGAAGCCTCTTTGATAGTTATAACGTAATTCGATGCGCCGAAGAACCGACTAGACGCCGCGCTGTAGAGATCGGAAAATAACGGCGAACTCAGCCGAACGTCAGCTGTAACAAATGAACGCAAGTATAGTAAAGCAAATCGACCTGGAGACCTATTCCCAATTCATCTCGCTCGCGTGATGAATCTAGTTAGTTCCCAGTAATTGTCGGCGACCGTTTGAGACGCTGCGGCTTGTGCCGTCTCGATACTAGATGTGTTCAATGTTCACTAACCGGCCTCTGTCGTCCATCGATGCAGATAAATTACCGGACAGAAACCTATTACAATATTAATCTGTTTGCTTCACGTTTAACCAGGTATGATACTTGATACATTGCTACAATAATATTTTTTTTTAAGGTTGGCAAACAAGACCAAATATAGTCCGCCTAGTGGGAAGCAGTTACCGCAAGTAATGGACACTTGCGATACATGAAGTATCACATATTGCCAACCCAAGGGATGGAAGGGACGGCATGAGAAGGAAAAAAGAAAGGGAGCAGAGGGGTTGGGAGATTGAGGCTCCGACGCTCTCACTCATCGCACAAAACGCAACAGTACCTATTGATACTGTTACTTTTTGCCGATTTTCTATAATAGGATAGTACTTTCCAGGTAGTGCCGGCCCATTTGTGACGGGAGGCTCTACTACTGCTTTAGATTTTACCATTAAAACATATTGGTTAATATTGTAAGATTGACGATTCGTTTTGTAATTATAGATTACGAAAACTTAATTATAATTTAATTATAATAAAAACTTCAGAAGATTTTTTATTATAACTTAAAGCTAGCTTACAGTTTACTCAGTATTGTCTCCCACGATCATTAATTTCCTACAACCACAGCCCTCAGGCCACGTCCAATCGTCCAGTCGGTCTCCGTGCTTACAAAAGGCATGTTCCGCGAAGCCACGAACAGTTATGACTACTTCAATATTATGATATCACGCCGTCCGCGTCCGTCCGTGACGCTAATCATATTCAATCTAAACTTGTTTATATTATAGAGTGACACAACAGATACGGAGACAAAATGTCAACACGAGATTGATGAAATCGTTGGTGATTACGAGTTTTCTACAACTCGCCATGAGTTTGCTACTGCCTACAGTCAATACAAACTATAGAGATATTGCATTTAGCATATATACGATACTTTAACAAAGAAAAAAATTAACTGATATTATAAAGAGTAACCTAACTTCATTTAAAAAAATAATAAAGGTTTTGCACTACAGAAAATAAAAAAACTACACAATAATTGTAAGGAATGGTAAATAAATAAATAAATAATAACTTTAAACTTTCTTGAAAAAAAAATTTTCCTGCGGAATATCAATAAGTTGTCTCATCTCTACGTATGACAATCGTAAAAATTAGTCAAATTTGTTTTAATTTACATCCAATATAGTAAAAAAGAACTTTACACATTCATTGTTGTCTCATAGCTTCCCATCGAGATGATACTCGTATAAGCTGTACAGCTCTTGCATTATTCAGTGGCCAACAAAAGTCTGAAGTCGTTTTATGTCGGCCTCAAAACAGAGCTGCGACCAGCGATGCCAGTCTAGTTTAAAATATGTTTTTGTATTATGCTTATGATGCATTTATAGTCTGAATTTAGATTTAAACGCGCTCTGTTATATGAATGCTATAATACAAGTATAAGAAACATTTCTGAATGTTTAATAAATAATTTCATTAATTAACAAGAATGGGAATGAATAGTCAAAAAACGTAGGTGGCCAAAATAATTTAGGAACGTTATGTAAAAAGCAATTTAAGTTTTAATAATTTTCCGTCAAGAAACATTTGCGTGCCAACTGCGCCCGACGTCTCATTCAACTTCTTCGAGATTGACAAATAAAAACAGGCGCCCGGTGCCGAGACTGAGTCGCTTACGATCCCTTATTTATTATTTAAAGTCATGCACTGACATTCCGAAGCAAAGGTCCCAGGGCATTACGTATTCATGAAGGTATTCATCGACAGCGCTGGCGTTCTGATTTCACATTGTCCACTACGAGCTCGCCTACAATGGGCTTATACGTAATTATGTTTATAGTATTTATGTAACACAAAGGGTATTTTCATTACAATATCTAATTGTGTGCGCGTCGCTGTCGACTGTCGACTGTCGACTGTCGGAATGTACTAGCTGTCATGATTGCACGGTACACTTTTCAAAGCGGAAACAGAACACGACAAAATTAAATCGAATTGAATAAATCCTGCATAAAATGTCCTTTTTTTAATTATATAGTAAAAATATTTTTTTGTGAAGTACTTTAAAGGCTGTAAAGCTATTCATTATGAATTATTAAATTCCAATGACGAGACATCAAGATTTATTTATGACTAAGGTGGCAAGCAAGCACGCCACCCACCTGATAGTAAGCGGTTGTCATAGCCTATGAGTTTTTGCAACACCATACATTAATTTGTTTCACTGAGGAGTGGCCAACATCGAGATATTGATTGTTAAATGTCGTTTGTACCTTACCTACGTAGCCGGCCTCGCGCAATTAAAGCCACCAGTAATTTTTTCAAAGTTTCAAATAAGAAGTGATTTTTAAAATATTTAGATAAATTTAAAATAATTATATTGTAACACTTATATTGTAAACGAGGTGAGCTGACGTGTTGACTGTGTTTGCAAAATTGAGCAATCTATTATAACCTACTTGTGGCTTGAACAATTGACGATTTCTAAAAATATTAACAATTATATTTTATTATATCTAGTAATTACCTTAACTTATCCAACTGTTTCACTTTATATATTCACTCAAGACTATAAATACTTTAAATATGTACATTTAATGAAAATTTAGTAAAGGAAATGCTTTCATTAAAGATAAGACAATATTGTAATTGCAAGGTCTAAATATTTCTTTGATAACTTAATGTGAATCCACTCTTAAATTTCAATAAACTCGTTTTGTTATTGTCAAAAAAACTAATAACTGACTAATAACGACTCTATCGAAACAGGTTTTTTTGTTCTACATAAAGAACATTCAACTCTATTTTCGCTGTTTCTGTTACACAATGGCGCTCGGAATTATGCCGCTTAAATAATGTGCACGTGTTAAGAAAATTATCTTATTTGGACAGGAATTTCTACAATGTAGAGATGTCGCCGGGGCCGTCGCTACTTCACTATGATATATGTATTTCACTGTCTCCTGATTACTGTCCAAGACTTTTCAAATGAATGTACGCTGCACTATATACAGTTTTTATGTTTAAATCTATAGACCTACATATTGCGTAATATATATTTTAGAAATATCAAGAGTCTTATTGAAAAAAGGAAAATGATTAGTGGTGCCTGGCCATTTTCGAAGAGAAAATGCTGTCCTTTAATAGAATAACCATATTCATGTGCATAATCCTTACTGTTACGTTTTGTTTCATGAGTGACAACTCTGGATGGCAAACTGAAGAGGTGGGCCTTCAGCTGTAAACACCGAATTATCATATATATTAGATATTTCTATGAATTAAAGTGTATTCAAACCAGGTATTTATATAAGATAATCGTCTAAATGCAGGTAAATAAAATTATACACCATTACAAATTAAGTACTTATCCCGGCGTCGGGATGTGACGACCCCATCGCCCGCTGTTAGGATAACCTCTGTCACAGCAGAGGTTATTCCACCAGTATAATCAGTCACACTGGTGGTAGGTCTTTTGTTGAAAGAGGCCGGCTAGGTAGGTACCGCCACAGTGCCAAATATTCTGCCGCCAAATAGTAGTGCTTAGGCATTACTGTGTTCCGGTTTGAAGGGCAGTGTACGCTAGTGAAATTACTGGGCAGAGGAGATTTAAGAACTAATATCTCGAGGTTGGCAACGCGTGAGTGGCATCTAATGGTGCTGCAAGCGCTCATAGACTACGGCGACCACTTACCGTCATGTGGGCCGTATGCTTGTTTGCCAACTTGTAACATGAATAAAATACTTATAAGCTATGGCTGTAGCTATGGCTATAACTAATGGCTTATAATATATAACATATGTACTATGGGCATAAGCATATATAAATAAATAACCGTTGCGCTACAACGTCGCTTATGTACCGTAGTGCGAGTACATGATGAAAGTAATGCTATTTTCTAAATCAATATACAATAGACATGATCAATTTACATTCGGTAGTAATAGTGGTAATTAGACAAAGCGTTAGGTAGTCAAACAAAGGCGTGCATTATCTAGTGCTGAGTACACCGCCGAGACAAACAGACGGAGCGATAAAGCGATTGATAACAGCAGCGGTGGCGACTTACTTGTGCTTGTTTGACTTACGATTCACTCATTCATATTTACACTCAACAGCTCTTGTAAAACTACCATCAATCCTTACTTATATTATAAATGCGAAAGTCATTCTGTCTCTCTGTATGAATGTTGCTGTTTGACACCAAAATTACTGACGGGTTTAAATGAAATTCTGTACATAGATAGTCTAGCGCCCAATAAAGACACGGCTACTTTTGATGCGAAAAAGTATTGTAAGGGGTTGAAAGGGGGGGTTAAAAATTAGCATGGAAGCATAGTCATTTTTAGAGCTAGAAACTTGAAACTTTAGTTTAGTCTTTTGATTCGATATAATCGTGATATTAGCGGGGGTGTCGTAGTACCGCGTTGTTATTTTACAACAACAACGCGGTTAACAACTACAATTACGCGGGCGTTGCTAGTATAAACATAACCTAATAATAAATAATATCTCAGATCTCAATAGACTATGTATACTGCGTCAGACTTGACAGACGCAAAATAGAAAACACCATGAGTCATACATCAATATGGGCTATTGTAAGCAGATTTACAGACTACTCCGATCCGCTCGCTCGGAGTAAACATTTTTCTTATTGCACAGAACCCTAGTTCTTTTTCTAAAGTAAAAGTACTTATAAAATTCTAATAAAAGTACTTACTCCTTATAACCTCAGCTATCTGCCAGTGAAAGACCCGTTACAATCGGTCCAGCCGTTTCAGAGTCAGGCAACATTTTTTTTTTATATAAGCTCAATATATACTTCCATATGCATTTAGTGACAAGCTGTTCATTTGAAATTACAAACAGACACTTCAATTTTATTTATTCGTATAGATATAGATGAAAGTACTTTTATTAACCCCCCAGCCGGAGACGCTGTCAAGAGCATTAGGGCCAAAAGCAATACACATACAAAAAAACCCTTTTTGAAGATTTAACTTAGTCTTACCAAGAAAGTAAGGTGATACTATCCTTGTCTATCATGATGATATTCCTAAGAGTGAAAGCGACAGTGTATCTAGACGAACTTCGAAGGTGAGTCAGTTGATTGCTGTTTTGCAATACCGTCTCCGTGTCAAGCGAATCAGCGTCCGTGCTCTGTTCTAAATACCTAAAAATATAATTTGACGTAAAACCCCAGAGTATTAAAGTTATAACCACATGATTAATTTATTGACTAAGATTGTGAAAATTTACTTATGCAATTTCAATATTGACATTTGATCTCATTGTTATAATTATGTATAATTGATTTTCGCAGTATTAACACAAAAGCAATAAAATGACGCTATAAATTGAATACACTGATTTGGTTTCTCCAACAACTAAATTTGTTTTCTTTTTTGGACAGTGCGGTTAAAATATACCTGTATGTAGCTCACCTCGTCCGGATACAAAAGTTGTTTTTTCGACCACTAAGAGAGCGCTCATAAAAACAGTTGGATTCCTTCTTAATAATTACTTGTAGTGGCGTTGCGTACTAATTTTCAAGCCAATATTAAACACATAAGTAACTCCATTACCGTTTCAATCTAAGCAGAATCTTTTACAAGGTACCAGACACGTGGATCTCATGAAAATATAAATTTTCCAGCTTTAAATTTTAAATAAATTATCAAATAAATCAATAAAATAATGGGTCAAAATTTTTGCTAGTCATAAGTATATTTGCAAATGGTTTATGATTCCGATAGTAATTAGCATTATTATGTGAGATGAAATCTACATGGAGAATGGCACAATATTGTGATAATGATGACCTCCAGGCGAATTTATCTGGAGCGTGAAGTCTTCAACACGCTCTGCGGCGCGCGAGGCCCACGAGCGAGCAGATGAGACGGAGACGGGGCCGCAGTACCGTTGCGCTGCGACATCGCTCGTCTCCACAACAATTAATAGTGTCGCGGGTTCATAGCTACTCCATGAGACTTTTTAAATCTATTCAGAACTAGCGTTCGCCCAGTTGTAGAAATCGATCATAATCAATCATTATTGAAAATTTATAGTTTTTTTTAATGATATTAGTTGTCAAAGCTAAAGAGGAGAACTGACTTTGCTTATTTGAGCCGCTTTCTTACCTTTTGAGTTAAAATGAATTGATTTAACGAATCATTATAATTTAATACAAAGAGTAGTTACTTTTAGAAAAGTATTTTAATTTTTTTATTAATTTCTAGCCCATTTGAATTACACTGTTCTATTATAATTTTGGTGCGAGTACAGTTGTGATGTTTTCGACATGGGTGGACGATGACCGTAACGAATAATATCCGTACTGCTGCGTTATGTTCTACGAGTAGAGGCGTTGCTAGCCAAAACATCTACTCATATATGAGCAGATACTATAGCGTTATAACGCTATAGTTTTGCTGCGAAATGCTTACCATCTGGAAAACCGTATTGTTTATATATTTCTGTAAGGCAGATTACCAGGCAGTAATACTAACCAAAATACATAGATATAACTTGTAGATATAATTATTATAATATACAATATAAGAACCATTTTGTCATTAAATTCTTAAGAGCGAGGTGAATAAGCAATTTCGTGCACATTGCGGCTGTATTTGTTACCACATAGTCCTCATAAACAGATTCAGTAATTAGTACAGTGGGCTAAAGATACATTTCATTATGACGCGACGACAGCACCGCGAGCGGCTTCGTTGTCAGTAGTGCTCGGCTGCTCGGCTGCACTATTCAATAACGCAATCTTATGCCATAGACGTTGGACTAAAATATTATTATAAATATCTAGAGAAAAGAATATTAGCAATTATTTTTAAAGTCATCACTAACATTCCTATTGCCCCTATAACTAAGCTTTACTCTTGCGCTAAGAGTGGGTACGATAACAGCCGAAGGGGTCAAGATCGAAGCTGCAACTCTCAATTAAAAAATTGGTATTTTATTGTACATTATTTTATAATATAAATAATTATAATCAGCTTAAAAATCGTATTAATTAGATGTAATAATATAGCATTTATGTTACCTACCGTAAAACTTCTACTAGGATCAAGATTAATTAACACCTATTGACCAACTAATATTAATACTAATGAATACCTAACTATGAAGCAGATAATTTTTACTAATTCTTAAATAGAATCATTATGATGGTAATTTCGCCTGAGTCCAGAAAGAAAGCTACCTATAGGTACCTACCTCACAGGTATCTTTAAACAGTACAACAACAATAAAATGCATCATCATTTTATTGTATTAGCTCTATCTAACTTGCAGTTTTCCTAAAGACAAGTCAAGTGTATTTAAAAAAAATATTAAAATAATAATTTTAAAAACAAAATACAAACAGTTAGAAATGTAATTACTTGGGATTAACATGTGGAAGGTGAGGATCACGTCGGGAGGTCACCACTGTGGAGGTGACGACGGATGTAAGAAATGCCTCCAACACAACGGGAGGATCCTCCGACCAGGCGTGTGATATTGCCTGGCGGGTCGAAGCCCTGGGCCGAAGCCCAACTTACGTTGGAAAGTTGTATATATACCTCAAGTGGGTAGGAAACTTTGATAGCGCGATTTAGGATCGTGACGTTTTTTGATCGTCCATATCGTTGCGTAGTATGCCCTGTAGGTGTCGTTGTAGCTTGATGCGACATTGTGACAGTTTTGTCTTTCTATCACACTACGTCATGTTGCGTGTAGATGTCGCTACATCACTCCCCTCCCGAGACCGGAGGTCGATGAGAAGCTTGAAGAGTCTTGAGTGCTTGCCGGTGCCAGTGGATATGGTTCCAGTGAGTCGGAACCAGCTGCCGCGTAGTTCTCGGTGAGTCGGAACTGTGTGCGGTGAGTTGCTGCTACACGTGCTCCAGTGAGTCGGAGTGATGGCGTGTAGTGGATGAGTGTGCGATGCTGCTACACGTGCGCTCCAGTGAGTCGGAGTGAGGGCGTGTAGTGAAGGCTGGCTGCTGCGTCGACCAGGAGAGAATGGCTCTGCTAGATGACCGGCCGAAGTGCAGTGTGCTGTGCCAATCGCTGATGAAGCCGAGGGTGTTGACCAGGCCTGCGCGTTCGCTGCATGCGTGTGGTCGGGGTACCCGAAGAGGCTGAGTGCTGCTGGCTAGCGGTATGCGTTGCTAGACTGGATGCTTTCTTGAAGGGGTCAGGGGATGATGTATGATAATGCCACTACAAGGGCTGCGAAGGTTGGATGTTCTGAAGGGGTCACCACTGTGGAAGGTGAGGATCACGTCGGGAGGTCACCACTGTGGAGGTGACGACGGATGTAAGAAATGCCTCCAACACAACGGGAGGATCCTCCGACCAGGCGTGTGATATTGCCTGGCGGGTCGAAGCCCTGGGCCGAAGCCCAACGACTTACGTTGGAAAGTTGTATATATACCTCAAGTGGGTAGGAAACTTTGATAGCGCGATTTAGGATCGTGACGTTTTTTGATCGTCCATATCGTTGCGTAGTATGCCCTGTAGGTGTCGTTGTAGCTTGATGCGACATTGTGACAGTTTTGTCTTTCTATCACACTACGTCATGTTGCGTGTAGATGTCGCTACAAACATTTCCAAGATAAAAATTTAATATCTTATTATACTTTAATTTTTTATAAGCGCAATTACGAAAGAAAGTTTCAAAACGAAATAATTGTAACATGTAGGATTTATTGACCTGGGTAAAACCTAATTATTACGAGTATCATTAACGCTGCCCTCGTGATTATTAATTATTTAAATGACTCAATTAATATTATTTTATCTTCAAAATTTCTGCTAACTGCGTTAACCCTTGCTTGAATAGGAACAATGAGTCACGGAACACATTGTTTAAAGAAACACCCTTGACCTAAAAAGGTACTCGGAGGTATGAGATAACGAAAAATTATAAATTTACCGGAACAAACCTTAATAACGGATACTTAATATTTTAAAAAGGAGTATTATGTTTTGTTTTGTCACCCGACATTGCCGCCGTGCGTAATTATTAATTAGCCGTTAATTAGATAGCAAGACAGGATACGATTTGCTCGCACGCCACGTTACCCACATAACCGGCTCGCACTCATTTCACTATCACTCGCGTGCTCCGTTGAGCACGTATCATCTGTTTCGAGTAAAATTTGACGAGTGAAGAAAAAAGTAACAACCAAATAACCTTGGTTTCTAATACGTTGCGTATTCTTAAAGTTGTTTCTTTTTGCTCGGACTACTTCTGGAAGAAGAGCACGGCGTCAGACACACAAACATTCATTAATACCTTCATACTACGCGTATCGTGTGACCGGTGCGTACTCGGTACGGACGTGGAAAAGTCAATTATCTGCACTTAGCTTGTTTGTTTCATTATCGCTCGTCTTCGGAGAATTTTAACATTCCTACAAATGTACGTTAGTGACGTCTATTCATAAAGGATTATGACCCAAGATATCCGACACAATAGCATTCTCTGTCGGATTTATGAACAGAGTATCCATTTACTAATTCTTCGACCTCAGTCAACATCTGCCTGAAAAATATGTCGGTTTGCCACTAGTTATCTTATTAACATTTTATAGAATGTGTTTCTCTTTATGATATTAGTGATAATATACCGCTTGGAAAGAATAAATGAAGGTTTTTGTATTTACATACTCGTATCTACTTCTATTTGAAGCAATTGAAGTTGGTCAGTTGTTTCTAAAAGAATAATTCAATTTAGCGCTTACATAGATTATAGACATAAAAATGTACCAAGTTTGTATATTCGTATAGGCTTTGTACTAAAATAACTAGGTACCTACACCAATAGAAATAACAGATTAAATATTTGGAAAAAAATGTTTTGCCTCTCTTTACCCTTTCGCACGCCTTCCTTGTACCCCGCCCGGTGACGCTGTCAAGGCCAGTAGGGCCAACAGCAATACACATTCCGAAAAAAAAAAAAACGCCTTCCTTCCATCTTTCTTCCTCGTCCATGATTAGCTGAGAGAAAAATATTTTAGCATTAAGCGTACCCTTTGCGCACAGTGTGTTATATAGTTTCAAAAAATTAGTAAAGTAGTATTAACAATACAAATATAAACCGACCTGTTCTGAATTTTGACTGAAAAAGTCATTTTAAATATTATACTTGAATAGTATCGAACTATTTTTTAGAAATAGAATCTTTAATCAAAAAAGTGATGTTAGCACATAAATAATATAAGGTTTATTAATAAAATCGTTTAGTAATTACAATAACGGAATGCTATGAATTCAAAAGTTATGAATATTTTATAGCAAAAGGGGACAGACGGCCTTTTCCCTGTTGTTTGTAGGGGGAACGAAAACCGATTACATTTTGTGCACAAGCTAATTTGAACCCCCAAGATCCTATGTTACTTTATTTAGTATAACTTTATTTTCTTTCGTTAATCATGGTAATTACATAAGCTAGATATAGAAACTAATAGGAGATACTTAACCGCTTTTTGCGGGGAAAGGAAGAACACTGTCCATAGTCTAATAATATTATCCGTGGGATATTATCAGTCTGGGCCACTCGCCGCGGACAGTAGGCTACGACGTTACTGCCTAACTACATAAACCATTAAGTACCTATATAATCATAGGACATAGTTAAGAGTTTAAACAAAAACTTTCAAGTTTATAGTACTGTAAAAATATTAAATAAATCATATTTAATAATAATTAAATTAATGATAGTTAATTGTCGTACATAATAATTGTTGTAGATAATAATTCTTCAGTTTTAATTCGCGACACTCAAAATACCGCTTTTTAGTAGATACTCGCCGTAAAATTGCTAAACAACACTGAAAATGGTAAAACAGAATATTAAAAATCATCTGAGGTTATAAAATAACAAAAAACCTTTTTATTACTTTTTTGTACGAGTATCTTAGCCCGCTGTTGTCAAAGTAATTAAACTATTTTTATGTAATTCTTTGCGAAAACCCGTTTAACACGAAAAATGATCTAACATCGCCGGTTGTGGGTAGATGAGCCCCTCGGCTGCTCGAGCCAGCTGCGGGAAGAATGTGCGGTGTCCGGTTACGGCTCGGTCGACCGGTCGCCGGCGGCGGCCATGCGTGACCAATTGCCGATACACCGAGCTCGGTAATCGCTGACAATATTACAATTAACTTAATAATAAATGAAAAGGGTATAAAAACGTTTTACTGTGACGTACTCATTTACTTGTCATGTTAAATATGGACATTCATATTTTATCTTATTGCAAGGCTAAGTATTAAATTAATACGTAGTTTGTCGTTATCGTTACCAACACATAACTACTCTCCATCGCAGTCTCCATTTCAATGCCGGTCCAATAAATTTTGGGTTTCATACACTCCATGTAGATAAGTTTGGACACCACGGACTTCTCTGCCGCTTGTCAGGGAAGTACGGGACTGAGTCGGACCGTAGTACTATTGAATCGATTGAATGATTCAAGGAACTTTGGCTTTTTTACCAACCCTTGCTATATAAGAATATTTATTGGAGGCTTTTAAGAGATGACGAGATAGGACAGACGGGGCTACCTTATTAATTTGTGGCGCTGTCATTTGGGACCATATTACTGACCATATTTCGTTTTAAAATACTGTAAAGGTTTTCTTTCCTTTTCCTTTCTAAAAGGTCTACACTTCGAGTAAACCACGAGTTTGCACTCGGCGCAGGATGCTACAGGATGAGGATGACTAGATGACACATAGATATTGTAAATAATGCCTTCTACATTTTTAGATATAATAGAGAAATAAAAGAAAAGCGACTATAGTTGTTTGTAAACAATTACCGCTTGCAGGCGTCCTTCGCCGTGCCTCGACCTGTTCGTTGAACGTCCAGCAGAACTCCGAACGACACAATCATTGTTATATATGTTCTTCTTCTTCGTTCGATGAGCATGATTCCCGGTGTTATATTTTACCCAGGGTCTGCTTATTACTCTTATCCAGATTTGACGGGTTACTAGCTTTTACACAGAGCCATCTGACCTCCGCAACCCTAAGGGCGAACCAGTAACTCATTGGATAAGAGTAATTTACTTATCAAGAGTTAACGATTATTATCAGATGCTTTGTGATAACAACCGGGACCGACAGCTTAACGTGCTCTCCGAGACACCAGAGGGGAGTGCAGGTGCGTTGCCGACCTTTAAGAAAACTTGATTATGCGGTCGCCTCAAACAACTGAAAGTGTTTTATTGTAACAACGATTACATTGAACTCGTCATTTAAAATTTCGATTTTGATAATTATATAGTTACGACATTATCTGTTCATTTTAATGTCGTCACTGAACAATGAACATAGAGCTCCTAACCATTCATTCATTCATTCGTTGTCTTGATCGGTCTTCTCATCAATATATCGCACTAAATAGTAATTACTGCTGGAACGACAAACAACATTATAACTGTAACTAGAAATTGAAAATGAGTACTGGCATACTTTCTTTTATCAATAATTTATTATTAAACAAATGTCGAATTCAAACCAAGAGTAAAATCTTCTAAATTTGCAATAGTTTTGCGAGGTTTTTAAAACTTACGAATCTCCGGAAATTAGAGACACTTTCATTGCAACATCCGCGTCTGTGAACGAGCCTGTCTGCAGTGTTGCGGCAGTTGTTACGGCCGTAGACACAATTAGGTTCAGCGGTTCTGAGAAGTTCGTTTAGAATTAGTCGTGAGACGGAAACATGAGCCGCGCGGGGCAGGCGCACGTAAGTTGCCGCACAAAGCAACCGGGGCACCGGACCGCTGCACTCTGGCGCTTCGTCGTCGGCGCGGGAAAAACTATTACGAAATATAACGAGCTTTATGAATATCTAACATCCGCGAGACGGTTACTTTGATAGAAAAATCTTATCCGGAATTAAACAATAACAACAAATTTACATTAATTTAACATTCGCTGTGTAGAATGTTACCTTATACTTTATTTAATCCGACAGCCAATGTCTTATATCCGCATATTATATAAGGCTATTATCCGCTAACTTTCACAAATAAAAGATAAGAAGATTAATGTTTATTGTTATAGAACAAGTTTAGGAGAAATTAAAATTCAAAATAAATTTTATTTTAGTTCGTATTAAGGATTGATATTTAGCCTAGGCTAAGCCAGTGGATCTAGCTTTATGTTAACTGAAATATTTTAATATATTAACGTCATATTCAATATTTTTTCTCCATTTCTTTTTGATTCCTTTTTATTGTCAATGATGACACGTGTATATAATCTATACCTGCATCTTTTGAATTATTTTCTTATTTGCATGGCTCTAGCCTGCAGCCTTAAACACTATACTTCCATACGGCTCGGTTCAACCTCTGGAAGTGTTTGGTCGAGAGTACAGCAGCGCATTCACGAGTCGCTTCAGACAGGCCGCCATTGTGCTCGAGCACAAAATATAAAAGAGCTATTCACACTCGCCGCCTATTCTCCTCTCGGCCTCTCGGTGCGCTTAATACATTTACTAGGAATCGTTGTTGCTCAAAGAACATCCGTCTAATTGTGATCAAATATTTAAGTGTAATATAAAATTAAAATGGTAGTATTGTGTACAATTATAAGATCTATACAACAATATTATCTCACTCATCAACACACAACCTACTCAATATGGAATCATGGTTTTTTCACATTACCCACCCACGCAGCAATTATTACAGAAGAAACGTATAAAATTATTAATCCGTTTTCAACTATGTTCAAAATTCTTACCCGTAAATTTTACTCAACTTAAATCTTTTCCTCAAACAACGCGATTAATTTATCGTTTAACAGTTTCATATTTTTTGTCATCTGTGGTGCATACAATGAACTTTTAGTACACGATTTTATTGCGATGCAATTCAGTTTATGCCATGTTCGCATAGTAAATGCGTGGCGTATCAAATATATCCCATAAAATTTATATCCGATTTAGTTATAAATAGTGTAAAAATATTTGGATTTGTTCGCGTTGAATTAAATATTTATTTATGCAACATACTAAATAGCAGGAAGCAATAATGAGTATAACAATTGCTAAAAATAAGTAACGCCAGTCAAACAATTAAAAGCAAACACGCTTAATACAAAAGTATCTGCCCCAAGCGGGAAACAAACCCATCACCTAAATATCACTATAATTATGCTTCGTGCTCATATATACTTTCGGGCATCTCATTAAAGTTTAGGCTATCTGAGTCTTAGTATCGTCACGGAACTGGGCCAGCCATTACCCCGAGCGCATTAGGGGCACATTTGTGTTATCGCATGAGGCGAGCGAGCAGGCGCCCGCGCTCGCGCCGACGCGGGATGAGACATCGCGCGCAACCAACATGACCTATTTCCCCGAAACCACAAGCCACTTCACTCTTCACTTATATTTTATTAATAAGTCTCCATGAATGTACCGCTCTTCATTTTTACCAGTTCGATAAATGAGTTGTGGTTTCATTAAACTAATAATAAATAAACGGTAACAAGTATAACGGAAGATTTGCTTCCTATAAAATAAATGTTTATTATATCAATTTAATATACATATTTAAATGGTAAGGTCATAGTCTGCAGGTACAGATCTCTATAAAAGATATATTTATGTACTACCACGTAACAAAAAAACCTAAAGACGTCTGAGACGTATAATATTATGCCTGAGTCGACACTTACGACAACACGCTAAACGGCGCACAATGGATTGTGCCTGTTCCGTCTTTATACTGATGATAAACAATTTATTCACTACAGCAGTGAACTACCTCACGTACTGCGAGGACGATGCGGAGACAGTAGAAGCTATCGTGACGGGGAATCGCGTATCCAAACAACAATGGGACACTAAACATCAGAACAACAGTATTTAATAGGTTTTTAGGGTTCCGTAGCCAAATGGCTAAAACGGAACCCTTATAGTTTCGTCATGTCCGTCTGTCCGTCCGTCCGTCTGTCCGTCCGTATGTCACAGTCATTTTACTCGGAGACCATTGACTCTATCTATACGAAATTTACTAATTAGGTGTATTCCATGAACCGCACAAGGATTTTGTAATAAAATCTTAATATATATATGAATTAAGGGTAGCAGGCCATACATGTAACTGACGATTGAAAAAAAAATTTCAACGTATGGCAACGTGTGCAATATCTTTGGATAGTTCTTTTAAAATGATAAGGAGGTTTGATTTTGAGTTTTTTCATTAAGCCAGTAGTTGTTGAGATATTAGCTCCTAAAGTCGTAAAAATCGTGTCCCCCTCTAACTTTTGAACTATGGGATTTAAAATTCTGGAAAAATTTGAGCTTGTAGAATACCACATGAACTTTCATCCACATTTAGTTTGAAGAAGATAGGTCTATAAATTTAAGAGATATATAAGTTTTTGCCATAACTTTGTTTTTCATATTACTTTTAATAATTACTATGAAATTACCAACTTATTTTTGCGGTCGGTTTTAATTCGTTATTATTTTTAAAACCGTTAAGATTCTTCATAACCTTGCCATCACCCATTTACGCCTGTTTTCTCGATTTATCCAAGGCATTTTAATTACGATATCTTATGGCAGAAATTAAAACTCACTGGCATGCCTGAAGAGATCAACAGGATTTTTAAGTTTTGGTATAAAAATCAGGTTACTGTTGTGCGATGGTCAGAGAGCTACTCAAGGTCTTACAGGTTGGAATGTGGGGTGAGGCAGGGTGGCCTGACCTCACCCAAGTTGTTTAATCTGTATGTGAATGCCCTAATACAGACGCTCAGTAGCACTCGTGTCGGATGTCATATTGACGGAGTCTGTCTTAATAACATTAGTTACCCAAACGACATGGTTCTGCTGAGTGCATCTGTCTGTGGGTTAGCAAAACTGCTAAGTCTTTGTGAGAACTATTTCAAACGTCATGGCTTAGTCTATAACTGTAAGAAAAGCGAATGCATGGTCTTTCAGGGCAGGAGAAAATCGATTCCATCTATTGTACCTGCTATCAAGTTACACGGGGTTTCACTAAAGAGAGTTGAATGCTTTAAATATCTTGGCCATGTAGTATTCTATGACTTGAAAGACAATGCAGATATTGAGAGAGAACGCAGGGCTTTGTCTGTTAGGGCAAATATGATTGTTCGCAGGTTTGCTCGTTGCTCAATGCCAGTCAAAATAACGCTTTTCAGAGCTTACTGCACCACATTTTACCCTAGCAGCCTGTGGGCAGACTATACGCGGAAACAGTACAACGCCCTGCGTGTACAATATAACAATGCTTTCAGGATGCTAATGGGTATGCCTCGTTTTTGTAGTGCATCGGGGATGTTTGCCGAGGCGTATGTGGACTGTTTTATACCATTATGCGAAAGCGGTGCACATCGTTGTTGCGCAGGATTCTTTCCAGCTCAAGTGGCGTCCTGAGAGCATTTGTTAATAGAAGTTGTTTGTATGTGAACCACTGCTATCGGATTTACGTGCTGACAAATTAATCCTGTCTTAGGTTAAATAAGTTTTAGAAATTACTAACAAATAGGCGTAAGATACTTGTATTACTAACAACATATGATCCATTGTTGGTCGAAATAAAGTTATTATTATACATATATTATTATATAACCATGCTGCGGAACCCTTTAGATTCAACTGTGCGTGGTCCACAACGCACTTGACTGGTGATTTTTTATTTATTTATTGATAATGGTACAAAACTGACGAACTGATTTTAAACGCTTGATTGAACGCTTGTAACACCAGTGATGTTACAGTATTATGTTCAAAAATTATCTATTACCAAATATTTATAGGAGCGACGACAATAAATAATTAATTATTACAGCCAAAAACAGTAGGTCGAGGCCTTTCGCTCATCCGGCAGTTCGGTTGCATGTCACGACGCAGGCTTTATGAATACTAAACCACGGCTGACGTCCGCGTTGTATCACTTTGTGACCTTCTCTGCAATAATTTGTTACCTAATAAAGATGCCAATTACTTATAGTTTATTCATTACGTAGCATGTAGTCGCACTACATCTCATTTAATAACATGACATTTGCAACAATCACTACTTCTGGCGTGACGTACTGACATTCCAAAGGCAGTGAGTAGTGTGCATGTTCGTTGCTCGGCTCGGCGGTGCGCGGCGGGTCGGGCGCGGGCGTCACGCACACGCGCGCAGCGACGTGGCGGCACGACCTCGTCGGCTATTAACCAGGTCCCTGCACTGAGCGCTTGGAATAAAACGAGAAAGAAATAAGCTAGAACACACCTGCACAACAGATTTTAAATCCTGTTTATACAATTGAGTCCAATCCGTTGCTACTCAATATTTTGCTATTCAATTCGAGAGTGGTACTCGTAAATAAATAATAATATAGACTCGTAAGTAAGACTAGTCACCGTGTGCCGCATTCTGGCGCACACGCATGACGCGGCTCCCTCGCGGTGAAAGCGCCCGCGCCGTGTCCCCGGCGAGTGTCGAGCGCGTAGTCTCGTACTCACGCTACTTTCCACGGCGACCTCGCCGCTACGCTACAATGTCGACAGTCTAGCACCGTTAGTGTGCCTATATTATATTCTTTGCTAACACTCATAAACATATTAATTACGGTCAAACCACCAATGTCGTGTTTTAACATTTACCTCAACAAATTAAATATTTGATATATATTTTGGTATCGCTGGATATGATAAATTCATATTTTATTCTTATAAACATCAGTGAGAATGGAATTTATACTGAATTACTTCAAGTAATAAAACTATCATCTGTATAGCCGTTATATGAATATGATGAGTTTAAATGAGATTGAAATCGCAACCGGTGGCCGGTGCGCGGCGCAGTTGCAATTATTGCCAATTGGCCGGCGCGTGCGCGTGTGTGCTTCGCGTGAACAACGTCTCTTCGGCACACACAAACAAACAAAACGATATTATAATATGTGCCTGTGTGCTGTCGAACCGCATACGTCCCTGAATACGTTTAAATTGTCTCTGTGATGATAAAATTGATACTTTTTCATAGTACTTGTAGTAGTTTACTATTAGTAGCTCATAATATAATTTATGTCCAAGTAAGTTTAAAATGTATCTATTTAACTTACTATTTATTAATACTGATATATTTTCTTGCACAGCTTATATGTATAAGAATAGGCTTATCGCGACCATTAAATTACAATATTAATTTACTATACTAATTAACTATAACGGTACAATAATATATTAACTAACTTACTATATTATGTTCTTTTTTTACTTCAATATTAATAATGATAATAATATTACTTTTTTCTCTTCTTTTCTGTTTTATTCCCCATGAATAAAATAAATAAATTGAAGTGGTCAAATATTACACGGTTTATTAATACCATAACTATTCTTCTAGTCTTTAGTTTACATAGAACAGCAACGCACCGCAATATATATCTTTTCATTGTAGTAAATTACAATATATGTGATGTCGAACGTACATATGTCATGAATGCTTCCACCGCTGTGTCATTATGATTAGAAAACGAACGGCCTAATTAGTAACGATACGACATTTTTATCATGCTCCAAACAAACAGAGCGACGACGGCCGCTCGCGCCGCGCCGACAACAACGGGTCCACATCGACGGCATCGGAATATTAATATCAAACATTTGTTAGTCACTATTATGTGGTGTAATTTATACCACTATTTAGAGATTAAAATATTTTAATTTATTTCTTTGTTTCAATGTTATCTATCTCAGCTTGACAGCTATGGGATAATTGAATGTGAATTTTGGGAATCGATGTATGGCGTTGTAACTTTAAATCGGTATCTGCTTCATTACTTTTTCATTTTCCTCCTTGTGTTCTTATCTTACTATCATAGCTTTAGATCGTGTATACGATTGATAAGAATTTTAATAGAATATTGTTTTAAAAGATTTTTGATAGTATAAGCAGATGTAGTCAAATGTTCAATTTTATTGAACATATACTTTTAAGGACCTCCAGCGTAAGTCTGGTTGGAATACAGACATTATGTGAGCGTGCCAAGGCAGCGAGGCTTATCAGTGAAATTCTTTGTGTTTGATAAGTCAGCAGCAATGCAAGGCACGTATATCGTAAGGTCAATTACAAAAGCGCTCGATTGCCGTTTGAGCACGGATCAATTGTCACATCGCAACACTAATTCTCCTTGTGTCATTGCTTTGTATCATTAGTCTTTATTAATTTTACTTTCATTATAAAACGAAATAACTATTTTACTCTAAATACTATCCTCAGTTACATCGTATTAGTCGATTGATTCAAAGGTAATTAAAGTTAAATTAAACTATTGTGATAAAATTAATCATATACAATTGTACTTATAAGTTATAACGCGTAGAAAGCGCCGCGTGCCGACGTCACTCGCAGCCTCACACAAAAGATATAAACGCGCGCGCTCGCCGAGACACGACGGTACTCGCGGACCTTCGTGCACCGCTGGACAGCCTATCAACTAGTGTGAAATAAATAATAAAAGAGTTCAGATAGGGAAATGAAAGATTCTTTTAAGTTTCACAATCATTTTTATTTCAACAGCCAATCGAACGGGCAAGACGTTCACAAATGACGATTCGTCGATAGAGTTCATCATATAAATAACACATATACAAACACGTATACACTAATATACGAGACGCGGGGCTAACTAAAATACGTATATACAAAGCCTCGTGTCGCACTATAGCGACGCGTACCGCAGGTACATCATACATTCGTAATCGTTAACTAGGGTACAAAAATAATACTGTAGAATAAATATTCATCTTATGTGCGGTCAGCACACAGTCTCCATGGGCAAGCGCGGTTGCGCGGGCGCGGCGGCGGCGGGCAGCGCCGGGGCGGGTGCCGCCGTCGTGTGCGTCAGCGACTCTCCGCAGGACGGCAGGTGCGAGGAAGAGTGCGCAGCGGCGCCGGGGGCTCGCGCGCACCACGCCGCCGCCGCGCGCTTTATCGCTGCCCACGCGTGCGGCTGGCAACCCACCACCAGGAAGATAAACACTCCCTGCAGTGCGTTCAGCAGATCCGTCGCATACCACACGTACTCCGGCCCGCCAGCCGCCCACGACACGACGTCCGCTCCCCACGTTACACCCATCACCACCACCAGCTTGGCGCAAACGCGTCCTAGGGCCGCCCTACCAACAAACATAATATTTACTATTTTGTACAACAATTAAGCTCGGTAACACAACATAAACACATTCCTCCGTTTGGGTTCATAATATATAATAATACGTACCTTTCTGACGTGGACTTGACTTCATCGCGCCGCCAAAGTCCGCAAGTGAGTTGCCTGGTGGTGGAGATGAAGAGTCCGAGATTAATGAGCAGCAGTACGCCGACTGGCCCAAAGAAGTAGGCTAGTATCTCCATGTCCCCGTAGAACCAGCAGCGCTGCACGGCAAAGCGAGGGCGCAGCAGGCCGGGCGCGGTGGAGGGCGGCAGGCGGTCGAGCAGCGCGGCCGCGCCGGCCACCACCAGCGGCCCGCCCCACGCGTACACCATGTACACGCGCAGCCGGCACGCCTCCTGGCCCCGCTCCAGCGACGTCGGCCGGAAGTCTCTGATCGTCGGAAACGCCACACGTTAACATCAGCTCATCCCGCGACATACTATAACGCCTTATGTCTTCAATTAAACTATTATTAACTATACAATTATTATTATGGAAACAATATTTGTGTAAGGCTTTCGGCCTTATAATATTAGGATATATAAAATATATAATAATTACTAAAACTTCCAAACTTGTAGTGCAACTATTTTCATAACGTTCTTCGACAAAATTTAACTTTCGTCTCGTCAGTAGTTGAATTGATATCACTTGCCATTTGGACTTGTGCAGACCGGAGTGTCTCTGCCGACTTGGAAGTATATAGAAGTTGATGTTCTTTTATCTTAATGTCATTTATTTTAAACATGAAATTTTTAGAGTAGGTATACATTTATAATTTATTTTTTAAAATATATGAAGCTTTAATAGCCGGTAGAAGGGCCAATGCAAAAGTTGTGGGTTCGATCCTGACCCCCTTGAACGCAATCCTAGCGCAATTTTCGAGCTTATTTGGAGGGGCATTAGGAATATTTGTAATTTTTCCAAAAAAAGCATTGCTAATATTCCATTTAAAAAGTGAAAAGATTAATAAAATAAATAAATATCATAAAATAATATAAAGGATAAATACGCTATCAAAATTAAATTTATTTTTATTCAAGTAGACTTTTAAAAAGTACTTTTGAATAGTCAAACGCTACCGACGGTTCGGAAGGTTGATTCTATAGAGAAGAACCGACAAGAAACTCGACAGTTACTCTTTTCAAATATATGTTTTTTACAACTGTATTCTTTAATATAAAATTTGGTTCTTGAATGAGATCCAGCAATATTAAGAGTCCCAAGCATTTTTATCAGAAAAATATTCCTCTAAAGAATAATAGGCTTTATTTATTAGTTTATTTTTTATGTACATTTGGAACTCGCTTATTGGCAGTTCCAATAAGCAATCTGGAATTTTGTTAAAAATGCGAATACCTAGCCCCTTAAAAGAATTACTGACTATACGCAGACGACAGCTAGGATTACAAAGTTTATTTTTGTTTCTACTGTTAATTGAATGAACATCGCTATTTTTGCTAAAAAACTTTAACCTTAATATATACTATACTTTAAATTGATAATGACATAGCTACGTATGTAAGTGTGTAGAATAAGCATTTTATTATTTTAATATTTTTATTAATATTATTTCCGTGGTCAACTACACATATTATTGAAAAAGAAGTACAGATACAAAACCTTCTTTTTTGAAGTCACTTTAAAAGGAAAATCGTTTAACAGCTCTTTATAAATCACACAAAAATCAAAACAAAACAACAATAAAGTACTTAATTCTCAATTCCAATAATAATACGCGACATATAAATTAGAATGCATTTGTTTTTGGAAACGCGATGATTGCCGAGGGACGTTAAGAAAATAGATGCACTATACATATAGTTTATCTATCTATAACAATCTTGATACTGATAGCCTAAAATATACTTCTAATTTATCTGAATTGTAAATTTACTAAAGAATAAATAATTTCCGAATAATTACTCATGGATTTGCATTAAAATAAAAAAAATTACGATGGTAATGACGATGACGAAAATGATAAAATAAAAAAATATATTTTTAACAGAAATAATATTATGAGTAGTTACTGATATAAAAAAATATTTCATCATTCGGAAAGATTGGGCTTACAGATTCTATAAGGTAGAAATCTAATTTTCTAATTCGAGTAATTCTAAAAATTACTCCTTGTAATATAACGTCAGGTGTTTGCTACACAGTGCCGTATGTAATACCGAATGAAATATGTATTTAATAAAAAATTCTTATTTTGAAAATTGTCTTTTCAATTTTATTTATTTGTAATATTATTGTAATATTATTTTTATTATACGTCATTCACAGGATACGCTATGGTTTACTATAGTGAAATTAGTAATTAGCTAATAATACCTATTATATTATGAAAATCAGCTGTCTATCAATCTGGGGGCACGGCAGTGCCCCCGCCAAATCGAGCAAAAAAGCGGCACGGCCGTACTATCCTTTTCTCGAAGCACTTCAGGCCATTTTCGACGCTCTATAACTTCGTTGTGGATAAAGCTATAAGCCTGAATTTACGAATTTTACGAATCTAAAAGTATTTGTATGAGTAGAATAAGTTGCCGTACAACTGGCAAGTTTCAGGCGTAGTTATACTTGAGATCTCACCACTTTTTGTAGTAGAAGAACTGCTTTGCGAGACTGGCAATTTTTACATTTTATGTTTTTATGGGATACAATTTACTATAATCTGTTTCGTTAGAATAAATATAATTTTTCAAAAATTTTCATAATGGCTTTTATATTGATGATACAGATATGATTTTCATAGATCTCTGTTTGTTAACCTCCGTTCAAATTTCTCCCTCTCAGACTGCTATAATTATAATATAATAAAATAATTCATAACATAGGGGTACCTACATACGTTTACATTCAAAGTATACGTTTGTAATTTTTATAGATTTATCTCAAAATTTATTAATTTACGTGCTTTATTTATGTTTTATTTTATATATATTAAATATAATCCACGATTATATCATGGATACAAATACTTAAAGAATAATCAAATGTACTTACCTAAATGTCCACCATATATTAAAGCACATAGTGTTGAGCCAGAAGAACGCCGACAGAAACAGAAAATGCATACACACAGCTGCGCCGCACATGCACAAAACGAAAATAGGTAATTATTACTAAAGAATCGGAATACAATTATTGTAATCTTACAGAACACATCAGAAAGGTGCTCACCGAGTATTCGACAAAGTGTAGGCGGCACTCGATCGCTAGCCAGCTGTGTGGCGGCGAGCAGCACGTCGCCGAGCATCAGCGCCGCAACGTAGTGCGTCTGGCACCGCCAGTGCAGCGCGTGGTGCGCGGCCGGCAAGGCGAAGCCGGTCGCCAGGGTAGCCGCCAGGAATGCGGCGCCCACGGCGAGCCCGGCACCGTACAGAGCGTGCCGCGCTGTCTGAGCCGGCCGACCCGCATGCGTCGCCGCTTCGCAGGCAAGCACTCGCGTGCCGGTTTCTCCTGCCACTGCCTCGGCGCACCATGCCCCTGGTTCTAATCGCGAGCTTTCCCCATGAAGCTCCAGAGCTCCATCCTCGAGTAGTTTTGAGCCCCTGAGGGCACCGATAATGTCATACCGCGAACCCTCGGCACAAGCCGGCCACCCGGCGCCTACTGCGCTACCGTTAGCAAGTTCACGTAATTCGTTTAAAGCGTCTTCCGCGCGGCTTTCATCCTCAACGCAACGCGAACCGTCAAAAGAACGTCCTTCGGCACAACACTTGGAAGGGCCACGTCCACCAGCATCTTCAGCACACACAAGAGCTGCCACCGTATCAGCGCAATAACGTTCCGGTGGAAGCGCGAGAGCGGCTCCACGAATCAACAGTGATCCATTGTTTGCGAGTAACGCATAGGGTGCTGCATGTTCGGGCAAAACACGTAACTCTAAGCAAGCGGGTACGCGGGAAAACGCTAGTCGCCAGTGTAAAGGCAAACGGCCACGATCAAGAAATGTGCCACGAGCCGGCGCATACACCAGCGGAGCCCAAGGTGGAGAGTCCGGGGCCGGGCGACAAGCCTCAGGGAGAGCAGCGGCGAGGAGCAGGTCTGCTCGCAAGGCTTCAGTCGGCAGCGCGTGATCAGCCGGACAGCAGCGCGGCACGTCGAGAGCCGCAGGACGCGCTCCACCGGCCGCCGCCAGACACGAGCAAAAAATTACGAAAGTCGCCGTCCCTAACATTGCAGCTCCCTTACCGTCCGTAAGCACACTTCAAACATTGCATGTCGAATCCTTTCAAAACACTGAGTTTGTTTTAATTTAACTTCCAATAAACCGGTCGAATTTTACACACGTTATACAACTTCACTGGCAGGCCGTAAAATTGAAACATATTCGCCCGTCGAGAGCGAAAGACACGTGTGAAGTGAATTATTACGCGGAGAGCGCGACCTCTCACTCCGAGAGCTAGTGTGGCACTGAGGAGTTGAGGACGCTCGTCGTCCCGACGCGACAGTCGGCCCGCGGCCGGGCCGGCGCGCTAAGTAAACGAACAACAGAGGACGGAGACGGATCAACGGACGACCGGTAATTGCAAGCAGCACGCCACTACACACAAAGTTGTAAACATTTGTCGAGATGTCAACTGATCGGCTCGTTATAGTAAAGCCGAACGAACGAAGTCATCTTGTAAATCTTGTAATTACTTCAAAAACAGTCACTTCGGTGTTCGCCAGCAACTATTTAGTACTTAATGGTATTTAAAAAAAATTAAGAGAGTTAAAAGAGAATACCTTTGTGGCGTATTGGTAGCGAGTCTGCCTTTAGCCGTGATGGTTGCGGGTTCTTTTCCCGCAAGGGCAGATGTTTGTATTGATCTTACAAATATCGGTCTGAGCATTTGTCATTGTGGGTCACCGTACCTCGGAGAGCATGTTATAATGGTAGCTGTCGGTCCCGATTGCTATCACATAAAATCAGATAATAATCGTTAACTTTCGATAAGTAGAATGCTCTTATCCAATCAGTTACTTATGGGTGCGGATCAGATGGCAATCACTCTGTCTGACAACTAATAACCAGTCAAATCTGGATAAAAGTAATGAGCAGACCCTGGGTGGGTAAAAGACCAGGAAAAATGCTAGGAAAATGATGTACAAAAAGTGAAGAGAGTAATGTTTATCCCCTTTTCATCGCATTTCTTTTTTAAATACACACGAGAATAGCATCTTATATTTACATGGCTTAAGTTATTATTCCTTCATAATACAAAAGAGCTTAAATCATTTTATGTTAGTAAAATATTATTTTATAATATTATGAGTCTTTTGCGAAGTGTAATCCAATTCGCGTCGGAAGTAGACTAGAGACTAGTTGTTAGCCGACTAGTCTATTCTATATAATTATATAAAAATCAATTGCTGTTCGCTAGTCCGCTAAAACTCGAGAACGCCTGGACCGATTTGGCTAATTTTGGTTTTGAATTATTTGTGGAAGTCCAAGGAAGGCTTTAAAGGTGAGTGAATACGAAAAAATAAGTATGTTGTAGTAATTTTTAGTAAATTTATATAAGTAGTTGTGAATGATATGTACGTTGCAACTTTTGTTATCACTGTCTCAGAAAGCTGAATATTTTAAACGGCGTAAGTATTCGTCACTTTTCTATTCCAAATTACATTGCTGTGCCGTTTGCAGAAGAAATATTAGGGCCATGGAGC
The DNA here is from genome assembly GCA_023373885.1 of Hestina assimilis. Taxonomy (NCBI): domain Eukaryota; kingdom Metazoa; phylum Arthropoda; class Insecta; order Lepidoptera; family Nymphalidae; genus Hestina; species Hestina assimilis. The sequence continues at coordinate 16,202,169 of CM041744.1, forward strand.
ATTAGTGCTATGCAATGTCTAAAACTTACACCGTCTCCACAGGTCGTCCAAGGAATCGGAATTGCGATTCAGCGGGAATAAGAAGCTAACATCCCTGCCACCGCTCTCTGCGGGCATGATACATTTCTATTTATTTGTAAATATAATGATTAAATATCATTTCTACATATGACTGTTTGTTAGTATGTAGAGTTATAAATTATATTTCCTGCTTCAATTTTCAACTTCTTAACGAGTATCTTTTGCATACCTACTCGCGTCTAACTAACAATATAATAATAAGCATATTTTCGTATTTACCTTTTTCCTTTTAAGAATTTTTTACTTTTCTAGCAATCAGTCATAATATTATGTATGTACAAATTAAAATTTTGTATTTGTAAGAGCTACATACAAGCTCATGTCCGCAGCTTCGCTCGCGTTGAAATCGAAACCACGTCATAATGATTACTTAATCTTTCATTAATATTTTATAAAACTCAAAATATATCATTAAATAATATAATACTATAATAATATAATTACAATTAGTATATTTCAGTTAATTAGAATTAGTGTAATGTTATCGTTTTACAGCTCAATATTTAAAAATTTGAACTTTTTAATTTATTTCTTCACCAGAGTGATAAAAATGAACGCTTAGGTAGTAGATACGGTGAGCCGTCAGTCAACAGATAGAAATATTATATACTTATTCAGGACGCTGAAAAAAAAACAATGCACTTCCGGCGATCTGTCTATCACGTTTTTCCTTTAAAAATCAGAATAATAAAACCAGAAGTAATTAATTAATTTATTTATTTTATTTATTTACATGAAACACGGTGAAAATGTATAAAGATGTCACAAATTAAATATAAAGTACAGTCATGTTTCGCCTTATCGTTGGCATGTAAATAATAATATTAAACTATTCATTAGTCAACAACAATTAGATTCTGATTACCCTACTAAGTATGCTCATTTCAAACAGACACTAATTTTTATTGAAAAAAACAGCATCTACTATATTAACAATAAACCCAGTTAAATGACTTTTGTGTCTAGATATTTCAATATTTTAATCAACTAGGCTCACTACTACTTATATCATATTTGAAACTTAAAATTTCTGCAAAAATACATATGTATACTATGAGTTATTAATTTTCCGACGTGTATAAAATATATTAGAATTGCTTACTCGTCAAATTTAGCATCTTTGTTCACGTCCTCAGACCTCAGTAATTCCGTATATCACTTAATGTTTTACAACGTTAACGTACGAAACACTAACACGTTAATTGAGACTAAAATATATGTAGAAGAAACAACCTCTTGTGCTGTATAAGCCATCGCAACAGAGCTTAACCCACCACAGTGCATCGCTACAGATATCGGACCGCTACAGCACCGCTACAGATATCGGATAGGCATGCAGGTTTCCTCGTGACATTTTTGTTCACCGTAAAGAACGAGACTTCTGGCATTAAGCACTTAACTTTAAGGCGTTTGTCCTAGCATAGAACCGGCCATCATAGCTTAAAGTCTACGTTTTAATCTACGAGTACAAGAAAGGTATTAAAGCTTATTCTTGTTACATACTGATACCTTAATAAATCAAAAAGAACACAACAGAAAACACTTTTTAAGTACAAGCAAAATATTAAAAAATTATTTGAACTAAAAATCAAATATAAGTAGAATAAGCAATTATTGCCTGCTGCTTCATGTTGTAAATATATTCGCCGATGTTCATTGTTTTAATTTATTATGTATATTGTAACCGATTTTACAATAAAACAAATAAAAATAACATCGTTATTTTACTATTTGTGGTCTGTATTTTGTGAGGTTTCGTCTTTTCATGAATCCAAAATCGAAATTCTCGATAATAGAAAATATTTTTATTATAATCTTCTCCATGGGGCAGCCGTGACGCCGGAAGTGGTAAGGAGATGAATGAAAAAGAATAACGGTTGACGGTTTCGCCGATCAAAAAGGAACAGCAGTTTCTTGAATCGTCTCCATGGAAAATGTACATTGTTCTTCAACTGTTTTTCTTTCCTAATTACAAGTTCTTTGATACTGGTTTTACAAATTGGCAAGCTCTAACTACCTAACTGAATTGTTTGCAGTGTAAATACTTTTGCATTTAAGCAGTGTTAAACTACAATAAACTTTTATTTTCATTTCATTTTAACTTTTTAACGTACACATATTAATAAAACCCTGTAGCCCTAAATAAATATATAAATAGATTTATGTTATATTTTTGGAAGACTATTTAAAGGTGGGACATAAACTATTAATAAAGCGCTGTTTTTAAAATTAAATCTATAATCACAATTATTTATTACAACAAAATAAAAACATAAGCCAATTTTCATATGAAAAAACAAGTTTTTGGGAATCGACTAGAACATGTTTTTGTCCCAAAAAATTTTATTTTTTATAATTTTTTATTAGTTTTTGGGTAAATAATAAAAGTAATGAGATTTTTATATGACTTAAAACAATAATAATATTTTGCCATAGTTAGCAGAACTTGAAGCATGAGCAGCATCAGATACTGGATCAGTTTCCGTAACAGTATTTAAATTAGCTTCTTCAATAGGACGAGAATCATCTTCTTTGGTAGGAGCAGATGTTGTAAAAAAACCTCTTCAGTAATATAGTTATGTAGTCACCGTAATCTCGTTCTAATCTTATCTCGAAGCTGATTTCACCACAGAAAGACCAAACATCTTTCAAAATATTGCCAAAATATAGTCATTTACACATCTACTAATTAGATCGTAATATATTGATATCTGAAACAATTTAAAAAATGCATAAAATACTAACGATAATATAATCCATGTAATTATTGTTGTAAATAACAAAAAGCCTAAACATACATTAGGGCTAAGGTGCTGAAAAGGGGGCTCATTCATGTCATATTTATTTGTTTATATAATCTGCGGGTTAAAAATGTTAAAAAAAATGTATTAGTGAAATATCAAATAAGTAAAAATAGTACATCATTTCTCATCATGAACTTCTGAAGGCGGGTGCTACACCGGTCCTTATGGCCCTTCAGAAGTTGTTCGACTCCGTCTTACAGGAAGGGAGAACGCCAAAGGCATGGAGTAGAGGTGTGGTGGTACTATTCTTCAAAAAAGGTGACTACACCTTATTGAAGAACTACCGACCCATCTCACTTTTGAGCCATGTCTATAAGCTGTTTTCAAGAGTAATTACGAATCGTCTCGCACGCAGGCTAGATGACTTCCAGCCTCCCGAACAGGCCGGTTTCCGAAGAGGCTTTAGTACCGTAGACCACATCCATACGCTTCGTCAGGTTATACAGAAGACTGAGGAGTATAACCTGCCTCTCTGCTTGGCGTTCGTGGACTACGAGAAAGCCTTCGATTCGATTGAAACCTGGGCTGTATTACAAGCTCTCCAGAGGTGCCAAATAGACTACCGCTATATCGAAGTGCTGAAGTGTTTATACGAGAACGCCACCATGTCAGTCCGACTACAGGACCAGAGCTCGAAACCTATTCCATTGCAGCGGGGAGTAAGGCAAGGAGATGTTATTTCTCCTAAGCTATTTACCGCTGCACTGGAGGATGTTTTCAAGACTCTGGACTGGAAAAGGCTAGGCATCAATATAAATGGCGAGTACATCACTCACCTTCGGTTTGCTGACGATATAGTAGTCTTGGCTGAGACCATGGAGGACTTGAGTACTATGCTCGATGACCTCAGTAAAGCTTCCGAGCGAGTTGGTCTAAGGATGAACATGGATAAGACGAAGATCATGTCAAATACCCATGTAGCACCAACTCCCGTTATAATCGGAGGCTTGTGACGATCTCAACATTACACTTTATTGAAATCTCTAAAGCAATGTATTTTCTATAATATGAACCTATTTATGGACGGTCACCCATCCATTTACTGACCGCACCCAAAGTTGCTTAACCTAAAAGTCGTTTGCCGACCACGTGACTATGTGCAACGTAATACTAAGTATGGACATACCCCGAAAATAATATTTTTACAAAATCAAAAATTTATAAAATTTTGTATGAAAATTTCCATAGAAAAAGGAAAATGTATGGAAATTCACGGAGTCAGGTGCCGAATGTCATTGCAGCTGTTTCACATATATAAGGGGTGTGGTGTCGGCGAAGGTGTCTCCGAGCGTATGCTTGGTGAGTGCCCGTCTGACGTCTCTACCCCCGCGTATATGTGGACGATTTACCAAGACGGTGCGTTCGGGCGGCCATGCTGCTAGAATGCTAGTTAAGGTTTCCGAACTTCGTATATGGTTTTTATACATATTATTAATGGTGATTGGTGATGCATGGCAAAGAATATATATAAAGTATATATTAAATATATATACAATAATTAATAAATAATGACGGTATGGTGGTCCGTCTATGATTACTGGCAAAGAGATCTAATATGAATAATATGATCTATACATGTTAAAGGCAAATTTATATCGTTGAAATATATTGAATATAATTTATTATTATAAATTAAATATTTAATGACGGTTTGTGGGTCCGTCCATTATGAATGTATATATGTTTGATATATATTAAGAAACGAAGTTTACTTTGTTTCTGTAATATTATGTAATATTGTAATTGTGAATATAAAAGCGAAAGTAATGCTTCGGCGCAAATATTGTTTATGTTTCAGAATCTACTAGATTATTTGAAACCTAAGAAGAAGCGAATTCAATGAAGATTTAAAAGTATGCGTTGGGAAGAATTTAAGCGTCATAACTAATAAATAATTATATTTCAGCTGTATACGTGTATAATGTTTTGGCGAGTTGTAGTTGACCCGATACTTGAGTTTGAGGCTCTGATGTGGCCTGAGTCATGTCTATAGTGTCCTTAAGCGAGGCCCGAGGATTTTTAATCTTAGTTGACCCGATGCTTAAGTATGAGGCTCCGATATGATTTTGGTCATGTCTATAGTGTCCTCGAGTGAGGTCCTTTGACTTTGCTGATGTGATGCTGACATGAGGTTGACTCTGCGGTGCGATTTATATCGATGCAGTTGTTTCCTCAGGTCCATTGCTGAAGCGGCCCCAGTGATACAGATTAGAATTGCTGCGGTGGTGCGACTTAGGTCGATGCCGTGATGTTATTCGGTTTGTTGCTGAGGCGCTGGAATGTTATACATCGTTTGTAGCAAAATGACTCGTCTTCTTATTAGAGACGCCCCCTTATCTTAGCAATAGGGATTTTTATAATTGACATTGTAGCATGTCATACTATTAGGGCAACTGGTTGCTTCTCACTTCGAGATAGCTAACTAGTATTAGACAGTGTGGCCTGCTTAACTCTTATCATGCGTGTTTATCACGTCTTAAATAATGAACTGGATTCGGATGTATGTTTGAGTATTGAGCCAAAGGGTACCTTGCGTGAGCAAGTGCTATGGTTTTAATGATGCAAAACTATAATAAGAAAACGACATAAATCAAAGAATATTAGTTTTAAGACAATGCGATTACGAATACGATATAAGCCCACGAATATTAATTATAAGACAATGCGATAATTTAAATAACAATTAGGTAGGGTTAGGTAGGACTTAGTTTTAAGGAATTGCGGTTGTGATAATATAAAGAATTGAATATTATCAATACTATATGACCCATATATAGTGATAATAGAAATATACGTTATAACTATAATTATTAATGAATTTGCCTACACTACGGTGAGGTTATTATAAATACTATATTACACATATATTGTGATAAAAGAAATATACGTTATAAATAGCATTATTGATGAAAATACCTTAACAAAGGTGAAGTTTATGATAAATATAAACTCTATATTAACCATATATAGTGGTATGAGAAATATACGTTATAAATGATATTATTAATTATTATTGATGAATTTTACTTCACTGAGGTGAGGTTGACGATTATAGCATTGTGCTTACGGAATGCCGCCTGGCGGTTTAATGTTCGAATACATATCTGAACCAGGGATTTATTCCCTTATATATAATGACCAGGGCTTGTCCCTCAATTATTATGGCGTTTGCCTTCTCATACAAAGATGAATATGAAATATTATGTGACTTCGGTCTTAATTGATACTATTATAAAATATCAGGGCTTGATCCCTTTCTATCCTATGTAAATAACAACGATATGAAATAAATAAAGAATAAATCTTGCGTCCCGATAACGAAATCATTATAAATATAAATTACCAGGACTATGTCCTTTTACGTTATAACAATCAAATTGTGTGTCGCAGGCGCACTATAAATAGCCTATCCCTTACCCGGGAGGGCTCGTAGCTATGGTTGGAGCCCACAGTCGGTGGCGTGTGCGGGGCCATCGATCTCCCCCTCTTCTTTATATTTTTACTATAGAGTTTAAGTATATAAGAATTGGAGGAGCGGACTACTTTCAGCTACTCGTAAGAGGTGTTGAAAGTATAGGGATATATTTATTATCTCACCATTTTGCCTTTATTGGCTTATATAAATATTTTTATTATGATAATCATATGACACTAAAATAATTAAACTATATAATAAATAAGATATTATTGTTTACCATTGTCGAATTGAACCTGTTGCCTCTGATGCTCTAAAAGAACACGGTTTATTACGATCACAACGTAACAAGGGTCCTGGCCGCTAGACGATACACGTGCCAATTTCGTAGTTTTATGCTATTTATTTTCGTGCATAAATTATTCTTTATTTAAATATATATAATTTCTATATTAGATATATAATGTAAGGTAGGTTTAGTCACAGGCTCTACACTCGAAGTTGTTGACGATTATATATACCTAGGACAGGCTATCCAGTTAGGTAGGTCCAACTTCGAGAAAGAGGTTAATCGTCGAATCCGACTCGGTTGGGCAGCGTTCGGGAAGCTACATCACATCTTTTCGTCCATTATTCCGCAGTGTCTCAAGACAAAAGTCTTTGACCAGTGTGTGTTGCCAGCGATGACATACGGATCCGAAACGTGGCCGCTCACCATGGGCCTCATAAGAAGGCTCAAAGCCACTCAAAGGGCAATGGAAAGGGCTATGCTGGGAGTCTCTCTGCGTGATCGCATCAGAAATGATGCCATCCGCAGTAGAACCAAAGTCACCGATATAGCCCTCCGAATCGCCAAACTAAAGTGGCAGTGGGCAGGGCACATTGCTCGTAGAACCGATGGCCGTTGGGGCGGAAAGGTTCTCGAGTGGCGACCACGTACCGGAAGGCGCAGCGTGGGCAGGGCCCCCACAAGGTGGACTGATGACCTGGTAAAGGTCGCGGGAGTCCGCTGGATGCGGGTGGCGCAGGACCGGTCATTGTGGCACTCTTTTAGGGAGGCCTATGTCCAGCAGTGGACGTCCTTTGGCTGAAATGATGATGATGATGATGAGTACATCATTTGATACACTTGTATATTACGAAGTGAATATTTAATATTTAAGAAATCGAATTTGAAAAAAATCTATTTATAATAACTTAATATATTTAAAAAACATCTTTTTATTTAATGATAAATAATTACATGTCATGTGGCTGGTGGACCATGCATAGTAGAAGTTAAAGGGGGGATACAATTTTTAAGACCTTAAGAGCTAATATCTCAACAACTTCTGAGTAAATCAAAAAGCTTCCTAATTATTAAACCTTAGTTACATGTATGGTCTGTTACACTTAATTTTTATATTATATTTTTTTTATAACAAAATTCCGCCGTTCATAGAATACACTATTTACTAAATTTCGTTTAGATAGAGCCAGTATTCTCAAAGTAAAATGACTGTGACAAACAGATGGACGGACATGACGACAATACAAGGGTTTCGTTTTTGCCATGGGGCTAACCCTAAAAAGATCTGCCAATTTTAATTGAATAAAATATTTACTAAAAGTGCCCTCTTTAGTACACGGGATGTAGACTTTTGATACTACTAACAACGACAACGTCATTTTAAGTAAACATAATAGATGGCGCTCTTGCATCAAAAAAATATTAACATTGAAGCGCTACAAAGTATTTTTTTTTTTTTTTTTATAGATTACAGTATGAGTATTGGCTACTGGCCCATTGAAGTACTGGCCACTGTTTAGTAGCTAAATTTCAGGTACCTAATAGGATCTAAAGAAGTAAAATATAAGTATAGTGAATTACTTCAGATTTAGAAAAAAAATCACCGATTAGTATTTTCAGCCGAAACTCGGATGTAAAGAAACAATAATTCTTAAATTTTTCCAAATAAAAACACACATAATCTGAGTTGTTATATTGTTTTATGCGTTATTGTTGATAGCTCCGACCAACCCTGGCTGGCCGTTGGGCCGAGGTCGATAACAATAGTGAGAAGTATACACATATTGAATTTTAGTGCAGTTTCAACAATAATAAACTTAGTTCATTTTTATTTATGAAACGACCATTTTGAATAGGATCAACAACGGACTTTATTATATGTAGATGACCCAATAGACGCTTAAGTTGTTTAACCACTGTACCGGTGTGGTTAATTATTCTTGAGGATTCGTAGATTATAAGTAAACTCTCCGGTGGAATGTAGTGGAATAATTTATTCAGGAAGTACACGAGTATATATACAAAAAATCAAAATGTAAATAGCCAATGAGAAAAAAGTAAACAAAATAAAATATAAAATTATAAAATAAAATTCCAATAAAAATGGCTACTTTAATACGCGGGCTTCTCATAGGTGGCGTCTTGCGCCCCGCACGCCGCTGTCTGAAGCGGGAGGGGCGCGCGGGAGGGACGCGCGCGAATTAATAAAATTGACCGCTGCGACCCGGCGTCGCCTTAGAATCGTCGAGCGCCGAGTGCAGCGAGGTCGTCTTGTCCGTGTTCGGTTCCCGCGTCGCGTGTTGCTTGAAGTAGTATTGTGTGAAGATTCTTATTGGAAGCTTGAAGAAAGAAGAAACTGTAGATCTTCGGATCTGCATCTTAAAAACGCTCTTTTCAGAGCGACGCTGTTTCGCATACCAACCACGCCTTATAAGGCATATAAAAACAGTTCTTTTCAGAGCTATCTACGTTCATCTATTCCGAACGATGACGTAGAAAATAAAGATAAATAAAAGATGTGTAGCGTACAATTATTTCCTATAACTGCACGTAGGTGATGCTGCTACAGTAATTCCCCTCAAGTGAAACGTACCGGCAACTTGATGGTACGGCCTAATCGTGTTTGCTTGAGATTAGGTTGTGACGTCATGTTGTTCGCTTGCTCTGGTAATGAGGTTTTCTTGGTAATGGTTTCTGGTTGGTATGGTATGGTAATCTTGGTAACAGGTTCTGAAGGTAAAAGGTAATCGGTATCTTGAAGTACATATGCAGGTTTCAATCGGTCGATTGATATGTTTGTTTGACGATCGGGTAATTGAATTGTAAAAACTTTATCCGTTCGTTTTACAACTCGATAGGGACCTTCATACGGTGCTTTTAAAGTTGACTTTGCTGCGTCGATTCTAATAAATACGTGCGTGCATGTGTGTAGGTCTTCATGTACGAATATGTGTTTATTGTTTCGGTGTGCGTTCATTGGCTTCGGCTTGTTCTTTGCTATGTTCGCGCGTAATTTTTCGACGTAACTGTAGTCCATTGATGAAGTAGCGGGAGTATTTGCGTCGAAGAAGTCGCTAGGTAGTCGCAAGTTGTATCCGTAGGTAAGTTCGGCGGCGCTTACGCCGGTGTCGATGCGTAAGGCGGCTCGTAGTCCTAGTAGTACGGTTGGGAGTTCATTCATCCATGAATTTGTATTTGATAGTTTCGCTCGTAATGCAGTCTTCAATGAACGATGCCAACGTTCTACGATTCCGTTACTTTGCGGATGGTAGGGCGTAGTACGTATTTTTTCTATACCGAGTATTTTTGTTAGATGAATGAATAGGTTACTCTCGAACTGTCGTCCTTGATCGGTCGTTATCGTAGCGGGGCATCCAAAGCGAGTAATCCAATGCGTGTATATGGAGTCGGCGACTGTTTCTGCGGATATGTCAATGATCGGTATCGCTTCGGGCCATTTCGTGTGACGATCGATCATTGTTACTAAGTAGCGATGTCCTTGCGCAGTTGTAGGTAACGGTCCGACTATATCGATGTGTATGTGTTGGAATCGTTCGGTTGGCGGGAATGTTGCGATCTTGCTGTGCGTGTGACGTAGTATTTTACTTTTTTGACACGATAAACAGGTTTTAGTCCACTGACCTATATCGGTATTCATTGAAGGCCAAAAGTATTTTCTTGTTATTAATTTTCGAGTAGTTCTTGTTCCGGGATGACTAATATTATGTATGCTATTAAAAATTTTTCTTCGATATTCGTTAGGTATGTACGGTCGTATGTATGAAGTTGATGTTTCGCAATATAATTCGATGTTAGTATTAGGTATATTTATCTTCTTGAAGGATAAATTATTTTGATGACGTAATTGATGTATAGTGCTATCTTTGTCTTGCGCGCGCGCGATTTCTTCGTAGTCGATCGGTGAAGGACAAGTTATTGTCGCTATGTGGCTCGATTCCGCGGATCTTGTTGCGATGTCGCTTGTTTCTATGCGGCTGAGAGCGTCGGCAACTGTGTTTTGTTTGCCGCTTACGTGACGTATGTCGGTAGTAAATTCGCTAATGAATAATAATTGTCGCGTTCTGCGCGGAATTTCGTTTGATGTTGTAATCTTGTTCATAGCGAATGTAAGCGGTTTGTGATCCGTGAATATGATGAGTTCGCGTCCTTCAAATATTTTTCGAAAATGTTTTACTGCCATATAAATAGCTAATAATTCACGATCGTATGTTGAATATTTTTGTTGCGCGTCGGAGAATTTCTTTGAGAAGTATCCTAATGGTTGCCATGTATTGTTGATATATTGTTGTAAGACGGCACCGGCTGCTGTGTCTGAGGCGTCACTGAAGATTGCGAGGGTGGCTTGGTGTGAAGGGTGGGCAAGTAAAGCTGCGTTTGTGATGCTGGCTTTACATGCCTCGAATGCTTGCTGTGCTTCGTTGGTCCACTCGATGATTGTTTTATCTCGCTTCTTGACGTTGTGCAGGTATGCGTTCAATGGAGCTTGTAGCGTCGCGGCGTTAGGTATGTGATCGCGGTAGAAATTTAACATACCGAGGAAACGTCTTAGTTCTTCAATGGTTTTTGGTTGTGTGTACTCAGTGATAGCCTTGACCTTCTCGAGTGGCGGTTTGATTCCTTCTTGAGAAACGATATAACCGAGAAATTTTACTTCTGGCTGGCCTAGGTTGCATTTGGCTGGGTTAATAGTGATTCCATTTTCTTCTAGGCGTTTTAAAACGCATTTCAGATGTTCGCGGTGTTCGGCTTCGTTTGATGAGGCGATAAGTACATCGTCGATAAATGGGAATACGTAGTCGAGTCCACGGAGTACTTCGTGTATGTAGCGTTGGAAGGTTTGCCCTGCGTTTTTCAAACCGGGACACATGCGCGGGAACTCGAATAAGCCGAATGGAGTGATGATAGCGGTTTTTTCAATGTCTTCGTTTCTTACGTTAATTTGTTGATATGCGCGGTTGAGATCGATAGTTGAAAATATTCTTTTTTCCGATAAGTGATGAGTGAAGTCTTTGACTCGTGGTACTGGGTAGCGATCGGGCTTTGTTATCGCGTTGAGCCTGCGATAGTCACCACACACTCGTATATCCCCGTTCTTCTTGGGTACTATATGCAGTGGCGATGACCATGGGCTTTTGCTAGGTCTGCAGAGTCCTTGTTGCATCATGTTCTCGAATTCTTTTTTTACTGTTTCGTAGCGATGTGGCGGTATAGGACGAGAACGGCAGTGTATAGGTTGACCTTCTGTTTCTATGTAGTGTTCGACGTGGATCTTCGGTTCGAGTTGCATTGCGGTGAGACGTGTGATTCCGGGAAATTCGGCTAGGATGTCGTGGTATGTGCTATGTATGTCGATACTGCGGACTGTAGGGATGTTAGTTGACATCACCGGAGCTTTGACGTTGAGATTTGTGACAGCATCAATTAATCTTCGATTTTTAACATCTACGATAAGTTGATGGTGGTTTAAGAAATCGGCTCCTAGTATCGGTTTCGAGACATCAGCGACTATGAATTTCCATTTGTATGGACGTCGTAGGTTGAGATCCAGTTCTAGTGTTTTTTCACCGTAGGTTGATATTGTAGTATTATTTGCGGCGTATAGTTTGAATGGTAGCGGCGTTGCTTTCTGGCCAGGTTTTCGAGGTAAGACGGATATATTGGCTCCCGTGTCTACCAAGAAAGAGTAGCATGTCCTTTTGTCCTTGACGAACAGGCGGTAGGACTTGTTATGAACGCCGGATTCCGCCTCTGCCAACGTTCGATCTAGTTTTCCGACTGTTGTTTCTTAAAACTGCAAGGAGTAGTGCAGCGTCTTGCTTCATTGCCGAATCGCCGGTGGTAGTAGCAGAGCGGTGAAGGTGAATTTGAATGCGAGCGAGATCGATGTTGCGAAGTGCTTCTGTGACGAGATCGGAAGCGCTGACGGTTATTATAATTATTGTTATTGTAATTATTACGTGTTGATCTTGCTTTTAACTCTGCGATCTCGAGTGATAATTTTCTTAACTCGTTGGCAAGGAATTGAGTGTCGGTCTGGCTTGTGGCTGGTATCGAAGCTGGTTGTAAAGAGACGGCTGCAACCTCTTGAGTCTGCTCTATCATTTTATCTGCGAGGAGTGCGAGTTCTTCAAGCGTAGTTTTAGAGCTGAAGGTTTCGCTAACAGCTAGGACAGAGCGAACGTGAGCCGGTAGTAGCTTGATCCACATCATTCGAAGCGTTGAGTCGGAGACCTTGTCTCTAGCGAGATTTCTCATTCGTCTGAGTAGTTGAGTCGGCTTCTGATCGCCGAGCTCCATCTCAGCGAGTAGCTTTTGAAATTGACGGCTGTCAGACTCTTCGTAGACCGATATGAGTCGCTCCTTGATGGCTTGATACTGCTGCTCTTTAGGTATGTTGAATAATATATCGGAGATTTGTTCGATATCGGGTTTCTCGAGTTGAACGAGAACCATCTGCGTAAGCTGAGCCGAGCTTCGTTTCAGTTCGTCGGTTGCGGCTTCGAAACTGAGATACCAGAGTCGTGGATTTTCGCGCCAAAACGGAGGTATACGCATAGATAGCGCAATGCTTGAGACTTCTGATGCAGTTGGCTTGGTAGGCATGGCTTGCGGTTGAGGTTCCATTTTGAAGTCGGGCAGCGATTCGTCTCAGCGGAGGAGTGGCAGAGATTTTCCTCGTAGTCGTTGAGCAGCGATTCCTTATAGCAGCGTTCGAGCAGGGATTCCACCGTAGGGAGGTTCTTCTCCAGAAGGGTCTTCTGTTGTTCAGTCGGGTCACCACTTTATCCACTGTACCGGTGTGGTTAATTATTCTTGAGGATTCGTAGATTATAAGTAAACTCTCCGGTGGAATGTAGTGGAATAATTTATTCAGGAAGTACACGAGTATATATACAAAAAATCAAAATGTAAATAGCCAATGAGAAAAAAGTAAACAAAATAAAATATAAAATTATAAAATAAAATTCCAATAAAAATGGCTACTTTAATACGCGGGCTTCTCATAGGTGGCGTCTTGCGCCCCGCACGCCGCTGTCTGAAGCGGGAGGGGCGCGCGGGAGGGACGCGCGCGAATTAATAAAATTGACCGCTGCGACCCGGCGTCGCCTTAGAATCGTCGAGCGCCGAGTGCAGCGAGGTCGTCTTGTCCGTGTTCGGTTCCCGCGTCGCGTGTTGCTTGAAGTAGTATTGTGTGAAGATTCTTATTGGAAGCTTGAAGAAAGAAGAAACTGTAGATCTTCGGATCTGCATCTTAAAAACGCTCTTTTCAGAGCGACGCTGTTTCGCATACCAACCACGCCTTATAAGGCATATAAAAACAGTTCTTTTCAGAGCTATCTACGTTCATCTATTCCGAACGATGACGTAGAAAATAAAGATAAATAAAAGATGTGTAGCGTACAATTATTTCCTATAACTGCACGTAGGTGATGCTGCTACAGTTGCATAGACGACGGATTTACATTATACATAAAAATAAATAATTCTTGCCGTGTTATAAACAATCCGTGTTAAAACATTACCTATCTAATTATATAGGAATTCGGAGTAGTTTAGGTCGATCGCCTTTATCATTACTTTACTTCAGTTATGGATTGGTTTATGAAATTGGTAACATGAGAGATGGATGTTCTAAATGCATGAAGTTACATATATAATCAAAATTATGGATGGTTGAAACTGACTGTTACCGAAGATGCTAAATATGTTGATCTTTTACACCGAGGAGTTCTTCCACCTGGCTATGAATGCCTTATTTTGTACTTTACCTGGGTGCTATCATATCGTCGGAAAGTAATCGTTGCAATAAAATTACTTAATCTATTTGTATAATAGTCTGGGTTTAAGGTGTTTAATGATACTAAAAACTCTTATATGTTAAATTAGTCACTATGCCTATGAACAACTAACCGATAATAGTGATTTATTTAAACTCTTTGCTATCAACTTCAAAAGTTCAATGTACTTATAAAAGTACAAACCTAGTAATAATAATATTATCTCGACAAAGTTGATCACTTCAAAACTAAGCAGTTTACCTAACATACCCAGAATTAAATTAAATTTCATCTAGAAACTATGATGAAATTGATGCCACCGCCTCGTATATTAAACAATTTACCTTCGATGGCTTCTCGCATTATCAAATTGTTCTAATATGTTTTTTTTTTAATTAACAATGTTGTATCAAGTATAAAGAATGTGATTTCCACATTTATATAATTATAAATATGTCGCGTCGCGTACAGGTCGTGGGTTCGATTTCCTTTATATATTTGTATGGACCATACAGGCATGTGTTCCGATCTTGGTGTATTTTTCCTTGTCATTGTGTGTGTTTCCAGATCCCCGACACAGGATATTAATATCCTAATGAGGGCCGTTTAGTAGGTAGCGTTTATGTAAATATAGCGTTGTTATTTATCTGTGAGACATTCCAATAAAGTATAAGTAAAGTATAATTTCCAGAAGTTCATTTAAATGAAATATATTTTTTTTTTCATATTATTTATATTGTTACTTTAGGTAAAATAAAACAATTAATGGAGAAAAAATATTTATATTAGGGCGGACGAGGCGCCCCAGGAGATTCGTCGGCAGCGCGCTCGCGGTCGCGGTCGGGCGCGGCGGCGGGCGCGCGGTCAGGCGCGGCGTCGGGCGCGGCGTCGGGCGCGGCGTCGGCGTAGCGCGGCGGGTTGGCCCACAGGTCGTAGCCCAGCACCGACAGCATGGGCGCCAGCTCCGCCATGTCGGCGCGCACGTCGGCCGGGATCTGGCCCACCCACTTGTCAAGGGCGTCCAGATTCACCGGTCGGACCACCTGGTCCGATGATCGCTCCACACTGTGCACGGTGAGTTAGTGACTTTTATAATAGAACCAATCATGATCTATATTAATCATTATATATACAAATACTCCACTTTCGAAGAACAAAGATAAGCTCCCACACGTACTTAGATAACGCAACCCCGTTGGGTTGGTTGATGTATCGTTCGTGGTGCAGCACCGAGTCGTCCCAGGGCACGTCGAGGAAGCTCAGCACGCGGCGCATCGTGGGCTCCGGCGCCAGCACCAGCGCCTCGTAGCGCACCAGCAGGCAGCGCGTCGGACCCAGCGACTTGCACTGCTGGTACATGAGCTCCACCGCGTGGTTCCACTTGCTCAGGCACTGTCGGTAGCTCGTCAGGTCGAATCCGGTTATCGTTACCTAATTGTTGATGATGATTTACAATTACATTTGACAATGTAAAATTAATATAAAAAAAATTAATTAGTTACCTTTCGTGTAATAATAGAATGTACAGTGGCGCGGCCGTCGCGCACCATAAACAGAAACTTAGCATTAGGAAAGAGTTCAAGCACATATGTGCCCATCTTAAGAACTAGAGGATCTTTGTTACAGAGGCGCGGCGCCACCTCCCCGTGGCGCACTATCACCTCGAGGCAGAAAGCTGCGATCGCGTTATCGAGCACGGCCTTCGACACGCCGGCCTGCTCGAGCCGAACGCTTTCCTTCTGGGAGCGCATCCAGTGCTGGCGCATCTGCAGTATCCGCGGCACGACGCGCGTCTCCTGCCCGCAGCGCACGTCGGGGTGCGCGTCCAGCATGGCGCGCATCAGCGTGGTGCCCGAGCGCGGCACGCCCCCGATGAATATGAGCGGCATCTCGCGGCCCTCCACGGGCTCTCCCGCGCCGCGCCCCGCCGGCGTCGCGCCGCGCGCGCGCCACGCCCACAGCACGAGCGCCGCCGCGGCCAGCGCCGCCGCCAGCCGCGCACGCCCGCCGCGCCCCATGCACACCACCCACCGGACTATTATTCTGAAAGATGACCAAGAATTTCACTAAAAGACACTGCGTTGGAATCGAATATAGAAATATTTATCTGTAAATATTTTACTACACAATTTTATTTTCATATCTGTATAAATAAAACTAATGTTTCTATGTTTGGCCTCTATGGGCTTATAACCATTGATCCAATTGTATCGAAACATTGAAAAATGTTTCTGCACACATCTGTGAAAGTTCATGGCCTAGAAAAATAATATTTTAAACACTGCAAGACACGCCAGGTGCAACCAGCATTTTATATTTTATGAATATCTATTTTAAATTTATAAATAACTATATTTTATAAAGAACCATTTCCCATATCTAAAATAAATTTCAGTTTGAATATGGATATATAACATGGATGGCTTATGTCAATATTTATAATATTCAGTTTTTATGAAAATGAGAAATTATTTTATTTTATTTAAATCTTAGTATTTAGTAGTCATTTGTCTACACACTATTTAGCATACTAATTCATTTAGTTTAATGTAAATGCATTTTAGTTAATATTTTAACATTATACTCAAGTCAAAAAAGTGTCATCCTTATTAATAACAGTTAGTTTTATAGTTCCTGTTTCTAAAACAATATTTTTTAAAAATCAAATATTTAATACTTTCTTCGATATAAATGGAAATTAAATAAAGAAAATTAGCATCATTATTTTAACTAAATAAACACTACAAACAAAACAAACAATTAAATAATGTTATCATTTAGTTGTTAGAAAATTAACTTACGGACGTCTCAAATATTGCAGTAAAGAAACCTGAAACAAATCTGTTGAAGCTCGTACCAAATTCAATGGCCTGTCACAGGTGTTTTATCACCACTGTTGCAAAATTAGTTATAATAGAGGTATGAAAAATTAATTATGTTAAACACGACGAAAAATGAAACTGCAGTTATAATAAAAGCCGGGTCTGCAACTATTTTATATATTTATTATTACCTGTTGATATCTAATTTAACCATCTACTCCTTTAGAATAAAAAAATACTTAGCATACAAAATTACTTACCTACATTAAAATGCGCTGAACGTATTAAGTACCATTTGTTTTTCTTGCCAACACATCTCTTTATCGAAAAAATTTACTAATATAAGAGCACTACTTCAGAAACTTCAAAATCGAATCGCTTTATCGTACAAAATTAAAATATTCTGCCTGTTTTCTTGCACTATAAGTAACAATTGTTGAGATTTATAATTTTAAAATTAAAATAATAATTAACGTATTTAAAAATAAAATTATTATAAATAAGTGAAAAATCAGAATTCAGCTCAGCCTTCAGAACGTCAATAATGTTAAAATATTATGTCTAATGTCTTGAACTCTTGAATTCTTGTCAAATGACATATGCCATTTTTCCTCAGAGTATTGAAAACATCAAAGCACTTCCTTACTCTGTGATATGACGACGTCATGTCAAACTGAATCAACTGAACGGGTCGGCTTCTATTGTATGAATGGGTATATCCGCCATTTTTTGTTCGAATTTGCTGTCAAATATTCTTTAATATAATCCCTCCGGCATCCATCAATTATAAATGGATGCAAATAAGCAATACCATGTCAACCCACACGAATGTCATTTCGAGAAAAACGCGTTTGAAAAGTTTGAACAACTTCCTTTACATGATTTTTTTTTATATTGGCCAAGTTTTTGGCAATTTCAGATTTATGTAAGTTATTTTACTTATTTTAACAAAAAATAAGTATACAAACAGCATATTTCGTATATAATATAACCCAAAACGTTTAACATAATACATACATTGCGTGATTAAAAAATAACTTTTTTCGAAGTTTTAAAGCCCCTACAAGTATTAAAGAAAAATGTTCTTCAGGCATTTACCAACACTTTTGGATATATATTATAACTCCGTTTTTTCAATTTTGTCGGTTGACATGGTATTGCTTATTTGCGTCCAAATATTTGACCATTGTAAAATCTTTATTCTACAGTATGTTTTTTTAACGCTACTACGCTCAAAATCCTAAATAATGAAAATACGTCAATATGATGATAAATGTTAACCAAAAGCAGTTTTATAACTTTTTGCGTGTTGTATTATACTAGCCACTTAATAAAACTATATAATTATTCATTATTCCTTAATGAATACACCAGTTAATATAATTTTTTAAAATAAATGAAAATTATTTATATACCTTTTATACTACTAAAAGCCCCAGCACAAATAGACCGGCTCGACAGGGCAAGTATTACTCTCTCACTGAAAATCGGCATAAAGTAACGGTATCAGTAGGTACTATTACGTCTCGCACGACGAGTGAAAGCGCCGGAGGCCCAATTCCCCACTCTGTAGGGTACAGAGATTTTAATCCCTTCTCATTATTTCCTTCCTATCATTTGGTTTGGCGACGTGCAAGTGATACTAAAAATTTCCCCAGCGTTCATAGGTTGCAGTCTATGCTGGTTTGCCAAGCCTTTATTTTAAAAAATAAAATAAGAAATGCAGAAACAAGCTACAGATAGCAAAGAATCTATAGCGAACAGTATAATGGAAAGAAAGGATGAAAACTTAAAACGAATTATAAAAGAAAATAAAGAAATACAATCGGAAATTAAAAACCTGGACAAGAAAGTAAAAAGAGGAAAGAAATACAATAATATTATTTATGAAAAATATTTTGAATTAGGCGAGAAGGAAAATTGGACCCGAGAATTGCTGTAGACGGTAAATAAAATCTTTAATAAGGACTTAAATGTATTTGTAGAGGAATAATCATCGCATTGGAAGAGAGAAAAAAGGAGAAAAGCCAACGCATATACTTATTTCGTTTTTAAGCATTTGGAAGAAAAATAAAAAGAAAACAATTTAAAATTGGTATCTGACAAAAGAATGTGTCTTTTGTTATAAAAAGTTCTAAAAAAGAAAAAAGCGATGCAAGGTAAATTATTAGACAAAACAACTAAAGAAATTCTACAAATTTGGAATATGATAAGCTAAAAGAAAAAGTAAATAATAAAAATAATAATAAAAGGAAGGAGAGACACGTCTATATCACCGCAAAATGTTATCCAGCCAAAGAAACAACACAATCTAATACTTTCAATTCGAGACTCGAATCGAATAGTTCGAAAGTTAGTTCGAAAGTTTCCGAATAGTTCGAATTTTTTCCCAATTATTCGTAAACTTTTAAATTATTGGTGAATTTTTAAGTATTTTGAATTTGGGGTTTTTTATGTTCAATATTCAAATATGAATATAACAGTCTATAAAATGAGCAATTATTTCCTCTGGGTAACTGATTTTTAAACGAAAAGTATATTATTCGTAAGTAGAATATTTCGATACACGATTTGAAGGAATTTAAATGGAAACAATTGATAATCCAGAGATATTTCATTTATTCGCGAATCATTCGAAAATTTTCAAAGCATTTGATTTTTTTCTAATTACTCGTGGAATTTCAAGCAATTCGAACTTTTCGATTGAAATATTGATATTCGATTCGATTCGATTCGAACGATAATCGCACACTAGGGGTGTGCGACTACATATTAAATTCGCAGACTGCTTCTACACATAATGATGTGTATTTTATTCAACGTAGAATTGTTTTGTTTTTATCACAAATTTAGTATCTTTAATTAAAAGACAGTTTTATGCATAACATAATAAAATTAGCATAGGTTTGTCTCTGAGTATATGAATTGTTCTGTGGGTCTGATTTAGAATTTTAATTTTAGATATGGTAACTTTACTCTTAAACGAGACAAAAACAAAGTATTGAAAAAATTGAAATAAAATGATATTTCAGTGTTATATTTATAAATAATATTATAACCTACTAGTAGTATATGTGGGAATTCATAGTGCGTAAAAAAATAGTTGTGATATCTTATGTCTAAGGAAATACGCGCGGATTAAAAATCTCATCTTTGCAAACATCAATCGTTTCTTCAATATGGCTGCCGCCGGACTGTATTTGTCACAGAAAACTGTTTATAGCGGTATATACAGGGTTTACAGGAGTTTTGTGAATGTAGTCTGCTGGGATATATTGAATGCTTTAAATTATTCGAGCTCTTGTTGAAATAAGTATCATAACCCCTCTAAGAAGACTGAAAATATATTTAAAAATATATATTTATATCATAAACAAGCAATTGGCGTCCGAAATTTAGTGCAGTGTTGTGAAATTAATTTTGTGTTGATTTGTATCAAAGTTTTATAATTTGTACCTGGATCGCTATGTCGCATTATGAGCGAACGAAATGAAACCGCCGCGCCTGTTGGAGCAACATCAACACTACCAATCATGGTAAATACATATTTCCTGTCCATTGAAAGTATTTTATTTAATTCTCTTTTGAGGAGGAGCGAGAAACTAAAATAAATAAAAATAAACAAATGTTTACAAAAAAAAACAGTTATTAGAAGTTTGAAAGTACTATCTACTTGATATTTTTCATTATAGCAGTTTAGATTTCTGTTTTGAAAGAATTAAACCGCAATAATCATTCCAAAATTGCTTTTATACTGCCTGACCAACTTAATTTTTTAAGTGTGTGTGGGAACATAATTATTTTATTAAATTATAGATAATAAATATAAGTTATCTATATTCCCATAAAAATAGTTAAACCTTTTGTTGTTATATTAAACTTATCTGTAAAAATAAAATTGAAGAATTTGTTTATATTTCCAAATTAACAGCTTTTCACTAAATGTATATGAAAGTATATACGGTAGTTACTTTTATTTTAGATAAAAGAATTAAAGCCTCTGGCACAGCTATTTATACTATAAGGACAGGCCCTTCCATACAAACAAAATGTCCAAAGAATTGCTAGTGTTAGTGCTCCTTCATAAATTCGCACTAAAGGCCCAAAAAGAAATTAGTCACAAACTTGCAACACAACTGAGTAAAGGAAACATCTATACAATTAGTGTTGTGGAATTGCCATGTTTCAGTCACAGTTTTATATGAGATCCCTTAACTTTTTCTAGTAGTAGTAACTTAGACAAATTTAATTTTAGAAAAAGAATTAGACTTCTGTACAGTCAAAAATAAAGTCTATAGTCTATGCAAGCTGAGCCGTGGGTCCATGTACTAATACAATGTCTAAAATATTATTTCTGAATTACAGATGAATAATAATGGCTATACCCTTTGACACCGTTTTACAAATTCTTTTTCATTTTTACTTCAATAAAAAAATACTTCATTTGTATGGCCAAAAATATCTACAAAATGCATCCTGCTTTCGAAATAAAGAAAATTATAATACAATATTATTAAATTCACTTCCGAGAAAAATCTAGGTCTCAGCATTAAAAATAAAGTAACAAATTAAAAAAAATTAGGTTAGTGTTATAAAATAAATAAACGCTACACAGTCAACTGCCCCCATTAGGATAGTAATATCCTGTGTCGGGGTTCGGAAACATTCACAATGACAAGGACAAATACACCCAGACCGGAAAATATGCTTGCATGCTCAATACAAACATATTATGCTCCGAGCGGGAATCGAACCCGCGACCTGTGGCCTTTAAAGCAGGTTCGCTACCGCTGCGCCACGACGTCGTCTGTGTCGTCGTCGTCGAGTGTTGTGTGTATAGTCGCTGCTTTTGTAAATAATGAGACCTATATTGTATCATCTACACATGTAATGTATCATAAAATTATAAATTTCAGATTCAACTAAAAGATATTGCAAGGGGCTAGAGATAAATATATAAACAGTATATTTTTATAATTCTTAGTGAAAGTCTGTGTGTCTGTTTCTGCATGCATCCCTGCCAAACTACAACGATAAGCCTGCAGGAAAATGATTCTTTTTAACAATTATTTATGCTTTCATTATTACAATGTTAACAACAGTGTGAGCTAAATATGAGAGACGTATGGTTGTTAATCTTGTGCCAAAAACAACTGAACAGATTACGATAAAATTGGGCACACAGATAACTAGCCCACCTCGACTAGGGAAGTAACGACCCTCAGACGGGCCTGAGGTTTGTTGCTTCCTCTAATATGACATAAAATAAGAAGAAATAAATAGATGAATATCTATTTCAATTATTTCTTAAAATTTCCAGTTTAATCATATAAACATTTAATTTATAATTTCTTAATATTCTCATGATAAAGTAACAATTTTCCTTGTGAAAAATTGTTGTTATATTCAGAGTAATCTAGCTTGGCTTATTTTAATAGTGATAAATTTGTTTCCGAGGGTGTGGAACGTGGGAGCAATTGCGGTGCTGTCGGGGAGGAGGGCTTGGAGGAAGAGGTGCTCAACGGCGTCGCGCCGCCCGAGCGAACCGACGAGCCGCCCCGCAAGAGAAGCAAACTGGTCGCCGCAGAAGACGTCTCAGCACTTCGGAAGCGAGTACTCGAGTACAAGTTGCTCAGGTCGAAGAATATGCGCGAGAGGTGAGTAGTAGTCGGTACAGAGATGCCGCCCGCACCGCGTCGTGGACGCGTCGCCGCTGTAGCGCCGCGCTCGGTTCCAGGTTCACGGAGCAACTGAGCGAGCTGTACTTCCTTCAGGCGCGCGGCAACATGATGGACTACGCGGCGTGGCGGAAGAGGCCGCCGGCGCCGCAGCTGGTGGCCTTCCTGGAGGCGCGGCGCCCGCCGCCCGCCGCGCCGCCGCCGCCCGAGCCGCCGCCCGCGCCCGCCAGCGCCGCCGACGAGATGGTGGAGAAGGCCAAGCAGGAGGCCTACGTGGCGGCGCGCGTGGCCGAGCTGGCGCGCGCGGGGCTGTGGGCCGAGCGCCGCCTGCCGCGCGTGCTGGAGCCGCCGCGCCCCAAGACGCACTGGGACTACCTGCTCGAGGAGATGGCGTGGCTCGCTCAGGACTTCGCACACGAACGGAAATGGAAAAAACAAGCCGCCAAAAAGGTAATATGATAAATTGGAGGGAGAGATAAATTGCGTGCTCTTTGAGCGACGACCTTTATATCGAAATCTATTACTTATTATTCCTACCATTATTCCCGGTGTTATACGAGTATTTAGCCAGGATCGGCTTATCAGTCTTTTTCGGATTTTACTTTTTATTACTGATTTTTAAACAGAGAGAGCGATCTGACCTCTGCAATCCTAAAGGGGAACTAGTAACTCATTGGATAAAGTAATTAACTTATCAAGACTCGACGATTATTATCACAACGTGTTCTCCGAGGCACGGTGGGGAGACTAACAAAGACAAACGCCCAAATCGAAACTGATATTTTAATATCAATGCAAACATCTGCCCGAGCGGGAATCGAACCCGCAACCGTCGAGGCTCGCTACAACAATGTCAACATATCAAAATCTATTCCGTTTGTAAATTAAATTCATTGTGTATAGAAATATTGTATGAAAACAAATATTTTCTCCGGCTCAATAATTACCTCTTAATTTTGTTTGATTGCTAAATTAAAATTTATTTTATTTTAAAAATTTAATAACCTATAATATAATAATATTATCTACAATGTTAGGGATAGAATTTTATCACTAAAAGCAATATAAATTAAATAGCTCTTCTGCATCCAAAGAAGTTTGTTTATAGCCAGTAGTACTACGTTTTTAATTGTGGAAATTATTAAGTAGGTAACATATTAATCTGTTTAAATGCAATTAAAACTAATGCAAAAAGTTCACGTTCCCGAATTTACGCTCAGTACATCAATAAACATTTTACATTAACAGTATTGTAAACATAATATGCTTATAATACTATATTATACATGTATATATTAACTCGAATTAACTTAATGATTTATAACAAGACTCAGTTTATTTAGTTTTTAGTAGTAGTAGAGCTAAGCTCCTCCCGGCACTAATGGGCCGACTCGATCAGGAGTGCAGGAGGTTTAGTAGTAACCTAGTAGGAAGGTTGTGGTGACTGTTTACTATCAGGCAGACCGTTTGCTTGTTTGCCGAATGCCAAACGTAAAAAAAGTCACTTGTGACCATCGTCCCTACACTGACGAAACATTATTGTTAATGAAATATGTATGTCAAATTTGTAGTGTGCGCGCGCCGTACAAAAATATTTTCAAGACAAAGCTGCCGCCGCTCAGAAAGCAGAGAAAGCCCAAGAGTTACAACTTAAAAAAATTGCTGCTTTTGCAGCAAAAGAAATAAGGATGTTTTGGTCGAATGTCGAAAAGGTATTTTGTTTTAAAATAAATAATAATAATAATAATAACTATTCTTTATTTGTACACCATGATACAGATAAACAGAAGTAACTTACAAATCTAAAATGCACGGTAGGCTAAAATATTTTATTATAATAAATGTATATGGTAAATATAAATGGTGCATGGATTTTAATATTTTCAGTTGGTAGAGTGGAAGCGCGTGAAACGCGTCGAGCGCGCGCGCAAGGAGGCGCTCGACGAGCAGCTCAGCTACATCGTGGACCGCACCGAGCGCTACTCGCGCCAGCTCGCCGCCAACCTCGGCGCGCCCCCCGCGCTCCTCGCGCCCCCTGCGCCCCCCGCGCTCCCCGCCACGCCGCCCTCCGACGACGAGTTCCAGCCGCGCGGCGACTCGGACGACGACGAGGAGACCATCGCGGCCGCCGAGCGCGAGGCCGCCGACGACGCGGCCGACCACCGCGACGAGCTGGAGGCGCTGCGGCGCGAGTCGCATCTGGACCTCGGGGACCTGCTGCCGCCCGGCTACGTGCCGGCGCACTCCCCCCCGCCCTCCGACTACGGACCCGACGACGACTCCGCGGACGACGAGGACACCATCGCCGAGCAGGAGCGGAACGAGCGGCCCGAGGACGCCGCCGCGGAGCTCGCCGCGCTCAGGGATGAGGCCGATCTCGATTTGAACGAGCTCGTCGGTCGCTATGCGACTGAGGCTCCAGTAGCGATGGAAACGGATGAGCACTCTTCGGAGATGGAGGTGGACACTGACGATGAAAATAATTCCGAGTCCGAAAGCGTCGAATCCTCAGCGTCGGAGCAGCTCGAAGCGTTAATGGAGACCGACGAGACACCGCACGCGGCGGAGGCGGGGGAGGCGGCGCAGGGGGCGGAGAGCGGCGGCGACGGCGAGCAGCGCGTGGAGGCGGCGGCGTCGCTGGCCGCCACGCTGCAGCCCACGGGCACCACGCTGTCGGAGACGGTGGTGGGCACGCCGGTGCCGCGCCTGCTGCGCCACGCGCTGCGCGAGTACCAGCACGTGGGCCTGCACTGGCTGGCCACCATGCACGCGCGCCGCCTCAACGGCATCCTGGCCGACGAGATGGGGCTCGGGAAGACGATCCAGACCATCGCTCTGCTGGCGCACCTGGCGCTGGAGCGCCACGACTGGGGCCCGCACCTCGTCATCGCGCCCACCTCCGTAGTGCTCAACTGGGAGATGGAATTCAAAAAGTGGTGTCCGTCTTTCAAGATTCTCACATACTACGGAACCATAAAGGAGCGAAAATTAAAACGCGTCGGTTGGACGAAAGCTAACTCTTTTCACGTGTGCATAACCTCTTATAAACTCGTGGTGCAGGATCATCAAAGTTTTCGTAGAAAAAAATGGAAATATCTCATCCTCGACGAAGCTCAAAATATAAAAAATTTTAAATCTCAGAGGTGGCAGATGTTACTGAATTTCCAAACAGAAAGGTAAAAAATTTAGGTAACTTTCTTGAATTTAGTTTCGATTCTTGTTTGTCGATCCGTCGAGGGTCGAGCTTAGAACGTGTATATAGATGCATGTATAAAGGGTGGTGCGGTGTGTCGCAGGCGGCTGCTGCTGACGGGCACGCCGCTGCAGAACAGCCTGCTGGAGCTGTGGTCGCTCATGCACTTCCTCATGCCGGACGTGTTCGCGTCGCACGCCGAGTTCCGCGAGTGGTTCGCGCCCGTGGCCGGCATCGCCGACGGCTCGCACCGCTACAGCGACGCGCTCGTGCGCCGCCTGCACGAGGTGCGTCCCGCCACGTGACGCGCGACACGTGTCCCGCCGCGCGACGCGACACGTGACGCGCCGCGCCGCGTGACACGCGACACGACACTGAGCGTAGCCTTCGGTCGCAGGTGCTGCGCCCGTTCCTGCTGCGGCGGCTGAAGGCGGACGTGGAGCGCCAGATGCCGCGCAAGTACGAGCACGTGCTGCTGTGCCGCCTCTCCAAGCGGCAGCGCTTCCTCTACGACGACTTCATGTCGCGTGCCAAGTGAGATTGTATTCCTTGTCACGACCGATGAAATGTATATGTTGCAATATTTCTAATTCATGTTGACATTACAATAATACTATATACTATAACTATACTGAATAAAATCTATCAAAATTATGTAGCAGTAAATATTTTTCATAATGAATAAATATCATATTGACTTTATAAATCTATGAAAGATAGTTTTTAACAGATAATTTTAACATGTCTAAATCTTTATACTATTACTAAGGGTATTTTCTAAATATTTTTTAAATTTATGTATGTATGTTTGTGGAGTCGCATGGAATGGAATGGAATCGAGCTAGGTGAAGAGGCATGGAGTGTTGTGAAGTGAAATGAATTGAAATGAAACAAGTTGTCATTTCTATAGGCAGTCTATATAAAGCAAAGGTACACATACTTTCATTTGTAATGTTTTGCGTTAATATCAATTTGAAAATTGACAATGTATACATTTCATTGCTCCTGACGGTGCCTTGAACTTTTAATTATTAGGTGTTAAATATAAATAGATGATACAATATTCTAAAAAACCATCATTTTGTCTAGAACAAAAGAGAGCCTCGCGTCCGGCAACCTCCTGAGCGTTATTAACGTGCTCATGCAACTGCGTAAGGTGTGCAACCATCCCGACCTCTTCGAGCCTCGGCCCGTGTCGTCGCCGCTGCAGCTGCCCGCGCTGCGCCTCCGCGCGCCCGCGCTCGCCCTCGTCGCCGCCGTCGCCGAGCGCGCCGAGCTCGCCGCGCGCCTCGGCGGGGACCTCGCCTCCCTCGAGGCGGCCGGCGCGGGCGCCTTCGCCGCGCACCGCGCGCGCCACCTCGCGCCGCCGCGCCGCCTCGTCGAGGAGCTGCCCGACCCGCCGCGCGCCGCGCCGCCGCGCCCCCCGCCCTCCGCGCTGCGCCTCCACCTGCGCCTCGTGCCGCGCACGCCGCCCTCGCTGCGCGTGCCACCCGCCGCGCCACCCGCCCTCGCGGGCCCCGTCCCCGCGGCGCCGGCCCGGCCGACGCACGGCGCCGCGCCGCCCGCGCGCCCACCAACCGCGCGCGGCGCCCCTGCCCGCCTCGAGGCGCACCGGCGCTCGTGCCTGCGGCGCCTCGCCGCCGTCAACGAGCGACGCTGCTGGCGCCTGCCGCTGTTCGGCGCGGACCTGCGAGCGGCCGTGAGCGCCGGCCCGCCTGCACTCCCTCCGCGGGATATCGCCGTTCTTCTAGAAGAAATGCACGACATCATCGATCGGTACTTTTTTTTGGATTAAGTAGCCCTGTAGCCGTCCTTATGTCATAGTCATTTCACTCTGAGGTTGTATGAAACTAGGAAACTATCAACTTCTTTTTTTGGTAATTTGTAGATTCGTAATATGCTGGTCGTCGTGCCGCGCGGCGGCGCCGCAGCTGGCGGCGGGTGCGGGCACGGGCGCGCGCGAGTGGCGGCGGTGCGCGCGCGTGGCCGAAGACGTGGCTCGAGGGCCGGCGCGCGCGGCGCTGGCGCTGCTGCACGCGCCGGCCGCGCGCTGTGCCGTGGCCTTCCCGCACCCGCGCCTGCTGCAGTACGACTGCGGCAAGCTGCAGACGCTGGACGGGTTGCTGCGGCGGCTGCGGGCGGGCGGGCACCGCGTGCTGATCTTCACGCAGATGACGCGAGTGCTGGACGTGTTGGAGGCGTTCCTGTCCATGCACGGCCACACGTACCTGCGGCTGGACGGCGCGACGCGCGTGGACCAGCGCCAGCCGCTGGTCGACCGGTTCAACGGCGACCCGCGCATCTTCGCGTTCATCCTGTCGACGAGAAGTGGCGGCGTGGGCCTCAACCTGACGGGCGCCGACTCTGTGGTGTTCTACGACTCGGACTGGAACCCCACGATGGACGCGCAGGCGCAGGACCGCTGCCACCGCATCGGGCAGACGCGCGACGTGCACGTGTACCGCCTCGTGACGGCCGCCACCGTAGAGGAGAACATCCTGCGCAAGGCGGAGCAGAAGCGGACTCTCGGCCATCTGGCGATCGAAGACGGACACTTCACTACCTCTTATTTACGAGCCGTAAGCCTCATACGATTTTTTTTGCCTATTCACTTTTGATTTGAAGGTGGTAGGAAGGAAGACTGAGGCCTGTCGGCCACTCTAAAGCTTCATTACAGTAATACATATTGCAGTTATTCATGAGCAACATTTTAAAGTTATTGTTCTATATTTGAAGGCAAATATCAAAGAACTCTTCGGGGCCGAGTCGGAAGCTCCGAGCGAGAGCGCCGAAGTCGAAGTGGCGGAAAGCGGTGAACTAGAGTCTGCGCTCGCGGCCGCCGAGGACGAGGCCGACGCCGCCGCCGCGCAGGCCGCGCGCGCCGAGGCGCAGGGCGACCTCGCCGAGTTCGACGAGTCGCTGCCGCTCGACGACGACGACGAGCCGCGCGCCGCCGACGACCCCGACGCGGCCGAGTTCGCGGTGCTCATGAAGCAGGTGACTCGCGGCGCTCCTCCCCTCGCACCGCCCTCGCGTCTCGACCTGCCGATGATAACGTTCTCTCGTTCTTTTAGTTGACGCCGGTGGAGAAGTATGCGATGCGGCTGGTGGAAACCAGCGAGGCGGCGACGGAAGCCGAACGCGCCGCGCTCGGCGAGATGAGACGTCAACTGCGGGAATGGGAGCAAGCCCGCCGCGCATTGCGAGACGAGCCGACCAACGTGGGGCCCGAAGCCGAGCCGGACCCGGAGCTCACGTACTGTCGCGAGGACGCGCGCGCCAAGGTGCGTGCCCGCCGCCGGCGTCGAGTGCGCCCGGCGCCCGAGGCGACCACGACCCCGACCCCCGCGCCGCCTCCTCCGCCGCCGCCGCCCTCACCTCCGCCCTCGCCGCCCGCGCCCGCCCCCGCCCCCGCGCCCGCGCCCAAGGGCGCCCCCGCGCCGCGCACACGCTCCCGCGGCACGGTGCACATCAATCTGTGGACGCTGGACGAGACGGGCGCGGAGGGCGGCGCGGCGCGGCGGCGCGCGCTGCGCAACGGCACCCTGGACTCGTGGCTCGCGGGTGCTCCGGACAGACAGAACAATAAATGATTAATACAATATATACAAGCGTTTTATATTTCTGACGTTCGACGTTTTGGTGCCGCTCGATACTCGTCCGTAAATGCTTGACCTCGCTCTCGGCTCGGTGTTCTCGCGAGATGCCACCAAAACGGCGCCCCCACCCTCGAACGTCAGGGATGTAAGGCGTGCAAGCATTTACGAGCGAGACCGAGCGGCGCGTCCTCGCCGCGCGGTGCCGTTCCCGTCGCACACGAATGACTAACGTAACAAATAGATCAATCATTTCATATCAAATTCCACTACATTTATATTAACATATTTTTTTTCTAGAAGTAGCTCCTTACTATAATATTATTTGGACAAAATTCGATTATTATGTAAATGTTTTCGTCCCTCAACGATCTGTTAAGGTTTCGAACCTATGGGAGCACTGTTTGTCACTTCAGTATCGTAAATAGCATTAATTCTGTAATATTCATAACATCAATTATTCAGGACGCTACGCGACGTCTATGTTACGACATAAGTAGATAACTTGGGAGAGATATTAGCAGTTCAACTGAACAACAGTCTACGGACAGGGTTATTTTTCATATATACCAAATATTTTTGATTAATATAGTCTAGACGTATATACATTATTATTTTAATATAAAATAAATAAACTAGGAAAAAAATCTAAAACATTGAATGTAGGGGTCTCTAGTTTGATCAAATCATTAAGCAATAGTGGTAAAGGGAAGAAAAAAGAAACTTATGGCGCTTGTAATAACTTATGTGTAAATATACCCGATAACTATAATTATTCAAAATGTAATGATTTAATAACATATGAAGTTACTCCACAAGTGCAGTGAGGACAGCATTGTTTTTGTGGCAAAACACTTTAAGATAAAAGTTATTATATATATATATTATATTGGTTATAGTTAGTTCTTGGGTATTTTACAAATAACTTTATACAATCTAGTAAACTATTTAAAATTTACATTTGGAATATATTTAAGTTTTTTGATTTTATTATAGTGCTTTATAATTAAATAAAAAATGAAATCTTACACAAATTGTGGGGGTGAGTGCTTTAAATATTTTAAGTCTCAATATTTGTACTCTTACTTTTCTAATGTGTCTTAAATGACTTGTGAATACATTTGTTCAGATATTTTTCTTTCCGCAGATATGGGTGTGCGGAAACGGCGTCGATAAAATAGAGAGGATGCCGGTGAGTTATCTGGACGTTCTAAAAGTGGTTCGAGTGATTCGCAGCTCCCTAACCGGCCGTCCTTGCAGGTGTGGTGTCCGCCCACGCCGCCCTCCAGCGACGGCGACGTGTACTGCGACAGCTGGGCGCGCCCGCTCTACCGCCGCGGCGCCGCCGCCGACGCGCTGCTGCCGCCCGTGCGCTGGCGCGAGCCCCGCACCCCGCGCTCCCCACGGCGCGCACGCCCCGCCCCGCGCGCCGCCCACGCTCCTCCCTCGCTCTTCGAGCGCGCCGGCCCGCGGCCCCGCCCTCGCGCACGCCCCCCGCCCGCGCCCGCGCGCGAACACGCCGCGCCGCCGCCCGAATGGGCCGCCTGCGAGGACGCCGCGCTGCACCGCGCGCTCCGCCTCCAGCGCCTGCCGCCCGACCCGCCGGCCGCGCACTGCGCCAACTGGGACTGGCTCGCCGACCTGGTCAACGAGACGGCTCGCGCCTACCGCTCGCCGAGGGCGTGTCGCGACCGCCACGACGCGCTCGCCGACCCGGAGCGCGCGCGCCGCAAGCATCGCAAGCCGCCGCCCGCGCGACGCCGCCCCGACGACGATGCTCCCCGCCCTCCACTTCAGCGATTGGATGCCATGCGGGAGGCCGCGGAACGTCGCCGCGCGGCGCCCAAACGCCGACTCGACGACGCCGCACACCATAACCCGAAACACGCAGCGCTCCTCGCCGACCACGGCGTCGATTACGACGTGCCGCCTACACCTATGGAGGTCGCGATGAGACGTGCCGAACGTATCGCGAAGGAGAAGATGAAGGCCGGTGCGAGCGCCGCGGCTTCCGTGAGCGTGGCGCAGCCGGCGCAGAGCGCGCCGCCGGCCCCCTCCGCGGCCCCGCAGCGCATCGTGGTGGCGGCGCACAGCGCGCAGGCGGCGCTGGCGACAGCGGCCGCGGCCGGCAAGGCCGAGGTAGTGCGGCGCGCGCGCATGCCCGGGGACGCGCCGCGCGTGGCGGCGCCGCCGGCCGCGCAGCTGCTGTACCGGCAGCAGTCTCTCGCTGCACGACATCATCTGAAGATCTTACACCACGCTTCCCCGCCTCAGTCACAGGTACATTCTACTGTTGGTATACAAATCGTCTTCCTTAACCAAAGAGGTGAGACTGTTATTTACAAGTTGGCAAACAAGCATACGACACACCTGATGGTAAGTGGTTGGTGTAGCCTATGAGCGCTTGCAGCACCATTAGTAGGTGCCACTTACGCGTTGCCAACCTCGAGATATTGGTTCTTAAATCTCCTCTGCCCAGTAATTTCACTAGCCTACAGTGCCCTTCAAACCGGAACACAGTAATATTTTTATTATGAATTGGTTATATGTAGGCATAACCTACGCCAATGCCGACGTAGTCATATACAAATTATCTTGATACGCTTACATGACGTGTATTTGTTGGCAGGGCGGGGCGAGCGCGCCGGCGGAGGGCGGCGCGGCGCTGCGCACGCTGCAGCTGCAGCAGCTGGCGCTGCGGCGCGCGGCCCCGCAGGTGGTGCTGGCGCACCTGGCGCCGCCCGCGCACCCGCCTGACACGCAACAATAAAATATTTAATTCGATCATTTTAGTTTTATTTAAACTGTGCTGTACATATTTCACATGGTATAATACTACATGTAATAATTGAATAAAAATAAATAATGATAATTTTGACAGCAGAATTGGATGAAATTGTAGCTGGTTGAAAAACCGTCCGATATTTTTAGTAGCTATTTTGTTTCTGGCCTCTTCGGGCATCATGTATGTATTAAATCTGAAGACCAATAAATTCCAGTGGTTAAAGTTTTCGATAATCTAGTCTGTTGTCTAAACCATACTACATTTTAAATAATTAGCAGTCAAGTGCGTTGTGGACCACGCACAGTTGAAACTAAAGGGTTCCGCAGTTTGGTTATGAAGAATATAAAGGGCTTTTAAAAATTTTAAAAATAATAACGAATTAAAATCGACCGCAAAAATAACTTGGTAATTTCATAGTAATTATTAAATGTAATATGAAAGACAAAGTTATGGGAAAAACTTATATATCTTTTAAATTTGTAAACCAGATAGGTTTGAACTTTCATTTAATGTTCTACAACCTAAAATTTTTGTAGAATATTTAATCCTATAGTTCAAAAAGTTAGAGGGGGGACACAATTTTTATGATTAAGAGCTTATATCTCAATAACTACTGACTTAATGAAAAAGGCCAAAATGAAATCTTATAATTTTGAAAGACCTGTCCAAAGATATCTTACACGTTGTTACACGTTGAAATTTTTTTCAATCCTCTGTTACATGTATGGACTGACCCTTAATTCTTATATATTTTAAGATTTTATTACAAAATCATTGTGCGTAATAGATAGAGCTAATGGTCGCCGAGTAAAATGACTGACATACGGACAGTCGGACATGAAGAAACTAGTCCGTTTTTGGCTACGGAACCCTAAAATTTTCCTACCTAAACTAAAATACAAGTATAAATGATTCATAAACTTAATATAAGAACAAGAAAGTTCACTGAAGCAAGATTTCTGTTCCAAAAGAGAGGGTCCAAATGGTATGTATAGTCTGTTAAATGTAACACAGAGCAAATAATAAAATAGAGAATTGGAGATAAAATAAATATTTACTCATAATAAAAGAGCCGAAAGAGCGAGACAGATAGCGTAAGGAATGTAACGAAAGAAAAAATTAGAAGTCATTACGACTCTCCTTAGGCAAGGACCAATAGCAATCGCTCATTTTTTCTCGTTGATCTTTCAGTAGACTGAAATGTAAGTTGAACCATGCGCAGTAACACGTTTTTGGGTCTCAACCGTATGCGGTATGAAGGGGGCCGCGTTTAGTACTCGCTCACGGTTTAGTTCTTTAAAAATAAATTATTAAAAATTAAATTAACCTTTTGAACGCCACGCCACGCTATGCACTTCAGAGCGCTCCCGTGACGCCAAGCGTCAAATATCAAAATGCAAGATACATTCTGATTTCGAAAATCGAAAAAAGTTCAGTGATGTCCAACGAATATATCGATACTATAAATTTAATTATGTACTTGGTTACTTTTTATAGTATACCTATATTCCATTAAAGTATTTAAAATACTCAGAGTTTATTTTTTAAAGTGAAACTTTTATTATATCGCGTACAATTTTTCGTTTGTCTTTAGCATGTAGGATTATAGCCGGCCGCAGAGACTTCATTCATTTATTTTTTACTATTATTATGTATGTTTATTTGTAACTTTGTATATTTGTTCGCATGCATATTTGCGTGTCTGTTTTGCCTTCAGATATTTTAATATATTTATTTATTTATATTTTATTCTTTTTTTCATTTTTTTATTAAGATTAAGAACGCAATTTTAATAGCCTAAATCGATTTATAAAAAAAGTTATTAGTTTCACTTACGTTGTGGTTTCATAAAAGCACTCAGTTTTTTTAATTATTATTATTATTAATTTACTATTTTTATGTAAGTATGTTTGTTCGCATTTTATTATTATTATTTTTTATTATTATTATATGGTTATGGTTAAAGAATCTTTATTCTCATAAGAATTACAATAAAAATTCACTTACTGAGAACAATATTAAAACAAACAGTAGTAATTAAACTGAGCTTTCACAAAATCACAGTCACAAAAAAAAAACGAAATATCATAAAATGTTACACTTTTTTTTTTGCGGGTAAAGTTAACATTGACACCGTTGTGGCGTTGTGGGTAGTGAGTCTGCCTTTAGTCTCGACGGTTGCGGGTTCGATTCCCGCTCGGATCAGATGTTTGTATTAATCGTACAGGCATGTTTTCCGGTCTGGTTGTGTTTGTCCTTGTCATTGTGAATGTTTCCGGACCCCGACACAGGATATAATTATCCTAATAGGGGCCGTTGAGTGTGTAGCGTTTATTTATTTTATTTTTATTTTAAAACAAAATCACAAGACGCAAGAGCGACCAGACTATTCAACAATGTTATACACGGATACAAAGCAGCCCACGCTAGATGCGGCATCAGTATATATTTGATTCGACTTTGATTTTTATTTTTGTAATTTATTTATTTTTTTAATTTTATTATTATTAATTTCTATTGTTAATCATATTATTATGGATAAATTTCTGTATAGGTAAAAGAACAAAGCAAACATTTTAGAATATTATTAGTATGACTTAGATATAGGAAATGTTATAATATTTATCTATTACAGTATATATACATACAATGCTAGGGTTGTTTTATTAATAAATGTTTAAAAACTATGTATGATTATACCTTTTTGTTTTTGTTTTAATACATGTGAAAGAAAAAGTTTTTTTTTTTTACTATATTTATAATAATTATTATTTAAATTTTTACTATTTTTTTTGTATGTATATCTCTTTTTTGTCTTCATTAATCCAGATGGTCGCCACAACAAAATGGTGGATTACATATATTCTCCACCCCTTTAATATCAAAATGAAATGGCCTGACTAGCAGAATACAGTAAACCATACGAAAATTCCAAATCCAATATGGCTGCCACCACAAAATGGTAGATTACATATTTTTATTTTCGAACCCCTCAGTATGAGTATCATATGGAAGAGCTTGACTAGAAGAAAATTCTAAATCCAAGATGGCCGCGACCATAATACGGTGGACTACATATTTTTTACCAACCTCTTCAATATGGGTATCAAATAAAAGCGATTGACTTGTAGAGTACAGTGCATCATAAGAAAATTCTAAATCCAAGATGGCGGCCACCATAAAACGGCATATATATTTTTTACCAAACCCTTTATATGGATATCATATGAATGCACTTGACTTGTAGAGTACAGTACACCATTACAAAATTCTAAATCCAAGATGGCCACCACTATAAAACTGGAATACATATTTTTTAAACAACCTTTTCAATATGGGTATCAAATGAAAGCGATTGACTTAACGAGAACAGCACACCATAAGTCCAAATCCAAAATGGCCGACATGACAAAATGGCGTATTACATTTTTTTCAACCCCTCAACATTTTTACATTTTCCCGAATCGGTCACAGGGAATGGTCCAACTACATTATCAGCTATGTGTTCCCAGGGTGCACCAACGTTGTACAAACGCAGCTTCCCTTTGCTTCTAGTCTGTGGTCCCTTCACGGCAGCGCAACTAGTACATTTACGGCACCAGTCCTGCACATCTTTTCGACAGTGGAGCCGATAGCACCTCTCGTACCTTCGTTAGTGTCCTCTTGATGCCAAGATGACCTCCTGAAATACCGCCATGTACTTCACGGAGAACATCTGGTACTCTGGCTCTCGGAACAACTATTTGAAGATGGAACTCCGTGTCATTAGTTTTCTCCCATTTCCGGTAGATTATCCAGATTTGCAAAATAAAGCTGTCCCATTGTGCCCAGTACGCCTTAGAGACAGTGCTCATAGGTGCGACTTCACTACATGCTGATCTAGCTTCACCCCGAGTCTTTCAAGTGATTATGTGCCGAAGATCTTGCTGTCATGAATCTTTGAGATGCTGTCCTTTGGGATATGTCTTCAATCAGCACGCATCTACCCTCCTTGGTTTTGCTAGAACATGGCAACTTTACCAACACCTGAGCCTCCGATCGCCCAGGAATGGCAACTTTCCCGCTGGCGCCACCGAGTATGAAGATTTCTTCTTCTCGATAATCCCCATACAAAATTTTATATTTTTGACACTTTTTGCTGTATCTTAGGTACCGTTTAACCGCTGTACCGGTGTGGTTAATTATTCTTGAGGACTCGTAGTTATAAGTAAACTCTCCAGTGGAATGTAGTGGAATAATTTATTGAAAAAATGCACGAGTATATATACAAAAAATGAAAAATAAAACAGCCAATAGAAAAATAGAAAACAATATAAAATATAAAATTACAAAATAATATATAAAAATGTCTGAATTAATACGCGGGCCTCTCATAGGTGGCGTCCTGCGCCCCGCACGCCGCTGTCTGAAGCGGGAGGGACGCGCGGGAGGGACGCGCGCGAATTAATAAAATTGACCGCTGCGACCCGGCGTCGCCTTAGAATCGTCGAGCGCCGAGTGCAGCGAGGTCGTGTTGTCCGTGTTCGGTTCCGGCGTCGCGTATTGCTTGAAGTAGTACTGTGTGAAGATTCTTATTGGAAGATTGAAGAAACTGTAGATCTTCGGATCTGCATCTTAAAACCGCTCTTTTCAGAGCGATCTCTTTCTGATACCAAACCACGCCTTGAAGGCATCTATAAAACAGTTCTTTTCAGAGCTATCTACGGTCATCTATTCCGAACGATGACGTAGAAAATAAAGATAAATAAAAGATGTGTAGCGTACAATTATTTCCTATAACTGCACGTAGGTGATGCTGCTACATACTGTAATAGACAAATAATTGAAATTCATAGATGTATTTCTATGGCCCTTCTAATAAAAACAAATTTAATTTCAAATTTACAACTTGTATGTCACGTTGATATTTTGTTGTACGGTGGTACGATACCCTTTATCTGCAAGCTCGACAAGCAAGTCGTTTTTTTTCTCCTCTCGTTTCAACTAAATAAATTAATTTAACTAAAATTATATAACTCGATTAAGGAAAAATATTGAAGTGAATAAAACATATTGGGATATAGGCAAATGTTCTTAAAAATTCAACTTTAATACTAACACCCGTAAAAATTTACCACGTATTTTGTAGTTGGGCGTCAAGGTTGTTTCGGCATGTGACACAATGACGTTGCACTATTGCGATGAGGGTTCCATTGAATTTTTGTGAAGGCGGCTCAGTCCCACACTACCACTGCCTAGCGTACCTAACATACGCACGTAGTGTACTCGCACTACGTGCGGTGGTGTGCATAGATACATTTCTCAGCAAAAAGGTGCCAAATTTCATTCAAATTCATTCAGCCGTTTTTGCGTGATTGAATTTAGAACTCTGTTCCTTATAGAACGATTTAGAAATTAATTGTTTGAGTTTACCCCTATATAATTGATATATTACGGAAGGATATTTTATAACAAAAAATAAAAAAAGTATTCTCTATCTGTCATGCTTTGACGCCTATACCACTGAACCTTCCGAAAAGACATTGTGTACTTTTTATTGTAAAAAGGCTTAAAGAATTTTAAAAAGGGTATAAAAGCTTTTTTGGGGAACCAATTATTTCTACACATTGTCTACTTCACACATTGGACCAAAGATGCGGCATTATATAATTTATATTAA
This sequence comes from Hestina assimilis, assembly GCA_023373885.1. NCBI lineage: Eukaryota > Metazoa > Arthropoda > Insecta > Lepidoptera > Nymphalidae > Hestina > Hestina assimilis. Next base: position 16,240,290 of record CM041744.1, read on the forward strand.
TATTCTGCACTCAATTATAATCTTTTGACGAGTTATATTTACATATACTGTTAAGCAAATTATAAAACGGTAGGCTTCCTTGCGTTATACAGTCGGGTAGAAATTAAATTGAAACAAACATTATTTAAAAAAATAATATAATTATTACACATGTTGGGTACATGTGCACCGACGTTCAATATGAACAAAGCGCAGGGAAGACAGCAGCCGTGAGAACGGTTCGAGTGCGTCGGCAAGTATAAGTGTGACGGGACGCACTACGTCTCGAAGCGCGGTGCCCGTCTGCGCCGCGAACACCAGCGGCGGCTGCACTATGGCATTGAACAGCAATGCTAAACTTGGCTTCAGCAGGGAATCAGATGCAGTCTGTACACACCCTGTCATAGCGCTGCGTGCCCCTAGTAAAACGCACCTATATTACGTATAATAGATTATTTTAAATATATGCTCATTAATTAATAAACAAACTAAAATATACACACACGTACACCAATAAACACACACACTACACTGGTGGTAGGTCTTTTGTTGCAAGAGGCCGGCTAGGTAGGTACCACCGCAGTGTCCAATATTCTGTTGCCAAATAGTAGTGCTTAGGCACTACTGTGTTCCGGTTTGAAGGGCATTGTACGCTAGTGAAATTACTGGGCGAACGAGATTTAAGAACTAATATCTCGAGGTTGGCAACGCGTGAGTGGCACCTACTAATGGTGTTGCAAGCGCTCATAGGCTACGGCATCCACTTACCATCAGGTGGGCCGTATGCTTGTTTGCCAACTTCTAACATAAAAAAAAAAAAAAAAAAAAAAAAAAAAATCTAGCAACACTCTCACTCCAATACATACGTCTCATATTAATTTATAGGTGCAATTTTATTAAGTTAATATTACCTTATTTTATTCAAAACTTAAACAATGTCTATGTAATATTGAATTATATAATAACTTTGAAATGAAAACTAATATCCCCACGGGACAGGCTCTGCAGGCCTAGTGTGCAGGCCAGATATAAACCCTTTTTTATCAATGATATTTAAATTGGCAGTAGTAGACCCATTCTTTCCAGCACAAATGGGCCGTCTCGACCAGTGAAGTACTACCATCTCGCAGAAAATTGGCGTAAAGTAACAGCATAAGTATCTAGGTACTGTTGTGTTTCGGGAAACGAATGAGAGCGACGTGGGCCCAACCTTCCATCCCCTCTGTACTTTTCCTTTTTCTCTTCTCATTCTTTCCCTCCTATTCCTTGGGTTGGCAACGCGCATGTGATACAAGCCCACTTCGCAAGCATTCATAGGTTACAGTGACTGCTTACCATCAGGTCGGCCATATGCTGGCTAACCGTCATGAAACAAAAAAGAAATATATATTTATATTTTTAAACATATCAGCATAACCTTTCCATTTGCAAAAGAATGGCAACTGGTAAAGAGAACAATAAACGCGGCACAGCTAGCAACTCTGCGAGGCATACACTGGCTGGCTGCTGGAGGCATCGCGCGACGCGTTCTACGCGCGTTATTCTTATCGCATCGCGTGCACACAAATATTCGCTAGTTCGCTCAAAGTGATATACTTCAATACGGTCAGGTCCTAAATAGATTGATACTGTTAATATTACGAGAAAGGTTATTAAAGTAATTTCATAATTTGAACAATTTACCATTGTCGAAACAATCTGCATCTTGATTTTTGGTATTACGTAACTTCTGCCACAAGGACTTTTTAATTTTTTCTAAAAATAACACTAAAATTATACTTAATGAAAATATTTGTAACAAAATTATTTAGAAGAATCGATTACCTCAACTTCAGAGTTGCCATGATGACTTAAAGCACCATCTGCTTGGCCTGCCGCGTGAGGGAGAGCTTCTGACCTTTTACTTGTATCAAGGAATGGATGATTTGTATCCCAACTATAATGTTAGTAATAATATAATTTTGAAGATATTTCATTGCCCTTAGACATTAATAAGCTCCGAAACTTACGTATGCTGATGCAGAGCGGCAAAAGCTGGACAGGCTAACAACACTGCAGCTGGAACTGTGCTATTTTCACCACCTGTCTAATAAAACGCACAATTAAGTTAATAATTGATTTAACAAAGTCATAGATATCAAAAGTTCGAGACAATAACTATTGTATTTAATATTATAGTTTGTAAAACGTGTTTTGAATTTGTATGTGGGATCGTTTGGAATTTCATATCAAGATGGAAACATAAATATGTATAATATTTAAAAAAATACCATCGTCCTGTAAGGAATAGCATTGGCGGGGCTGGACGCTTCCGGCAGGCGAGCATCCGGTCTCCTTTGCTTCTGCACCACAACCTGTTCAGGTAAACATATTGTAAATTATATTCTACTAACCGAATAAGTTAATTATAGGTTTGCTATCTGCATTGATACTAAAAATAATTTACTTTTACGAAAGATCCGATCTGATCGCTAACTGATGGTGACGAGGGAGGCCCACGGGGCCCATCGCCGGCAGCTGATACTCCACCGCTGCGGTAATCGCTACGCTCCGTAAGCGTATGACTCGAACTTAACTGTTCAGCTTCTATACAATCATAATAAAGTAATAATCTCAATTTATAATATCAATTTTAAAACAGTTACGCATTAAAACTGTATGCACCAAGCTGAATGTTAGCGATCTCATTTTCTCTTGCTTCAACTCCTCTATTAACTTTTAAGTTACTAAGTAAAGACATTTTGAGTAATTGCAAAATGACACCAAATGTCATTTTTTCAAGTTTATTTTTATTCAGTTAGTACCTAATAGTTTTAAAAAAATTATCAGTCAAGTGCATTGTGCACCACGCACAGTCGAAACTAAAGGGCTCCGCATCTTAGTGATGAAGGATCTGTAGGACTAACTAGGTAATAACGAATTAAAATCGACTGCAAAATAAGTTGGCAAGTTCATAGTAATTATTCAAAGTAATATGAAAAAATTATCATTCAAGTGCGTTGTGGACCACGCACAGTCGAAACTAAAGAGTTCCGCAGCTTGATGATGAGGAATATAATGACCGCAAAATAAGTTGGTAATTTTATAGTAATTAATAATAGTAAGTAATATGAAAAGAATATATATGAAAAAAGTAAAATTAAAAGTAATATGAGAAAAAACTATTTTTTTAATCTTCAAATTTATTGAGGGTTTTTTCTTAACAGAATATGTCACCCTCATAGGGACCTCTAAACCAAAATACATTAGAAACAATTCCTAACTAAAATTTTTACATAATCTTGCTTTTTTTTTTTTACTTGGGGAAATGCATTTACGCACCCCGCGCCGGGACAGATGGTAAAAAGTGGCGCGGGGAGTGTGGGACTCGAGAACCCTTATAAGACCTGGCCCCTATACCCAAATTAAAACCCCAAGGCCCCGTCTAGCGCCATAGTGGGACGTCACGGGATCACTTGCCTATTCAACCGCGACGCCCCGACGCTTGCCCCTAGGGCCCTCCTGGGGCGGCAACATAGTGCCGCCATATATAAATACTATTACATACGAATACTGTTGAAATAGCTCAAAATAATGAATAAAGTAGCGCCCTCTATGTATGACATAGATTAGATAATTGTAGAATAGTTAATCTATGTATTAATTAACCTGTAATATCTGTATGGTTATTAATCTGTATAATAAAGTTTCCTTCCTGTTTCGTCGTTGTTCCACAGGCGAACGCATTGTTTCATTTTGCTCCTTTAAAATTCTAACAAATACATATATAAACTTATAATTATACCCCCCCTGACGTTTACGCGCCTAGACCTTTCGGTCCCCGCCTGGGGCGGCAACATAGTGCCGCCATATATACATAAAATACATACTAATACATATATAAAGATAAAGATATACCATACTGGCGCTTACGCGCCTAGGCCGTACGGCCTCCGCCTGGGCCGGCTTCGGGAAGTTTATTTTTCAATAAACTCACGAAGCCGGCGACACCCCAAATATATACATATATACATAATATGTACAACATACATATACCCCCTAGCGCATAAATGCGCTCAGGCCTTTCGGCCTCCGCCTGGGCCGACTTCCCGAGTAACACCAGGAAGTCGGCAAAACCCCTATATACAAATATATACATATATATCGTCGTTGCGCGTGCAATACCGCGGAAGAGCAGTTTGTTAATACCGCGTAACTACAAAAAGGTCAAAATTTAAATATCGTGGCTACAGACCTAAATGGCTGATTCGCTTACACCCTTCTACAGAATTTAATTGAAAATTTTTTTATAGTGAATTAAAGCTTTATTAGCACCACATTTTCGTATCGGGAACAGGTATAGGCAGGCAGGCAGGCAGGCAGGTGCAGGCAGGCAGGCAGGCAGGCAGGCAGGCAGGCAGGCAGGCAGGCAGGCAGGCAGGCAGGCAGGCAGGCAGGCAGGCAGGCAGGCAGGCAGGCAGGCAGGCAGGCAGGCAGGCAGGCAGGCAGGCAGGCAGGCAGGCAGGCAGGCAGGCAGGCAGGCAGGCAGGCAGGCAGGCAGGCAGGCAGGCAGGCAGGCAGGCAGGCAGGCAGGCAGGCAGGCAGGCAGGCAGGCAGGCAGGCAGGCAGGCAGGCAGGCAGGCAGGCAGGCAGGCAGGCAGGCAGGCAGGCAGGCAGGCAGGCAGGCAGGCAGGCAGGCAGGCAGGCAGGCAGGCAGGCAGGCAGGCAGGCAGGCAGGCAGGCAGGCAGGCAG